>JASAOG010000095.1:1507500-2805533 GCA_030265305.1 Biomphalaria pfeifferi
TATTCTACAGTCTAAAGTGTATGGAGGATATTATCATGTAAAGTCATATCTGTTGTGAAAATTGTAAGAGAAAAAAGTTTTATGTTTATCATGTGGATCTACAATATTTTGAATTAATTCAACGAAGCATTGTAACTTGACTTTCTGTTACTGCCATGTAAGGCAACTAGATTCTCAAAGATAATCACTATTATAAGTTTGAATTTTTATACATTCAACATACTTCTTGGTTGCATTTTGTCAGACATCACTACTTCACCATGTTTGAAAATAAGAATTAGACTTAGTCAATGTAGTTAAGGTTACTTTGATAGCCTTAAAATTGTCAATACATAACATGCATGGTTAATAGTCAAAATAAAGGAACAATATCTCAGAGTATAAAAGGAACTCACTATTGCTATCTCCAGCAAGCTGGTTTTCATTTGTCCAGATGAAAAGCTTTTTAACTTCATCCAGCATGAACTTGGAGTGCTCTGTTAACATAGCCACATCTTGACTGCTGCCTTCAGTACTGTTTAGAGTTGATTAGGTCAGTGCATATATTGGATGAGAAAAAAGTCGTGTGAACCTGACATTCAGGAGACATAAATGATTATGGAATACATGAAGTATTTCTGTTGCAGGCTAAGTAAACAACATAAAACATTGAAATCTTTCTCACACTCAACATCTAATGTATTTGTCTGCTATATATGTCTCTCTTTTCTGAACTTTTGTCTTTCTCTATGAAAAGTCACAACCAATTTGATTGTGCCAAATAACAACTGACACTTGACAGTGGTATTATGTAATCTCTGACTGTACTGTTACTGTACTGAACTAAATTTGACAATTTAGCTCTTGTAGGTTTAACAAAAAAACAACAACTTAGAAGCAATATGACCTTTTGGCCAGTCGTTCTAATTTACAAGTACACAGTAAAATATAGAAATATTGTGTGTAATTATCCAATTTATACTTTTGATTTTCAAAGTGAAGAGAATGAAATACAGATTTATAAGTTTGTTAACTGATATAAGTATTTTTATTTCAAGACACAAATTAATAAGGAGAATTAAAAAAGTACTATGGATAGGTCATATTTGTTGAGAATTTTTTTTGGTGGTAGCATTAACAATTTTAAATTGTAATTTATTTGTATTTTATTTTAATATTCAGAGATTTTGAAACTCAAAATGCTGCAAAGATGACCAGGTAAAATATTGACATGGCATAAAAAAAAAATGACCATCCTCATCAGCATCTACCTTTCTTTCTAGTGGTTTAGTCAATAGTTACTCCTTTTTAAGTTTCCATTTTTTCCACATTTGTTAGTAGACTTGTGTTTGGTAAAAGATAAATTTAGGATGTAATAATGGTATAACATTTTTTTTGTCGGCAGAATTCATAAATTAAATGAGTAGATTTAAATCATGTAAATGCTTATTATAAATTAAATTTCCATTCTTACGTTCTTGTAACCTGCACATTGAACATAACATTTTATCATTTAGTTTAAGTCTGACTAAATTTTAGTTTCCTAAGGGAAAAAAAAGCTCACATGAATTTAGTCACTACAAAAATTTTAAGGAAAAAAAAATGACATCAGAACATCTTTTTCCTTTTAATTTCCAACAAAAGTGTAGAATTACTTTTTTATTTGTATTTACTTTGTTTTTATATATTTATGATCTGTCCTACTTTTTGTTTTATTCTTTCCTTCCACTGTCCAAAAACTTGACCAGTTTGCTGCACTGCTTTTGTTTTTGAACTCCTTGTAGAACTTTGGGGAAATATTACCATCTGTTTCATTGTGTGTTTGTTTGTCAATGAAGCTTGTTTGATTTAAAGTGAAACAGTGGTTGACTGACAGTAAATAAACTGCTATAGAAATCAAAGTTTTACAATTATTTGTTTCTAGTTTTTTTAATTGTTTATTTCAGTTGAAATAAATGTAACATTTTCACTTCTTGACTCATCTAGCTGTGTTCAGCTCAAACATATCACTATTGAAGAAAAAGGTATTTGCATTGTTATCTCTATAAAACTTTCTACTGAATTCAATATTTGTTTGTAAATAAACTTGAACTATACTCTTATATTTTAAAATGTAGTTTCAATTGCATTATGTAGCTTTATAAAGTTGAAGCACCTTACTATTTTTACTATTATTTTAACATTTGTTTTTCTGCATTTTTATTAAAATGTCTTATATATTAAAATTTTATTATTTTAAGACTTTTAAACTCTATAAAGCATTTTTGCATGTTACAAGTAAGTATTTAAAAAGTGTGTGTTTGTGCTTGAACCTGTATACATGTATGTATATATGTAAATAAAGTATTCTAATGATACTAGCTTTTGTATCTTATTATTGCAGTTTATTAAATGTTTCAAAAGCAAATTTGTTATAAGTTTCAACAAATAAAATGCTTTGAGGTTCACAAAATAACAATTTGTTCATTTCATTACATAAAACACTTTGTTCAGTTGATTACATAATACGCTTTCTTCATTTCATGACATAAAACATTTTCTTCATTTCATTACATAAAACATTGTGTTATTGGATTACATAAACAATCATTAGTTGTTACTAAATTCTATGATGAAGAATAACCTATCAATATAAAGGTATGCATTTGACATTTTAATCATTTCTTCATTTTTAATTTCAGGATCTCTGGGACACCTCTCGAGTCCACCCAACTCTAATGGGTACCTGACATTAGTATGGAAAAAAAAAGTAAAGTTCCCCTTTCAAACTTTGCTATCTATACCGCAGATCATGTTACTTTAGCCAGCGGTCAATGAGCAAGGTGACCAGCACAACGACCAACTGCTTTTACTTTACCGAACTAAAGTCAGCATGGGCGAAGCCAGGATATTTTTTCGGGGGGGGGGGGGGGGGGTTCTCCCCTCCGCGCAAAAAAATATAAGTATGTGTGTGTGTACATAATCTTTATTACATTCTGACCCTTCATTCTTTCGGAAGACGTTTATTGTGCCCTAGAATTTCTTCCTGGAGTTAGTGGAAAAATTGTAGACCCCCCCGCCATTGCTAGCAAGGGGATCTGGGGTAGCTCCCTAGCTCTTCCCCAGCGAGGGGCGTAGCCCCGCAGCCGAGCACTATTTCTGGTATTGAAAGCCAACAAAATGCATTTTCCTGCTATTAAAAAGTTTTATTTCAAAAACCTAATGTGCTATTCTTACTGACTTAGACCCTCCCACGCCGTTCGGCGCATTTGGCTGCAAGCTGTTTTCACAAAAATCTGTCACTGGTAATGTCTGAAGCCTCTCCCCACATGCTCTGAGAACCTTCATGAATGTGTGGCGCCAAGTTGTACTAGGATGTCATTCCTTGAAGATAGAGGTTTTCCACCTCAAAACAATTTGTAGGGGGATTTTAAACTCAAAACCATCTGGAGGGGTTTTAAACTTTTTAAAAAAGCCATCTGCAGGGGAGGGATTTAAACTCAAAACCCCCAATTGGCTTGGCTACGCTCAAATAATTTTAGTGTGTAATTTACTTTTTTATATTGAAGAGGTATTTTTTAGCATCAAACCCCTCTGAAGGGATGTTTAAACTCAAAACTCCTTTTGGCAACGCTCATAGCATTTTGAGCGTATAATTTGCTTTTTTCTTACATTGAAGATGGATTTTTTAGCTTCAAACCCCGCTTGCTGGGGGTTTAAACTCAAAAACCCTTTGGCTACGCTCATAGATTTTAGAGTACGTAATTTGCTTTTTTTATATTGAAGAGGTATTTTTTAGTTTCAAACTCACTGGAGAAGAATTTTAACTCAAAACCCCTTTGACTACACTCATAACATTTTGAGTGTATAATTTGCTTTGTTTTTAATATTAAAGAGGTATTTTTTTTTTTACCTTCAAACCCCGCTGAAGGGGAGTTTAAACTCAAAACTGAGTCAAAACCCATATAGCTACGATCATAACATTTTGAGTGCGTAATTTGCTTTTTTTCCATACCGGGTATTGAAGACGTATTTTTTAGCTTCAAACCCTACTGAAGAGGGGGGGGGGGGGTAACTAAAAACCCCTTTGGCTACGCTCATAGAATTTTGAGTGTATAATTTGCTTTTTTTTATATTGAAGAGGGGGTTTAAAGTCAACATCTTCCTTAACTGTGCTCTTAGAATTTGGGGATTGCCGTTTGATTTTTTTTTGTTTTGTTTTATTGAAGAGGGGCATTTAACTGCAAAAACCTCTAGTAGGGGGTTTTAAACTCACCCCCCCCCCCTGTTAGCGGTTTTAAACTCAAAACCCCCTTGGCTGTGATGGGGCAAGCGATGGTTTAGTATTAAAATCTCACCTAAAATAAACATAATCAAAGCAAAAGATAAGTCACTAAATTCTGACCCCCCCCTAGCTACGCCCATGAAAGTCAGGTACCCATTAGAGTTGGGATTATCAGTTACATTTGTACATTCCTTGGTTCCTAAGAAAAATTAATTTTATTTCAAACAGCTAAGTATCTAATTCCAATTTAGAATATATAGCTTCTTCTTGGTGATCGCAGCTGAGCACATTTCTCATTTCCTATGGACACGGAGATGACTAAAGTCCTATCCTTGCTTTAAAAAGCTGGCCGCATACGTGGCTTGGGTGGGTTGGGTCATTTGCAGATAGGCCTGCTTCATCTCTCAGCTTTTTGTTGGTTCGGCGCTCTTTCGCCCTGGCCACTCTTCTTGCTTCAAATCTTGAGACTCCGAAACTCACTGCTTCACGCCATGAGTAGCGATCGAGAGCTTGTGCTTCCCAGCCGTAAATGTCGATATCGCATTTCTAAAGGAGCTCTTGAGAATGTCTTTATAGCGCTTGTATTGATCTCCCTGGGAGCGCTTTCCTGCTAATTCCAATTTAGAATAATGTATTTCACATGTTTTTAACAGTGGAGAATTTTTTTTTAAGTCATGAAGTAAACCAAATAATGTAACATTTCATTTTGTAATACTTTAAACAAAACAAAAAAAAAAAAAAAAAAACCTGAAAAGTGTTGAAATAAAAAATATTTAAAAGTTCCTTTTTTAAGTTAAATATCTTCAACAAAAATATAAATGAACACAGACATTATACTTTGTCAATGTATTACACTGTCTGGTGGTGTGAACTCGGTCTCCCGGCTTCAAAGTACAACACTACTAGAATAACAACCAAAATTAGACTAAGCCGCCGTTTGAGTTAGCGTCAACTCTCTCAGATGTGTAGAGACTCGAGACTCATTGGCTGCTGTTCTTCCACGAAATGTTTAGTGCAGGCACATACTATTATTTATTAGCTATCTTATCTTATAAATACAGACGTTCCTTCAAATAAGATGATAACGTCTTACGCGTGTTACTAGGTCAATCTAGTCATGCATGTTAACCAATGACTAACATTCTGCCAATTTATTGGTTTTCCTGGCTGGCTCAGGCAATCCATTCCATGCTCTAGTAACACTAGGGAAGAAAAAGAATGTGTACAATTTGTCTTTCCGAGTATTGGGTTTTGTTTTTGTATTTAAAGATTAAAGGTATATGGTTCAGTGTTTTATGTTGTCTATCTGCAACTTTACTTTGAAGTCTTCAATCCTGGAGGCTTTCTAAACTTAAGTGATTTTATTAAAGTAAAGATGTAACTACTCTAGTCCAATGTGAAAATTCATTTGTTGTTTGCATTGTAAGAGACTAGTTTGCATTTGTAAATCGCAATCCTACAGAAAAGAGGCACATAAAGCAACAATAACACGAGTAGTCGCTCACAAACATCTTCGTGGAAAAGCTGCGTGCCGAAAAACTTATGTTGGTCATCAACTCGACAAACAAAACAGCATGGCACACATTTTTTTTATTTCTGAAGTTATTTTTTTTACCTTAATTCGATCAATGAGAAGACGGTGAGAGGGGGAGGCGCATGTGATACTTGCATGAGTTATCTCCATTAAAGACTCAAAGAGGAAATTGTGGGATTATTGCCACGCAAATGCCATTCTAAAATATCAAGATGTCCGATTTACATTTTCTCTTCTAGTTTCTGAGATCTAAACGGGACGAACGGACGGACAGATAGGCCACACAAAACTAATAGCGTCTTTTCTCCTTTCGGGGGCCGCTAAAAAAACAAGACTTGAATATTCATGGTTTATTGGTGAATTCAATTGGGGCCGCCTGTCTTTGTAATCTAGTTTTTTTTATGAGTTTCTACTCTTCGTGCCGACATTGAAAAGGGCCGAATACCACTAAGTCGCGTCCAGATATTGCCCGCGTGCTGTAAGTTGTCACTTTTTCAAGTAACGTCTGTAGCTAGACTAAAAGATTATGGAGGTGTCTTGGTTTAGGGTGAAGTTATTGTACAGTTTTATTAATCTAGTCCTAACGTTTTGTTGTGAATAAGTACCTTAAATATGAGTTTAATGGTGTCGCGTGGAAGTATTGTATAATGTAAAGTGTCTAGCCCTAGTGTTTTGTTATGAAATAGCATCTTATTGATAATGATTTTGTTGGTGTCTTGGGGTCGCGTGGAAGTATTGTACAATGTAAAGTGTCTAGCCCTAGTGTTTTGTTATGAAATAGTATCTTGATAATGATTTTGTTGGTGTCTTGGGGTCGCGTGGAAGTATTGTACAATGTAAATTGTCTAGCCCTAGTGTTTTGTTATGAAATAGTATCTTGATAATGATTTTGTTGGGGTCACGTGGAAGTATTGTACAGTTTAAAGTGTCTAGCCCTAGTGTTTTGTTATGAAATAGTATCTTGAATATGTGTTTTGCTGGTGTCCTGGAGTCGCTTGAAAGAATTTTAAAGTTTTTGGTCTGTTATTGTTATTAAGTATTAAGTGAACTAATGGTTTGTGACTAATTGTCGGTGGATCCCTAGGGTCGTGGATGTGTTCTGATGCTCCGAATGCGGTTGCGTGAAACTGGTATTGAATTTGTACTCAGTATGTGTCTGTAATGTAAAGTGGGGTTTACATGTAGGTGCGTGCTATATAGCCCTCCCCCCCTAGTCTCTTTAACTTTTAAGACACCTTAAATAGAGAACAGACAACCTCTGAGAAAACATAACATCTATATATTTATAGAGAGAGAGAGAGAGAGTCTATACAACAACAACAAGACATTGAATTTTCCTAGAAGAATGTAACTCACTTAGCTGGTTAAAGAATAATATATTATTGGGGGATTCCCTTTCAACAACGAGAGTATGACCATGACTAAGTTGATTGTAATATTTGTACAGTATTTAAATTAAAATGTCATCTATATTATTTTTTCTTTTTTAGGAAACCTCAGAATTTGCGCAATTCAATTTTAGCTTTATCATCTTTTCTTTGCCTTTTTTTGGCTTTATATGCCTCTTTTTTGGGTCCTCTTGCCTCTTTTGTGGGCTTTTTAAAAAATTTTATTTGTAAGTTCTCATTATTCACAAGTATTAAATCATAAACAATTGAAAAATGATTAACCTATACTTAATTACTTTACAAAAATATAAAAATAGTAATACAAATATTATTAAATAGCAAAGACATACTATCTAACTCTTGAAACCACCAGAGACACAAAAATTATACAAGGATCCTCTACCCCAAAACAATCAAGGCAATATCAAATATCCCTGACCCCCAACACCCCATTTCTGGAATACTGCCTGAGTATGGTATAAGCATATGAAAATCAAACTAAATAATTCTCTTTCCTAAATGTCAATTCTAAGTGATTAGGATCAAATACTTTATGATTATATAGAGCAGTGGTTCCCAAACTTTTGTGTCTCGTAGACCCCTTGCCATGTTTTCTGATTTTCGGTAGACCCCCTGCTTAACTTATATTGCATTTTTACACATTCATAAACTAATTTTTTAAAACTAATTTCTAACAGCAGTGTATAAATTAATTAATTTGCCTTATGTATTATTGTACAAGTTTTCGCAAAGAGCAGTTTCTCATGTATTTCTTGATCTTTCACATTTGGTTCAAATATTGGTCCTGCGGAGCTGTTTTCACTAACAGGAGAAGAGGCAAAGGTGAGTTACTGGCGCCTAAACCAGTAAGCTTCGGGCAGGAGAAACTCATTAGCCTTGGCTTACAGCCCACCTAGCCGAAGGAAAATAGAATTCAAACCTCTGCTGCTTTGCAGCTATACACCCAAACATGGGAAGGTTTCGTGGGTCATCCCTGGTGAAAATATGGAGCTGAAGACCATTAGGCAGTTTGCAGCTTTAATGCTCATCCCACCGATGTGCCCTTGAACTGTTGTGTTACTAAAAGAAATTCGTTTCATATTATCAGATGAAGGTTTGTGTAAAACAGTTTTTAAAACTACTTCAATGTTTTATCTGTAGTGTTTTTCGTATTTGGCTATAGGTATAGAAACCTTGTAAGACGCTCACAAACCACTACCTTTCCTATATGATGTTGAAGAAAGATTTTGTGGATCTATTCTGACATTTTTTTCTCACTTTTCTCTTTTTATCAGGGTGGCGTCGTCTCAAATAATGCTCCAGTTTAATTGATTTCATATGGTTATAAAAAGGCAACCGCTTATTTAACAAGGAAATAAATAATCAACGCTTTAAAATCAAGATTTAGATTAGTATTGTAATTAAATACAACTATTTTACTTTTGAATAATAAAACATATATTTATAACTAAGGTACAAATCATTTATAAGTGTTTGAAATAGTTACATTAATGGGTTGTGAAAAGTAAAGTCATAGACCCCCATGGACATCTCATAGACCGTGACCGCCGCATAGACCCCCAATTTACTTTTTCACTTTCGTAGACTCCTTGTAAAATGTTTTACATGTTTCGGATGTTCCTTCAGAGTTGAAGATAGTTTACCTCCAAACCTCCCGCAGGACGACGGGGGATGGGAGCGGATCCTAAGGATATTTCTTCAACGTGTTGCAGATGGAGGAGAAAAACAAAAGTTAAAAAGATTTGAATCCTCGGCGCTGATGGCACAGCTTTTGTTGTTGAATCTAGGCTTACAGGATGTCAGATGGGTTTTGTCGCTTAGGTAGGGTATGATATTATGGCCCCGTATCCCCAGCCTGAACAGAGTAACACAAGAACCTAAAGGTAATAGCATGTAAAATACACACATTGAATAACAGTTATTCAACTGAACATTTAGTGAATAACAACAGTTGTCAACAGGAACAATATTTAATTATACTTAATTGTAATTTTCAAACATATTTACATATACATCAATATCATTGAAGTTAGCATTTGATTAATAATTACTCTAGTATCACACTAAGTTTCCGTAACACACCTTCACGCTCACACTCCATTTCGGCGCCCAAAAGAACCTCAACTCCCTACACCTCAACACCGATAGTTACTACACAACTCCAAGGGCGGAAAGACGACACACTTTCCCATAGCCCAAAGCCTAACACCCTGAAACGAAAAGAAAACCTAGATCTAGCGATGCCGCTACAAGAAAGAACTTTTCAATAGCGACTCCCGTACCGAAAGATCAGCTTACTTAATAAAGCTATGTACTTACGTACCCTTACAAGTGGGAACCAAAAAACCAGCTACCTAACTCACAAAAGAAGCTCTCTCTCTCTCTTGCGGGAACTAAGGATGACGTATACACACACACACAATATTCTAGACAACAAAACGCACTTAAAAGAAACTACTTCCTATACGCTAAAACACCAATATTAAATGGAAAGAAAACTTCACGCGCGCACGACACAGGACACAGTTGACAGACTGTCTTCTGCGTGCATTTAGTTAAATAACTAACCCCCTCCCCCTCCAAAAAAAAAAAAGAGCCCGTTAATGGCCGATCACTTAAAATGGTTTATTATTTCTGTTCCTTTAGCTCCATTATTTCCAATGATAAGGACATTAAAAACAGCTAAGCAATGAGCACCATGTAATGGATGCAGAAAAGAGTTCATTGGAATATTTTACTGACTATTAATCCTAATGCAACAGTCTATCGCAACCTTGTGCTGAGCATTCGGCTAAATCGCAGTCTATCTGCTCTTTGCAACTGCTTTAAGATGTATTCTGTAATGTGTTAAAATAAAATCACAAACGACGAAGCCCCTGCATCCGCATTGTTATAAAATCATCATTCACCTTGGCTGGTTTAGGTATTATCACTGAATGCCACGGGGTCGATGTTCACAAGATATATTGTATAATTCCACTATAGACTTGATATTTTAGGAGAGATGCAGATCGCCCACTCGTTACATACACTGATGTATGCCTATGCGTGTATGCGCGACATGAATCTCTTAAAGAATAACACCAAAAGTTGGGAGAAAAAAAAAGCACAGGATAAGGCCCAAGGCCCACATAAAGTAAGCTTAAAGAAGAAGCAGGAGCGACTTTAGGGAATGGCGAGTGAAGTTCCCCTTGTCAGTCAGTGTTAATTAAGATCTAGGTTCGCAGTCAACAATAAACAAACAACCACAATTATTGTAATGGCGGATAACAATAATTTATTATATTGAACGCGTGAACCTTTGCAAACCATATCAACATCCCCTTTTCTTTAAAAAAATTAAATTAAAAATAAACAAGGTTACATAGACAGTTTGTGTGGAAATACAAACTCAAAATCGACCCCCGAAGTGGTCCACCCAGGCAGGCTTCAATATTTTCAGAAAGAACATCCAAATGAAATTATATCAAAGACAAATGAGAGATAAGAATGGAGAAAGAAGGTTGACAGATCTTGTGTAGTGCCCCAACTGTCTAGCAGATCAAAGGATAGGTGCAAGTGAATGCAAAGTTAGATGTGAACCTCGCCTAACTAGTTCCCTTTCAGATCTTGTGGTCTATAGGGCAGATGATGTAAAGTTTATCAGTTTTTTTTGGCCTACAGTTAACGAGGGTGTCATGTAGCCAGCACAACTACCAACCGCCTTTACTTTTCCCCAACCAATGTCAGGTACCCATTAGAGCTGGGTGGACTCAAAGGCGCCCAAAGATGAAAATCCCAGTCTTCACCAGGATTCGAACCCGGGACCCCCGGTTCGGAAGCCAAGACGTTACCGCTCAGCTACCGCGCCTCTCCTGGCCCAACTTAAGTCTTTTAATTGATGTAATTGTTTTGAAAAGGTTCAATCTCTTACTCGAATGCTCAACAAAAAAACAAAAAAAAAAAAATTGAACGCATTTCTGCATTTAAAAAATGTTCACGAAAATGAAGTTTACAAGATTAGTATTCGTTTTAATGTAGGTCTAACTTATAATGCATACTAATTAGCTTTTTCTCTTTAAAAAACTACTTGCATAACTGATTTTAAAAATTAGATTTTTCGCTTTCAGAAAAAAAAATGTTGCCTTTGCATCAGAACTTTGAATGGTCTAAAATATTGTGATGTTGGATTTTCAATATCTTTTCTAGTTTACGAGATCTAAACGGGACGGACGGACAGACATTTCGCACAAAATAGCGTCTTTTCCCCTTTCGGGGGCCGCTAATAAAAAAAAAAAAAAAAAAAAAAACCACAACAACATAAACAGCAACACATACAAATATACGCTTAAATGAATATGAAACCTATCCCATTTAAAAATCAACATTCAATAGTTCATTAAGACACATAGTCATTGAATCTTGTCGGTTTCTTCAACAGATCCCTTGGTCGCAGGGAGTGATGAGTTGATGAGTGGCGAATGTCTTGATTATGAGTTTAATTGTCCTGTAAGTTGTCATCAGTTTCAGGGAATATATCTTCTTGTTATGTTTCTCTGTTCGGGTTGATATGCACTGTTTCTTTGGTACACTGCACCACTGTCACCTCGAAAAATGTAAGCTCTCTGGTTGACTTGGGAATGGATTCTTCCACGACTCCATGTAGGAAATAGACGATCTGTCCAGTTCTCAGCTGACTTAAATTTCTTGACTTTTTATCATACAATGCTTTTACACTCATCTGACGTTTTTCTTTCCTTCTCATAATGTTCTCTTGACATGTAGAAATCTTAATATTACTCCTTTTGTTTGGTATCAGTGTTCGAGTCATCCGATCAAAAAACATCTGAACTGGGCTTTGATTTGTGTCTTGCCTTGGAGTATTTCTAAATTTCAGATGAGCTTCATAAGCATCTGACTTTGATTCTCTAGATTTCTTCATTATGTTCTTCAAAATTTTTACTGCTGACTCAGCCTTTCCAGTGGATTGATGGTGTCCTGGGGAGGATTTCAAATGAGTCACTCCCCATTCCATCATAAATTTGTAACAATATTCCGATGTAAATTGAGGTCCGCTATCAAATATACAGTTTGGGCACCCCATAACTTGCAAATAAAACTTTCAGTTTCTTTTTAATTGCGTGGACTGTCAACTGCATGTTTTCTACCTCTATGAAATTTGAATAATAGTCCACTATAACTAGATATTGTTGGTCACACATTAGGAATATATCAATTCCAATCTTGTCCCACGGGTTAGAACCTATGTCGTTGTCATAAGACGCTAGCAGTGTGCTGGCGCCTGCTTCAACTGGTCGTTGTCTAGGGCGACTCTGGAGGCCCGACTGTTGACGCTGGAACCGTGTATGCTATTAATCTTTCGTGGCTTTAGCTGGTCGCGATTTAGGTGTTTGTGTATACAGTTAACATATAACACTAAACACCAGAATATAGTTAGAAAAACGTAGGCGTATAACTTTATAAACATACAATATAGAATCTTCCAAAACCGTTTACATACGGGTACAACACTAAAACTGGCGACTAAACTAAGATCTCTAAATGACTGTGAACTTTAGATTTCAATATAGTATTCTAGTACAATATAAGGAAAACAAGCAGAAGCGGGAAATGCGACCGTCTGCTCTACAAAACCCACGCCAACTGCCCCTTTGTCCCAAAATTCCCCGGGTCACCCTGCCTCGTTGTAGACCAGGTCACATGGTCACGTGACAATAAAATAAATATTAAAAGTATTAAAAAAGTACTTATTTCCCTTTCCAATACTAAAATAAATCTAATTCAATTAATTGAAATATACTAAAAACATAAATAATTGTATTAGATTTAAAATAGAAAAAAAATAGTAAAAAAATAAAAAAAAAAATTCCACAATAACTAAGGCCATGGTGGCGGGTAAGGGGTCAATTAGGTCAACATTCCTTCGCCAGGCCCGTAGTGGACTGTTGTTGTTCTGCTACACACACACAAACGGGTGTGGGCTCACTGCGGTTTGTGACAGTCGTGCTGTATTAATTCTTCTCTCTGATTTGCTGGTTTTTTTTTTTTCTGACAAATGTAACATGAGTTGGCTATTTCCTGTATTCGAGCTGATAATCCAGGCCAGAAAACTGTTTCTTTTGCTCTTCTTTTCATTGAGTCTACACCCAGATGTGCTGCATGGAGTTTTTCTTCTATTTCCTTGCGAAGTGATATCGGTATGATTATTTGTTCTCCTTTCAACAAGAGTCCGTCTTCGTATGTTAACATGTCTCTTAGTGAAAAATACTGTTTGAGTTCAGGTTGACTATTATGTTTGTCTGGCCATCCATTTAGGATATACTGAATAAGTGTTTGAATCGTTCTCTCTTTCTCTGTCTCGATTCTGACTTTCTCCAGCACTGCATCTGGTATTGCCAGTCCGACTGTATTGACACAAACATCAGGGATTAAACTCTTTTCCTCTGATGGTTTTCTACTCAAAGTATCAGCTATGAACAAATTTTCGCCTTTGACATATTGAAACTGGATATCGTAACGATAAAGGCGCATCATTAGACTTTGTAGTCTTCTCGGAGCAGAACTTAGTGGTTTTTGAAGGATGTTTTCTAGTGGCTTAAGGTCATTCTGAACTATAACTGTTCAGCCATACGTATACTGGTCAAAACGTTCCAAACCAACAACCACTGCCAACAATTCTTTTTTAATATATGCTTATCTTTTCTGAGTATCAGTTAATGATCTAGAAGCATATGCTATTGGACTGCCATCTTGTAATAAAGCTGCTCCCAACCCATTTTGGCTACTATCTGCTTGTAATGTAAGCTCTTTGTTAGGTCAAAATATATCAGTGTGCCATGAGTCGATATTTTCTGTTTTATCTTGTTGAAAACTCGATCAGACCAAAGAAATGGTGTGTTCTTTCTCGTCAACTCTGTTATGGGCTGTAAATCTGTCGACAGGTCTGGAACAAATCTTGCAAGATATTCGACCATGCCACAGAATCTTCGTACCGGGTACCGATGCGATATCTTTTGGAGCATTCAAACTCAAAATCGCAGATACTTTGTTCAGGTCTGGTTTTATTCCTGCTTCTGTAATAATATGACCCATAAAGTTAATTTCAGCTGTTCTAAAAAACAGACTTTTCGTGGTTCAGCTTAATCTTCTTTTCTTGACATCTCTTCATCAGCTCTCTTAGGTTAATATCATGATTTCTGAGTGCTTCTTCTTTCGTTCTTCCTTTTCCTACCACTATAATATCATCAACATAATTGAAACAGCCTTTCAGTCCTTCTAGTGCTAGATTTAATCTTCTCTGAAAAATTTGTGAACTCTTTTTGAGACCAAATGGTAATCGCTTCCATTTGTACCGGTATCTACCAAAAGGGGTTATCATTGCTGACAAATTAGATGACGCTGTGTCTAGCCTGACATGCCAGAAAGCTTCTTGGACATCCAATTTGCTGAATATTTTGGCATCGTTCAAATCTGCCAATATGTCATCCAATGTAGCAAGATTATAGAATCCCCCTTAGTAAAACTTTATTAGGGGCTTGTGGATCTATGCAAATAATAATTTTTCTATTAGCTTTTTCCACTATCGCCATCTGACTCACCCACTCTGTAGGCTCTATCACTGGTTCTATGATTCCTCTCTGCACTAGGGTCTTTAACCCCTCCTTAACTCTTTCTTGTAAAGCAATCTTGATCTTTCTACAGGGCAGAACCTTGGGCTTAATACTGCTATCAATCTTTAAAGAGACTTCTCCTAAGTCACCCAATACACCAGTAAACTTTGGACAACAGTCTTCTTCTTGGTTATTCCCTACTGATGCTAAGAATATATCTTTATTGACGTTGATTTATTTCATTCTTGTTAAAATTTCATGACCTAGAAGGCATGGCTAGCTTGTTTGGTACAACTATATATTCTATCGTAAATGTTTCATTAGTTTTCTCATCGTAATAGTAGCTTTTCCTATAGGGTTCATTTCAGTCTTATTCCACATTAGTAATCCTTGCGTTGCCTTATCTATTTGATTCTTATTGACTTATCTCTCCTGTATGGTATTTACATCAGCTCCACTATCCATTTGAAACCTTACACGGTGACCATTTACTGTCATAACTGCTGTCATCCTTTTCGTTTTGCGGTTTTCCAAAGACATCAACCATTTATTTTCTATCATCATGACTTCATCTATGGTGTCCGATTTCAGCTGTCTTTCATCGTTAGACATATCCTCTGACACCTGCTGAATTTTCTTTTTGCACATCACGGCAAAATGATGTCTCCACTTGCACGCTTTTCTTTAGTGTATTCTTCCACAACATTTACCTTTCTGAATGTTTGTTCTTGGGGGTGTTGATAATCATTGGAGGGTCGGCTTGTATCTGTCTGAATTGTTTGTTAGCTTTCTCATATGCTCTGCAAATGTCTCTGCACCTTTCCAATGCTAAATTACAATCTTGTAGTAATTTCATTTTGAGGCATTCGTGTCTGTTTGTAAAATGTTTTACATATTTCGGATGTTCCTTCAGAGTTGAAGATAGTTTACTTCCTAGTCCAAACCTCCCGCAGGACGACGGGGGATGGGAGCGGGCAGGGTTTGAACCCGGGACCATCGATAAATCCAAACAACAGTCCAGCACGCAAACCGCACGACCAGGCAGCCATCCTTCACTCCGAGAACTACTCTGTCTCTAATCAAACTATTTTCCAGGCGTTCAGTCACGTTTTTTGGTAATCTTCTCAGATTTGTTATATACTTTTCAATGTCCTCGCCTTCTTGCTGTTCACGAGTATTGAAAACGAAGCGCTCATAAGTTTCATTCGTTTTTTCAATGCAAAAACTTTCGAATTTGTTCAATATTTCTTCCATCTTTCTTTTCCCTTCTCAATTTCAAGACCTTCATATATGTCCATTGCTTTTGTACCTATAATTGTTAGAAAAGTGGCCACTCTGACCTCGTTTGATTCTTCCGCCAATTTAGTGGCTAACTCATAGTTTCGCCAGCTCCGGTGAAACTTTTGCCAATTTGCGGTCATGTTACCTTCTACCTCGAGCGGCTCGGGTACAGGAAGGAAATTTCTAGCCGTCATTGTCTGGCGTAGTCCTGTAATTGTTGTCTATTTATTATCGCAAACAATAAACCTTTATATACTGATTAATGATTACCTCTGATCATTAATACACCGCTGCCACCATGTTAATTAAGATCTAGGTTCGCATTTAACAATAAACAAACAACCACAATTAGTGTCATGGCGGAGAACAATACTTTGTTATATTGAACGCGTGCACCTTTGCGCACCATATCTACAGTCAGCTTCGAAAACTTGAACAGTTCTTATAACCGAGGAGCTAATACAATATTCTGGAAGCCTTTCCCGTGTTAAGCAATTAGCTTAGTTTAGTTTAGTTAGAGACGCACTTGATTAGACGGACGTTGAACGCGACATTTAGTGACGTAACAGCTAGTGGGATTGAGATTAATTATGTAGATTTTTATTTTAGTTGCTTGTAGACTCTTGCATGAATCATATCATTATAGTGACAGAGTCGACTAGTCCATTCTGGCCCATTCTGCAATAAAGTAAATTATTATGTTTTATCGTCCTCGTGGTGATGTATGTTCACGTTCATACATGTATCTAATAACACCCGTACAGTAGTTACACTCAAGCATCTAGGGTTCTCATCAAGTTACTGTAGAAATACGTTAACTTCAACCAACACATATATCATTAGGCTCCATCCGGTATCTATATGAAACCAATTTACAACGAAAGCTTGTAACATTACATTTTTGGTTTCAAAATACCATATTGCATGTCAGTACCTACTTAAGGTAGCCTACTATGTATAGGGGCAGTGGATGCCAAAATCGGCCTTGGCATCACCTGTCTGTATAATTTGTAAAATTTGATAAATCATCAAAAAAAAATAAATGAACTCACGCATGCGTTAGCTGATGTTATGTATTGTATTTCTACATACAGATAGAATCAGAGGATATATGAGTTATAAAAAAACAAAACAATATACAGTACAATTGCCATCTTAATTAGTACGAATGGAAAACTTCATGACATGATTTTGAAATGATTTTAAAGGACTAAAAGAGTGAAACATAACACGTTATAAAGGAGCGACATGAACACTTAACTTTCTATCGTAAACATCAACAAACTAGTCGCTGACACATTGCTTATGATGGTGTCCAAATCAATTTCCTTGATGACGTTTTTATCGATAGTCATCAAAATGAAGAAAAAGGCATAAATATGAACTCATTTACAGACTTACTGTCATACAAAGAGGCCCATTTGGCGACATCTCTACCGGCCCATTCAGTGCTGGACCACCAGGCATTTTTCAGAATGGCAGTATAGCTAGTCCTCCCCGGGTAGTCTAATATGTTTTGTAACAATAAGGCTTACGGCCTTAGAGGCGGACGAGTCCTTTAGCATGACATGTTACAGTAGGGCCTATGCTTATGGCTACCTCGCGTGTGACACTCGCCCGTGGCCTTCATTCTGCAAAGGCTAACCCTGGGGTCCAGTCTTAGAGAAGTTCTTTATCACATAAGAAATTGCAAAGGCAAAGCATTATCTCTTGAGATATATAATTCCACAGACAGAAATACCTTAATAAATGACTCACTAGCACACTTAAAGAATTACTCAACTTTTCACTTCACTTTACACACTCATTCCCATGATATTATATTGGTCTAAGTCTATATATAGGCTAGGTCTAGATTAATTTTTAAAAAACCTACAAAAACAAGTGCAGCAACAAAAATATTTTATTGATTTTATTGAAATATAAATATATGGTCTTTTATTTTTGAAAATCAACATTTTAACTTTATTTTTATATAAGGTAACTGCATAATTTATGTTTAAACACATGCTAGTAGCAACTTTTCTTAACAGAAAAAAATGTGTAAAAAAATGCTAAAAAAAAATAATAAAAACTTCAAGTTGGCAACACCACTGCACAGAATCACTGACATCAAAATGGCAGCGCGCTTATAATCTGAAAAGTCGCTACGGCATTTTTGAAGTATTTTAAGATATAAAGGTTTTCTGTTTACAACCAAATCTATTAAAAACACTATTTTCATTTATTATTTGTATTTAAAATTATTTTTGATAATTTTCGGCAATCCATTACTTTATGACGCTAACCTTCATGATGGATCCTGTACAGCTGTCAACAAGCCCAAAGCATTTGATATGGTATTTATATATATGGTTCTGAAGGATTAAACTGCTTGTACAGCCATCTGCCTTTGAATCCAACTATCATTTCGTCGATGGCAACATTTTGAAAAGGCGTGTAGACATTGTTGTAATTTTCAATCAAAAGATTGATGAATGGCTCTATCTCTATCTTGTTTTTACATTCAGCATCTGGTTACCCGCAATGCAACACTGAACAAAATAATGACAAAAGCCTGTCCCTCTCAAACATTTCCGAGTAAAACGGAGTATACAAAATATCATTGGTTGAGAAATAGTCTTGGATGCTTGTTTTTTTTGTTCAAGCCCATAGCCATGGTGGTTGCTAAGAATTTAATCATTTCATACTTTGTAACAGGTTTCCAGTTGTGAAATCTTGATTTTCTTCTCAGTGGATTCTTTTGCTTCACTTTCTTTAAAGCATTTAATAAGCATTTCTGTACTCTATCACAATATCCATGATGGTACATGTGAAGAGGGCAGAGAAGCAGTCCAGAACAAAAGATGACTGGGACAAATAATTTTCATTTATGCCAGGCTCATTTTTAGGTGAAAAACTAAAATACTTTTTGGTTTCAAAACCTTTTTCAATCTAGTCAGAGATAGATCTATTTACAACATTTTCATTCCGTTTTTTTTTTTTTTGCTTTTGCTAGCAGCAACTGGGAAAAATGATAAAAAAAGAAGTGGGCGTTGCCCCAGCTGGTTCTTCTTCATCGTCACTGCTTTCACTAGATCTAGGTGTAGGTCTAGTTCCCTTCTTGTAGTCACTGTCTGATGAATATCAATAATATCATAATATGCATTATCATTATGTTACATTATCATCATCATGTAAGTATAAGTTATTAAAGATTTCTAACGCTTGCTGGGCAGTGATTCGCAGTCAGTGATCTAGAATTAGTCACATTCACCTAAATCCATTTTAGAATCCATTCAAAACGAAACACACAGTGTCACTAAAACAAAGATTTGAAAATAAAACGTGCACGTATTGCGTCCAATCATGGAACTATACTTGAGGTGCAATGAACTGTGAAATGAAAGAACAATCACTCTCTCAACCGGAAAGAAGTAAAAAAAAATGAACTTTAAAATAAAGAAAAAAAAAAGAAAAATAATGAAACAAACACTATATATCAAGTTATCTTATCTTATATAATACAGACGTTACTTCAAAAATGAAGATGATTACGTCCTACGCGTCATGCATTTAGTCATGCATATTAACCAATGACTTAAATTCTGCCAAGTCACTGGTTTTTCTGGCTAGCTCAGGCAACCCATTCCATGCTCTAATAGCACTAGGGAAGAAGGAGTATTTGTACAAATTTGTCCTAGCATAAGGGACAAGGAATGTGCCTTTATTTTTGAGTCTTTCAGAGTATTTTATTAAGTTTTGTTTTTGTATTTGAAGATTATGGTTCAGTGTTTTATGTATAATTGCTACTTTACTTTTGAGTCTTCTGTCCTGAAGGCTTTCTAAATTTAGTGATTTTACTACTGGTGTTACTCTAGTCAAATGTGAATATTCGTTTGTTATGAATCTCACTGCTCTATTTTGTGTTTGTTCCAGTTTCTTAATGTTTTCTTGAGTTGAGGGGTCCCAAACGGTGGATGCATATTCTATTATTGGCCTAACCAAGGTTAAATAACATTTTAGTTTTATGTTCTTGTTTGATTTATAGAAATTTCTTTTAATAAACCTTAATGCTTTGTTGGATTTTTTTGTAGTTTCATCAATATGTGGATTCCATGACAGTTTTTCATTTATTATAACACCTAGGTATTTTGCGTTTTTAGTCTGTGTTACTGGTTTGCCATGAATAAGATAAGTGGAATTAATTTGTTTTAGTTTTTTTGTTACTCTTAACAACTGACATTTTTCTGAGTGGAAAGACATGCTCCAATTTGATTCCCATTTCTGTAATTCATCTAATTCTCTCTGTAAAATATCTGTGTCTTGTGTTGTTTTTATTGTTCTATATATTATGCAATCATCTGCAAATAATCCGACTTTTGTTCCTGAGCTAATGCAATTTGGTAAATCATTTATGTAAATTAAAAATAGTAGTGGACCCAAGACTGTTCCTTGAGGTACACCTGAGTTTACTGTTATTGGTGTTGATTTAGAGCCATTTATTATTACAGTTTGTTCTCTCCCAATCAGAAAATCTTTAATCCACTGATGCAGTGGACCATTAATGCCGAAATATTTTAATTTTTTAAGCAAACTATGGTGGTGAACTTTGTCAAAAGCTTTGGAAAAATCAAGTAAAATAGCATCTATTTGCTCACTATTATCTAAACCTTTTGAAAAATCATCAATTAGTCCTATTAGTTGTGTTTCACATGATCTATATTTCCTAAAGCCATGTTGGTATGGGGTGATAACATTATGTTTGTCTAAGTGGTTTATGATGTTGCTACATATTATGTGTTCTAGGATTTTACATGTGATGCTGGTAAGTGATACTGGTCTGTAGTTTCCTGGGTCAGATTTTTCTCCTTTTTTAAATAGGGGGTGACATTAGCTTCTTTCCAGTCCTTTGGTACTCTGCCTTGGTTAAGCGATGCCTGAAAGAGTATTTTGAACACTGGGGTTTGCTCATTGCTTAGTTCTTTGAGTAATCTAGCTGGAATACCATCATGTCCAGATGCTTTATTTGGTTTGGTGTTGGATAATAGTTTTTGAATTCCATTTTCTTGTACTACTAAATCTTCTATGTTGTCTACTTGGTTCAAATTAAGAAATATGTATTTGTCTCCTGGGGCTGAGAATGCTGATGCAAAGTATTTGTTTAGGATGTTTGCTTTAGTTTCATTGTCATTATGTATTATGTTATGTTCATCTTTTAATGGCGCTATGCCTGTTGTTTCCATTTTCTTAGACTTAATGTATGACCATAGGTTTTTGTTGTTATCTTTAGATATTACATTGTTTATGTATTCACTCTGCAGCTGTCTGCTTACTTTTTGGGTTAGGTGTTTAATTTTTATATACTTTTTGTGAACTCTTTCTGCCTTGGTTTCTTTAAATTTTCTATATAGGTTTTCCTTCTGTTTACAAAGCTTCTTTAGTCTATTATTAAACCAGCATTTATTTATTTTGTTTGATATGTATTTAGTTGGTATATGATTTTCTATAATGCTTTTAAGATGGTTTTTGATGAAATTCCAGAGGTCATCGACTGGTTGGTTAATGTCTTTTTTCTAATAAGAATGTTTGTTGAAAGTTTAATGCAGCTTGGTGTAGTTGTGTTAGGTTACATTTATTCCAGAGTAAGATTTTTCTTTTGGGTTACTCAGGGAAAGTAACGCCGCACTCTACAGCACTAGGGAAGTTATTCCTGGAGAGTAACCCCGCACTGTAAGTGTTAATCTAGATTCTAGATATCTATATATGGCTATATCAAGTATATCATGGAACCAGTGGCGTCACTATGGGGTGCGGGGGGTGCGGTCCGCACCGGGTGACACCCGTTAGGGGGGTGACACCCGACGGTGGGGGTGACATCCCAGTGGAAAAATGTAATTTGCAATAACTAACAATTTTAAAAAAGTAAGTGTCAGTGGCTAAATATTGGCACATATTATTCACAATTAATAAATATATCTAGGTACATTTTTTTAAAATGTCGGCTAAACATATTTTAAAATTTTATAAAATTCTATCAAAATGTTCAAACATTACATCATACTTTATATAATAAACGTGAAAGCTTACTTTCGGCTGTATACCACCTGCATGAACACTGCTTTGATTTTTACAAATATTTTAATTGAATCTATTTTATAGATCTATTGAAGTAGTAGCTACTAAGTAGCTTCGTAATACAAAGATGCCAACTAATAATCACTGTTTAGCAAATGATGACATTCTTCAGGCATAAAATATTACAAAAATATCAGGAGCATTAATCTAAAATCCACAGAATTGGAAATTAACTAAATGGCAATTGACGTCTGTATTATATAAGATAAGAGGATAATGAAATTTCAGAAGTTGACTGTAAAAGAAGCTTTGCCCAAGATGAAGAAAATGTTACTATGAGTCAGTTGAATGATATAGACCAATATTTTATGGGAATGTTCTTCTTGGCATGTGCCTATTTCACATGATTTACAAAGGAAATTATTCGGAGCAAAAGGAAAAGTTTGCCAGTTTTCGAAAGAATGGCTCTATGGGAGACTTTTTAATTGGAATTAAATTGCAAAACTTTTTGCTTTTGTGAGCTTGTTTTATATGTATTTTTGTTGTATAGGTTAGATCTATGTTTATATTTTTATAGATTAGTGTCAGATTTTATAATTGTACTTCTGCATATTTATATAGGTTAGTGCGGGATAGTATAAAAGTGGTGTACTACATGCTGTCTTAAAACAGTTGAGTGTACATTTGACCAGTGGTCAGTACCATATCTGTCTGTGTGACAGCTGAAGATCTTTGTAGTCTGTCGTCTAATTATTATTATTCTGTACCTGGGACTGCCTGGTATTGTTACTGCTGTTTTAAACTGCTTTTAGCTGCTGCAGTTACACTGCTGTTTTAACTGCTGATTATAACTGCTATTACTCTGCTGTAACTCTTGCTGTAGATCTAGAATCGAGTGTTATTTTGTTTTTGTAATGTAGCCTTAGACTTAGTGGCTTAGTAAACTTAGTTATAGTCTGTTTTTGTTTTTAGGGAATGCTAATAGTAATGTACTAAGTTTAAGGTGTTCTTGTTTTAGTGTTAGTTATGAGTTGTTTATAGTAGTAGAATTTTATAGATCTAGACTAGTTTATTGTAGTGTGTTTGTGTAGATCTAGTGTGGTAGTTGTAGTTCTCTTTAGTTAAATAGTTATTTTGATCAGTTTGTGTTAGATAGTTGGTTTGGTTAGTTTGTTGTTTGTGGTACTGTAGGTTTAGTAGCAGGGGGGTTGGTATTGGTTGTTTATAGTGGTTATTGTATATATTATATTTTATTATTGATTCATTTATTTTTATGTAAATAAAGTTCCGTTTTGTTTATTTATCCTAAACTAAAGCTTCGTAATCTTGCTTTCATTTAGTTTAGGTTAGTATAGTTAGTATGTCTGGTTACTTAGGCGACTCTAGCCCCTTGGTCGTAGACTGAGGTGTCACATATTGAGCCCACCCAGTAGCGTTAACATCTGCCTACTGTTGGTAAATTTTAATGTTGAGCAGCAGAAAAGGCCTATCCACTCGCGCCTGCCTGACCTGCTCACACTTTTGTTTCAACTATTTCCATACAATTCTATAGAAATGAAATAGAAATTTGTTTTCTAATTTAGTAGGTGGCGGAAATAAAGTCTAAAATTGGAATATTAAAAGACGTATGAAGACTATTCCTCTGGATTGGACAATAAAGGGATACAACTAAAGGCATACAAATAAAGGCCTACAACTAAAGGGAACTCGTTTCTCTTTAAAAAAAAACAGCAACACTTGTGATTCAATAGAAAAAAATAAAAACAAGAAGTAAATGTCGGCGAGCAATCCAAATAGCTATTTAGTAAGTTCCCCTTTCAGACCTTGCGATCTATGGAGCAGATGATATTAATGTAAACTGTTTCTGTGGCCAACGGTTAACGAGCATGTAGCCAGCACAGTGATCAACCGCCTTTACCTTTCATCTTTCCCCAGCTAATGTCAGGTACCAATTAGAGCTGGATGGACTAAGAGGTGACTAAAGATCCCGAAATTTAAAAAATCCCAACCTTCACCAGGATTCGAACCCGGGACCCCGGTTCGGAGGCCAAGAGCTTTACAACTCAGCTTCCGAGCCTCTATGTGCATTAATCAGTTTTTAATCCTTAACCTCTACTCATACTAGAAGCAATCATAGATGTAGCAGATAAACCAAAAAGTCTTTATTTCAACAACTGACGATGTATTATAGATTTAAGTTTCAAAATTAATAGCGTATTTGATGATTCTCCAAAAGACGACATTTGAACAGATATACAATGATTGAGACATCTAAAGGCAGCAACATTTTCTTGCAGAAAAATTCATAAAGAATGTCTCGGAATCATTTAACAAAGCCTTCAACTATTTCTTACCATCTGCGTATATGTGACGTCATGTGAAAAATGATTTTCTAAAATAAAATAAAGTCTAGAAATATTTAAGATAGACTTTAACTTTTATTGAAACGTTTTCAAGTTTAAAATCCAGAAAAGAACAACAACATTATAATTTACTTAAGGCCGCTTTGTTGCAAAATTGAACTATAGATAAATTGTAAAAAACAACCAAATTCTAAAATAGAATCGACACTTCTTTTATAGTAATTTAACAGTCAATTAATGTTAGTAAGTATTAGGTATGTTTTATGGCTTAACTAAAAAGAAAAAAGTGACTTTTTTTTTGGGGGGGGGGGGGGGGGGAGGGGTGACGACCTGAGCTGACCGCACCGGGTGACACCCAAGCTAGTGATACCACTGCATAGAACTATACTAATATCTTCTCTATATATAATTCTCTTCATGGCTCAAGAGTTTGGACAGCAAGTAATGGAAAGATTATTTCTGCAAGTCGGACGGACTAGAGTTATCCGACGTAATTTTAGAGGCGAAAAAAAAAGAGGGGGTGGGGAGGAGGGTGAACAAGTAGTATTCACCCGTCACTAAATAGCAGGGCCAGACTTAACCATTGTGACCAAGAAGTCATGAAAAGAGAACAAGTAATCTACACTGTATTCACCCGTCACTAAATAGCAGGGCCGGACTTAACCGAATTTCGCGGGGCCCAGTTTGGGTAGGGATACGGATAATAAGTGAAAATTAAGACTTTGTATTAGAATATATATTCGTCTTTGCATCTTATTCATTCTTTACTAAGCACAGAATTACTACACCAGCCTTGCGTGTATCGAAGTCATACTGTATATCATAAGAATTCTGTTTCTTACATAGATCACGCTTAATAGCAAAAATTACCAAATGTTTTAATATATCTACGAGAATTGTTGACCTCAAGTAATTCTTTCACTAGATTCCACAATATCGGGTATTGCATATTGCGTTTTTTTTTATCGCGTGTAGGATTGGCATTTTCCATATTGAATGACACCCCAAAATGACAATTTTTGTCTATATATTTTATGAGATTTGTATGAGTTTTCAAAAGATTTTAATAATTCGGATATTTCCAGGACTTTTCCGTATATTTTGCAATTTCAGCAGATTTCCAGGAACTCCTGATAAATCGACAGCTGTTATAAGTTATGAAATGGTTTAATTTAATAATTTAGCCTATTAGCTAACCTACAATTAGCGCGGGTCGTATGAAAGTGCGGGCCGGCCCAGCAAAATAGTGGCGTATGCTATGCCGCCGGCTGACTAGTGAGTATAAGACAGATCTATATAGATATAGGTAGCTCGATCATTGTTGTTTTTCTTTTCATAAGATTTCAAAATGGCCGCGCCTATAGGTGGGTTTCCCAAACAATATTTGGTCAAGTCCAAGTACATGTCAACTAGATCTAGATCTATTTTGCTAAAGCGTCACACAATACCCACAAAAATAAATTTGAAACAACTTTCTGGATACAGATTTAGATCTCATAATCCACGAAAAATTGTAATTAATGGAAGGTTTATACAGGGGCTAACTTCAAAATTTTATTTTTCATCGGAAACTAGCGGACCCACTAGCGCTAATGCCGCTAACGGCGCAATTAATATTATTCCACAAGAAAGGTCAAGTCAATATGGATTTGCTGGAATCAATCGCATTATGATGATGTATGAAGACTTTGTGGGGCTGACAGAAGTTAAACAAGCTCAAGAAAAAGTAGTTAATGTAAGTCAACTTTTTAGATATTTAAATAGAAGACCAGTGTTTGTCAAATTGATAATGATAATATATGATAATTAAATGATAATTTATGATACACCACTAAAGTAAATGAAAATTTTTTTTTCGTGCACCCCTCCCTCCCACCTTTTTAATCCAGCTGGTACCTGGTATGCTCCAAAGTGTAGTCGGTGGGGTGGTTAAGAATGTAATAAAAAAGAAATACTTTAAAATTTTAATGTTGTGTATTTGCCAGATTTTAAAAATATTTTACATTAATATTTACTCTCTCAACTCTCTGTTTAGGATCTAGAAGATTCCCTCTTCATCCAGGAAGGGTGTCTGGAAGAGCGCAATTAGCTCTCCTAGTGGGGTTTGGGGTGAGGTGTTGATATTAAAGTGTTTTCTGGCAAGCAGAATGCACTATAAAAAAAAGGTCACTGATCAAATTAAGTCAAATATAGAAGGAGGCAATACTGGCCATACAAGAGTGATTTGATGATTTGCAGTGCATATAGTGCACTTACATCTGTAATGGGTGAAATCGTTCCAAGATCACCTTTGCGTTAAATATAAAGTAAATTGCTGAGGACCTTTTATTTTTGTCACTGAAAATTCATCAACATAATGATGTACAGCAGTTGGGAAAATTTGGACCAATAGTCACATGAAAGTTGAGAAAAATCACATTATTGAAGGGGTTTTGAAATGTCATCTTCAAAATGTTTTGAGTTGCAAACGTGTCTAATGAGAACAATATAAATTTTACAAGGGTCTTATTAGAAAATGAAACTACATCTATTTGGGGGTGCGGTGGCTGAGTGGTTAAGTGCTCTGCTTCCGAACCAGGGGTCCTGGGTTCAAATATCAGTGAAGACTGGGATTTAGAATTTCATGAATTTTTAGGGCGCTCCTGATTTCACCCAACTATAATGGGTACTTGACTTTAGTTGGGGAAAGTAAAGGCAGTTGGTCGTTGTGCTGGTCACATAACACCCTGCTAGTTAACCGTTGGCCATAGAAACAGATGAAACAGGGTATTACATGTCATTATACTTGGTTATCAAACAAATAGAGATTGGTAACTCAAGCGTTATTTATAAGGAATCTTTTTTTTTTCTCTATCAAGAAATTGACTGGTTTCAACCCCCCCCCCCCCCCCATTTTTTGTCAGGATATCATACCTCCCCCTTCTTTAGAGGACCTTTTCTACTATATATATATATATATATACACACACAATAATACATTACTGTCAATGTTAATATGTTCCTTCTTTACTTTTCTAATCTAAGCTTCTAAGATGATTTTCTTTCTTATGATATGTTAGATTTAAATCATTCCCCTACATTTTCTCTCTTATTTCATGATATAGACATTCACATTTGACTAGAGTAACACCACATCCATTAGTAAAATATCAATATGACATTAACTAAGTGTGAATATTCATACTAATTCTTTCAATATTTTTTTTTGCTTTGACATGTATTTCAATGTTGCATTGTTAATTAATTAAATTCTTATTTTTTTATTTTTTTTTCTCAAAAGGCTGAGCAGAAGTTTTTACAAGTACAAGAAGATAGACGAAATATGCAGCAAGAACTCCTTACTGTTCAGGCAGAAGTAAGAAAAGTCGCAGCTGAGCTTGAGAAAACAAGCAGAACAGATTCTCGTTACATTGACTTAGTCAAAAAGGAGCATGAAATTCTTCTAATTGAAAAAGAAATGACTAATAAGATCAAAATATTGGACAAAGCAGAAAGGGATTTCTTTTCTTTGCTGAGTGCAGCTTTACGAGAGAGTCATGAGAAAGAAAGGTCAAGGGCAGAGAAAACTAAATACTGGTCAATAATTGGGTCTGTCATAGGTGCCATCATCGGCATTGCTGGGTCCACTTTCAACAATTTTAAAAGAATGAAAGAATTAAGAGCCATTGTGACAGAGAATGTGGAAAGTACATCAGAATACAAAAAGGTGGCTGATGATCTTATCAAGACATTAGCACTTCAACAAGCTCAAATAGAACATGCAATCCCTGAAGGGGACATTACAGAGCCTGTCAATCCATTCTACATAAATCAACAACTTTTAAATGGACATTCAGAAGCTATTATAGCTCATTTCAACAGACAGACCAACACACTCATTTCTCAGTTGAAAGACATTGAGAAGGTTTTATCATTGAATCAAGCCACTTCTAATAATAGTAACATTGTTTATGTTGGTCCAGAAGTAGAAAGCATGTTTCTAAAGACTGAACACAGATTAGAAACACTTTATAAGAAAAATGTTTATATGACTACTGCAGCTATGGCGATAGGTATATTTATTTTAAGTATTTTCATGAGGGGCTCATAATACTAAAACAATATGGCTTTTTGAAAGGATTGTTTTTAAATATCTTGTTATATATTCATTTTGAGTTTTTTTTTTTTTTTGGGCCATTGAAATGGTAGTGTTAAAATGAAGTTGTAAAATAAACAATTTACTATCTGACGAGGGGCACAAAGTAAGTGGGAAGACTTAATCTTTGTGATTGATTTCAGAATTCATTCTATTGTTTCTTGCTGAACAAGTAAGAGATCAATTATTATGTTAATTTTTTTATTAGACTTATTATTTTATAACTTAAATAAGAAAATATTTTAAAAAAAAACACCTCCTTTTTACAACTGATAGTTTTATTATTATTAATAATTTTGCTCTTAAGAACTAATGAATGTTAGAATTTACAAAAACTTAAATTTGTACTTCGCCCATTTCCTTCCCGCCACCCCCAAAGAACAAAATCCAGATTAAGCAAAATCATACACTAGACTGAATAATCTAATGATAAGCCTCTCTCTTGAAATCCTACTAAAAACAGATGCTGATCAAGAAAAAATTGAGGCATTTGGTAACGTGAACTGTCAGAATATCCTACTATGAAAGTCAAGGGACGAGATGTGGATAAGCTTTAGATCTAGACAAAATGTTCTTGAAAATTCATTTATTAAACTCTTTACATACAGTCTGTTCAAGATAAATATATTCTATTCCTTGTAGCCAAATTTAAATTAATTTTTTTTTTATACTTTGAAAAATTATAACTGTCAATCGAGAGATTTCCCATTTACATCAAGTGTAAAATTTCTAGGAAGATTGTTCGAGAACCATTTACACTCACCCAGGTTTTGCCCACCCATGCGACTAGAATACAGGTATTATAATTAAAAAAATGATCGCAGCATTAGTAAAAGTTTACAGTAATGTTAGAGTTCACTTAATGTAACACTAACATGTTCTTACAAATTTGACAGTTCTGTATATATTTGGGAAAATAATTACTAGCTAATTTGCCACACTGTGAAAACTTTGGTTTAACCATTATAAATTTTAAAAATATAATCTAATAATTAAATTTGGTCCGGAGTTCTCTACTAGACAATCTTTATCTTAAACACATCAGCTGGTATTCGCACATATTCATCAAAGAATTAAATAAATAAATTTTGCTGCAAAGTCTTCTAAGTCTGAATCTAAAGGCACATCACCAAGCTAGAATCTTCTATAGTATTCTATGCTCCTTTGTTTTCATATCTAGCATTCATTGATTATAAAGAGCAAAGTAATCTCTTTTACAAAATGTTATTAGCTTTATAAAGGAGGAAGTCTTTTTAAAAGAAAAAACTTTTTTTTTTTGTTACTGTTTCTTCTAAAGCCTCAACATGAATTTGCCTGGACCCATTTATCTGTTGACTGTCCTCTTAGGCACAAAGTGACAGTTTACAGCTAGTTCTGACATTCTTACTTGAGATCCACAATTTATTCATCGTTTTACCATTTCTTTAATCTGCCTCTGATTTTCCTGTTTCAGTAGGAAGTTGTGACTAGGTCATACCACCTGAGTTAATTAAAAAAAAAAAAAAACTATGGCTAAAAAAGTTTATCATTGATGAACTGATTTAAATACATTATTATTTATATTATGATTTGAACTAGAGTTTTTTTTACAAAGTCTCATTTATCTAGCTCTTGTTATATAATGTTAATATTTATACATTTAATAATTGATAGATTTTGGGTTTATTGTTAGTTCAAAAAATTTTTTGCCTACAAGACATTTATGGTTTAATTTGTATTTTAATGTATCCTTATACTTTGTTGTCCTGGACTTCTTATCTTATCTTATATAATACAGACGTTACTTCAAAAAAGAAGATGACTGTTGGCATAGTGTAGCTTTTTTTTTGTGTGTGTTATCCTTAAGAGTGTATGTGACATTACAGTAAAAGTGTCATGATTATTTCTCAAATAATGCTTTTGTTATTATGATTTATACTTTTTTTTAAAATTGTATCACTCAAAAGTTATTACCCCAGTTTTTGTACAATTTAATATGTGTCCATCAAGTCTTTCAACCATTTCACAGCATTGAAGAATCTGTTTGTTTTCTTTCTATTATGTCATTTTTTATGCGATGTATCTTAATTTATATATTTAATATTTTTAAAGATTTTAGATGTTTAAAAACTGCTTTGATATGAATGATAATAAATAGAATATCTAGAAGGTACTAGTTAATAGTTTTAACTTATTTACTATCAAAAATTCTGCTCTGTGGTGCAAGTTTCTTCACATTATAATGTAATCTCAAGCATTTTCTTTTAAAGCAAGGTGCAAAAATAATATTAGTATGAAAGGTAGATCTGATAAAATATGGAATAATTTTATTACTCTTAAACAATAAATTATAGTATAATATATATGTTACAGTTAAATTGTGGAAATCTGTTCATGTGCAGATTATCTAGGAATTGTGCAGATTAACCTGATTAATCTGTTAATGTGTGGAAAATTGTTATTTTTTAATACTATAATAATATAAAAAAAGCTTCAAAAATACTCATTTTACAGGGTGGGTGCTTATTTACTGTAACCACGCATTAGTTCTCTTAAACCAGACAAGATGAGCTCTTCATATAAGAAAGTTTTTAAAAATGTTGCTAGTGTCTAATGCATTATCCTGCTGTAGGACTTAAGCGTAATAGACACACTGCACTGCAGTATAAGCCATTGGGTTATCAGAGTGAATCAGTTCATTTGTAGATTAGATAGGTAATCTGCACTTTAGAGGTAACACATACACACAAAACAACAATTACATGGAATCCTTTTTTTTTGTGCAAAATTAATATTAGCTCTAAGTCCCTAATGGGATATCTAAACTAATGTCTAGTTTAGATTACATGCAGATATATAACCAAGATAGCCACCAGTAAAAAAAAATCTCCCAGACATAAATTGGAAGACAACTATTAACATCAAAATTCCTAAAGTACTAATGAAATTTACTGACAAAGAAGAAACCTTTGAAAGAATTAATACCGGACTATACAACACTTTTGATCTCTCCTGGACTGTATAGTCATAATATTCTTAAAATAGCCACATGAAAGCACAAATAAAAAAAACAAAAACTAGAAACTTTTTTTCTAGCACAAATGAATGTTCTCTACATGAAATACATCTGAATGTGAAATAAATTTATTATTTATTGATATTTTAAAATTTATTTTTATTAAAAAAAAAAAGAAGAAAGCATTGGTTAAAATAATACTCGATATCTGTCATCCCCTTCGAGGCTTGCTACTGCCTGGAACACAAGGTTCTGATACATCAGCAGAGTTCATTTGTCCTGAAGGGCTTCTATTGATTTGCTGTTGCTGCTGCAACCAGTCCTCTGGTTTGGTTCCATTAATCTGGGAAAGACCATTTCAATTAGGCTAATAAAAATGTCAAATGAAAAGCTTGTTGATGCAAAATAATAATTCTATCATTTTGTTAACATGTTAAAATATTGGTTTGTGAAATGATTTCACTTCAACCAGCAGTTAACAGAAAGTAGTTTTGCCTCAAGTCAATGTGGTTGACACAGCTTATCAGTTGGCAATGTTGTGGAAAAAAAAGTCTTCTAATTTTTAGACTTAGCAGTCCAGAATTCCTCTGTTTCTAGCCAAATTTTTATTGAGGTTGGTAAATTAACTAATCAGCACAAAGGCAATCTTTTATATTCCCAGCTGAGGCTAAGTTGAGTTGTGTGAATTCAAGAGACTTCCGTCCAGACCTTAAATCATAGACCATGACTTGATATTGCCACTTTAGAATCAACAACCTTGTTTCTAAAATTATTTTTTAATAGAGATCAAGCTTTAAAAGGCAAAGAACTCATTTGATGCTTCTCTAGACAACAAGCGCATCTCTGTTACTAAGGACAAAGATGAAACACCTTCACAATCTTGTCAATGAAATCTCAAAGAATTATAAGCAATGTGTTTCAAGGCACAGGCAATCTCGTGGTACAGTCATTAATAGGAGAAAGTTATGACAATAATGAGTCAAAAACTTCATTTGAATGCTTGTCTGTTAAAAAGATGTTTATGTCTAGACAGCCACAGCTCTTGTTGGTGAGGCTGAGTTAGGTAGGCTTGATGTGTACAGTCATGTTGGAGGAGTGAATCATGTTAAGTTATAACAATTGATCTTAATACTTGAGTAGTGTGGAGACAATAGTCTTACTTTGTATATACATTTGAATAGTGTTACTCTGATAGTATTAAAACACATTTAAGCCTCAAAGTCTTACTTGACAAACTAGTTTTAAAGCATTTTCTTTACTAAGTTCATGGTGAGCTCTCTGTCCCCAGTATAAAGATTTTGTAGGTTGTTCTTCATTACTCTGAACCACTTCTAGAAAACCTTGCTTCACAAACTCTTCAAAGATTAAACTCTTCACATTTCCAAATGTCACATGTTTTTCTCTGCAGGGGAAAGTTAAAACGAATAATTATTTTAATTTTTGTTTAAATATTTATTTATTGAATCAGAAAAAATTTTGCATAAACTAAATAAACTTTATGTTATCATCAAAGTTTAATTTAAGGAGAAACTTACTCAGGATGTAATCCTAGTTTCTTCAAAGCATGCCACAAATCTTCTGTTCAATGATTATGAAATATAAGAATGTATAAGATGAAATGTCTGTCTCAACAAAATCAAGGCTTTAGTTATCCACCTATTTTGATAACACATTAAATTCAGTGTGATTTCATTCATTTTGGATTGAACTGAATATACTGTGCAGCAGGGATGTTTTTTAAATTTATTTTTTAAAACTTAATGATTTGTATAAGAAAGAACAACTTTCAAGACAGCAGATTTCAGACAAATCATGTTACATTGTGATAGCAATGCAAAGCAGTTAGTGAGTCCATCTTTTCTTTTTTATCCATGGGTATCATCAATAGAAAACTAGCTTGAACTTATCTAGTATCAAAGATGTCTAATGTGAAAAGATTTATTTTATTCTAGGGATTATTTATGTAAATAACCTTTATTTATAAATTATAGCATTATGAAGTGTGATGAGGTATATTGATATATAACCTTTACTTATAGCATTGTGAAATGAAGTGAAAGTTAAGGTCCAAGTGTTACTCTATAAATTAAATAAATAAAAAAAAATGTAAAAAAAAAGTTGTTGTAATTCTGAATCACAATTGGTAGGTAAAATGTATTAAAGGGAAACTCCGATGGTTTTTCAAAATTTGAGTTATTGACATATTTAAATTCTGCGTAAAAAGTTGTAATAGTAAACATTTTACCATTTTTTATTTAAATGCTTAGAAACATTTATATTTAATAAATTAGTCAGTAAATTCTTGACATCTAAAAAAAAAATCAGGTGAGAGATTTTGTTTTAAACCATGTCAAATGCCACTTCCCTCAACAAGACTGAAAGAGAAACTTGATTTGACCAATTGTATCACTTCATTCTTACAGTAGCTGTTAGGCTTAGTAATGGCCTAGTCCAGAGCTATGATACAATTATATATATATATACATGTATAGATAGATCTAAAAGCATTAGGATAATCAACTCGAGAAAAAGAGTAACATTTTCATCTAAGCCTCTACCTGTCCCAAGAAGTAAATAGATTGTGTCTGACTGATTCGAACAAGCTGGTCAGTGTAAGGCCAGTCGAGACTACGTGTAGTTGGCCATGACAAGACAACCAAGCGATAGTGATTGTTGTGTGTTGAGTGGTCTGGCGAGAAAATACACACTGCCGTGGTTAGTCAAGCATGTAAATCTACTTTTAATATGCATTTTTTCTTTGCTTACAAGATCCTAGATCTAACTGCATAGATGAAGATATATTTCTTTTACGAGAATGTAAACTTTGCTGTATGGTCTCCTGTTATACAATAAGTCAATAGATTAAAACACATTTGTGACGTCACATAGAAACCCGGTGAAAGTCTGACTGTTTTGGATGCGCAGGAAAATTATGTCAGAAAAACATCAATTACTAATTATTATTGCAAATAAAAAAAAAAAGAATCATATATTCATTATCTGTACATCAAAACACATATTATATCAAATATTGTCAAAACCATCGGAGTTTCCTTTTAATGTTTTCTATCATTGTAATGATGGGAGTCTACACCATCTTTATGGTAGTGAGCAGTTTTAGGTAACTTATCTTCTAAAAACCAGCAAATGCATTCTAGACAACATAATTAACATCAAGTATCTCTAAAAGTAAAAAAAAAAAATGCTTGTGTTCATCTGTTGATAACAATGATATGCTACTTAGGAGTGTTCATTGGGCAAGGTCTGTGTATGAGCAAGTCTTGGCTGCAGGATGCAAACACAATTTTCTTGAAAGACAAAGTCTTTTGTACTTCTATTTATTTCTTATTTTAATGTATTTCAATGAAATATTTCCTTTCCCCCCTTTTTAGTCCCTTACTTTGTCCTTTAATCTTAGTCTGTAACTCCCAGCTTCTTTAGTTCCTTTTTAAAGGTTCTTCTTGTATTCTTTCATTGACACTCTTTTTTTATGTGACATTTTAGTAGCTTTCAGTGCTCCTTTAGGTTTTCCATGATTAGCATCCTTGACACATGGCTGTGCTAGCTGTACTAGGTATGATTATTTTCTAGCTGTACCGGGTATGATTATTTTCTAGCTGTATTGGGTATGATTATTTTTGTTAAGTCTTGAGACTTTGTAAAGCTTCAAGAAGTCAGTGTAGAATGGAAAGTGTATAGAAGACAGCAGGTGACTATACTATTTCCATTTTGACTTTCCTAAAACAAAAAAATTTATGAGCAATGTGGCCTTTCCAGATTTAAAATGTTATTACAACAGTATAGATAGATGTCCATAATGCCTACAAATAAACAATTCATACCTTCACGAATAACATTTCCATTCATAAATATTATTCCAAGAATGACAGAGATCAGCCCTTGTTTTGCATTCTCTTCTGGTAAACTGAAGAAACAACAGAACAACTGAAATGGCATCATGCATTATTGTCTACCTTGAGATCTCTTGGAATTAATTTAAGATATTTTTATAATAAAAAGAAGAATTGTTTAGAAAGATAGGGCCTTGTTGCTTGAACTGTAAGGGCCTTGTTGCCAGAAGTGTATGGGCCTTGTTGCCAGAAGTGAAAGGGCCTTGTTGCCAGAAGTGTAAGGACTTTGTTGCCAGAAGTGTAAGGACCTTGTTGCCAGAAGTGTAAGGACCTTGTTGCCAGAAGTGTATGGGCCTTGTTGCCAGAAGTGTAAGGACTTTGTTGCCAGAAGTGAAAGGGCCTTGTTGCCAGAAGTGTAAGGACTTTGTTGCCAGAAGTGTAAGGACCTTGTTGCCAGAAGTGTAAGGACCTTGTTGCCAGAAGTGTAAGGACCTTGTTGCCTGAAGTGTATGGGCCTTGTTGCCAGAAGTGTAAGGACTTTGTTGCCAGAAGTGAAAGGGCCTTGTTGCCAGAAGTGTAAGGACCTTGTTGCCTGAAGTGTATGGGCCTTGTTGCCAGAAGTGTAAGGACTTTGTTGCCTGAAGTGTAAGGGCCTTGTTGCCTGTGCACTTCTTACAATCCTTTCACTCACAGACTAACTTAAATGTTTGAAAGTCAATGTAGTAATAAAAAAAAAAAAAAGAAATATAATTCATTTCCCTGTACACATCAATTTCATTTCACTTGACAAAAAATTGGTTTTTGTATTATTTTGTCCAAAAAACTTTGCTTACTGCTAAAGGTTAAATAAACCAAAAACAACAACACATGCATATAAAAACTAGCTTTAGAATGACAATGTCTAAAGTCAGAAACTAAAAGATTACCATTCAATAAAAGTCAGGAACTAAAAGATTACCATTCAATAAATGTCAGGAACTAAAAGATTATCATTCAATATAAGTCAGGAACTAAAATATTAACATTCAATAAAAGTCAGGAGGAGCTAAAGGATTACCTTTCAATACAGCTGTCGTCTTCCCAACTGTGGCTTATGTTGTTGACCAATATAAAGGTACTTTTCAGTTTTTCATCTAGTTCAACAAGCTGGAATCCAAAAATCTAAAAGTACACCAGTATTTAAATGTTACAAAACAAGCAGAAAAAAAAATCAAAGACAACATTTGGATGTAGATAGTAGTAAAGAAGTGGTAATGTAGATGGTAGCACTGAAGAGATACTGATGTAGTAGTTAGTACTGAAATGTAACTTTTTTTAGTGCTGAAGTGTAAATGGCTATATTCCTGAATATGTTTTCATTTAAAATGATCATTTATAGTTTGCAAATTGGTTGACTACATGTTCCATCATTTTGATTAACAAATTAGTACAGTTATTAATTGAACCTTAGAAAGTTTGATTTTAGCTTGCTCTATTACAGCTGAGAAGGATTTACTGCAGTCTTTCATCAGTACTCTTATGATATCTGCAAAGTAGAAAATTTAATAGGAAAAACTAAATAAAAAGTAATACACATGATTTAATAAAACATTAAGCTATTTATACCATAAATCAGGCATGTCAAACATGATGTTTGGGGGCCACATGCGGCCCGCGACCACCTTGCATGTGGCCTGCTTGGCCACCTCAAAAATTATCAAAATAATGTTAAACTATTACGCTGGAAAATAAAATATGACAAGCTACTTGAATTGAAAAATTGTATTTGTTAAACTTGAACAACGAGATTGAGTCTGCAGTGAAAGCCAGCTACATTTTTTTCAAACTTAATTGCAAGCCATAGCAAATCATTTAGTGAAAGGGATTTTATGAAGGAGTGTGTCGTTAAAGCTGCGGAAGTCCAGAAAATGTAAAAGCATTGAAAGAAATACTCATAAGGACATGTGACAGGAATTTGGAGATACATGAGGAAATACTTGAGCTTTGTTCTATACATAACACCACAACAAGCGAGGATGTTTTTGAGAAATAACAGGTGATATTGCAGTACAATTTACCTTTGGTAAAACTAGCTAGTCTAACAACAGATGGCGCACTAACCATTATGAAATGGTTTTGATGCAAAGTTACTTGTAAAAATAAGAGAGACTAATGCTAATTTTAAATTTGGGCATTTTCATCATTTACCAAGAAACATAACGCACAAAGCAATTACAATTCCAACATGTCATAAGACTGGTTTCAGTCACTATCAATTTTATTCGTGTTCGTGGCTTAAATCAAAGCATGTTTCTGAATGACATTGGACACGAAATTTGGTGGCTCTCCTGTCAAAAAGAATTGAAGAGATTTGTTATACTGCGTGAAGAGATTGTATTGTTTCTGAACATGAAAGGTGAACCTGTTGAACATTTCCATACTGATGAAATGGTTCAGGATTTAGCATTACAATTGATCTCACTGGTCACCTGCAAGAGCTTGAATTTGAAACTTCAGAGTAGAGACTAAATTGTCACAACTGCCTGTGATCATGTGAAGTGCTTTCAAGCAAAATTACGACTGTGGATAAATCGAATATGAAGAAAAATTCTTGTTCACTTCTCAACGTGTCAGGAACTAAAAGATTAAATACGGCTACAACATTTGGTAAATATGTCTTACACCTGGAATCATTAGTATGTTTTTAAAAGTAAAATTCCATAAATCTTAATTATTTTATAAAATCTTCATGGCCATAATTTTGTGAAATACAGAAATAAATTCTGTATAAAAAATATATAAAATAATAAGATAAAAAAAAACATAACTAAAAATTAAACTTTAAAATTTTATCATACTTAATTTGTTCCACAAAAAAAAAAAAGGAAACTCTTAACAATTTTTTTGGACACAATATGAAGTAGAACTGGCACATACGATACCATTTAGAAGCAGAACATTTTTTTAAAAGATTACCTCGTTTTTTAATTGGTACTTTCTTTTGATCTAAAATAAGCAAATATTGGACTACTTCATTCACCTGTAACAAATGATTAGCAAATATCAAGGATGTATTTAATATGCTACATTTTCATCTTTAGCAATAAAACATTCCTTCAAACTTAATACCAATAGTCATTACAAAATTATAAAATTACAAAATCACTTTGAAATCTTGGCACCTTTTTCTCCAATTCTGCAGCATCCAATTGTTTAGAGCTGGCTTGACTCTGAGATAGTGATAATAACTGTGTAGTATCTGTGACACTTCTTTGACTTGCATTTATTTGTTTTGACTTAAATAAAAACAAATATGCATTGATTACTACATGATAAAACATAATAAATTCTTATTACAAAAGATTTTTTTGAATGAATTGAATGGCTCTTTATTTTTACTTTTGTTAGTATCACTGAATAATTCTTGTGCATCTTGAGAATGATCAATAGTGTGATTGTTGTATTAGTAAACCATGAATCCTGGTGAACTCAATGAAAAAAAAAAACAAGATTGAGTATATTTATATAACTAGATTTGATAGTCCAGTAACTCATTTTGATTTTATATTGATAAAAGTACAAGGCTCAGATTTATGTAAATTATTTTTAAATAAATATTACTATTCTGTTACTTTTCCTAACATGTTAGCCTTTGAAAGCTTTACCCTGAAGATGTTCAATTCCTTCATTAAGTGAGATTGACCAGGGCTATCTCAAAAGGGAGAGTGAAACACGCCCTACTCTTTTGTGTAGTCCATGTCACTGAATTTATTTATAGACATTGATCACACTTAGTCAGAAGGATTAACGCACCTTGCTAAGACAAAATCTTCCGATGTCACTGAGTATGCTTACTTGGAGATAAATCTCAATTAGGGGGCAGGACTATAAGACACAACCCTACACATGTAACCTTTACATATTTTGTTACACAAAGCATGAGTATATGACGTGATGGCTCAGATGGCAGTAATAATGGCTGATAAAAAGTTATCACATATATGGCAATATTTTGATGTCAAAACAACTGACAGCTCTAAAAAAGCCTTTAAGCATTGTAAAACAGTATTGTCAAGTGCTAAGCAAAGCAAAACTAAAGAATTCTCAACAATCGCCATGATTAACCATCTACATTCGAAACATCTAAATTATTCAATGCAATGACTGCATTGAAATCATCAATTAAAAGTATCACTTCCATGCTTAAACATCCAACAGTATTGTAGCTGAATCTGCTACTCATCTTCAGACCATAGTTGACAAACTATCAGCTGCATGCCAGAAGTTTGAGTTAAATATTAGTCAAAGCTAGATCAAAATACTAGTTCATATCACATGACCACTGGAAATTGTTGACCATTTTAGTTAGCTTGGCCCCATCATCTCCAGCAATGTGCTACTGGATAAAGACATCAACAATACCAAAGCCCTAGTCTACTGGACTCTGCTATCAACCTATTCTTGACAGGAAAAAAAGCTGAAAATATCTTTCATCTCCGATGCTTAAGGCAGATTTTTAAAAATAAGGTGATAAGATAAAATAACCAATGAGGCAGTGCTGTGAAGAGTAGGGTGTCCTGACATCCATGTTGTTATCAGTAGCAGAGATGCCTTGGCTGGCTTGTTCATGTTTACAGAATGCCACAAGGTTGACTCCCACAAGACACTCTGAATGGTGATAACAGGAGGCAGCTGGTCACCCACTTTTAAGGTATACAGATGTATGCAAATGCAACATGAAGCTCTTCAAAATTGATACTAACAGTTGGGAAAAAGAAGATAGATCCACACAGAGAGCAAGGATAAAGGAATAATGCTGGACTGCAGATGGCATACCCACCAGAAGTAGAAAGAAAGGTGAAAGTGCAACAGTGCCTTATGATTTAAGATGCCCAACCTGTGACAGTTGCTCAAGGATTAGCTTCTTTTCTTTAGTCACATGAGAAGTTGCAAAGGGAAAAGATTGTCTCTTAAAACATAAAATGGCACAGATTTGTTAATAATGCTGACCAGCTTTAATTTATCAATCAGTGATAGAGTTTAAAACAATAAGGTGAAAAAAAAAGTAGAGTAAAAATAATATTTACATAGGTTAGACATTTTGCAAAATGTTCAATTTATAGAGCTATTTATTAGACATGATGGAATGGTATCTGTCTCCAGCTGGATATATATCTTATTTTACTATCCAGCGAAATCTCACTTCAGCCAGATAAAAACAAATCTGATGCATCCTTAAAATAAATTAAAAATTTGCTGGAACCAACAAAATAAAGCTCCTGACTGTGACACATTCTACAGATACTGAGCTAATAATCAAGACTAGGAACAGAATGCTGAAGCTAATAAACAAGACATGTTACAAATTCGTACAAGTGCTCCTTCTTCCCTAGTGCCATTATACAATGGAATGGTATAATGTTTTTTGTTTGGTGTAATGCACAAATTGTAAGACAAATTTCCATACAGACAATAAAGATTATTATTATTATTATAAGGTGAAGATAACCTAATGAAACTAATTTTATTTACATTCTAATTCTATAAGCTACACTATTTAGTACTATGATAATAATAAAAGTATAATAATATTTAGTTACCGCCTGTGATGCTCTTGGCATTGTGAAGATTATCGGTGGCAGTTCTGTGAAATGTACAATTAGTTAGGAATCTCAGAAGGTTATGGTTACAGTTTGGCATAAATATAAATGCTGGTTAGATCTAGATCTTGATCATTCTTCTCTTAGTATGATTAATGTTATATGTCATCTCTAATCCCCATTCCTTTATGACAAAAATTAGAGTTAGAGATACCAAGAGAAATACTTCAGACACTATGCTGAATCAGACACTATCATGAATGATTTGGAAGTGAATTATTTACTGAGTCTTTGATTGACTTTGAAGAACATTGTTTAATTTACTGAATCAGCGTAATATAAAAAAATATTAGAATACTAGCCGAATATGACTATCACAACTGGCAATCTGCAGGCCTTAGTTTAGGAACTGGTATTACTTATCTACTTGATTGAATTTTGATCTGTCAAACAAGAAGAATGTTCCCTTCACATTTTTCAGAAATTTTGCCGCAAAAATAAAAGTACAGTGTGAAAATGGGTTTACCATTCAGCTGACATATTCATATCATATCATATTAAAACATTGTGAAAATGGGTTTACTCGATTTTTTAAAATGTTTTGTTCTTTAACAGAGATACAATTAGGTACTTTTTACTACTTTTAGTATATTTTAGGGCCCTCCGGCTGTCCCTGTGGGAGAGATAAAATATCTAGATGTAGAATAGTTAATCAATGATTAAATCTAGAGTCAGCGAAGGACTCTGGAAGATCATGTCAAAGTATGGATGCCCACAAAGTTCACATCCATGGTGAGACTATTTCATGATGGCATGAAGGCTTGTGTACAGGAAAGTGGAGAACTATCAGAGCCCTTCGAAATATCAAACGGGGTAAACAAGGCTGTGTCCTAGCACCCACACTGTTCAGTATTATGTTCTCTGCTATGCTGACAGATTATGCATTCACAAATAGAGAAAACAATTGTATAATATAACATACAGATTTGGTGGTGGCCTCTTCAACCAAGGTGGCTCAAAGCAAAATAAATAATAAACAGTAATCAGGGACCTGCTATTTGCTGATGACTGTGCCTTAAATGCCTGCCCTGAAAATGATCTGTAGAGCATCGTCAGTGACTTCTCAAGAGCATGTTCAGGCTTTGACCTTACCATTAACACAAAAAAGACAGAAGTCTTATATTTGCCTGCTCCAGGGAAAGCCTACTTCCATCCAAGCATCAAGATAAATGGACATGATATAAATGCAGTGGACAGATTCACCTAACTTGGCAGCACACTCTCCAGAAACAGAAAGATTGATAATGAAATCAACCTGCGTTTGCCAAGGCCAGTGCATCCTATGGCAGACTGTCTAAAAATGTCTAGAACAGACCTGGTATCACCACAAATAAAAAGCTAGGGGTCTATCAAGCTGTCATCCTTCCTACATTGCTCTATGCATCAGAAACGTGGACAGTGTACAGAAAACAGGCAAAGAAACTGAACCACTTCGACATGACATGTCTAAGAAAAATACTGAATGTCAAATGGCAAGAAAAAATACCAGATACTGAAGTCATTCAAAGAGCGAGTCTGCAAAGCATTCATACAATCCTGATGCAGTCCCAACTAAGATGGGCAGGATACGTCTGCAGAATGGAAGAGCGCCGCATCCTTAAATGACTCCTGTATGGCCAATTAAGGAAGGAAAAAGATCACAAGACAGACAAAGAAAACGCTTTAGGGACACCCTCAAAGCTTCTCTGAAGGCGTTCACCATAGACCCAGCCACCTGGGAGAAAGAGGCACATGACGGAGGATCATGGTGCCGCGCTGTGAAAACTGGTGCACAGGTAGCTGAGGAAAAGAGAAGAACAGCACTGGCAGAAGAAAAGTGCCAGAGAAGAAAAGCAAGGCCAATAACCTGCCCAATGTGCAGCCGAACATTTCTGGTTCACATAGGTCTCACCAGCCACATGAGGAGGCACAAAACCCCAATGCAAAGCCCTCAGCCCCCTAGATGACAAAAGTGGTCATCATCGAACCATGATGGACAAACTATATATATAAATCTAGAGTCTAGTTCTATTGAGACTATTCCGGGCTCACATAGGTCTCACCAGCCATATGAGGAAGCACAAAACCCCATACAACACCCTGGACGAATTATAGATAGATCTAGATATAGAATCTACTAATAGATAGAAAATAGAAATAAAAGATAAATAGTAAATAGTAACAATACTAATACAAACCTACCTAAGACCCTAAGAAAATAAGACTAAGACTTCTAGAATTACTAGTCTAGATTCTACATCTAACTCTTACTCTAGTTCAAAAATCAAATAAAAAAAAAGTGACACAGACTCTGTAACTGACAGTAGTGAAGACACTGCACACTAAGTTAAGTCTCCTGGGACAATTTAAATTCAATGGTATTAGTTTACGTGACTAGAAATGCTAAATCAAGTTTCTCTTATATTTTAAGAATATACAGAAAAAAATGCATATTGCAAATATGTAATTTGATTTCCTCTGAGATAAATAGTTTTTAAAATATAAATTTTTAAGTTTTACTTCTTATTACCATATAAATATTGTCATTGGAAATACGCCATTTTGGTTTTGAGGCTTAATACTAGACTATCTCCCTTGAATTACTTGCCAACATTTTTCTATTGCTGTTTTGTCTTTCTTTCTAGCAGCTATTAGAGTAGTTTGCTATTCGGACACCTATAGGCCCAAATGTGAAAGTTTGACTTTGACAGCGAATTATTTGACAATGGTTCGACATAGAAAAGAAAATGAAGTATCAAAATCTCCTTTAGTTAAAGGAGAATAAGGATGACTACTTATATTTGTACCCTAACCTATATTTGTTATTATATTTAAGGTCAAAGAGGCCATGTGTTTTCATTTAATTCGGACAAATTTGACCCACATTGTTTGATTCCGGACACCGTAATTTATTTCGGACAGTCTCTATATTTAGGCATCAATATACTCAGATTTTAATTCTATATTAACATTAACTAAATTTTAAGATCCCCAGGCATAGCCCCTCACAGGAAATCATTAAGATGCTTTCAAACTATGCATAAATATGAGCACTAAAAATAAAAATATGAACACACTTCTACCAAAATTAGGTCACAGGGATAGTGACTTCTAAACTTATTTTATGTTTGCATGATTAGATGTGTGTTGAATGTTTGTGTTTTTTGTTTATTAATTTAATAAAATTCTAATACAGATGATCTTTGTAGTATAGTACAGGTTTGGATAGCCATTCTTGCCTAAATAGCTGAATCCTCTATATTTTCTCTATATAAATCTAGATCTATCTAGTAGGTCTAGATCTAAGCATTTAACTTCATTCAATGTAGGCCTAAAAAGCTCACTCCAAACATTTGCCCATTTATTCTCTATTAAAAAAAACAACAACAAACGAAAAATTATAATATAAGTTCCTTAACATTGATGTCCAAAACTGGCTGTCCGAAATAAATTTTGGTAAGAAAATCGTAATTTAATTCGGACCCTAATAACTTTTTTTTGTATGCAATTAAACAATTTGGCTTATAAATCAAATAAATTCGCTCCAAAAACAGAATAAATATTGCCGGGCTCATTAGTATAGACTTAGCCAATCAAAAAATATAGTCTTAACCCTAGGAAGAGGTAAAGTCATCCGGGTAACATAGGAAAAAACAACAACCTGACTAACAAATTTGAAATTCGTTTTTCTTACATAAAAAGACAGCTAAATGGAAGGAAATTGGGTCAGAATCATTGGAAAATGGACAAGCACATTATACAGCGCGCTAGTTTTATAATAAATATTGAAATAATTATTTAATGACCACAAAAACAGCGAATGTCCGAATTAAACTACTATATATCTAATATTACAATTCATTTAAAATGATAGCATAAGTCGCCATAAGAACAAAAAACTCTCTTTAAAAAAAAGTTATTGAAAAAATGAAGAAACAACTTCATCAATTTATTATTAACATTTTTTTAGACCTTCATTTCAGTAAATACACTTAAAAATTCATAAGTTGACAGCATAAGAACAAAATTCTCTTTTAAAAAGTTATTGAAAGTTTAATATAGATAAATGATAAGGCAAGGGAGATAAAATCATAAAATGCTTAAAAGCATGGTGGTCAGTAAAAGTATCTGTTCATCTAAACTATTACCATAAGATAATAAGTAGATGTCATAGAGCTAGAGTCAATCTTAACGTCTAGACTATATAATATATGATTCACTAGTCTAGATCTAGACTATATCTAGATATAGGTCTAGTTAAGTCTAGTTTGTTTACATTCTTACCGCTAATTGTATATGCTTCCGGGTTTACCAATAAAAGTGCTTTTATTTTTAAATGAGCTCGATCTAGATCAGCGGTTCTCAACATTTTTTACTCGGCGACCCCTTTTTACAACTGCCCAACAGGCGGCGACCCCCACCCAAACCGTAAAATTATTTTCGTTCGTAAGCGTAAGAAATCGTAATCCTGATGTAAATATCTGAGATATATTGCCAAAGTTTTATTTTTAATTACAAAACATACCTAATATATATCGCTCATCAAAATTAAATGACAAATCAAATTGTATCTTTGACTTGCATCTACTTATCTATTTCTCATTCACTATATTCGTGTTGCATACATAGGTGATAATTTGAAAAGCGTGGCAAAACAAGAGTTCATTAAATCTCCACAATATTGTTCTGGCAGTCTGATCTAGTTTCTGATTCACCAGGTCAGGAATTCTCGGAACAGTCTTTGCATGATCACAAAAAATGTCATTTCTGATTGTTTTCTTGATAAGTAACAGACTTGAAAACTCCTTAAGCAAAAATATATTATTGTAAATGGGTTTTGAGAAGGCGCAACTCAGAAAAATCGGAATGTGATTGCAAATACTTGAATACAAATTTGTGTAGCTACATTGAAGAGAAATCATTTTTCGCTTGCATCGCTATTGAGTATAAAATACTGTTTCCTTGTCTCCGTAACATCTTCAACATTGACTTTGAATAAACTTTTGGCAAACGTCGTATCACATTCAAAGACCGCATCACAAACCAAGAGATTAGCGACAGCTACTTGGGGGACATACCACCTTCTGCCAAGCACGTCCCCATGTGGTGGATAGGGGAAAGACCCTTAGATATAGTAGCTGTGAATAGCAAATAAACAGCCGCGGACCAACTGGTTTGCAGTCATGGAGGATGAGGTGCAGTATTCCAGTGGTTAGAATATTTACTAAAAACATCTCAGAAATCAAGGGAAATGATTGAAAAAAGCGAGTATAGGGCGCTCTAACTCTTAACCCAGGTAGATGAAGCTCGTTAGCTAGGAATAGCAGTTCATCTAGAAGAGAAAACTCCGAAAAAAAACACCTGCTGCCTTGCAGATGATCTTGAATGATCAAATGCTATGGGAGCAAACCCAGAAAGAAAAGCAGGCTGAAGTCGCAGTCAATGGGCCTTCTGGCGCATAACACATTGACACGCAACTTCATCTATGTTGGAGTTCAGTAACCATTCTAATAGATGTGGTGTCCTGCCTGTGGAATCCCGCCGCGCAGGAAGGGGGCCGGGCTCTCCGCCTCGAAGGAGCCCACACAAGCGAGCTGGTGGTTCTTCTATCTCTGCCTGTGGAGCCAGGAGCAGGGACAAGAAAGTAAAAACTACTAGCCAACACGCCAAGACCAAAAGTCTAAAATTCTTACAATGGAACGCAGAGGGCATCCCAAAGAAAAAAGACCAGCTAGCCACCAGTAATCACAGACCCATATTGATCAGCATCGAAACCTCCTTCAAAATATCTGAGATGAACTCCAATTGGTGACAAGGCAGGGAGACCTAGGACTCCCGTAGTGCCTTGGTAAGGAACTCTGCTGTTTAGCGTAGTGCCTCATAGCTTCCATACAAACATAGCGGACCACCGGATACGTCTTCCCGCAGCTCGCGGAGCTGCGGACACTCTTGCAAGACGTGCGCCAGCGTCTCTTCTGATTCCCCGCAGTGTCGGCAACGGGCATCGTAATTTGGTCGAAACCGGGCGAAGTACGCACTTATTGGGCAGTGTCCCGTGCGCCACTGCGCTATTGTTGTTTTCTCCGACCTTTTTAGCCTCCACCACGGGTCCTCTCGATTTGGGCGACGCATGTGCTGCCAGACTCCCCTGGCAGTGTTGGAGTCATCCCAGGATTTCAACCACTTTTCATGTACCCAATCTCGTATAACTGTGGTAGCCTGTTGAAACGTACTTGGTGGTTCGAAAGTGGGCACGGCCAGCGCTCCTTCTCGAGCTAGAGCATCAGCCACGGCATTGCCCCTCACGCCGCAGTGCGAGGGCACCCACTGCATAAAGATGACAGCTCCAATAAGTAGGCGGATGTTATTTGCGGTGCCTAATGCCTCTTCCACCAGTTTGGACTTTCCCCCTAAGCCAGCCATGGCTTGGAGGCAGGATTGGGAATCGGTAACCATTACAACGGTAGTCGCAACGGTTATCTTTTCACGCAATTTTTGGAGCAGGTAATTAAGTGTGTTAGTTATCGCCGTTAATTCAGCATCAAAGCTGCATGCAGCAAGGCCGCATGTGCCTGACAGCTTGTCTGGTTTGTGATCTGGGTAACAGATATAGGCCCCATACCCAGCTCTTACGGGGTCCTTCATGACCGACCCGTCTGTATAGCAGTAAATGGCGTTGGCCGGGTAGGTCTTTAATGTGTCCATTGCCATTTTTCTTAGTAAATCCGGGTGTGTGTGTCGTTTTGTGGCCCCCTCCAACCCGTGTATGGTTAGATTTATGGGAGGGATGGGCTGTCTCCTCCAGGGCGGGCACGTGCTTATCCGTCGGATTGGGACCCGGTCAGTGGAGAGGCCAGCTTGGGCACTCAAATTTGTTGCGCAGTGCATAAATGATGTCCGTTTTATCCTGTTTTTAACTCTCCACCGAGTGACTAATGTATGGGTCGGTAGCCCTGGTTCGCCCCTTTTGTAGCGTTCCTAGCCCTGGTTCGCCCCTTTTGTAGCGTTCCAGGGCCGTTAGCACGGCGCGCTCTCTCCTCAGGCTGAGAGGAGCCACGTTGGACATGATTTCTGCAGCGGAAGTTGGGCTCGTTCTATAGGTGCCGCAAATGAATCCGAGAGCCTGGGCCTGTACACGATCGAGTGATTCGAGGGCCGTCTTGCTTGCGTACACCTGCACGGGCAGGCTGTACTCGATTTGGGATCTGACAGCCCCCTTGTACAGAGTGCGTAGCATGTCAGCTCGGGCGCCCCACTTGGTACTGGCTAGCTTTCTGAGTAACCCTAACTTCTCCGAGGCTTTTCTTTCAACATCCTGGATGTGCAAGTGCATTGAGAGCTTTCTATCTAGTGTGACTCCTAGATATTTTGGCGTGTTTTCACGTTGGAGTCGCAGCTCACCGAGTTGGAGCTCGAATGGGGCCCCAAGAATGTCGATTCCCAGGCTGAACAGGCACCAGGTCGTTTTGGCAACGTTGATTCGTATCTGCCATTTTGAACAATACGAGGAGATGGTTTGGAGGTCGGCTTGTAATGCTGCCTGTAGTTGGTCAGCTTTCTTCCCGGTTGACCAGAGGACAATATCATCAGCATATAGCAGCTTGCGACATCGGAGTGAGCTGGGCAAATCGTTAAGATAGGCCATGAAAAGGATACATGAGAGGGCGGATCCCTTGGATTGGGGTGTTTTCCCCACTTAGAGAGTACTGGAACTGTGTTCGTGTTTTCCTCTCAGTTAGGAACTGTTTTATCCAGTTATAGGTCCGCCCGTGTACGCCCATGGCTCTAAGCTTAAGATAGAGGCCTTGCTTCCACACCCGATCATAAGCCTGTTTTAGGTCTATAAATACTGCATATGTGCTCTCGGCCCTCTGGAACCCATAGGCCACCTCCTGCATGAAAACTGTGACCTGGTCGATCGGGCTCAAGCCTGCCCTAAAGCCAGCCTGCTCTGGCGCTAGGATACCGGCACTCTCATAGCTCCACACGAGTCGCTCGCTGACCATCCGTTCTACTATCTTGCCGATAGTGGAGGTCAGGGATATGGGTCTGTAGGACTCAACGTTAGTCGCGTCTTTGCCCTTTTTTAGTATTGGAACAATGGTAGCACAGCGCCAGGCCCTGGGTAGTCTGGACTCTACCCAGGTCCGATTCGCAAACTCAAGGAGCTTGTCTTTCGCAATACCCCCGAGGTGTTTTACCATCTCAGGAGTAACCTTGTCTGGCCCAGGAGCTTTTCTGTTTTTGCACTTAGCTATCGCTCTATCCAGCTCAGCACGGCAGAAGGGCGCATTGCACGTGTCCAGGTCTTCCGACCCATCCGGCTCCCTCTCGAGTCTTTTACGCTCCTTGTTGAGGGCTATAGACGTGGCTGTCTTCGTTTCTTATTGAAGCGAAATATTTGTTAAGCAAGTCGGCCATTTTTTGATCTTTTGCCACTCGATCCCCACTGGGTGACAATAATGGGGTGGCTGTACGCGCCGAATCTTTGGCCTCAAGATTGCGAAGAAGACGCCAGGCTTTGGAGGTATCCCGAAGATCCAGCCCGGCACAGGCATCCCTCCAGTGGTCCGCCCGTACACGTTGGGCCACCTCGCTGGCCTTCCGGCATAATGCATTGAACTCCCTGCGGCTTTCGGGGGTCCCCTTACTTTGTGCTCTGCGCCTTGCCCGTTTCCTGGCCCTGACTATTCGGTCTAATTCTCGGGACCAGGCGGGTCTATGCCGTATGCCGGGATAGGTCCGCGGGATATACTTTCTAGCCGCACCCAAAATCGCTGCAGTGATTTCGCCGTATTTGGTGTCGACTGTCCCTTCCTCCACCGCGATGCACGACAGGGCGGAGTCGACAGCCGCCCCGTAAGCTGGCCAGTCAGCCTTAGTGTAGCTCCATTTTTTGGGCCGTTTAGTGGCTACACTCCTGGCCTCTGAGAGAGCAATAGTGATTTCAATGGGCCTATGATCACTTCCAACATCCTCAAGCACTTTAATTGTGGTTTTCCCCTCTAGATCTGCAGAGATTAGAGTTAGATCAGGTCTCGACAGAGACCCGTTGCCAGTGTGTAGGAGGGTTGGCGGGCTATGTTTATTTTGCAAGCAAAATAAGTTCGTAGTGTTCAGAATTTCTTGGACTTTTTGGCCCGAGGAGTCGGTTGTGTCATAGCCCCATGCAAGAGACTTGGCATTTAGGTCCCCAGCTAATAGAGTTTTAGATAGAATATTCATATTGCCGAGGTTAATGGCAAGTTCGTGTTTTGGCGGATTATAGCAGTTAATGACCGTAAGTTTTTTACCAGCTTTGAATATATCAAGCGAGATGGCGTCGGTACGCCCGCTTTGAGGGCCAGGGTTTTGTGAAACTGTCATGCCGTTTCTTACATATGTGATAATTCCACGGCACTCATCGCATTTACATTTATAAGCCGTGTAGCCACTGATGTGGCTACTTCGCTTCTTGCCTACCAAAGTCTCCTGCAAGAGCGCGATGTCTATTGCCCTCTCGTGGAGGAGTTTTGTGAGCTCTAATATCTTGGGTATTAATCCAAAGATATTGAGCTGAAGTACTTTTATCTGGCTAAGTTTATCGCTCCCTAAGGGTTTAGGACTGGAAGCGACAAACCGTTGTAATGGTTGGTGTTTTGGAGGACCGATGGTCCTCGCTTCATTGGTCATAGTCGGTTGGGCCTTCTGGGTGGTAATAGTTGGTTTGGCCTGGTGCGGTACATGATCACCAGGTTGGTGTGATGGGCTAGCCACACATTGGCTACCGTTCTTCCGAGGGAAGAACGAATGCAATGTAGCCTGGGAAGAGGGTTTTTTCATGAGAGGGGGAACCTTCGCTAATTTATCGTGGTTCGACAGGTTCCGCCGGATCGGAACCACGGGGCGAGTAGTAGAGGATTTTTCGTTGTCGGGCCTGCCGCCCACTACCCGCGCGATGGAGCCTGTTTGGGTCTGCTCGTACCCGGGTTTTCTGGTTTGATGTGTAATATTCATGTTTGCATAGAAGTCGAAGACCGTTGGCGGCCTTAGTTATTGCCGATTAGAAAGTAGTGTGCACAGGGCCTGCAAGAGGGTCCGGGATCTTTGGATGCGGGAAGTCCGCACCACTGGCCACCACCTCCGTATGGCAAGAGCTCGCTTACGAGAGGAGTGGTTGTGTGAGGATTTCTCGATATCCCCAATATCGAAACTGCTTATTGGGAAGCGCGTTCCTCTACTACCTCACAGGAGACGGGCTAGTTAGAGCCTAGCTCGTGGGCGCCAACCAGTCCGCCCGATACAGCCCGCTAAGGCCGCACCAGTCAGTCTAGTCTTTGCCCAAAGAGAGACCCGCGAATCAGTCGAGTCCCAGGAGAACCCGACCAACCCTCGAGTTGGTGTCCAGCGCTATCCGCTTTTCGGAGAACCCGTGGGTCTCTTACCCACCGTTGCCCCGGGGCCCCACAGGGGGGGGGGCTGGACATAACCCCTTTGATTTCCTTATACACTTGCCGGCTGCTCATTCATCAGCGGCAAGCAACCAGTACTCTTGGCCACTCCATGAGAGCGGAGTGTTCACCCGACAACCACGATGAGGTGGTACTGGAATGCCGAGCCTTCAAAATATCAGAAAACTCCACCATCCCTAGATGGAACTACAAAAAAAGCCAACTGGCACCTATTCTCAAAGCTCACAGACCTATATACCACTTCAATAAACTGCAAATCAAATCAGGTTAATAAGTCATACTCTGCTTTCTCCAAAGCAATACTCCTAGCAGCTAAGGAATCAATTCCTAGAGGAGCAAGAAAAGATTATATCCCCAACTGGTCTGATCACCTTCAACAACTCCACAATGCCACTATTGAAGCCAGAAACACAGTAGAAAATAACCCTTGTATAGAAAATAACATAAATCTAAAAGCATCTAACGCAGTTTTCAGGAAAAATTACCTTTCTGCTATCAGGAAAAGTTGGCATGAAAAAACAGAACAACTAAACGTAGATAGAAACGGCCACAAACTCTGGTGTATAGCCAAATGTCTCAACCAGGAAGAGATCAGAACAACTCCTATAGTAATAGAAAAGGACAACAAACCCTATGAAAGGCCAAGAAGCAGCTAATGAATTCATTAAGTTTTAACAAAGCTAGGACAAATACAAATCAATGAAAGTAGAAATAAAGATGTAAACTCAGAACACAGTCAGATTGTCTTTATAACCGATGCGAAAACAACCCTCCAAAGCTTGCAAAACTCTGATTCCTCGTATATTAAAAACCTCAGAACAGCACTTACAGAGCTCAACCACATCAGCAAAAAAACAAAACAACTGTTATTCAATGGGTACCAGCTCATATACAACAGAAAGAAATGAGAAGGCTGACACACTCGCAAAGAGTGGGAGAACTAACTCACAAATAAACTCTGCACTCTATCCAGAAGAATTGAAGAAATTAATTGTAAATAAAATAAATGAGAAATGGACGAGCTCTCATCCAAATCACAAGAAAGATGACACTTACTATAAGCTATCCCGACAAGATCAACGTCTAATCTTTCGACTCAGGACCGGACACAACAGAATGCGACAACACATGTACCGGAAGCTGAAAATTGGAACCAGTGAAATCTGCCCATGTGGAGTATCACCAGAGAATGCTGACCACGTCCTCCAAAACTGCTCTCTTTACCAAGAGGCCCGAATAAGACACTGGCCCCAAAACACCCTAATAGAAAGAAAACTATATGGAGAGCTCCCTGATTTGGAAACCACTGCGCAGTTCATCTCATGTATTGGTCTCTAGTCATCTGAACGCTCCAACAGTTCATCTCATGTATTGGTCTCTAGTCATCTGAACACTCCAACAGTTCATCTCATGTATTGGTCTCTAGTCATCTGAACACTACAACAGTTCATCTCATGTATTGGTCTCTAGTCATCTGAACACTCCAACAGTTCATCTCATGTATTGGTCTCTAGTCATCTGAACACTCCAACAGTTCATCTCATGTATTGGTCTCTAGTCATCTGAACACTCCAACAGTTCATCTCATGTATTGGTCTCTAGTCATCTGAACACTCCAACAGTTCATCTCATGTATTGGTCTCTAGTCATCTGAACACTCCAACAGTTCATCTCATGTATTGGTCTCTAGTCATCTGAACACTCCAACAGTTCATCTCATGTATTGGTCTCTAGTCATCTGAACACTCCAACAGTTCATCTCATGTATTGGTCTCTAGTCATCTGAACACTCCAACAGTTCATCTCATGTATTGGTCTCTAGTCATCTGAACACTCCAACAGTTCATCTCATGTATTGGTCTCTAGTCATCTGAACACTCCAACAGTTCATCTCATGTATTGGTCTCTAGTCATCTGAACACTCCAACAGTTCATCTCATGTATTGGTCTCTAGTCATCTGAACACTCCAACAGTTCATCTCATGTATTGGTCTCTAGTCATCTGAACACTCCAACAGTTCATCTCATGTATTGGTCTCTAGTCATCTGAACACTCCAACAGTTCATCTCATGTATTGGTCTCTAGTCATCTGAACACTCCAACAGTTCATCTCATGTATTGGTCTCTAGTCATCTGAACACTCCAACAGTTCATCTCATGTATTGGTCTCTAGTCATCTGAACACTCCAACAGTTCATCTCATGTATTGGTCTCTAGTCATCTGAACACTCCAACAGTTCATCTCATGTATTGGTCTCTAGTCATCTGAACACTCCAACAGTTCATCTCATGTATTGGTCTCTAGTCATCTGAACACTCCAACAGTTCATCTCATGTATTGGTCTCTAGTCATCTGAACACTCCAACAGTTCATCTCATGTATTGGTCTCTAGTCATCTGAACACTCCAACAGTTCATCTCATGTATTGGTCTCTAGTCATCTGAACACTCCAACAGTTCATCTCATGTATTGGTCTCTAGTCATCTGAACACTCCAACAGTTCATCTCATGTATTGGTCTCTAGTCATCTGAACACTCCAACAGTTCATCTCATGTATTGGTCTCTAGTCATCTGAACACTCCAACAGTTCATCTCATGTATTGGTCTCTAGTCATCTGAACACTCCAACAGTTCATCTCATGTATTGGTCTCTAGTCATCTGAACACTCCAACAGTTCATCTCATGTATTGGTCTCTAGTCATCTGAACACTCCAACATAATCAATGAGAACGAAGAAGAAGCGACGGTTACTGCAGCGATCGGACCCCATGTTGACCTGCTAACTATAGTAAAAAAAAAAAACGCAACCTCAAAATCTATGGCCATATTACAAGATCTTCGGCCTCGCAAAGACTTCCTTCAGGGAACAGTTCCAGGAAAATGAAGAAGAGGCAGACAGAGAAAGCGATGGGGGGAAAAAATAATGAATGGACGGGCATGCCATTGAAAGAGGTTCTAAGGTAAAAGACAGGGAGGAATGGAGAAAGACGGTCGGCGAGTCTTGCTTGGTGCCCCAACGGTCCAACAGACAAAGGAATAAGTAAAGGTAAATATATGTGTGTGTGTGTGTAAATAGTTCATCTTCATTACATACTGAAGTTTTTTTATTCTTTCTGACGTTTTTTTTGTATCCTACATGTTTGTGTGTTGCCGGGCGTGGGGAAGTAAAAAAAAATCCCCCCACCGAAACAATCCTGGCTACCACATATGTCATGCTATCTGTGGGCCGGTTTGTATGGTAATGCCCGGGCCGATTTTGATACCCAGTCCGCCCCTGGGTATATATATATATATATATATATATATATATATATATATATATGTGTGTGTGCATATATGTATGTGTGTGTGTATTTATGTGTATTTATATGGCTTTATTGGTATTCGTCAAATGAATGCAGTAAAACTGTTTTTTTTCTTCTAGGCCTATGTAGTGAGATTGCAACCCATTTGTAGATGTAACAGATACTTATGGTCCTCCCAAATCGTGCACTTATGAAATGTGTGGATATTGTATGCAGATATGTATATGGTATGAACCATAGACTTATATTTTATATCTAGGCTGGAAACCGGAAACAAATTCTTATCCACGATTGATCGATTCACAGACCAATATATATATAGATTTTTATCTACGTAACTCTTTTTCAAGCTCTAAAGGAAGTCGCCCCAGTCAATCTTTTCTTAGAAAAGTAATGATCTTTAGTTTTCAAAGTTTAGAAACAATACAAAATCATTTCTCGGATTTTCATTACAATGGGCTCTCAATCGCAGAACTATATATTCACGCTAATATATATGAAACAAAGCCATTTTCTGTTAGATTTCATTGTGATAATGTTTCAAGAATCCTAGATCGAAATAATTCATGTCCGTTGATTTTAATCATCTTATGTATAATCTTTAAATAGATTGCCTAGATCTTTCTAAATTTTGTATCTAAAACTTTTTATATTTTTGATGTTCATTTGCTAGATCTAAATCTAAAAATTTAATTATATGTTACATAGGTTAGAGTTAAAAAAAAACAACAACTTTACTTCTTATAACTAGGCCTACTTTACAAAACAACACCTTATTTCAACTTAAAAAAAAAATTCGCGACATTTTTTATAGTTTTAAAAGATCTACATGTCCAGTCTAGATACAATATATATAAGTCTATGGTATAAACCATAGACTTATATATACTACTAGACTGGAAACCGGAAATAAATTCTTATCCGCGACTGATCGATCGTGAACATTTTGTAGAAAGTTGGATCAAGGCGTTGTTTTGTAAAGTAGTTAAAAGAAGTAAATTTGTTGTATTTTTTTTTTCAACCCTAACCTATGTAACATATAATTTATTTTTTAGATCTACATCTAGCAATTGATTATCAAAAATAAATAAAAAAATCACAATTTAGTGTTGCATTCAGTCTTTTGATAAAGAAGATTATGTTTCTAAAAATTGCAAAAATAATAATTATGAGACGAGTACTCTTATTTTAGATGTTCAACAATTAATAGATCTAGATCTAAAATTTAAATTATATGTTACATAGGTTAGGGTTGAAAAAAAAGCCTTTGCAGGTACTAATTTTAACTACTTTACAAAACAACGCCTTGATCCAACTTTCTAAAAAATTTTCACATTTTTTGAAGTGTTAAAAAGTCTCCATGTCCAGTCTAAATATAGTATATATAAGTCTATGATATAAACTTATTTTAAACTAGATTTAATATCGGTTCATCAGTATTAACAAGGTTGACATTGGGATTTTCCTATGAGGTCGTGGAAGTGATATACAAGTGGCAGCCAGCTAATTTGTGCATAAGTCTTGCCCTGTATTCTTTCGTTTTCAATCTGATTTAATCTTTTTAATAGCAATTACAGAGCTACTTTTACCCACTTCCCTTTTTCTTCCATAAAACAAAAAAACAAAAAAAAACAAAAAAAAAAACCTTAGAAAGAATACGTAGCCGCCTTGATTTCCCTATGACGTCTATAATATTAGGCTATGCTAGAGATTAACGCATGCATGTTTGTAAAACGTGGATTACATCTCTAGTCTGTTTTGTTATGTTTGACAGTAAAGTTTTAGGCCTATGTCTAAATGATCTAGTTGTTTGACAGTAAAGTTAGGCCTATGTTAGAATGATCTGTTTGTAGGCTGATCTGTAATGACAGGATGAATGATTAACAAAATTAACAAAGAAAACTTCCATGAGCAAGAAAACTTTTTTTGTAGCAGAGACACTCATACATTTATTAATATTCCAATCGATTCCACCACTTGTCAGCATTATAAAATATTAAATAATAAAATATATAGTAAGTATTAAATCCACACTTGAAGTAACAGTAATCACACACAAAAAATTTCATAACAATAACATACAAGTACAGCTTTATTACATTGAGGTAGGCTTACTCATTCTCCTATCCTTCACTAACAAGTAGGTCCCTACTGATCGTCAACTAAATTCTACCCAAACACTAACAAGTAGGTCCCTACTGATCGTCAACTAAATTCTACCCAAACACTAACAAGTAGGTCCCTACTGATCTTCAACTAACTTCTACCCAAACACTAACAAGTAGGTCCCTACTGATCTTCAACTAACTTCTACCCAAACACTAACATGTAGGTCCCTACTGATCTTCAACTAACTTCTACCCAAACACAAACAAGTAGGTCCCTACTGATCTTCAACCCATGACAAGGCCCAGTCTCCACCATTGAGTCTCTACTTGTTTTGATCTGTTCCCATCTAGGTCACAAACGTTAGGAGACATACTGTAAAAAAAGATTATATCATTTAAAAAATATTGTTTAAAATACTCCCTATTGTATGCGCTGGATACGCCAAGAAACGTTGCCATTTATGCATTTGTATCTATAGTATAAAAATCTTGACTAAACATTGGCCTTCTTTGTTCAAACGTAAGCTACAATAGCAGAATCCTTATAGAAACAATTTTCTCTTTCACCACATCATTGAATTATTATTGTGCAATTTTCATGTGATGTTTTCTGAATGTTGTATTATTTTTTATTGAACATGGTAATGAAATAAATTATCGTTACATTTAATGATTCCATCCTAATGTCCATTCAACTATTTTTACAAGTAATACAAAATAAAATCACACATAGAGTTATACACAGAATGTCTAACAACAAAGAGTTTATTTTAAAAAATTTGACTATGTTTCCATTTTCCATTGCTACATGCATGTAAAGTTGTTTTTTTTAAATGAGCAAGTCAATAGAGATACCAGGGCCGGCCTTAGGTATAGTCAAACTAGGCAGCCGCCTAAAGCCTCCGATTGGGGGGCTCGATCAGGACTAAAAAAAGTTTTAGAGAAAAAATAGTTAAACTTGGATCAGATCTCAAACATAGTCTTCTAGAGCACTAAGACATTACTAGTCTAAATCTGTATCTGCTACAGAACTTGCGATATAAGAATTCCAGCAATTTGTTGATCTAAATATAGACATGCAGGTTTTTTTTAATTGCGTAGTTTAATTTATCTATTTCTCTTTTTTTTTAAATTTCCTTTGGGGCCACCAAATCCAATTATCGAAGGCAGGGGCCCTGGAGATACACACCTCTATTGGTGCTGGAATATTTGAAAGAAACAGTAGCATACTGAAACAGTGCCGACGTTGTGATAAAACATTGTGCTGGAACAGAACGTTTTCAAGTGCGGAGCAGGAATACAAAATGAGATAAAAATGGTTGAAATTGAGAGAAAAAAAAAGACGATGTTATGAGCACATTTTATTCTGTTATCTAAAGCGATAGTGAAAAACACAATAGTTGTAGAAGATTTTGTGAATTGGCTTTTGAGCCAAAAGAAAACCTGATCTTCAGTTTTAGGAACCGAAATCCGAGACATTTTCAGGAGGAAATTAACAATATCAGGCACGCAAAATTGAGCTTCAGTGTTGTCAACTAAATTAAAAAAACAAACATGCTACAACAGGAATAGTTTAGATTGCCTTAGAAAATAAAATTTCACAGCTAAAAAGTGACCAAAAAAAAATTAAACCTTTCAAAACAGTTATTTGATCAATTGATTCTGTACACCAAAGAGCAAGCTATACATAGGTTTTCCGCTATAAAAAAAAAGAAGGTTGTTTTAAATCATTGCACTTAGATGTATCGATTTCTGGTTAGGACTTCCAAGGAAGTCAGGCTGAAATCTCAACATCGCTTTTAATTGTTAGATCTAGATCTCAAGGGAAAAGACTCAGTTTATTGTTGCGTGACGCCAATCAAGAACTACCGAGATGAAGGCAGAACGTTTTTAAGATTTGTTATTTGTCTAATGTTAGATCTAGATCCCACTTTTTTTTAACTAGGCACGGAAATGTGCGCTTGCTATTAGTTAATTTATAGACTGTAGGTTCTGATAAAACAAAGAACAAGAGCCCAACTTCCAGTCACGTGACCTATACACTCTACAAAGCTGCCTTGATTATATGATATTGACAGGTTCTATTACAATTAGATAGACCCTATAGGCTGTCTAAATATAGGTCTAATGGACGGAGTAGTTTAAGATCTTTAAAAAATACACACAAAAACACTCTTTGGCTGTGTACATCGTCAGACTAACTCTAGAGGGCACGTGAAGGGTCTAGTGATGATGTTCATTGGTCAAATACACATAAAGATCTAAAAACGGCAAAATATATTCTTGTAGGCTTTCAAAAATTTGTTACTCATTGTGACGTAAATGATAAAGTTTGTAGAGGAATGGAGCTGGCAAAGCAAGTTGGAAATGTCAATCAGCAGGTCATACATGACACCTGGGGCCATATGGGAGAAGGTGCAGTAATTGACCAGAACAATACCAGGCACTGCGATCAGAATGGCTACCAAGCAGACACTGAAGAGCATCTTCATTCCCTTAAGACCTTTTGTCTCCTTCCTGGTGACCTTGCTCAGAAAGTTGAGCTGTCTTTTTAGAAGTTTTAAGCTGACAATCAAACAACACGCGATGATCACGAAAGGCACTACAGATGAGAACAAGTTGCCAACAACCATGGACAGGTAGATCATGACGGGTTCTCTGTTTACCTGGAAAAACTCTGTCTCCACTCCAACGGCTATGGTGAGGTTCAACACTGGGCTGTACACCCATTGATGCTGGTAGAGAAATAAAGCCGGTGATAACATAACGACAGGAAAGATATAGATGAAGAGGATACAGGCCTTGGTTCTAGAGCGAGAGAACAGATTAGATGCACGAAAAGGCATACACACGGCAATGGCGCGTTCCACGGCTATTGTCGTTATGTGGCACACGTTGATGGACACCATTATTTGGTAAGGTGTGTACAGGTAGATGGACGTCAAGGAGCCAATCAGTAACGCCGCTGCTATGTCAAACTGTTCAATGATGTGCCTGACTCTGATTAGGACGTGAAAGACTGTCAGCAGAAAGTCAGCGACAGACAATGAAGTTAGGAACAGGATGTTGGTCTCCTTGAAGCCGTAGCGACGCAAGACAATCATGTTGACGAGGTTTCCAACAAAGCCGAAGAAACACAGGATGGGAATAAGGACAAGGTTGATGGCGCCACGGACGCTATTGGCTGTGCTGGTGAAACTTGAATCTTGTGTAACAGCGGATAGGATGTCAGACTGTGACAACGTTAAGTTGACGGCCCTAATACTTCTGAGACGCTGAAACTCCATAATTCCAGGTGTGTTATTTCGTATCTTAAAATGTGTGTTTTATAGTTGTTCTTAACATTCAAGACCATCGATGATTTTATGCTAGCCACTTTAACATTGAAATCCAGTTGAAACCTTGATATTCATTTATTGTTTGATTTCATCCAACGTCATAAATCTTTTCGTATGTATCTTTTTATTTCATTGCCTTGAAAATGTTGTTACCAGAACACTTGAAGAGAATATATGACGTAATGACTTGGTTGACTGCTGCTAACAACGTTGACCAACGACACAATCAAAATACAAACCTTTAACGGACAAAAGCAAACCAGGATATAGTAGAGCAAGAGCATAATGTTCTCTACCATTAGGTTTAGTAGCTGAGATGACGTGAAAGTATGTTAGTCGAACATTCAGATTTCTAAACACTCTGGTTCATATATAACATTTGGAATCAAATACAGTTATTAATAGAGTGATCTAAAAATTCGAAATGATTTGTTTCCTTGTCAGTTTGTATTCTCTGTCGTTTTTTTTTTTAAAAACAAGTTTCTACTGAACTATTTCTATGAGTCCATAACTAAATAGCATACACTTTTGATTTAGAAAACCTATTTAAAAAAAACAACACCAAGTTATACATGCTCAAAGTGCTAGTCTACAGGAAAGATGTCTGACAATAATTATAACAAAATTAGATTTGTGTAAATGAAGAGGAAGTATTCTTATACGTGTAGCTCTAGGCAATCATTAGAGGCTCAATTACTTTTCTCTAGACCGTGACAATATTGCATGGACGTTATTTAATATGGTGTTGTAATTGACGGTCTTAAAGAAGTCACGTTACGAGAGAAGGTTGTTAATACCAGATTACCAGAACTATAGTTTTATGCAATAGGTTGGCGCAATGACGTCTTCAAATCGATTGACACCGAAGTTACCATTTCTATTATTACTTAATCACTAATTATGGAAATACCTTCATTTTGCCCGCATTAAAAACATTAGACAGATGCATCATTCTTGAGAATGTGAATAATTATTACTTTTAGCTCGTCCTACAAGGAAATGTCAGTTGGCATCCATTGAGTGATAGTTTAGTTGTTAGGTCAACTTGACTTTTTACAAACGACTTGATTAATCCATGACTAATAATCACTCTTACAAATATAGCTTACAAGTAGATGCTCGTACTTGTAACTTAAGGCATCAATAATCAGATAGAAAATAAGTTTCACACATATCTTTGTGTTGAAATATCCTTGCGCTGAAATAGTTACAAGTAAAGATCTCTGGAGATGACATACTATTGTTGAAGAGTCTCGTAATGATGAAACAAATATTTGAATATAAAGTTCTGTTATTGCATCTCTTTCAAGGCATTACTGTCTTTTTTTTTCCTTAAAGAGAATGAGCTCCATATGGCATGTATGGGAAGGTGTCAGAAGTAAATGTTCAAAGAAAACATGTATGGAGAATATGGATCCTTGTTGCACTTACAGTTTCATACTAAAATTTAATATACACCTTATTATTTTTTATGTTTATGCAAAGTATTTCAACTTAAAGTGAGCCATTCGAGTGTACGCAATTAGAGATGTCTCCAGAAAAACTAAACATTACTAATCCAAACTAAACACGGCAAAGCGAATTAGTCATTAAGAATAGACTATTAATTAAAACATTACAGCCTTGAGAGTTTGAATACTTCCTAAAATTTCTAGTCTGCCTACCAGAACCCTTGCAAAATCCCAAAGTTCACTTATGAATATTGAAGCTATCGGCACTCACTTTGAGCTTGTGTTTAGATAATGAAGTATAAACAGACACACAATGAATCTATAAGAAAGGAACGAAATCGTCTAATTGCTATTCGTACGAAAGGTTCACCCCAAGTATGAAAGTAGAGGAGGAGGCGGCGGACTATTCGATTGTTCTCAAGTTCGTTCTAAAGAAACCTCTTGTATTTGTACACTGTGTTGCTTACCTTTGAGCTCACACTAACGTGGGCTGGTCACCACTTAATTCTTGTTAGCGGCCCCCAAAATGAGAAAAGCGCAAATTGCTTTATGTAGGCTGTCCGTCCGTCCGCCTGTCACGGGTTCATTCCTAGGCCGCTGCCATCATCAGTAGTCCTGCGGGAGTTACGGACTTGGATGTCGATTGTCTTCAACTCTGTGTGAGCTGGCGCTCCTAGATCTAATTTTTGACCTAATTTTCTCTAATTTATATTATTTATATAGGCCAGGGCTATGATGTTTGTAATTTAGTGTCCTTTTAAATTTTTTTAGTTCAGTGCTGAGTATTTTGTAGTTTCCGCTATATTTATAACTTTCTGCTAGTTTTAGTCTTTTTCTGTTATTTGTGTTTTACTCGTAGAGGAAAAGTAGTTTTTAAAATAGTTAACTAGCCTTAGAGCTGTGGATGTTATTTCCTATTTTAGTCCCTGGTTAGTTCTGCTTATTTTTGTCTTTGGCATTAGCGTTGGATTGGTTGTTATTTTTTAATATCAGTTTATGTGCAGGTCTGTAAACGGTATAGAGCCCCCATATACGTTTAGAATAGAAATAACTTTTTATCTTCCTTTTTGTATTTTTGTAGGATTTAAATTTTAAGATTCTTTTTTTAATTTTGTTTAATTTGGTGTATAATGTTGTGTAGTCAGTGTCTTTAGTAATTTGCTAGATTTCATTGTTGTGTACGGCTAGGTACAAATTAGGGAAATTGGTAGTCCAGTTTAGTTATAGAAAATTAGCGTGACGTCATGCTCTCCGATATGTTCGCGCTGACCAGTTATAGCTAGCTCCGGAACCACGTTAAGTTCTCTTTTGTCTTGACCAGTGGTCAGTGCTGACAGTGGTGCTTGTTAAAGCTAATTGTGTGTTGTATAATTTCAGCTGGGACCGCCTGTAAGTTGGAAAATGTTTTTATTTTTACTTTCTTTAGTTCGTATTTGTATTAGTTTCTACATCTATTGCTATAGTCTAGATGCAGACTGATTAGTGTAGTGGCATCACTGGCTAGTTTATTAGCCATGATTTCCTCTGATGGAACCGGAAGTTCCGTAGACTTGAGTAGCATCACCCCATTTAGCCATCCTTAATGATCACCTTATTGTTTTTCTATTGTTTGTCTATTTGTAAATATTTTATTATTTTATGTCTTCTAAAAGTATTTTATTAATATTATAGTATTGTTAGGATAACGGTTCTAACAAGTTGGCATGTTGCCGATTTTAATTTTTAATGTAGAAGATGGCTGCGTCCTACTCAACGCTCCATGATGGCAGCTTTGTTAAGCCAAATCTAGATTTATGTTTATTATTATCTGGCCCAACATGTGTTGTGGCGTAAGCTTTTAAGTAGGTATCATAATAATAATAATAATGTATTGCTTTTTATTAGCTAAATGAAGGTAATGGTATTTACCTCATGCATTTATGTATGTATATGTCTAGACTAGGTCTAGTTCATTATTATTTGTTATATTATGAATAATTATGTCTTATGTTTTATGTATTTGTAATTGCAGGCAATAATTCCTGCCTGTCTACCGCAGTTATTACTGCCTTACTGCCTGGTTGCCTAACTGCCATTATTTCGGCTGCCTAACTGTCTGCCGCAGTTATTATTGTTGCCCTATAGCTGTTGCCCCATAGCTGCCGTAGTAATTATTGCTGCTGCAAGTAGCTTACTGTTGTAGTTTTGCCAAATAGCTGCTTTATTTGTTAAGTTCAGTTAAGTAGGGTTGATCAATCGTTTAGTAGTGTGTATATTTAGTTTTATTACTGTTGTTTTGGTTTCATTTTATAATTTCAGTTTGTTATTTTATTTTTAGTTAGCTAGTTTAGTTTAGTTTAGTTTGATTGTGCTGTCTGGTCGCTTAGGCGACTCTAGTCCCTTGGTCGCAGACCGAGGTGCACAGATTGGGCCCACCCAGTAGAGCTACCATCTGCCTACTGTTATAAATGAATAAATGTTGAGCAGCAGATAACAAAAAGGCCTCACTTAGTAGCGCCACCCTGACCTGCTCACATCTGTAAGTACATCCAAAACATGTCAAACTTAAGAGACATACAGCAAGGGCGTAGCTAAAGGGGGCGATGGGGGGAGAATTTGAAGATCCCTCCGGGCCCCCACTTAAGGTGGTCCCCAAATGGGTGTCCGAAATTTGTTTGTAAATACATAAATTAATATTTGATTGACAAATAGTGTCAACGGGTGTCTTCTTTTTCAACATTTATGGGATATGGATCTTTCCCCCTTTTTGTAAGCTTTGAATCCTTTTGCTTTCGCACAAAACATAAACAACCAACAATGACGTAATATCATATAATATTAGCACAGAATCTTCTTCATGCATTTTGGAAAATTAAGAATTGTTTGCCTATCTGGAATTTTGGTCAAAGCTCCTGCGCCCAATTGATATAGTTCAGAAGAAACTACAAAAGTTTGGACTGCACATACGGGAAGCTGCTGAAGAAAGTAGTACCCTTTCATGCTTTATGCAAAATGATGAGAAACTGACAAAAGCCCAATCCATCGAAAAAGCAAAAGAAGGTAGCGAATACTATGGATTCCCTGTAATCAAAACAACCAGAAGAAAGAAAAGACTTGATGGGAAGTTGAGTTCTGATGTAGGACTGTCAATAGAACTGCAATTCAAACGTGTTGCGACAGAAGTGCTGGACAGATTTCATATGGAGATGAAGGGCAGATTACAAGGCTGGAAAGAAAAGGATACTTGTTGGATGATGACACGCTTGTGAAAAACTGTGTTACTTTTTCCAGTTTGTAGGATGAAATAAATGGCAAATCGCTTGTTCAATAATGTCATTGATGCACGAGCACTTTCATCAACAAACCAGTAATATTGCGTAGCTCCTGGGCAATGGTGAGTTGCATGAGGATGGCGCTTGACGAGGTCGAGGGTTAGTCGGGATCTCTTGGGTTCCGACTCCAATATGGGCTAAGACTGGACTGTCAGGTGAGGTTTTGCTCGCTTCCACGAGCTAGGCTCTAACGAGCTAGGCTCTAGCTAGTCCGTTCTTCGGAGCGCTAGTAGAGGGATTCTCCACAATAAATGAGCAATAAATAAATAGGTATAATAATATAATATAATAAATCTCAATACTAGGAATGTCAAACAATGCGCGCCATCCCACTCCTGTCCATCAGGAGACTAACTTTGCGTGCCTGATACCAAGTAGTTACGCTCTGAAAAAAATGCACACCATTAAAAGTAATTAAACCTTAATTTTTGTAATGCTTATGTCAGTATTTTATTTTAGTTTTAGACTTAAAAAATAATAATGCTTAAATTTGAATAGGGTTGAATAATATTAAAAAAACAAACAAATAGGAAATAATCGATCCCAAAAAATAATCAAAGTGTTCCGCTTATTCTCAAAAAGTGCGAAGTGTTTCGTTAAAGAAAAAATTAAGGGAAACACTGACATATACATTACAACATTTTATTTATAATTGATTAATATCCCCTCACCTTCACCTATATATAAAAAAATTGCATGAGTTCTGATTTCAACTTGAGCTTTATGGTTTATGGCTCGTTTAAAAATTTTAGCATACGATCTCATTCTTTACACAAGGCTTAACTCCCCTTAGCTTAGTACATTTTTTATAAAAAATTAAAATTAACAATTAGGACTAATTGATTAAATTGATTTTTAGCGGCCCCCGAAAGGGGAAAAGACGCTATTAGTTTTGTGTGGCTTGTCAGTGAAATGTCAGTGAAGAAATTGTCATGGAACCTGTAAATACTACTTGTTCTCCCTCCCCCCTCTTTTTTTTTCCGCCTCTTAAATTACGTAGAATAACTCTACTCCGTCCGACTTGCAAAAATAAAAGAGTGATATTTCCATTATGTGGTGTCCAAACTCTTGAGCCATGAAGAGAATTATATCTATAGATATTTTCCATTTATTAACTAAGTCATTAAATAGAATATTGATTCAAATGTTATTTTTTAAAAAGAATTTTGATACAAACTTCGTTTTAGTTATAAGTTTTAAAAATAAAACTACTTTTACTACTACTTTTATAGCGCGCTAATTTGACATATTGTCATTAAAGGGGTCGACACTTTACAGTGACAGTCTAATTAAGACTAAATAAAGCCCAGATCTACATCCTATACTCTTAAGCGAGCAATTATTGTATGTATGTATCATGGGCGTAGCCAGGGGAGGGGGTTTGGGGTTCAAACCCCCCCCCCCCCCGAAATGAAATCCCCCCCCCGCAAGGAGTTTAGTGACAGATCTTTTGCTTTAATTATGTTTATTTTAGGTGAAATTTTTACACTAAACCATCACTTGCCCTAGCATAGCCAAGGGGCTTTGAGTTTAAAACTCACTACCAAAGGATTTTGAGTTGGAAACCCCCTACTAGGGGGTTTTGAGGGGTCTTGAGTTTGAAAACCTCTACCTAGGGATTTTGATTCTCCGACAAAATGAATTTCGCATAATGAGTTGCGATGACATCCTAGTACAACTTGGCGCCACACTTTCATGGCGGTCCTCAGAGCAGGTTATAAGACGCTTCAGAAATTGCCATTGACAGATTTTTGTGGAAACAGCTTGCCAGCAAATGCGCCGAACGGCGCGGGAGGGTCTAAGTCAGTAAGAATAGCACATTAAGTTTTTTAAATAAAACTTTTTGATAGCAAAATAACGCACTGTAGGTACTTCAGAATATGCATCTAGTTGGCTTTTAATGCCAGAAATAGAGAAAAAAAAAATCCCCCCCCGAAAAAAAATCCTGGCTACGCCCATGGTATGTATATATATTTATATATAAATTTTATTTTGAAAACGGCTCTAACCATTTTCTTTAAAATTTCACGGTATGTGCATAATAGTGAGAAAAATATTATCAACTCATTGGCCACATCGGGAAAACTCGAAGTCGACCGTTATATTGGTTTCACAATGGCTCATTATCGAAAAATTAATTTTGGCTAGAATGTTTTATGAATGAAATTTTCTATAATACGTCAATGGGAAAAAAACTTGACACCGCTTACGTCACTAGACTCACAGCAGTACACTAAGACTTTTCTTCGCTAACAAGAAAAAGTTTTAATGATTCAATTGGCGTTATTAAACATTTGCGCACCATCTTATTGTACATTGATCCATTATGAAACTATAGAAGAAAATAATGAAACTAAATATCTTTATGTATGATTAGTTATTGTGTTTTAAAGGCTTTATAAATTGTTTACACTTTAATTGAGTACACCCGTAGGTAGCTTTTACTTTGTCATTATTTTGCTGGTGAATTATTGCAATGTGTTTAAGCTTCGAAGTCTACTGTCCCATACCAAAGCATAGGAAATGGTCATAAAACAGCTTATCTATGCTTTACTTGCACAACCAGGGCCGGCCCTAACATATGTGAAATGGATTGCGCGCGGACTAGTAAGGGTAGGGATAAGGATAATAAGTCAAAAAAAAAAATTTGAATTAGAAAATAAATTCGTATTTGCATTACATTTTTATTAAATGAAAGCTGACGATGCCGTTTTTATATCACGCGTAGGACTGGCGTTTACCATATTGATTGACACCCCAAAATGACAATTTTGTCTTTTTAAGGACATTTTTATGAGTTTCAGGAGATTTCCAGAAGCTCCTTGAAAACAAGGAGACCACGGGAACCCTATTATAAATTATAATGGTTTAATTTAATAATTTACACCTAGAATTAGCGCGGGGCTTTTGAATCTTGGGGGTCCACTGCGGTAGCATAGGCCTAATGCCTAATACTTTAAAGGGAGGGTTAGTCGTGCTTTTGGACGCCTCCAAGCGAGAGTGTGGCGAAATAAATCGCTCCGCCTGTCTACAAAAATCAGTGTCAACCAGTGATCCTCTCAACCCCTCTATGTGGATCTGAGATATGAGTACTTTATAGAAAGCAGCTAAGACTTCTTGAACGACTTCACCAAAGACCGCAATACAAACATTGATATTCTTGCAAAATGGTATGGACTTCTTATAATCCGACAGTCACGCATTGCAGGGGCACTTATTCCGTATGGGGGACGAACATATTTTTGGCAATGTTTTATTTTTAGTAAGCTGAAAGGTTGTCGGAGTAACAGAGATGCCTCACAATAACACTTCTTTAGAATACTAACGCGATGTTTTTAACTCTAAGGAAAAAATGCGCGATTTTACTTTGTTACTAGGTGCACGTTTTACATTATAACGTAGAGATTTTGCATCACTTGATGATTATTACTAAAGCCATAATAATAAGGCTTGTCTTCGAGTCCGAAGATTAGTGAGGAATGCAGTATTCCCGCCCCAGCTGTGACCTACATATTTTACCACATCCAGGGCAAGCATAACCATTGTCCGCAGGTGGTCGATTTAGATTTTCTTTTCGCCGTCTGCGTTTGTCCTCGGCAGCAGATTTTCTTTTGGTCTCAAATGTGTATCTCGCGGCCTTCGTGAGTGACCTCCGGCTGTTTCGTTCAGAGGCCGCAGAGAACCAGGTGCTCTCCTCTATGTCAGCCAAGGAAAGTTGACGCCTAAGCTGGTCTTTAAAGCGTTTCCGTGGGGCACCTCTGTTACGTCGACCACCTTTTAGCTCACCAAAAAAGACTGCCTTTGGCATACGTTCGTCTCCCATACGGGATACGTGCCCTACCCAGTGCAACTGTCGGACCATAAGAAGTCCCTCTATACTGTCCATACCGGCGTTGGCAAGGACATCGCTGTTTGTAGTGCGGTCCTGCCACCGTATGTCCATGATGGAGCGCAAGCATCTTTGGTGAAAGTACTCAAGAAGTCTTAGTTGTTTTTTTGTATAGTGTCCATGTCTCAGAGCCATAATGAATATATTAATTGCAATATTAAATGTCAGAAAGTAACCATTTTAGAAGTTACACTGTAAAGACTTTCTTCCAAGCCTATTATAGCCCAATAGTTTTACGCGAAAGAAGCAATGTAAAACCTTAAGACGTGAGCTGTGGTTTTCTATAGGCCTACTGTTGAGGGGGGGGGGAACTTTCTATTCTAATCGCCATGTACAATTACATTGAGAACTGACAGAACGAAAAAGAAACTCTTCGAATTGATAGTCTTTACCCGATTGTTCATTTTCGTAATTACAAAAATTATCCCAAAATGACTTCAGGTATATATCCTTCCTTAACAAATTATTCATCCAAGCGAGGCTCGGTCACCTGATATTAATTATAATACGAGTTCTAGTCTAGATATAGTAGATTCTATATCAAGTTTATATTTCTAGTTCTAGACTTAGATCTAGATATAGACTTAGATCTAACTTTAGATCTAGACTTAGAGACTTAGATGTATTTCTAGATCTGGCTTATATCTATTTCTAGACCTAACTTAGATCTTGAATCTAGATTTAGATTTAAAACTATGTCTAGATTGTATGGCAAATGACAATAGACATATTAGTTTTTATTTGTGAGTGGAAAGTCTTTAGTCATTTGTACACAATTGTAGCTAAAGTAGGTCAAGAATTTTTTTTTTCGTGTTGCCAATTTATCTAATTTTGTTAAATAATAAATCGTTATTATTTTCTCTTTATTACAATGTAACATGTTTTTAATTTTGAATGTATGGATAAGGTTAATAATTATTATTTTAAAAAATATAAGTGTACGCTAAATGAATATATGGAAATGCTGTGGCTGATGGGTAAAGCACTTGGAACTGGAACTTCGAATCCTGGTGAAGACTCTAGGTGGACCACTTCGGGGGCCGATTTTGAGTTTGTGTTTCACTCAAACTGTCTTTGTAACCTTGTTTTTTTATTGATTCACGTGTTGTCATCGAGCATGAGCTTGTAATTAGTAAACATTTAGTTCTCTAGAGAGGAAGAAGTACAAAGTATGGATGGCTGCATGGTCGAGTTTATGTGCTCTGGACTGTCGTTCCGACACAATCAACCGACGTGAAGATTTAATAATTTTCAGTTCTGAAGAAACATCCAAAACCTGCAAAACAAACATAAACCTCAAGTCGAATGAGGACACCAACACTGTATCTACAGTACACTACAAGTCACATGATATGTTACGAACATAGTAAAAGTATTTAACAAATAAAGTCATGAACGGTATCAGCAGTACATCATAAGTACATCATACGTTAGATGATGTCAGGAACGGAATCAATAGTACATTACAAGCCAAATGGCGTCATTAACAGTATCAACAGTAGGCCTACACTGCAAGTCAAATGATGACTCAAAGTGTCTCAAAGATGACAATTTTCCTAAGACGGGAATCTAATTTCCTTACTGGTAATTGCTTGACACGAAGAGATCCGATTTGAATTACACAAACTGTGGTCAGCCAACTTGGAACAATCGATCAAATGGATTGGTCATTGACTTGGACAATGTGTCCAGTGAGGTGGCACCAGATTCTTTCAGTTCAGGTTACGTCATTAATCCTCGTCAGACGAAGGGCAAGGTTGTTATTACACATGTGATACCAAAGTCACACTTACAAGCAGTGCAATCCATTAGTGCAGTCTATCAATACAGTCAATTAGTGCAGTCTATCAGTGCAGTCAATAAATGCAGTCTATCAAAGCAGTTAATTAGTGCAGTCTAATAGTCAATGTTTCATTTTAGTTTTCATTAACGGTGTTTATTCTGGATAGGAACAATAAGTTGTATCCTGTGCAGTAAATAACTAGAACAAACACTCTTTGTAGTTTGTAGTAACATTTTCATTTGACTATTTTATATTTAAAAAGTAATTATCGAAGCCATTTGAAAAAACCTTCTAACCTTTTACACAAATAGTTGAGTTCTATTATTGATATGTTCATTTATCTTTTTGATGTCATGCTACTCTTTTAGAAACAAGAAATTACGTTTTTAAAGAATGTATGCTTAGTGTCCAGCTATGTACGCGTCCAGGTCTCATAAGGTGTGTAAAAACTGTTTATTTAAGCGTTAGTTACGAGAATCTACCATGAGTTTATATAGTACAAAATAGCATGATAAATCTCCCATAGAACTAAAAATAGCCAAGAAAGTATAAAGCAGTAAGTTTTATTACGCTCCTTCAGACTTAAAGATTGTTAGCTTCTCAGGACGGCAGAAGATAGAACAAGGTTAAAATTCGGAACCACCATAACGACTGTCCGGCATACCGTAGCCACCCTGACCATGGAGCTCAGATTGAGTTTTTCTTTGTCCAGCTCTGTGCTTCATTGATTCTGACTGGAACAAAAGTACTTGGTTTAATAATTCTTTGTTTAAAAAAAGCAAGATTACAAAGAGAGTTTGTGTTGTCACACAAACTCTGAGGCGGTCCCCGTCGGAGTCGGAACCCTGTCGGATCCGCCTATTTTCAAGGAATATTCAAGACGTGATTTTGTTTTGATTGTCAAAAGTAACAATGTTTCAAAGATTCATTTGGCGTTGTAAAAATTTTTTTTTCTGTAAAATGAATGACATGTTTTAGATGTTCCTTCAAAGTTAAAGATAATTTACTTACATAACCAAATCGAGCAGGGTATGAAACCGGCACCGTCGTGAGAATCAGTCCATGCACTTACTGCACAACAGGCATTGCTGTTAACTTAATGTCATGTACACAGTATCTATATTTAGCTCGTCAGTGACCTCGGGAAATTCCTTCACGCGGAGAGCTATGGATGTGATTGGTTTTGAAATATTAATTATTGTAAATTGGGCTGCACTCATTGGTTGGCATTGCAACGAGGTGAGTTAGACACGTGACAACGCTATACCCGGGGAAAGGGTCTAGATTTTTTGTCAGCCTTGTATGGAACATGGAAGTGAGAACATGCACTAGAGTTTTGTATTAGAACTCAATTACATTATTGTGTAGATCTATCATTTTATTCAAGTACATTTAACCATTGTAATTATTTGTGAATAGCTTTTTCAAGTTCTGAATTAAAGTAATTGTTTTAGACGAAGAGAAGTTCCTTCATTGAATATAGTAACATACTTAGATCGATTTAGCGATTGGCAACTTTCTGAATGATCGTATTATCAACTAGGTCTAGCTACTTCTATACAATCATCTTATTAAAAGATGATTTCAAGATCCTCGGCAATCACGATCATTGATAGTGTGATATAGATCAAGATAATCTTCAACGTGACATCTATCATATCATCTGTATAGACCTGTGACATCTGACATCCACTATTGATGATTGTGACACTTAATAACAAACTAATAGCCTATTATTGATAAAGAGATATATTACACATTACGGCATGACAACTACCTGATATGTACAATATGTTAAACGAGAGATTTTAGATAATCTTTTGGTATTGATTTGTAATTGAAAAAAAAACAACAACAAAAAAGGCATCAAGCTTGTTCTTAAGCAACGTCTGCTCGATGTCCCAGCCCACAGTTACCAACAGAGCTATTGGCATTTTCATTTAAATGGAACTAGAATGAGGATGTAGATCTACCTAGATTAAACTTCTGATTTAGTACTCTTAAGATCTATATCTACTAGAACTAGATCTAAAATATAAATTTGGAATAATGAAGATGTAATTTAGATAAGATTTATGTAAAATAAAGCCTCGATAATCTATTAATAGACTGAATGCAATATTGATTAGTTTTAGTATTTTATAACATTGCACCATTGATTTAGACATTTGGAAAAAAAAACTACACTTTAAGTCTAGAAAGAGAAATTATAGACCTTGATGTAGTTTAATTATGGCTGCCTGGTCGTGCGGTTGATTTGTTTGTTTTACATGTTTCGGATGTTCCTTCAGAGTTGAAGATAATTACTTCCTAGTCCAAACCTCCCGCAGGACGACGGGGGATGGGAGCGGGCAGGGTTTGAACCCGGGACCATCGATAAATCTGAACGAAAGTCTAGCGTGCAAACCGCATGACCAGGCAGCGAGCTGGACTGTCGTTTGGATTTATCGATGGTCCCCTAGGTTCAAACCCTGCCCGCTCCCAACCCCCGTCGTCCTGCGGGAGGTTTTGACTAGGAAGTAAACATCTTCAACTCAAAGGAACATCCGAAATATGTAAAACAACAAAGATTCTAAACTAGACCTAGAAATTGTAGATCTAGAATATACAATGATTTTAATTATAATATAAATCTAAATCTAGTTTAAAAAATTTAGCTCTAGTGTAAAAAAAATCTAGATCTAGTGTAAATAATCTAGATTAGATCTAAATCTAACTATTATGTCTTTTTACAATACGAGTCAGATTACGAGGTTTAATAAACATTACTATACCGAGTTGTTTTAGCAATTCATTTTGAAGAATTTATTCCATATGACGTCAAAGGAAAAAAATCCACTACGTCACACTGCCTAGTGAGACTAAAAATGTCTTTATCATTACAAGCAGGCTCTCGAGAGTTCAAAGACATTGGTGCACCGAGTTATTTTAGCATATCATTTAAAGAATTAACTACATATTACGCCAAAGGAAAAAAAATCCATTACGTCACAATGGCCTAGGTAGACTAAAAAATGTCATCAATACGAGCAGGTTGTCGAGGGTTCATAGACATTAGTGCACTGAGTGAGTTATTTTAGCTTTTCATTTAAAGAATTAACTACATATTTCGTCAAAGGAAAAAAAAATCCGTTACGTCACAAGGGGCTAGTTATACTAAATATGTATGTATGTATATATGTATATGTATAAATTATATAGGTTCCGCAAGGTTGTTAACGCCGGAAGTGGTAATGGTCTTAAGCCCATCATTACTTATAAAGTGCTTCCAATGGCATGCGTCACAAATAGCCTCTGACAACCAGTCCAACTCCTGGCCTTCACGTGTGACTCAGTTACTGAGCCTGGCGGAACCGTTACCACAGATAGGAGAAGGGGCAAAGGCGAACAACTGGCGCCTAAACCAGTAAGCTTCGTGCATGAAGGACTCGTTAGCCTTGATCTAGGAGAAGGAAAACTCTAGATCCAAACCTCCGCTGCCCTGCGGCTATACCCAAACACGGGAAATACTTCGGGAGACAACCCTGAGAAAAAAACAGGATCTGGTGACCCTTAGGCAGACTGTGGCACACCGTGCTACAGCCTGGCAGATCCTGCGGCGCTACTGATCCCAAAATGTATTGGATATTCCGTTCCTTTGGTCACATCAGCTGCGCGGAGAGGGGGGAACTGCTGTGTGGGCGACATCGTTCCGACCATAAACAATGCCCAGGCTTATTCAAAGCCCTAACCCCAAAAACTGGAGAGGACACTCCAGCTTCGCCTTTGGCGTCGGCCAAACACGGGAAGTGACAGTCACCAGTTATAAGCTCAAATGCTCAATTGATGTAAAGCAGGGCGCTAGGGGCCACTTTCGTCGGTGGGAGGAATCCTACAGCTACCGCCCGCCTCAAGCTGGGCAGCCCCCAGCCAACAAGGTGCTGTTCCGTCATGCCTGTCTTCCTCGTTTGGGTACACGATGATAGGACAAAATCTGAAAAGCAGGCACAAAGCCAATGTACCAGTCGACATGAAGAAAAAAAAAGAGGAGCTCCACTCTTAAACTGGGCACATGGAATGTGCGTACTTTACAAACTGGACTTAATGTAAGCTTACCAGACATAGAAGATGTCAGAAAATCTGCAATAATAAACGATGAACTGTCCAGGCTCCAAGTAGACATTGCCGCCCTTCAGGAAACTCGTTTAGCTGACTCTGGTTCAATCAAAGAAAAAGACTACTACTTCTTCTGGCAAGGCAAAGCCGAAAGTAAAGTAAGGGAACATGGCGTTGGTTTCGCAGTTAAGAACACACTGCTGAACACAGTAGAGCTGAAGTGCAACAGTTCAGAAAGACTCCTATCACTACGCCTTAACACATCTATTGGACATGTGACTTTGATATGTGCCTACGCTCCTACTCTGAGTTCCACATCAGAGGCCTAAGATATGTTTTATGACAACCTTTCGTCTGCTCTTAGCGAGATCCCAACTACGGAACAAATTATCATCCTCGGCAACCTCAATGCACGCGTTGGATCTGACAACTCTGCATGGGACAGCTGTATTGGGGGTTTTGGTGTCGGAAATGTAAATGAAAATGGACAAAGGCTCCTCGAGGTTTGCTCACTACACTCCCTCTGTGTCACTAATACCTATTTCAAGACTAAACCACAGCACAGAGTATCTTGGCGGCATCCTCGCTCCAAACACTGGCACCAACTAGACCTAATCATGGTAAGACAAAAGTGCTTAAATTTGTCAAGCTTACCAGGTCCTATCACAGTGCAGACTGTGACACAGATCACTCCTTGGTATGTTGTAAGATCAATCTTCTTCCCCCCAAAATCCACCATACCAAGTAGATTGGAAGACCCAATACGGATTTAAGCAAGATGTGTCACCCTGATCTCCAGATACAGTTTGCGGAATCTTTTGAACTCGAGTATAAAAATATGTCTGGAAATACAGCAACAGAAAAATAGGAACACCTCAAGTCCAGCAAACAAAATACTTCCCTGGAAAACTTTGGAAGAAAAATTACAAAACAAAATGATTGATTCGACTCTAAAGCAGCTATTTTAGCACCTGTCATCAGAGCAAAGAGAGATGCACTCGCTACTTACAAGGCAAAACCTACCCAACACAACCTGTTAAATCTAAATGAAGCTAGAGGTAATGCACAGAGGACAGCAAGGATCTGTGCCAATGAATACTGGGTAGAGCTCAGTGAGAATATTCAGCTCGCAGCCCAAGTAGGCAACATAAGAGGGATATACAAAGGAATAAAAAAGGCTCTCGGACCCTCCCAAAACAAGACAGCACCTCTGAAATCAACCACTGGGGAAATTATCACAGACAAGTGCCAAGAAATGCTCGGATGGGTTGAACATTACTCTGAGCTCTACGTTACAACAAGCTCTGTCTCAGCCCTTAAGGCCATCATACAATTACCCACAATAAACGAGCTAGACGAAACACCCACCCTTTCAGAACTCAACAAAGCCATAGACAACATTGCGGCCCGCAAAGCACCCGGATGCGATGGTATCCCCCCAGATCTTCTAAAACAATGCAAAACTACTCTAATCCAACCTCTACACGAACTGCTTTGCAAATGTTGGTAAGAAGGTGCTGTGCCACAAGACCTGCGGGATGCTAAAATCATTACACTGTATAAGAACAAAGGTGACAGAAAAGACTGCAACAATTACAGGGGAATCTCCCTCTTAAGTATTGTAGGCAAAGTCTTTGCGCGAGTGATACTTCCCAGGCTACAAAAACTCGCTGATCGGGTCTATCCAGAATCCAGATTTTCTCCATCCGCCAACTTCAGGAAAAGTGCAGAGAACAAAGGATGCCTTTGTACATTGCGTTTATTGACCTGACAAAGGCCTTTGATCTAGTCAGTAGAGATGGCCTCTTTAAAATTTTACAGATAATAGGCTGTCCACCCAAGCTACAAAATGTAATCATCTCTTTCCACCAAAATATGCTGGTTACAGTGCAATTCAACGATGCCAGCTTCGAAAGTTTCACTATAAACAGCTGAGTTAAACAAGGATGTGTCCTGGCCCCAACCTTCTTTGGAATGCTATTTTCACTGCTAATCCATAACGCTTTTGACAAATCCACCGAAGGCATCTATCTCCATTTCAGATTTGATGGCAAACTCCTAAATATTGCCAGACTGAGGGCCAAAACTAAAATCAGAGCCACCACCCTCCTAAGAGATATGCTATTCGCGGATGACGCAGCGGTAGTGGCACACACGCAAGAGGAACTTCAGTCACTCATGTCCCGCTTCTCTCAGGCCTGTAAAGAATATGGCTTGATTATTAGCACGAAGAAAACAAATGTTATGGGACCACCTGCTACAGCACCACCTTCCATCCTCATAGACGATAACAAGCTGGACGCCGTAAACGAATTCTGCTATCTTGGGTCCACAATTCAAGATGACCTGTCTCTAGAAGAGGAGATAAAAAAAACGCATAGGGAAGGCTGCCTCGACCTTCGCTAGACTCAGACCAAGAGTTTGGGAAAACCATAAGCTAACTACGGTGACCAAAATGGAAGTCTACAAGGCATGCGTTATGAGTACACTACTGTATGGCGGTGAATCATGGACCACCTACTCAAAGCAAGAGAGAAAACTGAACTCATTCCATTTGTGATGTCTCCGTAGAATCTTGAATGTCACATGGAAAGAAAAAGTGTGCAATACTGAGATCCTTGCGCTTCTTTACAGCCCTCAGACAACGCCGTTTGCGCTGGCTTGGACATGTTCACCGGATGGAGGACAAGCGCATCCCGAAAGTCATCCTCTATGGTCAACTCGCGACTGGCACAAGAAAAACTGGTCGCCTCCACCTCCGTTACCTAGTAATAAAACGTGACCTCAAATCAGTGAACATCAATACTGATAATTGGGAAGATATAGCTCTAGACCGCACCAGATGGAGAGAGACAGTGACCAAGAAAGCTATGGACAGTGAAAGTACATGGGTCTCAGCTCAGGAAGAAAAACGTACAATCCGAAAAACCCGCCAGCTCCTGTACCACCGAAGCAAAAGACACCTTAATCTGCGCTATCTGTGGACGGGAGTGTCTCTCCAAAATAGGGCTCCACAGCCACATGAGGAAGTGTGCTCTGAGATGAACCATAGTCGTTCTATGACTAAAAGAGGCCAATGATGATATGTATTAGGATTTAAGACGCATTTTTTGTGCGTTTTGTCTGTCAGTCTGTCTGTCCGTCATGTTAATATCGATAAAAAAAAGACTAAAAGCTTTTGAAAATCTGATTTAAAATTTTTTCCCTTCCGAAACATCGCAATAGTTTTAGGTTTCTATAATAGATTGTTCCGGATTTATATATATATATATATATATATATATTAGTGAGAGAAAAAAGAATTCCATATAAATCTAATACGTTAATTAAATTTTTGGGATAGTCTCATATGAAAATTAGATGTACCATAGCCTTGTAGAGAGATTTCAAACCTTACTTTTGGTGTTTGGAAACATAATATTAGCAATAATTAGATTTTCTAACGTTTTTGCTAGAAAATTAAATGTAGTCTAAGAGAAAAGTGCGATTTTACTTAAACAAAATTTAAAAATTTTCATAAAAAATCTGGAACGACAAATTTTCGTAAATAAGAAGAAGATTATCTGATTTATTTATTAGAAATTAGAAGAGTTAGTAGATTTTTCATATAAAATTCGGAACATTTTTGGCGACGATTTTGGCCCTAGTATGTTCAGTGGAAAAGACAACATTACACTAGCATGACACACTTTTTGGCCCTAGTATGTTCAGTGGAAAAGACAACATTACAATAGCATGACACACTTTTTGGCCCTAGTATGTTCAGTGGAAAAGACAACATTACAATAGCATGACACACTTTTTGGCCCTAGTATGTTCAGTGGAAAAGACAACATTACAATAGCATGACACACTTTTTGGCCCTAGTGGAAAAGACAACATTACAATAGCATGGCACACTTTTTGTTTCTAGCCCTCATTCCCAGATACGAACTTTTTTGGCCGTCCTATTTTGTTTTGTATCCATCAAATGAAATCCATCACAGTTTTAAACAAAGTAAACTCTTCTTTGAATCACCAGATGTCTCCTAGCTTAGAATAATGTTCTACGACACACACATATTTTACCCGAAAATTATAGAACTACAGATAAATCATTGAAGCTTTGGTTTTCCTGCGGAATAGTTTGAAATAAGAAACATCACTATTCACAACTTAGTTTACTCTTTACATATTTGTGTGTTATAGTGACAACACACACACGCTTTTAAACAGATGCTCTCTGTTGGTAGCACAAACCACATTTGATCCTCACACTGTTCTCTGTTGGTAACACAAACCACATTTGATCCTCACACTGTTCTCTGTTGGTAACACAAACCACATTTGATCCTCACACTGTTCTCGGTTGGTAGCACAAACCACATTTGATCCTCACACTGTTTTCGGTTGGTAGCACAAACCACATTTAATCCTCACACTGTTCTCTGTTGGTAGCACAAACCACAATTGGTCTTTACACTGTTCTCTGTTGGTAGCCCAAAACACATTTAATCCTCACACTGTTCTCTATTGGTAGCACAAACCACATTTGATCCTCACACTGTTCTCTGTTGGTAGCACAAACCACATTTGATCTTTACACTTATCTCTGTTGGTAGCCCAAAACACATTTGATCCTCACACTGTTTTAATGATAATCCACACACAATTACTCTGACAATGATCTAGATCTAGAGAATCTAGAAGGTGAAGGAATATAGCAGCAACACATCTTCATTTCACTTTATATGTGGCTATATGACTTGAATTGAGATGCTACAGAAGGATCCTGGGTATCATATGACAGCATGACAAACGTAGAAATTAGAGACAGGGTTACTGCAGCCATTGAACCCCACGATGACCTCCTAACTACTGTAAATGAAAAGGCAAACTAAAACTCTATTGCCCTATTACAAGTTCCTCAGGGCTCGCAAAGACCTTCCGCCAGGAAACAGTACCAGGAAAAAAGAAGACGAGGCAGATAAAGAAAGCGATGGGAAGACAACATAAAAGAATGGACGGGCCTGCCATTTAAAGAGGTTCTGTCCAATGCTAAAAGACCTCTTTGCATGCGGCCCGCTTGGCCACCTTAAAAATTATCAAAATAATGTAAAACTATTTCGCTGGAAATAGCTACTTGAATTGAAAAATAGTATTAGTTAAACTGGACAACGATAGTGAGTCTGCAGTGAAAGCAAGCTACATATTGTCAAACTTAATTGCAAGCCATAGCAAATCATTTAGTTTAGTGAATGTGATTTTATGAAGGAGTGTGTCGTTAAAGCTGCGAAAGTAATTTGTCCAGAAAAGGTGAAAGCATTCAAAGAAATAGCGTTAACTAGGAACACTGTGGCAGAGAGAATAAATGACATGTCAGTCAGCTTGCGCAAACAATTATAAAACAAAATAGTTGATTTTAATCTATTGTCATTGGCTTTCAACGAGTCCTCAGGTGTAAGTGGTGTAGCACAGTAGGCTATATTCATAAGGGCCTTTGAAAGGAAATATGAGATACATGAGGAGCAACTTGAGCTCTGTTCTATGCATAACACCAGAACAAGCGAGGATGTTTTTGAGAAATAACAGGGGGTGATATTGCAGTATAATTTATCTTTGATAAAGCTAGCTAGTCTTACAATGGATAGCGCATAAACCATGAAATGAAATGGTTTTGATGCAAAGGTACTTGCAAAAATAAGAGAGACTGATGCTAATTTTAAATTTGCTCATTTTCAGTTCATCAATCACCAAGAAACATTCTGCGCAAAGCATTTACACTTCCAACATGTCATAAAGCCGTTTTCAGTCGCTTTCAATTTTATTCGTGCCGGTGGTTTAAATCATCGCCAATTTTCAATGTTACTGGATGACATTGGACACGAATTTGATTGTTTTCCCTACCACACAGAAATTCACTGCACAGTATTGAAGAGATTTTTTGCACTGCGTGAAGAAATTGATTATATTGTTTCTGAACATGAAAGGTGAACCTGTTGAATATTTCAAACAGAAGAATGGGTTCAGGATTTGGCATTAGCAGTTGATCTCACTGGTCACCTGCAAGAATTAAATTTGAAACTTCAAGGTTTAGACAAAATTGTCACAACTGCGTGTGATGATGTGAAGTGCTTTCAAGCAAAGTTACGACTGTGGATAAACCAAATATGAAGAGAATATCTTGTTCACTTCTCAACGTGTCAGGAACTAAAAAGATTAAATACGGCCACAACATTTGTTAAAGATGTCCTACAGCTGGAATCGCTTTCAATGACCGTTTTCGTGACTTCGTTTCATACGAGCAAGAATTTATTTTCGTTGTTTGTATCTCCATTTTCATTTGCTCCTGAAAATGCTGCTGATAATGTGCAACTAGAGCTGATAGAATAGCAGTCAGATTCTTTGTTGAAATCGAAGTATATAGAAGTGGCTGTGCTAAAATTTTAGTTTTTTACCTGAACGGTACGTTGAATTGGGGAAATTTGCAGCTAGAATTATTGCTTTGCTGCAAGTACTGATCTCTGTGAGCAGTTCTTTTCCATAATGAAAGCTACAAAAACACTTCACCGTTCGAGATTATCTGATCAAAATTTGTCATCAATAATGAAAGTGTCAGTGGCAAACAAACTTCAACATGACATTAATAAACTTATATCCCAGAAAAGATGTCAAGCATCAGGACAAAGATAATAATGTGTAATCATAGTTATTTTTATTTTCGCAATAATACTACAAATTTAGATAAGGGACAGGTATGCCATTAATTATTGTATTCTATTGTAATGTTTCTAATTTACATAAAACTAGTAGACTGTTTTGCAACTGATTTTTTGCTGCGGCCCCTCAGGTCACAGTTTTTTATGTGGCCTATACACCTTAATGAGTTTGACATGCCTGGCTTAAATTATCCAAACTAGATTTTTATAAAATCGAAAACAAAAGCAAACAGCTGATAACTCTGTTAAAAATTTATCAAAGAACAAGGTTACAAAAGACAGTTTGTGTGGAAACACAAACTCAAAATCGGCCCCCGAAGTGGTCCACCCAGGCAGGCTTCAATATTTTCAGAAAGAACATCCGAATGAAATTATATCAAAGACAAATGAGAGATAAGAATGGAGAAAGAAGGTTAACAGATCTTGTGTAGTGCCCCAACGGTCCTGCAGATCAAAGAATAGGTGAAAGTAAATGTAAAGTTAGATGTGAACCTGGCCTAACTAGTTCGCTTTCAGACCTTGTGGTCTTTAGGGCAGATGATGTAAAGTTCATCTGTTTTTTGTCGCCTACGGTTAACGAGGGTGTCATGTGGCCAGCACAACGACCAACCGCCTTTACTTTTCCCCAACTAATGTCAGGTATCCATTAGAGCAGAGTGGACTCAGAGGCGCCCAAAGATTCCAAAGTTGAAAATCCCAGTCTTCACCGGGATTCGAAACCCTGGACCCCCGGTTCGGAAGCCAAGCGCTTTACCGCTCAGCCACCGCGCCTCCCCTGTCTTATAATTGATCAAAATGTTTTTTTTTGTTTTTTTTAAAAGTAATATAATGTTTATTTAAAATATACACAACTTCATAGTAAATATATAAAGTAAATATATGTAAATTTACAAATGAAAATGACAACTTTAACAAATGTAACTCACGACAAATAACACGTCTTTTCTGTCTCACTCTCTGGCTGGTCTCCCCCTCAACTTTCACAACAGTCCTCTTTATCCACTTGAATTACGACAGACCACCTTTTGGTTTCGTCAGATTCTCTTCAGCACTACAGTCAAAACATCCGCTCTACATTACTCTTAGTTACATTATAAACACGCAAATACACCCCATAACACCGATTAGATTATTTCTCTGTATTTGCAGCTTTCATAAGTAGACCTAAATGTAGCTGTTTAGTATAATGGGAGGTAACTTAAGGATTCCAGAATGGTTTTCTAACTACTAAAACAAGATTATATGAATACCACTTAACACATAAAAAAGTCTAGTCATATTTTATGAGTCCTTTTTTTTTTTTTTTTTTTTTTCATATTTTCAAAAGCACAATTAATGATTTTCATCATGGACATCGAGTAGACTTTTAAAAGAAAACACATAACATATTAATTTATATTAGTAATAATACAAAGAATATTTCATAACAACAACATTTTTATGAGGGAAATGGTTTCAAAAACACATTTCAGGATTTCCGACATGGTCATGGAATATGCTGCAGCAAAGGTCCATAAAATGATGACGTCAGCGGTCCATAAAATGCTGACAGCTAAGGTCCATAAAGTGATGACATCAGCGGTTCATAAAATGATGACAGCAAAGGTCCATAAAAAGATGTTAGTAAAGGTCTACAAAATGATGACAGCAAAGGTCAACAAAATGAGGACAGCACAGGTCCATTCAATGATGACATCAACGGTCCATAAAATAATGACAGCAAAGGTCCATAAAATGATGACGTCAGCGGTCCATAAAATGCTGACAGCTAAGGTCCATAAAGTGATGACATCAGCGGTTCATAAAATGATGACAGCAAAGGTCCATAAAAAGATGTTAGTAAAGGTCTACAAAATGATGACAGCAAAGGTCAACAAAATGAGGACAGCACAGGTCCATTCAATGATGACATCAACGGTCCATAAAATAATGACAGCAAAGGTCCATAAAATGATGACGTCAGCGGTCCATAAAATGCTGACAGCTAAGGTCCATAATGTGATGACATCAGCGGTTCATAAAATGATGACAGCAAAGGTCCATAAAATGATGACGTTAGCGGTCCATAAAATGCTGACAGCTAAGGTCCATAATGTGATGACATCAGCGGTTCATAAAATGTTGACAGCAAAGGTCCATAAAAAGATGTTAGTAAAGGTCTACAAAATGATGACAGCAAAGGTCAACAAAATGAGGACAGCACAGGTCCATTCAATGATGACATCAACGGTCCATAAAATAATGACAGCAAAGGTCCATAAAATGATGACGTCAGCGGTCCATAAAATGCTGACAGCTAAGGTCCATAAAGTGATGACATCAGCGGTTCATAAAATGATGACAGCAAAGGTCCATAAAAAGATGTTAGTAAAGGTCTACAAAATGATGACAGCAAAGGTCAACAAAATGAGGACAGCACAGGTCCATTCAATGATGACATCAACGGTCCATAAAATAATGACAGCAAAGGTCCATAAAATGATGACGTCAGCGGTCCATAAAATGCTGACAGCTAAGGTCCATAAAGTGATGACATCAGCGGTTCATAAAATGATGACAGCAAAGGTCCATAAAAAGATGTTAGTAAAGGTCTACAAAATGATGACAGCAAAGGTCAACAAAATGAGGACAGCACAGGTCCATTCAATGATGACATCAACGGTCCATAAAATAATGACAGCAAAGGTCCATAAAATGATGACGTCAGCGGTCCATAAAATGCTGACAGCTAAGGTCCATAATGTGATGACATCAGCGGTTCATAAAATGATGACAGCAAAGGTCCATAAAATGATGACGTCAGCGGTCCATAAAATGCTGACAGCTAAGGTCTATAAAATGAGGACTTTTTTTTTAAAGACTTATGAGTTATTTAAATTCATTATTATTATTATTATTATTCTTTTTGCAACAATTTTTTCCTTAAGAACTTAAGACAAAAGACCTCCATCCTATATCATTTGGAATTCTCTGGGGTCTACTAGAGTTACAAAAATGTACAAAGTAAGTATGTGCATGAAGAGCTTACAAATTATTACAATTTTAAATATAACTCATTTTCGGAATAAATTTATTAGTTTAAAAATATCTACAAAATCAATCTTGTCCAAATTGAGATAGTGTTTTTCTTTTTTTTTCTTTTTTTTTTACCATTTGGTCCATTATCATGAATTCGTGTCCTGTTTAGGATTGGGGGGGGGGGGGGGGGGTCTTGAATTTTTTTGTTGTTGGTCAAAGGGATATAACCAAAAGAAATTTCCACCTTGCATCTTCCAGTCCTTAATTGTCTTGAAAAAGAAATTAATAGGTAATTTTTAGTATTGTAATTTTAAAGCAAATAAATAATATATTTAATACATATACATGCTAATTTGTAAATAGTTATCACTTATACAAACACACACACATACATTCAACTTATTTCTTCGTCGTTTAAACAAATTTTTTGAAATTGATATTTATGATACAAATGGAATTTTCCTATTCATTGAAAGAAACATGTTAATACAATGGTTCAATATAAAATTACATTTGGGAAAAGCATTTATGTTTAATTTTAAAATGAACTATATTTCTCTAAATTTTATCCAAAACATTAGGATTAAAAATGACATTATGATACAAAAGTGACAGTCTTAACATTTCAATAATTCATTTACTTTAATGTACATTTTCTTTTAAAATATATATTATATTTATAACTCTTATATCCTACATTGTATAATTCTTCTGTATATATGATCTACTAGAATTCTATTTGGGATTTTGTTGTCGTAGGTAGCTTTTGAATGTTTTGAAAGGAACGTCCTCACAGTGTGCACGTGCTCACACTAAGTTTATGAAAATGAATTTGACAAGATTACTATTCGTTTTAAATTAGGTCTAACTTATAATGCATACTAATTAGTTTCTTCTCTTTAAAAAAAAATGCTTGCATAATTGATTTTGAAAATTAGATTTTTCGCGTTCAGAAAAAAAAGTAGCCGTTGCATCAGAGCTTTGAATGGTCTAAAATACTGTGATGTCGGATTTTTTAATCTTTTGTAGTTTACGAGATCTAAACGGGACGGATGGACAGACGGACAGACATTTCGCACAAAACTAAAAGCGTCTTTTCCCCTTTCGGGGGCCGCTAAAAATGAGACAGAGAGGGAGAGGCAAAAGAAATTTAACGCTGTCTCGTCCGCATCCCAAAAAAAAAAAAATAAATGAAAACGTTCCACGGGAAATGATCGAATAGAATAGGAACTGTTGTTTTCTACTTATCATTGTAAATATTAAGTTGTCTCCCTTTGAAATAAAAAAACACTTCACAGACAATTAGGCCCTACTATTGAGGTGACTACAAAGCTATATAGGTTTATCATTAAGTCACACTATGACTTCGAATATAAAAAAAAATTACACTGAGAGTTTTGAAATTAACACTGGTAGTTTAATGTGTCATTTATTTTCATTTATTGGTATGTGTAGCGTATACATAGATTTAACTTTAGTGATTAAAGTATAGACTAGCGTTATATTGTTTTTTTTCTTTGTTTTACATGTTTTGGATGTTCCTTCAGATTTGTAGATAGTTTACTTCCTAGTTCAAACCTCCCGCAGGACGATGTGGGTTGGGAGAGGGCAGGGTTTGAACCAGGGACCATCGATAAATCTGAACGAAAGTCCAGCGCGCAAACCGCACGACCAGACAGCCACCTATAGTGTTTGCGCTATGTAGCTGTTTTATTTAGCGGCCCCCGTAAGGGGAAAAACCGCTATTAGGTTTGTGCAAAATGTCCGTCAATCCGCCTGTCACACTCAGATCTCGAAAACTAGAAGAGAAATGAAAAATATTATTTCACCATGCGATGCGGCTTGAAAAGTTTAGGTGCAACGGCTACTTTTGGTTTTCTAAAAGCAAACCGTTTAATTTATAAAGTCTATTATGCAAGCGATTTTTTTATAAAAATACATCAATTCTAAAACAATACATAAATGTTACAATATGTTAAAAAAGAAAGACAATATTTTGTGTATATATAAAATGTGCAATAAATTTTACAACAAATATAAATAATAGTTAGAGGTGGGTTTTTTTGTGGTCAACTAGCTGCTAAAATTAAAAGAAAACATTTATTTTTGTTTATAAAGGCGTAGAATGCACTTTGTATGTAAATATCACACATTTTTTAAAATGGTCTTTTTATGCAGCGTCTTTCGTTCAGTAGCGTGACAAGCAGCGGCAAAGCATGCCGGAATCCGACCTGATAAGACAAACTCTCTTTGTAATATTTTTTATTGTTAGTCTAGGTGTACTATAAATATAATTACATGACTGAACCAAACGAATAGATACAACTTTGCTAAATATATGCTTTTTTTTTTATTTAGAGTTTAGTCATGATTTTGTCCTAAACAATATAAATGTTATTTAACCTTATCACCTTTGACCTCAGTAGATTCTCTCTCTCTCTCTCTCGCTCTCTCTGTCTCTCACAAACACTATTATTCTTAGCCCCACGAAATTACTGAGCAAATTAAGTTGTCCGCCCTTTACATGGGCAGGTAATCTCCTAAGGCGGATCACTAACCGTTGCTTCTGTTCCTTTTTATTTCCCGCTGCCATCAATGTTCCAAGATGAAGTGGATAGTGGAGAGAGAGCTCTAGTTTGTATCCTCCCCCTTCCCACTTCCACATTCCTCCAAGTCCCCACCTCTCGGACAAAGCACATGCCTTTTGTTTAAAGTAGTTACTGACATGTTTAATGATGCTGTTAGACACAAACACGTAAACCTTGTGTCTCTTTTTTTACAAAGCTGTTATCAACTCTGTCCGTTTGTCTGTCTGGTAAAAAGTTGATACACGTTATTTCTACCACACAGAATCAAGGATTATGCTCAATTATTTCTTTTACCTGAAAAAACAAACAAGAATCAATTTTTAAAAAATTAACAATTAGTTAATTAACTATTGGTAATTAGTTATTTTGTTTATTATCGGAACCCCAATGCCGACCAATTATTTTGTCGGAAATAATATGATAGTATATTGTATAAATAAATATATATTACACTCTCGGTGACCACGGGTTTCCGTTCAAAGCCGAAACGCTATTTATTATACTTCGGAGATACATTATTTTTGGAAAGGGTACAACAACGCTGCTTTCATTGATACCCGATATGCCTAGGTCGAATATGACTACTCGAAGCTAATCGACGCGCTACCAAGGGTATTATTTACATCAGGCAGGTCAAACATAGCGTTCGCGGGCCGCATGCGGCCACCGACCACTTTGCATGCGGCCTGCTTGGCAACCTCAAGATTTATCAAAATAGTGTTAAATTATTAAGAGTTTAACAGTCACCACTACTTTTCATGTAAAATATATACTGCAAAAAACAACAAAAAAAAAAAAACAACAACAACGTAACAACCAACTTCGTTGAACTTATGAACTATTCTTAATTGACCAGATTTTTTAAAGCAAATAATTGATTGGAAATTTTGTTTATTTATTAACTTCGAATTATCTTTCAAGTTATCTTTTAAGTTTGGTGTTGATTTGTTAACTTTTTAATTATTATTTATAGTTAATAATCACATTATAAATAAGCCAATATGTTACAGTTAGACTTACATTTGTCGCAAATCATTTAGTGAAGATGATTTAATTAATGAGTGTGTCGTCAAAGCTGCCGAAGCAATTTGTCCAGAAAAGGTGAAAGCATTCTAAGAAATAACATTAACTAGGATCATGCTGGCAGATAAAATGAATGACATGTCAGTCAGCTTGCGTACACAATTTAAGAACAGAATAGCTGATTTTTAATTCTTTTCATTGGCTCTCGATGAGTCAAATGATGTAACGGGTGTAACACAATTGGCTATAATCATAGGGCATGTGACAAGAATTTTGAGATACACGAGGAACCACTTGAGCCCTGTTCTAAGCATAAAACCACAACAAACGAGGATGTTTTTTGAGAAATTACAGAAGGTGATATTACAGGCCAATTTACTTTTGGTTAAAGCTAACCAGTTTAGCAACGGATGGCGCTCTAACCATGATTGGGGTTTGAAATGATGTTGGGGCAGAGCTGTTTGCAAAAATAATAGAGACTGATGTCAATTTTAAATTTGCTCATTTTCAGTGCATTATTCCCCAAGAAGCATTATGTGCAAAGCAATTAAAGATCCAACATGTGTTAAGACCAGTTTCAGTCGCTATCAATTTTATTCGTGAGTTCCCTACTACACACAAGTCCGATGGCTCTCCAGTCATAAAGTATTGAAGACTTTTTGTTGCTCTGTGTGAGTAAATTGTTTCTGAACATGAAAGGTGAACCTGTTGCACAATTTCCAAACTGACGAATGGGTTCAGGATTTGGTATTTGCAGATGATCTTATTGGTCAACTGCAAGACTTGAATTTGAACAAAGTAAAGACAAAATTGTCACAACTGCGTGTGATGGTGTAAAAAGATTAAATACGGCTTCAACATTTGGTAAAAATGTCGTACATCTGGAATCGTTAGTAGATGCTTTCAATGACCGTTTTCGTAACCATGTTTTATACGAGCAAGAAGTTTCGTTGTTTGTCTCTCCACTTTCATTTGCTCCTGAAAATGTTGCTGATAATGTGCAACTAGAGCTGATAGAATAGCAGTCAGAGTCTTTGTTGAAATCGAAGTATAGAGAAGAGGCTGTGCTAAAATTTTTGTTTTTTATCTGAACGGTACGTTAAATTTCAGAAATTGGCAGACAGATTTCTTGCTATGTTAGCTACTTTCTCTGTGAGCAGTTCTTTTCCATAATAAAAGCTACAAAACACTTCACCGTTCGAGATTATCTGATCAAAATTTGTCATCAATGATGAAAGTGTCAGTGGCAAACAAACTTCAACATGACATTAATAAACTTATATCCCAGAAAAGATGTCAAGCATCAGGACAAAGAAAATAATGCGTAATCATAGTAATTTTCAATAAACAAAATAATAATATTAACTAAGGGACAGGTATACCATTAATTATTATATTCTATTTCTATTGTAGGCCTATTGTTTCTAATTTACATAAAACTAGTAGGCTATGTTTTCCAACTGATTTTTGGCCGCGGCCCTACAGGTCATAGTAAGTTTTTATGTACATTAATGAGCTTGACATGCCAGATTTACATGTAGATGTTATTCAGAATTTGATTATATATGCTCTAGAAATATGACTAAAAACAATATTTAAAGTTAAAATAACAAATTTCAATGTTAAAAACTTGTAGATAAAAGGGATAAACTTTCAATAATGAAATTAAAAAAAAACAACTTCCATTTTTTATTTTAAATATCGATATTTGGCGTCATAGTGGTGGTCCTCCGCCCCTTAAAGCCAATATAACCTGTAGCCCTCCAATGATGACTTAGGCCTAAAGCTATACCGTAGGATTTTAGTCGGACTTTTTTTATTTTCTTAAATGGCATTTTAAAAATGTAGATGTGACACTTTCATAATCGTGTCCGATATTTTTTTTTGTCACGTATTAATTTAAAATATTAAATAATTTAAAATAAACTATGCCTAGGATGGGTTAACAAACAGCAGGTGTCGGAAATACCCATGACATCTGTCAAACTTTTTATGAAACCTCTCAGGAAGTTATTTTGATTGGTTGAAGAAAATGATTTCATTGGTTAAGCCAAGTTTCATAATTAAAGATCCAATAAAGACGCGGGATCTAGAATAAAGAAAAGGTCAGTCTGGATCTTGTAGAGATAAGATATTTTTGTTTTGAGTTAGAATCAGTAGAGACAAGTTTTGTATTTTATTAAATCTAGTAGAAATCTGAGTATATTTTATTATTGAGCTATGTATGAAGTTATTCATCTAATACAGTTTACTATTGTAAATACTGTACCATATGTTTAGTGATTCTCAGTTGATAAATTAAAGTTATGTTTTTGAATTGAAAAGGATCTTCATTTATTGAATCTCTAAGAGAGTATTTAGATCTAGATATATATATATATATAATCTATGGAATCCTCGGCATCACAGTTACAAGATATCAACGCCCCTGACAATTCGATCAAAGATCAACAACGAATTCAACTAATAGGAAAGAAATTTACAAATAGTGACAGTCAAGCTCTTTAACAGTGATGTCTTTAACCGTGATTTTTATGTTGTATATATTCATACTTTGTGCCACAAGAGGGGACTTACAAAATATATTTCACCCATATATGATTTAGGTCTTGCTCCGCCATTGTGCAGCCATCACTAAATCAGCCTCTGCTCGAGTTATTCCAATCATTAATTGTCTAAATGATTCCTGTATCCATTTGAGTAAAAGTTGCTCTCAGTCGCAGAGAAGAAAATCTCTCCATAGACATAATCTAGTCCTCTGAAACTACTTTTGTATTCCATGACTCTGTTCTGTTTTACTTCCCTATCATCTTACTATTTCTTTTATAATGTGAGTGTTTTACCCTGTGAGGAAACTTTCTTGTCTCCCTTTCATTTTTTTTCCACTTGAAGAATAACGTCTAAGTGTTCCATTGGTGAGTTGACGATATGGTCATTTGGTCTCATTACGTCTTCACTGGAAACCCTTAGGCTGCGAGCCTCCTCATGCGATTCAAAATTCATTTCATCAAACTATTTCATACAATCATAAACACACAAAAAAACAGCGAGACACACGTGAATGTCAAATCTAATCAGTCTTAATTATCAACTTTAACTGGTACTCAACTGACTAATTCAAACGACAGACTTTTTCACTATTACTAAACGCCAAAAGTTTCTTAAAGTCTATGTTTTACTTAGAGCTTAGATTAAATTGTTTTTAATTCGAACTTTTTCGTTCATTTTCAACTTTTCTTATTGGCATTTCAAAGGAAAAGAAAAACATCCCCCCTACCCCTTTCTCTTTATCCTTTGCCTTCAAATATTTAAACTTTGACCTTGTTGAGCTCACCTTCCCGAGTCACAGGGACTGACAACTGAGACAACAAACTTTTGTTTCCAGCCAACGGGCAACTAAAGTTTTATCCATTTTCTCGTCCCCCGCAAGATACCGAGGCACCCGAGATCAATCCCATGGCCCCCGATTAAAAAAAAAGATTGATCGACTGCGCGAGAGTAAGACAAAAAAGACTTTCTTGTCCATGAACAGAACTAGGTCTCTAGCGAGCCACGGCTAAGGAGGTAATTAATACTCGAGTAGAAAGGATTAACAGCGATAAACTCATTTCTTGCTATACATCTGGCATGGGCGTAGTCAGAATTTTGTTTCGAAGGGGGGTGAATTTTTTTTCTTTCCCGACACACACACACAGAAACACATAGACACAGACACACACACACACACATATATGATATGTGGGAGATTTCAAATCGGGTTGGGGGGGGGAACCCGAAAAATCCTCCTGGCTACGCCCATGACACCATAACACCGATCTGAGTCTAATTGTAAGCCAGATTTAAATCTAGCACTTTCCGAGGGCATTTTTCTTCCTCACAATGCTATTATTTCAACAGAATGCTAGAAAAGACGCCAGGCCAGAGGTCAGACAAGATGATGTCGAATGGGGAAAATCTGGAAACCAAAGAAGTAGGAAGAAAGAACTTACACCTGCACCACGCTCGCCTTTAGTCAAACTTTGACCTACAGTCACAGCCTAAAAATAAAGAGCTCAATTGTATTGGTCAATGAACTTCATCCAAACTTGATCCGAGAAGTAGCTCTTCGATCAATGCTATGTACTTTCTGTCACGTGTTTATTGTGTTTATTTGACTTGGAGTTCTTGATGCTATAAACTTGTGACATATGTGGGTTCGGAGGTGCCTTGATTATAGTTCAAACACTTTAATAATCAATGAAGTAACAAAGTGCTGATAGGTTTTCTTGAGTTTTAATTATTTAAAACTTGAACTTGAAACAATAAATGTACGTACAAAGATATATAAAACAGATACAGGATTCAGTGAAAATGCTCAATAAAATGAGTAAATATTTACTTTAAAACTTAGCGACTTCTAAGCCTAACTTTCTAGCTCTCTGTCTCGTCTCAAGCTAACACTCCGCCTTTTATATCTTTCTTTAGAATCAATAACCGTGACATCTCAATACCCATCCTTGACTCCTTGACCCGTTTACATTTAATTTTCCCCTCAATTGTTTCTGTAATTTAACCTACGCCAATTATGTCTCCCTGCTGCAGCCTTGAACCAAGTTTTAATCGGCGTCCTTCTGGCATTAAAGCGCGAGCGCGCTAACCCGATTTGAGATAGGTACAATGTCCCATTCTGTGAACAACGAGGTGTCACTAGGAACTGTTTTTGTAATTTAAGCTATGTTAATTTTGTTTCCCTGCTGTAGTCTTGAACCAAGTTTTAATCTGTGTTTTTCTGGCATTTAAGCGTGGGTACGCTGACCTGATTTGAGATAGGTACAATGTCCTCATTTTGTAAACAATGAGGTGTCACTAGGGACGTGACATTTACTTTGAATCAGGATTCTTATCTTATCTTTCTAATACTTTGTGTCATAACTTTAGTTTAATTTTTTAGTTTGGTGATAAGCAAACAAAAAAAAATACTTTAAAAAAAGACAATTCCTTCTTTATAGAACTTTTAAAACGATTATTTTTCTCCTAATAATTAGGCATAACCAGGATGTTTTCCGTGGAAATGGGTAATTTCTGAATTAAGTTGGGGTAAAAAATGTTCCATTTTTGTTTAAATCTATCATTCATGAGTTACTTAGAGTAAAATTGATTTGCTCTTAAGAAACAGTCATCAGATTCAAATAGAAAAAATTGTCTTTTACAACAAAAAACAAACAAAACAAAAAAAATGAATTGTTGTTTTTTGGACCCACTGAAGCATTAGCAGGCTGAAAAGAGGAATCTTAAAAAACTGAAAAATTATTGAATCTTCTGCCCCTTTTTCTTTTTCTAAAAGCCCTATCAACTCACTCTGTCTGTCTGTCTTGTAACAAGTTTGTATTCGTTATTTCCCCCACACCAATGTTGAAAGTTTGAACAAATATTCAGCGGCATAGAAAAAAGATATAGGAATAAAACATATATATATATATTTATAGCTTTTATATAGCGCTACTTTCAAGCTTATAGCATGCTCAGAGCGCTTTGGTCCAATCTCATTTGTGGACCAGTGGGGGGGGGGGGGGGGAGAGGGGGTATCTAGGAATTAGTTTTCCGTGCTGTCTTTAGGCGCTCAGTAAACACAACTCTGCCCGAGTCGGGTGTCGAACCCCCTAAGTTCAAGCGCACTTAGCCTCTCGACCACGTTTCCCACAAGCATTAACCAATAAGTCAAATAAATTATTTGTTTGATACCGACAAGGGAAATTAATCCTTCAGTATTCACAGATATGGCTAAATACGAGAGTTTGGTTCAATGATATAATTGTTCATATTGTTTCTCCCACACTCACACATAAAAAAATGAATCAATAAAATAAATTCACCAATTAGGCACTTCATTAATTGGTAGTTCATTAGTTTGTTTGAAATACAATAAGGGGAAAACGTGTTCAACGTAGATAAGGTTTTTTTTAAAAATAGTTTGGTGTTTAATCATTCGGACACTAAAGTTTACGATGTGCTGGTCGAGGAAAAGATGAAATTATGTTTCGGACATAAATATTCTCAAAGCTGCTGTCATTGAAAAACTGACAGGATGATTACTTATTCCGACCGAAACATTGATCGTGACAGAAGTTCCATTTCCGCTACATAAATTACTATTTGGTTTTATATTCCATGGTTAGTACGCTAGCTCCGTAGTGCAGTTAATTGTAGTGTGTATAGTCATAAAATAGTGATTAAAAGAGTTTAGAGAAATCTGCATATTAAGAGAATTTACTACCACCAGAAAAGTGCGTACAAAATTAACCCTAAATAAAAAGTTTGAAGTAAATGAAAATGTCCAGTAACTTTCGACGATGGTCGATGATTGAGTCAAATTTGTGTGCAGTATATTTAGTATAGCTTGACATTACCCGCGCCCTGCGGGTCTAAGTTTGTGTTTACTAATCTAGTGGATTGGATTTAGATGTATGTTAAAGTTAGCTAATGATCCTTTCAAGTTTTTTCTCTTTCGCTACGAAAATAAAATTAGTTTTGCGAAAATGGGTTTACCCGAAGCCGATACATTCATATCTATTAAAAACGAAAAGAGCGATAGCTTTGTTAAATGAATGGGATTATAACGTGAACGATTAAACGAAATAATTTTTAGTACGCGATTCATGAATGAATATAGATCTAGGCCTATCTCAACTCGGCTTCGCAGCTTTCGTAAACGAATGTAGTCTCTTAAAAATGCTTTAGAAAACCAAATTTGAATGTTTACTTGATCAAAATATAAAAAAAGGACTATAATTAGTATGTTCATGTGTTAAAGTATAAAACTATCTGTGCGAAGAGAAGTTTTATCATAATAGAGTTGAATTAGAGTTTTAGATCTAGGGATGGGATTATAAAGTAAACAATTAAACAAATTAATTTTTAGTACGTGATTCATTACGGTATTGTCTAATGAAAGAATGTTCGTCAGGAAATCTGTAGTCACAGATATAAGGAACTAATTTATGTAAAAAATGCTTTTGAAACACAAAATTGAAGGTTAATTTTATTATATAATGAAATCAATGGATCTTCTTTTGTATTTTCATGTGTCAAAGTAAAAAACTATCAGCGCAAAGTGTATTTCTTAAAATTAAATCTAGATCTAGGTCTAAATCCTTTCGATATTTTCTCATGTCACCATTGTAGACATGGCCTAGATTCTAGATCCATAAAATACTATAGCTGTAAGAGTCGGACAACTTTATTTTTTTTAGGGTCTTAAGTTTGTTTTAGGGCTACAATACATACACTACGGTCTAAGTTGGTACCCAAGAAACATCCCTGCAAAGTTTTATCAAGATTGGTCTAGCGGTTTTGATGTCTATATGTCACATACATACATACGCCTTACTTTATACTTTATAGTATAGATTTAAAGGAAAATGTTACTTTGTAAAATGATCCCATTAATATTGTTACAATCCTAACGGGCGTAACTGAAATGATCATTTACTTCTTACTGACACATATAAATATAATAGAGTTCTCCATGCTTATATTTTGATAGTTGAAAGATGTCTCTGATTGTAAGGGCGTGTGACGCCAGAATGAACAAACTTTTGTTTCAAGCCTGTGAACACATTTCTTTAGCAGGCCTGATGTTAGTATCAACGCCAAAGTGATCGAGTGACTGCACATCGAGTTAGAATCTTTTTCCAAGGAAGAGAATCTGAAGGAAACGTATTATGATGATCTACGGCGGGTGGGCAGGTGAGTTGATACATGACCCGGGCAGGAGGGATTAGCTGACAGCGTTAACTTCATTACTTAGACCCGGAGACAGGTATTCTGTTTACAAAGCTCAACTCAGTCTAGTAAAAAGTTTGTGCACGTTATTTCTTCGGCACCCAATCTCGGATCAGGCTGAAAATAAGCACAATTATTTCTTTTACCAAAACAAGAATCAATATAAAGAAAATTAACAAAAAATTAATTAACTATTGGTCAGTGGCGTCGCAAGGGGGATGCGGAGGTAAATTATTAATTTAAGTGACGTCGCTTCATCTTCAAAGAATAATCTTTCTAGAATCTACCTCCACTTAACGGCAGTATGGACCAATGTCTCCCGACTAAGGAACCAAATTACTTTTGATGTCTGTGGCGTGAACTCGAGGTTGATCTGAAGACAACAAGCCCATTACAAACATGAAGATGATCTGAGGACAACAAGTCCATTACAAACATGAAGATGATCTGAGGACAACAAGCCCATTACAAACATGAAGATGATCTGAGGACAACAAGCCCATTAACTACTGCTGGGTTGGGGTGGAGCACGTTATCTCATGAAGGCGCGACGTCCTGTATCACAAATTTAATTCCATGACTGATTCAAACTAATTGATACAATTACACTTCGTATAAAGCTTTTTTTTTACAAAAGTAATTTGATACTTTCTGGTGGGTGGGAAAGGAGAGAAACAAAAAATGGGGTGCGGGGGGGGGGGTGATACAGTAAGAAAAGAGGCAGCTGGGAACGTTGAGCGGATTTATAATTTAGCAAAGATCCGAAAACATTTTCATTTTTCTCACTATGTTATGGTTTCAACGGGATAATGGAACAGATCATGGATGAGACGACAGACGAGGTGAGTCCAAAAGAGCAAGCCAATGCGGAAGAACTTACACGCAGTATGACACGCACACACAATTTCTCACGTGTGTTTGTTTTTGAGTATCAGCAAATAGAAACTGTCCAATGAGTTCCAAAAGGTTGTTCTTGAGTCAGTTCCAATCAGTTATTCACATTGATCTGTCTTAAGCGCGATCAAAGACGAACGTAACAAGAACGTTTTACAAACTAAATAATGAAGACATTTTGCCTTTTGCTCCAACCCTCTGAAGGAGATTCTCACTTGAGATCTCAGTAAGTTTCCGAGTCCACACAGAAGTTTGAATTAGAGAAAACTTGTAGATGGACTAAATGTTGAACAGGATAAACTCTTTCTACTGCAGTTTGTGTTATGTCTCTCGCTTCAATTCTATAAAGTTCAGTTCAGTACTCGGTGTAGTCAACTAGACAAAACTAAACGAGACTTTCCTAATGTGATGTTTCCTAGCACATAGAACACTGTGCTAAGTGAGTCTGCTTCAAGGTTTACACATACAATAACTCAACCTTTTTTATTTTTTTAGTTAAGAAATATTTTGAACGCAAATATTCATTTTCTTTTAAACATAATTTTTGGACCAAGCCCTTTCCATCTATCTCTCTCTCTCTATCTCTGTATTACTGATAGCTTGGAAATAAACAATAACCCAAATTCTAAGGGCAGAAAACCAATCAATTAACAAAGAATAGAATGACAATGATAGAAGGACGTGACCCAACACTTTGTACAGGCTAGAAACAAAAACAAAGCACGTTGTACTCATGTACTATCCAACAACTTACACATAGAACACAACGTTTACTAAGGATCAAATCTATCTAACAGCTTACACATAGAACACAACGTTTACTAAGGATCAAATCTATCTAACAACTTACACATAGAACACAACGTTTACTAAGGATCAAATCTATCTAACAACTTACACATAGAACACAACGTTTACTATGGATCAAATCTATCTAACAACTTACACATAGAACACAACGTTTACTATGGATCAAATCTATCTAACAACTTACACATAGAACACAACGTTTACTAAGGATCAAATCTATCTAACAGCTTACACATAGAACACAACGTTTACTAAGGATCAATTCTATCTAACAACTTACACATAGAACACAACGTTTACTATGGATCAAATCTATCTAACAACTTACACATAGAACACAACGTTTACTATGGATCAAATCTATCTAACAACTTACACATAGAACACAACGTTTACTAAGGATCAAATCTATCTAACAGCTTACACATAGAACACAACGTTTACTAAGGATCAAATCTATCTAACAACTTACACATAGAACACAACGTTTACTAAGGATCAAATCTATCTAACAACTTACACATAGAACACAACGTTTACTAAGGACCAAATCTTTAGCGATGTCAAATGTAGTTCAGTGTTAAGCTCATAGTTCTGTCAAAACCAGAGTCCATGTAACTAAGCAGTTAAGAACCATCCCTCATTGTTAGCTAGGACAGACGACTCCAGAACGCCAGACTGAAAAGATGTGAGTTAGATTTTGTTCACAAAACCATTTTATGTTATTACTAAAGTCTACTACGTTGATTTCATTTAATCTCAATTTGATTTTGTCTATATTGTAATAAAAGTTACATTTAACAATTCTCGCAAAGAAGTTATTTCAGGTTTTTTACAAGTCACGCCTACAGTGGTTTAGTTGTCTACCAGCAGTTTGGTGCTGAAGGTCAAGGACCGTCCACAACACCCCTGTCTCACCCAATCACCAATGCTAGCCTATTTCCTATAGCCAATTAAGAAAAAGTCCTTGCTTCCTTTCTATTCTGTAGACATCACCTCCGCCCCTCCCATGGCTGCCGTGAGCTCTGCAGCCTGGAACTGTGCATGACAAATCATTTCCTCTCTCCATCCCTGGTTTAGACTTGGATGAAATAGAATGAAATATAAACTTTATTGTCCTTCAGCCACACAGCTACCCGCCCCACAAGGTATTTAAAGTTCTCAATCAATCAGGCATCTTTTTTTTGTGTGGAAAAACAATGTTATAGTTTGTTAAATATGGCCCTGCTACTTAACGGCTTAGTGATTAGCTTTGTTTGCACTACCCAGTGCTGCCTCAGAAAATTCATTAAAGAGCTACCTTTGTGCTTGACCGAAAAACTTATAATTATCTTTAAAAAATACAATTCACGGTTTATACGCTAATGCAGACATTGGTTTTGTCTTTGAAAAATATCTTTATTTATACTTAATTATAATAATGAAAACCTAAATATTAGGGTAGCACCCCTACTAAATATCTTCATCGCCGAAAGAACAGTCCAAAAAAAAATCTTGTCAGTAAAACAAAGAAAACAACAAATCAGCAACAAATATTCAGCAAAAGGTATTTACCAGCATCCCAATAACGTCACGGCGCAATATAACAGGAAACGTTGTCTATTTTATAAAATATAGGAGTTTTATATTTCTCCCATAAAGAAGATTACCTCCTTCACGTGTTTTTACATTGACAGTCTACTGCTTTAGCCTCAAGTCTTCACGTTCTGTTGTATTCGTATCATGTATCATGAAACAATGGTTAATTTAAAGACCGTTATTTATGTATTGATTTATACTTCCACTCGAACTAAGATCATTAATGAATAAACAGAAAAAAATAAATAAACAGTTTTCTGTACTTACTTATTTACACATACAGGGGCGTAGCTGATAAAAAAAAATGCTTATCAGATAATAGTCAATTTTTAAAGGCCAACACAAGGCAGAGGTACGATCCCATTAATCATGTGGCTTGTCCGGCATCGATGAATTGAAATAAATGATAGGCCCTCCCTCTTCCTCTGACAGTACGACGCCTCTGAATTATGTGTTCACGAAGCGCTGCAGTGAATGTGTTTCGAAAATCTGTACAAAATACAACAACATTATATAAACTTGAATCTCATTTGTTTTATGTTTTCATGACAATATCTTGAGGCCCTGTAGCGAGCTATAACCCTTTCCAGTCTTAAGATAACTCTTGCCTCCCTACTAATGACCTTTGCTCTCCCTTTCCAATTCCATTACCTCCCCTTGAGATTCTCGCGTGTTCCACTCCCAATCAATATGTAGTAGACACGTTGACTGCCCTATTTAGTTGTATGTAGTAGACACGTTGACTGCCCCATTAAGTAGTATGTAGTAGTAGTAGACACGTTGACTGCCCCATTTAGTAGTATGTAGTAGACACGTTGACTGCCCTATTTAGTTGTATGTACTAGACACTTTGACTGCCCCTTTAGTTGTATGTAGTAGACACTTTGACTGCCCTATTTAGTAGTATGTAGTAGACACTTTGACTGCCCTATTTAGTTGTATGTAGTAGACACGTTGACTGCCTCATTTAGTTGTATGTAGTAGGCACGTTGACTGCCCCATTTAGTTGTATGTGGTAGACACGTTGACTGCCCCATTTAGTTGTATGTGGTAGACATGTTGACTGCCCTATTTAGTTGTATGTAGTAGGCACGTTGACAGCCCTATTTAGTTGTATGTAGTAGACACGTTGACTGCCCTATTTAGTTGTATGTAGTAGACACGTTGACTGCCCTATTTAGTTGTATGTAGTAGGCACGTTGACTGCCCTATATAGTTGTATGTAGTAGACACGTTGACTGCCCTATTTAGTTGTATGTAGTAGACACGTTGACTGCCCTATTTAGTAGTATGTAGTAGACACGTTGACTGCCCTATTTAGTTGTATGTAGTAGACACGTTGACTGCCCTATTTAGTAGTATGTAGTAGACACGTTGACTGCCCTATTTAGTTGTATGTAGTAGACACGTTGACTGCCCTATTTAGTAGTATGTAGTAGACACTTTGACTGCCCTATTTAGTTGTATGTAGTAGACACGTTGACTGCCCTATTTAGTTGTATGTAGTAGGCACGTTGACTGCCCTATATAGTTGTATGTAGTAGACACGTTGACTGCCCTATTTAGTAGTATGTAGTAGACACTTTGACTGCCCTATTTAGTTGTATGTAGTAGACACGTTGACTGCCCTATTTAGTTGTATGTAGTAGGCACGTTGACTGCCCTATTTAGTTGTATGTAGTAGACACGTTGACTGCCCTATTTAGTTGTATGTAGTAGACACGTTGACTGCCCTATTTAGTTGTATGTAGTAGTAGTAGGCACGTTGGGGAAGGGAGCAGTCAACGTGTCTACTACATACAACTAAATAGGGCAGTCAACGTGTGTAAACTTGATCTATGAGCTGGTCAATGGGTCTATTAAGGTAGATCTTTATTGGTGTATCTCTAAGTTCTAATAAGTGTACTTATGTCAATACCATCATCTTCTAGATTCCTATTCCTCCATGTTGATCTCTTACTAACACTTAGATTTGGTTAGAACACACAATTATTGAAACAAAAACAATTATAAAGTTGGCAAAGTTAATTAGTACACGAGTAAGGTGGGCTACATTTAATTAATGGTGTGTAAATGTGTCTCTGGTATGTGTAGGTCCTCCGAGGCACAAGCCGTGACCTAGGAAGGGCACTGAAAGGTGGGTCAGCCCGTTCAGTTGTCTCGAGCAACTCGAGATGTACATGAGAGCACAAGAGACGAAGCTCAACACACACACAACATTCTTGATACTCATTTTTTTAAAATGGGAAATAAGCTACTTCATCGTAATTAGGCCTACTGATAAGGTATTTTACATAAAATTGAGCTAACAATTAAACAAGCAAAAATTAAAAAATAATAATAATAAATAATATCAAAGGGAAAGAACCGCAAAATCACTGACATATATCTCAATACTGCACGAATAAGCTCCCCATTAATATATTAATTAACTGATTAATTGATTCGTGCATTGTCATCGACTATGAAAAGTTATATGCGAAATTTTTTGTGAAAATCGAAAGAAGGAGAAAAACGTGTGAACAGACATATAAGGGAATAACTCCACATATACAGTCATCGCTCTCAACAATTAGCATTTATTTCCCTTGTTCGATACCAAGCATAATAATTAATTACCAATAACTAAGTAACTAAATATTTTTTTCATTGGTTAATTTTTTTGTAAGGTAAAACAAATAATAATGTAAAGTTTCAACTTGATCCGAGAATGGGCGTACCATACAAGCAGGCAGACCGACAGAAGACCGACAGACAGGCAGAAAGACAGACAGTGAGTTGATATAAGCTTTATATAAAAAATAATAAAAAGGTGAATGAAAAAAAAATCAAAATAAATCATCAACACTCAGTCTTCCGGAAATCAATTAGGGCCGTCCATTGACTTTGAAAGTTTTATTCTAAGACTTTTCTCTTCAGTCTTATTGTGTCTCAAAGCCTTAACTTACAGTACCTTCTTTTAATGACATATTACACACACCCATGCACACAGATTTACTGTAAATTGTTTTAAAAACTAAGATCATTAACCCTAACTCTGGTGAATAGCGACTAGACATAATGCATTGGTACCAATTTTTGTTTTTCACCATAATAATTGCTTACCAGAAAATTTGAAAATCTCTCTGGACCCCAACTTTAGGGGGCCCCCAAATGTGTTTTTTTTACATTAAATATTAAATATTACTCCAAATGCAGGGTCCCCAAAAGAGGAAAAGCCCCCCCCCCCCCAGGGCCCCCAAATGATGCCAAACTCCAAGCTGGGCCCCTGGGTGTGGACATAAGGTTGGTTCGTTTTTGTTTTGTTTTTTTTGGAACTACTTTTATTTTGTTTTTGATTGTTTCCTAGCGGTCTGCTAGTGTGTTGCTAAAGTTGTCATAACTTTCTGGCCGTTATCTAACAGACCTCCGCGATGGCATTCCTCTAAGTAAGGTTCTCCTACAGTCTAGTCAGTGCAAATTTTTCTGGTTAAAATTGTTGGGAAGTGGACAAGGTTGACTTGTAGAAGAGAGAGTTTCTACGACTTGATTTGTTTTCTTTCTTTATAGTTAGGAATGTATTGACCGTCAAATGGAAAGGATTCAAAAACATTATTAATCGTTAGAAAAAAAAAGATGACAAATAAAATTTTGTTTTAAATAATAAAAACTCAAAGGTGGCCCCAAAGATCCAGCCTAAGGTAATAAAGCAGGTTACATTATTGGTATCACGACTATAACAAGCAATGAAAATATGAAGTACAGCTAATAAGCTAAAACCTCCCCTAACTTGTGCGTGGGCGATAGTGTTTGTATTATCTGGCTAACGGTGTTGATGAGTGTTTTATATAGGTTGCACCAATCGGTGTTAGGGAGTAACATCCCTTGTAACTGTTGTTGTCAACCAATATGGCATTAGATTAAACAGCTGATTTCATGTCTTATAAGTTATATCCAGAGTCTTGTTATTATTTGTTCATAATAATCAACAAACGGACGTTGTTACATTATTGTTACATTATTAATTGTAAGTATTTAATGAACTGAGTATTATAAACCTGGCCAATGGTCATCTAATTGTTGGTTGAACAACGAACAGAGTGATTGGTGAATGGCCAGTCTCTCCTGTGTAGCCTCTGGACGAAAGCTTTCCCTTTGGTCAGTTGTCTAAAGGAGTGTTCATCTTGGCACAGAAGCGGAGAGATGCAATAAGTAGCACTAAAACATGACCTAGTTTTGTTGGTATGTTTCACTTGTACTTAACAAATGCTTCCTTCTTTTTTTAAAACTCAAAATAAACTAATTAGGTAAATTATAAACAGGCTGTACAGCAGAAGTCCATATTAATATATATTAACATTTGATTATAAGAAATATTAAAGCTGTTAGCGATTTACTAATGTTCCATTTAAACTGAAATCAGGGGCATTTAGCATGTTATGATCCCACAAATAAAACAAGATAAATATTTTAAAATACTTAAAAAAAAAACAACAACAAAAGCTTATATTAATTGTAATTGTATCAATTAATTTAGATCATGCGAACATATGTATGACTGAACTAGACATAATAAATCTGTGCCAATTTAGATCATGCGAACATATGTATGACTGAACTAGACATAATAAATCTGTGCCAATTAAGATCATGCGAACATACGTATGACTGAACTAGACATAATAAATCTGTGCCAATTAACCAATTCTTTTTGTTTGGCTTTTAGCTTTATCAATGCGCTAGGATCCTATCACTTGTCTGGACAGTTCTGAAATGGGATAGGGAAGAAGGAGGTATCTTGTGGATGTTACATGATCTTTTTTTAAAATGAATTAAAAAATTCACTTAGGGCACGTTAGTTCTTAAGGGGGCCTAATTCAAGCTATTCCTCCACATCAGTCAAGAATGATTTCTTTCCCTTGTTCAAGATACAAAACAAAATAATTAATTACCAATAGTTAATTAAGTAAAGTTAGTTCCCCTTTCAGACCTTGTGGTCTATAGGGCAGATGATGTTAAGTTTATATGTTTCTATGGCCTACGGTTCACGAGGGGGTGTTTTGTGGCCTGCACAACGACCAACCGACTTTACTTTTCCCCAAATAACGTAGTTAATTAATTTTTTTTTTTAAATTGATCGTTGTGTTGTCAGGTAAAATAAATAATTGTGCAAGATGTCTACTTAATACAAGATTGTGTGTGGGAGAAATAACGTGTACAAAGTTTTCACCAGACAGACAGACAGACAGAGGGAGTTGATAGAAGCTTTGTCAAATGTATTCCCTTGTATAGACTTACAACCAAAGTGATGAAAACCAACATTTGAATGAGTATTTTGCTCAATGAGCTAGATAATAAATGGAAACAAATATTGCGCGATTCATATTTTTCGATTGTGACCTTAAATGCTATTTGTGGTACCACATGGAAAGGCCAGAGCAGCGCGTGAGTTCCAACATCATCAGAGTTATTTCTCTATAAATTCGTATGGAGAGGACAATGCTGTACAAGTCTTTCAACTCAATACATATTGCTTACTTGAACTGAGCCAAATGTTTACTGACAGTTGACTTCATAGAGTCCTAGATGATAGAATCATTAATTCTTTGGCTTCACATGTTTGCACATTAATCTCTCAGACCCAATTTTGTCTACTTCTGACACCTTTCCTAGTAACATTTCCTTAGATTACTTCCCTTTTTCCACGGACACTTGTACAAAATCCAGCATTCTGGACTCCGTGCCTTGTGTTTTTATTGCCTCGAGGCTGTGTACAGACTTGGTACACAGTTCATCGGATGGCCCTCTATCAACCCAGATTACGTCATAATGTCCACCTTGACGTATCACACAAGCGGGGTGCCCAAACGAGCTCAATGTTTAGGACTTTGTAAACACCTCATATCATGTGACTAAATGCATTAGATTTAATTTAATTATCGTTAACAAGTCATTTCAGTAGAAACATCATTTAACAGCCATGGTTTCAAAGTTCTGATTTCTAACTCCCAAACGGGAACATTGTACCTACCATGTAGACTACTGAATGTCTCCACAATTGATGAAATCTAGAGATTGAGATATTTTATATCTTATAAAATACAGACGTTTCTTCAAAAAAGAAGTTGATTACGCCCGACGCGTCATTCATTTAGTCATGAATATTAACCAATGACGTAAATTCTGCCAAGTCACTGGTTTTCCTGGCTAGCTCAGGCAACCCATTCCATGCTCTAATAGCACTAGGGAAGAAGGAGGATTTGTACAAATTTGTCCTAGCATATGGGATGAGGAATACACACACACCGACACATATTTTATTGATTGTTTATTCAGTGGAACGGTATGAAGAACACAATACCTCAGTGCACATCTACTTAATCTATTCTATTTTGGTACCCAGCCCAATGGAGAACAGTTATATTTTAAACAAGTGTTTACTTGGGACTTTTCTTTTTCTAGAAGTTTGAAAAAAAGCGGTCAGAACAACTGTAGTGATTTCAAGACAATTCTCCTGTGATGATTGTTCTATCACATCCTTTTGGATCACAAACATTCAAAGAATTGAAACAGAAGTGTATCTAGAGTTCAAATAACTACAATTTAAATCCACTTTTATAGTATTGTAGGAACTATTCTAGTATTGTAGGAACTATTCTAGTATTGTAGGAACTATTTTAGAATTATAGGAGTTTGCATAACTTTTTTATTACAAAAAAAATATTAAATATTTATGCATGACTTTTTAACCAATACAAACAAATGCATTCAAACTCACTTATAAAAGCAACCATTAACATAAAACACATTGAAACACAGAACAGAAACACACACTCATGTTCTTATAAAAAAAAAGTGATACATTGTCACAAAACACAATGATGTAAATACAGCTTGCTTCGACCATTGTCCTTGAATACGCTTGTGACCTTATCACAGATAAAGCTATTAATACTCTCTGACTCACGCTATGGTCTTGCTTTTAAAAGTCGTATTTGTGAGTTCTTAGAATAGAAGAGTGCTATTGAATATAATGTCAACAGGATTGATGTGGAGAAGGCAACGACAAAACACTTCTAGAAATCTCCATCTCTTCTCTCTAGGTCAGCACTGCTGCTGTGTCTTCAACTCTCTGAACTAACTACGTGTGCAGGTTTTGATCTAAAGACACACACACACTTTCTGTAGTCTCAACTCTCTGAACTAACTACGTGTGCAGGTTTTGATCTAAATACACACACACACGTTTTGTGTAGTCTCAACTCTCAACAAATGTACGAATCTAATCAGATTTTTATTTGTAGTCTCTAAGTTGAACGTGAAGGTTTTTTACAAATGTTTGTGTATCCCCTGTTTTGGGGGGGGGGGAGGCACTCCTGCAGTAGAACAAGAACGTCTGTGAGACAAGAGGAAACAATTCAATGATCTTCTGATCTGGTTACAATTCAAATGCTTACTTGAAATATCGAGTACCAGTGCTATGCTCTACTTAGAGGAACGGATTGCTAGTTGAAAACATTTACGGACTCTTTGTTGTCTCTCTCTTGTCTCTTTGACTTCTTCTTTTTGACTACTTCTCTTTGACTCATAAGCATGTGCATGTCTGACACAACAACAGAATGATTAGTAGGCCATGTGTGCCAGGTTTATCTATGTGAGTCACTGAGCATCAGTACAGAAGTCTCCTTTGTTTCCAGGTCTAAGCTGTTTTTGTCTCTGCATATCACGAGGGTAAATGTCAGCGGTAATGAGTTGTTGTCATTCAATTGACCCTCTGCCATTCGGGTAGCGAGCTAATGTATTCTGGCGTGTACTTTAAACAAAAATAATGAAGTATTGCGTCAGTAGGCTTAGACTGATAATAAATTTATTGAAAGTAAATTTTGTTTTAAAATATAATATACTTCAATATAGTACAAATGTAAAATATGTACAAATGTATTGTGATGAATACTATTTAAGGTTAGCAGTCGCCTACATGCCCAAAGGAGGACAAAATGGAGGACAAACTAAACTGGACATATTTATTTGACTGGACATTAATGGCTACACTGTAACTTAATTGCATATTTCTTAGAAGAAGTTTTAGAAGTAGCTCATTATTAGGCTGAGAGTCGACCCCTTCGTCAGGTTGTGACAGAGCGTCGCATGAGGGCCACACGTTCTCCGGGGAAAGGAACTATGGTATAACTTGGCGCCACACTTTCATTGAGGACCTCAGAGCAGTGGACACCAGTTGGGAAGAGGCCTCAGTCATTGCCAGTGACAGATCTTAGTGGAGACAGCTTGCCGCCCAATGAGCCGAACGTCGCGGGAGGATCTAAGTCTAAGTAATAGTGACAGAACTACCTAAGGGGAGATAAGACTTGTCCCAGATATGCCCTCCTTTCTGTCCCACCCCCCAACTGATCCACACAAGTGATTGGACCATAGCTCATTGAGCGTGCTAAAAGCATGACATGGCGCTATCAGACAAAATTAATTAATTACCACTAGATAATTAATTAATTTAAAAAAAATTGATTCGTGTTTTGTTAGGGATAATGAATAATTGTGCAAAGTTTCAACTTGATCCGAACATGGGAAGCTGGAGACTATAAGTCAAAGATTTCTAGAGATGTAACAAGCCTACATAAAAGCCTGCCTACAAGCCTGCCTTTGTTATAACTCAACTGTCGCGATCTGTATGGTCGCTTGTATGTAAGTATAATTGTGTGTTTAGGAAATTTGTGATCAAGGGGCGTAACTACACATGAAGTTCCAGACAAAGATGAAACAAAATAGGACACATTACTTTTTCTGTGTGTCAGTGCTCGGCTGTTTGGCTTGCAACCTCTTATAAAACCCAGTAGGACGGCTGATATCAGACAATAGAATCAAACATTTGGGAATGGTTACTTTATCACGTTTCACAAACAGAAGACTTCCTGTCACGTGTCCACTCGCAGTTATAGTCTCCATGATAAGGAGGGATTTTGGTCTTTGTCTCTGTGGTTGTTGTGACTTCACATGGAAGGGAAATGAATGAATAATGGAGACCTTTACAGATTGTATATGTATATATGATAGATGATACATATGATATATGTGATACTATAAGATCTATTTCCTTTTTTTCTATATCAAAGAAAAGTAATTAAATACCACTAGTTAACTAATTAATTTGTTGCATACATGCAATTTTCCTGGCGTCTAGAGAGGACAATCATTAGTATTAGAAAGAAAAACGCTATTCATATTCATTGAAATCAAGAGCACAGCCACTACTGTCATGGATGGTACAAATAGCATTCGTGCGTCTGTAATGGGCCTGATAGTCGCAAATGATCTCTGTGTTAAGTAGGACATCTTGTCGCGGACCTTTTTTTTTGTCACTTAAAAGTTGTCAACTGAACAAAGTTTTGACATGAGAGCCCAATGCAAAGCGCTTTTTGGCTTTACAAAATCATTGTCTTGACGTCTAGAAAGCGCTTGGCGTCCCAACCCCGCTGGAGGTGCTTACTTCAGATCACATAACTGGCTAAAGGGGATGCGAACGAAATTGTATTCATTTACCTTTGGTTTAAGAGATGCCACAGTTCAGAGTTTAATCAACTTATTTTTTTACACACATTATATTTCAGAATGAGCAAACGTCTATATTGAAACTCGTTTGTTACATTTAAGACTTAGGATAAATTCTCTACAAAAAAAAAAAAGACAAGCATCCTCCTTTGACTAAACTATTTTGAAGCCATCCTAGTTTATAGAGCCCTAGTTTGAAATGATTGGATGTAAATTATTGGGTGCTTCCTCTCTTGGTGACACTTTTCTCGACTCTCTCTTACCCTCCACCATCTCTCTCTCTCTCTCTTTCTCTCTTTCTCTTTCTCTCTCTCTCTCTCTCTGTATCAGATCTAATTCAGTAGATTGCACAATGAAATACCACACACTTGAATCCAGCAATAGATACTGGCACAGACTACTTCTAGTAAAAAGTCAAACTATAAATAAATTAAAATGATAAATCCAAAGTGAAAATATGAAACCAATGGACAATGAACACAATTCGATGACGTTTCTCTTTCAACTCTTTCTGTCAATTGATTTAAAAATATTCGGACTCTGCAAAGTGTAAAAACTAATATTTTTTTGGCTCCCTTAGACTTTTTTATGATCTATTTTTAGTTCCACGTTTAGATTCTAATAAGGTATGAAAGCTAACTCTGCGACTTTTGACACGTAACACAATGTGAAAAGCACGGTTTTAAACAGAAGTTATCACCATTTAGCCTGACCTATACAGATAATAGTTACCTGATAACACTTTATTTGTATTTCCATCTAAGTCTATCATCTTTGCATTTTATGCAGTCCAACGTCAACGTATTTCTTCAGGTCTTGCATTGGCCGAAAAATACATCATTGTTGATGTAAGCTGTTGATATTAGAAGCTAATGTTAGATGTTGATATTAGATGTTGGTATTAGCTGCTGATTAAGTGCTGATGTTGCCTCATTGAAGTTGGTTAAAACGTGCTTAAATCATCTTCAGTAACTATTTTGAATTGGATCAAGACTTCCAACAATGCAAAGATCAAGACCATCCTATAACAACCAGTGCTTAAAAACCTATCACATATGTTTTGGGACAAGATGGATGAGCATATTCTGGATTATTGACAGGATACTTGTTTTTGTTTTTCTTTTCTAGAAACTTCTTCCAGGTTGTCATGTGAAAGAACTTCTTATTGTCTACACAACTAAAAGTTCCACCTTCTGTAGCCATGCGCATTTAATATCCGGCTGTGTCATTAAATAATCTTATAGCTGGAAACTTTGGCATTCAATCAGTAAGTCTAGGTCACAGTATACTATAAATACTAGGTAGTGGAGTTTGCTTTAGTCAAATAAACCTTGCAACGTTTGTTCTTTGGTGCTGTTTGTTCTTGTATTGGGCTTTGAAAACACTGCACCTCTGTATCAGACAATGTTACATTGAAACTTGTTAGCATTTAGAAAATAAAGCAAGCAAAAGAAAAAAAATCTTTTTAAAAGCAAAGTTGCTGCCATATATCTAAATACTCTAGGACTAAACTCCATTTTCTTTTTAAAACACAATTAATTAATAACCAAAAATGTTTCACTAATTACTTATTTTTGTATTGATTCATGTATTATCATCGTGGGAGAAGAATGGGAAGTGGGAGAAGAGTCGTGTACAAAACGTAATAAGGGAAATAGCTTCCCTTATTCAGCCACATCTCTCAATAAGTAGCATTTATCCCCCTTTTTCGCGAACAAAAAAAAAGTAAATACTGATAATCAATTAACTAATTGGATGGATTCATGTTTTGTTAGGTACAACAAATAATTAGGTCAAGTTACAAATTCAACCAAGAATTGGAGAAATAACGTGTATAAAAATTGTACAAAACAGACAGACAGACTTAGTTGATATAAGATTTGTAAAAAAGAATCTTTTCTGTTGCTTTCCCTTGTCCTAATGTGAAATGAATGTTTCCCAGCTTGAGAGCTCCCCGAGGTCTTTCCTCCAGCACTAATGTTTTCTTATTAACTACGGGTCCTGCCCCTTTCTCTTCTGACACCTTGAACTAACTTTAGATTGATAGAGAATGGGGAGGAGATAGACAAGAGAGAGAGAGAGAGAGAGTGTGAGAGAGAGAGAGAGAGAGAGAGAGAGGAGAAGGACAGAGAATAGCAGCAGGGAAGTTTCAAATGTAGGGCAGCCAAGGGGTGGAACTCACCGGAGCCTTATGAGTCGGAAAGGGCGGAGGCCATTATCTCGTGGTTACAGAAGGTAAAATTACTCTGTAATTAGATGAACGGTGTTAATGATGATGTGATCAGAAATAATTCCAAAGTGTTGTAGACCAAGAAACCAAGGTGTCCGAGGGATCCAAAGACATCCTGCATAATTGTTTACAATTCTTTTTTATTGTCTTATAGTATCATGCTGCCACAGTTGAAACTGGTCGTGACCTCTACTGTTATTTTAGAAGAAAAAAGCCACTGAAGGTTTTGTGCTGTCTGTCCGTCTGAAAAAGTACATACCTGTGTGCATTGTTTCTTATGAGTGACTGTCCTACGCATTTGTTGATTTTATATTAATTTTGCTAACTTTTATTATTATGAATACATAAAGCATTTAGAGAGAAAATATATGTTGTAGATAACTATATCGTGGTAGCTGAGATAATGTTTTTTTGGGGGTTGGTGATTTCTATTATATGAGTGTAGAGGTGGCCATAGCAGTGTGTGGAGCCCCATGTGAATGTTATATCAGGGCCACGAATATTTCTTCTATAGTCTGAAGGTCACAAAAGGTTCTCTTTATCACTGCCCCGCCCCCCCCCCCCCCCAACCAAGGCGGGAAGCCTGAGAACTTGCCCCATTCGCCACTCCACCTCTGTTGGAACAAAAAGAATATAAATAAAAACATGATACGCGCATTATGTCTCTTTATTACCTTATTTTTTTATTCTTCTTCAGGAAATTATTTCTAATTAAATTATCTTTCTACAAGTGCAAGAAATCAATAGAGCAGCAACAACCAGGTCTGAGTAATAACATCTGTTTCTGGTTTTATTGAATTGCAACAAAAGTCAACATAGGAGAAGTGATTTGTTATAATATACTAACCAACAATCTGAGTTGATCTTTCTCTCTCTTTCTCTCTCTCTCTCTCGTTTTGTCTTATCTTTTCTTTCTCTCTTAGATCTCACTTTCTCTCTTAGATCTCACTTTCTCTCTTAGATCTCACTTTCTCTCTTAGATCTCACTTTCTCTCTTAGATCTCACTTTCTCTCTTAGATCTCACTTTCTCTCTTAGATCTCACTTTCTCTCTTAGATCTCACTTTCTCTCTTAGATCTCACTTTCTCTCTTAGATCTCACTTTCTCTCTTAGATCTCACTTTCTCTCTTAGATCTCACTTTCTCTCTTAGATCTCACTTTCTCTCTTAGATCTCACTTTCTCTCTTAGATCTCACTTTCTCTCTTAGATCTCACTTTCTCTCTTAGATCTCACTTTCTCTCTTAGATCTCACTTTCTCTCTTAGATCTCACTTTCTCTCTTAGATCTCACTTTCTCTCTTAGATCTCACTTTCTCTCTTAGATCTCACTTTCTCTCTTAGATCTCACTTTCTCTCTTAGATCTCACTTTCTCTCTTAGATCTCACTTTCTCTCTTAGATCTCACTTTCTCTCTTAGATCTCACTTTCTCTCTTAGATCTCACTTTCTCTCTTAGATCTCACTTTCTCTCTTAGATCTCACTTTCTCTCTTAGATCTCACTTTCTCTCTTAGATCTCACTTTCTCCTACCTTTCTATGACAGCCTCTCAACTTGTTTTAACATTCATTGGAAGTGTTGATAGCTTCATTTTTTAAACATGAAGCTGAAGGGAACGTTCATTTATGTACAGGTCAGTGCGTGAATTGGAAAAGTTTGCAAGTGTCGGTGAACACTTCGTGGGATGTACAACTCTCAAACAAACTTCACAAAGTATTGACCTGCCTGCCTTTGATAGACTTTTTTTAATGCAGTGTATGTTTTTTTTTTTGTAAGTCTGCACAAGATTTTATTTCACTGACTTTCTCTGTCTTTCTTAGAATTCTTTATTTTTCTTTGACTGCTCTCTATCCCTCTCTCGCCCTCTCTCTCTCTCTCTCTCTTTCTCTCTCTCTCAAAACAAAAAATCAAAATCAAGTACAATTTGTGTAAAGTCCTGTTGACTTGATCAGCTTTATCAGTCCTCTGCCCTCCAAATGTTTTATTGCCAGTGTTGCAAATTGATGCAATTTGTGATTGGAGTTTAAGCCATTGAACTTCACAGTGAATTGCTCCAGAAACTTGGATCTAGATCAAGATAAACTGTTTCCACTTCGTGAAGACTCTATAAGTTCAAGGGCAGTAGCTACATTACAAAATGGTGCTGCAACCCTAAAAGCTTTGAAAGTGAACCTGTCATTAAATTACTGCCCTTGCAAGTTCAGCTACAACCTAATGAAAGATTCTTTGAATCGAGAGGAACTGAGTTTGTTTGGGCCTGATGACAGTACTGATCTGAGGACGTCGTTTGACAGTATTCATTAGATGACGTTTGACAGCACTCATCAGTTGATATTTGACAGTATTAATCAGAAGATGACGTTTGACAGTACTGATCTGATGACGTTTTTTGACAGTACGTATCAGAAGACGTGATCTATCAATTGTTATCTTTAAACGCCGTGACCATGAGATGACGTCATGTCACGTATAAATAAATAAACAATATGTAGAAGAAGAAAAAGGCTCGATTTAATTTTTGGTTTGATGTTAATGAACTTTTAGCTTCAAACTTTGTCAAGACAAAGAGAAAGTTCTGGTAATGTCTTCTTTCACAGACATCCTTCTCTTAGTATTGTCTTCTTTCACAGACATCCTTCTCTTAGTATTGTCTTCTTTCACAGACATCCTTCTCTTAGTATTGTCTTCTTTCACAGACATCCTTCTCTTAGTATTGTCTTCTTTCACAGACATCCTTCTCTTAGTATTGTCTTCTTTCACAGACATCCTTCTCTTAGTATTGTCTTCTTTCACAGACATCCTTCTCTTAGTATTGTCTTCTTTCACAGACATCCTTCTCTTAGTATTGTCTTCTTTCACAGACATCCTTCTCTTAGTATTGTCTTCTTTCACAGACATCCTTCTCTTAGTATTGTCTTCTTTCACAGACATCCTTCTCTTAGTATTGTCTTCTTTCACAGACATCCTTCTCTTAGTATTGTCTTCTTTCGCAGACATCCTTCTCTTAGTATTGTCTTCTTTCGCAGACATCCTTCTCTTAGTATTGTCTTCTTTCGCAGACATCCTTCTCTTAGTATTGTCTTCTTTCGCAGACATCCTTCTCTTAGTATTGTCTTCTTTCGCAGACATCCTTCTCTTAGTATTGTCTTCTTTCGCAGACATCCTTCTCTTAGTATTGTCTTCTTTCACAGACATCCTTCTCTTAGTATTGTCTTCTTTCACAGACATCCTTCTCTTAGTATTGTCTTCTTTCACAGACATCCTTCTCTTAGTATTGTCTTCTTTCACAGACATCCTTCTCTTAGTATTGTCTTCTTTCACAGACATCCTTCTCTTAGTATTGTCTTTTTTCACAGACATCCTTCTCTTAGTATTGTCTTCTTTCACAGACATCCTTCTCTTAGTATTGTCTTCTTTCACAGACATCCTTCTCTTAGTATTGTCTTCTTTCACAGACATCCTTCTCTTAGTATTGTCTTCTTTCACAGACATCCTTCTCTTAGTATTGTCTTCTTTCACAGACATTCTTCTCTTAGTATTGTCTTCTTTCACAGACATCCTTCTCTTAGTATTGTCTTCTTTCACAGACATCCTTCTCTTAGTATTGTCTTTTTTCACAGACATCCTTCTCTTAGTATTGTCTTCTTTCACAGACATCCTTCTCTTAGTATTGTCTTCTTTCACAGACATCCTTCTCTTAGTATTGTCTTCTTTCACAGACATCCTTCTCTTAGTATTGTCTTCTTTCACAGACATCCTTCTCTTAGTATTGTCTTCTTTCACAGACATCCTTCTCTTAGTATTGTCTTCTTTCTCAGACATCCTTCTTTTTTTTTTTTTATTCTTTCACGATTTGTAATTACGAAATGAGCCCCTATTGTATATGGTAAGTTTTTTATTTGTTGTTGTTGTTGTTCTTGTAATTACTTATATATTATCAACACTACAAACTTTGCTTTAAAAGTTGAAGCTGAAATCTGAAAGACATTTGTTGATACTGATCATTTGGTAAAAGATGTGTTCCAGCAGAATTTTTAATGGTGAAAAAGTGACTCCTTATAATGAAATTTCTTAATAGAAACTAATGCCCCAGACATTTTCTTTTTTTTTCTTTTTTTACTGAGTCGGGATAAATGTTGACAGGAAGAGCTCCTCAAGTCAATCTGGTTTTTTGTGTCTATACCAGATCTCTTCTTTCATTTACCTCATTTGAAGTCAGTTTTGACACTTTACGAAGGAGTGCTACAAATTGGCTTTGTCAAAGGCAAGTAGAAAAAAAAAGGTTTGAAAAGAAACATTAATGTTATCTAAGTTGGTGTGATAATATTTGAGTTATCTCGTGCTCAGCTGCGAGATGGTTCCACATGGGAATGTTCAACATATTGACCTAGATTTGGGACACACGAAGTTAAAACAGGGACAAAGAAATGCAATTCACATGGATTTTTTTAACGTACGAAATTGTCTTGCCTATAGTGTAGTGCTATGTTTGTAGTGTAGTGCTATGTTTGTAGTGTAGTGCTATGTGTGTAGAGTAGTGCTATGTTTGTTGTTTAGTGCTGTGTGTACTGTAGTGATATATTTGTAGTGCAGTGATATGTTAGTAGTACTATGTTTGTAGTGATATCTTTGTAATGTATTACTTTGTGGTATTATGTTCGTATAATTATATTACTGTTACTAGTGTAGTGGTTTGTTTGTTGTGCTATGTTTGTAATGTATTACTTTGTTTGTAGTACTATGTTTGTTCTATATTAATTTGATTGTAGTGTAGTGTTGTATTTGATCTATAGCTCCATGTTCGTAGTTAAATGCTATTATACTTCTATGTTTATAGTATAATTTCTTGTTTGTAGAGTAGTTAGAGGTCTCTAGTGTTTTTAGTGTATTGCTATGTTTGTAGTGTATTGCTATGTTTGTAGTTTAACTTTATGTTTGTAGTGTAGTGTTATGTCTGTAGTGTACTGCTATGTTTGTAGTGTATTGCTATGTTTGTAGTTTAACTTTATGTCTGTAATGTAGTGATACTATTATGTCCCTAGTATTAGGGTGTGACTTAGTGATTTAGTGGTTATTATATGTTTTTAACGAAGTTATTAAGTATTGAGCTATTAATGCTCAACCAGGCAACTTACAACCAACTTTTCACGCAGGACTGATATTGTGATTTTTTATTTTTTTTTATAAAAGCGTAGCAGCCATATAAATATTCTTAAATAAGTCATTTCAAAAATGGTCAAGCAGTTGAAAGTATATTCTTACTATGTAAAAAAAAATAATATGTGATTAAAGCAAAAATAAATAATGGAGCTGCAGGGTATCGATCCCTGTACCTCTCACATGCTAAGCGAGCGCTCTACCACTTGAGCTACAGCCCCCGATAATAGGTAGAGTTGTTTATTATCATTATTTTGATTTATAATACTAACGATGTTTACAATATATTGAATTTGTTATGGACAGAGACGCGACAATATAAACCTTGTAAACATTGGACTATCTATAATATATTTGTTCAACTTGAAATGGGAAATTCCATTTGTGAATTATGTGGATTACTTATTTTCAAGCAGTTAAAGAGACAACGCCACAGTCTTCAATCACTTATTATAATACATTAGACAGGCCTATATCTGAAGACCATAGATAGGACCAAAAAACAACATTTCCTAACGTTATTTGTGCAGCGTTACATGAAGATATCACCACTCATTTTTGTCTAAGTGTTGTCGTACCTGTGCTTAGCGAGCTGGAGATTACTTCCCTTTATGTTTGCAACAGGCGGAGGTCATGGAGAAGATAAGGAATGGGCAGGGAGGGGGGTGCGGGGTTTAAAACAAATTGTCTTCCTGAAGGAAACTTGCTCCATTCATATTTAGTTCAATCATCACAAGTAGGGAACCTCGGCTACGCCCATGATACACATATTAAGTTTAACAAGAGGTTCCCAACTTGTGATCTCCCCCACCCCGAAATAAAACAATTGTGTGTGTGTGTGGTGGTATTTTGTGACTGTTGTTTTGCTTAATTTTTAATTTTTTTAGGGGAAATTTTAATTGTAAACCTTCACTCTCCTCAGGGTTGCCAAATGGGATTTGAGATAAAAAAACAACAACACCCTCTTAAATAATAATAAAAAAAAAAGCAAACTGCTGTCACTAAATTCCATGAGCGTAGCCAAAGGGTTTGAGTTAAAAACTCCCTCCAAAAATAACTCTCCACCATACACCACCATCCATCGAATATGTTCCTGGCTACGCCCATTATGTGTATGTATATAAACTTTTTTTTGTTACATCAATAGAGAAATCCAAGTGGAATGAACCGCCTCCACAAAACGTTTTTTATTTCGTTGATCAGATCTCCCTCCTCACTTTTGATAATCTTAGCCTGGCTCCGCCTCTTCCAACATGACTTACAACCACATGGAATTTGTTTTTGATCCAGATTGCCGCGTTTGTAAATGTAAATGGCTGTGAGGTGGGGGGGGGGGGGTTAAGTAGGTCAGTAAGAATAAGCACTGACTTACTCCCCTTTGTATTCCTTTCCGTCCAGCTCACGTCACGTGGTGTTCAGGCCAAAGGTCGCTCAAGTTCTACTATCGTACTTTATTGTGTAGTTCAATGAGACAAAATACTTGAAGGAATTCATTCCCCCCTTACCACACATGTCTATCTCAATTCCGCCTTTACCCCACATGTCTATCTCTATTCCTCCCTTACCACACATGTCTATCTCAATTCCCCCCTTACCCCACATGACTATCTCAATCCCCCTTACCCCACATGTCTATCTCTATTTCCCCCTTACCACACATGTCTATCTCAATTCCCCCTTACCACACGTGTCTATCTCAATCCCCCTTACTCCACATGTCTATCTCTATTCCCCCCTTACCACACATGTCTATCTCAATTCCCCCCTTACCCCACATGACTATCTCAATCCCCCTTACCCCACATGTCGATCTCTATTTCCCCCTTACCACACATGACTATCTCAATTCCCCCTTACCACACGTGTCTATCTCAATCCCCCTTACTCCACATGTCTATCTCTATTCCCCCCTTACCTCACATGTCTATCTCTATTTCTCCTTACCACACGTGTCTATCTCTATTCTCTCTTACCACACATGTCTATCTCAATTCCTCTTTACCCCACATGTGCATCTCAATTTCCCCTTAGCCCACATTTCTATCTCAATTCCCCCTTTACCCCACATGTCTATCTTTATTCCCCCTTACCACACATGTCTATCTCAATTTCCCCTAACCCCACATGTCTATCTCAATTCCTCTTTACCCCACATGTGCATCTCAATCCCCCCTTTACCCCACATGTCTATCTCAATTCCCCCCTTTACCCCACATGTCTATCTCTATTCCCTACTTACCCCACATGTCTATCTCTATTCCCCCCTTACCCCACATGTCTAACTCAATTCCCCCCTTACCCCACATGTCTATCTCTATTCCCCCTTACCCCACATGTCTATCTCTATTCCCCCCTTACCCCACATGTCTATCTCAATTCCCCTCTTACCACACATGTCTATCTCTATTCCCCCCTTACCCCACATGTCTATCTCAATTCCCCTCTTACCACACATATCTATCTCAATTCCCCCCTTTACCCCACATGTCTATCTCAATTCCCCCCTTTACCCCACATGTCTATCTCTATTCCCCCTTACCCCACATGTCTAACTCAATTCCCCCCTTACCCCACATGTCTATCTCTATTCCCCCTTACCCCACATGTCTATCTCTATTCCCCCCTTACCCCACATGTCTATCTCAATTCCCCTCTTACCACACATATCTATCTCAATTCCCCCCTTTACCCCACATGTCTATCTCAATTCCCCCCTTTACCCCACATGTCTATCTCAATTCCCCCTTACCCCACATGTCTATCTCAATTCCCTCCATTTCTTTTTGTTCCTATTAATTTCGCCTTTACTGACTCCCCCCACCCACCTCCGGGCAAACTGTTTATTCGTTTTTTAAACACGCTTGAAACCAAAGATTTTATTAAAAAAACTGGCCGATATCAAACAGATAGTGTCTCATAGTCATGGACGTAGTTTATAGCCAGTTACGACTCAGTATATAGTCAGGGCACGTAACTCAGTTTATAGTCAGATCACGTAACTCAGTTTATAGTTAGGGCACGTAACTCAGTACATTTTGTGATCCTTTTTACAATGCGTCTATTCAAGTCAGAACTTCACGGAGGAAACTGTGTGGAACTTGGAGTGACTTGGACAAGTATCTCAAAAAACGGCTGTAATGATTTTCCTAGAAATTTAACAGTTGATGTATATCGCTGAGAAAAGAATAATCAACTCGTTGGCCACAATGTGAGAAAACTCTAGTTGATCGTTATAATTTTTCAAAGTAAAATAAAGACATTAATTTGGATTTGGTTAGAGAACTAGGTCTAGATCCGACATTGGTTTTCAAACTACTATCGTGTTGTTTAATGTTCCATTGTTTTTCTAAACTAACATTCATTACTTATTAAGAGAAAAACAATCGCTCCATAAGTTGTATAAAGGGGGAATTGTCGTTTTTTTTAAAAAAGTATTTTTAATGTTTTTCTTGTTTAAATTTTATTTCATAAAAACTTACATGCGTCCTTACACTTCGAGTTGATATAGTTACCTAGCCCAGCTGACTGTTACATAGGTTACACTTCGAGTTGATATAGTTACCTAGCCCAGCTGACTGTTACATAGGTCCTTACACTTCGAGTTGATATAGTTACCTAGCCCAGCTGACTGTTACATAGGTCCTTACACTTCGAGTTGATTTAGTTACCTAGCCCAGCTGACTGTTACATAGGTCCTTACACTTCCGAGTTGATTTAGTTACCTAGCCCAGCTGACTGTTACATAGGTCCTTACACTTCGAGTTGATATAGTTATTTAGCCCAGCTGACTGTTACACGAGTCCTTATACTTAGAGTTGAAAAAATCAATGAAAAAGAGCAACAACACTAAATAACATTTATGATGTGGCTGTAAGGTATTGTAAAACTGCTTTATTTCTTGGCTCTGAATCTGAAAGATTCAAATTTCACTTTGAGTAGATTGAGCCAAATATATTCAAGCCTGAAGTTTATGGTCAATATACAGTGAGAAATAAACTTCAGCTCAAAAAATGTATAAAATATAACACTGTGCTGGTCAGACCAACAAGACCAATTGATATCACAGTATCACTAGTGAGAAACATTCAAGCCTATTCACAGATTTCATCTCTTCAAAATGTATAGGCAAAGGACCTACACCAAGTACACATACACATCATTGTACATATTTTTTTTTTGTGCCTTCAAAAATCATGTGATTGGAGATGTTAAGTATCTAGATCACGCTTTCAGCTACACACGAAGTAATCTATTCTACAGTTTACTGCAAAACATGCTCGTGCCCTGGGGCCAATGTGTCTGCCGTGTGATAACCAAACACAGCTTGATGCAGTCTGATCAAATGTTCAAAGTCTTTCTCTCAGCTTCTTTCATTTCTGCACGCGCACGCACACCAACTCAAACAGAAAGGATTCTTGACGGCTGTGACCCACCGAAGTCTTGAAGATAGCCATCGTCCCTTGTGGTCATCCCAAAAGTCTAGTCCTTGTGCACGGACGAATGCGTGCCTTCGCAAACAGTTTCAAGGTTTTGCTGTATACGGTTTGGAATTACGAAGCACACCTGGTCGATCTAGCCCTCCCCCGCTCCCAACAAGAGCAGGGGTTCTGTAAACAAAGATATTAGCATGGTCACCCTCATTAAACTGGACCTTTCTTTATTTGGTTCTTGGGTTAGTAATTATTTGACTTAGTATTTCCGGTCAGTTATTGACCGCATAACACTATCGGGAAAAAAAAGAAGCTGAAAGTGTATTTCATACTGAACTGTCCAGATGATATTTCTTAGTACCTACATATTCTGCATAGATCCTAGCTGTCAAGAGAAAGGGCTAAACATGACTGTTTTTTCTTCTTATTATTATTTTTCGAATTATTGTTTTTCGGCGGCGATCCTCAAAGTCTTAATCTAAATATATGGGGTATGTTATCTTTTCAAGGAACTAATCGGTTGTATTTGCAATGTAGTAAGGGCCTGTAGATTCATATTAGAATATTTTTTAAGTAAAACATTTTTCAAAAGGTCCTTTTTTAATAGGATGGATAATGAGCTGTATATGCCAAGAAAAGTCGTTTCTGCAGTGAAGAATGCAAGAAAACGCCTTTGGCGTCTGGGCTTCGCCGGACCCCTTAGCTGTCAAGAGAAAGGCCTCACCATCACTAAATGATTTGCTATGGCTTGGAATAAAGTTTGAGAAAAAGTTTCTTGCTTTCACTGCAGACTCACTCTCTGTGACAAGTCAAAATCTTGCTGTCAGAGTCACTCAAATTTATCACAGCATTGATTATTATTATTCATTATTTATTTATTTTATTTTAATTATTTTCCCGTCCTATCCCCAATTTCTTCACCCGCCCCACCTTTCCCTCTTCAGGCTAGGCTTGGTCCACCACCTTGGCGGCTATTCATTTATCTCCCCTTGAACGGGGTAAAGATAAAAACACAGTCTCTTTTGTCTTACCTGCCGGATGTCTGACAGCCGCAGTGGACACCACCTTGGGTGGAATGCGAGTCAATCTTTATTCCCCCCCCCCTTCTCCCACGTCTCTCTTTGATCTAGGAGATCACGCGGACCAACACGCCTATGGACCTCTCCAAGGTGCGACTCTTGTCGAAGTCACCCACGTGTAAGATAAATCTTAATTTCCTGTTTCCGCCCACATTTTCCAGGCCTATATATAAGGTACATTAAATCAAGCCAGACCCTTTCATTTCTCTATCACTGTCAATCGAGTCTAGACTATATCATTTATTCTTACTCTTAGAGGAATACCTGGTGCCTCCCTCAGGTGTCTGCCTTTGTGCTTAGTGCTATTCAGCACTGCACTTGACTACTGAGATCTACCCAACTATTTATTTGGATCACCTGCCTATTTACCTGCCAATTCATTTGGCATTATCTGCCTATTTGCTATTTATCGGATCACTCACCTGCATATTGGTTCGGATCTATTGTCTTCGCACTTAGTGCTATTCAGCACTGCGCCACTGCCTACTTGCTATTGAGTATCATCTCCCGCCTACGTGGATCTACTTAACTCTACTACTTGGCGCTATCGGCCTTGCCCGCCTATTCAACAGCCCACCTGTCAACTTATTAGGTGCGACGTCCCTATAGACCCAGAGTCTGTGCGAGACGTCATAGCTACGCCAACCCTCTGCAACTCACTGGACATATCCTGCTCACTACGCTGCCCACGGTAGATCAGCTCTGCCCGCAGTACACTTGTGCCCACGGTAGCCGACCACCCGCCCTACTGTGCCCACTACAGATATTAGAGCTTTGGATTGAGACTCCACAAGAACTATGTCACCGGCGTCCCTTTACCCGCTAGAGCGCCACCTCCAGCTGCAGAACCTCAAGTCAGGACACAGCAACTGCGACCCAAGCAGGACAACCAGCTAAGCTCAGAAGACAAAGTGACATACTCTCTTATTAAGTGCAAGAGTGATGATTAAATACATTATTGCTTAGAGATAGATGCAATCCTCCCCCCCCCCTTTTATTCTTTTATGTAAATAAATATTCTTCATTTTTAACTTTGTATCTCTCTTTCATTGCTTGTCTCGTTGCGGGCCTGCTCCCGATTTATATGCTGACTGGTTGGTGAGTGATAATTTCAAAAATAATCATCCCCTAGACATTAAACGCGCCAAACACACGTCACTTTCCCTAACCTGTCACACTTTCGTTGTTCAGTTTAACAAATACTATTTTTCAATTCAAGTAGCTTGTCATCTCTTATTTTCCAGAGTATTAGTTTCACATTATTTTGATAATTTTTAAGGTGGTCAAGCGGGCCACATGTAAAGTGGTCGCGGGCCGCATGCGGCCCCCGAACGCCGTGTTTGACATGCCTGTAATACATTTTGGGAAAAGATATTCCGTGCTGTCTTTACAAAAGCAATTTTTAAAAAATTGATCTGCTCGTGTTTAGATTCGAACTCTTAATCGACTCTGTTCGAACGAAGTTCATAGGCAGTAAACCACTGAGTTCCCAGACAAGAGACCACTGAGTTCCCAGACAGTAGACCACTGAGTTCCCAGACAGTAGACCACTGAGTTCCCAGACAGTAGACCACTTAGTTCACAGGTAGTAGACCACTGAGTTCTCTGGTATTAGACAACTGAGCTCTCAGGCAGTAAACCACTGAGTTCCCAGGTAGTAGACTACTGAGCTTTTAAGCAGTAAACCACTAAGTTTCCAGGTTGTAGTCCACTGAGCTCTCAGGCAGTAGACCACTGAGTTCTCAGTCAATAGACCACTGAGACCACAAACTTTTAGCCAAAAAAAAACAAACGTAGCCTTTGCATTATAAATTTTAAAGTCTAAAATGTCATGATGTCGGATATTTAAAACCTTTTCTAGTTTCCGTGATCTAAACGGGACGGACGGACGGAAACACAGATCACACAAAACTGATAGCGTCTATGACCCTTTTGCGGGCCGCTAAAAATTATAATCTGTTATAATGTAGATCTTGAAATCTAGATCTAGTCTAAGTCTAATAGCAAATGAAACTGCTTTGAATTAGGATTACTACAGATGATAATATACGAACACCATATAGCTAAGCTTACACTCACCTTTCTCTTCTTTCTCTCTCTATCCATTTTTTTCTCTTATTTTTTCTGTTCTCTGTGTTTATCTATGTCTCCTCTCTTATTGGCATAGAGAAACAGCGGAGACTTATAGAAACAGAAGAGAGACATAGAGAAACAGAAGAGAGACATAGAGAAACAGAAGAGAGACATAGAGAAACAGAAGAGAGACATATAGAAACAGAAGAGAGACATAGAGAAACAGTGCAATGAATAATTATCTTTTCTAAGGTTTCTATTTAGAAGTTTCCAGGGGAAATAACGAGTCCACTAGAACCATTGTGTTTCACTCCCTAGTGAAGGTGAAGTGTTAGAACGTGACACTATAGAGGCTAAAGTGTGAACTACTTGGTGATTGGCGACCTCCGCTTGTTGAGACTGTCCAGGCTATAGACTTAGTTTTGTTTTGTAAGGTTCGACAATTTATGAACATAATTCAGTGATAGGAGACATGGGATTATTACGAAATAGAGAGTATATGACATTTAGTTGAAGCCATAGACTTTTATATCGTATTCGGACTGGAAACAGGAAATAAATTCTTATCCGCGATTGATCAATTCACAGACATATATATATATATATATATATATATATATATTTATGTACGTAAACTCTTTTTTCAGGCTCTAAGGGGAGTCGCCCCAATCAATCTATTCTGTCTTAGAAAAGCAATGATCTTTAGTTTTCAAAGTTTGGAAATAATGCAAAATCATTTCTTGGATATTCACGTAAATATATGAAATAAAGCCATTTCCTGTTTGTTTCCATTGAGATAATGTTTCAAAAATAGTAGATCCAAATAATTCATGTTGATTTAAATCATCTTATGCACTTTTAAATAGATTGATTACCTAGATCTTTCTAGATCATGTATCTAAAAATTGCAAAATAATATGAGACGATAGTACTATTATTTTTTATGTTCAATTACTAGATCTAGATCTAAAAATTAAATTATATGTTACATAGGTTAGGGTTGAAAAAACAACGACCCTACTCTTTTTCGCTACCTTACAAAACAACGCCTTGATCTAACTTCCTAAAAAAATTTCACGTCATTTTTCGTAGTGTTAAAAAATCTGCATGTCGTCTAGATATAGTAGATATAAGTCTATGGTTGAAACATGTTTTAAGTATTCTAATGAACAGAGCTGAAGAATAGTTTCGTTTTATATCATATGATTATTTTATGGTTGACAATAGAATATACGATGATATGACACCATGTATTAGTTCCATTCATATCACATGACTCCATGGACAGGTCTTGTCCTAATGTCAATTACCTTACAACATAAACAGAGAAACTCAAATAATGAATTATTTTTTTACAGTTTTTACAAAGCTTCTATCAGCTCACTCTGTCTGTCTGGCAAAATGTTTGTATACGTTATTTCTCCTATACCCATTCTCGGATCAAGTTGAAACTTTACACAATTATTTGTTGTACAAAAGAAAAACACGAATCAATAAAGCAATTAACCAATTAGTTAATTGATTATTGGTAATGAATTATTTTGTTTAGTCTCGAAAAAGGGAAATAAATACGCCTAATTGAGGGATGTGGCTGTATATGTGGGGCTATTTCCCTTATTACTTCTGTACACGTTTTTCCGCCCACTTCCAATTCTAGAGGAAGTAAAATTTTGCTTAATTATTCATAGTCGATGACAATACACGAATCAATAAAATTTTTTAACCAGTTAGTTAATCAATTAGTGGTAATTAATTAATTATCTTGTTTGCATAAACTTATTTCTTTAGTATTAAGATATATGGCAGTAATTAGGCCGTTTTGCCCCTTAGATAAGCTTTTTTTTTCCGAAAGATTTTTTTTTATTTTGCTTGTTTCAATTGACAATATTTCCATATAAAATTGACTTTATATTCAAAGCTTCAAAGAAATGTTTAAAGACATTGCTCTATCAGGTCTCTCTTTTTATACGTACTTTCTGAAATACTGACACGGAACTAGGGCGCTATCCAGCAGTGAGGGTAATGAATGGCGTTGTTTGGAGATAATCATTTCACTGGCGGCCGTGAATACATACATGAACACACACTTATTTCAGCGCCCCACTGCCCAGAGAATCTCAACACATCAGTATGTATAGAATTCTTTTGATGTTTCCATAAAAGTCATCGGGTATTTGGTTGTCTACACCAGATTTTGTTATCAAGCTATTCAGGAGAATGGAGGGGGGGGGGGCGGGGTGAGAGAGTGAGGGTACATGTTTTCGAAAGATGTACAGGCGGTCTCAAAGTTGAAAGAGTTACGGTGACCCTGTGGAGACAAGAGTACAGAAAAATCTACGAGGAAGACGGCAGCAATTTAAAAAAATAATAAGCTAGTTGTTTGTTTAATACTAAGAAAATTTGTTTTGTTTGAATACATGATCATTTTAATTATATTAAAACCAAGTTCTCGAGGTTAGACATTTTACACGAGAACTTTTTTCAAAACTTGTAGAGCTCAAGTTTCACATTTATTTCAAAACAAAACAATGTAGTGTCTAACTTGAATTGGAAGTTTATAAAGGCAGTAAAGTCTAGACTTCATCATGGAATGACTTGTCAGATGTACATGAGACAAAAAGGAAACGATGGGTGGATACTTTCAGCCCTGTGACTTATTTCTTTAAAATTGATTGGGACATATTTTTGGAGTGAAAAAATCATTTTTCCTTACATATTCTATGCATTCTTCATATCCAATATTAAATTGCAAATTAAACATTAATCTGCAAATATCAATGTCACTGATAAAGAAAAAATCTCAACAAAAATACAAAGAGTTTGGACCAAAACTGACACAGTTTATAATTATAGAAGACCTAGAAAACAGCAAATGGAAACAACACACGTCAGTAATTTATCTGTTATGTATTTTACCCCTGATGTGTGTATTTTTTTTTTGGCTTTGAAATTAGTTCATGTATCCAATTTTACTGGAACTTAGTTCACTTAATTGCATAAATAAATGTAGGCCTATACCAGGGGCGAGCTGGCTATATGGGCAAACAGGCAAATGCCTAGTGGGCCGGTCTGGTCGCGACCAAAGAATTTTTTTTTATAAATCAGACAACTTATAAAAAAAAAGTGACAGCAGCAAGACACAGATGCCAGAACACGATTTATTTTATTTATTTAATTATTTATTTTTTTACAATGAATTTTGTTTGAAATTCAACAAGAATAAAAAAAAAATTACACTATACACTGTACTTATGATCGTTTGCAAAACGTTAGACTGTACTTTATGCTATGTACATGCGGCATGAACTACAACACTGATTTGAGTCATTTTTTTCCACACATTCTCATGATTGTCATTTTTCCCCATTTTGTCAGCTTTTCTTTAGTTAGAATCGATAAAGTTGCTATTGATTATAACGTCACCGATAGCCCATAGCCTAAGGATAAAATATACGTTAACATTTTAAAATTATTTTCAAAATTAAGGTCGCTAATTAAAGAGTGCCTAATTATCCGGTGCCTAATTTTCCGCCTTGTCAAAAAGTGCATAATTATCCGGTGCCTAAATATCCGGGTGCCTAATTATCCGGGTGCCTAAATTTCCGGGTGCCTAAATATCCGGTGCCTAAATATCCGTAAATATGCGGTGCCTTAATATCCGGTGCCTAAATTTCCTAATTTCCCAACATAGGTCTGTTATAAGCCTTGAATATTTCTGCTTGTCACCAACATAGGTCTGTTATAAGCCTTGAATATTTCTGCTTGTCACCAACATAGGTCTGTTATAAGCCTTGAATATTTCTGCTTGTCACCAACATAGGTCTGTTATAAGCCTTGAATATTTCTGCTTGTCACCAACATAGGTCTGTTATAAGCCTTGAATATTTCTGCTTGTCAGTTCTTGTATACTTCCAACGTTTTAGTTCAGACTGTATAAATGAAACTGTCACCAGGAGCAATTCATTTATTTATCAATGAACTATTAAGTTGAAATAAGAAAAAATTGCAATTCATTTTTGTTTTTGTGTTATGAACATGTTTTTCAACATTAAAATAATCACCATATATATTGTTGTAACCCTATTGGCGGCGCAATAGGGTTAACTGTGTACGATCAGCTGAAACATGTGACACAGGCCAGTATTACAAGTTTAGCGTGCTGTGTTGATGGACAAGGGACAGTACTGGTATGAACTTTGCACGTAAATATGAGCAGTGATATGTTCATGTGATCAGAAGCCTTGGTGGACACGAGACAAGAGTGTGTAAGGCAGTGCAGTTCAAGACAGGACAGCGAGTAGACCGTGTGAGTCTCATCGCACTAGGGCACCGTGTTGAGAACACTATTCTCTGAAAACACGGACAAGGAAAGCGACAGTCCTTCTCGGAGTTTCTGTCACAGTACAGAGCCAGCTCTTCATGCGAACCAGTTTTAATTTCACTCAAATGGCTATTTTACGGGTGTAGTGTTGCGCACTTGTAAAGGATGTGGTTTACTGTTTCGACGTCGTCCTGACAATGCTTGGAGCGTGAATCGAAGTTTGGTTTAAATTTAGCAAAATAGGCACCAACTGGACAATGTCCCGTTCTGTACCTAGCGATTGTCACATGTTCTTCCCTGTTCAGCCGCCACCATTCTTCTGATTTTGAGGGCCCTTTTAGGTTTTGCCAGACTTCCTGCCCGTGGTACCGTTTTCCCAGTTTTTACTCCATTTTTCTCTCGTCCATTCGTCCGCAATCGCACGCGCCTGCTCAAAAGTCTGTGGCTCGACCACAGGTTCCAGCTTTGTGCCGAGCTTGGCTAATAAGTCAGCCTTCGCATTGCCTTCCACGCCTACGTGTCCAGGTACGTACTGGAATGTCGTCTGAATTTCGTGTTATTCTTGGAAGCGTCCCACGCACGCCAGTGTTTTTGCCAGTGGTTCCTGGAGTGTTTCTGCTGAGCTTTCAATGGCCTGTAGGCACCACAAAGAGTCTGTGAATAGCTCAATAGGACTGGGTTGTGCTGCTTTCTCGTTAAGTCGTTCTTCAATGTACTCTACTGCATTTTAAATTGCTACCATTTCGGCTAAGTAATTGCTCTTGCCAGAACACGGACCCAGAATTTCATCGTTTTCGGTCGAGCCAGGGAATCGAACCACCACACCGAACCCAGAAGTTTTCTGACCTAGTTTCTCTCTTGTGGAACCATCTGTGAACACTTTAATGAAATCGGCTGGGTACTGGGTGACAGTTTTCCTGGCTGTGTTTTGTAGGACAGTTTTGTGCATTTCTTGTTGACTTCTGGGTCAATCAGAGATTCCTCACCTCCGGGATTCCAGGAGCATTCGCCTGAGAAAAAGCCCCATGCAGAGCGAGAGCTGCTCTGTTCTGGGGTAAATCGACCTCCTTAGACAATTCCCGCACCGTGTGCATGAAAGAGTTCCGTTTCAGTCGATCCCCGCCCCGCCAATTGTCAACCAGACTCTTGACAGGCCAGCCTTCTTCTAGCCGTTTGAATTTTTCGTAAGCGATCATAACGGCTCGCTCCCTTCGTAATCTCAGTGGTGGAAGATTTGTCATGACCTCACATGCCGCAGTTGGCGTCGTACGAAATGCACCACAGATGAGTCTAATTGCTTGGTTCTGCACTGAGTCTAGCCCCGCTAGAGACGTTTGTGAGGCATAGACTTGTGCAAGAGACGAGTATTCCATTCTCGCCCTTACCGCTCCAATGTAGAGGGCCCGAAACACGTTTGCTTTGGGCCCCCACTTGGTCGTGGCTAACCACTCTGAGGCTTGTTCAGACCGTTTTCGCACAATTCACTTCCATATTCCACAAACGTGTGTAAGAAGTTTAGTACGGCAGTACGGTGATGTACAGTGTAGAGACAGTAGAGTTTAGTACGGCAGTACGGTGATGTACAGTGTAGAGACAGTAGAGTTTAGTACGGCAGTACGGTGATGTACAGTGTAGAGACAGTAGAGTTTAGTACGGCAGTACGGTGATGTACAGTGTAGAGACAGTAGGGTTTAGTACGGCAGTACGGTGATGTACAGTGTAGAGACAGTAGAGTTTAGTACGATGATGTACAGTGTAGAGACAGTAGAGTTTAGTACGGCAGTACGGTGATGTACAGTGTAGAGACAGTAGAGTTTAGTAAAACAGTACGGTGATGTACAGTGTAGAGACAGTAGAGTTTAGTACGGCAGTACGGTGATGTACAGTGTAGAGACAGTAGAGTTTAGTACGATGATGTACAGTGTAGAGACAGTAGGGTTTAGTACGGCAGTACGGTGATGTACAGTGTAGAGACAGTAGAGTTTAGTACGATGATGTACAGTGTAGAGACAGTAGAGTTTAGTACTGCAGTACGGTGATGTACAGTGTAGAGACAGTAGAGTTTAGTAAGACAGTACGGTGATGTACAGTGTAGAGACAGTAGAGTTTAGTACGGCAGTACGGTGATGTACAGTGTAGAGACAGTAGAGTTTAGTACGATGATGTACAGTGTAGAGACAGTAGAGTTTAGTACGGCAGTACGGTGATGTACAGTGTAGAGACAGTAGAGTTTAGTACGATGATGTACAGTGTAGAGACAGTAGAGTTTAGTACGGCAGTACGGTGATGTACAGTGTAGAGACAGTAGAGTTTAGTACGATGATGTACAGTGTAGAGACAGTAGAGTTTAGTACGGCAGTACGGTGATGCACAGTGTAGCATTTTTAGTAGTTGATTGTGTCATATTGGCTGTTTTATTTACTCATTATTAAAGTACTAGATTAGTTGGAACTCTTTGTGTTTACTCCGAAGTACTGATTAGGAGAGAGATCGTAAATATATATATACATATACTTGTATACACACACACACCTTTACAGTCTTGTAATTGACCTACATGACTTCATGTACATACACTATATGGCTACTTCACCTACAGTAAACCCTGCATTCATAACATCTGCGCATTTCACATCGAAGTTTGTTTGTTTTCATTACAATTGAAGAAGCAATTTAAAATGTAAAAATATATTTTATTATCCAATCTGTATTCAGTCTGCGAGACAGATCTTGACATTCATCAGGACCTGTATTAAAGTTGTCTAGTTAAAAGGATTTCAAACTGAGCCCAATTTAACATAACTGGCTTTTTTTCCCATACACCGCTTTCAGAAAAATATCTGATTTGACGGTTGCTATGGTAACAATGCTAACATTGACAAAATATGAAGTAGTGACCCCCAAACAAATCATTTGTGACCCGAAAGAACTTTTCAAGGGCAGAAATGTTTAAAGTGGAAACATCCAATGAAATACAGTTAAGATAATGAGTCAAAATTGTAACTAATGTTGACAGTTAACAGCAATAACCTTATAGATGGAAGTAGACGTCTTTCAATAGAATGTAGAAATGGTCATTGACTAGCACTGCTCACCTACTGTACCTGTTGATTTATTCCAAGGCTATATATAGTTAAAACAACTTAAAACATGCTTAAAATTATTTTAAACAACAAACAAAGCTTATATTAAGTGTATTGTATCAATTAGTTTCGACCAGTCATTAAATACACAAACGACCTAGACATAATAAGTCTGTGTGATTAGAAATATTTCTAGCAACTGTTTTTATTTAGCTTTGTGAACATAATTGTTTGTTCACTGCATACAACATGTTCACTCAGAGCTCAAGTGTCCTCAAAAGGGACAAATTCAACTTATTCCACCACATCTATCAAGTATGATTTCTTTCCCTTGTTCAAGAGGCAAAAAAAATTACTAATAGATAATTAACTAATAGTGTATATTTTTTATTGATTCTTGTGTTGTCAGGCAAAAGAAATATTTGTGCAAAATTTCAGATTAGGTGTGGAAGAAATAACGTGTACAAACTTTTTACCAGACAGACAGAGTGAGTTAATAGAAGCTTGTAAAAATGAGCCATTGTGGCCACACTGGCTAAATATTATATAGATTTATCATTTTCTTTCTATCCATCTCTCTCTCTCTTTCTCTCCCCCCCCCCCCTTTCACATGGATACCTGCCCATAGTTGGGTAAAAAGTAAAGGCGGTAGGTCGTTGTGCTGGCCACATGATACCCTCGTTAACGGTGAGCCACAGGAACAGATAACCTTTACATCATCTACCATTTAGATCTCAAAGTGTGAAACAGGAACTTGCCTATCCGACTTAGCACAGCATAAGGTAGATTTGACTTTGATGATGTCAATGACAACTTTGTATGTGCAAAATCATAAAAAATGTCGCGACAGATTGATACTTCCATACTTTAAACGCACGTGACGTGTAGATATGGACAGGGTAGGGCAAGGGTCGCAGTCCATTTATTTTTTAAAGAGAAAGAAATGTATCTTCTTGTACTTACCAACTCATGTTTAAATATTAGCCACACGTAAAATCACATTATAACCAATTTTTCAGAAATTTAAAATATCAGACATCGTTTCATCTTTCACGTAGGACATTTTGAAATTTGGAGGCGTCTGAAACAATATTTATCTAAAACATTTTGAAATTTGGAGGCGTCTGAAACAATATTTATCTAAAACATTTTGAAATTTGGAGGCGTCTGAAACAATATTTATCTAAAACATTTTGAAATTTGGAGGCGTCTGAAACAATATTTATCTAAAACATTTTGAAATTTGGAGGCGTCTGAAACAATATTTATCTAAAACATTTTGAAATTTGGAGGCGTCTGAAACAATATTTATCTAAAACATTTTGAAATTTGGAGGCGTCTGAAACAATATTTATCTAAAACATTTTGAAATTTGGAGGCGTCTGAAACAATATTTATCTAAAACATTTTGAAATTTGGAGGCGTCTGAAACAATATTTATCTAAAACATTTTGAAATTTGGAGGCGTCTGAAACAATATTTATCTAAAACATTTTCAAAAGGACACTTAAGGAAATGTGATATTTGTCTACATTCTGAGTCTACAAGTCTAGTGTCTGACGTACATCTGTGTGTTGACGATTTGTACATTTATAAAAACTCCATTTTAAAATACAAATGTCATCTAAAGGGGAAGAACTCAGGCCTTAAAACTATATCAATAATGTACAAGCTATTTCCCTTATTTGATTTCAAATAAGATATAATCAATTACCAACAATTAATTGACTAATTCGATGTTTCTTTTTATTCATTCATGGTTTGTTACCTAAAAAAAAATAATTGTTTCAAGTAAAAATAAAATGATCAAGTTTAAAGTGTATATATAGGGAGGGGGGGGGATACTTCTATTTCTAAAGAGTTAGATTTGTTTGTATGGTAAACAACCACACACTATTAACAGCAAAAGTTTTTGAAGAACGAAAATGTAGTCGAAGAGCTATACACACATACAATTCATAAAACTTCAAAGTATCAAAACAGTCCATTCATCGAAAGAGGAGAACATTAATGAAACTGTCCATTTTAATGAATTTCAATTCTATAATTACAATGGAGATGTATTATATGAATTCGTTTATATTGGGCAATTATACCTGCACTTTTCATAACATTTCACACCTAACCTTAGACCGTCTTCTAATTCTTACCGCGACGCCTCTCGGGTGAAAGCATAAAATAAAAGTAAAGTGTTAAGGAGAAAAACCCAATGAGATGCACCCTGTGGACATGAAATTAGCTGCACCCTGTGGACATAAAATGAGCTGCACTCTGTGGACATAAAATAAGCTGCATCCTGTGGACATGAAAAAAGCTGTACACTGTGGACATGAAATGAGCTGCACCCTGTGGACATGAAATAAGCTGCACACTGTGGACATAAAATAAGCTGCATCCTGTGGACATAAAATAAGCTGCATCCTGTGGACATGAAAAAAGCTGTACACTGTGGACATGAAATGAGCTGCACCCTGTGGACATGAAATAAGCTGCACACTGTGGACATGAAATGAGCTGCACACTGTGGACATGCATGAGCTGTACACTGTGGACATGAAATGAGCTGCACCCTGTGGACATGAAATTAGCTGCACCCTGTGGACATGAAATGAGCTGCACCCTGTGGACATGAAATGAGCTGTACACTGTGGACATGAAATGAGCTGCACCCTGTGGACATAAAATGAGCTGCACCCTGTGGACTTGAAATGAGCTGCATTGTGTTGACATAAAATGAGCTGTACCCTGTGGACATGAAATGAGCTGCACACTGTGGACATGAAATGAGCTTCAGACTGTGGACATGAAATGAGCTGCACACTGTGGAAATGAAATGAGCTGCACCCTGTGGACATGAAATGAGCTGTACACTGTGGACATGAAATGAGCTGCAGACTGTGGACATGAAATGAGCTGCAGACTGTGGACATGAATGAGCTGTACACTGTGGACATGAAATGAGCTGCACCCTGTGGACATGAAATGAGCTGCACCCTGTGGACATGAAATGAGCTGCACCCTGTGGACATGAAATGAGCTTCAGACTGTGGACATGAAATGAGCTGCACACTGTGGACATGAAATGAGCTGTACACTGTGGACATGAAATGAGCTTCAGACTGTGGACATGAAATGAGCTGTACACTGTGGACATGAAATGAGCTTCAGACTGTGGACATGAAGGAAATAATTAGCAGGAAGTTAGGACTGCTAGACTCACCATCATGTCACTGTGACCTGACATCAAGCAATGAGTGTAGCAGTCACAAGATAGCATGGGCACACACTTACACGTCGTCCATAGAAGCAGACGGACATTAGTTCTGTCCAACAAAAAAAACTATTTCAAAACAGATGGGTTGGGCTGGAGGAGGAGAAAGTTAACGACGTCATTGCCATCTGCTGGTTTCTGTTGCTAGGTACACTACAGAGGGGGGGGGGGAAGGCAGTGGTTACAAACATACAATCAGGTCTGTGTTACAATAAAGGTCTCGTTAGTCTGGCATCAGATCCGAATAACCGTTTGGTCCGGTTAACAGATAGTCCGACTATAAATGTTTGAAATCGGGTCCAAGCGTTATCTCAGTGTATTTTTTTTTGTTGCTATTATTTGTAGATTCAAGACAACATGTTATGTACCTTAGTGGCATTTCAATTTTAAATGAAACATTTATTAGAGATAGATTTAGGATGTACCTGTTCAATGGTCAAATGAAGCATTTATTAGAGATAGATTGATAGATGTACCTGTTCAATGGTCAAATGGGTCAACGTTAGTGTGTGTGGATGTGAGGGTTACTGGAAGACTAAAAGAGATGGCTTGGAAGAATGCAGAAAGGCAGATGACCTTGAGGTGAAGGGAGTGATTTGCTGATTTGGAAGGTGAATAAAAGTGATCGATTTCCAACAAGGACTAAATGATTTTAACAAAGCTTATATCAACTCACACTTTCTGTCTGTCAAGCCAAAAGTTTGTACGTGTTATTTTTTCGACACCTAACCTCGGATGAAGCTGAAAATTTTCACAACTATTTCTTTTACCCGACAACACAAGAATTAATAAAAAAAATATTAACCAATTAGTTTATTGACAATTGGTAATAAATCATTTTGTTTGATATCTCAAACAAGGAAAGAAATAGTACTTGACTGAAATAGTATTATTAAATGCTGAATTAGTCCCATTTATTTTAGCTAGTCGTCTGAGTGAACATAAACATGAAATAGAAACAATTGAAAACTCGACAATCTTCCATATTCATAAACTCTTCGCTTGAAAAGTGGTTACCGACCTGAGAAGAAAAAAAAATACATTTAAAAAGTGATCACCCAGATACAGCGTTCTTTCTCCCTCTACCCTTTTCCAACTGGTCCAGACAAGTGAATGGATCATAGCGTATTGAGACAAGTGAATGGATCATAGCGTATTGAGACAAGTGATAGGATCATAGTGTATTGAGACAAGTGATAGGATCATAGCGTATTGAGACAAGTGATAGGATCACAGCGTGTTGAGACAAGTGATAGGATCACAGCGTATTGAGACAAGTGATAGGATCATAGCGTATTGAGACAAGTGATAGGATCACAGCGTGTTGAGACAAGTGATAGGATCACAGCGTATTGATACAAGTGATAGGATCACAGCGTGTTGAGACAAGTGATAGGATCATAGCGTATTGAGACAAGTGATAGGATCACAGCGTGTTGAGACAAGTGATAGGATCACAGCGTATTGAGACAAGTGATAGGATCATAGCGTATTGAGACAAGTGATAGGATCACAGCGTGTTGATACAAGTGATAGGATCACAGCGTATTGATACAAGTGATAGGATCACAGCGTATTGATACAAGTGATAGGATCACAGCGTGTTGAGACAAGTGATAGGATCACAGCGTATTGATACAAGTGATAGGATCACAGCGTATTGATACAAGTGATAGGATCACAGCGTGTTGAGACAAGTGATAGGATCACAGCGTATTGATACAAGTGATAGGATCACAGCGTATTGATACAAGTGATAGGATCACAGCGTATTGATACAAGTGATAGGATCACAGCGTATTGATACAAGTGATAGGATCACAGCGTATTGATACAAGTGATAGGATCACAGCGTATTGATACAAGTGATAGGATCACAGTGTATTCCAAAAGCTAAAAGCATGAAATTGTGCTAAACCAAAACAATTAGTAAAAAAAATAAATTTCTAATCGCACAGAAGTTTTATTTTACTGTTAGTCTAGATCTATTAAAAATTTAATTACATGACTGTTTCAAACTAATTGATATACTTAATATAAGCTTTGATTATTTTTTTTTATTTTTCTTGTTATTTTGGAATTTCAGGACTAGACAAGTTTTGTAAGGACTAGACAAAGTTTTGTAAGGACTAGACAAGTTTTGTAAGGACTAGACAAGTTTATTTAGGACTAGACAAAGTTTTGTAAGGACTAGACAAGTTTTGTAAGGACTAGACAAGTTTTGTGAGGACTAGACAAGCTTATTTAGGACTAGACAAGTTTTGTAAGGACTAGACAAGTTTTCTAAGGACTGGACGAGTTTTGCAAGGACTAGACAAGTTTTGTAAGGACTAGACAAGTTTTGTAAGGACTAGGCAAAGTTTTGTAAGGACTAGACAACGTTTTGTAAGGACTAGACAAGTTTTGTAAGGACTAGACAAGTTTTGTAAGGACTAGACAAGTTTTGTAAGGACTAGACTTTTTTTGTAAGGACTAGACAAGTTTTGTAAGAATTAGACAAAGTTTTGTTAGGACTAGACAAGTTTTGTTATGACTAGACAAGTTTTGTAAAGACTAGACAAGTTTTGTAAGGACTAGACAAGTTTTGTAAAGACTAGACAAGTTTTGTAAGGACTAGACAAGTTTTGTAAGGTCTAGACAAGTTTTGTGAGGACTAGACTAGTTTATTTAGGACTAGACAAAGTTTTGTAAGGACTAGACAATTTTTCTAAGGACTAGACAAGTTTTGTAAGGACTAGACAAGTTTTCTAAGGACTAGACAAGTTTTGTAAGGACTGGAAAGGTTTTGTTAAGACTAGACAAGTTTTGTAAGGACTAGACAAGTTTTGTAAGAACTGGACGAGTTTTGCAAGGACTAGACAAGTTTTGTAAGGACTAGACAAGTTTTGTAAGGACTAGACAAAGTTTTGTAAGGACTAGACAAGTTTTGCATGGACTGGATGAGTTTTGCAAGGACTAGACAAGTTTTGTAAGGACTGGAAAGGTTTTGTTAAGACTAGACAAGTTTTGTAAGGACTAGACAATTTTTTGTAAGAACTGGACGAGTTTTGAAAGGACTAGACAAGTTTTGTAAAGGACTAGACAAGTTTTGTAAGGACTAGACGAGTTTTGCAAGGATTAGTAAAGTTTTGTAAGGACTAGACAAGTTTTGTAAGGACTAGACAAGTTTTGTTAGGACTAGACAAGTTTTGCAAGGACTGGACGAGTTTAGCAAGGACTAGACAAGTTTTGTAAGGACTAGACAAGTTTTGTAAGGACTAGACAAGTTTTGTAAGGACTAGACAAAGTTTTGTAAGGACTAGACAAAGAAGTCGTTGAGTTGGTTTGAGCAACATTTGATGCCACGCCCGATAACTGCAATGCTTAATTCTTGTTTCGGAAGGACTGTTTTGAAATTGCTTCTAGTTTGATTGGTCTTGTCCCCCTTATCTCACACTTCAAGCTGATGCTCTCCCTCTTGTTACCTTTCCTCCTATTAGCTAGCAAATTCTTCATGGGTTTAAAAATGTCTGGACATTGGGCTGAGATTTCGAAAAAGGCTCAAACGATTTTATCCTACAATGTGACAATTTATGCATATCTTTGTAAAAAAAACAACAACTTATTGGCAACACAGTGAAAAAACTGGTTTGATCGTTATAATTTTTCCAAAATATAATCATTCATAAATTAAATTTGGCTTACGTCTAGACCGCATTTTTCGGCGTTAATTTCTACATTTGACTAAAATGTTTTTTTGTATCTAGAAAAGAGTTTTGTAAATAAATAGGCGCTTAAGGACATTTTTGCGTCTGCTGTTGTGCACAGCTGACTGGGAAGACAATCATGAAACATTGCAAGAAATCATTTTTAGATCGCCATTAGCTTCATAAAAAAGGAATTGATTGACGACAAAACTGTTTTACTTTGTTTGTTTGTTACGTTTTGCTTTCTCCTGGCAATGTTCACAACTGGATCAGTTGAAGGTGAAATGGCAAAGGTCAAACTTGTGAAACTGAGCCAAGAAGTTTGTTGAGCACAGCGGCACAATCGTCTGCTAAAAAATGGCGGCTAAATGACTTTTTAATGGGATTTTTTTTTTTACGTGAATATTTTGTAAGGTTCAAAAGTTCTAGCCAACGCTTGGCCACGTTGAGATCACTCATGAATGAAACGTTTATAAATCTGAAGAGTTATTATCTGTCATGTAATCCAAGCAGAGGCTTGAATCAGGTCTTCTCAATTCTCTGTCAATTTTGGAGGTAGAATTAGGGACCTGTGCGTTCTTCTGAACAGTATTCAAACCCGACTCGGTCTCACGTTACAGTCGCGTGTAGTTTGGTGTCTTATTTCTGGCTACAGCGACCTAGGTGACCTAACCAACGTTTGTTAAGTCAGCTGACTCGTAGCTCTTATTTCATGGAGGAGAGCTTTTCCTTAAGTCTTTGTCTTCAACAAGAAAAGGATCAACTATTTTTAAATGTGCGATATTTTTGTGAACATGAACTTAAGTATTAAATACAAAAAATGTAAATAAGATCCACACTAAACAAACTTAATTATTAAATACAAACAATGTGAATAAGATCCACACTAAGCAAACTGAATTATTTAATACAATGTGAATAAGATCCACACTAAGCAAACTTAAGTATTAAATACAAACAATGTGAATAAGATCCGCACTAAGCAAACTTAAGTATTAAATACAAACAATGTGAATAAGATCTACACTAAACAAACTTCAGTATTAAATACAGACAATGTGAATAAGATCCACACTTAAAATAATACACTGGAATACGTGCAGTTAAAGTAGATGAAATGAAACCGCCGTTTTTGTTTTCCTTATAACAAAAAGGGATTTCATTTTAGATTACATTTGTTCACGACTATTTTGGTTTCCTTTATATGAGATTCTCATCTCTATGGGAGATAACTATATATAGCTGTGTTTTTTTCTGTGTTTATCTAATATAAGAAATGTTTGTAATCTATATGTTTTAAAAGGTAAACAGTAATTTTTGTTGACATTTCATCTAAGTTGTTAACTCTTCTTCTAATAATAACAATAATAAAATATACTAGTCGACCGGCGGCGTAGCATACGCCGCTATTTTGCAGAGCGTAGTGGGCCTCGCACTTCCATTGGACCCGCACTTTATTAGGGCCTGATCTAATTCAAGGTGTAGAAATTATTAAATTAAACCATTGTATAACTTAAAAGAGATTTCCCGAGCCCTCCTGTCGATTTACCAGGGGCAGTTTCATAGAACCCGCGCTTTCATAAGACCCGCACTTGTATAGGACCCGCGCTAATTCAAAGTGTATAAATTAATTAATTAAACCATTTTATAACTTAAAACAGATTTCCCGCGCCCTCCTGGCGATTTACCAGGAGCTCCTGGAAATCTCCCGAAATGCAAAACGAAAAAGTTCTTAAAATATACGGAAATATATACACGAAGATACTTATTTTGGGTGTCATTCAATATGGAAAACGCCAATCTTACGCGCGTAATTGTGTAATCTTGTGATAGAAGCTTTTCGCGCCTCAAACTAATGAAGAATTACTTGAGGTCAACAATTCTCAAAGATAGATTGAAACTTTTGTTAATTCTTGCTATTGAGCGTGATCTATGTAGGAAAAAGAATTATTATGATATACTGAGTCACTGGTTTTGGCTTAATCTTGAGACGAAGCAGAATCTGGTGTGGCTAATCAAGCCAATTCTAGAACGGCAGACTTCGCCACAATTCATACATGTGTATGCCTCTGATTCAGGGCTAGCGGACAGGGCAGCTATCTTTTTTTCCCTCTTGATTAAGGCCGCTTCAATTCTTTTGTTCTCAGCAAGGGTTGTCCCAGCATGCACAGTCTGTCTCCATGCACTCTGGTCTTTGGCTCTGTTTTCCCACATACTTTCGCTGATGCCTTGTAGCTCTCATGTCTCGCTTGCAGACATCTCTATATATAAGTTTTGGGCGGCCCTTGGGTCTGACTCCTTCCACAAGCTCAGCATATAAGATATCTTTCGGGATTCTACCATCTGGCATGCGAGTGACATGTCCGAGCCAGCATAATCTTCTTTGTGTCAGAAGAGCATACATGCTGTTCATATTGGTCAATCTCAAAACTTCCTGATTGGAGACATGGTCCCTCCAAGAGATGCCCCTTATGCGTCATAGGCAGCGCAAGTGGAAACTATTCAGTCTGTGCTCTTGGTACATGTATGTTGACCAGCTTTCACTGCCATAAAGGAGAGTGCTCTCAACACAGGCTCTGTAGACTAGGATTTACTATTTTCCCAGACGCTCTTGGAGAGTTTTGCCAATGCTGTGGTAGCTTTTCCTATCCTTTTTGTCAGCCTTTCCGACTAGGTTACTGACAATTGTTGAACCCAAGTAGGTAAATTCCTGCACCGCTGAAAGGGTGTGGTTCCCTATATGTATTATAGGTATTTCTGCGACGTCTTGTGCCAGGATTTCGGTCTTTAAGAGACTTACAGTAAGGCTAAACTCTAGACACGCAGCTACTAAGGCGTTCACTAGCTTCTGTAGACCTCCTTGTGAGTGAGATACGAGTGCCGCGTCATCTGCAAACAGCAGCTCCCTTATCAAGATACGACGCCTTTTCGTTTTGGCTTTAAGATGTGCCAGGTTAAAAAGCCTTCCATCGGATCTGCTATGGACATATATTCTGTCTTCCAGGGATTTAAAAGCACTGGTTAGTACGACTGAGAAGAAGATGCCGAATAGTGTAGGGGCCAGTTCACATCCTTGTTTTACACCGCCCTTGATGGAGAATGGCCTGGAGGAAGAACTTTCAAACTGAACAGTGCCCTGCATATTTTCGTGAAAAGCTGACACTAGTTTTCTTAACTTATTTGGGAAGCCGATTCTCTCTGTACAGCAAACAGACCGCTTCTGCTAACAAGGTCAAAGGCCTTGGTCAAATCAATAAATGCTATGAAGAGGGGCTGCTTTTGTTCTCTGCTCTTCTCCTGTAGCTACCGCAGAGAGAAAATCATATCTGTTTTAGATCTACCTGCCCTAAAGCCACACTGCGACTCTGGATAAACACGATCTGCCAGGATCTGTAATCACTTTAGTACTACTCTAGCAAAAGCCTTTCCGACTATGTTAAGCAGTGAGATGCCTCTGTAATTGTTACAATCAGAGCGATCACCTTTATTTTAAAAAATTGTAACTATGTTGGAGTCTTTCAATTCCAGAGGGCCATTCCTTGTTCCCAGCAAAAGCTTAGCAGTTCATGGAGTGGTTTGATTAGGGCATGTTTTCCAGCCTGAATGACTTCAGCAGGAATGCCATCTCCTCCGGGTGTTATCCCATGTGCAAGCATGTCAATGGCTATGCTTAGCTCCTTTACTGAGGGCGTTTCGTCTAATTCTGTCAATACTGGGAGTGATAGGAAGTTGGAAATAGCATTTGGTGAGATGGCGTTTTCAATCTGGTAAAGTTCTGCATAGTGTTCTACCCATCGCTCCATTTGCAGCGTACGATCACTGATGATTGAGCCATCTTTTGACTTGTGCGGAGCACACTTTCTGGTGTGAGATCCAAAGGCTTTTCTCATGCCCTCATATAGTCCTCTTATATTACCACAGTGGGCACAAGATTGAATATCTTCGCATAGCTCCTGCCAGTATTTGTTAGCACACTGTCTCGCTACTCTTTGGGCATTGTTACGTGCAGCTCTGAGCCTTTTTAAGTTGCTTGGGGTGGGATCCTTCTTGTAGATTAGCATGGCTGCTCTCTTGTTCGTAGTGGCAGTTTCCATTTCTGGTAGACTAGCTTCAAACCAGTCTTCGCTTTTCTTGGTTTTGTTTCCAAAGACCAGTGATGATGTTTGTTAGATTGTATCACGCATAAACGTCCAGCTTTTTTCTACCTCAGTCACAGAGACGTTTTTAAAAGCTTCCTCTAATTTGTTCTCAAATTCGATGCAAAGATCAGGATTTTTTGTGCTAGTGGTATTCAGGCGTAATTTTCTTTTTCCCTGTGATGTGTGGATCTTAGTTGGCAGCAGTCTTGTCTGGCAGGACACTAAAGTATGATCAGTATCACAATCCGCGCTTTGGTAGCTACGTGTCAGCAGTATATTTCCAATGTTCCTTTTTCGTGTCAGTATCACATCCAGCTGGTGCCAGTGCCCAGACCTAGGATGCCTCCATGAGACACAGTGCTGTGGTTTTATTCTGAAGTATGTGTTGGTAATGCAGAGCGTATGGTATGTGCAGAATTCAAGCAGTCTTTGTCCGTTCTCATTCAACTTTTCGATTCCAAAAAGCCCAAGGCTCAGGTAGTGCGATCTGATCCTACTCTGGCATTGATGTCATCATATGTTCTTTTTGAGGAATGTTTGCAATGGCTTCTTTGAGGTCTTCATAGAACTTGTCTTTGTCCTCCTGAAGCGAGCATAGTGTGGGGGCATAGGCACTAATTAAAGTGACTTTTCCAGATGCTGTCATCATCCTTATGCTTAGTAGCCGTTCCGAGCCACCAACTGGAGGGACTATTATGGGAAGAAGACTGTTCTTGATAGCAAAGCCCACACCATGTATTCGAGTCTCATCCTGTGCTTTCCCTTTCCAAAAGAAAGTGTAGTCAGTCTAGCGGAGCATGCCATTTTCGGCCAGTCGGGTTTCTTGCAGGGCTGCAATGTCAATATGTAACCTTTTCAGCTCGTTGTTTATGACTGTCGTCTTCCTTGCGTCGTCGATCTGACTGAGATCATCAGTGAGACCAGGACACATTGTCCTGACATTCCAAGTGGCCAGTCCCATGATTTTCTTTTTCAGTTTAATTTTTCTTCTTTTGTTGCTTGGTGCAAGTTTCCAGCCTACTTTCGTTTTAAACTAAGCTCTAAGCACCCATTAGAGCAGGCAGGCTGTGGCGGATCAGCACCTAACTGTCTGGGGGCTGCCCAGTTAGAGGCGGGCGGTAGCTGATCAGTGAGGCGCGAAGACCTCTCCACCGTCAGAGACAACCCGTGGCGTCCATACATTACGCCAATCAAGTTGGACTTATAACCCGTAACTGTTATCTCCCGTGTTGTTTTAGCCGCTTTGCAGCAGCACCAGAGTTTCCTCTCCGGGGCGCATTCCTGGGCCTTAGATAAAGGGGTCATGGGTGGCCCATGCGTCATGATCCCTCTCTCGACCTTGCTGGTGTTCCTAAGGAACGCATCGCATTACATTTGGCACCAACTCAGTTGCAGAAGCTGCCGGAGGGAATTTCATAGCTGATACTCCCAACGCCTATGGGGCTTCACTCCTGATTTCTCCTCGAGGTTGTCTCCTGAAGCCTCAGTACCGCAAGGCAGCGGGGGTTTGAAGTCAGAGTACCCCTCTCCTAGATGAACTGCCTTACTAGGCTGACGAGCTCCATCTGCCCGATGCTCCCGGTTTTGTGGCGCCAGGTATCCGCCTTCACCCCTTCACCTTTTAGTAAGAGCAGTTTCGCCGGGCTTAATATATTCGCTATATGCAAGGCTCGTAAAGTATTTCTGTACGTAGTAAAATAAAAATAATAAATAAAATGCATAGACGAATTTATTTTCTAATACAAACTCTTAAATTTCACTTATTATCCGCTTCCCTACTCAAACTTGGTCCCGCTAAATCCGTTTCGCATAGGGCCCCACAATGGGTAAGTCCGGCCCTGATATATATATATATATATATATATATATATATATATATATATATATTAGATTACTTAGATTAGCTTCTAGTCCAAACCTCCCGTTGGACAAAGGGGGGTGGGAGTGGGCAGAGTTTGATACATTTAAACGACAGTCCATCGCGCAGACAGTCATCCGTAGTGTGAACACTACTCTTGTTTTCTCGTGGACTATCCGCAGAGTGATCTTTTCTTTACCTGCTGACAAAACTCTTGAGGGAAGAAGGGAATTATATATATATATTGAAGATGGAGAAACAATTAGAAGTTCATTCTACGACACATACGCTACCAAAAAATATTGAATAGAAAGGTCAACTTACTATGATACTATCAGTAATGGAGTGAAGGTGGTATATTTACATTCTGGTTATTAATTGACAACAATTTTAATTCCTGACACATTGATTATTGGTTCCAAAATCTTCTATCGCCTTACAATTCGACTAATTTAATTTTCTGCTCTGTTCATGTATTGGATTGCATGTAACCCGGTGCTTGGTAATCAAACTGTAAACAATGAGCTCGTGCTATTATAAAAAACAAGAAAATAAAAAAGAATAATTTAAAAAACAAACAATGTATATTAAGCGTACTTGTATCGATTAGTTTGGATCAGTCATGTCATTTAATTTGTAATGGATCTAGACTAACAATAAAAAATCATTTAACAAAAAAAAAAGGTGGTTTAACCTGAATTCCAACTCATGGCTCAATCCTTCTCATGCTTCTCAAGAGCTTATCATCATGGAAAATGTTAAATTTATAGGAAAATCGTTAGAGCAGTTTTTGATATCAGCATCCAGGTTCTTCTCGGATAGAAGTATTGCAAAACTAAATCCTAAATAATTCAAGCAAACAAAATAGGGGTCTGTGAATTCAAAGTTATTCAAAGTTAAATATTTCTTATGAATAAAAAAAAAATTAAAGCTTTTATATACTTTCATGCTTATAGCATGCTCAGAGCGCTTTTGGTCCAACCTCATTTGTGGACCAGTGGGGAGGGGAGGGGGTTTCTAGGAGTTGGTTTTCCGTGCTGCCTATAGGCGCTCAGTAAACGCAACTCTGCCCGAGTCGGGTGTCGAACCTGGTGCCCCCTTCTATGTAGCCAAGACAAGCCAAGTTCAAGTGCACTTGGCCTCTCGACCACGATTCCCACATAATAAACAATAAAAATCAATCACATGTTGCGCCATATTGTGGTGTAGTCATTTTTCTTTTGTTACGACTGGCTCTGCTGCTGGCCAACACTCTGACGTGATACAGTCACTAAACGTTCAGCTGCTGGTCAACACCCTGACATGATACAGTCACTAAACATTCAGCTGCTGGTCAACACTCTGACATGATACAGTCACTAAACATTCAGCTGCTGGTCAACACTCTGACGTGATACAGTTACTAAACATTCAGCTGCTGGTCAACACTCTGACGTGATACAGTTACTAAACATTCAGCTGCTGGTCAACACTCTGACGTGATACAGTCAATAAACATTCAGCTGCTGGTCAACACTCTGACATTATACAGTAACTATACATTCAGTAGCTGGTCAACACCCTGACATGATACAGTTACTAAACATTCAGCTACTCGTCAACACCCTGGATTACACAGTCACTAAACATTCAGCTGCTGGTCAACACTCTGACATAATAACTAAACATTCAGCTGCTGGTCAACACTCTGACATAATACAGTCACTAAACATTCAGCTGCTGGTCAACACTCTGACGTGATACAGTTACTAAACATTCAGCTGCTGGTCAACACTCTGACGTGATACAGTCACTAAACGTTCAGCTGCTGGTCAACACCCTGACATGATACAGTCACTAAACATTCAGCTGCTGGTCAACACTCTGACATGATACAGTCACTAAACATTCAGCTGCTGGTCAACACTCTGACGTGATACAGTTACTAAACATTCAGCTGCTGGTCAACACTCTGACGTGATACAGTTACTAAACCTTCAGCTGCTGGTCAACACTCTGACGTGATACAGTCACTATACATTCAGTAGCTGGTAAACACCCTGACATGATACAGTTACTAAACATTCAGCTACTCGTCAACACCCTGGATTACACAGTCACTAAACATTCAGCTGCTGGTCAACACTCTGACATAATAACTAAACATTCAGCTGCTGGTCAACACTCTGACATAATACAGTCACTAAACATTCAGCTGCTGGTCAACACTCCGACATGATACAGTCACTAAACATTCCGCTGCTCGTCAACACCTTGACATGATACAGTCACTAAACATTCCGCTGCTGGTCAACACTCTGACATGATACAGTCACTAAACATTCCGCTGCTGGTCAACACTCTGACATTATACAGTCACTAAACATTCAGTTGCTGGTCAACACTCTGACATGATACAGTCACTAAACATTCAGCAGTTCGTCAACACCCTGACATGATACATTTACTAAACATTCAGCTGCTCGTCAACACCCTGTAAACATACAGTCACTAAACATTCAGCTGCTCGTCAACACCCTGACATGATAACTAAACATTCAGCTGCTGGTCAACACTCTGACTTTTGTCAGTCACTAAACATTCAGCTGCTGGTCAACACTCTGACATTATACAGTAACTATACATTCAGTAGCTGGTCAACACCCTGACATGATACAGTTACTAAACATTCAGCTACTCGTCAACACCCTGGATTACACAGTCCCTAAACATTCAGCTGCTGGTCAACACTCTGACATAATAACTAAACATTCAGCTGCTGGTCAACACTCTGACATAATACAGTCACTAAACATTCAGCTGCTGGTCAACACTCTGACGTGATACAGTTACTAAACATTCAGCTGCTGGTCAACACTCTGACGTGATACAGTCACTAAACGTTCAGCTGCTGGTCAACACCCTGACATGATACAGTCACTAAACATTCAGCTGCTGGTCAACACTCTGACATTATAAAGTAACTATACATTCAGCTGATCGTCAACACCCTGAATTACACAGTCACTAAACATTCAGCTGCTCGTCAACACTCTGTCATGATACAGTTAATAAACATTCAGCTGCTCGTCAACTCTCTGACATGATACAGTCACTAAACATTTCGCTGCTCGTCAACACCTTGTCATGATATAGTCACTAAACATTCCGCTGCTGGTCAACACTCTGACATGATACAGTCACTAAACATTCAGTTGCTGGTCAACATTCTGACATGATACAGTCATTAAACATTCAGCAGTTCGTCAACACCCTGACATGATACATTTACTAAACATTCAGCTGCTCGTCAACACCCTGTAAACATACAGTCACTAAAAATTCAGCTGCTCGTCAACACCCTGACATGATATCTAAACATTCAGCTGCTGGTTAACACCCTGACATGATACAGTCACTAAACATTCAGCTGCTCGTCAACATACTGACATAATACAGTCACTAAACATTCAGCTGCTTATTAACACCCGAAATTACACAGTTACTAAACATTCAGCTGCTTGTCAATCTCTGACATGATACAGTCATTAAACATTCAGCAGTTCGTCAACACCCTGACATGATACATTTACTAAACATTCAGCTGCTCGTCAACACCCTGTAAACATACAGTCAGTAAAAATTCAGCTGCTCGTCAACACCCTGACATGATAACTAAACATTCAGCTGCTGGTTAACACCCTGACATGATACAGTCACTAAACATTCAGCTGCTCGTCAACATACTGACATGATACAGTCACTAAACATTCAGCTGCTTATTAACACCCTGAATTACACAGTTACTAAACATTCAGCTGCTTGTCAATCTCTGACTTTATACAGTCACTAAACATTCAGCTGCTGGTCAACACTCTGACATTATACAGTAACTATACATTCAGTAGCTGGTCAACACCCTGACATGATACATTTACTAAACATTCAGCTGCTCGTCAACACCCTGTAAACATAAAGTCACTAAACATTCAGCTGCTCGTCAACCCCTGACATGATAACTAAACATTCAGCTGCTGGTTAACACCCTGACATGATACAGTCACTAAACATTCAGCTGCTCGTCAACATACTGACATGATACAGTCACTAAACATTTAGCTGCTTATTAACACCCTGAATTACACAGTTACTAAACATTCAGCTGCTCGTCAACACTCTGACATGATACAGTCACTAAACATTCCGCTGCTGGTCAAAACTCTGACATTATACAGTCACTAAACATTCAGCTGCTGGTCAACACTCTGACATGATATAGTCACTAAACATTCAGCTGCTCGTCAACACACTGACATGATAACTAAACATTCAGCTGCTGGTCAACACCCTGACATGATACAGTCACTAAATCACTAAACATTCAGCTTTCCGGCAAACGGCCGTAGTTAAATTTTGATACCATTTTATCTAATCTTAAATTTCTCTATTTTGTAGATAAAGAATAAATAAACAAACACAATTTTTGTCGGCCACATTTTTTTCTTTAATGTTTTGGCCCCCTCTATCAAAAGGTTTACCCATATTTGGTCTGGGACTCTAGGAGGTAAAAGGAACCTTGATACGAAATTTCCAGTGGATACGTGCGACAGTTGAAGAGATGTCCTGATCAATCAGTATGTCTATGGTATTTTACAAATATATTAAAGATGAATAGATTATAAAAAAAAACTTTGAATCGGATTAATTAACTTTGCCTTAATAACTATGTCGACAATTTTCTTTCTGCAATAATCCATTGACTGAGATACATTTATGTCTTCGCAGTCCGTAGACATACAAAAAAAAATTAAACAAGGTTAGAAAAGACAGTTTGTTTGGAAACACAAACTCAAAATCGGCCCCCGAATTGGTCCACCCAGGCAGGCTTCAATATTTTTAGAAAGAACATCCGAATAAAATTATATCAAAGACAAATGAGAGATAAGAATAGAGAAAGAAGGTTAACAGATCTTGTTTAGTGCCCCAACGGTCCCGCAGATCAAAGGATAGGTGAAAGTAAATGTAACGTTAGATGTGAACCTGGCCTAACTAGTTCCCCTTTCAGACCTTGTGGTCTATAGGGCAGATGATGTAAATTTCATGTTTTTGTGGCCTACGGTTAACGAGGGTGTCATGTAGCCAGCACAACGACGAACCGCCGTTACTCTTCCCCAACCAATGTCAGGTACCCATAAGAGCTGAATGGACTCAGAGGCGCCCAAAGATTCCAAAAGTTGAAAATCCCAGTTTTCACCAGGATTTGAACCCGGGACCCGCGGTTCGGAAGCCAAGCGCTCAGCCACCGCGCCTCCCCTGGCCTAACTGATGTCTTATAATTGATCTAATTGTTTTGAATCCTCAAAATAAAAAAAAAATTTCCGCAATATAAAAAAAAAAGGTCACAAAAATGATGTTTACAAGATTACTATTCGTTTTAAATTAGGTCTAACTTGTAATGCATACTAATTAACTTTTTCTCTTAAAAAAAACTGCTTGCTTAACTGATTTAAAAAATTAGATTTTTCGCTATCAGCCGTTACATCAGAACTTTGAATGGTCTAAAATATTGTGATGTCGGATTTTCAATATCTTTTCTAGTTTACGAGATCTAAACGGGACAGACGGACAGACATTTCGCACAAAACTAATAGCGTCTTTTCCCCTTTCGGGGCCGCTAAAAAACAACTTTTTGGCAGTCTTGATTAACTCAATATAAGCTTGGTATTTTAAAAGTATCTTTATACTTTACTTGTTTACAAAGCTTATATTAACTCTGTCTGTCTGTCTGTCGGGAACAAATTTTGTACTAGTCATTTCTCTCACTTGTCAGTCTGGGGTCTAAACTTTGTAAATTGTCTCTATCAATGAATGAATTAGTGGTAGTTAATTAATTTTGTTTTTAATTGAAAAATGTAAATAAATCTCACAGTAATGAGATATATGGCTGTAAATGCTTAGTTCTTTCCCCCATATAAACTTTTAAAAAAGTATTTTTATATTTTGCTTGTTCTCGCATTCACCTAGTCTCACTTTCCGTCTTTCATTGTCTCTCATTCTCTACATTCATTCTCTCTAGCTCCTTATCTTCTCTCTCTCTCTCTCTCTTTTTCTCTTCTATATCCCGTTACTCTAACATTGTTCTAGTTTCGCAATATGTAATTTTTATATTCATTCATTATGTTTTTATTGGTTTCCTTAATTCAAACCTTGTTTTGTTGTTTTGTTTCAGCCCCTATCTCTTCTACCATTTTTCTGAACCTGATCCAGCCCCTCAGAAGTACACAAATGTCGGTGGGCTAAGACGAATGACATTTCTCGAATTTCTCTTCCGATATGCCATAAGGTCCAAAGTTCAGAGGTCGGAATCTTGACCCTTCAAGTGCCTTCACCTTTTGTTCACGTCTGAATGTACTCCACTTGAAGAAGACATTTCTTGGACAGTCTTTTATTAGATTTAAAATACATTTTCATTTCAGCTATATATATCATGGGCGTAGACAGGGGGGGGGGGGGGGTTGGGGGGTTCAATCCCCCCCCCCCCCGAAATGAAATCTCCCCCGCAGGAGGGGGGATCGAATTCAGAAATTGATTTTTTGCTTTGATTTTGTTTATTTTGGGTGACATTTTATACTATACCATCACTTGCTCAGCGCAGCTAAGGGGTTTTGAGTTTAAAACCCCCCATCAGGGGGTTTTGAGTTTAAAACCCCCTACCAGCGGGGGTTGAGTTTAAAACCCCAATCAGGGGATTTTGTGTTTAAAACCCCTACCTGGAGATTTTGAGTTCAAATCCCCCTACCAGGGGGGTTTGATTTCAAACCCCTATCAGGGGGTTTGGAGTTTAAAACCCCCTACCAGCGGGTTTTGAGTTTAAAACTCCATACCAGGTTTTTTTGCAGTTAAATCCCTCTCTTCTAAAAACAAAACAAAAAAAAAGGGAACGACTGTCCCCAAATTCCAAGAGCTACTGTTTACAGTCAGGGTTTGAAGCTAAAAAATACCTCTTCAATATAAAAAAAGCAAATTACGCACTCAAAATGTTATGAGCGTAGGTTAATGGGTTTCGACTCAGTTTTGAGTTTAAACCCCCATTCAGCGGGGGTTGAAGCTAAAAATGCTTCTTCAATATGAAAAAAAAAAGTAAATTGTGCACTTAGAATGTTATGAGCGTTTAAACCCCTTTCAGCGGGATTTTAAGGTAAAAAAAATACCTCTTTAATATTTAAAAACAAAGCAACTTATACACTCAAAATTCTATGAGTGTGGTCAAAAGAATTTCTAGTTTAAACTCCCTCCAGTGGAGTTTGAAGCTAAAAAAATAACTCTTCAATATAAATAAAAAAAACAAATTACGCACTTAAAATGATATGAGAGTTGCCAAAAGGGGTTTTGAGTTTAAGCCCCCTTTCAGCTGGGTTTGATGCTAAAAAAAAATACCTCTTTAATATAGAAAAAGCAAATTACACACTAAAATTATTTGAGCTTAGCCAAGCCAATTGGGGGTTTTGACTTTAAACCCCTCTCCTACAGATGACTTTTTTTTTTAAAGTTTAAAATGGTGGTTTTATAATCCCCTTACAAAGCGTTTTGAGGTGGAAAACCTCTATTTTCATATATTATTCTAAAACAAACTACAGTTACCATGACCGTAGCTAAATGAGGTTTTAAATTTAAAAAAAACAACCTCCAGAGATTTTTTAGTTTAAAACCCCCAACAGATGATTTTGACGATAAAACTTCCCTTTTCGATATAAAATCTCAAGCAAACTACAGTCACTTAATTCCAAGAGCGTATTTAAGAGGGGCTTCACATTTCTACCAGTGGCGGGCTTAATTGATAAAGTGCAGAGAATAGTCATCTGCCGAAATAGAAAAACACTAAATGTGGCTCAACAAAGATGGCTAAGACGGATTTTAGGAGTCAGCTATAGAGATCGGGTCTTCATTAAGGAAAACTTATGCCGAACTGGGAGTCGACCCCTTAGTAAGGTTGTGACAGTGCGTCGCATGAGGTTTGCGGAACATGTTCTCCGACAAAATGAATGACGCATACCAAGAGTTGCGATGACATGAAGGCCATTACGAGGAAAGCGCAAACAGGGACATCCTAGTACAGCTTCAGTACAAGACATATTTTAGGAGTCAGTTATAGAGATCAGGTGTAATTAAAGGAAATCCTATGCCGAACTGGGAGTCGACCCCTTAGTAAGATTGTGACAGAGCGTCGCATGAGGTTTGCGGGACATGTTCTCCGACAAAATGAATTACGCATAATTAATTAATAATTACAACCTAGTACAACATGGCGCCACACATGCATGGAGGTCCTCAGAGCAGGTGGGAAGAAGCTTCAGACATTTCCAGTGACATATTTTGTGGAAACAGCTTGACGACAAATACGCCGAATGGCGCGGGAGGGTCTAAGTCATTAAGAATAGTACATTAGGTTTTTCAAAAAAAACTTTTTTATAGCAGTAAAATGCACTATAGATATCACAGAATATGCATTTTGTTGGCTTTCAATGCCAGAAATAGTACTTGGTGGCGCTGGGGGAGCTCCTAGCGTTCCCCCAGACCCCCTCGCTGTCAATGGCGGAGAGTCTACAATTTTTTCACTAACTCCAGGAATAACCTATTCTAGGGCACAATAAACGTCTTCCGAAAGAATGAATGGTCAGAATGTAATCAAGATTATGTACACACACACACATACATACATATAAATATTTTTTTGCAGGGGGGCAGAAAAAAATCTCCCCCAAACCCCCCCCGAAAAAAAAAACCTGGCTACGCCCATGCGTGCAACACAAAACACGTTGCAAGTTGACTCGTGATAGTACAACGCTAAGGGACCAGGTGATTACCGCAAACGTCGGATTATCAAATCTTAGCTGTAGTTCAAAGAAATCGAACCGTGTAAGATGTTTAATAAGATATTTCTCTTAGATTTTCAAGGGTATAAACAAAAAACGAAAAAAAACAACAGATTATCCCGTCCAAATACAAAACTAGATCCCAATCTCAGCCTGACCTACATTCTTAAAATAGACGCACTGCATTAGACGTTAATCACATGAAGTTACGCTGACGTCAATTCGGATGACTGAGAGTGTTGGACGACCAAGAATCAATTCTCTGCATTTATAATGCTGTGAGCATGTATAATGAACAGTTTTTTTCCTAGTTCTAATATTAAGTTATTCTGGAACAACACAATAGTGGACAATGAAATGTGAGCTATAAAGCCTAACAGCCAATTCTGCAGAAAACACAATGACACTAGCTTCACAAAAACATTATTTTTGTCTACTCGTATCATTCAATTCCTTGACTTGCTAGTCTCAAACTCCTTGTTCCATATGCTAGGACAAATTTGTACAAATACTTCTTCTTCCTTAGTGCTATTAGAGCATGGAATGGGTTGCCTGAGTCAGCTAGATAAACGAATGAATTGGTAAAATTTAAGTAATTTATTAACACGCATGATTAGATTAACCTAGAAACACGAGCAGGACGTGATCTTCTTCTTGCTTGTTTTAACGTCTGCATTTAATAAGATAAGAGACCACACACGCAAATAAAGGCAGAGGCAAGAAGAAGAATCAGATCAAGCTTATTCTCTAAACATACATTTTGGTTGATGAGTCAGGTAAGTTTAGTTACCTGCTTACAATGAAATGATTTCTATTGTACCTGTCCAACATTTGACTAATTCAATTCAAAAAAATATTGAACTAAAAAAAGGTGATAAGATGAAGGGCCAATGATATTTATTTGGTTGCGATTAAATTAAAAAAAACAAAAAAAACTGGAGTGGTCTTGATCAAGCTAAACTATTCGTGGCAATTAATAACTCGGATGACTTTCAGATTGTCTGTGTTGACCTTAAGTTGTGTAACAGGTTGTGAGCTAATGGAGGCACTTCGTTGTCTCGCCATGACTTCACATTAATTAGAAGTTAATTAGGGGCGTGCTCTTTCAAAACACATGCTTGTTGTTTCTTTCTCTTTTCACAAGATCCCAGCACTACGTACTTCTGTTTACTAGATCCCAGTACTACGTACTTCTGTTTACTAGATCCCAGCACTACTTACTTCTTTTTATTACATCCCAGTACTACGTTCCTCTGTTTACTAGATCCTAACACTGCGTACTTCTGTTTATTAGATCCCAGCACTACGTACTTCTGTTTACTAGATCCCAGTTCTACGTACTTCTGTTTACTAGATCCCAGTTCTACGTACTTCTGTTTACTAGATCCTAACACTACGTACTTCTGTTTATTAGATCCTAGCACTACGTACTTCTGTTTCTTAGATCCCAGCACTACGTACTCCTGTTTACTAGATCCCAGTACTACGTACTTCTGTTTACTAGATCCTAACACTACGTACTTCTGTTTACTAGATTCCAGCACTACGTACTTCTGTTTACTAGATCCCAGCACTACGTACTTCTGATTACTAGATCCCAGTACTACGTACTTCTGTTTACTAGATCTCAGTACTACGTACTTCTGTTCACTAGATCCCAGTACTACTTACTTCTGCTTATTAGATCCCAGTACTACGTACTTCTGTTTACTAGATCCCAGTAATGCGTACTTCTGTTCACTAGATTCCAGCACTACGTACTTCTGTTTACTAGATCCCTGCACTACGTACTTCTGTTTACTAGATCCCAGCACTACGTTCTTAATTTTACTAGATCCCAGCACTACGTACTTCTGTTTACTAGATCCCAGCACTACGTACTTCTGTTCACTTGATCCCAGCACTACGTACTTCTGTTTACTAGATCCCAGCACTACGTTCTTCTGTTTACTAGATCCCAGCACTACGTACTTCTGTTTACTAGATCCCAGCAATACGTACTTCTGTTTACTAAATCCCAGTACTACGTACTTCTGTTTACTAGATCCCAGTAATACGTACGTATGTTTTCTATATCCCAGTACTACGTACTTCTGTGTATTCATTTCAAAATAAATGAACATAAGAATACAATAATGATCTATTCGAAATATTAGTATTCATAGTGTTCAATGTTTTATTGCTTCAATCTACTAAAATAGAATTCTTTAAACCATTTGGCAGTGAAAAATAACTGCAGTCAAGTGAGATCTAAAAAATAACTTAGTACAGTTTAATGGGGACATATGACGGTCAAGATGACTTATAACAGCCAAGTAGGATCTAAAAGATGACAGTTTAGTACGATCTAAAAGATCAAGCAGGCTAGACAAGATGACTGATGACAGTTTGAACAGTTGACAAAGTCAATGATCGTGACTTGATCCCAAGCCAGACCACCAAGCGGCAATCTAGATTTACGTTAATGAAAAACAGTTACTAAACCTTATCCACGCCAGTCTTTAGTCCATGTAGTGGACATTGATGTAACAAGCTCAGCTCTCTCTCCCAAGACATTTAAGTGTATCAGACTTGTAGATTGTAAACTGAAAAAAAAAAGTTCTTGTTTCGTACTTGGGAAATTGGAGAGGCTTTAGTAAACAGAATGTTCCGGTGCTGGGTAGGGGAAGGGTTAAGTGGGCGTTGGTCTTAAAGGTAACAAAGAAAGACTTGGTCTCTAGACTAAGTAACTAGCTACTAAACCCGTATTTCAATGGGAGTTAAATTCATTTTATTCGAGTTTCATTGGGCTGGACAATTTCTTTATTAGGATTTGGATACTTTTTATTCACTAGGCCGACATACAGATGACGAGTGGATAAAAAGAAAGAGAAATATAAGAATGAAAGCAAGATAGATAGATGTGACCCTAACTTCTCTGGTAGTATGTAATTTATAAACTTGAAAGTCTAAAAAACAACACTAGATACCAGGACCAGATAAACTCTGACCTCCGTTAATTGCCAATTAAAATGTCAGAAAGAAACGTTGTTTAAGCTCACTGCTTGTTTTTTTTTCTTCTTTTTTTCCCTTGTTATTAAGAGTTTATTAAATTGTAAATTGCTCCCATTGATTCTTTTACATTTCTTCACAAAATATATCTATACATTTTAATTGTGCAATGTCAAGGACAAGTAAAGTGTAGGACCTCGAAAAACAATAATTTTGAACTGTTATTAACTGCATTGTCAATATTGATTCTCAGGTCTATTAGACAACAATGTGGCACGCTCCACACGAGGAAATGGATAGGCCAAAAGACATCCTAACGTCCAGTGGACTTTCATAATGCTTTGTACATTACAAGTGGTTAGGAGCAAAGAACGGCTCGCCTAACCGTATCAATTCGGTATAATGTTCCGCACGATTTTGAGGGGGCTTTCTCACTGTTATCTGCTGGTATTTAGGAATCCTTGGTTGTGCTTGACCTCCGGCCTTTCCGGTAAGGGGAACCGGGTGTGATTGAAGGAGTCGGGTATGATGAACTGATCATTTAGTTGATTGGAGGAAGCTGACGGGTCGATGAAGAGCTATCACCAATTTGAACTGCATTTTCTTTTCTAAATTACCGGCTAACTAAATTTCCGGGTGCCTAAATGTCTGATGGCTAAATTATCGGTGACTAAATTTCAACACACCCACTGTGATAAATCATTTTCTTTAGGTAAGAGTCTCGAGGGCTTTCGGCCCGACTCTTTATGTATAGGATACTCACACATAACAATGTTTGAAAACAGTCATAGAGGTTCACTGAGGTCAATTATGCTGTTGAACCAACTATGAGATCTAATACTAGTAACAAAAAGTCATTGAGTTGTTGCTATGGGTGAAACTATCTAGCAGTGACTTAAGTAGAAGCTAAGTCTAAAATTGTCATCTCTCAGTAGCCACAGACTGTTGAAGAACGTACAGATTAACATTCTGCAGCTCTGCGACAGTTTGTCTTTCATTATTTCTTTGTCTCGTATTTATTCAAGTTCTTTAAACTTATTTTAAATTAGATTTCATTCACGTTCTTAAGCTCCTTTGGTAGGGCCGAGAAAATGTAACATACAATTTACAACGTTCATTCAGGATAGATAATAATAATAATAATAATCTTGATTGTCCGTAAGGAAATTGTCTTACAATTTGTGCATTACACCAAACAAAACATTGTAACTATGTGATTGAATATAAACCAGGCATGTCAAACACGGCGTTCGGGGGCCGCATGCGGCCAGCGACAACCTTGCATGCAGCCCGCTTGGCCACCTCAAAATTATCAAAATAATTTTGAACTTTTACGCTGGAAAATAAAAGATGACAAGCTTCTTAAATTGAAAAATAGTATTTGTTAAACTGAACAACGATATTGAGTCAGCAGTGAAAGACAACTACATTTTTCAAACTTAATTGCAAGCCATAGCAAACCATTTAGGGAAAGGGATTTTATGAAGGAGTGTATCGTTAAAGCTGCCGAAGTAATTTGTTCAGAAAAGGTGAAAGTATTCAAAGGAATAGTGTTAACTAGGAACACTGTGGCGGATAGAATAAATGACATGTCAATCAGCTCGCGTGAACAATTAAAGAACAAAATAGATTTTGAATTATTTTCATTGGCTCTCGATGACTCAACTGTTGTAACGGTTGTAGCACAGTTGGTTATATTCATAAGGGCCTGTGACAGGAATTTTGAGATACAAGAGGAGCTACTTGTTCTATGCATAACGCTACAACAAGCGAGGATGTTTTTGAGAAATAACAGGTGATATTGCAGTACAATTTACCTTCGGTAAAACTAGCAACGGATGGCGCACTAACCATTATGAAATGGTTTTGATGCAAAGCTACTTGCAAAAATAAGAGAGACTAGTGCTAATTATAAATTTGCTCATTTTCAGTGCATCATTCACCAAGAAACATAGCGCACAAAGCCATTACAGTTCCAACATGTCATAAGACTGGTTTCAGTCACTATCAATTTTATTCGTGCCGTGGCTTAAATCATCGCCAATTTTCAATGTTTCTAAAAGATATTGGACACGAAATTTGCTAGCTCTCCTGTCATAAAGAATTGAAGAGATTTGTTGTACTGCGTGAAGAAATTGTATTGTTTCTGAACATGAAAGGTGAACCTGTTGAACATTTCCATACTGACGAATGGGTTCAGGATTTGGCATTTGCAAGATTTGAATTTGAAACTTCAAAGTAATTACTAAATTGTCACAACTGTGTGTGACCATATGAAGTGCTTTCAAGCAAAATTACGAAATATGAAGAAAAAATCTTGTTCGCTTCTCAACGTGTCAGGAACTAAAAGATTAAATGCGGCCACAACATTTGGTAAAGATGTCTTACACCTGGAATCGTTAGTACATGCTTCCACTGGCCGTTTTCATGACTTCGTTTCATACGAGCAAGAATTTTCGTTGTTTTTATAACCACTTTCATTTGCTTCTGAAAATGCTGCTGGCAACTAGAGCTGATAGAATTGTAGTCAAATTCTTTGTTGAAAGCGAAGTATAAAGAAGTTGGTTCGCCAATATTTAGTTATTTACCTAAACGGTACGTTAAATTGCAGAAATTTGCGGCCAGAATTCTAGCTATTTTTGCAAGCACTGATCTCTGTAAGCAGTTCTTTTCTATAATGAAAGCTACAAACCACCTCACCGTTCGAGATTATCTGATCAAAATTTGTCGTCAGTGATGATAGTGTCAGTGACAAACAAACTTTCCCCCGATATTAATAACTTGTATCCCAGAAAGATGTCAATCATCTGGACAAGGAAAAAAATGAGCAATCATAGTAATTTTTAATCACTGGATGGTGCTACGAATTTAGCTAACTAAGGGACAGATATGCCATTAATTATTGTATTATATTGTATTGTTTCTAATTTACATAAAACTAGTATGCTGTTTTGCAACGGAATTTTGGCTGCGGCCCCTCAGGCCATAGTAAGTGTTTTATGCGGCCCATACACCTTAACGAGTTTGACATGTCTGGTACAAACTAAATAAAAATCTATCTGGTGTGTTTAATTAGCCTATTTAAAGGAGGCTACTAGTTTATCACGACATTTTAGAGAGATTACAATAGATAATGACTGAACTGGCGAATTTCTGTGTGAAAAAAATGGTATGGGTTAGACCACGTTTTTCCGAGTGTTACGACCTCAACTGTCTATTCCACTGATTTCTGGTCTTATCATTCATTTACACCTACGTACATTAGCTCACTCACACCTGTTAGCCACCTGGACAGTGGTCTTTTCATTTCATCGTCTTTTGCCCACTCATGTCCTGTCTTTTGTCATGTTTTAGCCGTTCATTGTAGTCCAGACCATTCTGTCCTGTGCACGGGGGTGACCCCCAGCTTATAACCTTCATTCTCTAGCTGATATTTCTACAAAACAAATTCATGCAACACTCTAGCACGTAACGCTAACACAGGCAAACACACACACTCACCATGGGCACACACAAACACCCCAGAGACCCACTAATTCAGTCCTTCTTATCTCTGATACCTCCTGATAGTGTCCACGTGAGGCCATCAACTGTTTTACAGACTGAACAATGACACCGACATTAGAACTTCTAATAATTGTTTTCTCCTAATGAAAAGTTTGCGCTAAATTTTAAATGTGCTGTTCCTATTATGAGTGATTGAAATCTAGTGGATGTCGGCTTTCACATGCAACAATTGTAGGCGTAATATATCTTAATTAATAAAACTTGAATAAACTTGAATAACTTACTTGTGAAAAAAATACTAAATAAAACTTGAATTATAATATAGACAAAATCCAATATCCAAAAATATATAGTAGACTTTAGTACTACTATAAAATGGGTTGTTTAACCCTAACCCTAACCCTAACCCTAACCTTAACCCTAACCCTAGCCCTAACCCTAACCCTAGCCCTAACCCTAACCCTAACTCTAACTCTAACCCTAACCCTAACCCTAACCCTAACCCCTAACCCTAGCCCTAACCCTAACCCTAACCCTAACCCTAACCCTAGCCCTAACCCTAACCCTAGCCCTAACCCTAACCCTAACCCTAACCCTAACCCTAACACTCTCACTACAATACCATTTCTCTTTTCAGTCGTGTTCTGGAGTCATTTGTCCTAATGAAGTCCGCTGATGATAATGCCGCTTGTCTTACATCATTCAGAACCAATCGCTAACTTCTTCACACCGTCACCATAGAAACCCGCACACACACACACTATAACACCCCTCTCAATTAGTCCCACTGGTCCAGATAAGTGATAGTGCAATGTGAAAGTGATAGGATCATAGTGCAATGAGAAAGTGATAGGATCATAGTCCATTGAGACAAGTGATATGTTTATAGTCCATTGAGACAAGTGATATGATTATAGTCCATTGAGACAAGTGATAGGATCATAGTACATTGAGAAAGTGATATGATTATAGTACATTGAGACAAGTGATAGGATTATAGTCCATTGAGACAAGTGATAGGATCATAGTCCATTGAGACAAGTGATATGATTATAGTCCATTGAGACAAGTGATATGATTATAGTCCATTGAGACAAGTGATATGATTATAGTCCATTGAGACAAGTGATGGGGTCATAGTCCATTGAGACAAGTGATATGATTATAGTCCATTGAGACAAGTGATATGATTATAGTCCATTGAGACAAGTGATATGATTTAGTCCATTGAGACAAGTGATATGATTATAGTCCATTGAGACAAGTGATATGATTATAGTCCATTGAGAAAGCTAAAACCATGAAATTGCGTTAAACAAAAATAATTACTAAAAATATTTCTAATCGTACAGATGTATTGTTTTGACTAGATCTATTACAAAACTAATTGATACAATGGACCTCATTCACCAATTGTAAACAAACAACATTTAGCACGTGGTGCTCTATCTCTTCTATATAATTTACGATCTCATGTTTAATTCATGATGGTTGTCACGTGACAGTTTTTTTTCCCCCGAAAGGTGAAAAGACGCTATTAGTTTTGTGCGAAATGTCTGTCCGTCTGTCCGTCCGTCCCATTTAGATCTCGTAAACTACAAAAAATATTGAAAATCCGACATCACACTATTTTAGACCATTCAAAGTTCTGATGCAATGGCAAAAATTCTAATTTTTAAAATCAGTTATGCAAGCATTTTTTTAAAGAGAAAAAGCTAATTAATATGCATTAAAAGTTAGACGTAATTCAAAAACGAATAGTAATCTTGTAAACTTCATTTTCATGATGTTTTTTTTGTTACATCTATTTTTTGAGCCTTTTCAAAACATTTAGATCAATTATAAGACATCAGTTAGGCCAGGGGAGGCGCGGTGGCTGAGCGGTAAAGCCGGGGGTTCAGGGTTCGAATCCTGGTGAAGACTGGGATTTTCAACTTTGGGCGCCTCTAAGTCCACTCAGCTCTAATGGGTAAATGACATTAGTTGGGAAAAGTAAAGGGTTAGGGTTAGGGTCGTTGTGTTGGCTACATGACACCCTCGCTAACCGTAGGCCACAAAAGCAGATGAACTTTACATCATCTGCCCTAAAGACCACAAGTTCTGAAAGGGGAACTAGTTAGGCCAGGTTCACATCTAATTTTACATTCAATTTTACCTATTCTTTGATCTGCTGGACCGTTGGGGCACTACACAAGATCTGTTAACCTTCTTTCTCTATTCTTATCTCTCATTTGCCTTTGATATAATTTCATTCTGATGTTTTTTCTAAAAATATTGAAGCCTGCCTGGGTGGACCACTTCGGAGGCCGATTTTGAGTTTGTGTTTCCACACAAACTGTCTTTTGTAACCTTGTTTTCCGTTGTTTTATCAATTAGATCACGTATCCAAATGTTGTTTTTTACGATTGGTGAATGAGGTCCATTACACATAATATAAGCTTTTTAAATAGTTTTATTTTTCTTGTTTATCTTTTATTATTATTTGGTTAAATATTTGAAATGATACCTAGACGTAGACTCTCTCATATCGCGTGATGTTGACATTGTTTTGTTTTGTTTTTTTTATCAATGAACAAAAGTCTGTTGTCATGTTTTGTGGATATCCGGGTACTTAGCCTAATTGAATCGTCTGATTCAGAGCAAGCCTTTCTATTGTTCGGAGACAAGTCATCATTGTCATCGCGCGCACGGGTTTGATCCAGAGATTTCAATAGAGAGGATGTAAGCCTCTCAAATCACTCGAAGTCTCCAACGGAGTCTGCTGATGACAGTTGATAACCAGACAGTCACAAGATGGCCGGGGGGAGGGAGCAAGACGAAATGTTCAGTGTCCAAGGAGACAAAAGTTCATTCTAATGTTAGACACAGAGACTCAAGTCATGCACAAACAAAACTTCAAAGCAGAAGAACTTACAAACTCTTCACTTTCATGGCATTTTACAAAGCTTATATCAACTAACTCACTCTGTCTGTCTGTCTATCCGTCAGTCTGGTAAAAAGGTTTGTACACGTTATTTCTCCGACACCCAATATGGGATCAAGCTGAAAATATGCACAATTATTTCTTTTAGCTGACAACACAAGAATCAATACATAAAAAAATTAACAATTGGTAATTAATAATAATGTTTGTTATCTCGAACATAGGAAAGAAACTGTACTTGACTGAAATAGTGGTGTAAGTTGAATTAGTCCCCTTTATAGGTTGTCGTCTGAGTCTTAGTGAACATAAACATGGGATACGAAGAGACTATAGAAACCATAGATAACTCTACAATCTTCTATGTTCATTAGAACTTCACTAGCAGAGTGATTACAATGTCGGTTTAAGGAGGCTTGAGCCATGAGTTCGAATGCAGGTCGATTCCGACTTTTTTTTATATAAAAGATTTTTATTGTTAGTCATGAGTATTTTTTTATTAGCGGCCCACGAAAGGGGAAAAGACGCTATTAGTTTTGTGTGAAATGTCTGTCCGTCCTTCTGTCCCGTTTAGATCTCGTAAACTAAAAAAGATAGTGAAAATCCAACATTATAATATATATCAAAATTCTACTTTTCCTTTTCTAAAAGCGAAAAATTTATTTTTTTAAACGTTTTTTCAAAAAAACACACCACTTTTACAACTATTCACTTTTAATAGAAACAAACACGGGAGGCTCTTTAGTAGGGGAGATAATAACGTATCATATTTTCAACACATTTATGCAAATGTTTTTGGTTTTTGTAAAAAAAAAATTTTTTTACATTTTTATTGCTACGTTATGTAAGTTTTGTCCTACTAACTACTACATATACCCCAAAATAATGTTGACATTTTTTTAAAGAGAAAAAATCTATTTAGTATGCATATACGTTGGACATAATTTAAAACAACAATTAATAAATAGTTTTTCATATTATCGCTTGCACTGTCCAGTGGTGCCACGATGTACCCTGAGAATATTGATACCTGCGTGGTTGGACCACTTCGGAGGCCGATTTTGAGTTTGTTTTTCCACACAAACTGTCTTTGAAACCCTGTATTTTTTTTTTTTTTTTTGAGAGTTTAGTTAGTCAATATTTTTGTAATAGCTACTAGATGTTCGATCTTAAGTTTCTTATTCAATAGTTTCACCTTGTACTAACAACATATAGTTACAGTACTTGAATTTGACAATGTATTCAATGGAATGATTGGTAGTCCTTAATCGAGGCTTCAACTAATGACTGGACAAACTTATATAAAAGTCGACGCACCCCATCACCTCCCTCTTTCGTTCGTCTTTAGTCCCCGCTATACTCAATGTCTTTAGTACCCGCTATACTCAATGTGTTTAGTACCCGCTATACTCATTGTCTTTAGTACCCGCTATACTCGTCTTTAGTACCCGCTATACTCAATGTCTTTAGTACCCGCTATACTCATTGTCTTTAGTACCCGCTATACTCAATGTCTTTAGTACCCGCTATACTCAATGTCTTTAGTACCCGCTATACTCAATGTCTTTAGTACCCGCTATACTCAATGTCTTTAGTACCCGCTATACTGAATGTCTTTAGTACCCGCTATACTCAATGTCTTTAGTACCCGCTATACTCAATGTCTTTAGTACCCGCTATACTCAATGTCTTTAGTACCCACTATACTCATTGTCTTTAGTGCCCGCTATACTCAATGTCTTTAGTACCCGCTATACTCATTGTCTTTAGTACCCGCTATACTCAATGTCTTTAGTACCCGCTATACTCAATGTCTTTAGTACCCGCTATACTCAATGTCTTTAGTACCCGCTATACTCAATGTCTTTAGTACCCGCTATACTCAATGTCTTTAGTACCCGCTATACTCAATGTCTTTAGTACCCGCTATACTCAATGTCTTTAGTACCCGCTATACTCAATGTCTTTAGTACCCGCTATACTCAATGTCTTTAGTACCCGCTATACTCAATGTCTTTAGTACCCGCTATACTCAATGTCTTTAGTACCCGCTATACTCAATGTCTTTAGTACCCACTATACTCATTGTCTTTAGTGCCCGCTATACTCAATGTCTTTAGTACCCGCTATACTCAATGTGTTTATTTATTTCCTACTACGTGTTGCTTTTTGTTATTGCAAAGCTTGACATTAACGTAACTCAGGCCTCAGGCCAAACTCAGTTTCTTCCCTTGTTCAACTTAATGCATTGAAATTTTGTTTTTAAGAGAAAACTATTTACGTCGCACGCGTTATTTTTCCTCGTCAGCAGCTTGGGGCCACACAGGGACTTCACTCTAATCAAGGGGACACTTTATCAATCAACGTTGGTCATCGGGCTATTTGAACACCCCGCTTAGCGCCCAGTGTTTTTCCCCCCTTGAAGTGACAGAGGTGGTCGGTGGTCCCAAATGATTCTCTTATCCGCCACCCACCGTCTCCCATTATGATTTTGTTGTCCCACTTTTAGTCTGGGTCTGAGGATAACAGTCCCGCCCGCCGCTTTATAGCATAACACGGCTGGTTGGGGGATAGAGCTTTGCATAGGCTTTGTTCAGTTCTATTGTCTGTCAGACCACAGGTCAACTGGATAGCGGTCAGTGTTGTGACAGTTTATCTCCACTGAAGTTGATCAAGTCTTGAACTAAAACTGCACATTCATGGAAATGTTTTGTGTACAGGTGTTTTTTATAAAGCTTATACCAACTTTCTCTGACTGGTCAAAACGTTTGTACACGTTCTTTATCTCACACCCAATCTCGGCTCAATTTTGCAAAAATATTTCTTTTACCTGACAACACAAGAATCAATAAAAAAAAAATTAACCAATTAGTTTATTAACTACTGATAATTATTTTGTTTGATATCTCGAACAAGAGAAAGGAATTGTACTCAGCTGAATTAGCCCTTTTATAGGTCGCCGCTCTAAATTGAAACAAACAATCTATAACTATACAATCTCACTAGCAGAGAGGTTAGCGCGTCGGCCCGAGGTCCCGGCGTCAGCCACGAAGTCGAATTCAGGTAGTAAAATATCCACCTAAATACCCCCCCTTTTTTTTCTTTTTCTCACCCCTCCCCTTCCCATTTGTCCAACTGGTCCAGATAAGTTATAGAATCATAACACATTTAGAAAGCTAAACCCCTAGCGCTAAACAAAAACAATTGGTAAAAATATTATTACTCGCACAAATTTATTGTTGTTGGTCTAAATCTATTACAAATTTAATTACATGACTGATCCAAACTAATTAATACAATTACATTTCGCATAAAAATTGTTTTTTAAAAAGTATTTTTATGTATTTATGCTAGATTTACGTCCCTTGGAAAAACCAATAAAAGAAGAGGCCAGAAGTTTAGGACTAAAGGAGTGGAGGGCTTTAGGGTGTCCTGTAAGGTTGATGTTCAAACCTTTTCACCAGCACATTGATCAAAATGTCACTTCTCAATTCAACCAACACTTTTTAATTGAAGATTCTGGAGGTTTTATTTCTAGCTTTCTCCATCCACATCCACTTGTTGATACATTTTGTTTTCAAAACCATTAAATGTGAATAGGTATTGAGCCTTATCACTCTCTCCAACTAAAGTTAGGTACCCATTAGAGTTAGGTGGACTCATGAAAGCCCTAAAAATCCCGAAATTCAAAATCCCAGTCTTCACCGAGTTTGGAACCCAAGACCCCTGGTTTTGAAGCCAAACGCTTAACCATCTAGTGACCGCGCCACCCTACATTACAAAATAAAAATAAAACTTGTCTTCAAGTTAATGAGGAAAACATAACTATTGTCCGCCGAGGGTCAATTTAGATTTTCTTTTCGCCGTCCACGTCGGTCCTCGATAGCGGATTTTCTTTAGGTCTCAAATGAGTATCCCGCGGTCTTTGAAAGTGACATTCAGCTGTCGTGGATCAAGTACTAACATTAATTGATGGGATGTTGAAAGTGACCTCCAGCTGTTATAGATCTAGTACTAACATTAATTGATGGGATGTTCTAAAGTGACCTCCAGCTGTCATGGATCAAGTACTAACATTAATTGATGGGATGTTCTGAAGTGATCTCCAGCTGTCATGGATCTAGTACTAACATTAATTGATTGGATATTTAAAAGTGACCTCAAGCTGTCGTGGATCTAGTACTAACATTAATTGAAGGGATATTTTAAAGTGACCTCCAGCTTACGTGGATCTAGTACTAACATTAATTGATGAGATATTTGAAAGTGACCTACAGCATTCGTGGATCTAGAACTAACATTAATTGATGGGATATTTGAAAGTGACCTCCAGCTGTCGTAGATCTAGTACTAACATTAATTGATGGGATGTTTGAAAGTGACCTCCAGCTGTCCTGGATCTAGTACTAACATTAATTGATGGGATATGTAAAAGTGACATCCAGATGTCGTGGAACTAGTACTAACATTATTTAATGGGATGTTTTAAAGTGACCTCTAGCTGTCGTGGATCTAGTAATAACATTAATTGATTGGATATTTAAAAGTGACCTCCAGCTGTCGTGGATCTAGTACTAACATTAATTGATGGGATATTTGAAAGTGACCTCCAGCTGTCGTAGATCTAGAACTAACATTAATTGATGGGATATTTTAAAGTGACCTCCAGCTTACGTGGATCTAGTACTAACATTAATTGATGGGATATTTGAAAGTGACCTCCAGCTTTCGTAGATCTAGTACTAACATTAATTGATGAGATATTGGAAAGTGACCTCCAGCTAACGTGGAACTAGTACTAACATTAATTGATGGGATGTTTGAAAGTGACCTCTAGCTGTCGTGGATCTAGTACTAACATTAATTGATGGGATGTTTGAAAGTGACATCCAGATGTCGTGGAACTAGTACTAACATTATTTGCTGGGATATTTAAAAGTGACCTCCAGCTGTCGTGGATCTAGAACTAACATTAATTGATGGGATATTTGAAAGTGATCTCCAGCTGTTGTGGATCTAGTACTAACATTAATTGATGGGATATTTAAAAGTGACCTCCAGCTATCGTAGATGTAGTACTAATATTATTTTGATGGGTTATTTAAAAGTGACCATAAGCTGTCGTGGGTCTAGTTCTAACATTTATTGACGGGATGTTTAAAATTGACCTCATGCTGTCGTGAATCTAGTAGTAATATTAATTGATGGGATGTTTGAAAGTGACCTTCAGTTTCGTGAATCTAGTACTAACAATAATTGATGGGATATTTGAAAGTGACCTCTAGCTGTCATGGATCTAGTATTAACATTAATTGATGGGATATTTGAAAGTGAACTCCTACTGTCGTGGAACTAGTACTAACATTAATTGATGGGATATTTGAAAGTGACCTCCAGCTGTCGTGGATCTAGAACTAACATTAATTGATGTTATATTTAAAAGTGACCTCAAGCTGTCGTGGATCTAGTACTAACATTAATTGATGTGTATTTTAAAAGTGACCTCCAGCTGTTATGAATCTAGTACTAACATTAATTGATGGGATATTTGAAAGTGACCTCCAGCTGTCGTGGAACTAGTACTAACATTAATTAATCGGATGTTTGAAAGTGACCTCTAGCTGTCGTGGATCTAGTAGTAACATTAATTGTAGGGATATTTGAAAGTGATCTCCAGCTGTTGTGGATCTAGTACTAACATTAATTGATGGGATGTTTGAAAGTGACTTCCAGCTGTCGTGGATCTAGTACTAACATTAATTGATGGGATGTTTGAAAGTGACCTCCAGCTGTGGTGGATCTAGTACTAACATTAATTGATGTGTTTTTTAAAAGTGACCTCCAGCTGTCATGAATCTAGTACTAACATTAATTGATGGGATATTTAAAAGTGACCTCCAGCTGTCATAAATCTAGTTCTAACATTAAAAGATGGGATATTTGAAAGTGACCTCCAGCTGTCGTAAATCTAGTACTAACAATAATTGATGGGATATTTGAAAGTGACCTCCAGCTGTCGTGGATCTAGTATTAACATTTATTAATGGGATATTTGAAAGTGACCTCCAGCTGTCGTGGATCTAGTAATAACATTAATTGATGGGATATTTGAAAGTGACCTCCAGCTGTCGTGGATCTAGTATTAACATAATGTATGAGATATTGGAAAGTGACCTCCAGCTAACGTGGAACTAGTACTAACATTAATTGATGAGATGTTTGAAAGTGACCTCTAGCTGTCGTGGATCTAGTACTAACATTAATTGATGGGATGTTTGAAAGTGACATCCAGATGTCGTGGAACTAGTACTAACATTAATTGATGGGATATTTGAAAGTGATCTCCAGCTGTTGTGGATCTAGTACTAACATTAATTGATGGGATATTTAAAAGTGACCTCCAGCTATCGTAGATGTAGTACTAATATTATTTTGATGGGTTATTTAAAAGTGACCTCCAGCTGTCGTGGATCTAGTACTAACATTAATTGATGGGATGTTTGAAAGTGACCTCCAGCTGTGGTGGATCTAGTACTAACATTAATTGATGTGTTTTTTAAAAGTGACCTCCAGCTGTCATGAATCTAGTACTAACATTAATTGATGGGATATTTAAAAGTGACCTCCAGCTGTCATAAATCTAGTTCTAACATTAAAAGATGGGATATTTGAAAGTGACCTCCAGCTTTCGTAAATCTAGTACTAACAATAATTGATGGGATATTTGAAAGTTACCTCCAGCTGTCGTGTATCTAGTATTAACATTTATTAATGGGATATTTGAAAGTGACCTCCAGCTGTCGTGGATCTAGTAATAACATTAATTGATGGGATATTTGAAAGTGACTTCCAGCGGTCGTGGATCTAGTATTAACATAATGTATGAGATATTGGAAAGTGACCTCCAGCTAACGTGGAACTAGTACTAACATTAATTGATGGGATGTTTGAAAGTGACCTCTAGCTGTCGTGGATCTAGTACTAACATTAATTGATGGGATGTTTGAAAGTGACATCCAGATGTCGTGGAACTAGTACTAACATTATTTGCTGGGATATTTAAAAGTGACCTCCAGCTGTCGTGGATCTAGAACTAACATTAATTGATGGGATATTTGAAAGTGATCTCCAGCTGTTGTGGATCTAGTACTAACATTAATTGATGGGATATTTAAAAGTGACCTCCAGCTATCGTAGATGTAGTACTAATATTATTTTGATGGGTTATTTTAAAGTGACCATAAGCTGTCGTGGTTCTAGTTCTAACATTAATTGACGGGATGTTTAAAATTGACCTCCAGCTGTCGTGAATCTAGTACTAACATTAATTGATGGGATGTTTGAAAGTGACCTTCAGTTTTGTGAATCTAGTTCTAACAATAATTGATGGGATATTTGAAAGTGACCTCTAGCTGTCATGGATCTAGTAGTAAAATTAATTGATGGGTTATTTGAAAGTGACCAGCTGTCGTAAATAAAGTACTAACAATAATTGATGAGATGTTTGAAAGCGACCTCCAGCTGTCATGGATCTAGTATTAACATTAATTGATGGGATATTTGAAAGTGAACTCCTACTGTCGTGGAACTAGTACTAACATTAATTAATGGGATATTTGAAAGTGACCTCCAGCTGTCGTGGATCTAGTACTAACATTAATTGATGGGATATTTGAAAGTGACCTCCAGCATTCGTGGATCTAGTACTAACATTAATTGATGGGATGTTTAAAAGTGACCACCAGCTGTGGTGGATCTAGTACTAACATTAATTGATGTGTTTTTTAAAAGTGACCTCCAGCTGTCATGAATCTAGTACTAACATTAATTGATGGGATATTTAAAAGTGACCAGCTGTCGTAAATCTAGTACTAACAATAATTGATGAGATGTTTGAAAGCGACCTCCAGCTGTCATGGATCTAGTATTAACATTAATTGATGGGATATTTGAAAGTGAACTCCTACTGTCGTGGAACTAGTACTAACATTAATTGATGGGATATTTGAAAGTGACCTCCAGCTGTCGTGGATCTAGTACTAACATTAATTGATGTTATATTTGAAAGTGACCTCCAACATTCGTGGATCTAATACTAACATTAATTGATGTGTTTTTTAAAAGTGACCTCCAGCTGTTATGAATCTAGTATTAACATTAATTGATGGGATATTTAAAAGTGACATCCAGCTGTCATAAATCTAGTTCTAACATTAAAAGATGGGATACTTGAAAGTGACCTCCAGCTGTCGTAAATCTAGTACTAACAATAATTGATGGGATATTTGAAAGTGACCTCTAGCTGTCGTGGATCTAGTATTAACATTTATTAATGGGATATTTGAAAGTGACCTCCAGCTGTCGTGGATCTAGTACTAACATTAATTGATGTGTTTTTTAAAAGTGACCTCCAGCTGTTATAAATCTAGTATTAACATTAATTAATGGGATATTTAAAAGTGACCTCCAGCTGTCATAAATCTAGTTCTAACATTAAAAGATGGGATATTTGAAAGTGACCTCCAGCTGTCGTAAATCTAGTACTAACAATAATTGATGGGATATTTGAAAGTGACCTCTAGCTGTCGTGGATCTAGTATTAACATTTATTAATGGGATATTTGAAAGTGACATCCAGCTGTCGTGGATCTAGAACTAACATTAATTGATGGGATATTTGAAAGTGACTTCCAGCTGTCGTGGATCTAGTATTAACATAATGTATGAGATATTGGAAAGTGACCTCCAGCTAACGTGGAACTAATACTAACATTAATTGATGGGATGTTTGAAAGTGACCTCTAGCTGTCGTGGATCTAGTACTAACATTATATGATGGGATGTTTGAAAGTGACATCCAGATGTCGTGGAACTAGTACTAACATTATTTGCTGGGATATTTAAAAGTGACCTCCAGCTATCGTAGATGTAGTACTAATATTATTTGATGGGTTATTTAAAAGTGACCATAAGCTGTCGTGGGTCTAGTTCTAACATTAATTGACGGGATGTTTAAAATTGACCTCCAGCTGTCGTGAATCTAGTACTAACATTAATTGATGGGATGTTTGAAAGTGACCTTTAGTTTCGTGAATCTAGTACTAACAATAATTGATGGGATATTTGAAAGTGACCTCTAGCTGTCATGGATCTAGTAGTAATATTAATTGATGGGTTGTTTGAAAGTGACCAGCTGTCGTAAATCAAGTACTAACAATAATTGATGAGATGTTTGAAAGCGACCTCCAGCTGTCATGGATCTAGTATTAACATTAATTGATGGGATATTTAAAAGTGACTTCCAGCTGTCATAAATCTAGTTCTAACATTAAAAGATGGGATATTTGAAAGTGACCTCCAGCTGTCGTAAATCTAGTACTAACAATAATTGATGGGATATTTGAAAGTGACCTCCAGCTGTCGTGGATCTAGTATTAACATTTATTAATGGGATATTTGAAAGTGACCTCCAGCTGTCGTGGATCTAGTAATAACATTAATTGATGAGATATTTGAAAGTGACTTCCAGCTGTCGTGGATCTAGTATTAACATAATGTATGAGATATTGGAAAGTGACCTCCAGCTAACGTGGAACTAGTACTAACATTAATTGATGGGATGTTTGAAAGTGACCTCTAGCTGTCGTGGATCTAGTACTAACATTAATTGATGGGATGTTTGAAAGTGACATCCAGATGTCGTGGAACTAGTACTAACATTATTTGCTGGGATATTTAAAAGTGACCTCCAGCTGTCGTGGATCTAGAACTAACATTAATTGACGGGATATTTGAAAGTGATCTCCAGCTGTTGTGGATCTAGTACTAACATTAATTGATGGGATATTTAAAAGTGACCTCCAGCTATCGTAGATGTAGTACTAATATTATTTTGATGGGTTATTTAAAAGTGACCATAAGCTGTCGTGGGTCTAGTTCTAACATTTATTGACGGGATGTTTAAAATTGACCTCCAGCTGTCGTGAATCTAGTAGTAATATTAATTGATGGGATGTTTGAAAGTGACCTTCAGTTTCGTGAATCTAGTACTAACAATAATTGATGGGATATTTGAAAGTGACCTCTAGCTGTCATGGATCTAGTATTAACATTAATTAATGGGATATTTGAAAGTGAACTCCTACTGTCGTGGAACTAGTACTAACATTAATTGATGGGATATTTGAAAGTGAAATCCAGCTGTCGTGGATCTAGAACTAACATTAATTGATGTTATATTTAAAAGTGACCTCAAGCTGTCGTGGATCTAGTACTAACATTAATTGATGTGTATTTTAAAAGTGGCCTCCAGCTGTTATGAATCTAGTACTAACATTAATTGATGGGATATTTGAAAGTGACCTCCAGCTGTCGTGGAACTAGTACTAACATTAATTAATCGGATGTTTGAAAGTGACCTCTAGCTGTCGTGGATCTAGTAGTAACATTAATTGTAGGGATATTTGAAAGTGATCTTCAGCTGTTGTGGATCTAGTACTAACATTAATTGATGGGATGTTTGAAAGTGACCTCTAGCTGTCGTGGATCTAGTACTAACATTATATGATGGGATGTTTGAAAGTGACATCCAGATGTCGTGGAACTAGTACTAACATTATTTGCTGGGATATTTAAAAGTGACCTCCAGCTGTCGTGGATCTAGAACTAACATTAATTGATGGGATATTTGAAAGTGATCTCCAGCTGTTGTGGATCTAGTACTAACATTAATTGATGGTATATTTAAATGTGACCTCCAGCTATCGTAGATGTAGTACTAATATTATTTGATGGGTTATTTAAAAGTGACCATAAGCTGTCGTGGGTCTAGTTCTAACATTAATTGACGGGATGTTTAAAATTGACCTCCAGCTGTCGTGAATCTAGTACTAACATTAATTGATGGGATGTTTGAAAGTGACCTTCAGTTTCGTGAATCTAGTACTAACAATAATTGATGGGATATTTGAAAGTGTCCTCTAGCTGTCATGGATCTAGTAGTAATATTAATTAATGGGTTTTTTGAAAGTGACCAGCTGTCGTAAATCAAGTACTAACAATAATTGATGAGATGTTTGAAAGCGACCTCCAGCTGTCATGGATCTAGTATTAACATTAATTGATGGGATATTTAAAAGTGACTTTTTTCCAGCATTCGTTGATCTAGTACTAACATTAATTGTTGGGATATTTGAAAGTGACCTCCAGCTGTCGTGGATCTAGAACTAACATTAATTGATGGGATATTTGAAAGTGACCTCCAGCATTTGTGGATCTAGTACTAACATTAATTGATGGGATATTTGAAAGTGACCTCCAGCTGTCGTGGATCTAGTATTAACATAATGTATGAGATATTTGAAAATGACCTCCAGCTCACGTGGAACTAGTACTAACATTAATTGATGGGATGTTTGGAAGTGACCTCTAGCTGTCGTGGATCTAGTACTAAAATTAATTGATGGGATGTTTGAAAGTGACATCCAGATGTCGTGGAACTAGTACTAACATTATTTGCTGGGATATTTAAAAGTGACCTCCAGCTGTCGTGGATCTAGAACTAACATTAATTGATGGGATATTTGAAAGTGATCTCCAGCTGTTGTGGATCTAGTACTAACATTAATTGATGGGATATTTGAAAGTGACCTCCAGCTGTCGTGGACCTAGAACTAACATTAATTGATGGGATATTTGAAAGCTACTTCCAGCTGTCGTGGATCTAGTATTAACATAATGTATGAGATATTGGAAAGTGACCTCCAGCTAACGTGGAACTAGTACTAACATTAATTGATGGGATGTTTGAAAGTGACCTCTAGCTGTCGTGAATCTAGTACTAACAATAATTGATGGGATATTTGAAAGTGACCTCTAGCTGTCATGGATCTAGTAGTAATATTAATTGATGGGTTGTTTGAAAGTGACCAGCTGTCGTAAATCAAGTACTAACAATAATTGATGAGATGTTTGAAAGCGACCTCCAGCTGTCATGGATCTAGTATTAACATTAATTGATGGGATATTTGAAAGTGAACTCCTACTGTCGTGGAACTAGTACTAACATTAATTGATGGGATATTTGAAAGTGACCTCCAGCTGTCGTGGATCTAGTACTAACATTTATTGATGTTATATTTGAAAGTGACCTCCAACATTCGTGGATCTAGTACTAACATTAATTGATGTGTTTTTTAAAAGTGACCTCCAGCTGTTATGAATCTAGTACTAACATTAATTGATGGGATATTTAAATGTGACCTCCAGCTATCGTAGATGTAGTACTAATATTATTTGATGGGTTATTTAAAAGTGACCATAAGCTGTCGTGGGTCTAGTTCTAACATTAATTGACGGGATGTTTAAAATTGACCTCCAGCTGTTGTGGCTTTAGTACTAACATTAATTGATGGGATATTTTAAAGTATTCTTTTTTTTTAAACACGTTAGAAACATGGCTCCACTTCTCTGCGTATATAACTTGACAACCAACTGTTTTTCTTTTCTTTTTTTTTTTTTTTGGTAAATATATTCCTAAATTGTCCAATCTCTTTTCTTCGCGACTTAAACTAAGAATATCGCCATATTTGTTTTAGAATGACATTTATATGTTTTTTTTAAAAGCCAGACTTTCTTGATAAAACAAATTTGTTGACTTATTATCATGTTCCACAAAAAAAGTGAAGATCTGTTCATTTTTCTTGGTAGATTCTACATTTAGAGTCCCATTTCATAAATAAAAAAATGTTAAAGATCGTTACCAATCTATCAGAGAAAAAGTTGAGGGCCCAAATGCAAGTAAAAATACATTTTTAAAACTTTAAATTTGAAAAAAAGGGGATACAGATTTTCTTCCCTTTTTGCCGACGTTTCGTTGGGCCGGATTAAACCACGTCGTGAGCCGGATCTGGTCCTCGGTCTGTTTTTTGGGCATCACTGCTCTTCGCGACCAAAGAGTTCTTGTGCCTTATTTTACAACCAAATACCAACTACGGCTACAAGAGAAAGAGTTATTTGATAAAAAGCCTACTACTTGATAACTTGAGACAAACTTCAGACAAAATAACTCTAGACTTTAAAAGCAGACACTCCCGTCTGTTTGACAGACCATTAAATCCAGTCGAATCTCCAGTGAAAGCTCCGCCCCGAACATTTAGTTATAGACTCAACTAAGAGTTTGTTGCTCGACAGCATCCCAATATAGTTCGTCAGATTGGTATGTGTGTGCTATATACACACATACAAACACACATACACACATATATATATACACATATAAATGTATTAAGGGCGTAGTCATGCTTTTTTTCAGAGGGGGGTTTCATCCCCAAATATTTATAAATAACTAATATATTTAAAGTTGACAGATATTCCTGTGCATATGTCCAGTGTGTACACTTCCAGTGACCTAGTGGTTCAACTAATTACTAAATTAAGCTTTCTATTTGTTTTTTCTTGTTAAATCTTTTTTTTTTAGAAAAAAATATTTCAGCGAGAATCAACTGAAGAATTGAATGGGGATCGAAATATTGGCTGTTATCTTTTGTGTATGTGTGTGTGAGTTTGATAACGTCACAAACAATCACACACACACAACCAATCACACACACACAAACAAACACACACAACCAATCACACACACACAATCACACACACAACCAATCACACACTCACAACCAATCACACACGCACACAAACACACACACACACACACACTTTCGACATCTCCACATGTTTAGTTTGAAGTCCAGGTTGAGCTCATTGGGAAATGCATTTAGCAATGTTTACGATTTTTAAAACTAACTAAACAATACAAGTTCCTGGCTGACTCAACCTACAGACACACAAACTTCAGACAGACACCAAAGTACAGAGACACCTACAAAGTAAAGAGACACCTATAAAGTAAAGAGACACACACAAACTAAATCTAAACCCAGTGTCTCTGTATTTGATGTTTGTATTTATTCCATTAGACTGAGCAGCTCATCCCACTGTAGGGAGAATGCGACGTCATCAGGTATTTTCATAGTTAACGTTCAGCGGTTCTAAATCCTGTAAGACTCAAAGTCACTTCCAATATCGAATATTAGGTAGACAAGAATGAATGATTGAGTCATAAGTGTGGAAAACATGTGAGAGAGAGAGAGAGAGAGAGAGAGAGAGAGAGTAATATTTGCATAATTAGTTTTAAAATCTTTAATTGTTCTTCAAACTCTTATTTTCTTAAATTTTTAAATTTCCATTGCAATGTTCACTTCCGCCAGTCGCCAGTCGCCAGTCCAATGAAATAGATCAAAACTCTTTTTTTTAAGAAGTCGTGATGTGAAAGTTTTTAACTTTAAGTACAGTGGCGTAGCTAGGGTGGGGACGTGGCTCCAGATTTGAAAATCCCCCGAATGAGTGTTCGAAATTAGTTTTTACATTAAATATTACTCCATTATCTCCTAACCGAATGTCAAAATACAGGAGCCCATAAAGAGGTCAAATATACCCCCCCCCCCGGGGCGTCGTATGTCAAATTGTAGGGTCCCCTAAAGAGGTCAAGCCCCCCCCCCCTTGCTTCCAGATTCCTAGATACGCAATTTTTTAAGTATCTTCTAGTAATTCTTTATTTTAAAATTGCCTTGAAGAAAACTTAAGTATATGTCTACATTGTACCCTCTATAGGTTTCAGAGTTTAGACAAACTTTTTTTTCTCCTTTAGGTGGAGACTATATCGGTGAGACTGTAGATGCGTGTATGTGTGTGTGATGAAGTCTACAGTCACATAGTTTTATTAAGTCTTAAAGAATTAAAAAACAACTTGAACCATGACAAAAAGCAGTTTAGGTGTGTTTGCAGTGTGAGTGTGTGCGCACACATGTGTGTGTGTGTGAGTTAACATGTAGATCTCCATTTGTCACAGTGACATCTTGTTTCTGTCGCAGACATGGCCGCCTCATTTATTTAGTCCCTGAGATTCCTTTTTTTTTTTTTACATTTTATTTGCCTGTAACGACACAAAAACATTTCTACTTGAACTCTACACTTCTATATAGCGTTATAGCGACCTTTTTTTTTGATAGAATAAAAATGTTTTTTCTTTGTTGTAATGCACACATTGTAAGACAAATTTCCATACGGATAATAAAAATTATTTTTATTATTATATAAACATTTCTACTTGAACCCTACACTTCTATATAAACATTTCTTCTTGAACCCTACACTTCTATATAAACATTTCTACTTGAACCCTACACTTCTATATAGGCATTTCTACTTGAACCCTACACTTCTATATAAACATTTCTACTTGAACCCTACACTTCTACATAAACATTTCTACTTGAACCCTACACTTCTATATAAACATTTCTACTTGAACTCTACACTTCTATATAAACATTTCTACTTGAACCCTACACTTCTATATAGGCATTTCTACTTGAACCCTACACTGTTATATACACATTTCTACTTGAACCCTACACTTCTATACAAACATTTCTACTTGAACCCTACACTTCTATATAAACATTTCTACTTGAACCCTACACTTCTATATAGGCATTTCTACTTGAACCCTACACTTTTATATAAACATTTCTACTTGAACCCTACACTTCTATATAAACATTTCTACTTGAACCCTACACTTCTACATAAACATTTCTACTTGAACCCTACACTTCTATATAAACATTTCTACTTGAACCCTACACTTTTATATAGGCATTTCTACTTGAACCCTACACTTTTATATAAACATTTCTACTTGAACCCTACACTGTTATATACACATTTCTACTTGAACCCTACACTTCTATACAAACATTTCTACTTGAACCCTACACTTCTATATAAACATTTCTACTTGAGCCCTACACTTCTATATAGGCATTTCTACTTGAACCCTACACTTTTATATACACATTTCTACTTGAACCCTACACTTCTATACAAACATTTCTACTTGAACCCTACACTTCTATATAAACATTTCTACTTGAGCCCTACACTTCTATATAGGCATTTCTACTTGAACCCTACACTTTTATATAAACATTTCTACTTGAACCTTACACTTTTATATAAACATTTCTAATTGAACCCTACACTTCTATATAAACATTTCTACTTGAACCCTACACTTCTATATAAACATTTCTACTTGAACCCTACACTTTTATATAGGCATTTCTACTTGAACCCTACACTTTTATATAAACATTTCTACTTGAACCCTACACTGTTATATACACATTTCTACTTGAACCCTACACTTCTATACAAACATTTCTACTTGAACCCTACACTTCTATATAAACATTTCTACTTGAACCCTACACTTCTATATAGGCATTTCTACTTGAACCCTACACTTCTATATAGGCATTTCTACTTGAACCCTACACTACTATATAGGCATTTTGTTGTCTTTGTCCTATACTTTAGAATAAACTTTTCAAGAAACATTGTTAGTCTTTCCTTGTGCTTGTTTCCCTCAGTAGATAAGTGTATGTGTATGTGTATGTGTGTGTCTGTGTTGTGTACTAAAGTGTTGATTGCTAAATATGGTCATTGTTTCCCTCAGTAGATAAGTGTTTGTGTGTCTATGTGTCTGTGGTGTGTACTAAAGTGTTGATTGATCATTCAAAACTGTCCACAGACCAGGACAACTCATACGCAGACTCAGGTGATGGAGCGAAGATCAGAAGAGTAGGAGAGACATGAGGGCGACTAGAAAAAACTTTGCTGGGGGGGGGGGGGGAAATCAGTAAGGGTCACATCAGTCATTAACAATCTTGAAATCTCAGAAGAGTGTGGTACAATGTAGCCCAGTGTAATACAATGGTCATTGGCTAGGGTTCAAAACCTTTCAAAATGGTAGGTCTACTTCAACAGACGTGGTGTTTTCACTTTTAACATTAGACTGGTGCTGGGGGGAACACAATCATGCACTTAGTGAAGTAATTGCAACATTTTATGAGAGTATTATGTGGTCTGCATATTCACTGTCTTTATCTTGCAAAACTCAGAGGACAGACCCACATACTATATGTTTCATTTATTTGCAGACGTCTCGTACATTAATCTGTTTCCACTGACATGCCTGTTACCTAATGCAAACAAGGTTTCAGAAGTTTTGAATGTTTCATTGCTACACTCACCAAATCATTTCTTTAGTTTCATTGGAAGTTGACCTAAAGTGTTGAAAATCTATTTGCATATAATTGTATTTATGTCATTATCATTCTTTATCAATAAAGTATGCTCCTATAGTGGTATGATCAACATTTTTTTTTGTTATATAAACTCAAAACCCAGAAGTGGAATGCTCAAATACTTTAACTTTTTGTATTTTGTTTTCTCTATTTCCATCTCTATTTCCATCTCTATTTCTATTTCTATCTCTATTTCTATCTCTATTTCTATCTCTATTTCTTTCTCTATTTCTATTTCTATTTTTATCTCTATTTCTATTTATATCTCTATTTCTATCTCTATTTCTATTTCTCTCTCTATTTCTATTTCTCTCTCTAGTTCTATTTCTATCTCTATTTCTATTTCTCTCTCTAGTTCTATTTCTATCTCTAGTTCTATTTCTATCTCTATTTCTATTTCTATCTCTATTTCTATTTCTATTTCTATCTCTATTCCTATTTCTATCTCTATTTCTATCTCTATTTCTATCTCTATTTCTATTTCTATCTCTATCTCTATTTCTATTTCTCTCTCTATTTCTATTTCTATCTCTATTTCTATCTCTATTTCTATTTCTTTCTCTATTTCTATTTCTATTTTTATCTATTTCTATCTCTATTTCTATTTCTTTTTTTATCTCTATTTCTATTTCTATCTCTATTTCTATTTCTATCTCTATTTCTATTTCTATCTCTATTTCTATTTCTATCTCTATTTCTATTTCTATTTTTATCTCTAAGTTTGTTTGTTTTTCATTTTAATTTAAAAAACAAAACTAATGGCGGCTTTAACAAACACAAATGTTGTCACAAGTATTTTCAAGCTAGTCATACAGCCTAGTCACACAACCTAGTCACACAACCTAGTCACACAACCTACTCACACAACCTACTCACACAACCTGCTCACACAACCTACTCACACAAGCTAGTCACACAACCTACTCGCACAACCTAGTCACATAACCTAGTCACATAACCTAGTCACATAACCTAGTCACATAACCTAGTCACATAACCTAGTCACATAACCTAGTCACACAACCTAGTCACATAACCAAGTCACACAAGCTAGTCACACAACCTACTCGCACAACCTAGTCGCATAACCTAGTCGCATAACCTACATAACCTAGTCACATAACCTAGTCACACAACTTAGTCGCATAACCTAGTCACACAACCTAGTCACATAACCTAGTCACACAACTTAGTCACACAACCTAGTCACATAGCCTAGTCAAATAACCTAGTCACATAACCTAGTCACATAACCTAGTCACACAACCTAGTCACACAATCTAGTCACAGATGTAAGCTATACCAGAAGTTGTGTCTGTTTTTAAAAAAATAGATTATGTACAAAAGTTTGAGACTCATCCTACAACTATATTGAAAGAATGTATCAGTGGGACTAGTTTTGGGTTTTACAACATATCTCTGGGTATCCATCCATACTAATCTGGTGTCTACCTTCTGTTTCTAGCTAAAAATACCCAGCACTACAGTGCCAGTTTGTTCCTTGATTCAATGCCCCGAGACATTACGGTAATTCTGTCTGAATGGAATTCTTGTTGCTGCTGATACAAGCTGAGATGTGTGGAACAGAGAGACGTTTCTTGTTCTGTTCTCTCTAGACACCAACCATGTCTTCTTTCTAGTCTTCCCATGCACATCTTCTTCACAAGTTCATCTCTGCACATTTTCATGTATCAACTGTTTCAAAAATACATCTCTGTTGGAATAGTTGCTAAGATGGCGCCAAATATTCTCAATAGCCATTTGTTTTGACATGCCAAAGGGGGGGGGGGGGTGCATTAAGTTATTAAGTGAAGTTTGATTTCTGATACATTGTACCACGACATGGTAGCAGTCATTTAGCTGTGACTAATTAAAATGATTCTTTATATGCGATAAGTATGATTATCCAACTAGACTTGATTGTTGACATGTAGGTCATTGTTACGTACGCAGCACAGTGTGAATGGTGTTTTGTATACACATTAGAGAAGAATGAAGATGTGTTGGGATAATTAATATGTACTTTGTTAGGAGTCTTGTGTTTCTACGCACATGTTGTTGAGAAGTTAGAATATCAAATTGTTACCTAATATGTTGGAAAATAATGGGCTAATAGACGTTCCATATTCATCGAACTTGTCGAACAATGGGGGTGTTAGGTACGCAGCGTAGCGTGAATGTGGAATGGTGCGAATGCATGTTGAAAGAAGGTGGAGAAAAAGCATCCAAAAATGGCGTAATTCAAACGAAGTTATTGTTGATATATTATTAATGGTTTCTCAAGATTAAAGTCTTCATCATCTACTATATATGAGTCTTTTGATGTTTAATTAAGAGTCTCGTCTGCTCGTAACAGTCATGATTAAGTATAAATAAAAGTGTCTGCAATCTTGCATCAATAAAACAATCGTAGACTATGAATTTTATTTAGACTACACAGGAAAATCAACTCATCTTGTTCACAAGTTAATACATTGGATGAGTCAGCAATGGTACTAGGACAGTTACTGTAGATAAAACATAAGAACGAGGATATTTCTAACTTGTGTAAGCGACGTCTCTAAAATATGTTTTCTTATGTTTGAATATTATTATAGTCATGTCTATTTATTATGTAACTGTCATCATGCCGTTTGATTAAGCTACTGTAATCATGCCGTTTCATTATGTTACTGTAGTCATGCCGTTTGTTTATGTTACTGTAATCATGCCGATTATGTTACTGTAATCAAGCCGTTTGATTATGTTACTGTAACCATGCCGATTATGTTACTATAGTCATGCTGATTGATTATATTACTGTAGTCATGACGTTAGATTCTGCTACTGTAGTCATGTTATTTGATTATAATACTTGTGGAGTAGCATACATTTCTACCAAAAGTAATGTTTTTAATGTGTCTAGGTCACTCCCAAGTAAGGATAGGTATTATGGAGGGCCATAGTGTGTCGTTTCAAGAGAGCCCTAACATTAGCCTAGTTTCATTCATAGCAGTTAGAAGTACGATGACTGTGGAAACATTTGATACCTGGCCACGGCCTCATTCTGTCAGAGAACTGAATGCCAAGTTGTCTTAAGAAGGTCCCGAGTTAATAGTTTCACACATCGTTGAGTACACATAAATCTAAGCTCTAGTCAGTCGCTAGTCTTGTGTCAAGCTTTAGAGTGGAGAGGTGATTGTGTTGTTTTTACAAACATTTCAGTTGAAAATACAACTTAATTTATACAAACAAAACTGTTTTTACTCCTTGTATACAAACAAAACTGTTTATACGCCATGTATACAAACAAAACTGTGTATACGCCATTTATACAAACAAAACTGTTTATTACAACAAATATATTAAGACAAAATAACCCAAGTACCAAATTTGTTTTGTCAACCTTAAAAAGAATTATTTGTCACTCTCTAGGAGTTATGAAGCTTGTTTCTCTGTTCACCGCAAATAGGTTTTTGAGAGAATATCACTGCTTATAGTAATTAATGTAGCTGATACCGTCTTACATTATCGCATATGATACAGACGTTACTTCAAAAAAGAAGATGATTACGTCCTACGCGTCATGCATTTAGTCATGCATATTAACCAATGACCTAAACTCCGCCAAAACACTGGTTTTCCTGGCTGGCTCAGGCAACCCATTCCATGCTCTAATAGCACTAGGGAAGAAAGAGCATTTGTAAAGATTTGTCCTAGCATAGGAAACGAGGAATGTGCCTTTATTTTTGTGTCTTTCTGAGTATTTTATGAATTTTTTTTTTTGTATTTGAAGATTATGGTTCAGTGTTTTATGTATAATTGCTACTTTACTTTTAAGTCTTCTATCCTGAAGGCTTTCTGAATTTAGTGATTTTACTAAAGGTGTGAATGTGAATATTCGTTTGTTATGAATCTCACTGCTCTAGTTTGGGTCTGTTCCAGTTTCTTAATCCACTGATGCAATGGACCATTAATGCCGAAATATTTTAGTTTTTTAAGCAAACTATGGTGTTGAACTTTGTCAAAAGCCTTGTAAAAATCTAGTAAGATAGCATCTATTTGCTCACTATTATCCATCGAATATTTCTAGATGTAATTACTAACTTTAAATTGAGTGCAAACAAACTCCATTTGGAAAGCTGTTCCAGAGAAACATTCGTAAGAAGGCTGTATAGATAAAAAAAAGTTTTTGTTTGTACTAGTAGCGGATTCAATTACAATCAACAATGGCATCTGGATGTAATGATGTAACATCAATCCACAGAACGTGATTCAGACAACGTCACTACGCATTAGCGCGTGTTTCTGGGCTCAGGTTTGTATCTGCTTGGCTGGTTGTTTCATGACGTCACACTAATTTCATGCCTAGACGATCTTTGATGTGATTACGTCCCTTGGAAACAAAAGAGCTCTCTCTCTCTCTCTCTCTCTCCGTCTAAGTCTGTTACATAACATACATTTGACATAGGATACTTTACCTTTGAGACGTAAACTTTAGATGGACAGGCAATAAATGTCGCTATAACCAAAGGTTTCTTTTCTTACCCTAATTAGACAGACCCGAGCTGCAAAGAAACCCAAAGACAATAACAAATGGTCTACAGAGAAGCTTTGAATTCAAATCCACACTGAGGCTAAACTTGTCATTGAATACTGCGCAGCACTGCACTAGATAATGAAGCAGTCCAATGTCTCAACATTCTCTGATTCCATCCAACAACTTTTATTTAGTGACATAACATCTGCAGTTCGTAGCTCATATAGTACCTCCACATACACAAACAATGCTACTCACATTCCAAATGCACTTTGAAAGACGAACATTCTTTTTTTTTTTTAGCTAAATCTAAATGAAAAGTTGACATCTTAAGCGTTTTTTTTTCCAATAGAGTCAAAGCTTCGCGCAGTTCAAGGTTTGTGGCATAACATTATATTATAAGAAGGTTACAGTTTGTGAGGGGACAAACTCAAAATCTGCCCGCGAAGTGGTCCGTTCAGGCAGGAAAAAGGCAGGTTTCAATATTTTCAGAAAGAATATCAGAAACTATGAACTACAAACTATCAACAACTACAACCTATCAACAACTACAACCTATCAACAACTACAACCTATCAACAACTACAACCTATCAACAACTACAACCTATCAACAACTACAACCTATCAACAACTACAACCTATCACCAACTACAACCTATCAACAACTACAACCTATCACCAACTACAACCTATCAACAACTACAACCTATCAACAACTACAACCTATCACCAACTACAACCTATCAACAACTACAACCTATCAACAACTACAACCTATCAACAACTACAACCTATCAACAACTACAACCTATCAACAACTACAACCTATCAACAACTACAACCTATCAACAACTACAACCTATCAACAACTACAACCTATCAACAACTACAACCCTATCTCCGTGGATACACAAAGAAGAGACGTGATGTTAGTCCAACTAATGACATGATACCACAGGAGACGGAGATTTATTTGTGTTATCATTATTACATTGTTAATATTCATATGTATTCAATGAATCGATAGTTATGAAGATATAGTTCAATGTGAACCTGGCCATGAAGATATAGTTCAATGTGATGCTGACCTAACTGATCTCTCATTCACAGCCTCAACTAAGAAACTTTTCCCTTTATTTCTGTGCCATGTGGAATATGTGGGCATTGCTTTGTACGTGAAATAATGAAATAATAATAGTAAATTGCTTTTAATTATAATAGAATAGCATACATACTAAATAGATTTTCCCCCTTTTTTTAAGTAAACATTTTGTTTAAAATTTAATTAATGACAGAACATATTTAATTTCGTAAAAAAAAATTTTTTTGAAAACATTTTTTTTTGACAAAAAATCTGAAATCGTTTGCGTAAATGTGTAAAAAAATAAAACCCAATTTTAACCCAATATGCTTATTAATCGCTTCTCTTACTAATTAGTCTTCGTTTTTAATTTTACTATTAACAGTGAATAATTGTACAAATGATGTGTTTTTATGAAAAACAAAATGCTTGCATAGTTGATTCTAAAAATTATATTTTTCAGTTTTAGAAAAAAAAATAGACGTTGCACCAGAACTTTAAAATATCTAGAATATCAGTAGAGCGAATTGTCATTACGTTTTCTACATTTTGAGATCTAAACGGGACGGGCGGACGGACAGACCACACAAAACAAAAATGCTATTCCCTTTTCGAGAAAAGTTGAACAAAATCTCACTGAGAACCTATTTAGACTTTAGGCACAGGACAAGGAAGAAAACTTCTTTGCTCTCATCAGTCAGACATGACACTTAGATGCGGAACTAATGTACTTGTCATGTAAATAGATGGCTCTCTGAACATAAGTTTCAAGTGAGTCACTTGTGTCCACTTGAACACCTCACGGGTCAAGTGACCAGCTCTGATCAGTGTGACCTATAAATGAATAATTGATTAGCTTTCAACTGAACATACGGACACAATGGCGCAGGTGACGTCATCAGTCCCCACGCTTGATAATGAAATCTGGTTGGAATAATTCGCATCTGCCCACCATAGTCAGGATAGTCTCATTTAATAGTAACCGAGTTGGTGTACAGCCAATTCTCTACACTCTTGTATACAGTAGAATTACAAAATAAAAGATGACACGGTTTGTGGACATGAATGTGTATAGACGTTAGACAATGACTTGATGTAATGATAACTGCATTGAGTGTAAGATACTGTTACGAATCTCCCTATCCAGGCTCGCTGCAAATTGTACCAAACGACACCACCAACTTAAAGAACTTGACAACTCTTCAAAATAACGTAATAGTTTAATGTCAATAAATAACAGCCAATACTGTACAATTGGCAGCACGTAACACAAGACTGTACAAATATCTCTCCGCCGTATCAACTCTTGCACTGGTCTCTCTGTCTCATCTCGGACTTGTACTGAGCCGTTGTAACGAACTGTAGATTGAGAAGTTGTCACTGACTGGTCTCTGATACCTTCGCTCTTTATATAAGGTCCCTGCTGGCCTCCTAGAACCGGACAGAACGTTGCTCGACCATTCTGGGTGGTCAGATGACTACATCCCTCGTGACACTCCTGAGCTCTGTTCACGACATCGATCTTTCCCGAACCATCATGTTGACACTCGTCTCGGCCGATCGTCGTAACTCGTCACGGTTGAGCGCTCGTCTAGCGCTGGCGTGGGGCGATTTGCGTCGGCTGACTACACACACACACCACTACTCCCATCTGTGCCACCACCAGGTTTATAACAATACATTAGAAAGTCAACACAAGCAGAGATATAACAAGCTATCTTATAAGAACTACGCTCAAACTATTACTACCAAAGATGTAAGCGACTGTCCAAGTTCCAATAAATGACGTCAGTAAATTCAAGGCCGTCAAACTTTTTCCTTGTTTATTATTTCTCGAAGCAATTTTTCGGTGAAGTTTAATGGAGAAATGAAATGTGAAATTCCATGTCCGGTTTCTTCAGATGATATTTCTGAGAACGAATATCTCTCAGTAACTTATTGGAGGGACTATTTCTCTCAGTAACTTATTAGAGGGACTATTTCTCTCAGTAACTTATTGGAGGGACTATTTCTCTCAGTAACTTATTGGAGGGACTATTTCTCTCAGTAACTTATTGGAGGGACTATTCCTCTCTATCTTTTGTTCCCAGTGCATTGATCAGACTACACGATCTTTTAACTTTAGTTTAAAAATCTGCCCAAATCGCATACTTGAACAAGTTCTAAATAACAGTTTTCTATAGAAACTAAATCTAGGAATGCTGATGAAGTAGATTCTCAAGGAACTTTTAAACTTTTCACGCTCTTTATTAGTGAGTGTGTTGACAGTTGACATGTGGGACGAAGAATAAATGCTGGAAATTTTCCACACTTTAGGTCAAGGCCGGCCAGACACAGGACATGGAACCAAAAAAAGGGACCTATCCTCCTTTTACCGGACGTCTAGTTACCACAAGGTGGTCTGTATCCACATCTTCTATAGATTTAGATCTAATTATAGATTTCTGCCAGAACTGTAAAGGTTGAGTTCTGCCTCCTCCAGCCATAAAAAAAATGTCGGACGGCTTCTGGAATGTAAATCCCTGTAAAAGAACAAAAGTAAGCCATCCTTCCTCACCGGCCATCCTTCCTCACTGGTGGTATTCTCCCGCCTCCCTCAGTGTACTAAGTCACATCCGAGTGAGGACTACAAATAACATCCTTCCTCACTCGTGGTATTCTCCACGCCATACACCAACACACACATGCTGACAAAAAGGGGAACGTAGTAGTTTTTTTACCTCGGCAGACGATCCAGTTATCACTCCCCTGCCCGGCATTCCCTGTTTCTCCTCCTCCCATTCTCTTTCTCCATTCTTGACTAGAGAGAAATGTTTCCTATAGACTGTAAGAGTGTCACCAATGTTTTCAATGTACAGCTGTAGTTTGCAATCTCTAAACAAAAAATTATGTCAATTTTTGAAGTCTTTTAAAGTTAGAACAGCACCATTCACTTGTAGAATTGAGAAGTCTGTTCAAGTCAGAACAGCACCATTCACTTGTAGAATTGAGAAGTCTGTTCAAGTCAGGACACCACCATTCACTTGTAGAATTGAGAAGTCTGTTCAAGTCAGAACAGCACCATTTACTTGTAGGCTCACTCAGTGTGGACATTCCTAAGACACTATGAATCGACATTTCTTTCCATCTTTTTTCCCCAATATGAACTTAGATCTCTATAGACGACATTTATCTTAACTACTCTCCTGGTATGTATTATGTACACTTGTTCATCTGCCCAATAAGTCGTAAGGCCTGCAAGGGAAAATTTACTCTTTTTTTTAATCATAAATTTTAGAAGATTTATGTAGGTAAGTAAAATTATTTTGTTTCTAAATACTGAAGCAAAGTGTAATGTCAGTATGTAGAGTCTTGTTCGCTACCTGAAGGAAATTTGACATGAATATTCCTAGGATAGTTAAGGAGGACACACAGCTGATGTTAACCACACACACACAGATGATGTTAACCTCACACACAGATGATGTTAACCACACACACAGATGATGATTAACCCCACACACATGATGTTAATCACACATACAGACACACTTTCGTCCCCACCGGGAAGTCATATGTTAATATATTTGAAAAAAAGGTTTAAGTTCAGAAATATTACCTTTAATTTCAGATTTATTTGCTGTAAGTTCCAATGTATTGGCTGTAATTTAAGATGCATTGACTTTTAAGTTCATGTGTATTAGCTTGAAGTTCCGATGTATTGACTTTTAAGTTCATGTGTATTGACTTTTAAGTTCATGTGTATTGACTTTTAAGTTCATGTGTATTGGCTTTTATGTTCCGATGTATTGACTTTTAAGTTCATGTGTATTGACTTTTAAGTTCATGTGTATTGACTTTTAAGTTCATGTGTATTGACTTTTAAGTTCATGTGTATTGACTTTTAAGTTCATGTGTATTGACTTTTAAGTTCATGTGTATTGACTTTTAAGTTCATGTGTATTGACTTTTAAGTTCATGTGTATTGACTTTTAAGTTCATGTGTATTGACTTGTAAGTTCATGTGTATTGACTTGTAAGTTCATGTGTATTGACTTTTAAGTTCATGTGTATTGACTTTGCTGTACTTTTGCGAATAAACACGGGCAAAAGAGACTAGTTTGGCTTGTCATGTTCTAGATAGGAAATGATTCAAACGTTTATTCAAATCAAATCATTCGTTGGTTTGTCCTGGATCTACAATGAGCAAACTCGCGTCTGAAACCATTCTTTTTTTTCTATTATTGTGTTTAGTGGAAAAGTGTGTCCTCCAGATGTGGATACGTGTGGATAAAAGTGTCCTCCAGATGTAGAAAAGTCTGTCCAAAGAAGTCCTCCAAAGGTGGAGAAATGTGTCCTCTGGAGTTGGAGAAGTATGCCTTCCATAGGCAGATGCACCCATCATCCATGGTGTGCTGGGGAATTAGGGAGGGAGGTGGGGCCTAACAGAACTGTGGCACGTGACCTTCCACTCGTGTCATGGAGTGTAAAGTGATAGACATTGGGACGTAGCTTTTTCCGGTTCATCTTAATTGGTCTGAATGAGCTTAGGACGGACTTGAGAGAGAGAGAGAGAGAGAGAGAGAGAGAGAGAGAGAGAGAGGAGGAGGGTCCAGTTTTACTGAATTGAAAACAGTTTGGTATATGTTACCTCTTAAAATTTTCTGCGCTGCGATAACGCGCCACTCCGCCCCACCTTACCGGATAAAACAGCATGATAACATTTCACCTGGTTTACTCCCTGGCACCCCTAAGTGAACGTCAGCCTTTGTGTCTGTCGCTCTTACTCAATGGATGCAGGAGTGCTAAAAGACCTGTGAGTAAATCACACATACTCACACACATTCTCTCACACAGTCACACACATACGTGCGCAACCGTTATATGAGTGCTCTCCAAGACGTGAGTGAACGCAAATGTTCCAGGAAAGTAAAAAAAATTAAAAACTTTGTGAAATGTTTTTCTAGAAATAATTTCTGTAACAATATTCACAACAATATATGTAACGATTAGTTATATCAATACAGATGCATTTGTAATATGCCTTGTATCTGTAAAATATCTGTATCGACCTCCTTAATATATCTCACTATATCTGTAGCAATATCTTTAACACTTTCTGTTCCAATCTTTGTGCTCAACTCTTGTGTTACGACACTTTCTCCCATGACCAGAGTTCCCTTCTATTCCATAACAACAAGAACTAGTCAGGGAATCCCATGTTTCTCTGCACTTAGTTTATCAGTTAAAGAAAGGCGAGTTTAAAATCGCAACCATTATTTTTCCCCCATGCCCCCCAATCTTTTTTTACATTTACAAATAGTTTGTGTGTGTAGAATCTGAAACTATTCATACGTGTGTAGAATCTGAAACTATTCATACGTGTGTAGAATCTGAAACTATTCATACGTGTGTAGAATCTGAAACTATTCATACGTGTGTAGAATCTGAAACTATTCATACGTGTGTAAAATCTGAAACTATTCATACTTGACCAATGAAAACAAAAGGAAGTATTGGGAATTAATTATAACTTTTATATAGCGCTTCTTTCATGCTTATTTGTGGACCAGTGAGGGGTATCTGGGAGAAGGTTTTTCCGTGCTGCTTTTAGGCGCTCAGTAAACACAACTCTGCACGAGTCGGGTGTCGAACCTTGAGCCTTCTTCGTAAGTAGCAAAGCCAAGCCAAGTTCAAGCGTACTTAGCCTTTCGACCACGCTTCCCACTTAAGGCATGAGTAATAAGATCTCCTTATTAAAGATGTGTAACTTAGCTTATCTTTAACACAAAATCGTTCATCTCTGATTGTTTGAGATTCCCTGGTCCGAATTCTTACCTGGCAACTCACAGGCCCAAGAACTATTTGCAGTTGTGCGCGCAGAATGATTAATTGGATGAATGAATAGCGGAAAGTGCCCATGGATAGGGGCTACTGCCCATGGATAGCTCCAACACTTCTCTGATTGGTTCCTTTAAAAACAAGAGCGGGAGATGGGTCAATACCAGAGTTTGGTTGTAGAGCTCTACGTCTGCAGACGTTTCGAAATGAATTTTTCATGTGCGAATCATTGTAATATTCGTGGCCGGGCTTGAGGGTCTGAAATTCTACTTCTATTTCAATTAACTTTTTAAAGTGTCTTATTTTGAGCCGTGTTTTAATTGGCAATGTTCAGTTCTTTTATCTCTAAGAAACAAAGTCAGAGTTGGCATCTAGGGGAGATAAGAGAGTGTACCGTTCCAAGCCTGTTGGTACTTGAGGCAGAAGTAATGAAAGCTACTCTAAATAGAGTTGCCAACTTACTTCTTGTTTTTACAATGCTTATTTCAACGCAATATGTATGTCTGTCTATCTGTATGGCAAAAAGTTTGTACAAGTTATTTCTCTCACTCCTAATCTTGGATCAAGTTGAAATTGTGCACAACTATCTCTATTACCCGACAACACAAGAATAAATTTAAAAGTAAAAACGACTAGTTAATTAGCTATCTGTAATTTTTTTGTTTGTTATCTCGAACAAGGGAAATAAATTGTACTTGACTGAATTGGTGGTATAAGCTGAATTAGACCCCATAATAGGTTGCCGCTTTAAAAAAAAAATTAATAACTATACAATATTTTCCTGTATAGTACCTCACTAGCTGAGTGGTTTGCACTTCTGCCAGAGGAGGCGAGAGCCACGTGATCGAATTCAGATAGTCCCCCCCCCCCCATTTTTTTTTTGTAATTACAGTAAAATCCCCCCAGATAGCCCTTTCTTTCTTCTTATTTTCCCAGCTGGTCAAGAGAAGTGATAGGATCATAGCGTAGTAAGAAAGTGATAGGATCATAGCGCATTGAGAAAGTGATAGGATCATAGTGTAGTGAGAAAGTGATAGGATCATAGCGTAGTGAGAAAGTGATAGGATCATAGCGTAGTGAGAAAGTGATAAGATCATAGTGTAGTGAAAAAGTGATAGGATAATAGCGTAGTGAGAAAGTGATAGGATCATTGCGTAGTGAGAAAGTAATAGGATCATAGCGTTGTGAGACAAGTGATAGGATCATAGCGTATTGAGACAAGTGATAGGATCATAGCGTATTGAGACAAGTGATAGGATCATAGCGTAGTGAGAAAGTGATAGGATCATAGCCTATTGAGAAAGTGATAGGATCATAGTGTAGTGAGAAAGTGATAGAATCATAGTGTAGGGAGAAAGTGATAGGATCATAGCGTATTGAGAAAGTGATAGGATCATAGCGTAGTGAGAAAGTGATAGGATCATAGTGTAGTGAGAAAGTGATTGGATCATAGCGTAGTGAGAAAGTGATAGGATCATAGCGTAGTGAGAAAGTAATAGGATCATAGTGTAGTGAGAAAGTGATTGGATCATAGCGTAGTGAGAAAGTGATAGGATCATAGTGTAGTGAGAAAGATATAGGATCATTGCGTAGTGAAAAAGTAATAGGATCATAGCGTAGTGAGACAAGTGATAGGATCATAGCGTAATGAGACAAGTGATAGGATCATAGCGTAATGAGACAGGTAATAGAATCATAGCGTATTGTGACAAGTGATAGGTTCATAGCCTTTTGAGAAAGTGATAGGATCATAGTGTAGTGAGACAAATGATAGGATCATAGCGTATTAAGACAAGTGATAGGATCATAGCGTATTGAGAAAAGGGATAGGATCATAGCCTATTAAGACAAGTGAAAGGATCATAGCGTAATGAGACAAGTGATAGGATCATAGCCTATTGAGACAAGTGATAGGATCATAGCGTAAAGAGGCAAGTGATAGGATCATAGCGTATTGAGACAAGTGATAGGATCATAGCCTATTGAGAAAGTGATAGGAGCATAACGTAGTGAGACAATTGATAGGATCATAGTGTAGTGAGACAAGTGATAGGATCATAGCATAGTGAGATAAGTGATAGGATCATAGTGTAGTGAGACAAGTGATAGGATCATAGTGTAGTGAGACAAATGATAGGATCATAGCGTATTAAGACAAGTGATAGGATCATAGCGTATTGAGAAAAGGGATAGGATCATAGCCTATTAAGACAAGTGAAAGGATCATAGCGTAATGAGACAAGTGATAGGATCATAGCCTATTGAGACAAGTGATAGGATCATAGCGTAAAGAGGCAAGTGATAGGATCATAGCGTATTGAGACAAGTGATAGGATCATAGCCTATTGAGAAAGTGATAGGAGCATAACGTAGTGAGACAATTGATAGGATCATAGTGTAGTGAGACAAGTGATAGGATCATAGCATAGTGAGATAAGTGATAGGATCATAGTGTAGTGAGACAAGTGATAGGATCATAGCGTAGTGAGAAAGTGATAAGATCATAGTGTAGTGAAAAAGTGATAGGATAATAGCGTAGTGAGAAAGTGATAGGATCATTGCGTAGTGAGAAAGTAATAGGATCATAGCGTTGTGAGACAAGTGATAGGATCATAGCGTATTGAGACAAGTGATAGGATCATAGCGTATTGAGACAAGTGATAGGATCATAGCGTAGTGAGAAAGTGATAGGATCATAGCCTATTGAGAAAGTGATAGGATCATAGTGTAGTGAGAAAGTGATAGAATCATAGTGTAGGGAGAAAGTGATAGGATCATAGCGTATTGAGAAAGTGATAGGATCATAGCGTAGTGAGAAAGTGATAGGATCATAGTGTAGTGAGAAAGTGATTGGATCATAGCGTAGTGAGAAAGTGATAGGATCATAGCGTAGTGAGAAAGTAATAGGATCATAGTGTAGTGAGAAAGTGATTGGATCATAGCGTAGTGAGAAAGTGATAGGATCATAGTGTAGTGAGAAAGATATAGGATCATTGCGTAGTGAAAAAGTAATAGGATCATAGCGTAGTGAGACAAGTGATAGGATCATAGCGTAATGAGACAAGTGATAGGATCATAGCGTAATGAGACAGGTAATAGAATCATAGCGTATTGTGACAAGTGATAGGATCATAGCCTTTTGAGAAAGTGATAGGATCATAGTGTAGTGAGACAAATGATAGGATCATAGCGTATTAAGACAAGTGATAGGATCATAGCGTATTGAGAAAAGGGATAGGATCATAGCCTATTAAGACAAGTGAAAGGATCATAGCGTAATGAGACAAGTGATAGGATCATAGCCTATTGAGACAAGTGATAGGATCATAGCGTAAAGAGGCAAGTGATAGGACCATAGCGTATTGAGACAAGTGATAGGATCATAGCCTATTGAGAAAGTGATAGGAGCATAACGTAGTGAGACAATTGATAGGATCATAGTGTAGTGAGACAAGTGATAGGATCATAGCATAGTGAGATAAGTGATAGGATCATAGTGTAGTGAGACAAGTGATAGGATCATAGCGTAGTGAGAAAGTGATAGGATCATAGCGTAGTGAGAAAGTGATAGAATCATAGTGTAGTGAGAAAGTGATTGGATCATAGCGTAGTGAGAAAGTGAAAGGATCATAACGTAGTGAGAAAGTGATAGGATCATAGCGTATTGAGAAAGTGATAGGATCATAGCGTAGTGAGAAAGTGATAGGATCATAGTGTAGTGAGAAAGTGATATGATCATAGTATAGTGAGACAAATGATAGGATCATAGCGTATTTAGACAAGTAATAGGATCATAGCGTATTGAGAAAAGTGATAGGATCATAGCCTATTAAGACAAGTGATAGGATCATAGCGTAATGAGACAAGTGATAGGATCATAGCCTATTGAGAAAGTGATAGGATCGTAGCGTAATGAGACAAGTGATAGGATCATAGCGTATTGAGACAAGTGATAGGATCATAGTGTATTGAGACAAGTGATAGGATCATAGTGTATTGAGACAAGTGATAGGATCATAGTGTAGTGAGACAAGTGATAGGATCATAGCGTATTGAGACAAGTGATAGGATCATAGTGTAGTGAGACAAGTGATAGGATCATAGCCTATTGAGAAAGTGATAGGATCATAGCGTATTGAGACAAGTGATATGATCCTAATGTAGTGAGACAAGTAATAGGATCATAGCGTAATGAGACAAGTGATAGGATCATAGCGTAGTGAGACAATTGATAGGATCATAGTGTAGTGAGACAAGTGATAGGATCATAGCGTAGTAAGACAAGTGATAGGATCATAGCGTAGTGAGACAAGTGATAGGATCATTGCGTAGTGAGAAAGTAATAGGATCTTAGCGTAGTGAGACAAGTGATAGGATCATAGCGTATTGAGACAAGTGATAGGATCATTGCGTATTGAGACAAGTGATAGGATCATAGCGTGGTGAGATAGTGATAGGATCATAGTGTAGTGAGAAAGTGATAGAATCATAGTGTAGGGAGAAAGTGATAGGATTATAGCGTATTGAGAAAGTGATAGGATCATAGCGTAGTGAGAAAGTGATAGGATCATAGCGTAGTGAGAAAGTGATAGGATCATAGCGTATTGAGAAAGTGATAGGATCATAGCGTAGTGAGAAAGTGATAGGATCATAGTGTAGTGAGAAAGTGATAGGATCATAGTGTAGTGAGACAAATGATAGGATCATAGCGTATTAAGACAAGTGATAGGATCATAGCGTATTGAGAAAAGTGATAGGATCATAGCCTATTAAGACAAGTGATAGGATCATAGCGTAATGAGACAAGTGATAGGATCATAGCCTATTGAGACAAGTGATAGGATCATAGCGTAATGAGACAAGTGATAGGATCATAGCGTATTGAGACAAGTGATAGGATCATAGCCTATTGAGAAAGTGATAGGATCATAGCGTATTGAGACAAGTGATAGGATCATAGTGTATTTAGACAAGTGATAGGATCATAGCGTATTGAGACAAGTGATAGGATCATAGTGTAGTGAGACAAGTGATAGGATCATAGCGTAGTGAGACAATTGATAGGATCATAGTGTAGTGAGACAAGTGATAGGATCATAGCGTAGTGAGACAAGTGATAGGATCATAGTGTAGTGAGACAAATGATAGGATCATAGCGTAGTGAGAAAGCTAAAAGTATGAAATAGCGTTAATCAAAAAGAATCGCACTGATTTATTGTTGTTGGTCTATATCTGTTACAAATTTAATTATATAAGTGATCCAGACTAACTGATACAATTACACTTTATTAAAGCTTTGTTGTTGTTGTTTTTTTTTCTAAATTATTATGTTTTTTCTTGTTTAGGTTTTTATCCAGAGTTCAACTAGTTGACACTGAATTACTGCAATTTATTAATAAACAAACAAATAAACAAACAAATGAAGAAACAAATACTTGTCAATGTTTTGTTCAAAGACACATTTTAATAGAATAGAAATTGTTTTATGAAACATAAATTTACTTGAATGTCAGTTACATTTTAAATTCTATAATTCAAAGCAAAAAGTTGATAGGGTAATTAATATAAAAAGTACTGAACAGAAAAAGAAAATGTTTTGAGTCATTAACTCGTAGTTCAAATTTTTTTTCATTTAGTTTTAATTGGAAAAGTCAACAGTAACATCCTAGTCTAGGAACAAGTTTTCGTTGTGTATGACTCATATACTCAAGTAGACAATGTACTGTCCTTATGAATAGCTTACAATGAAATGAGTGTCACACATAGAATACATTTAGTTTGTTACAACAAAATCATCATTGAATCAATTGTTCGGAAAATTACACTCAAAGAGAATTGTACATATTTTTTTTCCATCGTGTAAAACAAACTCAAATATGAACCATTTTTCCCAAGTGCTATTCAAACTTGGAATGGTTGGCTGAGATTCAACTGAAGAACTTATGTATAGTATTAACCTATAATAGATAGATATCCAATGTATAATGTGTCTAGACGTATTTAATATCCTGTAAAATGTCTTAAGTATGTATGGATTCGTATCTGTGACAGAACAGACCCACAGCTTATCTTCTGATCCACAGCTTATCATCTGATTTACAGCTTATCAACAGATCAACAGCTTATCATCTGACCCAACACCTATCAACAGATTCACAGCATATTACCTGATCAACAGCTTATCATCTGACCCACAGATTATTATCTGAACCACAGCTTATCATCTGATCCACAGCTTATCATCTGATACACAGCTTATCATCTTATTTACAGCTTATCATATGATCCCCCGCTTATCATCTGACCTACAGTCTAGCATCTGATCCACAACTTATCAACATTACCACAGATTATCATCTGATCCACATCTTATCATCTGATGCAAAGCTTACAATCTGATCCAAAGCTTATCATCTGATCCACAGTTTATCATCTGACCCAAAATTATCATCTGATCAACAGTTTAGCATCTGATCCACAACGTATTTACAGTACCACATCTTACCATCTGATCCATCTTATCATTGATGCACAGCTTATCATATGACCCACAGCTTATCATCTGATCATATCTTATCATCTGATCCTATCTTATCATCTGATACACAGCTTATCACCTGACCCACAGCTTATCAACGGATCCACACTGCATTACCTGATCCACAGCGTTTCACCTGATCCACAGCGTTTCACCTGATCCACAGCTTATCATCTGATACACAACTTATAATCTGATCCACAACTTATCATCTGATCCACAACTTATCATCTGATCCACAGCTTACCAACATATCCAAAACTTATCATCTGATCCACAGCTTATCAACAGGGCCACAGCGTATCCACAGACCCACAGCTTATCATCTGACCCATAGCTTATCATGTGATTCGCAGCTTATCAAGAGATCCACAACATATTACCTGATCCACTTCTTATTAACAGATTCACAGCTTATCAACAGATTCACAGCTTATCAACTAATCCACTGCTTAACAACAGATACACAGCTTATCCACATATCCACAGCTTTTCATCTGATCCACAGCTTATCAACAGATCCACAGCTTATCAACAGTCATAATCCATATCTGTAAATCTAGGCCTATCTTAGTCATAATCCTTATCTGTAAATCTAGGCCTATCTTAGTCATAATCCTTATCTGTAAATCTAGGCCTATCTTAGTCATAATCCATATCTGTAAATCTAGGCCTATCTTAGTCATAATCCCTATCTGTAAATCTAGGCCATTTTTTTACTTATATTATTTTATCTGCATATGCACTACAGTCAGCGTGCTTGAGAGATAAATCTAAAAATAGCCTGTCTGACTTTATGCTCTGTCAATGCGTTATTTCTCCTTCCCCCCCCCCCCCTTCAAGTTCACGTCTGCGAATGATTTCTTTCTCTGCCCTTTTCTCTTGTCTGAAGTCAATGCGCGTGTAGCAGGCATCTGTTTTTCACTCGACAAACATGTACTTAGCGTTTTGGTTTCAAGGCTAAGGTCTGTCTGTCTAGAGGGTTTCTGAGTCGGCGTCTTTCTGGAGTTAATTGTTCCGGTAAGTGGTTTAGTTTAACCCGAGAGCTTACTTTAAAAGGTTAATTATAGGGAAAGAATGTTCCCATCCTGCAGTGGCCGTGATTGTGTAGAGAGGAAGGGGAGCAAACAACAGCGTCGCAGTGTTAACATTCTATGACGCTTCAATGAAGGTTCTGTTTTAGTGGTCGAACTAAGGACTACACAGATGTAGTCTAGATGTACGAATTACTGTGATACTTAAAAAACCTGTATTTGAGACTTCTTTATTTCTTGGTGATGAGATGGCTTATGAGGGAAAAAAAAGATTTATTCATGAAGTTCTGCACCTACAATAATACTGTTTCTCTGTTCCTTGGCCAGTGTTGGGCGACTTCTCTAAACCTTCAGATCACGCAAAGTCACTAATCACAAAGCTACTCTGTTCCGCGCCCAGTGTTGGACAAGTGACTTCTCTAGACCTACTCATTCATTAATATGTCGCTAATCTTAACACCAACTCCAAATGAACTAAAGTACTTGGGAATTTTTTTAAATTTAGTACAGAAGAAATAGTCGCACATAGAATCTAATAATATAAATATAATAGACAAACTTTTGTTTGTGGAAGTGCATATTAAATATTTCGGTTGTGTTTTAACCCAATAAAGTAACTTACCAGTGAACATGTTTAGTGATTTCATTATGTTTTGATTTCATCAAGTTCTGTAAAGACTATCTCTACATGCTGTCTGCTTCTGTTTGAGAATTTCTGTATTTCTTGTGGGTTTGTTTTATTTGGACTCCTGGCACCCCGCACCCACCCTCCCCCACCCCAAAAAATACGACTTAAGAAAAAAGTAATAGATTGTAAGAGATTTTCTCTGGACCTTTAGCGATGAGGTCACCAGATATTTTGATAGACAGACATCTGTCACATTTTGACCTGCCATCAGTACTGACCACAAATACATATATCTCCCCCCGCCCCCTTCCTTTTTGTTTCACTCCAATGACATTTCATTAGATCTTGTCTATCCTTGTGTATACACACCTAGTGTACTGAGCTGACATCATCAAAGGATGGATTCAAACCCTTCCCAATGTGATGTCCACTTTTCCCGATTTAGCGGATAAATGAAAAATAAAAAGGCTCCACAAGGGAAAAGTGTATTTCCGTAAGTTTCACTGCATCTAATATGCTACGCCCTAAGGATAAATCCCCTTGACCCAATGCACCTGTGTGTAATATGTGTGTGTTTGTGTGTGTGTGAGAGAGAAAGAGAGTGAGAGATAGAGAGAGATACACTATAGTGTTCAGTTGTATAGGATACTTTGTGTTGAAACAAGTGTTCAAGTCAACTTTGTCTCCATCATACCCAGACTATTTTACGTTTTAGTCTGCAGCCTCTCCCAATGGGACACAGAAGCTGCTCATGGAGTGATGTATGTATGGTTTTGTAGGGTGCAATATGTTAGGTTAGGTAGAGGATTGGTAAGGTATGGTCGACTTAGTGGTATGATATTTGATTGTATAGTATGATGGACTTGGTGGTATGAAAGTATTTATATGGTATTGGGAATTTTTCCGATCAATTTCAAACACAATATTCTCCTCTTTGTTGTATTTTCCATTATTAAGATCCAGTTTTCATTAGTTAAACCGTTGAACTATAGTATAGTTCCATGGTTAAGCAATAAAATACAGTGACAGTAAAAGAAGAGAGAGCACTGTGGGGGTAATCTAAATTTACCAGAAGATATGCAAAGATAAACAGATAATGATTAAAGGCATTTTGAAATAAATATAGAAATTTACCAATGTCAAGGACGGTTTATTGGAAATTCTCCGTCGGTAATAAAATAATTCAAATGACTTTGTGCTTGTCTTGAAATACATTATGAAGATTTCCTGAAATTGTAGATCCCAGAGACACGAGACTTTTTGTTCTCTGCCATTGATGTAAATCTCCATTACATGCCATACATCTCAACCCATCACCAATTCAATTCATCTTTGTTCAATCCTTCGCTAATCTATTTATAGACACATTAAATGGGCCCACGTATTGTAGTAGCTCACGGCACAGGAATACACAAACACCACCCACTCATCGCGACATGTGGCGCCCACCACCTCCACGCTACGTTGATCCTCTTTGAAGGCGCTGCATATATGCATAAATTATCGATTCATGCCCTTTAGACTCACTCACCCCCCGCCCACACACACACAGACCATCGTAAACCAAGGTTAAATAATAACGCTAGTCATTTGTTTGTATAACTTTGTTAGTATTCCCTCTTGCCTCCCCTGCCCTTGTCCTGTGAGTAGTTATTCCCTTCAAGTCAAGCCGTGTCCTATTTAGCTTTGTTTCTTGTTGACTATTTCCTGTTGTTGTTTTTATGGTCACCCTCTTTATTTCTCACTCCCCCCATCTTCTTCGTCTATCATGCCCCCCCCCCACTCCTAACATCCGAAACGTCCATCCCGTGTAACGAAAACTTCAGGAGTCTTGCTATTCAGCACGTGCTGGGAACAATAGACCTGGAATGAATCATAACTCCCCCCTCCTCTCCCATCCGCACACACCTCTTCCTCTTCTGCCCAGCTCAGTAAGCCCAGGTCAGGTCCCATTCCTTTTAGTTGTACATCTTTCTTAAACTAAAACACTTCGGTACAAAGAACAGACGAGGGGTGTGCGTGTGTGTGGGGTAGGCGTGTGTGAAACAGCATGAACAAATGTATCTATATATATATTTGTAAAGTACAGTGGATGCTAAGAGAGAGTATCGCTGAACTTTGTCTTGTTTACCTGATACAATGTTTATTTATTGACTAGCCAATTCTTGGTATGAACTTCAAACGTAGCTCTTGCTGCCTCGTGTATTTCATGGTGTTACTTTAACTTTAAATGTCTCCGTGCTCCTGGCAACTCTCTTACATTGACTTTAAATGCCTACGTGCTCCTGGCAACTCTCTTACATTGACTTTAAATATCTACGTGCTCCTGGCAACTATCTTACATTGACTTTAAATGTCTACGTGCTCCTGGCAACTCTCTTACATTGAATTTAAATGTCTACGTGCTCCTGGCAACTCTCTTACACCTTCGTTTCCTACATTTTACTTCCAAACTCTGTCCAGATTTAGTCTACTGATTAATATGTCAGGCATTTTGTTTTGTGACAACGACGTCATTTCTACCAGGTCAATCTAAAATGTACAATAATTTCATCGCTATTGTCTGTAATTGGACTCGAATTTTAAATGGAAGAAAACAATGCAGCGCCATAAGTACGCGCAAGTTCATACTTGCTCATTGGCCACACAGGGAAAACTCTAGTTTGACAGTTATAATTTTTAAATTTAAATTTGGCTTTGGAACTAGACCTAGAAAGGACTATCTATCTATCTTTCAGGCTTTGCCGAATGTAAGGCTTTATTAGCGGCCACCGAAAGGGGAAAAGACGCTATTAGTTTTGTGTGAAATGTCTGTCCGTCCGTTTAGATCTCGTAAACTAGAAAAGATAGTGAAAATCAGACATCATAACATTTTAGCCCATTCAAAGTTCTGATGCAACGGCTAATTTTTTCTTTTCTAAAAGCGAAAAATCTAATTTTTAAAATCTTTTATGCAAGCAGTTGTTTCATAGAAATTCACCACTTTTACAACTATTCACTATTAATAGTAACAAACACTGGAGGCTCTTTAGTAGGGGATACACCAATTGGACATATTTCGAGCACATTTATGCAAACGTTTTTTTAATTTTTTGTCAAAGTTTTTTTTTTTAAAAAACAGAAAATATCTATTTAGTATGCAAACAAGTTGGACAAAATTTAAAACAACAATTAATAAGAAATGTTTCATATTATCGCGTGCACTGTAATGCTACAATATGGATACAAAACACTTGACCAAAGGAAAAAAGGCCAGGTTCACATTAACTTCACATTCACTTTCACCTATCCTTTGGTTTGCTGGACCGCTGGGGAACCACACAAGATCTGTCAACCTTCTTTCTCTATTCTTATCTGTCATTTTTCTTTGATCAAATTTAATTCTGATTTTCTTTCTGAAAATAATGATACCTGCCTTTTTAACTGCCAGGGTGGACCACTTCGGGGGCCGATTTTGAGTTAGTGTTTCCACACAAACTGTCTTTGTAATCTTGTTGATTCAAGAATTTAACAAATTAATGTTCAGAAAATTCTGTTCATCGTCTTCTAGGTCTAGATTTAAAGGCCTAGATCTGATCTAGATCTGTTGTGTCAGTTGTAGTGTTGTGTTGAATAGGACATGATACTTGTTGGATGTTGTGTTAAATAGGACATGATACTTGTTGGATGTTTGTTGAATAGTACATGATACTTGTTGAATGTTCGTTGAATAGGACATGATACTTGTTGGATGTTTGTTGAATAGTACATGATACTTGTTGGATGTTTGTTGAATAGTACATGATACTTGTTGGATGTTCGTTGAATAGGACATGATACTTGTTGGATGTTTGTTGAATAGTACATGATACTTGTTGGATGTTTGTTGAATAGGACATGATACTTGTTGGATGTTTGTTGAATAGTACATGATACTTGTTGGATGTTTGTTGAATAGTACATGATACTTGTTGGATGTTTGTTGAATAGGACATGATACTTGTTGGATGTTTGTTGAATAGTACATGATACTTGTTGGATGTTTGTTGAATAGTACATGATACTTGTTGGATGTTCGTTGAATAGGACATGATACTTGTTGGATGTTTGTTGAATAGTACATGATACTTGTTGGATGTTTGTTGAATAGGACATGATACTTGTTGGATGTTTGTTGAATAGTACATGATACTTGTTGGATGTTTGTTGAATAGGACATGATACTTGTTGGATGTTTGTTGAATAGGACATGATACTTGTTGGATGTTTGTTGAATATGACATCATACTTGTTGGATGTTTGTTGAATAGGACATCATACTTGTTGGATGTTGTGTTAAATAGGACATCATACTTGTTGGATATTGCGTTGAATAGGACATCATACTTGTTGGATATTGCATTGAATAGGACATCATACTTGTTGAATATTGCGTTGAATAGGACATCATACTTGGATGTTGTGTTGAATAGGACATCATACTTGTTGGATGTTCTGAAGCAACAGGTCAAGTTGACTTTCTTCAACAATGAATCTTAAAGAAAAACAAAAGTAAAAAAAAAAATGTTTGAAATGGGAGAGGTGGGATTTGTTGGGGGGGGGGGGGGGGGGGGGGCAGGGTGAGGATGAGCAGTCCACCTCTTCAATTATTCAAAGCAGATATGTGCATAGCAAAGATTTACACCCTGTAGTGGCTTGCCCCCACCTGGTCTTAGGTTCTGTTTGAGTCACTGGTTGGTTGGTGAACACAAATTTGTAGAATCGCACACACACACTTGCTCCTACACACAAAAACACTCGCTTCTACACACACGCACTGTACACACCCTCAGGATTACTCACACGAAACCGTGTAATGGTTGACTTGCCCCCAGCTGTCACCCCACATTCCCAGGTCTTGACACAACTTTCAGGGGACACAAACGTTGGGCACTTGGTTCTTTTTTTTTTAATGGAAATAAGGGAAGGGAACTGTAAATTGTGATGTTAGGAAGAGTTACCTAATCTCTAAAAAGAAAGTCCTTTCAGTTCTCCGATTCCAGATTGTTATGCTAATGAGGTGTCTTTGTGTAGAGATTGTATTTTGTTGAAGACAGCGTCACTGTCATGTTGAGACAACTCTTTAGAATTCAAGTACACAACTCAATGTTCCTACTTTCTGTACTGGAGTCTACACCTTCTCGTCCCAGTACCTCTAATGCAAGTGGCTGTGTTCTAACAGAGTGTGAGAAGATAGTCAGCAGTCATGTCCAACGTGATCCATGTAGAAATGAAACGTTTCTGCTCTTCACATTCTTACATGGCTTATTTAGTCATCGCACCCAATCAGTGATTCCCATAGTGGTCTATATGGACCCCCAGGGACTTCCAAGGGGTCTACGAAAGTGAAAAAATAAATTGGGATCTATGGGGTGTTAACAAGGGTCTACGATAGTGGACTTCAAAAAAATTGTAATCAGGTCTTCTGGCTTCAAGAGATAATATTTGATACTTATTTTTTTTTTTTTTGGATAACTTCAAGTAATAATTTATACAATTTATTTTGCTTCGAATCAAGAATCGAATTGTATTCTAAATGTATAAAACTAAAAACTAAACTATCTGCGAAAAAAACAACACATTTGAAGTTAAGGACTTTTAAAAAATACATAATAAGAGAAACAGGGCGTCTACGAACAAAAACTGGAAAACACAACAAGGGGTCAACGAGACAAGAAAGTTTTAGAACCACTGCACTCAATGAATTACATAGTACATTTAACGAACGTTTCTTCTGTTTATTGTTAGATCATTACGAGAAGGTGGAAGCGGAAAGTGTAGGGCCAACATTAAGTCCGTCAACTACCAACGTTGTTCATGGCCTCAGTTTCGTTCCGAGGGTTTGTTGTGTTTCCCTGTATGCATCCTAATGTTTACTTCTGACACCAACATTAAACGTAAGCTAATCCTAAAAATAATACTGTATTCCGCTGTTTTAGTTTCCCCCATTAAATGATTGGCTTCTCTCATACAGCTTTAAAAAAAAAATGTTCGGGAATGACGTAATCAGATATTGAGATAAAACATGGCCGCTAGAACTATATGGAGCTAATGGATCCTGGAATGTTATCTACCGGCTGTCAGGATTGTGTTTTTTGCGGCACAATTTTCGGTGCCACTGGAGAGAATTATTCTATCTCCATCCCTTGGAGGGGGGTGCGAGAAGAGAGAGAGAAAGAGAGAGAGAGAGAGAGACCTTTTAGTCTAATTTGGTTCACTATCCTTATATTTGATTATCTAATCACAAGGTCAGTTTTTTTTATATAAAATCTGTAGCGAGATGCCAGCAGGCCACATCAAGTCAGTGCATCCTAGAGTTTAGTTTGTAGATTCATATTTTCGTTTATTTAGATATGTGCATTTTAGATCAAACAGTCGATGAACAGTAGATTTATAGACAGAGAGAAAGAACGACAAATAGTTAGTCAGACAGACATACAGATAGATAGATAGATAGATAGATAGATAGATAGATAGATAGATAGGTAGGTATGTACTTTAAATTTTGAAACATCTGTTACTATTTTATCATGTAAAAAAGTGTGCGTGCACGTGCATGAAACAGAGAGAGGGGGAGAGACAGAGAGAGACCTAGAGACATAGAACTATGACTTTGAAAAGTAAATAAAGTTTCCACTGGCTTTCTTTAATTCTGTGCGTGATACCACAAACTGCCAGTTCTGTTAGTTTCAAACCGGAAATCAGCTAAAGTACATTTCACACAGGCATCAAAAATTGGGTCACACCGATCGCATGAGTCCTGTTGAATAATACATGACGTAACATTTATAGCAGCATGCCAAGATCAAACTATCCGATCAAGAACTAGATCTACGTATTAAGATTTCCATCGCTACCATGGTGGGAGTTAAAACTTCAGTTCCTAAACTGGAGTTGAGTTAAAACAGTGAAATCTAGCCCGTGGAATCACGTGCAGCCAGTTTCTGCCTGCGCAAGTGTGAAAGTCATGACGTACAAGGCAGTAAAACGTCCCACCCTTGGGACAGATTATTGCGCCAGATAAAATGTTTCTTGGTCCACTCCACCCTAGCCCCTCTTCTCTGCGATATTTTTTTGTTCCTGGTTATATTTTTGGCGGTTTGGGATGTTATCGATTTTGTACGTGAGCGAGACAAAAATGTAAGAGTGAATAGAAAGGGAGGGAGAGAGGGAGAGAGAGGGGGAGGGAGAGAAGGAGGGGGAGGGAGAGAGGAAAGAAAGACATTGAGTGTCCATTCTGTCTTGACACACTCGTGAAGTCAATGTCTACATTCTGAAGCAGTAGAAAGTGCAGGGGGGCATTAGAAGGATGGTCTATGGTTTGCTGTTGTTTTTATTTCGATTTTTTTTTGGGGCGGGGGGATCCATGTCTGATGTTTAGCCACTACTATCTAATTGAGGTTCACTACATCAGATTACGATTTTATCTGGTATAATTTAAACTTTAAACAAAAAGTTAAAACATCTTCAAGGGGGCTGTCTGATATAGAAGTGACACTTTAAATATCTTTAGAGTTATTACTCTTGTAATTTGTAATAAGGTTGGTGGATCAGAACTTGTTTAATATCCATCTGCCCGGCTGAAACAAACCAGACGTTTCAATAGTTTCAGGTTGATGGACTTTACTTCAGAATACCGGAAAAGAAAAATCTCAATACATGTAGAATGTTGTGACCTCCAAGTGGTCAACTATTTTCAACTGTGACCAATGTAATTGGTGAACTCCTCTTCATCTATTGCATAAAGTTTCTGTTATGCATAGCTTACCTGGGTTGTTTTATCTCAGGTTATTATACCCCCACCCCTGCCGACAGTCTTCCTTGCAGCCTCCTATTGACCCCTCCCCCCATCCCCCCGTTTTGTGAACCTGGTGAATAACGAAACTTTCTCACAAAACATCAAATTGCGCCACTCAGAGATCAGACGGCTACATAAGAAGAGACAAAACAACAACGTCACAATGACTTGAGGTCAATGTTGGAAGGTTATGATGACAGAGGTCATCTTCAGGTATAACCTATTTGAAATCACAATTAACCAAGTGATTGACATGTATCGAGACATAATTGATATGTATAGAGACACAATTGATATGTAGAGACATTAGCTTGGCACTTTGTTTTCATTCAGTGATGTCGCAACTGTGTTTGTATGTGAAGTGACCAGAAACTATATGCGCTTGTTTTACAAAATAAAACTAAGAATTTACTTGTAGTGCAGGGTTCTTTTTTTTTGTCTAGATGTAAATATAGATACAATATCAAAGCGTCTGTCCGACATTCTTAGGCGGTATTCAAAGAACACAAATCCACTTCAGTATTGTACATCTCACATGTCTGTTGTTGTTACTGTCAGTGTTTGTCACGTACACTGTATCTATATTTAGCCGCCCAAGGTTACCAGCCAGAACTTCAGTTAGCTCGGGAAATTCCATCACGCAACAAAGGTATGTTTTGGAGTGAATGTTATTTATTGTACTTTGAGCTGCATTTATTGGTTGGCCTTGCAGTGTAGAGGTTAGTCACGTGATTACGCTCTAGAGCCCGGGAAGATTCTAGATTGACGCCAGTGTCGTGCGGAACGTGTTAGACATAACATGTACTAAATTCTTGTGTTAGAACTCAAAGTAAGAAGACATAATTTCATTATTGTGTGGATCATTTATTCAATAGAAATATATTCTGTTCTAGTCAAGTACATTTAACCATTGTAATTAGTTGTGAATAGCTTTTCCAAGTTCTGAATTAAAGCATTTGTTTTAGACGAAGAGAAGTTTCTTCATGAATATAATAATATACTTAGATCGACATAGCGATTAGCAACTTCTAGATGATCCTCTTATCAACTGGCAACTTCTAGATGATCATCCTATCAACTGGATCTAGATACTTCTAAACGATCATCTTATTAAAAGACGATTTCTGAATCCTCGGCAATTACGATAATTAATTGTTCTTCAACGTGACATTTTGACATCAAGTTTGATCATAACATTGTTGTTGTTGTTGTTGTTGCTGTTGTTGCTGTTAGTGTTGTTGTTGTTATTGTTGTTGTTGTTAGTGTTGTTATTGTTGTTGTTGTTAGTGTTGTTATTGTTGTTGTTAGTGTTGTTGTTGTTGTTAGTGTTGTTGTTGTTGTTAGTGTTATTGTTGTTGTTAGTGTTGTTGTTGTTGTTAGTGTTGTTGTTGTTGTTGTTAGTGTTGTTGTTAGTGTTGTTGTTAGTGTTGTTGTTGTTGTTGTTGTTAGTGTTGTTATTGTTGTTAGTGTTGTTGTTGTTAGTGTTGTTGTTGTTATTGCTGTTGTTGTTAGTGTTGTTATTGTTGTTGTTGTTAGTGTTGTTATTGTTGTTGTTAGTGTTGTTGTTGTTGTTAGTGTTGTTGTTGTTGTTGTTAGTGTTATTGTTGTTGTTAGTGTTGTTGTTGTTGTTAGTGTTGTTGTTGTTGTTGTTAGTGTTGTTGTTAGTGTTGTTGTTAGTGTTGTTGTTGTTGTTGTTGTTGTTGTTAGTGTTGTTGTTGTTGTTAGTGTTGTTGTTGTTAGTGTTGTTATTGTTGTTTGTGTTGTTATTGTTGTTGTTGTTGTTAGTGTTGTTGTTAGTGTTGTTATTGTTGTTTTTAGTGTTGTTGTTGTTGTTAGTGTTGTTATTGTTGTTTTTAGTGTTGTTGTTGTTGATAGTGTTGTTATTGTTGTTAGTGTTGTTGTTAGTGTTGTTAGTGTTGTTGTTAGTGTTGTTAGTGTTGTTGTTAGTGTTGTTGTTGCTGTTGTTAATGTTGTTGTTGTTAGTGTTGTTATTGTTGTTGTTAGTGTTGTTGTTGGCGATATTTGCAAACCAAACAACATCCTCTAGTCCAGAGAGTCAGTTGAATAGTCAATAGTTAATCAGAATTTGAAATTTAAATAGTAGACTTTTAAAATCCGACTTACTATCCGATCTAGATTGTATTGACTTAAAGTGAGAAAAACATTCAGTTAACAGACAAGCAATCCTTTCATTTCAGTTAAATACATTCTTGTTTGACATGGAGATTACGCACACAGCATCTTTTGTATGTGTGTGTATGAACCTAGGGGGAAACGCTGTGTGTGAGTGTGTGAGGGTAAACGTGATGACTATTCTACTTGATAGACAACTCTTCTAGAAAAGAGAAATCTACAATGTGCTCACTCATTCTTGCAGGGCTACGACTCAAGTCTCTAGAGATAACTGAACGTACTAGATAGCCCTAAAGGTGTTTATCTTGAGTGTTGTGCAGTAGCCTTTACATCTATATCGATCCATAGCCTATAAGTGACCACTGGTCAAACATCCAGTGGTCTATCTTTGCAACTAATGTCACTTATAGAGCACTCAATTGTGATTTGTGCTATTAATGGTGACATGATCAAACCTCGTCACAAACGTTCGACAAGTGGTCTTTTAGGAATCTCGAAGGTTAAAATTGGGTATTAGGACAGATGGAGCCGGCACCCGAACATGGTCTGTGCGTGTGTGTGTGTGTGTGTGTTTGGGCGAGATTGTGTGCGCGTGCATGTGTGCGTCCTGAAAAACAAGTTCATTATATTACGTCGAGGAAGCCACGTGATCTTATTATAGCATTGATTGCTTCCCTTTGAGAACTTTTCCACAATATTTTATTTTTTGACATTGTTCTGATTGTGTGTTTAGTGGGAAGAAAGTTTTGAAGAAAAAAGAAACTTGATGGTAAACATTCTGCCTGGACAACATTCTTTATGCGTGCAATAAGCTTAACGACGGGGGGGGGGGGACTCCCCGTTCCATGTAGCGAGAAGGAAAGCAACATGATACTGTGTAGCTGTGTCTCATGGACACATTTTGTCTTGACACACTCGTGAAGTCAATGTCTACATTCTGAAGCAGTAGAAAGTGCAGGGGGGCATCAGAATATTCATCGGAATATTAGTGGCTTATACATCAAGCAGAAGCGCTACATTTCGAGTCTGATAGCCATATACATCAAATAGTGTCACTACATCTCGGAACTTCCTGGAACTTTACAGTTCACTTGAATCAATAATAGTTAAACATTACAGCATGGCCCAATACGTTTTAGAGATGTATACATATTGCTTTGCTAATATGTTTAAACAAAGACACTAAAATGCAAACATAGGCATACGTTTTGTTGTGTTTTGTTGTGTTTTTGTTTTTTGGCAAACAAGATTCTGAATCTGTCAGTGAATCTGAAAGCTACTGACATTGATCTGGTCTGTGAATGAAATGAGCCACTGGAAGGCAAAGGAATGGAACGAACGTTTCGGACATTGTTCCATGACCACACGAGCCACAAAGAGCTACTTTTTACTTTTTTTGTTGACCACACGAACCACAAGCAGCCACTTTTTACTTTGTTTCATGACCACACGAGTCACAAGCAGCTACGTTTTACTCTGTTCCATGACAACACGAGCCACAAAGAGCTACTTTTTACTTTGTTCGATGACCACACGAACCACAAGCAGCTACTTTTTACTTTTTTCGTTGACCACACGAACCACAAGCAGCCACTTTTTAATTTGTTCCATGACCACACGATTCACAAGCAGCTACTTTTTACTTTGTTCCATGACCACACGAGCCACGAGCAGCTACTTTTTACTTTGTTCCATGACCACACGAGCCACAATTAGCTACATTTAACTTTGTTCCATGACCACACGAGCCACAAGCAGCTACTTTTTTTTAATTGGTTAAAGCTGAGCAAGGAAAACAAAAGGCAAAATCTTTGATCCTAAAAGAGAATACCTAAAGAAAAGAGAATACCTAAAGAAAAGAGAATACCTAAAGAAAAGAGAATACCTAGTTATCGGAAAGAATTATCCAAGAAAAGAAACCATGTTTCAGTGTTATCGAAAACAAGAGTTTGGAAATAGACATACGAGGAGCCTAAGTCAACTACCATGCCTGGTGAGTCTAACAAGAGATAGAGTTTTTTTATTGACAATAATAGTGACATCGGTGTACAGTTGTCTGACACTATTTAAACCATGACAAGAAAACAATGAAATGTGTTGAGCGCTCAAGTGACGATGTTGTGGACGAGAACAAGACAAAGTTCTCTCATCCAACAAGTGGATGGTGTTGGTCATTTCCTAGGGAAACAACCAATTGTACTGTTTTGAACTAAATGCGGATCTTTAATACCCGATATACAGAGTTAGAATAGTCTAGTTAGAATAGTCTAGTTAGAGTAAGTGAGGAGATTGACAGAAGTAATTGTAAAAAGTAATCAGTTTGTAATATTAACAGATCTCACAGTTGGCAGATCTCACAGTTGGCAGATTTGAAAATAAAACAAAATGTAAATGTTTAAATATAAATTGAAAGTAAACAAATAAATATTAGAGCTGAGCTAGGTTATAAAGTTCGTTTTATACTACAAATAAATATTAGAGCTGAGCTAAGTTATAAAGTTCGTTTTATACTACAAATAAATATTAGAGCTGAGCTAAGTTATAAAGTTCGTTTTATACTACAAATAAATAATAACGAAATGAAATCCAATTTCCATCTGTCTAACCTCAAGAACATGATTTATAGCCGTGAGTCTCCAATGACAGGCCACGGAAGAGGTCAATAAAAGCCAAGATTGTTAGCCCAAAAATTCTTGGGAAACTTCCAAACGTAGTTTTGTTCTTCAACTCATTGAGTCTAAAACTTTGGTTTCACTTCGCTCCAAAAGTTGTCTTTTAGTAACAACATTTCGTGAGTGGGTTTAGAAATAACACAAAATTTGTCTCACAGTTTTGCCTTCGACATTTACTGAGATGGTTAGAGGCCAGCAAGTGAGTTTCAAGGAAGACATGAAAGTTAGACCAAGTATTGTTTCACATTGTGCATTACACGAGCAGAGTTTTAGTTTAGGCTCTATAAGAATCTAGACTGTAAGACATTTTTTGATGTAAAACAAAAAATTCGGATTACATCAAACGCCTTACTTCAATGTAGCAAAGCCTCAAATGTTCATTTTTTGAGGAAATTGTACAAATGTGTTAGCAATCCATGCAGTAAGAGACTCTCTCTATTTATAGATCTCCATGTACTTCTCTTTCCTTCTAAAAACAGTCAATTGGTTCTAGAGTACTCACACATGCGAGCAGACACTATTAGTTCTAGATCTAGGTCAACATTTAAGTTCTCTATTTTCTGGGGGGAAAAAAAGTTAAATCTTGATTAAAATTGTACAACCTTCTCAAGATTTATGTGTGTATTGTGTGTCAGAAGAATTGTTAGAACCTAGTCAAAAATTATAGCAGGGAATCGGCACTGAAGGCGTCTTGTCGTTGGAAAGAATTGAGTCCTGTCCTTTGTACAGACGTGGACCAGGAGCTCTTAATTAATCCCGAGTCTTGTCTGAACGTTCCACAATGGTAGCAACCATTTAGACTTCAACAAATGTCTGTTTCTAATCGTTCAGATCAAATCTTAAACAAATCTCATATATCTATATTGATCAACCTTCCATTTACATCAAATCGTATTTTTCCGGTACCATCTTCTAGAAACCTCTAACATATAACTTACAGTCGATGTCCTTGTTAGTAAAGCTTCCATCAATTATTTACCCAAAGACATAGGTATAGATTAAAACCCTTGTAGGTTATAATGTCGACTTTAGGTTGCGAAGACTATCACTACAGCTTAGACTTAGTAGCCGGCTTGTCTGGACATTTCAATTGTGTAGTCTCAAGGAAGAAAAAAGCATTTAATAATTCAATTTCCGTTTTTAAAACTCAGAGACTTTTGAGAGAAACACTTCAATCAGAGCAGACACTCAAATCTAGTCAATTCTGACCACCACAGGGGACGGGAGTTCCTGCGGTACTAAAGCAAGGTCAGTCTGGACGTGCCAGCACTTGTCTGGTGACCTGTACATTCCTGCTCACGTTGTGCTGGCCTGTATACTAATGAGATCATTAGTCCACTATTAGTCCACTATCGGAATCTAAGCAGTCATTTCTTCCCTAACGACTTTCCTATCAGCAGGCTGGGGGGGGGGGGGATATAAAAGTCGAATTGTTTCATCTTGTAACGAACTTAAGGTCAAAGTTCACTAATTATCATTTCTAGACAGTATATAGTCAACTCAAGACAGTATATAAAGTCAAATCAAGACAGTATATAAAGTCAACTCAAGACAGTATATAAAGTCAACTCAAGATAGTATATAAAGTCAACTCAAGACAGTATATAAAGTCAACTTAAGACAGTGTATAAAGTCAACTCAAGACAGTAAATAAAGTCAACTCAAGACAATATATTAAGTCAACTCAAGACAGTATAAAAAGTCAACTCAAGACAGTATGTAAAGTCAACTCAAGACAGTATATAAAGTCAACTCAAGACAGTATATTTAGTCAACTCAAGACAGTGTATAAAGTCAACTCAAGACAGAAAATAAAGTCAACTCAAGACAGTATATTAAGTCAACTCAAGACAGTATATAAAGTCAACTCAAGACAGTATGTAAAGTCAACTCAAGACAGTATATAAAGTCAACTCAAGACAGTATATAAAGTCAACTCAAGACAGTATATAGTCAACTCAAGACAGTATATAAAGTCAACTCAAGACAGTATATAAAGTCAACTGAAGACGTAAAAGTCCAAGAAGTTTTGTAACGTTTCGCCTCCCCCTCCCCATCACTGGACTTCCCAACTCAATAAGTAGCAACCATTAAAAGTACATCCACAGTTTGTCGTCTGTTGTGTTCAGACGTAGAAGCTTCACGGTTCTACTACATCATTGTTGGGACTGTGTTTACCTGCAAGTCAGTAACACAATGGGATTCAACTCTGTCTAGAGAACTCAAACTTTGTGCCTAAATATGTCCACATTATGTCTAGATAGTTCAACTCTAAAGTCTAGATAGTTCAACTCTAAGTCTAGATAGTTCAGCTCTAAAGTCTAGATAGTTCAACTCTAAAGTCTAGATAGTTCAACTCTATGTCTAGACAGTTCAGCTATAAATTATAGATAGTTCAACTCTAAGTCTAGATATTTCAACTCTAAGTCTAGATAATTCAACTCTAAGTCTAAATAGTTCAACTCTAAGATAGTTTAACTCTAAGTCTAGATAGTTCAACTCTATGTCTAGACAGTTCAGCTATAAATTATAGATAGTTCAACTCTAAGTCTAGATAGTTCAACTCTAAGTCTAGATAATTCAACTCTAAGTCTAAATAGTTCAACTCTAAGATAGTTTAACTCTAAGTCTAGATAGTTCAACTCTATGTCTAGACAGTTCAGCTATAAATTATAGATAGTTCAACTCTAAGTCTAGATAGTTCAACTCTAAGTCTAGATAATTCAACTCTAAGTCTAAATAGTTCAACTCTAAGATAGTTTAACTCTAAGTCTAGATAGTTCAACTCTAAAGTCTACATAGTTCAACTCTAAGTCTATATAGTTCAACTCTAAGCATAGATAATTCAACTCTAAGTCTAGATAGTTCAACTCTAAGTTTAGATAGTTCAACTTTAAAGTCTAGATAGTTCAACTCTCCTAAGTCTAGATAGTTTACTCTAAGTCTAGATAGTTCAACTTTAAGTCTAGATAGTTCAACTTTAAGTCTAGATAGTTCAACTCTAAAGTCTAGATAGTTCATCATTAAAAAAGGACAGTATTCTGTCTTTTGATAATTACAATATGAGGTCTACGTTTAAAGCATGCCAATAGTACTTTCAAATTGTTTCAAATTTTTCGCTCCATGTGATTAATAAAAAAAATATTATGTTGAAAGTTTATTCCCCAATCATTGGATTTTGGTTGTAGCTTAAGGAACTGAGCTCAAACAAGACAAAGTGACTAACTAAGGTGTGTTACAACTTTATAATTATCTGAGATTATACAAGACTAAGTAATTAACTGAGGTGTGTTATACCGAAGATAAAACAAGACTAAGTGACTAACAGAGATGTGTGTCTGAGATGATACAAGACTAAGTGACTAACAGAGATATGTGTCTGAGATGATAAAAGACTAAGTGACTAACAGAGATGTGTGTCTGAGATGATACAAGACTGGCAAACTTGTAAGATATGACTGTGAGACAGAGAATGGATTTTTAGCTGTTACTTCTGTTTCGTGTTCCAACGTAGCCATGTCTCTTTGTGATATTTAGACGCGTAAACAATTTCATTTTGAATAGACAGCTTCTGTGCAATGTAAAGACAAGGATGTGAAACTGCACATGAAGCAATTAATAGACTTAGTCTAATTAAGAATCGTAGTTGTGGGTTTCTAATTAGTGGTCCAGTAGCAAGAGCTAGTAAGAGATTTCTTTAAGGGTAGAGGAATGAGGCTTCTTGTGTTTCATGTAACTGCTAGGTGACATTAACCTCTACTTGAAAACCACACTTGACGGCATTGACCCCCTTCTCTGTCTCTTGACTCCTCCCATCTCTTGACCCCCATGACTTCTCTTGTACTGACTTGTGGGTAGGTTCTTAACTGTTTGAACTGAGCCTGTATTTAATGGGAGCGTGTTCTTCCAGTTAGAACAGAGGCCGCTATCTGAAGAAAGGGTTTTGTTTGAGGGGAAAAACGCATTATGAATACTTGCGCTTATCGGGAGTTGATCGCAACTCTTAGAACGTAGTCAAGTGGTAAGGGTTAGTGGAACTATTGTGCGTGTGTGTGTGTAGGAAATACGTTACATCTGTGAACTCTTCAGTACTTTGATCTAAATCTTACAGAGTACTTATATCCCTAGATGTTCCTGCTAACAGAGTACTTACATCCCTAACAGAGTACTTACATCCCTATATGTTCCTGGTTACAGAGTACTTACATTCCTAGATGTTCCTGCTAACAGAGTACTTACATCCCTAGATGTTCCTGCTAACAGAGTACTTACATCCCTAGATGTTCCTGCTAACAGAGTACTTACATCCCTAGATGTTCCTGCTAACAGAGTACTTACATCCCTAGATGTTCCTGCTAACAGAGTACTTACATCCCTAGATGTTCCTGCTAACAGAGTACTTACATCCCTAGATGTTCCTGCTAACAGAGTACTTACATCCCTAGATGTTCCTGCTAACAGAGTACTTACATCCCTAGATGTTCCTGCTAACAGAGTACTTACATCCCTAGATGTTCCTGCTAACAGAGTACTTACATCCCTAGATGTTCCTGCTAACAGAGTACTTACATCCCTATATGTTCCTGCTAACAGAGTACTTACATCCCTATATGTTCCTGCTAACAGAGTACTTACATCCCTATATGTTCCTGCTAACAGAGTACTTACATCCCTATATGTTCCTGCTAACAGAGTACTTACATCCCTATATGTTACTGCTAACAGAGTTCAAAAGTTTACACTAATCTAGTGACTATAAATACGATTGTGTAGTTCTATGACAAGATTAACTTTGTCAACATCGACATGAGCATGGTGAGACCCATTCATTGCAGAACATGGTGAGACCCATTCATTGCAGAACATGGTGAGACCCATTCATTGCAGAACATGGTGAGACCCATTCATTGCAGAACATGGTGAGACCCATTCATTGCATGAATCTTGCCCCCAGACTTCCTCATTTCGGTATTTTATTATTATCATCATTTACAAATGACTCAAGAATAAATTCATGAGTCTCCTGTTGAACAATTGCGCTACGGGAGGGGGCGGAGGCATCAGGTTTCTGTTGCACAAATAAAACCTTGCACACACACACACACAAAATGTTAAGATGAACTTGTTGAGAGTTGGCTTATGATGATCGAATGAAATAATAAGTTGAACAAATTCTTCATGGGTCATTTTGGAAAACTTTACCTTTCACCTTCCTTTGCTGATTGAATATGTTAAAAATCACACTGACCTAGATTATATTTTTAACAAATTATTCTAGTCCTAGTTACACTCATCTGCATTATCGTGATCTTTATTATTCTCATCCTCATTATTCTCACACTAATGTCGTCAATTCCAATATCTTTATTATCACTATCCTTGTTCTCATCAATATCATTACAATTATCCTTATCATTATCACTATCTTAAACATAATCCTAATTCTCATTACTCTCACCTTCCTCAACCCCATCCCCATAAACCTACTCCTCGTTAGAAGCTCGGCTGTGAGGAGACCCAAGACGCTAAACTGTTGGAGAAGTTGACATTGTAAATGTAGTCTCTGATGGGATTGGAAAAAGTTTGATCTTCTGCTCAGTCACAGTTTATGTACATTCAGATATCTGGCACGAATCTGGGTTATCTATCATCCTCTGGCTCACTCCCCCTCCCCCCAGCACACCCGAGGCCCAACATTTCCTCCATGTCAGCCATCTCACTTATCGATCTCTGCCTACAGTATCGAAAAGTGCCTCGACCAATCAAAAATGTCGGGGAGTCTCTAGTCAGCGATGAGGAAGGATGGAGGGGGACAAGAGAGGGGGGGGGGGGCGTGAAGCACATGAGGAGGGGGATAGAGAGATAAATGGCCAGGGGGAAAAAATCGCCCCGAGCCGTTTATATTTTCCTGCTATTATCGGTCAGTCTCAGCAAGTTCTGTTCGCAGTAGCTCTCTGAAACGTTGGTACACAGTCGGGATTGCATTAGTGGCATTGCAGCTTGTGTAGTTGTTTTGAATGACCTCTGACCTAGTCCATAGTCGACATTGCGGAAATTTTCTCTGATACATTTAGATGTGTGTGTTTCAGTGCAAGTTTTTTCCCCTTGGATTACATAACTGAGATATGTCACTTAGTTGTAACAAGAGTTCAATCCCCTAATTGGCATGTTTTGTTTGGACTGTTATTGATGAGTTCTTATTGATCCCAAGCCAATTATTCTTATGAAAGTAAGTTCGGATTACTTTGATAGTCTGATATTCTTCTCATAGTAACTAGAGACCTATGCATTTTATTTTTTAACAATTAGATGATACATTAGAGTTGGTTTTGTTGTGACCTAGACGACTCTTACCCTAGTCTTGATTTGTACAAGTTTATATTTACTTACTGCTGCTAATGTATCATGCTATTTTTTAAAAATTTAGATGATACATTAGCAGCAGTAAGTAAATATAAACTTGTGCAAATCAAGACTAGGGTAAAAGTCGTCTAGGTCACAACAAAACCAACTCTATTTGAAAAGATGGAGCCGTGTCAAATGTAAAACTAATGTATTAATATGATGACTTGAAATCATTGTTTTCAAAATAGATATACATAAAATAAAGTACTTTTCATTATCAGGGGTTCTAAACCTGTGGGTCGCGACCCCCTACCGCCCTCCCAGGGGTCGCCTAAGATCATCGGAAAAATGTTTGTTTTTCCGTCTATGTTACATCGGAAGTTTTTTGTTTATTTCGTTCCTAACGTTTTCTTGTAGCAGAGTTGGCAGCACACCTTCATTTGTAACAGTGGAAGAGAGGGACATTACTCTGGTTCATTTATTATCATACACATTATGAAACGTACACTATCTTTGGCTATGTTCAGTTTCTAACACTACATATACATCATGAACATCAGGCAGATACATTGTAATAACGATTTTATAACTTTGGTTAAATGAAAGTTACTTGGCCTATGAACGAGCATACTTTTACGTTGGGGGGTCGCCGCCTTGTGGGGAATTGTATATGAGGTCGCGGAGTTAAAAAGGTTGAGAACCGCTGGTCATAATAAATGTATTTATATAACACTAAAAAATATATTGTATCAATTGGCGGTAGTATTTATATTTGTTTGATGAATTCAACAACAACATTATATTCAGTTCTTTTCAGTTTGAAATCATCACAACAATTTGAAGCTTGTCCTTGTATTACATCTTTGATAGGTTCCAACGTCGCGATGTAAACCGATTTTCGGTGTAAATCTGTATGTACTGTATGTAAATACTTTAAGCACTTATCCTAACTAACACCTATCCTAACACCTCCTATCACAGTAAGCCTTACGCTGCTTAATGATCAGAAAACACATTAGGAAAATTTATAAAATAAGTTTAGAAATGAAATGAGACATTCATAAGAAAGACAGAGAGAGAGAGTGAGAGAGCAGGTTTATTGGAAAGAGGAAGATTAAGAAGGTGCAGGAGATACTGCCGCAGGTAATTCTGGAGAGGCAGCTGAGGAAGATGGCGTACAGTGCGAATTGAGTGAATGCGTCTTCCTCCGTCTCTTTCCGCGTCGCTGCGAATTCTTCAGCCGGGCTCTCACCAATTAGTTCTCGCAAACTTAAAGTTTGTATTTACGATGACAACAGAAAACCACAGAAGGTTTGATCTAGTATATGGGAGATGTGTCGAAACCACGAAATAAAGTTTTATATAGTATATGGGAGATGTGTCGTAACCATAGAACAAGGCTGTATATAGTATATAGGAGATGTGTCTTACCAGGAAACTTAAGTCGAAACAAGACTTTCTATAAGTATATAGGAGATGTGTCGTAACCAGGAAACATCGTAGCTCGTGACTGACGTAACTCGAGGACCTCCTGTATTTGTATTCAGCTACTTTATTTGCATTGTTTTAATGTTAGATGTCTTTCACCAAACTAGTTACGTAAACAACCTTATATTACCGACAAAACGAGTCACATTGAACTAGTTGCAAAGACCACCGTAAGATTAGTAATAAAAACAAGTGACAATGGAATCGCTAGGAAAACAAACGATATCTTTATGCACTACATTGCACTTCTAGACAAATCCTACAAGAAATCCTTCTCTCTGCTCACAACAACTGATAGCAGGGCGTTAGGTTTTGACAAACGTGGATTATGCAAATACAAGAGTTCACTGAAACTTGCCTCGTGTAGCGTTCTTATCATTTGGGATTGTCCTATTTAGAGTAGGACTCTAATGTTATTTTAATTTCCTTTCTCTTTAAATTAAAATTTTATTCTTCCTTATTCATACATTGATCGACCAATTTCTTTAAAAACAAGAGGGCCTCATTTGAATGTCATGTACATTATAGAACATCGTCGATATATTACAAAATAATTTGTGTCAAAGTTTATATATATATATATATTGGTTTATGCAAATCAATGTCTTGACAGACAGACGATGGTTGAATGGATAGTAACTAGATCTGAATTTTAAGACAAAGTTGTTTTTTTATTTGGACAGGAATATTTGATATAAGTTGTTTAGTTCTTAACAGGCGTGGTGGATTAGCGGTAAAGCTTGGCTTCGAGCCGTCGATCCCGGGTTCGAATCCTGGTGAAGACTTTAAATTTGGGGATCTTTGGGCGCCTCTGAGTCCATCCAGCTATAATGGTTACCTGGCAATAGTTTGGGAAAAGTAAAGGCGTTTAGTCGTTGTGTTGGCCACATAATACCCTCGTTAACCGTAGGCCACAGAAACATATGACCATTACATCATCTGCCCTATAGAAGGCAAGATCTGAAAGGGGAACTTTAGTTACTTCTTGTTAAATGTACTTTAAAGCTCCACCTATTATGCGATCACAAATCTAAAGATGCAAGGGGTTTGAAATGCTATCCCCTGATCTAACACTCACACACACAGGAGTACACAGCATGCCAGTACACCAAATAATTGGAGTCAGTTCAGCATTGTGTACAGTAAAGGTCATAATACTTAAACAATTCTTTCTTACCTACCAGCACCCTACACAGAAACGCCCTCTTTCCCCCCAGTCTGACTCACATCTGATAGAAGTAGGGGGCTCACACCCATCTCCCTAAATCTCCTTCAAACCTCCCCCCCTCTCCTCCCGTAACCGAGTATTATTTCTTGTCCTGGCACCCAGGTGGTCATGTTTAATTGTTGGGACCGTGACCTTCTCGTCTGGCACTCTAGAAGAAACCATTGAGTGTATGTTTTAGAATGATCTTAGAGTTCCAGCTCAAATGTTCGGGCGCGTCTTGCACAGTCCTTAATAAACTTGTTTAGTTTTTGTTCAATAAATTGTGTCCCCTATGTTGGAGTCTTGAAGCCTTGCTGAGATTTCTTTGTGTGTAGTTTCCGTAACCTGAGAACATTCACGAAACTGGAGAGCATGCTAGTGACCTAAGGGCTGTTTGGATTAGGGTGTCGCTGAAAGGGGTGTGCAGTGCGGGTCCTTTGTGCTACAGACTTTTTGATTTATCTGACCCGAGTAGAAACATGAGCGTCCACCCTTTCTTATTAAAACAAGAGGGGAGGGGGAGGAGGCTGAGCAACTGTTTTGACTTTGGTAACGTGACTAGAGGACTTGATGGTAACGTGACTAGAGGACTTGATGGTAACGTGACTAGAGGACTTGATGGTCACGTGACTAGAGGATTTGATGGTAACGTGACTAGAGGACTTAAGGTGTACTGGACACAAATGAACTATTTCCTTTGACTAGGAGAGAATGTTGAACAAATAAGGGGGAGGGGAAGGTGAGAGTTTCTGCTAGCGTGCCCTGGTGCTAGCAGGTCAATTACAGAGATTACTAATGAATTTATACGATTAGCTTAATCTTTTGATTCCGGATAGAAGGTTGTAGTTTAACAGCGTAAGACCCCCGATGGGTTTTAGGTCATGACGATAAAGTCGACTTGTCGTTGCCTACATGGAGGACCCCCTCCAGTGTCAGCGGCTTGTGTCCCGAGATATTTGTAACGCTTTCACTCAGGGAAGTTTTTCTCGTAGAGTCTCGTGTTGCAACAGGAATCTCGTGGGATTGGCATCAGGTCGGGAAGTGGAAAGGTAGAGAAAAAGTGGGGAGGTAGAGTAGAAATGGGGAAGGGGTAGTGGAGTGAGTTTGGATGTGTATGTGTGTTTTTGTGTGGTGTCTTCAAGTGTGTAAGTGTGTTGTCTGGAGGTGTATGTGTGTGGTGTCTGGAGGTGTATTTGTGTTGTGTGTGGTGTCTGGAGGTGTATTTCTGTTGTGTGTGGTGTCTGGAGGTGTATTTGTGTTGTGTGTGGTGTCTGGAGGTGTTTTTGTGTTATTTGTGGTGTCTGGAGGTGTAATTCTGTTGTGTGTGGTGTCTGGAGGTGTATTTGTGCTGTGTGTGGTGTCTGGAGGTGTTTTTGTGTTATTTGTGGTGTCTGGAGGTGTAATTGTGTTGTGTGTGGTGTCTGGGTGTATGTGTGAAAGGAGTTTGAAATGAATATTAACTTTTTATATTGAATAATTTAATATTTTAGATATTGATAGTGGTCTCCCTTGTATAGTGGTTGTTTCTTTAATTGAGTAGCTTCTAGAGAGTTTGGTTTGCAATACAATTCTTACTGCTGCTAGTCTCCCCTTAACTCGGTACAAATATTGTATGGATCGTCGGAATGAGACAGAAGCAAAAGAGAAAAACTTTCCACAGTGAAACTATATTTTAGATATTTGTACAAAGCTTCTATCAACTCAGTCTGTCTGTCTGTCAAAAGTCTGGGCACGTTATTTTCACACACCCTATATCGGATCAAGCTAAAATTTCGCACAATTATTTCTTTTGCCTGATTACACAAGAATCAATAACAAATAAATAAAACGATCATGTAAACATTCCCCCTCCCCCCTATTCCAACTGGTGCAGACACAAGGGACTAGCGCATGGAGAGAACGAAAAGCGAGACAAAAACTATTGGTAAAAATATTTCTAATCGCACAGATTTATTATGCCTAACTCCGTGAATGTGGAGCGTCTATCCCATAGACGTTCTTACCCTACCTTTGTTTCGTTGCATTTTTAAATTAAACTAACAACAGTGGAACTATTTTTACTTTATAAAAGAGTTCTTCATCCTTTGTTTACAAAGAAATTAGAAGGTTTTGGCTTTATTTAGACATTTATTTATTATTTTTTTTACAATGTAAAAAAACGTCGCCATGACTACGCTAGTCCAAGACACACCCACAATGTTGACTACTGAAGAAACTTTATAATTATTCTAAAATTTATCACAAATAAATAGTAATAATGAAGAATTTGATCTAGAATATATAGATTAGATCCATTGTAAGTCTAAATTTAGAGTTTTTATATCTATATACTAATTAGTATTTAGATCTAAATCTATTATTGTCAGTAGGCTAGGTGTAGTCTCTAGATCGAGATTGACTAGATCTAAGCTTTTATCTCTAGACTTCGACTCTAGATCTAGATATATCTCTAGATCTAAGCTTATGGTAAATAAAAAGAAAGGAAATGGTAGATCTACATCAAACAATCCTCCACTGTGGGCATTAATTGCCCATTTTCTTTTTTTTTTTTTAGTATTGTTTATCTGTAAAAATCTACATCACGTCTATGCTTGTACAAGACACACCCACAATGTTTACTACTGAAGAACCTTTATTATTATTTTATTTATACTTCTGTGAGTTGTAATGATGAAGATCTTGATCAAGATTTAGCACAGGATGAAGCAGACTTGGACATTATTAGCATTTAGATTTAGATCTAGTATTGCCTTATATGCTTAGGCCTTAGCCTTAGACTAGGACTAGGTCTTGAATGTAGATCAAGGTTGACTAGATCTATGCTTTTATCTTTACACCTTTGTAGATTCCTATAGATCTAAGCCTAAGATAAATTAAAACATCAGAAATGTCAGATCTAAATCCAATATTCATCTACCAGGCTGGGCCTTTTCTTGGTATATTTTCTAGCAATTTTTTTTTAGTATTGTTTTTTGGTAAAAAACATCCCCATCACTATACTGGTTCAAGTTGCACTCCAAAAGGTTTACTACTAAATAAAAGTGAAATATAAAACTATTCTAAATCCATATTGATCACAAAGGAACCGTAATACTGATCTATTAGATGTCTAAATCTTGGGTCAAATGAATTAGGGTTTTTATTGTCCTTCATCTAGTTAGAGATTTAGGCTTTGATCTCTCGCTAGCCTATGTCTTGCACTGGTCTAGTATTAGAAGGAAAGATGTTCTAGGCAAATAAAAAGAAGACAAATCTAGATCTATATCCCATTGATTCAAATGTACATAATATTTGAGTGCATTTGGTTGATAGATTTAGTACTGGTATCTATTGTTGTAGTACTGAAAAGCGCAATAATTTTCAATTTTTCTGACTATAAAAACAGGTAAAAATAATAATATAATCAATGATTCATCATCTTTTATTGACTGTTTTATCACATTCCTTTTTGAAAATGATGTAAATAGTCTAAATATGCTGTTTCAACAGTAATACAAAGAACATAATCTAAATTTAGGTCTCAAAAGTTCTAAAGTTGGCATCCATTTTTTTTTTCTGATTGTCATATTATTTAGATTATAATTTGTATCTTATATTTCAATAGAAAGATATTTACATTTTCACATTCTCCATTGGTTCACCTTTACTTTACTATAGCATCATTGGTACTTAAACAATAAATTTTTGTTTTAGCCACATGGTTGGAACATCTTCTATTTTTTTTAAAAAAGTAGCATTTTTGAAACAACAGCACCGCAGTCAATGAGAAATAAAAAAAAAAGAAGTCGAGAGTTTTAACACTCGAATGTCCAATTGAAAGTTGGCAAACTATTCCACCACCCCCACACTGTTTGCTACTAGTTGTGTTTTGTTGTCACGTCATGTCTTACTGGCCACGATGATGTCCAAAGCAGGGACATCGGATTTGTTTCCTACCAACCTTGATTACTCTAAAGCAATGATGCTCAGCCTGAATCGACTTGCGGGCCATTTTTACTTTCGACACGCGTGTCGCGGGCCACATCAACAAAAAGTAAAGAAAACAAAAATGAAATCAAAATTCACCTGAAACGGTTTTAAAACTGTTGGATCTAGTACTTACATTAATTTAATGGGATATTTAAAATATGTAATATTTTACGCGTCTAAAAATGGCTTAATTTCTCTACTTAAAATGTGAGCAACATTGTAGCGCTACCTTTACCACCAACTTATCATCTTCTCTCTTTTTTGTAAATATTCCCATCGACCCGCCAATCTCTTGGCGTAAAAAAAAAAAGTAGTTGAATCAATCTTTTATACGCAGCTCAAACCTAGAAGGCCTTCATATTTGTTTTATAATGCCTCTGTATATGTTGTTGTTTCTGAAACAGTCAGACTTTCTATACAAAACAATTATGTTGACTTATGTTCCACAAAAAAGATCCACTCACTTTTTCTGGTAGACTCTACATTTCGAATTCCATTTCATAAACTCATAAACGCACACTCGTTAAACGCCATGGTACCAATCCATCAGAGAAAAAGCGAGAGCCCTAACGAAAGTAAAGATACATTTTCAACTTTTTGAAAGGGGAAGATTTTCTACATTTTGTGCCGACGTTTCGATGGGCCGGATGGAAGCACGTCGCGGGCGGTTCTGGCCCGCGGGCCGTACTTTGGACATCACTGCTCTAAAGTGCTGATCCTTCGTTCAAAAATACTTCGCTGGAAAACAAACTCATTTTCCATTCACAGCCAGACTGGTCAGACTCGCTCCGTCATTTGGTTCCAAATGGGGGCCATGCCACTTGTCTCTAGCTAGCGAGTCTCAGAACGGAAAGTGTTGAGGGCTGCAAATGTAGGGCGTTGCCGGGTACTACTAGATCATGTGGCAATAACAGCAGCAGATATCTTTCGCCCTGACACAAACGCACTTACTTGATTGCTTCAGTTGAAAGGTGGAGGTGAGAACGAGAGTGCCTGGGTTGTGTCCGTGGCCATAGGTGGGGGGGGGGGGGGGGGAGGAGGGAAAGAATTTATTTGGTTTAAACTGTCTGTAACTTTCGGTGTCTAGTATGAGAAAGACGGCTGAATGATGTCCCCATAGACTTATATATTATATCTAGAATGGAAACCGGAAACAAATTCTTATCCGCGATTAATCGATTCATATACCTATATATATATATATATATATATATATTTATGTACGTAAACTCTTTTTTCAGGCTCATGATGATCTTGATGATCTTTAGTTTTCAAAGTTTAGAAATAATGCAATATCATTTCTCGAATTTTCTTTGAGAAAGGTGATTGAAAAGTGTGTCTCTTTGAGAAAGGTGATTGATAAGTGTGTCTCTTTGAGAAAGGTGATTGAAAAGTGTGTCTCTTTGAGAAAGGTGATTGAAAAGTGTGTCTCTTTGAGAAAGGTGGTTGAAAAGTGTGTCTCTTTGAGAAAGGTGGTTGAAAAGTGTGTCTCTTGGAGAAAGGTGGTTGAAAAGTGTGTCTCTTTGAGAGAAATGTTGTCTACCTTGTATGTGGAAGTTAATGAAGTAAGAGCCAATGTGTCTGATGATGTAAACATTTTAGTTGCAGCTATTTGGGACGGGGGGGGGTGTAGATTTAAAAGGGCCTAATATCTAAATAGCTTAGGGAAATATGAAGTCCTGCTCATTAAATGGGATGTCGTCCAGCAGAGAGGGGGAAAGGTATGGTGCGAAAAGTTGAATGAGCACGTGACGTGATGGCGAACAAGACGGACAACTCGAAAGAAAACAAAATTCAAGGTTATACTGCCAATTGTATGCTTGTGACATTTTTGGTTGACCTGATCACGTGCATTCAGTTAATTCTCTCATTGGCTAGCTCATTGAAATATTCTATCATTGGCTAGCTCATTGACATGTGAACCATTTACATTAATGACTGGTAACGATATCTTTAAAAATCGGACATAAATGTTAGTCCACAGCTAGTTCATTGGATGCTTTTTAGATGTTTTTCTTTGTTTGTTTGACTGACTCGTTTAGCACTAAAGTGACTAAAGTGTTAGTTTCACGGATTCTCTTGTTGTTATCCACCCCCCCTCACACACACATCCCTCCGTAGGCTGGTAAGGAACAGTGTTTGAACACCACTGACATTTGGAAGTGTTCAGACGTCTGTACGTTTGCTGAACCAAACACTCAGAATAAATAGAACAAAAGTAGGTGTTATTATGAACTAGTTTATCACCGCTAACGCTGAAGAATGCATGAGCCATGTGTGTAGTCCATATATGCCTCTCCCCGCACGCACTTCTCTACGTAGGCTGGGGATTTTTCAAACGTCATGTTGTCTTGACACGGAGTTTGTGTGTTGAGTTTGTGAGTTCGTGTGTGTGTGTGTGTTTTTCCAATCCTCTGTTTGTATGTATGTGACTGTGTGTATTGTCTAGTAGTGTGTCTTCTACACTTTCTTACCATCCCATTGAATAACTGACACCAAGCCACAGTTATCACATACACAACACGCAGCTTCGTCTGCAAATTTTCTTCCCTTTTTTTTATATATTTACTTTACCTTTTCACCTCCCTGCATTACTTCCCCATGCTTCAACACTCTATTTCATGTTGGCTTTATTATAGTTTTTTTTTAATGGAACAAAATCAAGAAATCGCCAAAGTTTGTGGCGGCAGGTGAAGCGGTTAAAATAATGATTGCCATTGTTTCTGATTTACTCGTTTCCCTTCGCATTCGCCATTTTGTGAGCACGTAAGAGGACAAAGAAACTATTTCAATATTTATGTACGTCACGTGATTGTGGATGTTGGACAACACCCACTTTGACATCAACATTAGACTCTCGTTATTGCTATTACAGAAGATTTATTTTTCCGATAAGCTAAAACAAGAAACTCATAATTACCTGCCCTTGGGCTTGTCTCCCCTACAAATAGCTGTTACACGTATTTAGCAGAAGTAGCAAGCTGCGTTCAGACACACATCTTCTGCACCATTTTGCACAGCGAGGCGTGCTTACCCCAAGTGCTGTAGTCGATCAGCCGTGGCTGCGGACCTAATGAGATGTGACTCATCCCTTGAGACCAACATCTTAGTGTTGGTCAGATCATGTACCCAGCTATAAGATCGTTGCCTGATACAATGGCTGTTAAGTTCCCTATAACATAATACGTTTAAGGTTTATCCCTAAGAATGGACATGTTATCTTGTTATCATTGATACATCTGTTCAATTTATTGGTCGAGTTTGTCTGTTCAATTTATTGGTCGAGTTTGTCTGTTCAATTTATTGGTCGAGTGTGTCTGTGTTATTTATTGGTCTAGTTTGTCTGCTTAATTTAGGTTTATTTAGCGAGGTCAAACACTGCACTTTTCTGACGATTCAGTGAGTTTTTATTGTTCTATAAAATGCTAGATAATGAGGTTGACAGATAAAATGCTAGATGATGAGGGTGACAGATAAAAATGCTAAATGATAAGGTTGACAGATAAAAATGCTAGATAATGAGGTTGACAGATAAAAAGATAGATGATAAGGTTGACAGATAAAAGTGCTAGATGATGAGGTTGAAAGATAAAAATGCTAGATGATAAGGTTGACAGATAAAAAGATAGATGATAAGGTTGACAGATAAAAGTGCTAGATGATGAGGTTGACGGATAAAAAGATAGATGATGAGGTCGACAGATAAAAATTCTAGATGATGAGGGTGACAGATAAAAATGCAAAATGAAGAGGTTGAAAGATAAAAAGATAGATTATGAGGATGACAGATAAAAATGCTAGATGATGAGGTTGACAGATAAAAAGATAGGTGATGAGGCTGACAGATAAAAATGCTAGATGATGAGGTTAACAGATAAAAATGCTAGATGATGAGGTTGACAGATAAAAATGCTAAATGATGTGGTTGACAGATAAAAATGCTAGATGATGAGGTTGACAGATAAAAATGCTAGATGATGAGGTTGACAGATAAAAAGATAGATGATGAGGTTGACAGATAAAAATGCTTAATGAAGAGGTTGACAGATAAAAATGCTATCTTTTTATCCATAAAAATGCTAGATGATGAGGTTGACAGATAAAAATGCTAGATGATAAGGTTGACAGATAAAAATGCTAGATGATGAGGTTGACAGATAAAAATGCTAGATGCTGAGGTTGACAGATAAAAATGCTAGATGATGAGGGTGACATAAAATTGCTAGATGATGTGGTTGACAGATAAAAATGCTAGATGATGTGGTTGACAGATAAAAATGCTAGATGATAAGGTTGACCGATAAAAAGATAGATGATGAGGCTCACAGAAAAAAATTCTAGATGATGAGGGTGTCAGATAAAAATGCTAGATGATGAGGTTGACAGATAAAAATGCTAGATGATGAGGTTGACAGATAAAAATGCTAGATGATGAGGTTGACAGATAAAAAGATAGATGATGAGGTTGACAGATAAAAATGCTTAATGAAGATGTTGACAGATAAAAATGCTATCTTTTTATCCATAAAAATGCTAGATGATGAGGTTGACAGATAAAAATGCTAGATGATAAGGTTGACAGATAAAATTGCTAGATGATGAGGTTGACAGATAAAAATGCTAGATGCTGAGGTTGACAGATAAAAATGCTAGATGATGAGGGTGACAGATAAAATTGCTAGATGATGTGGTTGACAGATAAAAATGCTAGATGATGTGGTTGACAGATAAAAATGCTAGATGATGAGGGTGACAGATAAAAATGCTAGATGATGAGGTTGTCAGATAAAAATGCTAGATGATGAGGTTGACAGATAAAAATGCTAGATCATGAGGTTGACAGATAAAAATGCTAGATGATGAGGTTGACAGATAAAAATGCTACATAATGAGGTTGACAGATAAAAATGCTAGATGATGAGGTTGACAGATAAAAATGCTTAATGAAGAAGTTGACAGATAAAAATGCTAGATGATGAGGTTGACAGATAAAAACGCTAGATGATGAGGTTGACAGATAAAAATGCTAGATCATGAGGTTGACAGATAAAAATGCTAGATGATGAGGTTGACAGATAAAAATGCTAGATAATGAGGTTGACAGATAAAAATGCTAGATGATGAGGTTGACAGATAAAAATGCTAGAAGATGTGGTTGACAGATAAAAATGCTAGATAATGTGGTTGACAGATAAAAATGCTAGATGATGAGGTTGTCATATAAAAATGCTAGATGATGAGGTTGACAGATAAAAGTGCTAGATGATGAGGTTGTCATATAAAAATGCTAGATGATGAGGTTGACAGATAAAAATGCTAGATGCTGAGGTTGACAGATAAAAATGCTAGATGTTGAGGTTGACAGATAAAAATGCTAGATGATGAGGGTGACAGATAAAAATGCTAGATGATGAGGGTGACATAAAAATGCTAGATGATGAGGTTGGCAGATAAAAATGCTAGATGATGAGGTTGACATAAAAATGCTAGATGATGAGGTTGACAGATAAAAATGCTAGATGATGAGGTTGACAGATAAAAGTGCTAGAGGATGAGGTTGACAGATAAAAATGCTAGATGATGAGGTTGACAGATAAAAATGCTTAATGAAGAAGTTGACAGATAAAAATGCTAGATGATGAGGTTGACAGATAAAAACGCTAGATGATGAGGTTGACAGATAAAAATGCTAGATCATGAGGTTGACAGATAAAAATGCTAGATGATGAGGTTGACAGATAAAAATGCTAGATAATGAGGTTGACAGATAAAAATGCTAGATGATGAGGTTGACAGATAAAAATGCTAGAAGATGTGGTTGACAGATAAAAATGCTAGATAATGTGGTTGACAGATAAAAATGCTAGATGATGAGGTTGTCATATAAAAATGCTAGATGATGAGGTTGACAGATAAAAGTGCTAGATGATGAGGTTGTCATATAAAAATGCTAGATGATGAGGTTGACAGATAAAAATGCTAGATGCTGAGGTTGACAGATAAAAATGCTAGATGTTGAGGTTGACAGATAAAAATGCTAGATGATGAGGGTGACAGATAAAAATGCTAGATGATGAGGGTGACATAAAAATGCTAGATGATGAGGTTGGCAGATAAAAATGCTAGATGATGAGGTTGACATAAAAATGCTAGATGATGAGGTTGACAGATAAAAATGCTAGATGATGAGGTTGACAGATAAAAGTGCTAGAGGATGAGGTTTACAGATAAAAATTGCTAGATGATGAGGTTGACAGATAAAATTGCTAGACGATGAGGTTGACAGGTAAAATTTGCTAGATGATGAGGTTGACAGATAAAATTGCTAGATGATGAGGGTGACATAAAAATGCTAGATGATGAGGTTGACAGATAAAAATGCTAGATGATGAGGGTGACAGAGAACTAAATGATGGCTCAGTGCTTCAGGCACATTCCCAAACAAAATCTAGAGAATCTTTTTGGAGTGGAGTCTAATCCTCTGCTTGAATGAAGTCCAATCTTCTGTTTGAAAGAAGTCGTGTCTGTTTTTCTATTTATTTCGTGCATGGTGATCCCTTGACTTGGACAGTTCCCTGGGTGACTTACGGCTGTAATTATTTCATCAATTCATGTTGCGGGTTAATTACCTTTAAAATGTCAGGGTGACCCTGCATATATCAAATTGATTTAGTAACAACATTGGTTCAGTCTGACTGTCTGATATATATAGATGTGTATGTGTGAGTGTGACATTGAAATTGTGTGTGTGTGTGTCACTGTGTGTGTGACTCTTTCATAGCACATGACAGTTGAAAACTGGTTTGAACTAAAATATTTGTTAAATGACAGTCTCTCCTTCTTATGTAGAGACTAGATCCAGAGTGTTTGAATCTCTAAATCCTTTTGTTCTTTTGAACTTTTTCTTTTTTGTTTGCAGCAAAAAAAATTTTCATCCAATATTTCGTTTTTTCTCGAGGAGAGAAACAAATATCATAAGTGTAGAAACGAATGTGTGTGTGTGCGTTTCACTCCAGCCACAACTTGATTGTTTTACCTTGCAATGTAAGTTGGAATCAAAGTGGGTTGTTCTCAGCTGAGGTTACGGCTTTTGTTTCCTTGTCGGTTACAAATTGTTTACTTATAAGGGCATTGTTTGTTTATTTCTTTCCTCACTAAAACAAAGTAGACTTAGTTTAAAAGTAGACTTAGTTTAAAAGTAGACTTAGTTTTCAAGTAGACTTAGTTTTCTAGTAGACTTAGTTTACAATTAGACTATGGTTAAAAGTAGACTTAGTTTAAAAATAGACTTAGAGTAAAAGTAGACTTAGGTTAGACTTAGTTTTTAAGTTTTAAAATATTTTGACATTAATGGTCCACTGCATCAGTGGATTAAAGATTTTCTGATAGGGAGAGAACAAACTGTAATAATAAATGGCTCTAAATCAACACCGATAACAGTAAACTCAGGTGTACCTCAAGGAACAGTCTTGAGTCCACAACTATTTTTAATTTACATAAATGATTTACCAAATTGCATTACTTCAGGAACAAAGTCAGATTATTTGCAGACGATTGCATACTATATAGAACAATAAAAACAACACCAGACACAGATATTTTACAAAGAGAATTAGATGAATTACAGAAATGGAAATCAAATTGGAGCATGTCTTTCCACCCAGAAAAATGTCAGTTGTTAAGAGTAACAAAAAAACTAAAACAAATTAATTCCACTTATCTTATTCATGGCAAACCAGTAACACAGACTAAAAACGCAAAATACCTAGGTGTTATAATAAATGATAACTGTCATGGAATCCCCATATTGATGAAACTATAAAAAAAATCCAACAAAGCATTAGGGTTTATTAAAAGAAATTTCTATAAATCAAATAAGAACATAAAACTAAAATGTTATTTAACCTTGGTTAGGCCAATAATAGAATATGCATCCTCTGTTTGGGACCCCTCAACTCAAGAAAACATTAAGAAACTGGAACAGACACAAAATAGAGCAGTGAGATTCATAACAAATGGATATTCACATTTGACTAGAGTAACAGCATTAGTAAAATCACTAAATTTAGAAAGCCTTCAGGACAGAAGACTCAAAAGTAAAGTAGCAATTATACATAAAACACTGAACCATAATCTTCAAATACAAAAACAAAATTTAATAAATACTCTGAACACAAAGATAAAGGCACATTCCTCGTCCCATATGCTAGGACAAATTTGTACAAATACTCCTTCTTCCCTAGTGCTATTAGAGCATGGAATGGGTTGCCTGAGCTAGCCCGGAAAACCAGTGACTTGGCAGAATTTAAGTCATTGGTTAATAAATGCTTGACGCGTAGAACGTAATCATCTCCTTTTTAGAAGTAACGTCCGTATTATATAAGATAAGATAAGATTGGCTTAGTTTAGACCTAGGTTAGAAGAACAAAGGCCCCCCTTTTTTTTTTCAAGTTTTCAAATTCCTGCCTTGTGGATCAACTTCTACTTTAGGTACTAACATGTCCTTGTAGACTACTTTGTGGAATATAACAAATGGTTCTGGCCTGTTGGTGAGCGCGGTAGTTGAGTGGTTAAGCGCTTGGCTTCCGAACCTGAAGTCCTGGGTTCGAATCTCGGTAAAGACTGGTACCTGACGTAAGTTGAGGAAAGTAAAGGCAGTTGGTCGTTGGCCACATGACACCCTACTCGTTAAACGTTGGCCACAGAAACAGTTGGACCTTTACATAATCTGCCCTATAGATCGCAATATCTGAAAGGGGAACTTGACATATCGACAGAACTACAGAATATGAGTTTTTGTGTACCCCGAAATAAGCTTGTCTCTTCTATATATAGTTTTTCAAACCGAAAGTTCAAAAGTATTCTCTATCTGATACGAATTATCTTCCATTGATTAATTTACTCTTCTGTGTAGACACTGGAAGTACTAGAATGTAAACAACTTCCAGTTTAGATTTCTTTGGCGATCTTGACTCTTACCCCCCCCCCCCCCGAACAACAGTGTGAAACTTGTATTTCTTAGTTTCTGCTGCTTGTAGTTTGAACTTAGGGATTTGTTAACGTTCCATATCTGTCGTAAAAACGTAACAAAAAAGTTAATGTTAAAACGACCTCAAGAGTTAAACAATGTCATCACTATAATGAGTGGACTTAAGTTATGTTGGGAGGACATGGGGGACTTACTTGTAACACACATCAACACACTTACGTCATTTATCCTATTCCCTACAACTTTTCTCTTACATGACTTGTCACTATCCACACACCGTTCCTCAAGGGGCCGTTTTCAAGGTAGACACTTGCACGGCTGGTGTGGTACAGAGAGTTTCCCAGGTGTGCTCAGCCTTTAGTCTCGCTTCTAACCCAAGCGCCTAGAGAGACGAGCCATCAGTTTATAGGGAAATACCAATTTTCATTTGCTTGAATCTTTTCCATAGAGAAGTTTGTTCAGACATGCAGATGGAGACAAGCTTCCATAGGCCTAGAGTTTCAAGCGTCTTAGACTCAACTCTAAGGACAAGACGAAGAAGAAGTCTCTACATTTCCCATTGATCTAGTGTCTAATAAATATTTAGGAAAAATTCTGTGGTACTTCATCAACATTTTATCATCATTCATTTCTATTTACGTCCCTTTGCTTTTATTAGTTTCCTCTCTAGTATGTAGATCTGTCAGTGATGCTGTAGCCCTAGCGACAGATTCCCTCTAGTATGTAGATCTGTCAGTGATGCTGCAGCTCTAGGGACAAATTCCCTCTAGTATGTAGATCTGTCAGTGATGCTGCAACCCTAGGGACAGATTCCCTCTAGTACGTAGATCTGTCAGTGATGCTGTAGCCCTAGCGACAGATTCCCTCTAGTACGTAGATCTGTCAGTGATGCTGCAGCCCTAGGGACAGATTCCCTCTAGTACGTAGATCTGTCAGTGATGCTGCAGCCCTAGGGACAGATTCCCTCTAGTACGTAGATCTGTCAGTGATGCTGCAGCCCTAGGGACAGATTCCCTCTAGTACGTAGATCTGTCAGTGATGCTGCAGCCCAAGGGACAGATTCCCTCTAGTACGTAGATCTGTCAGTGATGCTGCAGCCCTAGGGACAGATTCCCTCTTGTATGTAGATCTGTCAGTGATGCTGCAGCCCTAGGGACAGATTCCCTCTAGTATGTAGATCTGTCAGTGATGCTGCAGCTCTAGGGACAAATTCCCTCTAGTATGTAGATCTGTCAGTGATGCTGCAACCCTAGGGACAGATTCCCTCTAGTACGTAGATCTGTCAGTGATGCTGTAGCCCTAGCGACAGATTCTCTATAGTATGTAGATCTGTCAGTGATGCTGCAGCCCTAGGGACAGATTCCCTCTAGTATGTAGATCTGTCAGTGATGCTGCAGCCCTAGGGACAGATTCCCTCTAGTATGTAGATCTGTCAGTGATGCTGCAGCTCTAGGGACAGATTCCCTCTAGTATGTAGATCTGTCAGTGATGCTGCAGCCCTAGGGACAGATTCCCTCTAGTACGTAGATCTGTCAGTGATGCTGCAGCCCTAGGGACAGATTCCCTCTAGTACGTAGATCTGTCAGTGATGCTGCAGCCCAAGGGACAGATTCCCTCTAGTACGTAGATCTGTCAGTGATGCTGCAGCCCTAGGGACAGATTCCCTCTTGTATGTAGATCTGTCAGTGATGCTGCAGCCCTAGGGACAGATTCCCTCTAGTATGTAGATCTGTCAGTGATGCTGCAACCCTAGGGACAGATTCCCTCTAGTACGTAGATCTGTCAGTGATGCTGTAGCCCTAGCGACAGATTCTCTATAGTATGTAGATCTGTCAGTGATGCTGCAGCCCTAGGGACAGATTCCCTCTAGTATGTAGATCTGTCAGTGATGCTGCAGCCCTAGGGACAGATTCCCTCTAGTATGTAGATCTGTCAGTGATGCTGCAGCTCTAGGGACAGATTCCCTCTAGTATGTAGATCTGTCAGTGAGGCTGCAGCCCTAGGGACAGATTCTCTCTAGTATGTAGATCTGTCAGTGATGCTGCAGCTCTATTGACAAATTCCCTCTAGTACGTAGATCTGTCAGTGATGCTGCAGCCCTAGGGACAGATTCAAAGGATTGGTTCGACCTTTTTCTGTTTGTGAAATGTTTGACATGTTTCGGGGGTTCCTTTAAAGCTGAAGACAATCGACTTCCTCCAAATCACAGGGCGACGGGGGGGGGGGGGGCTGCAGCGGGACCACCGAGACGACCGTCTGATGACTCTAGTCCATACCACACGACCAGGCAGCCATCTTACGATGTTGCGGCTCTCTTGTTTGGGAAATATGTCAGGCCCAAGGCGGAAATATGTCAAGCTTAAGGCCGAAGTAGGCCAGGCCTCAGTTATCTCTATGTTTGTCTTATTTATTTCTAAGTCAAAAGAATAAATGAAAGTAAAAAAAAAAAAAGGGGTGTGGAAAGGGGGGGGGGTAGGTCTTTCTATTTGAAATTTGAATAATTGTAAAATAATCAGCGAACTCATTTGTCATGACATGGATATAGATCAAGAAATTTCGAAGCTTTCTATAGATGTCAGTGTCAACAATTTTTTCCCTCCTACTGCTGGGCTCTGAATGAACTTTGAAGTCTTTAACTCCAGTATAGACTGTCACTTGCCTATGCATTAATAAATAGTTTTGTTTTTGTTTTGAGACCGACCTGTCCTACATAAATGCATGGCCTAACCCTTGAAGACCAGGTACTTTAGCAGACGTTAACAGAGCCTGAAGTCTTTTTTTTTTTTTTTTTTTTTTACTACATCTCGAACTGGAGCACTGTGTTTTATGACGTTTGAAACTCTTGACTCTATTTAAAGGTGTGGACATTTTTGTGGTTAGTTTCATTCATACCTCCGGCTTTCAAGTCTTCGAATGACTGGCATACACCAATAGTGTGCAGTGTCTTGAATTGAAATCACGGGCTAGTAACAGAGTAATGGACAGTATGCCAGGACGCTATTTTTACCACACTATCGTCTCCACTTGGGTTACAAGACATATGTCGGTAGATAATGTAAAATCTGTTGTCGGTATTTAATGTCGTAATATATAATGTCGGCAGATAATGTCGTATTATCTGTTGTCAGTAAATAATATCGTAATATCTGCTGTCGGTAGATAATATCGTAATATCTGTTGTCGGTAGATAATGTCGTAATGTCTGTTGCAATAGTTAGTAACCAAAAGATGACATTAAAACATTGCACGGCCGAAAGTTGTGAAAAGTGCAGGATCACTCAGAGCCTCGAGTCTGCTGGGGCCTCGCGATTCCTTTTTTTTAAATTAAGAAATACACACTTGAAGACGCAGCAGGGCCGGCCTTAGGCATTTGCCAAGTAACCAACCGCCTTTGGCCTTCAATTAGTGGGGGCCTCGCACAGGACTAGAAAAAATTAGAGAAAAAATTGCGAAGTTTGAATCAGATCTCAAACATAGTTGAGCACTGTGACTCTAGCACTGGCGTATCCAGGGGGTGGGGGCGGTAGGGGGCGATCGCCCCCCCCCCCCCCCACTCGGCCGACCCCCCCCCCACCCGAAAGGGGGGACGGGTGAATTTTATTATAGAATTCACACAATTTGTATACGAATTTATCACTTATGTTAATATTATATACTCATTATTTATATTTCAATCTTTTTTTTAGATTATTTCGCCCCCCCATCTAGTATGTTGGCCGATTTGGTTGGGTCGGGCGGGGACGATGGTATCAATCCCGCCCCCCTCCCATACACTTTCGAGTGGGGGCGGCGGTCCAATTTATTTGTAGAAATCACATCTTGCTAACAGAATCAATTAAATATCTATATGCTCAACACTTGTTATTGATATTTTAACCGATCTTTATATTATGTCGTTCCCTGTTTGCCGACTGGTGGGGGGGGGGGGGCGAATACCTCTACTGCCCTTCCCACCTAAACCCTTTGAGGTGGGGGGGCGGTCCATTTTTATGGAGAAATCATAGTTTGTGAACAAAATTAGTTGAATTATTATAGAAATTTTATATTATGTCGCTCCCTTTCTGGTATTTTGGCAGATTCGGAGGGGTTGGGGAGGGGGGGGGGCGATTGCATATACTGCCCTCCCCATTCTATTCCTCTGAGTGCTGGGGGGGGGGGCGGTCCTATTTTTGTGAAGAATCATAGTTTGTAAAAAAAGTTTGTTAAATATCTATATAATATAAACTACGTATTGATATGTGACCCCATTGTATATTATGCCGTACCACACTCTAATCTCAAATAGTATCATTAGTAAATTTAAATGCTAAAGTGTTGTACCAGGTGGGAGAGGCGATACATACAATCGCATTTCCCCCATAGGACAAATCAATACTTTTTCTTTTTGTATTATAGTTAAGAAATTACAAAATTTAAAAAATCTGTCATTAATATAATTTATATATACTATAAATTAAATTCTTATATCGAGTCGCCCCACCCCTATTCTTTAATGCCAATTTAATGCCGTTTTCACTCTACCGCCCCTCCCATTTGCAGACCGAGTTTATGTAATTTCACTTGAATTTATCATAATTATTTTAAGAAAGACTTTGCTTTGGAAAAGTTAGAATTCAAACACAATTTTTCAGTATAAGAGTCACGATTGAGTAAACTCAAATAATATTTTCATAGTCGCATTTTCCAAACCTTTACTCAATCTGATATTTTTTCTAGTTAAATAAATGTGGGACTATAACTCACAATTTACAATTCCATTTTCTTGAATATTATTTATCGAATAATTTTTTTTTCGGCGGCGATCTTCAAATATGTGGGGTACCTTATCTTTTCATGAAAAAATCGGTTTTATTTGCAATGTATTAAGGGCCTATAAATTCATACTAGAATACTTTCCAATTACAACATTATTCAAAAGGTCCTTTTTTAATAGTATGAATAATGAGCTTTAGGCCAGGAGAATGCGTTTCTGTAGTGAAGAATGCAAGAAAACGCTTTTGGCGTCGGGGCTTCGCCCGGAACTCGATTGATGAATAAATAATGAGCTGTACTTGTCAGGAGAATGCGTTTCTGCAATGAAGAATGCAAGAAAACGCTTATGGCGTTGGGGCTTTGCCCAGAACCCCACAAGAGAACCTTCTAGCGCTGCCCCAGTTGTTTTGTTTTTCTCCGAAGGTTGAGAAATGCTGCTTTTTTATTCTCATATATATATATATATATATATATATTATATAATATATATATATATATATATATATGTATGTGTGTGTGTGTGCTGTACGCACGTTTATGCATAGGGTTAGGGTTTACTGGGCGTTAGGGTTAGGGTTTGGTAAAAAATTGCCCCCCACACTCCAAAGTTCTGGATCCGCTAGTGGACTCTAGTCTAACTCTGTCTCTACAGATCAGATTTCAAACATAGTAGAGCACTGTGACTCTAGTCTGCCACTGAAATTGCGTTATATGAATTTCAGCTATTTGTCGATCTAGATAAAGATACGGGCAGGTTTTTAATATATATCGTAATTTTATTTTTTCGCTGTTTTTTTTAAATTTATTTTTTTATTTCACTTCGCCTAGGGCTTCCAATTATCTAAGGCCGGCTCTAGACGCAGTAGTACTCAAAAAGTCGTTTGAGCGTAAGTTTATTCCGTCAACAAAAGAATGGCAGGGGACTTATATGAGATCTTGCCACAGAGGTGAACAGATGTGAATAAAGGTGAACAGGAATCCAACGCGAATGTCACCCTGTTGATATTGTTACAAATGAACAGTGACAAGTAGAGGTCAACGTGTGACCCCAGCGAGATGACACAGCACCGAGTGTTCTCTGGAATCTACGCGTATAAACAAAGACAGGATATGACGTGCCCTCACGTGTTGTTCCAGAGGACGAACTGATCTACGAAGGGGGCAGTGTTACAGATGAACAGTGACAGTCGGCGAGATGACACTGCAGCAGGTGTTCTCTGGAATCGACATGTTTAAACAACGACAGGATGTGATGTTTCCTCCTGTGTTGTTCCAGAGGATACTAGCAGTGTTTTTGCAACAATGGACAAGCGATTAGGGACTCTATATAAGCCAGAGAGTTAATGTGAAAGTCAGTCGTAAGTGAGCCGTTACAGTCGATACAGACTATGTAAGACGTGTGCGGCCCTAGTGGAAGAGAAATGTGTACGACTCGATGCAAGTTAACTAGGGTAGAGTTAACTGGAGTGGACTACTGTCGTTATATTCTATACAGCGAACTACAGTGGACTTGAGCCGTTACAGTCGATACAGTCGATGTAAGACGTGTGCGGCTCTGATTCGGTAGACTTGAGTACGACTTGGCTCAGCTTTGGGAGACCTGGAGCGACACTGGGAAGTGTGTCGTTGGTCTGTTCTGTGGAATACGGCTCGATGCAAGTTGAGAAGAGATGAATTGCAACGAAGTGAAGAGATGAATTGCAACGAAGTATAGCTAACTGTAAACTGACAGATATTGTACAGTCTTCTACGCTACATGTTACAGTAACAAATTGTTAGAGTTAATAGTCAATAAAGTTATATGAAGCTGAAAGTTTAGTCGTCAAGTTCTTTACAGTGTTTTTATTTGTGTGCCTACTAGTACATTTAGCCAGAAGATTCAGAAATACGTAACAATATCTATAATTAGAAACTGAACTGTTACAGTTTCAACCCATCGTTGGCATTTATTGGTGCTCCATTAACTCAACGCTGTTCTTTTGTCTAATACCTTTCTGTAGATCATATTTTGATTATTTGACTCCCTAGCTCCATAGACGTTACTCTAACAATTCACTTCTCCTCCAGTTTGCGCAGGACCCCAATTTCTAAGTTCTGGCGTGCAGTAACGCACTATTATAACAAAGCAACGAAGAGAGTTATTTTAAATTCCAAACCAATTCTTCGATCTAAATAATAAAAAAAATAGAATTAAATAAAAATGTTTAACCCTAATCAAGTAAATAAAAATGAATTCGAATACTTAATTCGGTATTGACAAACATTTAGCCAGCTCCCCCCACCCCCCAGACCCCGCTGTGGCGCGCTGACAGCACTCGCCCATAATCGCTATCCGCATTTAAACAAAAACTATTTGTCTCTATATCTCTATAAAATACTTTCAGTTGTCCTGGTGTCAACTATTTGTTTCATTTGTAGATCTAATAGTGGTTGGGACTTAAACATTGAGCCCTCTATATGATAGAAACTGCGCAGTGTTTTCCATATCAGTCAATGCTCCATTTGTATTTAAGAGGGTCAATTGCAAGCGGACATTGTGTTGGCTTGTGTCCAATATATACATTTGTTTCATTGGTTGCTACTATAGCCTAAATATCTAACCAGAACCATTTTCCAGTACCCTCGTGAAAATCTGGGTTTCGAACGAATTTCTGTAGAACATATTCATATATAAATAATATGTCGACCACTTGCTGATTGCAGATCACATTATAACACTGACAAACTGTGACACTGACACACCGTTGCAAGGATACACAGTGACACAGACACACAGTGACAATGACGCACTTTGACACTGACTTAATGTTGCACAGACACACTGTAACGATCACTCATTTCCAGCCCGCGGGGGGGGGGGGGGGGGGGGTCCTTTTTAAAGTTTTTTTTTTTCTTGTCAACCCACCTATTTCTAGAGCATGTTTGACATGCCATCCAATCAAACCCTCTTAATCCAATCGCCGCCTAAAGACCATCCTATCAACAACCTTACATTAGAAATGAAAACACCACTCCTGTCAACCCCATAGAGACTAGTCACTGAGGATTTTTTTTTAGTTACAGTCTTGTTACTGCGCTATTCTAGAACTAACTGTTAGTAGATAATCAAGGCAAAAGGGAAATTTCGGTCCAAAATAAAAATCTATAAATCAGAGCTCTATCCATTGGATCTATAAATCAGAGCTCTATCTATTAGACCTATAAATCAGAGCTCTATTATCTATAAACCGGAGCTTTATCAATTAGATCTATCAATCAGAGTTCTATCAATTAAATTAATCAGAGCTCTATATATTAGATAGAAAATATAAATACTATATTCCTCATTAATCTTCGGATTCGAAGACAAGCCTCATTATTATCTATTAGATCCTATGCATTATTAGACCTATCTATAATCTATAAGTCAGAATCTATTAGATCTAGTCTTATACAACACAAATGAACTGCTTAATTGGAAACTACTCCTGTCACTCGGTTAAATGCAACATTCTGGTGGGGGGGGGGGTCGGGGGGGGGTGTCACTTCCAGTCGTGTTTGCTTTCATCATTCACCTGGAACGCTATGCGTAATATTGTGTCCGTCTGCTAGATTTACATTCTCTCTAGAGATACATTGGATATAAGTGTGTCCCAGGTTATAGGTCTTTTAGACAATTTAGACAACCATTTGTAGCACTATATTTCTATAAGCGTTGTCTTAAAAGACATTGGTTTGTAGCACTATATTAAAGTGTTGTCTTAACAGACATTGGTCTGTAGAACTAGAATGCTATGAATATAATCTATTATTACTTTATACATTTAAACTTGTATGCATTCTAATGAGGTCTTTTGGAAACAATGTGACCAGAGGCGACGCAAGGCGTAGGCGATGTGGGCGACAATACTATAGTACTATACTATAGGGTTTCAATAATGCTTCAAAAAGGATAAATTTCTTTAAAAATATAAATTTGACAGATTTGATTGCATTATTTTATAATATATAAATATACATATACTTTTCGCCATTTGAGGGCCTCGCAAAATATACTTCACCCACATAAAAGATAGGGTTTGAGCCGCCACTGAATGTGACCCAGACTCAGGTTAAGGCACTGATTCAATGACATGCCCCTGAGAGGTAGACTTAACTAGCGTTTCATTACTCCAACAGTCTGTGCATTTGTACACTAGCTTCGTTGTAACGTGCAACTCCAGAAATGACGTTATCTCTATTTAGTTCTTTGACACCGAGCTCTGCATTGTCCTGGTGACATGATCAAATAGTCTGTGCTCGACACAACCATTGGCTAACTTTGGACCTTTTTTTTTGGTTTGAAATTACATTCTCGATTTGTAATTATAAAATGTCCAACTCGACCTCCTCTGTTTAAAAGTCTAAATTGACCACACTTTTGCTCCTCTGAAAGTCTAAATTGACTACACTTTTGCTCCTTTGAAAGTCTAAGTTGACCACCATTTTGCTCCTCTGCAAGTCTAAGTTGACCCACTTTTGCTCCTCTGAAAGTCTAAGTTGACCACCATTTTGCTCCTCTGAAAGTCTAAATTGACCACACAACGTTTCAGAACAAAGCAGTTGACCATTGAGTCGAGCACGTAACACCGCCGTACTTCCCTAGTTTAATAAGTTATAAAACCTAGATGTAGGAAAGATTGATTTCTAGTACATTTAGCTGTTACCCCCCCCCCCCCCCCCAATCGAAAAGTAAATAAGGTCCCCTGACAATTCAGTTATCTGTCTATTCCTTGTCATAAAATGTCCAACTCGACCTCCTCTGTTTAGAAGTCTAAATTGACCACACTTTTGCTCCTCTGAAAGTCTAAATTGACCACACTTTTGCTCCTCTGAAAGTCTAAATTGACCACACTTTTGCTCCTCTGAAAGTCTAAATTGACCACACTTTTGCTCCTTTGAAAGTCTAAGTTGACCACCTTTTGCTCCTCTGCAAGTCTAAGTTGACCACACTTTTGCTCCTCTGAAAGTCTAAGTTGACCACCATTTTGCTCCTCTGAAAGTCTAAATTGACCACACTTTTGCTCCTCTGAAAGTCTAAATTGACCACACTTTTGCTCCTCTGAAAGTCTAAATTGACCACACTTTTGCTCCTCTGAAAGTCTAAATAGACCACACTTTTGCTCCTCTGAAAGTCTAAGTTGACCACCATTTTGCTCCTCTGAAAGTCTAAATTGACCACACAACGTTTCAGAACAAAGCAGTTGACCATTGAGTCGAGCACGTAACACCGCCGTACGTCCCTAGTTTAATAAGTTATAAAACCTAGATGTAGGAAAGATTGATTTCTAGTACATTTAGCTGTTACCCCCCCCCCCCCCCCCCCCCCAATCGAAAAGTAAATAAGGTCCCCTGACAATTCAGTTATCTGTCTATTCCTTGTCATATTTTACTATTCAGAGATAGTGACTGATTGAGAGACTGATTGAGGTACTGATTCAGTTAGGATTTTTTTTTTATTTTGTGTGCATTGGCGAACTGACTATAGGGCATTTAGGCAAATGCCCGGTGGGCCAATTCTCAAATGGGCCGGTAGGGCCACGTAAAGGGCCTCATTAAATTGTTAAAAATTTTACATTCTCATATATAAGGGGCTATATGAGCGTCATGATAAAAACATATTTTACAGACTACAGAGTCATACTAATATAATCTAACACATTTTCAAAAATAATGTAATTGCCTACATCCGTAGACAGTGCTATTAGTAGGCTTTTGAGAACTGATAGGCCTATAATTGGAGGCCCATCATATGATATAGGCTACAATCTATAGAAATGCCTGTTTGGACATCCAGTCCGCCCCTGTTTGTGTTTTTATATACATCTAGAGCAAGGTGTTTTTTTCTTTACATTTTCAAAGCAAAACTCAATCAACGTGGCTTTAGAACAATCCAAAAAGCGCATATTTTTTTAAAAAGTGTTACACAAAAATGTCAAATATTTCTGTGTAAAACAAAAAAGTCCCGCCTCGTGCACAGCCGGACTAATTTTTCTCTCTTCTCTCTCCCTTCGCAGGCCGCGGAGTACTACGTCTAGCTGACGGTGCAGTGTGTTCGTGGTGAATCTAGCCGCGTGTTTACCTGGTCCAAATAGTCAAGCATCGACTGGGCCTGGTCCAAGTACAACACACACAGAAGGAGAGGGAAAAACTGGCAGAACTCAACATAGTGTCGTCGAAGAGTTGACTTTCCTCTGCTACCATTTTGTGACACACATAGTCAAACGACACGGACTATATTCTAAGAGTGCTCTGTTCATTTTGTTTCATTCACAGTTGTGATCAGATCAGACCTTTCCGATTACTTAGTGACAGTGTTGCGTCGAGCCTTAAGTCCTGTCTAATTCATTTCTTTCATAGGATATTTAATTAAATTGTATAATTGTGTTTCATGTGGATATTTTGTGGATTAATATATATTTCGACCTTGGATACCTGCGTGGATATTTTACACTTGGATAAATGTCAACGCGGTTTGGATTAAACGTGTGCTAATATTTTTCTGTGGACTATTGTCTAGCTGTGGCTACCATTCATCTCTCTGAACAAATATGAATCTTCTGTACACGGGGCTCGTTGTGTTCTTGTTGGCGCCTTTATGTCACCAAGCTGGTGGACAGGCACAGGGCGAAGACGTAGCTGTCAAATGGGGCGTCGCAGACGGCACGGCCACCGTTGGGCGCCTCTTTCGTATGCACATTCCAAGCGATGCCTTCAGCGGGGATGTAGTGTCACTTAGTGTAAGTATAGTTAGCGTAGACACATAAAACACTACACAAAACTATGATACTTCTAGAGAACACATTCTATTAACATTTAGATTCTACATTTAATTAATGGCTCGCTTTAGAATAATTTAGGTCTAGACTTAGGTCGTAACTTAGTTATTCTACATATGGGCAGACAAAATCTAGATCTAGCTTTCCTGTTTACTATATTGACCAGATCACATGGCTGTATCTACTCTAAACAAACTTGACATTGTTACTGTTATATGAATACCTTCTTAAAAGTCAATATAGATTTAACTTTGTCCTAATATTTTCATTGAAGATCATAGCAATGAACATGTGAAATATATATATATATATAAATATAATACATAGATAGAATGTACTAATTAGCATGTCCGATAGTACTGCCCACATAACTGTACTACTAGAGCTGTTGAAGAGTCTGTCAACACGTATTTTACCTTGCCTACCAATGTCCGCCACATGGCATATGATGTGGCAGTTGAAAGTTATTTGGCCTACTTAAGCTCATTCTATATAATGCAGTTCTAAATCGTGGCCTGCCTGGGGATCGTGCGCTCAACACAGTGCAGAAACTTGGTTAACCCTCCATTCCTCCTCCACCCCACCACAAAGACCACTCAGTGTAAAGTGCTGATAGCCTCGAGGTCGAGGACATTTAGGGACGAGACGATCAAGTGACCTGACAGTATCTCTTTGAACTCCTCAATCTCCCACCCACTCCATCTGGACCCCCAGCTCTTGTACAAACCTCCCTCCTTTCAAAGTGATGTTTTGATTTCTTTCAAGTGAAGTCTTAACTTTTAAGTGCTAAAAACAAAAAGGTAAATAAGGTTAACATATACCACGCTGCACACACGATAGGAACAAAGGGGAACAATCACATTTTTGTCATTTCTTAACAGAGTTGTTTTTCTTCCTTATTACTGCTGATAGTTTAGGTGTAGTCTAATTGTGTACTGATTATTTAAACTTAAGTGTTTTTTTTTTTTTAAGTTCTAGAATTCCGTTGCCTTCATCAGGTTATTTAAAAACAAAATACGTCTATGTATAGGCCTAATGGTCTTTTTGCGAGCATTTTCGTTCGCTCAAAGATTTTCTAAATGTATCTTTATTAGAATGTCTTCATATCATTTCTAATGCATAACATACTTTGAATTCAGCTTTACGCTACAACTGGTACTTAAATAACTTAACTTGATTTCGTCTTGAAATTAAGCTGTGCAGTTTGAGAGTCTATCGGTCCTGATGTCTCAGTTAAAAAGTTAAAGGTGTTAATTGATTGGTTGTAGACTCGCCTTCATTATGCCCCTAATGTCTGTGTGTCTCTTGAGATTTTGCCACACACAGGGCGGAACATTTATTGGTCAGAAAACATGAAATGAATGAGTGTGCCTGAAAGAAATGGAAGACCTCCTTGCCTAGCAGACGTCTGCGACTGTGACATTTTATGTGAGATATCACACACAGCACGTCTGTCTGTTAACGTGGGGCTGTTAGAATGAGGTGGGGGCGAAGGTTAAATGTCTGCTGTGTAACCCTGTTTTTTTTTTTTTAACTATATGAAACTAGTTCGTTCCCTAGATTGAAACTAAAATCTACTATGACAGAAGACAGCACCATGATCTCAATATATGTGTGTTTATCATTTGTACATGACGTAGATGTGTGACTTGGGAGAAGCGGTATGTGTGTGTAATCCAGTGACGTCTGGTACAGAAGTAGTGTGTATGTGTGTGTGTTATCCATTAACGTTTGGTTGACAAGTAGTGTGTGTGTAATCCAGTGACGTCTTCTATTCATTTCCATAAATAACTTCATTCCTTGTGCTGGTCCGAGTCCGACGTGTTATTCCATTGAGTCTAAATGTCTTAGTGATACACTGCAAGTAGGATGAAATCAAAATCACCTGGTTGTCTCCAGAAAACTAAAACTATGTCGAATAGGCGGCAAGTTCACCGAAACTCTGATAGGATTTCACAAAAATAAGAAACATTGTCTTTCAAAAAAAAAACAAGAGGGGGGGGCGGCTTCTGTTAAGTAAAGAGAAATAACAATAATATAGTAACAAGCAAAATATAAATAAGGGAAACTCACTACTATATAGTATTGCAAGATATAACTTCATTTTTCTATATCAAACACAATTAATGGCCACTTATTATTTAACTTATTGATTAATTTGTTGTATTGTTTCATGTGTTGTCATCGACAATGAACAATTATTCAAAGTTTCAACTAGAAGTTGGAGAAATAACGTCTACAAAGTCAGAAATACTGACAGATAAAAGAATCCATTTTGTTTCCTGTATTCATTCCAACTCCTCTAAGACTAACTTTATTCGATCTACCGTGTGATGGTATTCTGATGTTTAGCTTTCTGCATCAATCCCAGTTGAAAGTTGAAAGGCATCATTGCCTTTTGTCTCGGCCAACTTATTCAAAGTATAAAAGTAAAGTTCACTTTTTCTACCTTGTGTTCTATTGGGCAGACGATGGAAAGGTCACATTTTTATGTGGTCCATGGTCAGAGAATGTGTCTAGTGGCCAGCACAACGACCAACCGCCTTTACTCCACCCCCCCCCCCCCAACTAATGTTAGGTACCCATAGCAGGGTTAGGGCTTGTAGCTATATCCAATCATGGAAAAGGCTTCGGCAGTCAGCCCTGAGGAAAAATCAGAAGCCAGCGACTCTTAGGCAGCTTGCAGTACACAGCGTTACTAACTCTGTCGCTGGTCCCAAACTGTATATATGTCGTTTGCAAAGGATTACACAAGAAGCTTTGAATGTTATCTCATACCAACTTGAACTGTAGTGTTGTTTAAAGAAATTCATTTAGTAATATCAGATGTAGGTTTGTGTAAAACAGTTTTTAAAACAACTTCAACAGCTTGTTAACTCAATGTTTTACCTATTTTTTTTTTCCGTATTTGGCTATAAGGTAAAGAGATGATGATGTGATGATGATGAATGAGATATTATAAGACTTTCACAAACCATCATATTCTCTTTATGATGTCGAAGAGAGATTTTGTGGGTCTATTCTGAACTTAATTTTTGAGTGTTCGAAAGTTTTTCATGCTTTTATCTTTTTATCAGGTTTGCATCGTCTAAAATGATTCCCCAGCGTAATTAGTTTCATATTGTCATAAAAAGGCACTTAAGCAACCGCTTGTTTTGACAAGGAAGAAATGAATCTCAGTTTTAAATAATCAACGTTGTACAATCTACCTTTCTTTTTGTTACAGTTGCATGTAGACAAAATTAAACTATTTAAATAAGTATTGAAATTAAATACACACATATTTCGTTTGAATAGCAGGATAAATATTAAAAGGATTAATGAAGGTTTAAAATATATTAGTTAATGAAGTAATTACATTAATGGGTTGTGAAAAATAAAGTCACGACATGCTTAAATGAAATTATCGTAGACCCCCGTAGACATCTCACGGGCCCCTATCTATTTTTTTCACTTTTGTACCCCCAAGTCTCAATTATATTAGACAATCAAAGCTTGAACTTCTTTCGGCTGTAATCAACAAGATATTTACACAATGTTACCAAGTAGATTGATTTAGTGAACATCGTGACAGTTAAGCAATAGAAAACTAAAGACATTCAATCATTCAATTTGTTATAGGAGCTGAATGAGTTTGTTTAGCTTTCTTTCCTCTCACAAACACACACACACACACACATGTGTCCATCTCACTTTCCTCGATATCTTGTTTTTAAATATTTTGTTCTGAAACTTCTCTTTCCACCTCTCGCTCTCTCTTTCTCTCTCTCTCTCAGATATATTCGTTTCAAGCGTTACCAGGACCTATTTTTCTGTCCTCATGTACCATGACCTGTTTATTGCCAGTGGTGAGACAAGAAACAAGAGGACATAATTGCAACCTAGTTGTATCACATTGCACCGTTGTATTATCTTCGTGTGACGTCATTGGAGCATCGTACCCACACCCCATTTTGTTTGTCTAACCCATGATCCCTTCCCCCCCCCCCCCCCATCTGCGCCCATTACCAACCCATCTTGAATAAAAGCATCTAGCGGACTGAGTTTTGTCATTCTGAAGTTTAACATGGTCCCACGTTAGAGCAGCCTCGTTGATATTGCTACACTGTCCCACATTAGAGCAGCCTCGTTGATATTGCTACACTGTCCCACATTAGAGCAGCCTCGTTGATATTGCTACACTGTCCCGCGTTAGAGCAGCCTCGTTGATATTGCTACACTGTCCCACATTAGAGCAGCCTCGTTGATATTGCTACACTGTCCCGCGTTAGAGCAGCCTCGTTGATATTGCTACACTGTCCCACATTAGAGCAGCCTCGATGTCACCCATTTGATCCACGAAGACGCCGCCTGTCAACATTTATTTGTGAAAATCTTTATTGAACTTTTGCTCTTGAAGAATACGCACCAGAAAGTTGTTGACAGATATTTCAATGTGACGCAATAACCTTTAATGACCCCAGACCTACTTATTCAGATTTGCATACAATTGTACCTTTAATGGACCATTCATCTCTACAATTTAATGAAACTTGTCAAAGCTTTGTAGGTGAAGTTGAAAAGTATGCCCATTTAATGTAGACCATATATATTCAACATTATGCAAAAAAAAAAAAAAAGTTAAAATCCCATTCAAGATGGAGGATGGATTCTCCCAACTTGCACTAGTGCTTCTCATTGTCTCTGCACTAATTTGATAGCGGCGCCCTTAATGTACACTGTTCACATACTGCACATTCCTTGCAGCGCCCTGTATTTACGCCGATAGGGGAGGGAAGCAAGGTTCCTGGTTTATTTATTTATTTAGACTGAAAGCAGTGACATCTTGGACTGAATAGGAATTCAATTCATCAGCGCTATTTTGACCTTTTCTCGTGCATACATTGTTACCGGTAATAGTAGTCCAAGCAAGGAGATGGAAGAGTATCTGAGATGGTGTTAAGAGAAAGTTAACGCTTTTGAAAAAATCAAATTTTTACAAGCCTATCATTCGATTCATAAATTAGTGTGTCATTATTATGTCTAAAAGCAAACTGTTTGATTATGCAAATACACGTAACACTCACACACACATAAATGTATAAGCCAGCCTGGCAGGTCTAAACGAAACCTAACAGCATACTTGCGTTCTTGTAGGCCCCTGGCCTACTATTGGATTGTCTGTTATCTTGAAAAGTTTGACACACATCAAAGACAGCGTTAGCCTTGACTCACTATGTTCATTAGTGCTTTCAATTGTTTCTTGGAGATTAAACGAGTGTCCTGGATAGACTAGCAAGTTGTAGCCAAGTGATAACAGAGTGTTGACCTCAATTTGTTACATACAAATTCGATTATGTTTATGATTTTGTGACGTCACCATCACTGATTGGTGACTACGATTTGTTGGGTGAGCGAAGTTTTTTTGATGGATTTATGATACATGATGACTTCCCATTCCTTGTCTGTTGATATTCTTGCATGAACCAAATGGTTTTAAGTATAAAAAATATATAACAAAAAGTCATCAGTACACATCTACATCAATAAGTAAACACACATGTATATCAATAAGTAAACACAAATGTACATCAGTAAGTAAACACACATGTACATCAGTAAGTAAACACACATGTACATCAGTAAGTAAACACACATGTACATCAGTAAGTAAACACACATGTACATCAGTAAGTAAACACACATGTGCATCAGTAAGTAAACACACATGTGCATCAGTAAGTAAACACACATGTGCTTCAGCAAGTAAACACACGTGTGCATCAGTAAGTAAACACACTTGTACATCAGTAAGTAAACACACGTGTACATCGGTAAGTAAACACACGTGTACATCGGTAAGTAAACACACGTGTACATCAGTAAGTAAACACACGTGAACATCAGTAAGTAAACACACATGCACATCAGTAAGTAAACACACATGCACATCAGTAAGTAAACACACATGCAGATCAGTAAGTAAACACACGTGTACATCAGTAAGTAAACACACGTGAACATCAGTAAGTAAACACACATGCACATCAGTAAGTAAAAGCACATGCAGATCAGTAAGTAAACGCACATGTGCATCAGTAAGTAAACGCACATGTACATCAACGAGTAAACACACTTGTACATCAACGAGTAAACACACATGTACATCAACGAGTAAACACACATGTACACCAGTAAGTAAACACACATGCATACCAGTAAGTAAACACACGTGTGCATCAGTAAGTAAACACACTTGTACATCAGTAAGTAAACACACGTGTACATCGGTAAGTAAACACACGTGTACATCAGTAAGTAAACACACGTGAACATCAGTAAGTAAACACACATGCACATCAGTAAGTAAACACACATGCAGATCAGTAAGTAAACACACGTGTACATCAGTAAGTAAACACACGTGTACATCAGTAAGTAAACACACGTGAACATCAGTAAGTAAACACACATGCACATCAGTAAGTAAACGCACATGCAGATCAGTAAGTAAACGCACATGTACATCAACGAGTAAACACACATGTACATCAACGAGTAAACACACATGTACATCAACGAGTAAACACACATGCACACCAGTAAGTAAACACACATGCACACCAGTAAGTAAACACACATGCACACCAGTAAGTAAACACACGTGAACATCAGTAAGTAAGCACACATGTGAACATCAGTAAGTAAACACACATGTGAACATCAGTAAGTAAACACACATGTGCATCAGTAAGTAAACACACATGTGCTTCAGCAAGTAAACACACGTGTGCATCAGCAAGTAAACACACGTGTGCATCAGTAAGTAAACTAAGTAAACACACGTGTACATCAGTAAGTAAACACACATGCACACCAGTAAGTAAATACACATGCACATCAGTAAGTAAACACACATGCGCATCAGTAAGTAAACACACATGCGCATCAGTAAGTAAACACACATGTGCATCAGTAAGTAAACACACGTGTACATCGAGTAAACACACGTGTGCATCAACGAGTAAACACACGTGTGCATCAACGAGTAAACACACGTGTGCATCAACGAGTAAACACACGTGTGCATCAACGAGTAAAAACACGTGTGCATCAACGAGTAAACACACGTGTGCATCAACGAGTAAACACACATGTACATCAACAAGTAAACACACATCTACATCAGTAAGCTCTTGATTTACTTTATTGAAGTCTAGTTTAGTTGGAGACATGGTTCTTGATTTACTTCACTGAAGTCTAGTTGGAGACATGGTTCTTGATTTACTTCACTGAAGTCTAGTTGGAGACATGGTTCTTGATTTACTTCACTGAAGTCTAGTCGGAGACATGGTTCTTGATTTACTTCACTGAAGTCTAGTCGGAGACGTGGTTCTTGATTTACTTCACTGAAGTCTAGTCGGAGACGTGGTTCTTGATTTACTTCACTGAAGTCTAGTTGGAGACGTGGTTCTTGATTTCTTGTTTTTCCTGCTCTGTAGACTGAAAATGGGAGTGAGCGAAATGAAAAGATTTTCTTGAGTTTCGAATGAACAAAGTGAACAGAGTTAAGGTGTTTAACGACTTCACATTCCAGCACTTGAACTGAACACTGACAACTTTGACAAGACATTGACTCTTAGGAAGTGATTTTTTTCAAAGGAAGTGGGGGTTTGCTTCTAAAATGTGTGAAATTTCAAGAGACACTAGACACATTCACCAGACACTTTGACTAGACAACTTGTTTCACCACTTCCCCTGCTTTGAGTGAGTGTTGAGCCAAGTGAGTAAGGTGACAAGCAATGTCTTAGTACCCAGCCAAGATGGACTCATTTTATGTTATTATCTACGTCCGTGTCTTGTTAATGTCTCAAGACAGTCACAAGGAAGTGTCGTAAAACAAACGACTTTTCATGACTGAATCAATGCACGCGGCAATACACACACACGCTCTCTCTCTCTCAATCGCTAGTCAGACACAACTCTAGTCACAGACAAACTGCTATCAAAGACACGCCTCTAATCATACACACTTCTAGTCACAGTCACTCTGCTATTCATCGACACAACTCTATCATAAAACACTGCTTGTCACAGACTAACTGCTATCAAAGACACACCTTTAATCATACACACTGCTAGTCACAGACACTGTCAAACATCAAAAACACAAATAGCATGACATTGATGAATCAATAAATTATTTCTGGTAATCATCTACGTTTCTGTCAGCTCCAGCACACAGTTGCTCAATCTTGGCATCTTCCACACTGCGGTATTGAATTCTTATTCAATCCTTAAACTAACTTAAAATATTAGTAGCGACTTGTGTTGAGCGAGGGGCACTCAATGTTTCATTATTTACTCATTGGTACATGTATTTGTTATGTCATTATCTGACAGTTGTCTTCTTCATACTATTCATTTAATTTTTGTAACATCTGCAGGTTCGGAGGTTTTAATTTATTGATACATTGAAGAATTATAGTGTTAAAATGGACCTCGGTAACAAAAAATGCATGGTCACGTGATAACAATTGAAACAACGGAAAAAATTGTCACGTGATAACCACTGTTGATTAGAGTTAGGTCCTCAGTTATAGAGAAGCGATAGGAAAGCACGTGACTCAATGTTGTTTGTTTACGATTGAAGTACATTGATTCAATTAGACTTAGAGTTTGAAATATCTTTACACTCCATCAAATGAAACGAGTTGACCACTAACCACTGACCCTGACCCTGACCCTGACCCTGATATCTTGTCTCGTTTTCTTTCTAGAGTCTTCTCCAAACACTATTTTGTTCTAGATGGTAATCTTATTTGTGACCCGTCTTTGGAACTTTCTTACGAATATTTTGTTTTCCTACTGACCTGACCAACACCTGCCCCTAGCTTGACCTGGCTTAACACTTATCACGTTAACTAGCCTCGATATGCAGTCAAGCGTGACAGTATTCAAAGCAAATAAACAAAGTCTATCAGAAGGACAAGCTCAGGCGGCCACGACAAAACGAAGTCACCAAATATACTTGTAAACGTTGAATGTGAACACTGTGCAACACAGCGACAAGGACAGCCAGTGCGTTCCGGGAGGGGGGGGGGCGGCTTCCACACTATTGAAAATGTATACATTCCAAATAATATGATTATTGAGCATATAAAAAATTTATTATATTCAAGTCTATCTATCTGTGTGTGTGTGTGGAATGGCACGACGTGAAATGTGCCAAATAACCTTAAAAAGTGTAGTGGCCATCATAAAACTCCGACCCTGGCCCTTCACTTAGTTAAACAACTATGGTCGCCATGGACAGTCCGAGTATATTTACGTCTTGTGACTGTCCTACAGGACTGATCTACTTCAACGTGCTACTGTCCTACAGGACTGATCTACTTCAACGTGCTACTGTCCTACAGGACTGATCTACTTCAACGTGCTACTGTCTTACAGGACTGATCTACTTCAACGTGCTACTGTCTTACAGGACTGATCTACTTAAACGTGCTACTGTCCTACAGGGCTGATCTACTTCAACGTGCTACTGTCCTACAGGGCTGATTTACTTAAACGTGCTACAGTCCTACAGGACTGATCCACTTAAACGTGCTACTGTCCTACAGGACTGATCTACTTAAACGTGCTACTGTCCTACAGGACTGATCTACTTAAACGTGCTACTTATGATAAACACGTGGCTAAATGATCAAAAGTGTTTGTAATGAACTAATTAGTTGACTTAAGATTAATTTATCTTGGAGATGCATATGTAAACATTTTAAAACAAATTGAAGACTGTGCGCGCACACGCACGCCTCGCTTAAGTCTCTGTTTGAGATGTAACACACCTGGTGCGGTATGTAAATATGACGTGCACGCAACAGTAAGCTGCACAACGTTTAGAACTCACCTTGCTGTAAGGACAATCTGACCTCGCTGTTGTCTACTCGCACTCCTTTCATCTTAGCCTTTCATAAGGTATGCCCGGGGGAGGGGCTCAGGCGGTATGGATTTAAAGAAGAACGAACCGCCCTCCTAAGTAAATGATTTACCTGTACATGTCTAGTTGGCGTACGTGAGAGAGAGAGAGGTATACATAAATGAAGAATGATATGTGTAAAAATGCTGGACAGGCGTACAATTAATAACCTGCTTATATGTGAATGTTTCCTCTGTTAATCTAATGACCTAGGGGCTTGATTAAAAGAAACGGCTAAATTATTTTCTTCAGGTATTTGTATTTTGGGTTTTTGGCACATCGGCACAATTTAGGCCATGTCGTACCCGTAATCTATCAAGGGTTACTCTCCCTTCATATCACAAGAGCTAATTTTTTTTTTACAGTTAAGTCATTAAAAACAAGGTCTATTCACAGGTTTTGTTTTTTTTTACATTCAACCATCTTGCTGTATGTTTTTATTTCTTAATCTTACTGTAAACAATGGAACCAGACCAAATGGTATCTTTACACAATGGAACCAGACCAAATGGTATCTTTACACAATGGAACCAGACCAAATGGTATCTTTACACAATGGAACCAGACCAAATGTCATCTTTACACAATGGAACTAGACCAAATGGTATCTCTACACAATAGAACCAGACCAAATGGTATCTTTACAGAATGCACTTATTGTAAATATTAAAGTTTCAGTGCTCTGATATCTGCAAATAAAGTCAAGAGGCGATGTATCTCTTAACTTTTAAATAAAAAATATAGTATCCTTTCCTTCACTAGTGTTTCTCTTCCAGTGGTTCGCTACCATTGATCTAATTACCATTGTTCTAGCTACTTACTCTTGCAGAACAAGCTTATAAGATTAAAGAATATTTCTACTTTTTCCTTAACTGCCCCTTGAGGCGATGTGTGTTAGGTGTGACAGGCTGTTAAGGTTTTCTTACATACCCGCAAGTGCAATGAATTCGGTTCCATTAGGCACTTAAACAAGAGTTGTTTCGCTTCGTTATTGCCTTATTAGTCCTCTAGCAAACGTTTGTCCCGGTAGCTGAAAACTTTATCATTTCCAAATCTACGTACGTTTTCTTCAACTGTATTCTATGTTGGGCAATCATGTTGTAGATCTTCAACTGTATTCTATGTTGGGCAATCATGTTGTAGATCTTCAACTGTATTCTATGTTGGGCAATCATATTGTAGATTTTCAACTGTATTCTATGTTGGGCAGTCATATTGTAGATCTTCAACTGTATTCTATGTTGGGCAGTCATGTTGTAGAATGATTCCTTGCACAACATTCAACCCTTTAGCCCTGCTGAGAAATAGCCAATGAGATTATCGCCAGATAGTGTTTTGGTTGAACGTGATGGATGTTAGTTATCAGATCTTTTAACATTTATTGGTCAGTGTTCCTAGTGTTCTTAATAAATGCACTTTAATAGAATCAAGTTCTTGTGTCGACTTCGAAGGATATTGAAGTGACATATGGCTCACTGTTATGGGTAATGACATATGGTGAAATGTAATGTCTACAAAGTACTAAACACCACACAAGTTATGAATGATACAGATGTCTAAACCAACATTTTTTCTGATCTTTCTGATCGAACTTATCGCTGGGAATAATGTCTAATAGCATGGCAAGATGGCACTTAGTCGTAGGCTTACTATAATGAAAGGAAATAATCAATTAGTCTGGAATTTTTTTTTCTTTGTTACTGTTTCAATGATAAATGTATTCTAGAGTGATCTTATCTTATATAATACAGATCTGTTGATTTGTTCTTCTTTAGTACACCATTACAAAGTATACCCACATTTTGTATGATTCTATCAAAATGTGCATATTTACATCAAATTTTTATATTTCTAAATGTGTATTTTTATAGCCAAAATTTGTATGATTCAATCTAAATGTGTATTTTCAGATCCAAACATTAGATGGCAGTAGTCTACCAAGCTGGCTACAATTTGATGATGTCAACAATGTCTTGCAAGGAATAGCAACACCCAAAGATGCTGGACAGCTGTTTTTGGTGATAACAGCAAAAGGCAAGAGCAGCCAGGCCTCAGTGACCTTTACCTTGATTGTTAGAGATGTGACATCACATACCTTGGGCGCTCCTCTTAGGTTCAAATCTTCAGGGGCTGAGTTTGTGCACTGCAAGGCCACTGAGCCAGAGACAGTGGCCACTGTAGTGGTTGATGTGGACATGGAATCTTTGAGTGTAACTCAGAGGATTATGCTGATGAAGAGTTTCTCATCACATATGCAGCTTCACGAGGACATGGTCAAGCTGACCCCAGTAGGGTCTTCTCCCTTGCATGACAACTCTGCTCTAGTCTCAGGAACTGGAGATGCAGTCTCTCCAAAAACACCAGGTATGTTCATCTCCTGGCCTGTTGGTTGTGGTCAAGTGAAAGATGGTCACTTCCCAGTGCTTCAGAGGCTTGACACTGATTCAGGCTCTGGGGTTATGTCAGGTGTTCTTGGCCACCCAGTAATTGGCTGGTATGTGACTAACAGTCATCTCTTGACACCAACCAGAAAAAGACGCCAGGTTCAGGCTACCCCTACACCAGTGGTAACGCCAGTCATTCCAACCAAAACTGATAAAACTGGGGACAAAACAGATGACCCAACAGACATGTTGACCCATGCCATCGTAGATAAAGAAACTCCAAGTATGATTCAACCCACATCAACTCAACCTGAAATGCCTAAAACGGCATTGCCCACACCAGTGGACACAAAGCCACCTGTAAAGCCACCCAAAGTGATGCCAACAGAGACAACTATTAAGGTGCAGCCCATGGAGAAGACAGCAGAGATCAAGCCTACTAAGACTATAAAAGATGGAGAGCCAACCAAACCACCCGTAGAAGCAGAGCCAACAAAACCTTCTAAACCTATTGGCTGTTTACCTGGCAAGAAACTGACTCCTGTGAAAGAACAGGAAGTCATCTCTATGCTAGATGGAAATGTTTATATCCATCCTCTTAGGGATGTTGCCTTCAAAGACTGTGACACTGAAATCATTGGATTGGAATATACTCTAAAGAAATCAGATGGTTCAAATCTTGGACCTGAAGACTTAATTCAATTCAATGCTAAAACTCAAACAATTCATGCATTCCCTATTAACCAGCCTGGAAAGGTCAAGTATACACTCACTGCTAGTAAAAATGGAGTTTTTGGCTTTAAGACAATTAACATTGAAGTCAAGCAACATAAAAGAGGTGCACATTCTCAAAACTTTAAAGCTGTCATTGATCATGATTTTGATAAGTTGTCAAAAAATACTACAGAAAAGATTGACATTGCTCATCGACTAGCCAGTGTCTTTAACAAGGAAATTAAAGATTTTCAGTTCCATGAAATCTTAGTGGGCTCTGTAATTTACAGCTGGTCATTTCAGCTTTCTCGTAAGTGTGGTCCAAAAGACTTAAAGGAGATTGGCGAGCTAGTTGATAAGCTTATAAATGAAGATAGTACTTTGAATAGTGTGGCTGTAGACATGATGAAACCTTACAAGCTTACTGGTGCAGAAACAGCACCCTTAGGGCCTTGTCTTAATAATCCTAATTTCCCAACCCGATCAGTTAAGGATAAAAAAATGTCAGATGTAGATAAAGATGATGACAAAACTGCAGTCACCCCTAAACAAGAAAGTGAAGAGGATGATGGTGATGATGAAGTAACGACATCTTCTGATGTGACCAAAACAGATGTAGCAAAGGGCTCTAAAGGAGGGGATGATGATGACGTGTGGATAACAACTGTTGTCCCAGCTGTAGTAATCATTGTCATCTTGTTAATTGCTTTACTTGTGGCCTGCTGTCTTTACCGTAAGAAGAGAAAGGGAAAGATGAATGTTGAGGAGCAGAATACATTTATCAACAAGGGTGCACCAGTTATATTCCCCGATGAACTTGAAGACAAGCCAAGCGATGTCAACAAGCCTTTATTAGTAGAAGGAAGCCCAGCTCCCCCACCTGAATATCACAGAGGCCCAAGTGAGAGCCCAGAGCGAAATCTGGGTGGGAACTTCAGAAACAATGGAAACACTAAACCAATGACTCAGAATGATGAAGGCATCATTGAAATGCCAGAAAGACCATACAATCCACCAGCTCCCCCTGTTGGTGGCTCAGTCAACAACAAACAACCTCGACCAACACAACAACCTTTTTCACAGCCACCACAAATTTTACCTTAGATACAGAGGACAACTAGAATAAAGCTTTAGCAGTTTGGATGTGATTGATTGGATTTGATGGAATCACTTTGTAGGTTATGGTGTGAGAGCATTCAATTGATTCTCCCATTACATTCTGTTTTCAAGGATCACAAAGAATGATTTAAGGCATTAGTGTCTTTATGAAGTCCATTATCTTTTTCAATGTAACCAATTCAATTTAAATTGTGCAGATCAAGGAATGGAATTTTTCTTTTTCAAGGACAAACACACAGATTGTATAGAATGAATTTATCTTCAGCAATCTTAAAATCTGGATTGACCATATAATGTGTGTACAACAGAATAACAACTTTTAAGATACCAACATTTCTTCGAAACAACAACAGTACAGTTTGATACTTAGTTAATATAAAATTATAAGTTTTTTTTTGGTTTTTTTTTTTTTGATGGTTGGTGTGAAGGGAAGGACACATGTAACTAAAGCATACACTGTAATTCTGTAGCTCTCTATGGTACAAGACATATGTAACTAACCCATATACTGTAATACTGTAGCTCTCGATGGTACAAGACATATTGAGGTTTGAGATTTACTTAGTAATCTTCTAAGACTTCCTAGTTTTATGATCTGTAGAATATCTTTGCTACTGTGTTGATTTCAATAATTAGCTGTTTATCTAATCTTATTGAAATACATTGTGTGTGTGTGTGTAGGCCAGTTTAGGTCTTTGATGTACGCTTTCACATTTTAGAATCTTTCAAGTTACTGACTGATGACTTTCAGAGCTTCTAAGCCTAACTTTCTTGATTGATCGGTTTGTCGCATGGTCTTGTCATTGTGATATGACGTTATCTAACCTTTGAACTATTTGATCTAACTTAAGTTTAAAGGCAGTATTTTAGAGTGAGGTTTAGGCTTGTCAGATTAGAAACATGAATGGAAAAGTGCCATCTGTAACTAGAAGTAGACCTAATGTATTTCAATGTATATATACTTAATGCTACTCTCTGGACATATCATGTGCCTGTAGATCAGTGTTTGTTGTTCATTGCTCTTAGCCAGTATCTAACCTTCACATCTGCTATGAACTTTTGCCTCTGTGGCTTTATGGACTTTTGCCTTTAAGGCTTTATGGACATTCGCCTTTTTAAAATACTTTTCTTTTTCATTTTGTTAATTAACATTAAAGAAATATTGATTCCAGAATGTTTGCTTTTATGTGCGCACCCAAGGAGTTTATATGTGTTCCTGGGTTATAAAACATCAGTTTCTACTTGTGTTTGTATGTTATGGAAGCTTGATAGAAATATACCGTCTTGATGCCTACTTCATTTTTTAGTTTCAGAATGAATAAAATAGAGTAATCAGCAAAATGACAATTATGACACACACAAAATTGTTTTGATTTTGCTCAAGAATTCAACTGCGCTGGCTAAGAATTCAGTTGTGTTGGCTAAAAATTCAGCTGTGTTGGCTAAGAATTTAGCTGTGCTGGCTAAAAATTCAGTTGTGTTGGCTAAGAATTCAGTTGTGCTGGCTAAGAATTCAGCTGAAAAGTCAATATTGTTGATTACAGTGCTGTTTCAAGTAGGAAAGGATTTTATTGTTTTATTGACCACAGCTCATTTATTAATTGCACAATGTATTAGAAGTATGTTTAGAAGTATGTGAAGTGTGATGATTTGTTTGTTAGTTAGTCAGTCATGTTGACTAAATGTGAAAAGCTCAAAGATTGAAGTTCAAAAAAAGAAACAAAAACTTAGCCAGCAGACTTGTCAGATATTTAAACTTCCTTGAATAGAAACACATTTTTGCATTTTTCATTGGTTATATTAAGGTAACCTAAATAAATTTGAGCTTTTATAACAAAAGATAGCATCATATTTTGACTCTTATTGGAAGTTTACAGAATGTTCCTCTGCAAATGAGAATTATTTTAGTTACTATAGAGATAAGCGGCTCAAGAGTTTGATTTGATTTTGACATATTTTTTTAGTTGGATGTACTTTTCATTTACCAATACATTGAAATACACAGACTAATCATTTATGATTTTGAACATTGACATTTGTGACCCACTAGAGCGCAAGCTGTATTGTACACATGTTCATTGAATAGAAGCACCTGTATTGTACACATGTTCAATGAATAGAAGTAGCTGTATTGTACACATGTCCATTGAATGGAAGTGCTCCTGCAGCATTGGGTAGAAGTTGAGGAAATTGAAATGTTTTCTATTTTGTCAACATCTGAGGTTTTTTTTCTTTTTCTACTTCATCAATTCCATCCAATAGTGCAATAGAGTAACATAAGATTGAGGTTATTGTACCCAATGAAATGGAGTTTAACATGTGTTTGGTTTTCTCCTTTCCAATGAAATTGAGTCCCAATCTTTTTTTTTTTCACAACAAAAAAGTTCTTTGCTGTATTAGATTTTGTTCTGCATTGAAATGCTGCATGTGTTTGCTTCAAAGAGAGATTTGTTTTTCAAGAAAAAAACTGAGAATTGTATATCCTATTTTATAAATTGCTTTTTAAAAATAAATTTCATAATGGATTGTATTTATTTATCTTATACATTATTTTGTTATTGTAGGTTGATGGTGCTTCATGTATAAGGTAGATACAAAATTAAAAAAAAAAAAAAAACAACAACAAAAACTATTCCAAAGGAGTTAGTGTGTGTTTTTGTCTTTTCTTTCAACTTGTCTGGATAGAGCACAACTTTCATGCTTTTAGCATGTTTAGTGATCTTGTTTCTGGACATAGGAAGTGATGTGGGAAGGTTTTTATGCTGCCTTTGGGAGCTTGATAGGTAGCTCAATGGTCTGCTAATGTGTCTGTTTATTTTATGCCCTGAATAAGTTCCCATTTTTAAATGTCTTTATCATACTTATATACAAAAATGTCTTGACCATATTTATCTATACTTCTAAAAAAAGATCATATTGAAGTCTTATGTTACTAGTGTAGAACCATGCACAGTTTTGTTGTTTTTTTTCATTTTCTATATCAACTGGCTGAATCATTTATATAATTAGTGTAAAATAAAATACTGCAATGTAGGTAACATTTTGGTTTGTTGTATTAGTTTTTTAAGGCTCCACAACAAAAAATGACAATTTTTTTTATATTTTGTATACCTAGGGGAGATAAACTAAATTATTATATGGATTTGAAACTACTGTCCCTTATTATATGTTAATGTATATATTTTTTTTTGTATTTGTTCTTTGGTTCTATTTTTGTATTTCTACAGATTTATATTCAGGTCTGTTTATAAAAGGATTTTATCACTATAAACACATGTATACAAAGTTGACATCAGTCAAATAGTCATTTACTTTGTTTCATCATTTGTACTTTTATGTTCTATTTGTGATGCATAATGAAGAGAAAGAGACATAATGTTTGGCTGAAGTCAGTAGAGATCTTTAGAGTCTTATCTGGAGCTTTTTACATTTGCAAAATAACAAAATGAAATTCACAGAAAGGCTTGGGTTTGATCCTACAACAAAAACAGTGTTCAAATATTTCTATTGTAATTCTTGTACTGGATTTATTGGTGTACTGAAAAATTCTTGAATTTAACAACCATGAAAACAAGGTTGATAATTTTACAAAATGTCTTCCTTTAAATGCCAAAAAAAAAGGAAAAAGTAAAGTATTGGGGCATTTTTACTTGAACCCTCAAGTGCATGGCAGAATGGTAGAGCCCTTGGCTTTTGAACTCAGGGGTCTTGTGGTTGAATCCCAGTGGTGTCTGGAATTTTGAGTCTGTATTTTTAGAACAGCCCTGAATCCACTCAACTTGAATATGTTGGGGAAATAGAAGCAGCTGGTCATTGTGCATGTCACCCTCCACTATCTGTTAGCCATAGAAACAATTGAGGATTTACATTATGTGCCCCTATGGATCACAAAATCTCAAAGAGGTACTTTATTTAAACCCTAAGCTGATAGCTGACCAATGACCATTTGAAGATTGAAGATAAAGCCAGCCCTTTTAAAAGCTCCTCTAGACTCTGTGGTCTAAAAGTTGATTTGTTTTATGCTGAACCAAACAGTGTTGTATGATTGAAGAGACTAGACCATTGTTGCTACAACTTATAGTCCTTTGTAGTAGAATTGGTCAGACTCTTTGACATTAGTCACCCATTAATTTTGTTTCTGCCTTGTAATGGTTTCATTGTTTTCATGGAGACTGCCATGTTGATTGTTTAGTTCTAAAAGAGTGACTCATTATGCATCATTGAATAACAAGTAGCCAATCAGATGATGAATGAAGCCAAATGTTTGAGAGAATAAGTTGCCTAAGAAACATATGTTTATCTTAGAATATTCAATTGTTTCATTTTATTTTCATTTAGCACTTGCTATTCTAATTATACATTAAGAAATGTCTTTATCCACCTAACCATTCTAAATATGTATACAACATACACACCTATAGACTGTATACGTGAATATATTTACAAATATTCATTGGCTTATTCAAAAATATCTCATAATTGTCTTTGTTTGTCCCCTATTAAATTTATTTCTATTATTATTTGGTTCACATTATTTCTTGTATTTTATGCTGAAAGATGCTGTGTATCAATGAGCACTTTGACAAAATGAATAAGTTAAAAGAAATAAGGTATTACTTTCAAACTTTCTTCTTCATCAAGATATCTGTCAATTTATTATTTCATGGCTAGGTTAAATATTTAACTCCATAGCAACTTCAACCATGGAACATCAGGACCAAAACTAATGATTATAGACCTGTCTCTTTTCAACCCTGCGGGAAAAAGTTAAAATTTGATCTCATTTTCTTCAACAGTTAATGAAAATGAAGTTATGGGGCTTAATGAAAACAAAAACACTGGGCTATTAAGATGTATGGGTTGGGATCCTGTGCTTTTTTTCTCCACAATTGAAATGCAGTTTTCTATTTATTAGCTTGCAAGTTTCCGAATGGCAACATTGGAATTTCATACTAGTTAGCCACAGTGCTATCTATCACATAGAGAATAGAATGTCAAACTAGTTAGCCACAGTGCTACCCATAACATAGACATTGTGCACAGGAAGTCTCAGTAAGGACTGAAATATAGAGTGTACTCGATCTGGTTAAAATTGTCTAATGACTATTTCAAATGTTTATTGACACAGCAATTCAAAATGTTCCACTGCGGCTCTTGGTACATTGTTTTTGTTTTATGACCTTTCCTTCCCACCTTGATGAGCATTGGTAGCTTGTTGTCAAGACCTAATCTACACTTCAATAGGTCGTGACTATGTTAGAGAGTAGCTTTAGTCCTTGACCCAGGCATACTGCTATAAGAGGCAAAGGATGGTTTAGCTTTGTAACCTCATTGGTTTTCATCCTAGAAGAGCTTTATCTGGTTTGTAATTTTTCAAACTTTCACACTGGGAGAGTTCTTCTGTTGTTTATACTCTAGCCAGCTTACCCATTGCCTTAATTTGGATGTTTTTATTGATTGTTGGTTATACACATACTATTTACTTTGAAAAAGCTACTTTCTTATTATTTTGATTAGTTAAATTATGAACTGAAGTTATGTGTCTAAATATCTGGAGTATGAATGTGAATGTCGAGAATGCTGACATTTTTGTAATGGTGAAGTATTCACTAAGAGTGGGAGTGTGTGAGAACATGTGTGGACACCCTTGTGTGAGGATCTTCTTCTTGTGTAGGGTTGGGGCTAAAATACATTGTTTTCGTTTCTTCCTCAAAGTGGAGCTGTGTGTGTGTGTGTGTGTGTGTGTGTTGTAGACATTCAATAAATACAAACATGTTTTTTTAAAAAAAAGGCTTTTTTTTTAAAAATAATTTTATTCAATCATCTTTATACTAGTACTCAATCATCTTTATACTAGTACTCAATCATCTTTATACTAGTACTCAATCATCTTTATACTAGTACTCAATCATCTTTATACTAGTACTCAATCATCTTTATACTAGTACTCAATCATCTTTATACTAGTACTCAATCATCTTTATACTAGTACTCAATCATCTTTATACTAGTACTCAATCATCTTTATACTAGTACTCAATCATCTTTATACTAGTACTCAATCATCTTTATATTTACACTCCATCATCTTCTTGTATTCATTTTTTTAAAGTGGTGTATTTTTAGCGACCCGTAATCGGAAAAGCCGCTATTAGGTTTGTGTAAAATGTCCGTCTGTCACACTCAGATCTCAATAACTAGAAGAGAAATGAAAAATCTTATTTCACCATACGATGCGGCTTGCAAAGTTTTGGTGCAATGGCTACTTCTTGTTTTCTAAAAGCAAGTTGTTTAGTTTATACAATTATTTATGCAAGCATTTTCTTTCATAAAAATACACTAATTCTATAACAGTACATAAATGAAAGGGACATAATGTAACAAAATGTTAACAAAGAAAGGTATTTTCAGTATCACTCAGCCAAATATATTTAAGAAAGTAAATAAATATAAATATTAGTTAACTAGCTGCTGAAATTAAAAGAAAACATTTATGTTTGTTTATTAAGGCTAAGAATGCACTTTGTATGTAAATGTCATGCACATTTTTTAAAATGGACTTTTTATGCCGCGACTTTTGTGCAGTAGCGTAACGGCTGCGGCAAAACATGGTACTAAACTATTTCCCTCAAAAGGTTTTAAATAATCAGATTTCATTTATTTCCTGTTTAGTGCCCCCATCATGATTAAACCGCTTATTTTTGTGCGTTTTGTTTGTTGGTCGGTCTGTCCGTCACGTTTAGATTTAAAAAAAACACTAAAAGCTATTGAAAATCTGATTTAACCAATGAGGAAGTGCTACGAAGAGTAGGGTGCCAAGACATCCGCTCTGTTATCAGCTGTAGACTCATTTACTCGCTTGGTCACTTTCATAGAATGCCAGTAGGACTATTTCAACAAGATATTCTGTATGGTGATCTAACAGAAGGCAGGAGAGCTACTGGTAGTTCACTTTTGCGGTATACGGATGTATGCGAGCGCGACATAAAGCTCTTCAAAATCGACACTAGCAGCTGGGAAACATTGGCACTGGATAGATCCACATGGAGAGAGAGCATAAAGGAAGGGTCCCGGATTGCAGTTGCCATACACAACAGTAGTAGAAAGAAAAGTGAAAATGCAACGGCGCCTGGTGATTACAGATGCCCAATCTGTGACCGCAGCTGTGTATGAAGGATTGGCCTCTTTAGTCACACAAGAAGTTGCAAAGGGAAAATATAACCCCTCGAGACGTAAAATGCCACAGAGACATTCTAAACTATAGTAATTTTCTCCACACCAACAAACACACGCTTTTATACAGATGTTTCATATTCTAAATAAAAACACATTTTAACATACACTGATCTAAGGTTCGGTACGTGACGATTTGGCGCGAGCCGTTTTGGCGACGGGACGTTTTGGCGCGAGATATCATTTGACGATAATTTAATAAGCACGTAGCTTTTATAACAATGTTTATTTCACTCAACCATAATATTGTATGTATAGTATGAATTCTAACACCGTTCAGCGAATTGTTTTGTTTTTTTTTAATTATAAAGGTTTTGCTTATTTCATGAATATAGGCCTATAATAAGTCAGATTCCTGAATGGAATACGAGCTGTCCAGAAAGGCCGTGACCTTATATATATGAACAATATACCCGGGGAGACCAGCCGCCTTCTAAACGAAAAAAGTATATTGACACAGACAAAAGAATCACTGTAATTGTACAAACTTATCAACAGAGGAACATCATTGAATACCTCAAGGGACTTGCACACAACTTTTTAATGAACCCTTTAATTTCAGTGACTTAAGCAAATAACCATGGTGTCTATGTATACTTAACTTACAGTATTTTGAGAAACATGGTACATGTATAATATTTTTACTTATTATTAGCAAGTGTTTGGTATGTGTAGCTGGAGATACTATACAGTCATTAAATAAATGTCAACAAATCATTGCATCAATTTTGTGTCTATCATCGTCTCATTTTGTTTTTAATTTGAAAGTAATAGCTTAAAAAACGTTTTTGAAATTAAAAGTGTTCCTCTTAATAAACACACATACACAAGCCAAAATGTTTAATAAAGAAAATGATGTGAAAAATATGTCTTAACACAAACACTCATGCAAAACATAGATATGAATAATTCTTTTAAAAGAAATAATAAAATAAACGTACATAATGTATTTCGGGCCAAAACGTCCCGTCGCCAAAACGCTCGCGCCAAAACGACCTTCGCGCCAAAACGGCGGCGTCAAAACGCCCTGCTTCGTCTAAGGATAATTCTTCACATTCACTGTGACAATTATTTAAATCAAGAGGAGAGAGAATGAGATTTAAGATTTAGATACTGATCTGTGAAGAAACACACACACACACACATATATATATATATATAAAACTGGAACGAAAGAAAGTTACGTGTTTAAAAAAAAAGTGTTAATAAGTAAAGCAAAAAGAATTATAGTTTTCTACTTTTAAAATGTCAGCTTTCAAAAACATATTGGGTCGAAAGTGTGAATAAAAAAAATCTTATTCGTAAATGTAGCTGCGACTTTTGGTCTTGGAAATATCTTCTTGACTTTCTTGATGTCCTAACAGGTTCAATTGTTGGATTGTAGCGTCCCCGGCGAGAAGTAGTGATGATCAGTCAGCCAGTGACAAGTGCAAAGGATGGCGATGAATTTTAGAGGGCTTTCCGAGTTGTGTCAAATGCTTTGGTCAAGTTGATGAATGCAGTGTTCAAGTCCAGGTTAGGCTCCCTGCATTTTCTCTGCATTGACGAAAAACAAAGATCATGTCCGACGTGCCTCTACCAGCCTGGAAACCACACTGACTTTCAGAGAGCACACTGCCTTCTATGGAGTTGGCTAACCTTTCAAGGAGTATCCTAGCAAAGATTTTACCCGCTACTGAGAGTAAGGTAATGCCACGGTAATTGGAGCAGTCTGATTTGTCGCCTTTTTTGTACAGGGATATAATTGTAGCATCTCGGAGTTCTGGCGGGATAGTACATATGTCCCAGCACAGAATGAGAGGTCTATTAGCCTTTCTGTGAGAGAAGCGCCACCCATATTAAACACTTCTGCTGGAAGACCGCCCAAGCCAGGCATCTTGTGTCTTTTGAGCTTCCCGATGGCGTTTCAACAAGACTCCACAAGACTTGGATATTCGTCGAGTTCCATTTTCACTGTTTCTTGTGGGATTTCAGCAAGAGACTCCTCAGACACAATCTATTGGTGGCTAAAAAGCAAGCTCTTTCCACTGATTAGGTAAGTCGGGCTTTATAGTTAGCAAGATGAGGCTGCCGGCACTTCTTAGAGGCGCCATAGTCTGGTATGTTGGGGCATAAGCTTAGCGGATTGATTCAAACAGTTTAATAAAGCTGACTGAGGTAGAAGAAGCCAGCAAAACCAGTGACTTGCCAGAATTTAAGTCCTTGGTTAACATGCATGACGCGTAGATCGTAATCATCTTCTTTTTTGAAGTAACGTCTGTATAATATAAGAAGATAAGATTCACACAGAAGGGAGATAATGGTAATTTAAAAAATATAGAAAGTGAAAATATCAGGAGTTGCATCCCGTTGCTAATTAACACGAGCGTATGCTAGAGGCAAGGGAAAAAACAAACTAAAGATCAGATCGTTACTACAGAAAGGGAACAGTGTCATTATTATTTATTATTGTATGTATTAATTAATTAATTTATTAATGTATGTATTAATTAATTAATTTATTAATGTATGTATTAATTAATTAATTTATTAATGTATGTATTAATTAAATTATTTATTAATGTATGTATTAATTAATTTATTTACTAATGCATGTATTAATTAATTTATTTATTAATGTATGTATTAATTAATTAATTTATTCATGTATGTATTAATTAATTTATTTATTAATGTATGTATTAATTAATTAATTACTATGTATGGCGGTCTTCCAGCAGTGGTTTTTAAAATGGTTAAAACTGTCTATAACCATCAATTTTTGATAGTAGCAGACACAAGAATCTTACGGCCAATTCTTGATAGCAGACAAGAATCTTACGGCCAATTCTTGATAGTAGCAGACAAGAATCTTACGGCCAATTCTTGATAGTAGCAGACAAGAATCTTACGACCACTTCTTGATATTAGCAGACAAGAATCTTACGGCCAATTCTTGATAGTAGCAGACAAGAATCTTACGGTCAATTCTTGATAGTAGCAAACACAAGAATCTTACGGCCAATTCTTGATAGTGTTACGTATCTAGGCGTTGTTTTTTTCTTTCTTTGACCTGTTGCGGTCGAGAGACGGGTAGGTTGTCCGCCCCTTGTGTAATAAGTTTTTTTTTTATTTTATTCGTCAAGCCACACAGACAGTGACCGGTCCTTGACCTGTGTGTGTACCTCTGGTTGAAAGGAGGGTGTTTTTTTTTCTGTCTCTTTGAAGAGCGTTCTAGATCTGGGAAATTGATGACGTATTTGGTTCGAGAAATTCCTAGATTTGTCTTGAGATCGACGCGCGGTAGATTATATAAAGACCGCCCGCGTGACGTTGACGGACAGACATACGGAGACAGCCGTGAGACAGAATAGCGGAGACATTGCGTGATCCGTGCGTGGTATACCACTTGGTCGTGTAAGTTAAGATTTTTTTTAAGGCCTTGCTTGCTTGTATTTGTAATTACATTTTCAAACTCTTGTATTGTAATATTTTTACATGCCATTTTTGTAAAAGGGTTTTGGTCAACACATCAATTCTGTATTGAGTAAATGTTTATTTTTTCTTTCTTGTAACTTTATATTTGATTAAACATTAAGTTGATAGTTTACCTTCCGATTTCTTGTGTCATTTTTTTTTATTATTCATTGTAAGTCTTTGATTAAATTCAGACTTAAGACAAGTGACACAACTACTTTTCTATTGTCACGTTCCCCTAGGCAAGCCATTTAAAAGTAGAATTCAATTCGTAATACGTGACAAAAGAAGTTTGGGGGCTCGTCCGGGATATTTTTCTGAACCTATTTTCGTCTTACTTGAGTAATTTTGTAAAGGCGAAGTTGACTTTAACAAAACATTTTTTTGTGTCAAAGAGTCGGAAGTAAAGTATCAATAGTATTGACCAAACTCTCTTGAGGTTTTTTTGTTGTACTGATTTTGTACTGTATATTTACATTGTATACATATTTTTTGCTTGTAATAGTTGTTAGTTAGTCATGGATATTCAGGTTTTTCTTGCAAATCCCTCTGTGGAAGAGCTTGATGCTTGTACTAGGAAGGAACTGGTCCTTATTTCTAAACAGTTAGGGTTAAAAATAAAATCAAATGCCCTTAAACAAGAAATTAGAGATAACATTGTAATCCATTATGTAGACGAGGAAGTGTTTTCTGAAGACCTTTTAGAAACCCTTAGACCCGATGAGGGTAAATCAGATTTAGAACTTCAGATAAAATTAAAACAAATGGAAATAGAAGCCCAGAAGGAAATTAAACAAAAAGAATTAGAGTTTGCAGCGGCTAGAGAGCAGAGAGAAATTAAACAAAAAGAATTAGAGCTTGCAGCGGCTCAGAAAGAAATGGAAATGAAATTACAAATAGAGTTTAAAAAATTAGAGTTAGCTGCTAATGTAAGACCAGATTCTTCCCCTGCCAGTCATACTGCTGAAGCAACAAAATTTTTGAAAATAATTCCACGCTTTAATGAAGCCACAATTGACAATTATTTTCCACAATTTGAACTTGCTGTGAAAAATTTTAATGTACCTGAAACTTTGTGGCCCACTTTGCTGCAAACAGTTTTGACTGGTAGAGCTGCAGAGGTATTTTGTTCTTTGACCATTGAACAACAAAAAGATTATAATGTTGTTAAGGCCTTAATTCTTAAGGCATATGAACTTGTTCCGGAAGCTTACCGAAAGCAGTTCAGGGATTGTCGCAAATCGGATGGCCAAACCCATGTAGAATTCCTGCGGGAAAAGGAGCGACGCTTTGAAAAATGGCTCACTTCCAAGGAAATCGGCACCGACTTTGCCAAATTCAAGAACCTAATGCTGATGGAAGAGTTCAAGAGTTGTGTGCGGCTGGACGTCCGTACGCATATAGCTGATCGTGGCGAGGAAGATGTGCACAAGGCTGCAGTGTTGGCAGACGATTATATAATATCACATCAATTTGCCAAGTATACGACGGATGTCAAGCCAAAACAAGTCAAACAGCCTGAGTCCACTGCTAGCAACTCCATCAAGAACAGCAGTACAAATGACAGAAAACCTACTACAAGTAAAGCTACTTGTTCCTACTGCAAACGAGAAGGCCATAAAGTTGACGATTGTTGGAAATTGAGGAAGAGAAACGAAAAAGCTCCTTCAAAAGTCAGCGCTTGCACAGTACAGTGGTCGTCGAGGTTTACTCCCTCATCATCAAGCCATATCAAGAATACCTCGACACCACCTGTTTCAAATGTATTGACTGTACAAGACTCTCCGAAAATGTCTCCACGGTGTTCAAATGACTCAACAGCGAGTTCTTCAAATTCATCTTTACGATGTTCCAATGACTCAACCAAGAGTTTTTCAAATACATCAAGCCGATGTTCCAATGACTCAATCAAGAGTTTTTCAAATACATCAAGCCGATGTTCCAATGACTCAAACAAGAGTTTTTGAAATACATCAAGCCGATGTTCCAATGACTCAAACAAGAGTTTACCTAATACATCACACCGATGTTCCAATGACTCTATCGAGAGTTCCCATAATACATCACCCCGATGTTCCAATGACTCTATCCAGAGTTTCCATAATACATCATCCCGATGTTCCCATGACTCCATCAAGAGTTCCCATAAGACATCACCCCGATGTTCCAATGACTCCATCAAGAGTTCTCCAAATACATCCACAAGATGTTCTACTGACTCAAGAAAGAGTTTCTCCACTGCATCTCCTAGAGATGTCAATGACTCCAGCGAGAGTTCGACCCAAGTCCAGTCTGCATCAACCAAAATTGATGTTTTATTAGAGGATTTTAAGCCTTTCATTTCGGAAGGATTTGTATCACTACCCGGTGATTCTACAAGTCTACGACCTATCACCATTTTGAGAGACACAGGTGCCTCACAATCGTTACTTTTAGAGGGTATCTTGCCCTTGTCTAAATCATCATCGACTGGGAAGAGCATCCTGTTACGAGGCGTAGAGCTTGGATGTATAGATGTGCCTCTACATCTAATCGACATAAAGTCAAATCTTATTACTGGACCGGTTGTTGTAGGTGTCCGACCAACATTACCATTGGAAGGCATCTCGTTGCTGTTAGGCAATGACTTAGCAGGTGGAAAGGTGATAGCCGAACCCATCGTCACTCAAACACCCGACTTATCTGCCACACCCGAGGAAGACCTAGAGTTATATCCAGCGTGTGCAGTAACAAGGGCAATGAGGTTGAAAGTATCTCAAGAAGAGAACGTTATCAAAGCCAACAGTAACCACGATGATGTGGACTTGAGCACCACATTCTTTGCTTCTCTTGAAGAAGAACCAACGCCAAATTCTGAAAAGCCGGCATCAACTCGAAAACAGTTGATTGAGGACCAAAAGAAGGATCCAGAGCTCGCCAAACTCCGAGAAACCGCAATGACATCACAAGAGGCAGAGCTAGCATCAACGTGCTACTACATCCAAGATGATATGCTCTTCAGGAAATGGAAACCTCCAGACGCATCCAACGAAGAAGAATGGAGAATATGCCATCAAATCGTGTTACCAGAAAGATACCGAGCGTACATCATGAATCTGGCTCATGACACACCAATGTCAGGTCATCTCGGCATCCACAAGACATACCACAAGATTATGTCACACTTCTTCTGGCCACGTTTGAAGAAAGATGTCATCCAGTACTGCCGATCCTGTCATGCCTGTCAGATGGTTGGCAAGCCAAATCAAAAGATCCCTGTTGCTCCTCTGAAGCCGATTCCAGCCTTTGAAGAACCTTTCAGCAGAGTACTTATCGACTGTGTTGGTCCTCTCCCAAGGACAAAAGCTGGCAACCAATACCTGTTGACCATTATGTGTGCTTCAACTCGTTTTCCTGAGGCTATTCCTCTAAGGAACATAAAAGCATCAAACATTGTAAAGGCCTTAATCAAGTTCTTTACTCTATTTGGTCTACCAAAGTCCATCCAATCGGACCAAGGAACGAATTTCACGGCCAATCTTTTCAAGCAAGTCATGACTCAGTTGGGCATCAAACACTGCATGTCGAGTGCGTATCATGCCGAGTCGCAAGGCGCTCTTGAGCGATTCCATCAGACTCTCAAGAACATGATCCGAACCTATTGCTTTGAGCACGAAAAAGACTGGGACGAAGGAATCCACATGCTACTGTTTGCAACCCGTGAATCCGTCCAGGAATCGTTGGGATTCAGCCCTTTTGACTTAGTCTTTGGACATTCGGTGCGCGGTCCCTTGAAATGTATAAAAGAGACTTTGTTGTCACCAACAGACACTGAAGGACTTTTAGACTATGTAAGTAAGTTTAAAACTAGACTTTATGATGCTTGTGTTCTGGCCAAAAATAATTTACAAAACACCCAATCCAGCATGAAACGCTGGTATGATAGAAAGGCCCGTGTTAGAGAATTTTCTCCCGGGGATAAGGTGCTTGTATTTTTGCCCATACCAGGTCAACCCTTGCAAGCCAGATATTTTGGTCCCTATGAAATTGAGACCAAAATTAGTGACCTCAATTACACAATCAAAACCCCTGACCGTAGGAAAAAGACTCAGTTATGTCATATAAACATGCTGAAGCCTTATGTATCTCGGCCAGATCACTCAGAGAAGAGTAATTGTGTTTTAAATACAGTCAAAAGTTGTTCAAATAGCCATGTTTCTCCTATTGATGATGATATTGTAAAGGAGAAATTTGGACAATACAAAATACCTAATTCTTTTGTATTACAGAATTTGGATGTAAAACTGTCTCATCTGTCTTCGACAGAAAGGCCAGTTATCATGAAACTCATTAATGAATTTAATGACATTTTTTCTGATGTACCAAAACAGACTAATGTTATAATGCATGATGTAGATGTTGGCGAGGCTACTCCAGTCAAGCAGCATCCTTACAGGGTCAACCCTGAAAAACTTGCCATACTTAGGTCAGAAATCAAGTATATGCTTGAAAATGACCTCATTGAACCAAGTTCCAGTAGTTGGAGCTCCCCATGTGTCTTGATACCTAAACAGGACAAGACTTATCGTTTTTGTACAGACTACCGTAAGGTAAATGCTGTAACAAAGACCGATTCGTTTCCTATCCCTAGGATAGACGATCTCATAGATCGTATTGGTGACGCTAAGTACATCACCAAAATAGACCTACTTTCAGGTTATTGGCAGGTTCCCCTGACTGATAGGGCAAAGGAAATCTCCGCCTTTGTCACCCCTGATGGTCTGTACCAATACAAAGTGATGCCATTTGGCATGAAGAATGCTCCTGCCACTTTCCAGAGAATGATAAATGCCCTGCTTGCTGACATGGAGAATTGCCACGCATACATAGACGATGTAGTAATTTTTAGTCAAGATTTTTCTAGCCATTGTAAACAACTGCATTGTCTTTTTACTAAACTTTTACATGCAAAAATTACTGTAAACCTGAGTAAGAGTGATTTTTGCCAGGCTTCCATCCAATACTTAGGCCATATTGAAGGACAAGGCCAGGTGAAACCTGTAATGGCCAAAGTAGAAGCTATCCAAGCTTTCCCTATCCCTGCTGATCGGAAACAACTCCGAAGATTTTTGGGAATGTCTGGATATTATAGAAAATTTTGCGAAAATTTTTCTGTCATTGCCAGTCCTTTAACAAACCTCCTGAGAAAGAACGTCCGATTTACTTGGACGGATGAATGTCAGAAAGCCTTTAACCAAATCAAGCCGATATTATCTAGCTCCCCCATTTTGATGGCTCCTGACTTCGGAAAACCTTTTAGGTTAGCTATTGACGCCAGTGACACAGGTGTTGGGTCAGTCCTTTACCAAGAAGATAATTTCCAAGTAGAGCACCCTATTTGTTTCTTTTCCAAGAAATTTAATAGACATCAAAGGAATTATTCTACTGTGGAAAAAGAATGTCTTGGGTTGATTCTTTCTATACAACACTTTGATTTTTATATCAGTGGGTCTAGATAGCCACTGGTTGTATTTACTGACCACAATCCCCTTACATTTATCCACAAAATGTCTGGCAAGAACCAACGACTTCTCAGGTGGAGTTTATTTTTACAAGAGTACAACTTAGATCTTAAACACATAAAAGGCAGCGAAAATGTTATCGCCGATGCCTTATCTAGATTGTAAAAAGTATTTTGATGTATATATTTTTTTTATATATATCATGATAAATACATTCTGTAATGTAAATATTTTTTTTAGTTCTAAAAAGATTTCCATTTCGTGGAAATGTAAACTTTTTATTTTTAGGAGGGAGGTGTTACGTATCTAGGCGTTGTTTTTTTCTTTCTTTGACCTGTTGCGGTCGAGAGACGGGTAGGTTGTCCGCCCCTTGTGTAATAAGTTTTTTTTTTATTTTATTCGTCAAGCCACACAGACAGTGACCGGTCCTTGACCTGTGTGTGTACCTCTGGTTGAAAGGAGGGTGTTTTTTTTTCTGTCTCTTTGAAGAGCGTTCTAGATCTGGGAAATTGATGACGTATTTGGTTCGAGAAATTCCTAGATTTGTCTTGAGATCGACGCGCGGTAGATTATATAAAGACCGCCCGCGTGACGTTGACGGACAGACATACGGAGACAGCCGTGAGACAGAATAGCGGAGACATTGCGTGATCCGTGCGTGGTATACCACTTGGTCGTGTAAGTTAAGATTTTTTTTAAGGCCTTGCTTGCTTGTATTTGTAATTACATTTTCAAACTCTTGTATTGTAATATTTTTACATGCCATTTTTGTAAAAGGGTTTTGGTCAACACATCAATTCTGTATTGAGTAAATGTTTATTTTTTCTTTCTTGTAACTTTATATTTGATTAAACATTAAGTTGATAGTTTACCTTCCGATTTCTTGTGTCATTTTTTTTTATTATTCATTGTAAGTCTTTGATTAAATTCAGACTTAAGACAAGTGACACAACTACTTTTCTATTGTCACGTTCCCCTAGGCAAGCCATTTAAAAGTAGAATTCAATTCGTAATACGTGACAATAGTAGCAAACACAAGAATCTTACGGCCAATTCTTGATAGTAGCAGACAAGAATCTTACGGCCAATTCTTGATAGTAGCAGACAAGAATCTTACGGCCAATTCTTGATAGTAGCAGACACAAGAATCTTACGGCCAAGAATAATGACAACGATGATGACAACAATGTTCAGGTTAATACCAGAACACAAAGTATCAACATGTAGGCCTAACGCCAACACTGAAACCTTATAGAAATAAATAACAGATTCTAACGTCTGACTTAAGCTACAAATACGAATGCATCCATATAAAAATATCTTTACAATATGAAATAAAACTTACCCTTAAGGGAAGTCAAAGAGTCCTACCAAGACTAGATCCAAAGCAATCGTTAAGGCTGTCCAGTCATGTAAAGCAAAGGAAAACTTCAGGACCACAAAAAGAGCAGCTTGTCTATCAAGACCAAGATGGCGAAAATGCACACACAATTTGACGTCACAGCAAACGATGACAAAACGACAAGAGAAAAAAATAAGTACACAAAATAAAATGACACAAATGAGGTCATCGCCTATAGAAGAAAGCAGCGCTAGGCTATTTGTGTACAGTTTAACAAAACAGCGACAAACGGGATGAAGATACAATTTTGTTTGCGAGGACTTCGCAATAATGTAGCTCTTCGGATTCCATCATTGTCATGAATTGGGTATTGTTCTACAATCAGTTGAGAGATATACGAGGATTGTTCTACAATCAGTTAAGAGATATGCGAGGATTGTTCTACAATCAGTTGAGAGATATGCGGGGATTGTTCAACAATCAGATGAGTGATATGCGGGGATTGTTCTACAATCAGATGAGTGATATGCGATCCAGTCTTTTAGACAACAATAGCCTCAGTTGACCATAACTCAAAGTGCTTCTAAAGAAAATGTTAAACTTTGTTCGCTTCTGTTGATAATAACATTAAATTTATAACATTTTTATTGCTTCCAGAGTATTACCTTCACCTATCTCTAAGTCTGTTCTGCCTTTGGGTCACCAAGCGTGATCTGTGCTCTAAGCAGTGAGTTTGAGAAGAAAATATGCAGACAGGTTAGAAGACAGGTTAGTTGGTTAGAAGGCATGTTAGTTGTTTACTAAACAGATTAGTTGTTTAGTAGGCATGTTAGTTGTTTAGTAGACAGGTTAGTTGTTTAGTGGCATGTTAGTTGTTTAGAAGACAAGTTAGTTGTTTAGTAGGCTGGTTAGTTGGTTAGTTGACAGGTTGTAGAAAAGTAAATAGACAGGTAAGTAGACAGATAATTAACCAACAGTTACATTTACAAGTTGACAGATAAAAATGTAGGCGTGTTAAAAGGTGTCAGCATTCTTAAAGCTCTTAAAATAGAATCAGAGAGAAAAAATGTTTTACTTTCTACAAATGTAGAGAAAAAAATAGAAACGTATTTTTCAACAAAGTTGACACACTTGCTTTGACTACAAATAAAATTGATAAATCTTCTTTGATACCAACTGTCCAATTTGTTTGTTCAGCTAGAGTTCGTTTAGCAGTAAGTTACTGGGCTGTCTCTGTTGGCACTACTTTAAATATTTCTTTAGTAACGTTTAGCAGTAAGTTACTGGGATGTCTCTGCTGGTACTACTTTAAATATTTATTTGGTAACGCTCATTTTTCTTTCTTTGCAGTCTCCCTTTTTTTTATCTAGCTCGGCAAAACTAGCGAGCAAGGGAGAGAAGCTGGTGTTGGCTTAGCGGTGAAATCCAAATTCGTCAACAAGTTAGCAGGTTTACCAAAAGGCATAAATGACTAACTAATGGCCTTACGCCTACCCTGACCTCAAGGCGACCTGCAACTCTGTCTGACAAAAAGGACGTCAAAGACAAAAAGGACGTCAAAAGTCACTAAAGGATTATGCGGAGCGACTATTGGACTCATCAGCGCATAGATGTTGGTCAGCTCACAAACCCAGAAATCAAGCAAGAGTTCATCAACAAACTAGACAGTGAAATTCAAACTCTGCACATGAGCAACAACGTAGAACACAGCTGGAATAAACTAAGGGACTCTGGGTACTCTATGACTAGCAGGGTTCACGGCCGGCCAAAATAAACTAAGGGACTCTGGGTACTCTATGACTAGCAGGGTTCACGGCCGGCCAAAATAAACTAAGGGACTCTGGGTACTCTATGACTAGCAGGGTTCACGGCCGGCCAAAATAAACTAAGGGACTCTGGGTACTCTATGACTAGCAGGGTTCACGGCCGGCCAAAATAAACTAAGGGACTCTGGGTACTCTGTGACTAGCAGGGTTCACGGCCGGCCAAAATAAACTAAGGGACTCTGTGTACTCTATGACTAGCAGGGTTCACGGCCGCCAAAAACGCAAGCATCAGCATTGGTTCAACGAAAAATATGTACATATCGAACAGCTTTTAACACACAAGCAACGCTGCTTTAAGGCCTTTCTGTGTAACACAGCTTGCCCCCAAAACAGAGAACGTTGCACTAATGCCAAAAGAGCGGTCCAGCGGAATCTGAGACTCATGAAGGAGTCGTGGTTTAACAAAAAAGGCGATGAAATACAGTCTGGTAATAAAAACACATTTTTTAAAAATTTGATCAAAGCCTTTTGCGATCCTTCGCAAAATGGCTGATCCCCCATATTCAGTGCTGCTGGAAGCTTCTCACAGACAAGGAGGATATACTTCTTCGCTGGGCTGAACACTTCAGTACCGTCCTTAACTGTCCAAAAAGCATTAGCGCCGAAGCCATCGCACGCCATCCCAATAAACCATTCACTCGCTGACCCTCCCAGGCTCAAGGAAGTAATGACTGCAATATCCAACCTCTCAACTGGTAAGGCACCGGGACTAGACTCCATCCTTGCTGAAATATACTCACTTGGCAGTTCAGAGCTGACAGCTAAACTAACAGAAATCTACTAGATAATGTGGGAACAAATGAAATTACCCAAAGAGATAAAAGATGCCTCCCTCTTTCATCACTACAGTTCAGTTAGTGCCCCTTTCAGATCATGCGATCTATAAGGCAGATCTGTTTCTTTGGCCAACGATTGACGAGCAGGGTTTCATGTGACTAGCACAACGACCAACCGCCTTTTCTTTCCCCAACTAGAGTCAAGTACCCATTAGAGTTGGGTGGACTCAGGGACGCCATAAGAATCCCAGTGGTCAAAATACCAATCTTCACAGAGATTCGAACCCAGGACTCCAGGTTCGGAAGCCAAGCGCTTAACCACAAAGCCACTCTACAAGAGAAAGGTAAATATGCACTTATGCGATATCCATCGTGGCATATCCCTCCTTTGCATTGCTGACAAGATCCTAGCTATAGTGGTATTAAACAGATCACAACACTACATAGAAACTGGCCTACTTCCGTAACGCCAATGCGGCTTCAGGTGCAGTAGATGACAGGTTCTTTGCAGTCCGCCAACTTCAAGATAGTAGGGATCAAAATTCTAATCTCTATGCTGCAATCATAGATTTGACAAAGGCTTTTGATGTCATTCGTGAATGTCTTTGGCAAGTCATGTCCAAATTTAGCTGCCCTTATCAATTCATAACAATTGTGCGTCAATTTCAAGATGACATGCAAGCAAGAGTCCAAGACAACGGAGACTATTCCAAGCCTTTTCCTGTCTCAAATGGTGTGAAGCAGGGCTGTGTGCTGGCTCCAACGCTTTTCAGCATAATTTTCACAGCTATGCCGAAAGATGCCTTTTGCACAGAAAACATTGGAGTTGGTTTACGATATCGCACTCATGCAAGTATACTCACTGCTGAAGACTTAAGGCAAGGACCAAAGTAAAATATGACTGCATCAGAAACCTGCTATTCGCCAACGCCTGCAAAAATTTTGGCCTCACCATAAATGTAAAAAAGAAGTGCTGCACCAACCTCCTGGAAATAAATCTTTTACAAAACCAGCCATTCTTATAGATGGCCAGAAACTATAAAATGTTAAAGAATGCGTCTTTCTGGGAAGCATCATATCAGCTAATGCCAACCTGGATGATGAGGTAGACTTTTGTGTTGCACGTTGCCAGTGCTGCTTTTGGCAGACTTCAATGACAAGTGTGGCAACGGAGAAGACTCAGCATATCCACAAAACTGAAAGTCTACAGATAATACAGTGCCGTAGTCCTCCCTTCATTCTTGTATGCATTAGAGTTCTGGACCGTATATTCCAGCCACATCAAAAATCTAAACTCCTTTCCACCTACGTTGTCTAAGGAAAATTCATAAAGTGAATTGGCCTGAACATATACCAGATACTGAAATCCTAGTTGTCTAACATGAACAGTATTGATGGCACAGTAAAAAGGTCCTAATTTCGATGGTAAGGAATTTAGTCCGTATGCTAGACATTCGCCTTCCCAAATGACTTCTGTACGGGGAGCTGTGTGATGGAAAGCGCTCACAGGAAGGTCAATACAAGCGTTATAAAGTGAGTGTGATATTGATAGTCAAGGCTGGGAAGCACTAGATCTCGATCGCTCCATATGGCGTGAAGCTGTGAGAGTGGTCAGCGTAAAAGAGCACCGAACCAACAAAAAGCTAAGAGAATAAGAAGAAGCAGACCTATCCGCAACTGACCAAACCTACCCATGCCACGTATGTGGCCGGCTTTTTAAAGCTAGGGTTTCCGTTTTCCAGTCTAGATAAAATATAAATAGGTCTGTGTGGTCAACAAAATTGCAGGTTCTTAGAACTAAAGCTAAATTAAAATTTGGAAATAAAGTTAAGATTTGTTTTTAATACTTCAAAATAAAATCAAGGATAAATCAAGTATAGCAGATTTCCGGTTTCAGTGGATTTGTACACTGGTTCGAAAGTACATTTCTGAAACTAAGATGAAACACAAACTCAAAATCGGCCCCCGAAGTGGTCCAACCAGGCAGGCTTCAATATTTTCAGAAAGAACATCCGAATGAAATTATATCAGACAACTGAGAGATAAGAATGGAGAAAGAAGGTTAACAGATCTTGTGTAGTGCCCCAACTTTCCAGTAGATCTAAAGGATAAAGTAAAGTTAGATGTGAACCTCGCCTAACTAGTTCCCCTTTCAGACCTTGTGGTCCATAGGGCAGATGATGTAAAGTTCATCTGTTTTTGTGGCCTACGGTTAACAAGGGTGTCATGCAGCCAGCACAACGACCAACCACCTTTAATTTTCCCCAACTAATGTCAGGTACCCATTAGAGCTGAGTGGATTCAGAGGCGCGCAAAGATTCCAAGTTGAAAATCCCAGTCTTCACCAGGATTCGAACCCGACCCCTGGTTCGGAAGCCAAACGCTTTACCGCTGAGCCACCGCGCCTCCCCTGGCCTAATTGATGTCTTACAATTGATCTAATTGTTTTGAAAATTGTTCAATCTCTTATTCGAATCCTCAAAAAAAAAAAAAAAAAAAAAAAAAACGGAATAAAAAAAAAGTTTAGGAAAATGAAGTTTACAAGATTACTATTCTTTTTAAATTAGGTCTAACTTATAATGCATACTAATTAGCTTTTTCTCTTTAAAAAAACTGCTTGCATAACTGATTTTAAAAATTAGATTTTTCGCTTTCAGAAAAAAAAAAGTAGCCGTTGCATCAGAACTTTGAATGATCTAAAATGTTGTCGGATTTTCACTTTCTTTTCTAGTTTACGAGATCTAAACGGGACAGACGGACAGACATTTCGCACAAAACTAATAGCGTCTTTTTCCCTTTCAGGGGCCGCTAAAAACAACAACTAAGTACAAGAGGGATGACGCAGGTCTGAAAAGTTGAGTCTGTGTGTGTGTGTGTCACAGTGTGAGTGTGTGTCACAGAGTGTGTGTTATTAGATCTGTGTGAACTCTAAAATGTTTGAAAGAAATTTAAAAGCTTCTACATTGTTATAAAAATGTGAAACAAGCAAGATGTTTTGTTTTATTATTTAACTCTTCACTGCATTGAACACTAAACACGCTTTTGAGGAAACGGGTCCAAAAGTTGGTCTTCCATTGTACGTGTTTTTGTGTACAAATGTAAAGCAGACTCGCCACTGAAACAAATGTAATGCAGACTCGCCACTGAAACAAATGTAAAGCAGACTCGCCACTGAAACAAATGTAAAGCAGACTCGCCACTGAAACAAATGTAAAGCAGACTCGCCACTGAAAATCTTGGGAGAATTCACCACCATGTTTTTTAAATGTACACAATTTGAAACATATCAATGTATTGAGAAGACCTAAACTTTTGGAATGACTTTTTTGAATAGAAGTTAATTTTAGGAGATACTAGATTGTTCTATCACTACTATTATTACGCACACGATGTAATGGATAGTAGAAATAATCATGCAGAGGAAGATAAAATATAGATCTGCTCTCGATGTTGCCCAACTTAATATAATGCTATTATCTTAAAGCTGTCCAGAGATAGCAACACTAAGCTCCCTTCCTTGATTCTCAGACGTCACAACATTTCAAGTATTTTTCTTTCTTCTGACCAGAAGACACATTAATCTCATCATTAATTTGAGGAAACGCGGTTGACAAAGACTTTCGTCTTCCTTTCAGCGTTTTGCGAGCGTGAAATACTTGATGTCTAGGCACAAGCTGAGACATTTAACATTTATATTCTCCAAGGCTAGCAAGAAAACTTTCATTAGCCTGAGGCGGCCTTAGTTTGTTTGAAAACTTTCATTAGCCTAGAGGTGGGTTCAGTTTGTTTGTAAACTATCATTAGCCTAGAGGTGGCATTAGTTTGTTTTTAAACTTTCATTAGCCTAGAGGCGGCCTTAGTTTGTTTGAAAACTTTCATTAGCCTAGAGGTGGGTTAAGTTTGTTTGTAAACTATCATTAGCCTAGAGGTGGCATTAGTTTGTTTGTAAACTTTCATTAGCCTAGAGGTGGCATTAGTTTGTTTGTAAACTTTCATTAGCCTAGAGGTGGGTTCAGTTTGTTTGTAAACTTTCATTAACCTAGAATTGGGTTCAGTTTGTAAACTATCATTAGCCTAGAGGTGGCATTAGTTTGTTTGTAAACTATCATTAACCTAGAGGTGGCATTAGTTTGTTTGTAAACTATCATTAACCTAGAGGTGGCATTAGTTTGTTTGTCAAGTATCATTAACCTAGAGGTGGCATTAGTTTGTTTGTAAACTTTCATTAGCCTAGAGTTGACATTAGTTTGTTTGTAAACTATCATTAGCCTAGAGGAGGGTTCAGTTTGTTTGTAAACTTTCATTAGCCTAGAGGTGGGCTCATGTAGCACTATACAATTTAGCACTATACTATGTACCACTATATCATGGGCGTAGCCAGGATTTTTTTCGGGGTGGTGGGATTTTTATTCCGCCCCCCCCCCCCCCCCCCGCGAAAAGAAATATTTATATGTATGTATGTGTGTGTGTGTACATAATCTTTATTACGTTATCACCCTTCATTTTTTCATAAGACGTTTATTATGCCCTATAATAGGTTCTTCCTGGAGTTAGTGGAAAAAATGTAGACTACCCGCCATTCCCATCAAAGGGGTCTGGGGGGAGCGCTAGGAGCTTTCCCAGCGCGTGGAGGAGCCCCGCCGCCAAGCACTATTTCTGGTAATGAAAGCCAAAAAAATGCATATTCTGAGGTATCTACAGTGCATTTTCCGGCTATTAAAAGATTTATTTCAAAAACCTAATGTACTATTCTTACTGACTTAGACCCTCCAGCGCCGTTCGGCGCATTTTCCGTCAAGCTGTTTCCACAAAATCTGTCACTGGTAATGTCTGAAGCCTCTTTTCACCGGCTCTGAGGACCTCTATGAATGTGTGGCGCCAAGTTGTACTAGGATGTCATCGCAACTCTTATTATACGTAATTTTGTCGGAGAACATGTCCCGCAAACCTCGTGCGACGCTCTGTCACAACCTTACTAAGGGGTCGACTCCCAGTTCGGCATAGGATTTCCTTGATTTAGACACGATCTCTATAACTGACTCCTAAAATCTGCCTTAGCCATCTTTGTTGAGTTTAAACTCAAAACCCACAATTGGCTACGCTCAAATATTTTTAGTGTGTAATTTGCTTTTTTTTTTATATTGAAGTGGAATTTTTTAGCATGAAACCCCTCTGAAGGGGGGGTTTAAACACAAAACCCCTTTTGGCAACACTCACAGCATTTTGATTGCGTAATTTGCTTTTTTTTTTACATTGAAGATGCATTTTTTAGCTTCAAGCCCTGGGGGGGGGGAGGTTTAAACTCAAAACTCCTAGGCGGGGGGGGGGGGAGGTTTAAACTCAAAACTCCTACGCTCATAGATTTTAAAGTGTGTAATTTGCTTTTTTTTATATTGACGAGGTATTTTTTTAGCTTGAAACCCTACTGAAGAGGGGGGTTAAACTCAAATCCCCTTTGGCTACGCTCATAGAATTTTGAGTATGTAATTTGCTTTTTTTATATTGAAGAGGGGGTTTATCGTAAATTTTGGAGGGGGGTTTAAAATCAAAATCTTCCTTAACTGTGCTCTTGGAATTTGGAGATTGTCATTTGCATTTTTTTTGTTTTATAGATGAGGGGGATTTGACTGCGCAAACCCCTTGTAGGGGGTTTTAAACTAAAAAAAAAAATAAATCCATGAAATCAAAGAGTACAGAGAAACAAGTGTTCTAATTGAGTTTTTTTTTTAAGGTCAATGTAATATTGGACGGATTTTATTTTCTTCCAATCTGAATGACTTCCCTCGTGAAAGTTGCTGATTCAATAAATTGCTGATTTACTACGTTGTTCATTCAATAAGTTGTTCATTCAATAATTGGCTGAATCAATATTTTGCTGATTCAATAAGTTGTTGATTCAATCTGTCATTGGCCTCCTTCAGTCGTAGAACGACTATGGTTCATCTCAGAGCACACTTTCTCATGTGGCTGTGGAGCCCTATTTTGGAGAGACACTCCCGTCCACAGATAGCGCAGGTTAAGGTGGCTTTTGCTTCGGTGGTAGAGGAGCTGGCCGTTTTTCGGATCGTGCGTTTTTCTTCCTGAGCTGAGACCCATGTACTTTCACTGTCCATAGCTTTCTTGGTCACTGTCTCTCTCCACCTGTTGCGGTCTAGAGCTATGTCTTCCCAATTGTCAGTATTGATGTTCACTGATTTGAGGTCACGTTTTATTACATCTATGTAACGGAGGTAGGGGCGACCAGTTTTTCTTGTGCCAGTCGCGAGTTGACCATAGAGGATGGCTTTCGGGATGTGCTTGTCCTCCATCCGGCGAACACGTTCAAGCCAGCGCAAACGGCGTTGTCTGAGGGCTGTAAAGATGCTGGGAATACCTGATCGCGCAAGGATCTCAGTATTGCACACTTTTTCTTTCCATGTGACATTCAAGATCCTACGGAGACATCTCAAATGGAACGAGTCCAGTTTTCTCTCTTGCTTTGCGTAGGTGGTCCATGATTCACTGCCATACAGTAGTGTACTCATAACGCATGCCTTGTAGACTTCCATTTTGGTCACCGTAGTTAGCTTATGGTTTTCCCAAACTCTTAGTCTGAGTCTAGCGAATGTCGAGGCAGCCTTCCCTATGCGTTTTTTCATTGCGTTGATTCAATAAGCTGTTGATTCAATAAGTTGCTGATTCAATAAGTTGCTGAGTCAATAAGTTGCGGATTCAATAAGTTGCTGATTCAATAAGTTGCTGATTCAATAAGTTGCTAATTCAATAAGTTGTTGATTCAATAAGTTGTTGATAGTAACATTGAAACTGACACCTACACCGACTGTGAATTATAATAGTGCATTGCCATAGACACAATCGATAAGAGGGGGATTATGTCTGTTTGTTGTGTGGTCATAGTGTGAAGTCCAGTGTGAAGTCAGTCTGGCACAACTAGTCCAGTGTGAAGTCAGTCCGGTACAGCGAGTCCAGTGTGAAGTCAGTCCGGTACAGCTAGTCCAGTGTAAAGTCAGTCCGGTACAGCTAGTCCAGTGTGAAGTTAGTCTGGTACAGCTAGTCCAGTGGGAAGTCAGTCTGGTACAGCGAGTCCAGTGTGAAGTCAGTCTAGCACAACTAGTCCAGTGTGAAGTCAGTCCGGTACAGCTAGTCCAGTGTGAAGTCAGTGCGGTACAGTTAGTCCAGTGTGAAGTCAGTCTGGTACAGCGAGTCCTGTGTATGAGGTCAGTCCTGAACAGTTGAACCAAGTGCAGGTCCTGGACGAAACGGAGAGGCCAGTAGTTTTTGATACAGCGGTACATAGTTGATACGGCGTTACGTTATCTACAGTGAAGCATTTGTACAATTAGTGCTAGGTTGTTGCCAAGTGTACTGTATTGACTGGGATGTATTGGACATTAAAGTGTAAGGTTATTTTGGAGGCCTGAGCTGTCAAGGGGTTAGCTTTGAGTTGGTAGTGTCTTGTGATGCATTTTGATAGGGAGAGTCATTACTAGATCAATATATATATATATATATGCTTACGAATCATTGAAGATCTCCAACAAGGAATGCGAAATCTATACTTATGATTGAAACAAACTAGCCTATGGTCGTTCTTCGTGTCTTTGAGACATCTCTGAAAGTGTCTCAGGCTAAGAGGCTAAAGCCCAACAGAATGACATGAAACCAAAATCTAATACAGAGAAAACAAAAACTAAACCTCCTCATGACCTGAATACAAAGGAATTGTGATGTTGTCCTCATTGTGTTCAAAGGAAGCGAGATGGTTCTCATAATTGATAAAGTTTTTATTCAGAAGTAGCTGACCTAGCAATGAACTAAGGACTACACAGAATTTAAAGTCATAATGTTCTAGTGACTACTTTTTGTTTGTGTGTTTCTCTGATTCTGGGACCAATTAGTTTTTACAATTGGTGACTTCTAGAGAAAAATTATTCTATTATTGCAATACGTAATAAATAGCGACTAGAAACAAGGCTTCAACGGTGATTGAACCCCTCCATGACCTGCTAACTAGTGTTTAAACAAAACGCAAACTAAAACTTTATGGCCATATTACAAGATCTTCGGGGCTCACAAAAACCTTCCTTCAGTGAACAGTAACAAGAAAAAGATGAAGAGGCAGACAGAAAAAGCGTTGGGAAGACAACATACATGAATGGATGAGCCTGCTATTGAAAGAGGTTCTGCCCAAAAGACAGAGAGGAATGGAGATAGACGGTCGACAAATCTTGCGTGGTGCCCAAACGGTCCAACAGACTAAGGGATAGGAGAAGGTGAATAAATAAAACAAGACAATGCAACAGCTGCATGAAGGTGGGGGGGGGGGGGAGCTGAGAATTTTTAAGGCTATTTGAGGTCACAGTGACATAATTGTAGAGATACATTTTCTTTTTGTTACTAGCACATTGTTTTTAGTACTTGAGAAAAACGACTGTTAAAGATTAAGAATGAGTTTGAGATAATGTAATGCAAATACTGAAGACTACATCAACATTGAGAAATGAGATAATCTAATGCAAGAGTGAAGACTACATCAACATTGAGATAATCTAATGCAAGAGTGAAGACTACATCAACATTGAGATAATCTAATGCAAGAGTGAAGACTACATCAACATTGAGATAATCTAATGCAAGAGTGAAGACTACATCAACATTGAGATAATCTAATGCAAGAGTGAAGACTACATCAACATTGAGATAATCTAATGCAAGAGTGAAGACTACATCAACATTGAGATAATATAATGCAAGAGTGAAGACTACATTAACATTGAGATAATCTAATGCAAGAGTGAAGACTACATCAACATTGAGACAATATAATGCAAGAGTGAAGACTACATCAACATTGAGACAATATAATGCAAGAGTGAAGACTACATCAACATTGAGACAATATAATGCAAGAGTGAAGACTACATCAACATTGAGAAATGAGGTGGATCTAATGCAAGAGTGAATACTACATCAACATTGAGAAATGAGGTGGATCTAATGCAGGAGTAAAGACTACATCAACATTGAGATAATCTAATGCAAGAGTGAAGACTACATCAACATTGAGATAATATAATGCAAGAGTGAAGACTACATTAACATTGAGATAATCTAATGCAAGAGTGAAGACTACATCAACATTGAGACAATATAATGCAAGAGTGAAGACTACATCAACATTGAGACAATATAATGCAAGAGTGAAGACTACATCAACATTGAGAAATGAGGTGGATCTAATGCAAGAGTGAATACTACATCAACATTGAGAAATGAGGTGGATCTAATGCAGGAGTAAAGACTACATCAACATTGAGATAATCTAATGCAAGAGTGAAGACTACATCAACATTGAGAAAATCTAATCCAAGAGTGAAGACTACATCAACATTGAGATAGATCTAATGCAAGAGTGAAGACTACATCAACATTGAGAAATGAGGTAGATCTAATGCAAGAGTGAAGACTACATCAACATTGAGATATGAGATAGAGATAGATCTAATGCAAGAGTGAAGACTACATCAACATTGAGATAATCTAATGCAAGAGTGAAGACTACATCAACATTATAACTGTACTAAATTCACATCTACCACTGTCTTTTGGAGTATTTAAATAACTACAAGTTGAAAGTTGCAGGCCTTGTCACTCTACAATTTGAAAGTTGCAGGCCTTGTCACTCAAATTGCCTGTTGTCATGTGATACTGACAGAATTAAAATCTTCTCTGACAGCTTCCTCTATCTAGAAGCGAGGCAAGCTGGGTGAGGGGCGGTGTGTGTAAAGGGGGTGGGAAGGGTTGTAGGGAGACACGACAAAGAAGTACAGTCTGTGATCGGAGCCCCATCGGGATTAACCATGTCTCTACAAGTTGATTGGAGTTGTCTTTTACTGTTCTCTATTTGTATTGGGAAGCTTTCAGCGCTATGTAAGTCAAATCTTGGTCATTGAACTCACGACGTAACTCTCTTTTCTTTTCAAATCAGAATTACGTGCAAGTTCAGAACATTTAGGATTGTTTCTTTATTCTTTAATGCTAATCGGAGGGTGAATCTTTTTGAAGTCATTCTATTCTAATTACAAACAATTCAATAAATGTTCAATTGTTTATTTGGAATTTAAAAAATTCTTATATCGGCTATATCATCCTAACAAACGGAATATGAGCAAATGATAAGTGTTTAATTTTAGTGCTTAATTCTTCTAAATGTACATACCTACTGCTTAAATAAGCATTATATTATATTCCAAACAAATGAAGTATCTTTCTTAAGCAGTCATCTGATGGGAAAGTCACTATTTAGACAATTAGTGTTGTGCAGCATATTAGTCCGTCAATTACGCCTCCAAAAACTCACTTGACCAGATTCTGTAGCGTGCGTAGGTGCAAAATCCTTTTTTTAATTAAGCACGCAAATCATTTTTTTAAATTGTATTTTCATTTGACCCTCACATGTGGTAATGAAAAAATGAAAGCGTGCCTTGATCTTCATCGATTACCAAGCAACGCAAAGAGACTTCCAGTTTGTTGTTTTTAATCTAAGTGCCATTCTAGTTTTATTTCGATATTAAAGAAAAATGGTCTGTTATTGTAGACCTTTTCGTTCTCGACTTTACAGTTTACTTCTTTGGTAGTTGCGTTTTTTAAATTTCCTAATTCACTGTTTGTCTTACTGATATAATTTCCCTCATTTATTCGCTGTGTGTTTAGTACCTAATAAGATATCCAGTACCAACTGTTATTAGTATATCTCAAATACATTTTAAATAGAGTCAATAATGTATGCTTTGTTTCAGTGATACTTTCATAAACTAATTTTTTTTAAACACTATTGTAAGACTTCACAGACCCACCAAGTAGTCCAGTCAATCAAAGTGGAGGCGCTCCTCAAAGTCTAGGCGCAGGATGGAGTAAGTACTTGATGTCTAGTCTTTCTACTTCTTGCTATATGTCTAGACTTTCTGCTTCCTTCTTTGGACAATGTTGATACATGCATTTAGAATATGTACAAAAAAGATTTTAAGTTATACAGGCGATTCTCAAACTATGAGACGCGACCTTCAAGAGGGATGAACCTGCTAACAATTGGATCGCATAAGTGGTCCAAAAGTAGAATAAACGTGATTAGTTTTGTGTGGTCTGTCCGTCCGTCTGTATCATTTAGATAACAGAAACTAGAAAAGGTATTGAAAGCGAAATATTGTATTTTAAAAATAAACATGCAAGCAATTTATACATAAAAATACATTTTTACAAGTATTTTTATTAATAGTAATAAACACGGGAGACTAGATTACTAAGGGAGGTTATTTTACTGTATATTTCTTAAATGTTTGGTTAATCTTTAAAAAATGTTTTATAAATATTTATATTACTAAAGTAAGTGTATTCTGTTATATTCGCTACATACATTTCAAGTGCACAAAATATATTTAATATGAACATAAGTCGAACATTTTAAATTGATATAGTAAGCACTGCAATACAATGTTACATACGGTATAACTTTTACAACCAAAGGAAAAGTTTCTTCCTTGAGGCCTTCCCTGAGAGATTGGTCTTTTACAAAACGATCAATTAAATATTTATTCAATAACATCAGATTGAACCATGTCTTCTTAATCATCAGCTCACTGAATACGTATGAATATGAACAGTTTAATAAAAATAAGATTAATATAGACTAGTATCTCCGTTGAATGTGGTATCATGTCGCCCGTGGTGGCCTAGCAATAGAGCCAAGAGCTTTCTAGACATACTCGTGTCTTCTTTGTGTAGTGTCGGAGATAAGGTTTGGGCTTGGTGATAGGTTGGGTTCAAAGCTTCTGATATTCTGGCTAAAACTATTGAAGCTGCCATTTTACTTGCCTCGGTGGGGCTAATTGTGTTGCTAGTTCCACACAAACTATCTTTGTTAACTTTTTTTTTATTGTTTCTTTTTTAAGTTTCTCATTTCTCTATCGGTTGTTTTAAAAATATTTCGAACTGTAAACTAAAATTCTACTCAGAAAACTCATTCAGTTCTATTGCTCATTGCTATAAAGACTTCTTAATGTTAACATTGATTTCTACATTTTCGTAAAAAATTTTTAGTTTAAGTTTAATTTTATAATAGTACAATCTCCCTCAGTCAATCTTTTTCTCTCCTTCTCTTGTTCTTTAGACTTTCCTTTTCTCTCTCCTTCTCTTGTTCTCTAGACTTTCCTTTCTCTCTCCTTCTCTTGTTCTCTAGACTTTCCTTTTCTCTCTCCTTCTCTTGTTCTCTAGACTTTCCTTTTCTCTCTCCTTCTCTTGTTCTCTAGACTTTCCTTTTCTCTCTCCTTCTCTTGTTCTCTAGACTTTCCTTTTCTCTCTCCTTCTCTTGTTCTCTAGACTTTCCTTTTCTCTCCCATTTCTCTCTATTTCACTCTCCGTCTCTCTTTTATTCTCCCGTATTATATATGAATGCCCTACCCAAAAAAAACAATACACACACAAGTAAACTGAACTTGTCTCTTCTACTCAGGCCCAGGTCTGAACCAGGGAGTCTCTGCCATAGACAAACAAGGGGCCGAGACTTACCTTCAAGCGTTGACTAACCTTCAGAATCAGTTCAAGCTCTTAATGCAAGCTTCCAAGACTGAGACCAAACCAGCGCCGCCTCAGCCCCCTAAGACCCGACCAGCCCCACTAGTCTGGCCACCCGCAACACCTGCCAAGCCACAGCCTATTCCAATGTCACCTGCCGTACGACCGCCCCCTCCCCCCAATAATGTCTTACCACCCAATGATAACGGCCTTGACCTAAATATGCCTAACATGCCCATGGCGCCTTATCAGCCTTATCAGCCTTATACCAATCAGTATTACCCACAAGCTCCACCGCCGCCTCCACGCCAGCAGATGCCCATGCAGATGGCGCCACAACGAATGGCACCCCAGCAACATTACTGGCCACCAGCAGGGTAAGTCTCGACCAATTTTTGTTTACTTTAACTAATAACAAGAAGAGAATATGAAAGTTAATGCACGAGGAGAGTCCGAGCGTTTCGTGTGCAAATCTCTGTCATGGGGGGGGGGGGGGGGATTCAACTTTACAGACGTCACCAAAAAAAGGGAGAAGATGTCGCTGTGCTGGCAATATGATACCATTGTCATCTTTGGGGGAAGAAAAAAAAAGATTTTGAAATCAATAGTCCTCACACACACACGAAATTCACTTCAAATCGAAAAGATTATTCAATAGAATATATAAATATATATATATATATAAATATATATATCATGGGCGTAGCCAGAATTTTTTTCGGGGGGGGGGGATTTTTTCTTCCCCCCCCCCCCCCCCCCAGCGAAAAATAAAATTTATATGTATTTATGTGTGTGTGTGTGTGTGTGTGTGTGTGTACATAATCTTTATTGCATTCTGACCCTTCATTCTCTCGGAAGACGTTTATTGTGCCCTAGATTAGGTTCTTCCATGAGTTATTGGAAAAATTATAGATTCCCCGCCATTACTAGGAGGCCCCGCCGCCAAGCACTATTTCTGATATTGAAAGCCAACAAAATGAGGTATCTACAGTGCATTTTCCTGCTATTAAAAAGTTCTATTTCAAAAACCTAATGTGCTATTCTTACTGACTTGACCGTCCCGCGCCGTTCAGCGCATTTGCCGTCAAGCTGTTTCCATAAAAATATGTCACTGGTAATGTCTGAAGCCTCTTCCCACCTGCCATGAGGACCTTCATGAATGAGTGGCGTCAAGTTGTACTAGGATATCATTGCAACTCTTCTTATGCGTAATTCATTTTGTCGGAGAACATGTCCCGCAAACTTCATGCGTCGCTCTGTCACAATCTTACTAAGGGTCGACTCCCAGTTCGGCATAGGGTTTCCTTGATTTAGACCCGATCTCTATAACTAACTCCTAAAATCTGTCTTAGCCATCTTTGTTGAGCCACATTTAGTGTTTTTCAATTTCGGCAGATGACTATTCACTGCAGTTTATTAATGGAGCCCTGCCACTGGTAAAAATGTGTAACCTCTCTTGAATACGCTCTTGGAATTAAGTGACTGTAGTTTGCTTTAGATTTTATATCGAAAAGAGAAGTTTTATCGTCAAAATCATCTGTTGGGGGTTTTCCACCTCAAAATGCTCTGTTGGGGGAACTTAAACTCAAAACCATATGGAGGGGTTTTAAACTTTAAAAAAAGCCATCTGTAGAAGAGGGGTTTAAACTCAAAACCCCCGATTGGATTGGCTACGCTCAAATAATTTTAGTGTGTAATTTGCTTTTATTTATATTGAGGAGGTATTTTTAGCATCAAATCCCTCTGAATGGGGGTTTAAACTCAAAACCCCTTTGGCTACTCTTATAGATTTTAGAGTGAGTAATTTGCTTTTATTTATATTGAAGAGGTACTTTTTAGCTTCAAACTCCATTGGAGGGGAGTTTAAACTCGAAACCCCTTTGACTACACTCTTAACATTTTGAGTATATAATTTGCTTTGTTTTTATTATTACAGAGGTATTTTTTTTACCTTCAAACCCCGCTGAAGTGGGATGTAAACTCAAAACTGAGTCAAAATCCATTAAGCTACGCTCATAACATTTTGAGTGCGTAATTAGCTTTTTTTTATGTTGAAGGGGGGTTTTATCATAAATTTTAGAGGGGGGTTTAAAATCAAAATCTTCCTGAACTGTGCTCTTGGGGATTTTCGTGTGCATTTTTTTTGTTTTGTTTTATAGAAAAGGGGGAGTTAACTGCAAAAATCCCAGGTAGGGGGTTTAAAACTCAAAACCCCTGGTAGAGGTTTTAAACTCAAAACCCCTTTGGTTGTGCTGGGGCAAGTGATGGTTTAGTATTAAAATCTCACCTAAGATAAACAAAATCAAAGCAAAGAATCAGTCACTAATTTCATTTCGGGGGGGGGGGGGGTTGAACCCCAAACCCCCCCCCTGGCTACGCCCATGATATATATATATATATATATATATATATATAGTTTCTTTCTACCTTATAAGTATTAACCATGAAGTGACCTAAATATTGTGTTTTGAAATATGTTAGGAGTACACATCATAACATGATTACACCATTCAAAGATACTTAGGACATTGCTGAGGGTTAGTTTAACATGGATAAATTGTATGGATAGTTTAACATGGATAAAAGGAATTCTGCTTTCGGATAAAGGCGAATTCAAAAAGCATCAAAATGACTGCTAATCCACCGCGCATGTCCACTTGTCTGTGTTCCTCCTAAGGAGGCGGTGGAGCAATAAATCTAAAGTAAGACAAGGAAGTGGCCTGTGTGTGTGTGTGTGTAGAGACAGTATCAGACATAGTGCAATTTTTTATATTAATGTACTGACGTAAAACTGCACACACACAGACACACACACACACAGATAGGTAACGAGACAGTTGACACCACAGATTATAAATGATGACCACAGTGGGATGTTTTGAAGATGTCCTTCAGAGTTACTTAATGATATAAATTTTGGTGACATGACAAAGAGAACGTATGCTCGATATGATTTCAAACAGATCTACTCACTTTTGCAAGACGTTGTACATACGTCATTATTGCGAAGCGAAGCCCTCAGGCATGTGTGTGCATCACTTCAACCCGTCATGAAACAAAATGTTGTTTGGTCATTTGGAAAATGACTTTTAAGCCTGTTTCTTTTGTACAAACTTTTACGTAGCAATCCTATTCAATTCATTCATCCTGAAAAGTAGGTCAAGAAAGAGTCTTACCACAAGTACAAAGCTAGGGGGTCTAACGACCTGTCATCCTCCACACATTGCTTTATGTAGGGGTCTATCGACCTGTCATCCTCCACACTTTGCTTTATGGAGGGGTCTATGGACCTGTCATCCTCCAAACTTTGCTTTATGTAGGGGTCTATCGACCTGTCATCCTCCACACTTTGCTTTATGTAGGGGTCTATCGACCTGTCATCCTCCACACTTTGCTTTTTGTAGGGGTCTATCGACCTGTGATCCTCCACACTTTGCTTTATGTAGGGGTCTATCGACCTGTCATCCTCCACACTTTGCTTTATGCGTCATAATCGTGGACAGTAGATAGAAAACATGCACACAAAAAAACTGAACCTCATACACATGACCTGTCTCAGATACACATGACCTGTCTCAGATACACATGACCTGTCTCTTATACACATGACCTTTCTCAGAAACACATGACCTGTCTCACATACACATGACCTGTCTCATATTTACATGAATTGTCTCAGATACACATGACCTGTCTCAGATACACATGACCTGTCTCAGATACACATGGACCTGTCTTAGATACACATGACCTTTCTCAGATACACATGACCTGTCTCAGATACACATGACCTGTCTCAGATACACATGACCTGTCTCAGATACACATGACCTGTCTCACATATACATGACCTGTCTCAGATACACATGACCTGTCTCAGATACACATGACCTGTCTCTTATACACATGACCTTTCTCAGAAACACATGACCTGTCTCACATACACATGACCTGTCTCACATACACATGTCCTGTCTCACATACACATGACCTGTCTCAGATACACATGACCTGTCTCTTATACACATGACCTTTCTCAGAAACACATGACCTGTCTCACATACACATGACCTGTCTTACATACACATGACCTGTCTCAGATACACATGACCTGTCTCACATACACATGATCTGTCTCAGATACACATGACCTGTCTCAGATACACATGTCCTGTCTCACATACACATGACCTGTCTCAGATACACATGACCTGTCTCAGATACACATGACCTGTCTCAGATACACATGACCTGTCTCACATATACATCACCTGTCTCACATACACATGACCTGTCTCAGATACACATGACCTATCTCAGATACACATGACCTGTCTTACATACACATGACCTTTCTCAGAAACGCATGACCTGTCTCACATACACATGTCCTGTCTCACATACACATGACCTGTCTCAGATACACATGACCTGTCTCAGATACACATGACCTGTCTCAGATACACATGACCTGTCTCAGATACACATGACCTGTCTCAGATACACATGACCTGTCTCAGATACACATGACCTGTCTCAGTAAACTACTGAATGTCACGGGGTTTCTAATACTGAAGTCCTTCGAAGAGCGGGCCAGCAAAGCATCCACACAATTCTGATGCAGTCCCAGCTGCGACTGGCAGGCCACATTTGCTGAATGGCAGACTCCCGCATCCCTAAACCACTCCTTTATGTCCAATTAAAAAAGGGAAGCTTTCACAAGGTGGGTCATCCTCAAAGCTTCTATGAGAGCCTTCAGCATTGAACCTGTTATCTGGGACACGTTAATAATGATCAATGGTTATGCTTGCCCTGGATGAGGCAAAATATGTAGGTCACATCTGGGGCTGCGCAGCCACAGGAAATATTGCACTCCTCACTAATCTTCGGACTCGAAGACAAGCTTCGTATATAATATACATATATTTCTGAAAGATTTACATAAACTGTCAATTATTTTAGGCAAATCGTTAGGGAATTTTTGAAAGACAAGACAAAACAAATACAAGAACTTTTTCCTTCCAACTTTTAAAACTCATGTGAACATGTAAGCTAATAAGTGTTGGTATTGTCAAAGCCGATGAAGAGGTTTGATTTGCTCTCTATGACTTAGCTGGGCATGGATAAACGGGTGTAGTGGTTGACTGCATACCAGACATACTGGACAAATTGGGTCTCGGTGGAGGAGATTTGGACTTAGTCTTAGTCTAGTCAGTCATCAATTCCATGTGTTAATATTTTGTTTGTTACACTAAACAATAACTTCTTATTGCTTTCAATATTAGGCCTACTAAAAATTTTGCGGATAAATATCTCTAGTAATCTAAGTTTTTCATTAAGATCTTCGCTATTATTGAACAGCAGTCAAAACTATTCCACTTCAACTCACACTACTGAGCAATAGGTTGCAGTTCTTAGAGAAACATTTCTAGATATTTACTCAACTTTTTTTTTTTACTAAAATCTACTTTTATTTTCAAAATCTTTTTAACAGTATTTAGATTTAAATCTACCATTAAAATGTATTAGAATAATTGGAATGCAATGTTAGATTTTAGTTGTTTTTTACTTTATGTATAAAAAAGGAATCCAGGTCTTTAAGCATAATATTGACCTTAAAAATTTAAGTGATTAAAAGCCTTTTAAACACTGAAACTGAAATCCGATTTCTCCATTTATTTACGTTTTTAGCGGCCCCAGAAAAGGGAAAAGACGCTATTAGTTTTTTAAGCAGTTTTTTAAAGAGAAAAAGCTAATTAGTATACTTTATAAATTACACCTAATTTAAAACGAATAACAATCTTACATACAGCATTTTATTAAATAATTATCTACTACCAAGACGTTCACAGATTCGAATTAGAGATTAAGCCTTTTCAAAATAATTACATCAATTATAAGACTTAGTGAGGCCAGGAGAGGCGCGGTAGCTGAGCGATAAAGCGCTTGGGTTCCGGGTTCGAATCCTGGTAGAGACCGGGATTTTCAACTTCGGAATCCTTGGGCGCCTCGAGTACACCCAGCTCTAATGGGTACCTGACATTATTTGGGGAAAAGTAAAGGCGGTTGGTCGTTGTGCTGGCTACATGACACCCTCGTTAACCGTAGGCCATAAAAACAGATGAACTTTACATCATCTGCCCAATAGACCACAAGGTCTGAAAGTGGAACTAGTTAGGCCAGGTTCACATCTAACTTTGCATTCACTTGCAACTATTATTTGATCTACTGCACCGTTGTGGCACTACACAAGATCTGTCAACCATCTTTCTCCATTCTTATCTCTCATTTGTCTTTGATATAATTTTATTCGGATGTTCTTTCTGAAAATATTGAAGCCTGCCTGGACCACTTCGGGGGCCGATTTTGAGTTTGTGTTTCCACACAAACTGTCTTTGTAACCTTGTTGATTTTTGCTGCTTACTTTTTGTTGTCATCAGTCAAAACTTCTGTAAATGATTTTGCTTTTTAAAAGTTTTCGCAAGTCATTTCTATACTCATATTGTTTTGTTTTTTTTCTTGTTCTTGATGAGACTGAGAAATGGCTAAAAGTGAGATACAAACTTTGTAGGAGTTGAAAATATGTTTTTGTTGTTGGTTGTTTGTTTGTTTTTTGGAATGTTGACTTAGAGTCTCTACATGCAGGAACACACTTTTCTGTTTATAACTTATATATTGTTAATGATATTTTTCAGAATGCGACCACAGTCTAGAGAATGTTCTGGTGGCTATGTTCCTGGACAACTTTGTTGTGATGGTATAGTCAATGTAAGTACATAGTGGTAAAGGATTTAAAGTGAAATGTCAATGGAATTTAAGGAAGACAAAGTGAATCGAATATGTTCTACTGAACTACGAGCGAATGCAATAGAAAATATTGAATTTGTTTCCATTTACACTTAACACGAGACAAAACAATCAGAGTACATTAGAAATAACGGATTGCTTTCGATTGTATGGCTCAGATTCAATTATCGAAGAGATTTTTACAATGGAAGCAAATCTGTAAATACCGGGTAATTACCCTTTTTTATCCAATTTACTTCAAAATATATGTGATAATTTTTGGCAATTTTAGCATTGTAGTCAAATTTTAAAACTCTTTCGCTTGTAAGACAATGTAATATAGATTTAAATTTTAGAGTTGGCAATATTTGATGTTGACTTTGTTCTTGTTTTATAGCAAAATATTCCAAAAAGTTTGATTTCTCTGTTCATTTTCTAACGCTTATGTTTATGTTCACTTATATCGTCACCACATTTCTCCATATCTCTCTGTGTTGACTTGCACGAAAGTCTGGAATGTAAATTTGGTCTTAAAAAAATAAAAAACAAAAATCAGGTTCCTGAAATAAATATGATTTGAAAATCCTTCTATTTTCTCTAATGACTTGATGGGTTGAAAAGCAAATGTATGGGGCATATAGTTCTTGATTATCTGAGATCTTGAAAAAGTATTTGAAGAAACTCTCTCTCTTTCTCTCTCTCTCTCTTTCTGTATGTGTGTGTGTTTTACAATGAAGAAAAGAACTTAAGTTGTGAGTACAAGTTGTTCAGTTTGAGAACTACAATGTCTCTTGTCTTCCAGCCTATACCACCAGGACCCCAGCAATGGGCTTGCTGTCACAAAGGGATGTACGACATGGCCACTCAAGTCTGCTGCGGTGACATCCCGGTACCGAAACCACCCAAGGAGAGTCCACCCATGATGTGCTGCGGCTCTTCCCTGTACGATCCCATGACCCATCTTTGTTGCGACAAGTTCCCCGTGCCGTGAGTAGCATTCCAAACACAGACACATAGACAACATTATAATACATGATACCAACGATGTTTTGATAACTCAAAAAAAAGTAGGTCAACCGCAATATGTTTCTATCGGGTTCAACTTTGCCAAGTAATAACAGAGATAGTAGGTCCAGTGTCGTCTTTGTTATGGTATTTATCTAGACCCAATGATGTATATACATGGGGTCCCTTCCTTTTTTCTGAATTATAACTGGAGAATGGAGCACGTGACTTATAATTCTCTTACCTACAACAGTATCATGATATAATATAAAAAAAAATGTGTACTTTAAATAAAAGTTCCCGCATTTCAACAATTCCCCTCACGCCGCCTTTGGACCACTTTATTCTAGTAAAGACTCTAGTATAGATTATTCTAGTACTTCTTGGAGCCTTTAGGAACCTGGACGCGTACCGCTGATCTTAAAAACGGTTCTAAGGATTTTCCTAGAAATTCAACAGTGGAGAAAAGAATGCCTAGCTCGTTGGCACATGGGAAAAACTCTAGTTTGATTGTTATATTTATATATTTATATATATAGGGCACGACATGGCCTAAATTGTGCCGATGTGCCTAAACTCAAAACTCAAACTCATGTATATATGTTTGATCTGACTACAGCTATGTCTGATTCTGTTCCCTTCAGGAATCTGTCCAGAAACATGAAGTGCTGTAGAAAACAAACCTATGATCCAGTCCATCAGATGTGCTGTGGTGAGGGCGTCAGGGCGCGACCACCTGGACAACCGCACATGAGCGTGAGTCTTGCATTTGTTTACTTTTTGTAAACAATTATTGACGGTTGTAGTAGGGCTATTCAAGCACTAGAGTCTATGGTAAATGTATTCCTTGATAAAGACAAAAGCTGATCAAACGGTTCATGCATGAATGTGTTCCTCTTTTAGTTGTTTGATCTAGTCAACTTCTTTGAGTTTCATGGGCACTACATCTAGATCTACTGAATGAATCTAATTATACTTCTTTGAGTTTCATGGGCACTACATCTAGATCTACTGAATGAATCTAATTATACTTCTTTGAGTTTCATGGGCACTACATCTAGATCTACTGAATGAATCTAATTATACTTCTTTGAGTTTCATGGGCACTACATCTAGATCTACTGAATGAATCTAATTATACTTCTTTGAGTTTCATGGGCACTACATCTAGATCTACTGAATGAATCTAATTATACTTCTTTGAGTTTCATGGGCACTACATCTAGATCTACTGAATGAATCTAATTATACTTCTTTGAGTTTCATGGGCACTACATCTAGATCTACTGAATGAATCTAATTATACTTCTTTGAGTTTCATGGGCACTACATCTAGATCTACTGAATGAATCTAATTATACTTCTTTGAGTTTCATGGGCACTACATCTAGATCTACTGAATGAATCTAATTATACTTCTTTGAGTTTCATGGGCACTACATCTAGATCTACTGAATGAATCTAATTATACTTCTTTGAGTTTCATGGGCACTACATCTAGATCTACTGAATGAATCTAATTATACTTCTTTGAGTTTCATGGGCACTACATCTAGATCTACTGAATGAATCTAATTATACTTCTTTGAGTTTCATGGGCACTACATCTAGATCTACTGAATGAATCTAATTATACTTCTTTGAGTTTCATGGGCACTACATCTAGATCTACTGAATGAATCTAATTATACTTCTTTGAGTTTCATGGGCACTACATCTAGATCTACTGAATGAATCTAATTATACTTCTTTGAGTTTCATGGGCACTACATCTAGATCTACTGAATGAATCTAATTATACTTCTTTGAGTTTCATGGGCACTACATCTAGATCTACTGAATGAATTTAATTATACTTCTTTGAGTTTCATGGGCACTACATCTAGATCTACTGAATGAATTTAATTATACTTCTTTGAGTTTCATGGGCACTACATCTAGATCTACTGAATGAATCTAATTATACTTCTTTGAGTTTCATGGGCACTACATCTAGATCTACTGAATGAATCTAATTATACTTCTTTGAGTTTCATGGGCACTACATCTAGATCTACTGAATGAATCTAATTATACTTCTTTGAGTTTCATGGGCACTACATCTAGATCTACTGAATGAATCTAATTATACTTCTTTGAGTTTCATGGGCACTACATCTAGATCTACTGAATGAATCTAATTATACTTCTTTGAGTTTCATGGGCACTACATCTAGATCTACTGAATGAATCTAATTATACTTCTTTGAGTTTCATGGGCACTACATCTAGATCTACTGAATGAATTTAATTATACTTCTTGAGTTTCATGGGCACTACATCTAGATCTACTGAATGAATCTAATTATGCTTCTTTGAGTTTCATGGGCACTACATCTAGATCTACTGAATGAATCTAATTATGCTTCTTTGAGTTTCATGGGCACTACATCTAGATCTACTGAATGAATCTAATTATACTTCTTTGAGTTTCATGGGCACTACATCTAGATCTACTGAATGAATCTAATTATACTTCTTTGAGTTTCATGGGCACTACATCTAGATCTATGAATGAATTTAATTATACTTCTTTGAGTTTCATGGGCACTACATCTAGATCTACTGAATGAATTTAATTATACTTCTTTGAGTTTCATGGGCACTACATCTAGATCTACTGAATGAATTTAATTATACTTCTTTGAGTTTCATGGGCACTACATCTAGATCTACTGAATGAATCTAATTATACTTCTTTGAGTTTCATGGGCACTACATCTAGATCTACTGAATGAATCTAATTATACTTCTTTGAGTTTCATGGGCACTACATCTAGATCTACTGAATGAATCTAATTATACTTCTTTGAGTTTCATGGGCACTACATCTAGATCTACTGAATGAATCTAATTATACTTCTTTGAGTTTCATGGGCACTACATCTAGATCTACTGAATGAATCTAATTATACTTCTTTGAGTTTCATGGGCACTACATCTAGATCTACTGAATGAATCTAATTATACTTCTTTGAGTTTCATGGGCACTACATCTAGATCTACTGAATGAATCTAATTATACTTCTTTGAGTTTCATGGGCACTACATCTAGATCTACTGAATGAATCTAATTATACTTCTTTGAGTTTCATGGGCACTACATCTAGATCTACTGAATGAATCTAATTATACTTCTTTGAGTTTCATGGGCACTACATCTAGATCTACTGAATGAATCTAATTATACTTCTTTGAGTTTCATGGGCACTACATCTAGATCTACTGAATGAATCTAATTATACTTCTTTGAGTTTCATGGGCACTACATCTAGATCTACTGAATGAATCTAATTATACTTCTTTGAGTTTCATGGGCACTACATCTAGATCTACTGAATGAATCTAATTATACTTCTTTGAGTTTCATGGGCACTACATCTAGATCTACTGAATGAATCTAATTATACTTCTTTGAGTTTCATGGGCACTACATCTAGATCTACTGAATGAATCTAATTATACTTCTTTGAGTTTCATGGGCACTACATCTAGATCTACTGAATGAATCTAATTATACTTCTTTGAGTTTCATGGGCACTACATCTAGATCTACTGAATGAATCTAATTATACTTCTTTGAGTTTCATGGGCACTACATCTAGATCTACTGAATGAATCTAATTATACTTCTTTGAGTTTCATGGGCACTACATCTAGATCTACTGAATGAATCTAATTATACTTCTTTGAGTTTCATGGGCACTACATCCTGATCTACTGAATGAATCTAATTACTAGAAATGTAGATCTAGTTAGATACTTTGACACAAATTTCAAGATTAATATAAAACAACAAAAATTATCTAGTTATGTAGAGTTTGATGTAATGTTTATAAAGACACTACAATTATCTCTCTGTGTCATATAGGAGAGGAGTTAAGGCGTTTTATGTGTAAGTCTATGAAACTGGACTAAAGAAAATGTCTGAGAAACTGCTCCAAAAATGAATTCATGTGTCTTTAACTGTTCATAACTATGTAACCATGATAGATTGCAGCTTGAAATTTGGAACAATCATACTTGCTTTTCGAATTCATTGCTTTGCGTTTCATGCAAACTAAATTTTTGGTGGAATAAAACAATGTAGAGAATTAGAACATTAGGTAACGTGAAAATACGAAATAGAAATCACCAATTGTAAAGTGAGTTGTGTGGTCGAATTTGATAATGTGCTTAATTCCAATCATGGTCGAGTATATTTTTGTAAATCCATGTGTATAGTGTTTGCCAAATAATTTGACGATATTTTGTTCGTTGAAAAGATCAAAACAAGCTTGAATATTCCTGCTCCATGGATGAATTTGACGGGAGCCGCCTCTGAGTTTGTGTGATAAGACAAACTCTCTTTCTAATCTTGTATTTTAATTAGTTTAGCTCACATTTCTTGTCACTTTTTATAATATCGTACTTTTCTTGAGTCATTTTTCTTGTTTCAGTGCTGTGGTAAACACATGTTCAATTCTGTGACTCACGTCTGCTGCGACGAAGGAAACGCCATACCCAAGAACCCAACAGTTTCATGCTGCGGCAAGAACCAATATCAACCAGCTTTTCAGCAGTGCTGCTTTGGCGACGCTTTGCCTAAAGATGCAATGTGTATGGCGAAATAAAAGAAAGACAATCAAGAGAATACAAATATGAATGTATCTGAGAGGAAAACAAAATCTTTGGACAGTTACAAATCTTATTTCATGACAAACTATAACTGTCTTGAGACAAACAGAGTGTCTTGAGTCCATTAAACTTATACAGGTTTTATCACACAACATCAACAAAAAATGTTTATATCAAGATAAAATAACCGACCCCCATAGGCTATCACGTAGAGGTTTCATTTTGTCCAAGATTTGATTCTCTTAGAAGTATATCACACGACACTAATGAATCCAATCTGGAATTCTAAAGTGATTTTCCGGAACCAACTGTTATAACTATATAACATTGTTGGGTCTAATTGTGTTCTTAATAATTATAAACACAGCTTTTAAAAATATGTATGCATACATTTTTATTTTGAACAAAATAAATGCTTTGTCTTGTTTAATTTTAAGCTTTTGTTTAATTACACTTTTCCTTTCGTTTTTTTATATCTTTCAGAACATTTCCCAATCTGTCTTATCTTTCAGAGCATTTCCCAATCTGTCTTATCTTTCAGAACATTTCCCAATCTGTCTTATCTTTCAGAGCATTTCCCAATCTGTCTTATCTTTCAGAGCATTTCCCAATCTGTCTTATCTTTCAGAACATTTCCCAATCTGTCTTATCTTTCAGAGCATTTCCCAATCTGTCTTATCTTTCAGAACATTTCCCAATCTGTCTTATCTTTCAGAGCATTTCCCAATCTGTCTTATCTTTCAGAACATTTCCCAATCTGTCTTATCTTTCAGAGCATTTCCCAATCTGTCTTATCTTTCAGAGAATTTCCCAATCTGTCATATCTTTCAGAACATTTCCCAATCTGTTTTATCTTTCAGAGCATTTCCCAATCTGTCTTATCTTTCAGAGCATTTCCCAATCTGGCTTATGGTTCAAAACATTTCCCAATCTATCTTATCTTTCAGAAGGTGTTGACTATTTGATAACATTTACTATCCACATCCAATGATCTTGACAGATATGACGTGTGTGACGAGCTCTATATGCCTTGACAAGTTTACTAAATAAAATTACATTGTCAAGAGAGAATTGATGACATTATCGTGACTGATTTGATTCAATAAAATTCTTAGAATTTTTTAATATTGAGATTTTCAGACCAAAAGTTCATCGCTGAAATCTTTATTTCAAACCACTTTGTTTTTTAAAGTCTGTTTACATTCATCAGGCGAGAAACAGAAGAGAAAACATTACGAAGAAATGTGGTGGCGATGTAATGGAACCCACAGAAACACGTAAGACAATGAAAAGAGGAATCTCAAGGTCAAAAAGATCTTGAGGATTGATCTTTAGGATTGATCTTGAGGATTGATCTTGAGGATTGATCTGGAGGATTGATCTGGAGGATTGATCTGGAGGATTGATCTGGAGGATTGATCTTAAGGATGATCTGGAGGATTGATCTTGAGGATTGATCTTGAGGATGTTGATGTTAAAGAGCTTTACTATCACTGTCTGTTAGTTGATCTTTGCCGAATTGTCAGAAGTGCTTAGATCTTGTAACTGTGAAGCCGAGGATTCTGTATGATGTTTATCTCTAGATCTAGATATTATTTTATTATATTATTTGACATTGATACGTGACAAGGAAGATTGAGAGTTTTAAATAAATAGAAAACAAACCAAGGATGCTACATTAAATGGTTTAAAAACACAAAAAGGACAGTGCCTCCTTTCTACAACGTATGGAGCCATCAGTTTTCTCTAACTCAGGAATGGTAGAGTTCAGAAAATGGAACATATTTTTACCAGTCCAATCCTTCCTCCTCGAGAAAGAAACCTGGTTAAGCATAGTTATGTAGAGTTCTATGAGACTTTATAATATTCCAATGATAAGCCTTTAGAGCTAGACTTAGATGACGATGCGCACAATGTTTATGAACAATAATGTATTAAAACTCTTGAATCAATTATGGAAATTTCCAAAAGATGTGTAGTCCGTTTAAGATAAATATTTTCTCGTTCTGTAAAATCGTTAAAGCCGTTTTATTAGACCAGCCTCCAACCACCCTCCGTCCACCTACTGTCCATGAAATTCTGACTTGAATGAGGCCGATGGCATGTCAAACTCATTAAGGTGTGTGGGCCACATAAAAACTTACTATGACCTGAAGGGCCTCCAGCCTCAGTTGAAAAACATAGCCTACTAATTTTATGTAAATTAGAAACAATACAATAGAATACAATAATTATTTTTTTCCCCTTTAGGTTAAAAACCTTGTTTGATACCAAACAAAATAAATAATTAAAAATAGTTAATTGTTTTTATTAATTCTTTTATTGTCAGGTCAAAGAAATAATTGTGCAATATTTCAGTTTGATCCGACATAGGGAACGTGTACACATGTTTTCCCAGACAGACTAAGAAACAGACAGATTGAGATTATGTAAGCTTTGTAACGACTAAATGACGTGTGTATAGATAAGGACTGGATCTTAAGACCAAATCTAGACCGAACCAAAGAAATATCATTGTGTGAGAATGAAAAGGGGAAATTCTACATTGTGAGAAATGGTTTCTCTACTGGACTGTTCTAAGGAAGAGACAAAGATAGTTTATTCTTACACGTTACATCAGGGGGTGGGGGGAGACAAACAAGGACTAAAGTAGAAAGGGGATTTCCAGGAGACTATTTTTGTTCAGCCAAAATGGAGTAGGGAGAGGGATGCAAACAAAAAAGTGTTCTGGTTAAAAAAAAAATCAACCTAGCGAAGCACGGGTATCAGCCATTATGTGTTACCGGCAAATTGTGAAATCCGTATTCTAGAAATAACTGTTTCATAATTTACCTAGACATTATAAAGAATGACGATTATATCGTATTCAGACTGAGAATGAAACCTCGCTTGAAAGTATATTAATAGTATGTGTTTCTTTAATGATTTTTTAATTGGAAAGTATTTTGTGATCATTTTAAAAGTTTCAAATTCGTTTTAATAACGAGTGTGTAAACTGAGCCACAACTTTATTGTGGCTTGTGTCAATTGATGATAACAGATGGCCCATAGACAGGTCTAGAAATAATGAAAGATTATATAAAAAAATCTCCAACCATCTCGTTCTGAAGCCGCCTGCAGTCAGATACCCTCTTCTATATCAGTTAAAGCAAGTCATTGCCTAAGCTGGTCTTTAAAGCATTTCTGTGGGACATCTCTGTTACGTGTACGACTTTTTAGCTAAAAAAAAGGCTGCCTTTTGCAAACGTTCTTCCCCCCCCCCCCCAAAAGGGATAGTGCTTTCTCTAGCGTAACTGTCGGACCATAAGAACTCTCTCATACTGTCCATACCGGCGTTCGGTAGACATTACTATTTGTAGTGCGGTCTTGCCACCATATGTACATGATGGAGCGCAAACATGTTTGGTGAAAGCGTTTAAGAAGTCTTAGTTGCTTTCTGTATAGTAACCGTGTATCAGATCCATATAGAAGGGTTGAGAGAACCACTGCTTGGTAGACCGTAGACACTGACTTTTTTTGGTCCAAAATATGATTTGATAAATCCTTCTTTAGAATACTAACGCATTGTTTTTAAGTCGTTTTGCCATTTAATTTTGCTAAAAGTAAAAAAGTCCATGTTTTACCCAAGAGATATAGCATCCCTTGATGTTTCGTACTAAAGATTTAATGAATATACTAATTGCAATATTATTGTCTGAACGTAACCATTTGAGAAGTTACACTGCAAAAACTTTCTTATAAGCTAATAATAGCTCAATACTTTTAGTCGAAAGATGCAATGTAAACTACTCGACGTGAGCTGCGGTTTTCTACACTACCGTATATCTTATCTTATGAAATGCAGACGTTACATCCAAAAAAAAAATGATTACGTCCTACGCATATTCTGTAAGGGGACTTAAGAGACTTTCTATTCTAATCGCCATGTACATCGACAGTTAGAACTAAACAAAAACACGACGGCAACTCTTCAGATCGGGACTTCCCAAGAGCTCATTTTTGTCATTACTAAAATGTTTCTAAAATAAGTAAAAGTCTTTCCTCGACAAATTACTGAACTAAGCGAGGCTCGGTCACCTGGTACTTTATAAATTAACCAATGAACCCAAAAAGCCTATTTCTTGTCAGTTTGCCTGAAATGGCCTACTGATTGAGAGGAGGATGGAGGGGGCGCGGGTTATAGTTAGTATTAATATCTTCTATACAGGTCACTGAGGTCAGCACTACAGTATAGGAATATCATAATGAACACATTAAAATCCAAACTACCAAAAAGCTAATAGTCTTTTTTTTTTATTTGAATGTGTTTTTACCTCTCTCCATTGTTGCTATGTTACTAACAGGGTTCTGTTACAATGATTGGTGTCCATGTTTAGGTAACTGTCGACCTGTTTACTTTATTGACACCTAGCTAGAACAAGAGCAATCTATATTTTTAAAAAAAGGGAGGGTGGGGTCATTCCTACTCTTGTTAATTGACTTTTGACCTGTCCGCCTGGAAAACTTTGACCGTTAGCTCGTGCTCTCTTCTGCTGGATAAAATTCTTGGGCATCGATTTTCTGGCGTGATCGCAACTCGTGCCGCTTGCCCTAACTACACTTCTGCGATAAACAGTCTCGTCACGAGCGGCAGACAAAAAGCTCATTTCTGTCATCTCAACGTCATGGACATTTCTAGCCATCGATCCATGAGACGCAAACCTGAAAGCGACGTCTTTCGCTAGTCTCTTCTCCCTGTGACATCTAGTCTTACATTCACAGCTTCTGGCTCCTTTCTTGGTCAGTTTAGCCTGTTTGTCAGGGGGTTTACTTGTAACAACTGCTAATTGACACATAGTATTATGCTTTTGACTTTTGGTAACATTGGAGGACACGTGTTCACACATGCGGCACTTATTTGTCGAATGCGCTGGTGTCCTGGAGAAGTCTTTGACCGGAGCTGCACTAAGAGATTTAGTTGGCAAAGTTCCGCTTTCAAACTGTTTGTAATCCATAGCGTCAAAAAAGTATTCGGTGCTTTCGTCTGCAATGGAGACAAACTCAGTTCTTTCTTCAGGCCCAGTATCTCCGTTGAAAGTAAAATCGCGATCAGCAAAACACGTTCTATCCACTTCCGGGTCGGGTACATCGCACTGACAACTTGTATCCACTTCCTGGTTGGGTACATCGCACTGACAACTTGTATCCACTTCCGGGTTGGGTACATCGCACTGACAACTTGTATCCACCCTGGCGCTAAGGTCGTGTGTGTTAACGCCTTGGTCGGTCACAACGAGTTTCAGTGGGGCGCTGTGGAAATCGTTGCCCGATTTCGGATGATGTAGATACATCGGACATGAACTACAGCAACCCTGGTTTTTCCATTGAGACTCCGGAAATGAGATCTGGTTTGGAACATCGGATAATAATTGTCGGTTTTTATAAATGTCTTCACTATGAACCACATTTTCTAAAAGAGATGGCATGGGATAGCTGGAACCGACTTGATAACATTTGGATTGATTCAAATGTGATGATTTCCTCCTGGATGAACATTTGATGGAATTCGGTGACGTCAGCACGTAATGAACAGTCGGACTTACAATACGCTTGTTATTTTTATCCCGGCTCAGTAAAAGCATAATAGCGGGACTGCTTTTGCGCTTTGATTCGCAAGGGCTTGGCACATTACCAGAAGGTCTTTTTGGTGGTACATTACCAGAAGGTCTTTTTGGTAAAATATCAGTTTGATTGGGTGAACAGTTATGTCTGCTATGGCTACATTTTAAGCCCGTCGTCATTTTCGGAGAAGCAATAACAGAACTTTTCTTGGGCGATCTGGTGAGGACAAGTAATGTATGTTCAATAGAGGTGTTGGGGATAGGGTTGCCTTTTACAGTTCCAAGATGAGCCTTATTAACTGAAGACTTCGGACTCATTGGATCATTGGAGTTGCAGAATGGACTGTTTTGTTTAATAGGAACTGAATAGAGAATCTTCTTTATTAACAGTGAATCTGATTCCCGGTCACTTCTGTTTATTATAGCCAACTTGGTGCGTTTCAGTTTTGATTTGCAGGGATCTAAAAGTCTGCAAGGGGAGTTACTTTGTGCAGCTTGTGTTTCACTTTGGAGGTGTCCACTTAGATTCATGGCATTGCAGGTTTGATCTTCCCAGCAGCCATAGAATAAGTTACATCTGCTGTTGTCGTAAATGTTCTCTAAACTATTGTTGTACGACTTCTCGCCGTCATGAGGCTGCACTGAATATTGACAAAGATCACATGCACTTTGGCGTGGAGTGCAATGGAACTGGCCATCATTTTCTGAATTGATCAGAACAGCAGGTGGGTTATGTGTCCTTTGGCGTAGAGCACATTTGGAATGTCCATCATTTTCTGTATCAAATAGAACAGCGGATGATTTGCTTTGATTTGTGCACTTCTTGTCAATGGAAGGTTCAGTTTGGTGCGAAGACCTTACTTTACAGTTTTGCTCACTAGTCGCTTGACTTACCAAACTTCGATGGCGTGTTTTAGTGTAAGGATGATACTTGTGTTTATCGAGTAATAGGCAGGTATCCAACGAATTTTCAAAACCTCTTACATTGTGATTAGTAATTTTGTTGCCGATACAGTCAAATCTTTCCGGTGGTGTCATTTCTCTTTTGAACGGGGTTTCGGAAGATCCTTGACAGCGGGAGGGGTAATTATTATTTTCACCATAACATACCTCATACGTGTCAATGTTTTGACGTCTATTTGAACTTGTATCTTGACAGCGCAGCCATGCTTTTTTAGATTCCCCGCCCCTGTTGTGTTTCAGGTGTGCATAATATCTGGGTCTATTTGAAAACTGATCGCCTGAGACTCTTTTCTCTGGAGACAGCAGATTAATTGGTGACCTTTGACCGATTTGACTTTCGTTATAATTATTAAGTTTTTGATGTTGTCTTTGGTACATTCCTTTAGGAGGTTTGTTGTCATCTGTCCTAAACTCGTTTTCACGATATATTTTCAAATTCTTTCTAGCTGGAACTTTATGTCGGCCATCTGGTCTAATAACGTCTTGTAGACTTTCATGCTTGTTTTCCACATTGTCCCTTAGCTCTTGTTCAGATACATCTCTTTGGCTAATGACTGTTGGGGAATGCTCTTCATTTTCAACATAAAACTGGATGCATGCTTCATTCTCTCGTGGACTGTACTGCCTCTTAGTTGTGATATTTTCTTCTGTATCATATTCCTCCCTAAATCTGACAAAGTTACGATTCTTAACTGATGTATCAAAAGGTAACGCCTGCTCACAAGAATGCTGATGTAAAGACCCTATCGCGCATTTCATATTTAAATGCTGACCAGAACTTTGATCGGGACTGGGAGATACAACGTGTGCAGGGTGGACTACTTTAGACATTTGAGACTGAATGTGTTTCCCCTTGTTTCTTTCCGCAGGCATAATGACGTGAATCTTTCCTTTAGCTCCAGTCAAACCCGTCTGAGTCGAACTTTCAAGTTCCTTTTTTGGGTTGGCATTACTTAACAATTGAGGTCTAGTCTCGGGATTCTGCTTATAGTAGTTTTTCATTGTTTGATATTTCTGCGAGTTGAAACTCAAATCATTTTGTTTAGCCGTAGACTCAAAGATTTCATCTTCCAAAACAATATCGTCCGAGTGGAATGACAAGCTGTCGCAGGTGACCATGTCTTCAGAAGACTCAGCTGTGATGCTGATCAGGTCATCAGGCTTCAAGGTTGCCAAGCTGTCCTCGAGAACAGGTCGTCTGATGAAGCGGTAGGGAGAAAACGGCGCACTGGGCGACTTAAGACCACTGGCGTATAGAAATGAGGCGAACGGCCAGCTGCCAACATTGTAAGCCAGAGGTGCATTGTGCAGACTTACCTCGACAGGCATACAAAAAGGGTGGAGAGGAAAATACCCAGGTTCAGGAAGTTGAGACACAGAGGATGCCAATATATGAGAATGTTCCCGAGAGTAGAGTTGATCCTCCTGAGTCCTGACTCCCATGTAATTATCAAATTGAGGAACTGCACGTCTATATTTCCTGATCTCACTTCGGCCTTCTCGTGATTCCGACGAATTCAAAACTTTGAGCTTACATCGGGGCGAGTAAGTGCTAGACCTGGTCAGATTGGACTTCAGCTGTGTCGAGCAAAGTGGTCGGCATAGATGAGGACTAGTTGGACTTGAATCCCTGGCTTCACTGGAAGCGGATCTGATGCCAGGTGCTGACTGCGCACTCTGGACCTGGATCTTATCTTTGATCTTAACGTAGTCACTGACGATTGTCGGAAAACTAAATGACCTATGTAACTTTGAGGTTAAATTTGGTACACTCTTCACTTTGAGAGGATTGCCCACTGCTTCTAGAGCAGATTGTTCGTCTGTCTGCTTCGTGGCCAAACTTTGTTGATAAGTTTTGGACGTATCACTTGGAGAATAGCGACGCCTTAAAGAAGCAAAAAAAGCTCTCCAGTTTTTGAAAAATGTCTTCCTTGGTATCTTTGCTTGGGTTGTTTCCTGATACACATTGTCCGGTAATTGGTCTAGCTGACCTGAGGTCACATCCACGTTACACGCTGGCGTTGTTTCCTCAACTTTGTCCGTCACTGTTTGAAAAAAAAAAGAAAGACCTTTTTATTATGATTAAATCACACATAAATAGAAACGTTATTATTATTATTATTATTATTATTATTGTAATAAATAAAAAAAATTGCAAAATATCAACTTACGAGTGCATCGAACCAAGAGTTGTTTTTTTTAAACACAAAATGATCTATGAACTATTTGGTTTTTGTTTTACTTATTTCAGATGTTTCTTTTAGATTTGAACATTTAAAATATCCAAGCCCAAACCTTCTACATGACGGCGGAATATGGCAGTGGACAGGATTCGAGCCCTGGACAGTTCAGATAGCATACCATAAATATATATTCATTTGAGAAATTCCATTAGCATTTTATTTCGTTCACCGTAAAGGAAACCATTAAGCACTGGCAAATCCAGGGGGGAAGGCGATAGGGGCGAGCACCCCCCCCCCCCCCATCACTCGTCTCCCCCCCCCTTCCCCAGAAGGGGCGGACAAATTTCAGTAAAGAAATCACACAATTTGTATTTATACGAATTTATTAGTTAAATTAATAATGTATACTAATTATTTATATTTAAACCAATTTTTAGATTATTTCGCCCCCCTCTTTATGTTGGCCGATTTGGTGGGGTGGGGAAGTGACAATGGCATTAATCCGCCCCCCCCTATAAACTTTCGAGTGGAAGGTGGTCCAATTTATTTGTATAAATCACAGCTTGTTAACAGATTCAATTAAATATCTCTAGGAATTAAAACTTGTTGATATTTTAATCGATCTTTATATTGTGGGGGGGGGGGGGGGGGGGCGGTCCAACTTTTATTTAGAAATCATAGTTTGTGATCAAAATTAGCTGAATACTAAATCATTTTAAAATTATGTCGCTACACGTATCTTAGCCGATTCGGTGAGGTGGTTGGGGGGGGGGACGATTGCTTCTACTGCTCCCCACTCCAAAGGATTCTATTTTTATGGAGAAATCATAATTTGTGAACAAAATATCTATATAAGATAAGCTACATATTGATATTTGAACCCATTTGTATATTATGTCACACACACACACTCTCTAATCTAAAATTATATAATTAGTAAAGTTAAATGAAAAAGGTTTTTTCCAGGTGGCAGGGGCGATACATGTAATCGCCCTTCGCCCATTGGACAAACCAATACTGTGGTCTTTTTAGTTGTAAAAATACAAAATTAAAAATAAATATATCACTAATATAATCTATATATGCTATAAATTTAATTCTTATATAAAGTCGCCCCACCCATATACTTTAATGCCAAATTCAATCATTAGCAGAAATTATAAAAAGGAGAGAGGATTAATTGTTTTCACTCTGCTGCCCCATCCCTTTTCCAGACGGAAACACGACGTTTTAAAACAGAATAATCAAATAAGGCGACAGAGTTTATATAATTGCACATGATTTGCATAATTATTTTAAGAAAGACTTTATTTTGGTTGCATTCGCAATGAAGTAAGGGCCTGTAAATTCATATTAAAATATTTTTCAAGTTAAGCATTTTTCAAAAGGCCCCTTTTTCAATAGGATGAATAATGAGCTGTAGACAAATATGGCGCTGAAGTTTTCTGTAACGGCTAATCTTGATTCTAAAGTTCCCATTTCAGATCTTGCCATCTATAATGCAGATGAAGTAAAGGTCATGTGTTTCTGTGGCCCACGGTTTACTAGGGCGTCATGTGGTCAGCGCAACGACCAGTCGCCTCTACTTTTCCCCCAATAATGTTAGGTAATCAATAGAGCTGGGTGGACTCAGAGGCGCACAAGCGTCCCGAAATTAAAAATCCCGGGACCCCCGGTTCGGAAGCTAAGCGCTTTACCTCCATGCCTACAGCCTTGATTCTACATGGTTAGAAATGTTTTCACCATCTTGACATTTCGCTTCCCGTCAGACTTTTTTCCCCCATTAGCAACCATTTATTGGGTCTCTTAAGAAACGTATGACCACTTTCAGATATTGATTCTACACAAGTCAAGAATTGAATAACTTACGTTTCTTTGTGTCAACAGCGCTAGTCTCCCTTTGTGGTGTGGTCACAGCTGTCTGTTCTTTCCCTGCTCCTCGTGTTCCATGCGAGTGCTGATAACATACAGAATAGTAGAGATCTACTTAGCACTAAGAAACAGAGAGTGTAGTAGAGATCTACTTAGCACTAAGAAACATCGAGAGTAGTAGAGATCTACTTAGCACTAAGAACTACGTTTCTTCACAAAAATAAAGCGAACACTTTCTGTAATACATTTTTCCCCGCAATTTTACCGACAGTTCTTTAAATCTTAGTATCAGCGTGTAGAATAGCGTGCTTGTAACATAGAAATGCCTTATGACCTTTTTATATGAAATATGGCATGCTTTTAGAGAGACGTCGCCTATTGTTATTAATGAGTGGATTTCTTCTTAAAGCTTTCCAAAAAGTTGAAGGACCTTTACAGAACTTTGCCCCAGGGCCTCTACTTACTTAAATCCGACTTTGCGTACACGACTCTTTTAATATTGACGGAGATAGGGTTGTAGTTGTTGATAGTTTTTAATTCATAGACAAACTATCTTTGTAGCCTTATTTAATTTGAAAACAAATTTTGTAACTTAAAAAGTTGTTCGTTCTTGAATAAGAGGATAAAAATAAATATTAGTGTGAGCAGGTCAGGAGGCGCGAGAGAGACCATTCTCTGCTCAATATAGATTTTATAACAGTAGGCAGATGTTAGCGCTACTGTGTGGGCTCAATCTGTGCACCTGTGACCAAGGGGCTAGAGTCGCCTAAGTAACCAAACAACTAGACTATACTAACCTAAACTAAATGAAAGCACCAACGAAACTTTACTTGAAATTAAATACTAAAACTGAGCTTGATTTACATCAGGGAACAATATATAAATAATTAAATATAATATGTACACTAACCACTACTACTGAACCCAACAACTAACTAAAATCCTCTAGATCTATGCTACTACAAACAATAAAAAACTAACCCAACCAACTATCTAAGTTACTCCAACCATCTAACTAAATCACTACAACTACTACACTAGACCTAGATCTACACTAACACCCTACAATAAACTTGTCTAGAAATAGATCTACAATACTCCACAACTAATGCACTTTATGAATTTACTACAATCTACAACTGAAACTAGATCTATAAATATGAACAGCAATAAAGCAGGCATACAGCTTAACTGCGGCAGGCATGCAGCTTAACTGCGGCAGCAATAAAGCAACAGCAATAAAGCAGCAGTAATAATAGCCTGCAATACATAAATGCATAAAGGCCGTCCCAGGTACAGAATAATAAAATAATTACACGACAGACCGCAAAGATCTTCAGCTGTCACACAGACAGAGATACTGTACTGACCACTGGTCAAATGTACACTCAACTGTTTTAAGACAGCATGTACATCACTTTTTATACTATCCCGCACTAACCTATATAAAAATATGCGGAAGTACAAGTATAAAATCTGACACTAACCTATAAATATAAAATATATAAAAATAGCTCTAACCTATACAACAAAAATACATATAAAAATAGCTCTGGGAGCGCAAGCTCACACTAGTAAACAAATCCATTTTATAAAGTTTATTCCTAAGTCGTAGTTTTTTAAACAGCCAGGTAGATGAGTGTTATTTTTAGAGTCAGCTTTAAGAAATTGTATTTCCAATAGTCACTCTAGCTCCTAAGTGCTTACAAAGCATTGTTTTGACCGGGGGGGGGGGGGGGGATTTTTAAAAAATATTTGAAAAGGAAACTGGAGTTTGGCTAAAGGAGGGTGGGCGCAGTTGAGCTAGAAACACAGCGGCATTAGAACAACAGAGGCATTAGAACAACAGAGGTATTAGAACAACAGAGGTATATGAACAACAGAGGTATATGAACAACATAGGTGTTAGAACAACAGAGGTATTAGAACAACAGAGGCGTTAGAACAACAGAGGTGTTACTACAACAGAGTTTTTAGAACAACAGAGGTAGTAGAACAACAGAGGTGTTAGAATCATAGAGTTGCTAGAACCAGAGGTCCCATAACTACAGGGTGGATAGAACCACTAAACAAGCATTGTTCAGTTTACTTACTACTTTTATTTTTTTTCTCAAGTTGTGTTTAGCCTTCACCCCAAGATCGTTCTGCGATCTGTAATGGACTTCAACTTCCGGTGCGACATTGTTTTCACTTGTCCTTTTGACAAGATCCTCGTGAGCAGAGCTGGGCACCGGCCTCGAGATAAGCTGTGCACTGGCTGCTTCGTTAGCCAGCTCTTTAAGTTGAGCTTTTACCTGGCTCTCCTGGACGTCTTCCAGTCTGGGCGCCTGATCTTGCATTGTTTTAGAAGAATTCGCAGGCAATTTAGCTTCTGGGTTAGGAGTTTTAAAAAAGAGGTTTGAAGAGTAATTTGCTGCTTGCGAAAGTTGGACTGGACTGTTTTTTTTCAAAAGATGCACCACTTCCTTAAGACCATTTTCCTCCTCGTCCTTGACGAATGATGTTTGGGTACTGAGCTTCTCTCTGCTCTTCCCACCTGCAGGCCCTCGCTTGTTGCCAACAGAGTTGAACTCATGTTTAGGAATCTTTTTCTTGTGCGTAGATGGAGAGTTTCGGAAACATTTCTTGCTGCCTTCCAAAAATAGAGGTACGTCATTATTTCTTGTATAGATTTTGGAGTCCTCTCTCTGCAAAAACCTTTTGTAGTACATGTTCTTAAATTTCTTCTTGAGGAGAAAAACCCATAAGCTCACTGTGCAGACTGGTAGGGTTATTGTGATTACTAATATGCTAATATAGAGAATGGTGTGGTCATTTGCCTTTTCAGGGGACTCACTGATAGCTACTGCTACACCACCCTGAAGGCGCTGAACAATTTCACACTTTGATCCACTATAACCGTCGTTACAACGCAGGCAGTACCCGGTGAACGGGTCGCAGTGTCCATTCTCGCAGTTCGGAGGACACATTTGTGAGCAGTTGGCTCCGTAGTAACCATGTCTGCACTTTTCTGAGCACATTGGGCCTTGAAAGCCCACCTGGCAATGGTAGCACTCCCCGCTTTGAGGCCTGCACGAGGCGTTGAAGCAAAACGAGGAGCAGGATGACAAGCAATTAACACCGTAATAGCCGTCTTTACACTCGTGGATGCACCCAGGAGGAATGAAGCCAGCTGGGCACTGAAAGTCGTCACTAGTTGAAAAGGAGATTACAATCAAGCAAATCCATTGTACGACGGCTAATGCATACATCGAGTGAATCTAGTCTAGATGTTTTAATTTCATCTCATTTCAAGTTCATCCTGTCGCAAAACATCCATGTTTTCTACTTTCACATATTTGTGTACTATTCAATCTGCAGAGACGAACAAAGCAAACCACTCGGGGAAACTGAAGGTTCATGAAAGAAACTCAAAGCCATCAATCCCATTTTCTGCCTTTCTAAGGAATGTAGCCATTTTCACTTAATGGCGGTAGGTTTGTAAATTATTCACAACGACGTCTTCGTTAGAGAGTATACATCTAAAATTGACTGCGTTATTTAAAGCTTTATTTTAGACTTCTTTCTGCTGTTCCTGTAAGATGGCAATGTGAAGAAAAAATGAAAAGGGAAAAAGGAGGAGGGAAAAGTAACAACTGTTTTTCTGAGTTGTAATAAAAAAAAATCATAGTGCATAATATTTAGCTCTCTAAATAACAGGTGTACGAAAAGGTGAGGTAAGGTGAGGTTAAGTTTTTGTTCCACAATATTGGCCTACAGCGTCGTATGCTAGCATGTTGCCAGGCCTACTGCCTACTGCCTACCGGTGGACAGTTTCAACATTGACTGTAGATTGCTAAGTGTAACTTATAGATTAAAACTGTACTAATACGTACTAATACAATGAATGATACACTTATCGGACATGTTATTTATTTGAAAAAAAAAACTGGATTCAGTAACTGCTTCAATATTAACTCTTCCAAGTAAAGATTATTATTTTTTAAAATTATAAATGTTTTACGGTTTGGACCATATTCGTGGAATTACGAAACAAGTGTTTCTTTTACTACTGACGACCCCCAGACAAAAAAAAAGTACATTCGCGCCAGCCTTTGACAGCAAATAGGTCTTGGGGAAGTGATGCAAACTCCCTAATGGGTCCTTGCCGGAGCCCCACTTCAAGCGTTTTCCAGCATTCTGGGCTTTATAAATTCATTCGTTTTAAAATTCTAGGAAAGATGAAACAGATCAAAGTTAAGTGTGAGACATTTGAGGCATGTTTGAAGTGGTCTCGATCGTATAGTATAAAGAATAGCGTGGAGTGGGCCTATTTTCTTCATGCAAAACACTTCATCAAAAAGGATCGTACCTGATCTGTCAGAAATTATACCGTTCTAAGGTCAGAGAGACGAACTGAATTGTTCTGCATCAAGTTTGTTGTGCAGGCCTTAAATACGTTTAGAACGATGAAACACTAAATACGGTTCTTTGTGACTTTTTGTTTTAAAGTTCAAAATTGGTAAGAGTCATTTTCTGTTCCCTTAGACAGAACAAAAACGTACGACCTCCTTGTCAGAGGGGAAAGGGGCTGGGGGAAGGGCAACGGCTGAACTAAAACATTATTCACGTACTATTCTGTTTGCTACCGCAGACAAATACATTATCTCACTGAATAGTGTGTTATTACAGACCTAAGTCTGTAGTACTAATTTACAGTTGTGTCAGCTGCAACAAGCTTTTATTACAAAGCTTATATCAACTCACTCTGTCGGTCTGGTAACAAGTTTGTACACGTTATTTCTCCAACACCCAATCTCGGATCATGCTGAAATTTTGTACAATTATTTCTTTTACATGCCAACACAAGAATCAATTTTTTAAAATTAACCAATTAGTTAATTACTATTGGTAATTATTTTGTTTGGTATTTTGAACAAGGGAAATAAATGTTGCATGACAGTGGTATAAGTTGAATTAGTTCCTTTTATTGTTTGTAGAAAGAAAAGTTTGTAAATAACTCTAAAACCTATTCTCAGCTCCGTGTCATATTGGTTACCATATTGCCGTGATGATAATGAGGGGACCTTAACCCAATATACTCTCTGGAGTGATCGTTAAATGAACTTGTGTGTTACCCAGTGCTTGTAATCGTGCTAGTATTTGTAATCGTGTTCGCATTATAGTAGTCTGTGAATCGTGACCAGTCTGTACTGTGTTCTTGTGTGTATCAGTCGTGTTTTATTGAAATAAAACCTTGTTTCTAAGGTTAGGAATTGATTTAGTATATTACAATTTATTTCAATAAAACCATTCTTAAATGGACAAGTTTTTGCGTCCCAATAGACTGGATACTGATCCTAGTTCAACTAATGCTTCAATTACATGGAAACATTGGATTTCTTGTTTTGACATTTTCGCAACGAAGGTAGGGGCTAGTGAAAGCGAACAGTTTGACCTGCTATGCAACTTTGTGTCTCCATCCTTATATCAGTATATTTCTACCTGTTCTAAATACTCAGAATCAAAATCTATTCTTGAGAATTTATTTGTGAAGGCCCCTAATGAAACATTGGCCAGACATTTGCTTGCAACTTGCAAACAAGAAGTCGATCAAAGTCTTGATCAATTTGTACACAAGCTGAGAGTGTTGGCCAGAGATTGTCAGTTCCGAGCTGTTAGTGCTGACAAAAATGAAGAGGACGCCATTTGCGATGCCTTTGTTAGCGGCATGCGTTCGAGTGTAATTAGACAGAGGCTACTTGAGAAAAGATCCCTTGACTTGAAAATGGCTTTAGATATTGCTAAGACACTCGACATGGCCCAAAAAGAATCCAGTTCGTTTAGTACTCCTTCTCAATTGGTAGAGTCATCTCTTTCGTCATCGGCAATCTCAACCGAAGAAATGGTGGACTCAGAAACAATCGCAACAGTGAATACTAAATGTTTCTTTTGCGGAGGTAGTCGGCATCTCAGAGCGAAATGCCCTGCCAAAGACTGCATGTGTCATTCTTGCGGGAAAAATGGACATTTTTCGAAGGTTTGCAGGTCTCGCAACACACCTATAACCAAAACAAAAGTCAAAACATCTTCTAGCCACGAGATTAAAAGACAATCTTGTAAAGATTGTAGCTGCATTAAGGACTCTACACATCTAACATCACTAATTGCTACTTCGTCTGTACCTGGTTTAACTAAATGAACAGTACACATCTCTGTAAATGGCGTGAACCTAAAAGCCCTAATTGATACAAGTAGCGGGGAAAGCTACATTTCTTCAAACATACCAAGAGAGTACGATTGGTCAGTGACACGTTCATAGCACAAAATTTCTATGGCGTCATCTCAACTGTCAAGCGTCACAAGAGGCCACATGTTTGCATCGCTAAAATACAAAGGGGAAGTTTACAATCAATTCAAACTTTCGTTACTAGATGAACTTTGCACTGATGTAGTTAGATTTCCTCGCATTACACAAAGAACTGATAATTCCATTCAACGGTGGTCGACCTGCATTTCATGTTTGCTCGCTCAATGCTGTTAAGGTAGAGGCACCACAATTGTTTGCAAATTTATCCCCTGATTGCAGACCTATTGCTACTAAATCTCGTCGTTACTCCTTCCAAGACACACAATTTATTAAAGCTGAAGTTGAGAAATTGATACGAAACGGTATCATTGAACCTTCCAAATCACCTTGGAGAGCTCAAGTCCTTGTCACGACCAATGAGCGGCACAAAAAGCGAATGGTCGTTGATTATAGCCAAACTATAAATAGATTTACTTACCTGGACGCTTACCCCATGCCAGGAGTGGATGAAATGGTGGAGAAAATTTACAGGTATGAAATTTTTTGCACATTGGATCTGGAGAGTGCTTATCACCAAATACCTATCCAACAGAGCGAAAAAAATACACAGCTTTCGAAGCTTGCGGTAAACTCTACCAGTTTTGCAGAATACCCTTTGGGGTCACTAACGGTGTAGCTTGCTTCCAGAAAACCATAGACACTATTATAGAAAAAGAAAAGTTGTCTGACACGTTTGCCCATGTCGACAATGTAACAATATGTGGTACAGATGTAGACTCTCATAACAAAATCTGTTGCATTTTCAGAAGGTAGCTCTGGAATACGGAATAACTTTCAACGAAAGTAAAAGTGTATTTGCTACTAAGAAGGTAAAGCTGCTTGGATATGAAATATAAAAATGACATTTGAAGCCGGACCCTGATAGATTTCAAGCTCTGCGAGATTTGCCACCTCCAAAAGATCTAAAGTCTCAGAAAAGGATTGTAGGACTTTTGGCATATTATGCTCACTGGATACCCAATTTCTCCGACAAAATGTATCCTATAATGAAAAATCAAATTTTTCCTGTACCTACAGAAGTAAAAACAGCGTTGGAAGACTTGAAAGAAGAATTGCAGAAAGCAGCAATTTTCACCATAAAGTATGACCATCTTCTAATTGTGGAAACTGACGCTTGTGACATCGCAGTAGCACCCACTTTAAATCAGGATGGAGGACCTATTGCATTCTTCTCTAGAACTCTTTCACCTAGTGAAAGGCATCAATCTGCCATAGAGAAAGAAGCAACTGCAATAATTGAAGCTATACGCAAATGGAAGCATTATTTGTGTGGCAATCATTTTACCCTTATTACGGACCAGCTGTCTATTTCATACATATTTAAAGACACTCATGACAAGAAAATTAAAAATGATAAGATACAAACGTGGAAATTGGAACTGGCAGGCTTCAAGTTTGATATACAGTATAGACCTGGGAACGCCAACACAGCATCAGACACCTTGTCTAGAGGGCACTGTGCAACCATGACGAAACAAAGTAGCCTGAAGACGTACCATGACTACATGTGTCATCCAGGTGTCACTAGACTTCTACATTATGTCAGGTCAAAGAACTTACCCTTCTCGGTTGAAGAGGTCAGACAGACCATTCAACAATGCAGAACCTGCAATAGAATTAAACCGCAATTCTATAAGGAATTTGCAGGTACGCTCATAAAGGCCACACAACCGTTTGAAAGAATTAGTGTTGACTTTAAAGGTCCTTTGCCATCAGCTACTCGGAACAAATATTTATTAACAATGATTGACGAATATTCGCGGTTTCCATTCGCTTTTCCCTGTCCTGATATGACATCTAAGACAGTGATAAAGTGCTTCGACCAGTTATTTTTCCTCTTTGGAACACCCAGTTACATCCACTCTGATCGTGGTACATCATTTATGTCCACAGAAACTACAGAATATCTACATTCTAAGGGCATAGCCACTAGCAGGACAACGCCCTACAATGCAAAAGGAAATGGGCAAATAAAAAAGCTGAATAAAACATTGTGGCAGGCTATTTTATTAGCATTGGACTCAGGGAAGTTGGAACTATCACAGTAGGAATCTGTGTTGCCTCAGGCACTTCATTCAATTCGATCATTACTGTGTACTTCTACTAATGAAACTCCACACGAACGGATTTTCAAATTCATCAGAAGATCGCCAACGGGAACATCCTTGCCTACTTGGCTACAGAACCCAGGGAAAGTAGTACTAAAATCACCTGTAAGATCTTCAAAATTTGACCCATTGGTACAAGAGGTTGAACTTATTAGCTGCAACCCACAGTACGCCCATATACGATTTCCAAACGGCCGGGAAGAGACAGTGTCGCTTAGGCACCTGGCGCCGAAGGAAAGTTCCACGAACATTTCGAACCAGAGAACGGTATTCTGCCTCAAGAGGTCGGTGACTCTTTGGATTTCTCACCAGGGAGTCGTGCCTGAAACTATCAGTAATTCACAGAGTCCCACCCCAATGATGTACAACCTGCCAGAAGTCATCAATGACTCACAGGGGAGCCCGCCAATGCCAGAGGCCAATATTGGCTCGAGTCCCGTTCAGGACAATTACGACTTGCAAGGAGAAAAGTCTACGCAAGAGATACCTCCGGATCCTTCCCTTCATACGCATGGTTATAACCTAAGACCCAGAAAGAAATAAAGGAGGGGGGAATGGAGTGATCGTTAAATGAACTTGTGTGTTACCCGTGCTTGTAATCGTGCTAGTATTTGTAATCGTGTTCGCATTATCGTAGTCTGTGAATGGTGACCAGTCTGTACTGTGTTATTGTGTGTATCAGTCGTGTTTTATTGAAATAAAACCTTGTTTCTAAGGTTAGGAATTGATTTAGTATATTACACCCTCCTTTTATCTCCCTCTTTACAACTGGTCCTGACAAGTGATAGAATCATAGCGTAGTGAGAAAGCTAAAAGCATGAAATTGCGATAAACAAAAACATTGGTAAAAAAAATATTTCTAGTCACACAGATTTATTAGTGATATAACTACACTTTTGTTTTAAAGTATTGGACAATAATACCTCACGATGACCTGTTCATTATTGATATAACTACACTTTTTTAAAGGTATCGGACACGAAGACCTCACGATGACCTGTTCATTATTGATATAACTACACTTTTTTAAAGGTATCGGACACGAAGACCTCACGATGACCTGTTCATTATTGATATAGCTACACTTTTGTTTTAAAGTAGTGGACACTAAGACCTCACGATGACCTTTTCATTATTGATATAACTACACTTTTTTAAAGGTATCGGACACGAAGACCTCACGATGACCTGTTCATTATTGATATAACTACACTTTTATTTGTTTAAAGTAGTGGACACTAAGACCTCACGATGACCTTTTCATTATTGATATAACTACACTTTTTTAAAGGTATCGGACACGAAGACGTCACGATGACCTGTTCATTACTGATATTATTACACTTTTTTTTTAAAGTATCGGACACTAAGACCTCACGATGACCTGTTCATTAATATCAGCAAAACAAAACAGAAACTAAAACTCAATGGCCATAGTACAAGGACTTCGAAGTTTGCAAAGACCTTTCTACAGGGAACAGTACCAGGAAAAAGAAGAAGAGGCAGACAGAGAAAGCGATGGGAAGACAACATAAACGAATAGACGGTCCTGCCATTGAAAGAGGTTCTATCCAAGGCAAAAGACAGAAGGAAATGGAGAAAGGCGGTTGACAAATCTTTGTGTGGTGCTCCAACAGACTAAGGGATAGGTGAAGGTGTTTTCTTCCATCTAATTCCAGTATAGTGTACTATTGGAGTGGAGGTTTCCATCTTTCACTGATCACTTTATATTAGATCTCTTTTTTTTTTTTTTTTTTTTGGTTCACCGGTGAACCGAAGTTAGGAACTATAATTTATGTATTCTTATTTATTGACAGGAGTGATCTTTATTTAATGACAGCATTGATCCTTCTGTCACCATACTGTGACCTCATTCTACTTCTGTCTAGAAACAAGGGTTAGGTTAAAAATAAGTTCAGTGTTAATTATAATTAACCAATCAGAGAAAGAAGTCCAGGAAAAAGGTTGTATACGTCAGTGTTTAGAAGGTCCTAGCTAAAAGAAATGTTTAGAACAGTGAAAGTAAAGTTTCAGTGAAGACGATAGAAAAGCTCAGTGGTTCAATTGTATCAATATAGTCTAGTGCTATTACATTGTGAATTTATTACTTCAGCGGTTGTGTAAGAATAGATTTCAAGCAATGCTGTATTATGAATTACTTGAATTTACCGGTATGTCTTAAAGGAGTTCTTTCAAAGAAAGAAAAAAGAAGTCTAGAAGTTTCGTTAGCAAGTGATTCTGTTGGTGCTATTATACATTTTATACAAAGGAAAGATAAGCAATGTATTGAAACGATCATAACTATACAACATAGACTTATATATATACTATTTCTAGACTGGAAATGGAAATTTTTTATCACTACAAAAAATTAGAAAATTTTTTTAAAAGTTGAAACAAGGCGTTGTTTTGTAAAGCAGTTACAAAAGGTAGAAAAAAAATAATTTTTTCAACCCTAACCTATGTAACATATAATTTAATTTTTAGATCTAGATCTAGTAACTGAACATAAAAAATAAGAGTACTCTCGTCTCATAATTATTATTTTGCAATTTTTAGATACATAATGTAGACAGATCTAGGTAATCAATAGGACTATATTTAAATGTACATAAGATGATTAAAATCAATAGACATGAATTAATCGATCTAGGATTTTTGAAACATTATCTCAAGGGAAACTAACAGGAAATGGCTTTGTTTCATATATTTGTGCGAATATATAGTTCTGTGATTGTCCTCTATCCGGCGAACATGTTCAAGCCAGAGCAAGCGGTGTTGTCTGAGGGCTGTAAAGATGCTGGGAATACCTGTTCGCACAAGGATCTCAGTATTGCACACTTTTTCTTTCCATGTGATTTTCAGACATCGCAAATGGAATGAGTTTAGTTTTCTCTCTTGCTTTGCGTAAGTGGTCCATGATTCACTGCCATACAGTAGTGTACTCATAACGCATGCCTTGCAGACTTCCATTTTGGTCACTGTAGTGAGCTTCTGGTTTTCCCAAACTTTTGAACTCAGTCTAGCGAAGGTCGAGGCAGCCTTCCCAATGCTTTTTTTTTTTATCTCCTCTTCTAGAGTCAGGTCATCTTGAATTGTGGATCCCAGATAGCAGAATTCATTTACGGCATCCAGCTTGTTATTGTCTATGAGGATCGAGGGTGGTGCTGTAGCAGGTGGTCCCATAACATTTGTTTTTTTCGTGCTAATAGTTAAGCCATATTCTTTACAGGTCTGAGAGAAGCGGGACATTAGTGACTGAAATTCCTCTTGCGTGTGTGCCACTACCGCTGCGTCATCCGCGAATAGCTTTGATTTTAGTTTTGGCCCTCGGTCTGGCAATATTTAGGAGTTTGCCATCAAATCTGGAATGGAGATAGATGTCTTCGGTGCATTTATCAAACGCGTTGAGGATTAGCAGTGAAAATAGGGTTGGGGCCTGGACACATCCTTGTTTAACTCCGCTGTTTATACTGAAACTTTCGGAGCAGGCACTGTTGAATTGCACTGTAACCAGCATATTTTTGTGGAAAGAGATGATTACATTTAGTAGCTTGGGTGGACAGACTATTATCTGTAAAATTTTAAAGAGGCCATCTCTACTGACTAGATCGAAGGCCTTTGTTAGGTCAATGAACGCAATATACAAAGGCATCCTTTGTTCTCTGCACTTTTCCTGAAGTTGGCGGATGGAGAAAATCATGTCAATCGTGGATCTCCCTGAGCGAAAGCCGCATTGTGATTCTGGATAGACCCGATCAGCGAGTTTTTGTGGCCTGGAAAGTATCACTCGAGCAAAGACTTTGCCTACAATACTTAGGAGAGAGATTTCCCTGTAATTGTTGCAGCCGCTTCTGTCACCTTTGTTCTTATACAGTGAAACGATTTTAGCATCCCGCAGGTCTTGTGGCACAGCACCTTCTTCTCTAGTGTAGTTTCGCATTGTTTTAGAAGATCTGGGGGGGATACCATCGCAACCGAGTGTTTGCGGGCAGCCATGTTGTGTATGGCTTTGTTGAGCTCTAACAGTTGTGTATGGTTTTGTTGAGCTCTAACAGGGTGGGTATTTGGTCTAGCTCGTTCATTGTGAGTAACTGTATGATAGCCTTAAGGGCTGAAGCAGAGACTGAGCTTGTTGTGGCGTAGAGTTCAGAGTAATGTTCAACCCATCTGTGCATTTGTTGGCACTTGTCTGGGATAATTTCCCCAGTGGTTGATTTAAGAAGCACTGACTTGTTTTGGAGGGTCCGAGAGCCTTTTTGATTCCTTCGTACATCCCTCTTATGTTGCCCACTTGGGCTGCAAGCTGAAAATTCTCACTGAGCTCTACCGAATATTCACTTGCACAGATCCTTGCTGTCCTCTGTACAGGTACAGTGGTTCTAGCTTCTTTCAAATTTAACAGGTTGCGTTGGGTAGGTTTTGCCTTGTATGTAGCGAGTGCATCTCTCTTTGCTCTGATGACAGGTGCTGAAATAGCTGATTTAGAGTCAAACCAATCGTTTTGTTTTGTAATTTTTGGTGTCAGAAAAGTAAATGAAAATGGACAAAGGCTCCTGGAGGTTTGCTCACTACACTCCCTCTGTGTCACTAATACATATTTCAAGACTTAAACCACAGCACAGAGTATCTTGGCGGCATCCTTCCTCCAAATACTGGCACCAACTAGACCTAATCATGGTAAGACAAAAGTGCTTAAAATTTGTCAAGCCTACCAGGTCCTATCACTGTGCAGACTGTGACACAGATCACACCTTGGTATGTTGTAAGATCAACCTTCGCCTAAAAAAATCCCCCATACAAAGCAGATTGGAAGACCCCAATTGGATATAAGCAAGATGTGCCACCCTGATCTCCAGATACAGTTTGCGGAATCTTTTGAACGCGAGTATAAAAATGTCTCTGGAAATACAGCAACAGAAAAATGGGAACACCTCAAGTCCACCATACGAAAGTCTTCCAGTCTAGATATATTTATGTCTATGCTGTAAAATCAGGCACCAATCAACACACCTTCAAAGTTTATTTCAAAATCTCCCCGAATCTCTTTTCATTTCCATAGGCTTTTTAAATTTTAGGTTTCCTTTAATTGAGTCCACATGTCACCATATCACTTGTCTTTCTTTTCCTACATGACCTGTACTTAAAGAATGTAAACATGAACATCTAAATAAAGTAAACACTTTATCCTGTCCTGATTTGAAAGACTGCTTTCTTCTTACACGAATCAGCAGCTTGCTGCTGAGCTGTAACCTCTTTTGTTATGTGTGCCATGTTAAGTTTTGAAATAGATACATTGTTGGTTCTTTTGTTTTATAGTTTGGGTTGAAAACAAAAAGGGGGGGGGGGGGGGGGGGGGAAGATGAGAGGGAAGTTTGATTGCTTGATCAGCTGGCATTCAGGAACAACAACAAAAGTGTCTTGGTACATTGTTTTGTTTGTTTCAATTGAATAGAGTTTCTCCTATTATTATTATTTGGCTTCTCTAGAACAATGTTAGACAGGCAAGCCCATAGGATAGTTCTATTTGCCAATAACTCACCCATAATGAGCAAGTTAGATAGAACACCTTCCTATTCTTGTAAGGACATGTGAAAGTTGACAAAAAACTACAGCCTATGAATAATTACTAGCCTACAATGTCTCAAAGGACATATGCCAATAAGCGCAAAAAGCACTTTTAACATTATTCAGGAGTTCCTTAGGTAAGCAACATTTCTAGCAGTGATAAAAAACAAAATTAGAACTAAGTGGTAGGGGGCACTGTTCTAATAAACTATGCTACCAGTAACTAGCAAGCCTGTTGACATCTATGTACAATTATTTCGTTAGTCTAACAAGCACATGTAAGGATTCATACCAAGCAGATAAACAAAATGTCAATGGGCAATAATGAACAAGAGTTTGTAATGTTGAGTTATATCCCTTTTATAATGTTTTTCTGTGCAGTACCACGAGACTACTGTACAAACAAATTAGGTTATACAGGGTTCAACTTCTCGTAACTCAGATAGCACTTCTCTCGCCAAAAATATACAGTATCAATAATCTCTCAATTCTATATTAGAAACATAAAATACATCAACTAATACCTAGAAAAACACAAAGTATGACATTCCGCAGCCTGGTATCAACTCATCTGTTCCCAGCGCTGGTGGACTTTATACATTTCAAAATAAAACAATCAAGTGCACTATAAATAAAGTTGGCAATTAGCTAAGTTCTATGATCTATTGATTCAAATCATAATTTAAAAAAAAAAAATCAGTCCATTAGCCTAAACAATTTCATCTTGGTAGTGTATTGGTCTATGATATAAAGCTGAAATTGGGTCAAAATGATTAAATTACCATTAGAGATATTTATGCTAAGATAGTGAGACTTTATTGTTGAAATATGAGAACTTAGTAAGATAATCATGTCAAAAACAATCTTTCTTTTTTAGGCTAGTTCCATACAGTTGATAGACTTTTTCAAGTGAATGTGAAAGTTGAAATTAATTGATGCAAGTGTCATGAGCCTATATTTTTTTTCTTTGAAGTGGCTTACTAATTCTATTCACATAAGTTTACCTCCCATGTTAGGAAACACTAAACGTTTCATGAATGTTCCTAGTAGACTTAGAGAATCTGTTTATGTTATATTTAAAACAAAAAAAAAAGTTCTTTACTAATTCATTTTATTCCATATTTAAATTTTAGTTTCAGTGTGAGCTTGGAAGAAAATATTGTTTCAAAGGCTCCAGCTTCAAGCTACCAAGAATAATCATTAGTGGAGACTTTCCCTAAGATATTACACATTACCAGCACTTTGAACAACAACAACAAAGTGAATTTAAATGAGTCGCCTCCAAATCTTTTTCTCTTTAGTTAGGTCATTAGGAACCAAAAAATCCCTTTCTGATCAATATTTTGTTTTGAACAGTGAACAATAACTTTGATTGGTCCATATGAAGTCAACAAACAAAGCATTATGTGATTTCATTAAAAGTCAAAACAAAAAGGTGCTGGATAGGAAAAGTGAAGCCCATTCAAACATCAAAAGAAGGCCAGTTAAACATGTGGCAAGACTATCTAAACAAAGAAATACATTCACATGTGTATACTGTCAAACTAATCCCTTCTTTGCATGATGCATACATCCCATGACTCTGTGCTGACATGGAATATGAAACTATTTTCAGCCCAGAATGAAAAATAAATAGAACACTATAACACTAAAACTCATAACATGTGACAGTATAGATTAGGTGGATAAGTATTAAGAAGTTGACAGATAACAACTTTAAACACTAACATATTTCTACAAGAGATCAGTCCAGTCCTGGTAAAAAGAACATAATATTAAGACCAATAGACTAGAAAGACGGTGAAACAAATCAACTATTACACCTATTGGAATTTCTCACACAAAAGCCATTCTAGTCAAACCATACAGACTACCACAACTTACATTTGTACTCACAGATCTAATGCAGTCCCTTTCTCAAACTGATTAAACAAATGGACAAAAAAAAAAAATGTGTTCATTTACATTAACTGAATTTTTATCATCACCAAGAAGAAAAAATATATGGAGCCCCAACTCCAACATATTCGTTATTTATAGGAAATACAAATCACCTTAAAAATAAATTTGAATGAAAGAAATGTTTACAGGAAAAAAAATAAAGGCAACTGATATTGTTTTGTTAAAAAAAATTTATTCATGCAGCCCAGGGGAATGTCTTTTATTGCACACAAAAACTTCCCCTATAAATAAAACAAAATATCTTATTTTCATTCCTTAAACGGTATTTTGTACAAGAAAAAAAAAAAAGAAAGAAGTCATCATTATATATATATATAAATATGTATATAGAAAACAATGATACCTTTGGATAGTTTGAATGTCATCTGTCCATAAAATCAAAAGAAAAAGTATCATGAAATTGAAGCAGTGATCTCTATCGCTAGACAAGTACAATGTTTAGTAAATCTCCAGTTGACTGAACATCAGATATACAAGTAACTGTCACAAACTAAGAGGAAAAGCCAAATATTGGTAATGAATTGATTGGTAGTGTTGACTATGTCCTGAGTTCCTCCTTATGATCCCAAAATGCTATATTTTTGTGCACAGAAAGGAATAAAACAATAAGACAGTGTTCTACTACCTTATGAGACAGCAGAGAGACCAAGGCTTTCCTATAAGACTTCTTGCCACATCAATCCTGACAACTGGAGTTTTACAAACTAATACTTTGACATTCACTCTGATCTTACTAAGTTAGAAAACAGACCCAAAAAACAAAAATGTAAGTATACGTCTTTTTTTAAAAAATAAAATAGAAGAAAACTCTAAGATGTCAAGAAGCCAAAGGCAGTCAGAACATGATGATTTGACTAAACAATTGTCAACATTAAGATTCAGGGTGATGAAACTAAAAACCCAGTCAATGATGGTGTGTTGTCTAAACATGAGATGAGGATCACTTGGAGAGTTCACTGGACAGCCAGTCCAATCCTTCGTAGAGTCCAGTGCCTTGGGTTGCTGTGGCTCCCTGGATGTACCACTGAAACAAACATTTCATTACTACATATGTAACTGAAGACTAGTTCTTAGAGAAAAAAAAAAGGGGGAAGGAGTACTTAGTAAAACAAAAAAATGTAAAAAATGTAAACTGGACTAATAACTTGGAAAACTGTATCAACGTTGTTCTCTAAAGTTTCTATGTGACATCTTGTTTTATAGATCCGATTGAATTGTATAGGGCCCTATAGGCTGTATCACACAAGACATGTACACTAGGCATGCTTTAAATGTTTCATTCTATGTCAAATTCCATTAATGAGTTTCAGAGTTTAAATGTTCAATATTAAACATAGACAATGAAAAATTTATTTCAATTTTTTTTTTTTTTTTTACTGTCTGAATGTTAAAAACAAGAAGATTACAATGATTTGAAAATCAATTCAGGGTTTATAAAACTTGAAACATAAATTGACTAGATGCTGCTAGAAGTTATTTTATCTAGCAACATTAAGTTATTCGTAAGGAATTATTAAAATAATAATTGTCTTCATGAAAAATTGATTACTTAAAATCAGAACACTAATTCAAATAAAATCTGAACATGAAATTAAAAAGCTTGATATACCCAAATAACAAAATATTATTTAAGTATTAAATTTTAAAAAATTACTTTTCTGTTTCTCATATTTTGAAGACCAAGAGCAGTTGTGATGTCTGCACAAGACATTGCATTTGGAAGGTCTTGTTTATTGGCAAACACCAAAAGAAGAGCATCTCTCAATTCATCTTCCTGGAGCTAATCAAATCAAAAGTTTGGATATTTGTTAACTGTTAGTTCACAATAACTGTAACTTTAAAAAAATAGTTTCAAAGTAATTATTTTAGCAGCTTACAACAGTATAAAACATTCATTACCATTTTGGTCAGCTCATCTTTTGATTCAGCTAAACGCTCTCTGTCATTACTGTCAACCACAAATATGAGACCCTACAAATGAGAACAACAAAATTTTATAATCTTTCATTTTCATAATTATTTTCATTATAAAATAACATATGTTTTTAGCAAGATGAGATGACAAATATTTTTTGGTGATTGGATATTTTCCACTCCACACTAAGGTTATTAAGAAAAGTGAAGAAAATATGGTGAAATATAGACAAGACCAGAGCAGGACTTTTACCACTGATCCTAACCCAGCAGCAACCAGGTACTAATCTAACATTCATTTTCGCTGTCCAGCTCTTAAAAAAGAGCATTCAAATGAGTATTAAAGTTATTTGGTCCCACCATCACTACACAGGGCCACATGATTACAAGCCCCACATTTCTATCCATAACAGTACATAGGTTATTCAGATGACCGTGGATAACTTCAAGCATCCAATTAATTAATGTAAGCACTGGTTTAAAAACATTTGAATGAGAATAATTACCAAACAGAGACTAGAAAATTATTTGGCTGTAAGGCTAGCTACAGAGTTGTTAGAGATAAGATAAGAGATAAGATAATTTATTGATCCAATCAAATGGAAATTCAGTTATACTGTTATTGCACAGTAGTTACGCTGATATTGTCAATTGTAGTCAAACTGAATTTCCATTTGATTGGATCAATAAAATTATCTTATCTTATAAAAATGGTTTATTAAATATTCATATTATTTCTTTTTTGTATCTTTTTGGTCATGTGGCTTGCAACACGAGTGTCAAAAATTAAAATGGTATAATAAGCTGGGCATCACTGTTATAAAGTAATATATACTTTTATATAGGATCAAGATATTTTGTATTCTTTCCATTATTAGCCAAAGCAAAGAACTTCAAATTAAATTGAAAGCTGAAGTAAATACAATAGATCACCTGAGTATTTTGAAAGTAATGCCTCCACAATGGTCGAATTTTATCCTGACCACCTACATCCCATACTGTAAAACTGATATTTTTATATTCTACTGACTCCACATTAAAACCTAGAAGAAAAAAAAAATAGTTTAATAAAACATCACGGTAAATAGTGATGACTCATTTGTGAAAAGCTCTAAACATTTTAAAAACAAAACAATGCAATAGATTGTTTCTTATACACCACTTAATCCATTTCATAACTATTTTCAGTTGAAATATAACAATCATAATATAATGCCTTCTTTAAACAAATGTTACGTTTTTTTTACATTTTATTATAATCATTGATGGGTTTTAGACATTATAATGAGGTGATATTTAGTTTGATAATTCACACTAATCAACATCCAGCACAATGATAAAAATTTTATTAAAAACATGTTTACCTATTGTTGGAATGGTTGTTACAATCTCACCCAATTTCAGCTTGTATAAAATTGTTGTCTTTCCAGCAGCATCCAGACCAACTGAAAGTATATAAAAATCAATTACTATTATAGACTGACTTTTTAGGGTATATTTAAATGTATAAATGTGTTTAATCATTTTTTAAAGGCACAATATATAAAAAGGCAATTTTACAATTATCTATATAGCAATGACACATGCTTTAAAGTAAAAAAAAAAAAAAAGTAAAGTAAAAGTAAAGTAACGAGGGTGTCATGTAGCCAGCACAACGACCAACCATCTTTACTTTTCCCCAACTAGTGTCGGGTACCCATTAGAACTGGGTGGACTCAGAGGCACCCAAAGATCCTGAAATTGGAATTCCAGTCTTCACCAGGATTCAAACCCCGGTCCCCGGTTCGGAAGCTAAGCGCTTTACCTTTCAGCCACAGCACCTCCTATGCTTTACAGTTAAAGGGATTATTCCCATAATTTTTTTTTGTTTATTTAGGCAAGAATAGCTCCATTTCTGAACAAGTGCGATCAAAATCGCCTGAAACAATTTTTTTAAGATGCACTTAAAAATTCTTGTGTAAATGTTTAGTACACAAAAACTATTTGACTATATGCAGAATATTATACTTTACAAAGCCTGACATGTTTTTTTATGTTCACAAAATTTTTCTATTACATATAGAGTAATATAGATTATCACCAAAACTTCCATGGCGACTCCATGGCCAATATTTTTCTTTGCTAAGTGGCATTTTCCACTTTGTAAGCGCCACGTAAGACTTATAGAGATAGAATTATGGCCAGGCATGATATCTAATATGAAAAAAAAAATTAATCTTTGTACTCTATCCTAACTTCTGTCTTAGTGAAAACAAAAAAGTGATATTTTCATTATAAGAAAAAAAAAACATAGACTCTAATTAACTTAAAAAAAAAAATCCTCATTAAGCATTTAAAGGCCATTGTCTAAAGTAGTCAATAACACATCTTTAAGCCTCTTATATTTCATTAATAAAGTATAATAGAATCTATTTCTAAGTGCAACCTGTGTAAATAAAAATGTAATCTCAAGACAAGGTTTTAGTCATTTTTTACTCCACTTTTCTAGTTTTTTCCCATAGGCATATATCTTATATATTACTAGATCTATATATATAGATTACAGATCTATATATTTTATATAATAATAATCAAGATTATAGTTATATAGATCTAGTATAGAATATAATATAATATAGAATATACACCTAGAGTAAAGTTCAAAAAGCCCCGATTTGTATAGAGGTTCAAACATTTCACTTTTTATTGCTAAAACTTTATTTGAATGTTTACTAAATTACTACTATATTGCTACTGCACATGCACCTTTTTTCTTCACTTCTGACAAACAGTATTTCCTTTTCCTTGTCAAGGCTAAGTTCATGGTGAGGCAAACTCAGGAGGTGTGGAATTATTCTTTTATACTACCCGGTAGTGAAGGAAATGGGTAATGGGCTTAAGGCAATTTTTAAGTCTGATCAGCTTAAAGAGACTATTTGAAATTGTGGAGGGAGGGAAATGGTGCAATGGAAAGTGTTCTTGCGTTGGAATAAAAAGAAAATGACATTATGGTGAAAATTAAATATTAAAACTGTTTTTAGATATATTTTCTTTAATCTGTTCGAACCTTCCATCAACCCATTCGAGCTTACTAACTGGGGAAAAATCCGATCGAGGTAAAGTACGCTTGGCGATACCTACCCTACGCCTCTTTGACATCATATTTAATTTAAACTAAGCCTACTGATACATTAATAAATCCAATCTATTATTAAAGAAAAAAGGACAAGGAATTCAGAGATACCATCAGTTTTTTCATAGGTCAGACTGTTACGGTGCTATAAAAATCCAAACTTGAAAATTGCTGCCAGAGGGCTTAATGCTTTTGAACTTCGCACTTTACTGTAGGTCCTGGAAAAAATAGATTGACCTAGTCGGACTCCTAGATCGTAAAGACATCTCATCTAGTAGATCTACTAGATCTATATTCAATATATTATTATATATATAAATATAAGTATATTATTATATAGATCTGGATTAGATCTAATAATCTAGACTAGATCTAGTAGATCTATAGTCGAGATAAAGATTATAGAATAATAGATTCCTGTAATGTCTGTAACAGTAACACTAACTTACCAACACTACCTTACTAAAGTCAGTAAAGTAACAGGAAGTTATCGTTATGTTGTGACTTACCCATAAGAATTCTCATGTTCTTTTTACCAAACAGGCGGTTAAATAACGATGAAAGTGACAGTCCCATGTTTAAAGGATAGAGGAAAATTTATTGAACGAAACGTCTTTAATTTATTTCCACTTTATTTCTGAAAGAATATAGAATTAATTATAAAATACTTCTATGCCACGTCAATTCTTCCAGCCCCCAACACACTGACGTCACACCTTTTCACGATGAACTCTCCAACCGATTTGTTTCGTGTATTTGCAAAAGTAAAAGAGTGTTGCACAAGGCAAGAAACAATATTATCTAACAAACAGCACAGGTAACATATATATCCTTCTAAGAACAGCTGCTGACAGGGAATAGTAGATGGATTTGCTTACGCGAACTGTCACAGCACCCCTACATCGAAATTCAAGGCACAGATAAATGAGAAGATATAACACTTATTAATTCTATTTAAATTCGGACAAAAGTTTTTCTTTGAAAAATTTGAAAAAAAAAAAATAATTTAAGTAGAATGAGTGTCAAAAAAGAAAAAAAAAGCAGCAGTAGAACTTGAACATGATATTCTTAATAGGCTTTTAAAGTTAATTTCAGTTCAGTTTAATTTAAATACAAAAAATATAAAGTTATTAAATGTTTATTTTATAGGCCTATTTCTATAGTTAATAACTCCGTTATGGGGATCATTTAAAAACTATTGTTTCATTCTGAGCTGGTTAGAGGGTCAAACAGAAGCAAATTTCACACCTTTTGAGGGCCCAGACACTCGGACTAGAGATCGAGCCTAGTGTAGTCCTACTCCTGCTGGATTATTTTTATTAATTATTATTTTATTTTATTATACATTAAGTCTAAGAAAATGGAAACAACAGGCATAGCGCCATTAAAAGATGAACATAACATAATACATAATGATAATGAAACTAAAGCAAACATCCTAAACAAATACTTTGCATCAGCATTCTCAGCCCCAGGAGACAAAGACATATTTCTTAATTTGAACCAAGTAGACAACATAGAAGATTTAGTAGTACAAGAAAATGGAATTAAAAAACTATCAGCCAACACCAAACCAAATAAAGCGTCTGGACCTGATGGTATTCCAGCTAGATTACTCAAAGAACTAAGCAATGAGCTAGCCCCAGTGTTCAAAATACTCTTTCAAGCATCGCTTAACCAGGACAGAGTACCAAAGGACTGGAAAGAAGCTAATGTCACCCCCCTATTTAAAAAAGGAGAAAAATCTGATCCAGGAAACTACAGACCAGTATCACTTACCAGCATCACATGTAAAATACTAGAACACATAATATGTAGCAATATCATAAACCACTTAGACAAACATAATGTCCTCACCCCATACCAACATGGCTTTAGGAAATATAGATCATGTGAAACACAACTAATAGGACTAATTGATGATTTTTCAAAAGGTTTAGATAATAGTGAACAAATAGATGCTATCTTACTAGATTTTTCCAAGGCTTTTGACAAAGTTCACCACCATAGTTTGCTTAAAAAATTAAAATATTTCGGCATCAGTGGATTAAAGATTTTCTGATAGGGAGAGAACAAACTGTAATAATAAATGGCTCTAAATCAACACCAATAACAGTAAACTCAGGTGTACCTCAAGGAACAGTCTTGGGTCCACTACTATTTTTAATTTACATAAATGATTTACCAAATTGCATTAGTTCAGGAACAAAAGTCAGATTATTTGCAGACGATTGCATAATATATAGAACAATAAAAACAAAACAAGACACAGATATTTTACAAAGAGAATTAGATGAATTACAGAAATGGGAATCAAATTGGAGCATGTCTTTCCACCCAGAAAAATGTCAGTTGTTAAGAGTAACAAAAAAACTAAAACAAATTAATTCCACTTATCTTATTCATGGCAAACCAGTAACACAGACTAAAAACTCAAAATACCTAGGTGTTATAATAAATGAAAAACTGTCATGGAATCCACATATTGATGAAACTATAAAAAAAATCCAACAAAGCATTAGGGTTTATTAAAAGAAATTTCTATAAATCAAATAAGAACATAAAACTAAAATGTTATTTAACCTTGGTTAGGCCAATAATAGAATATGCATCCACCGTGTGGGACCCCTCAACTCAAGAAAACATTAAGAAACTGGAACAGACACAAAATAGAGCAGTGAGATTCATAACAAATGAATATTCACATTTGACTAGAGTAACACCTATAGTAAAATCACTAAATTTAGAAAGCCTTCAGGACAGAAGACTCAAAAGTAAAGTAGCAATTATACATAAAACACTGAACCATAATCTTCAAATACAAAAACAAAACTTAATAAAATACTCTGAAAGACACAAAAATAAAGGCACATTCCTCGTCCCATATGCTAGGACAAATTTGTACAAATACTCTTTCTTCCCTAGTGCTATTAGAGCATGGAATGGGTTGCCTGAGCTAGCCAGAAAAACCAGTGACTTGGCAGAATTTAAGTCATTGGTTAATATGCATGACTAAATGCATGACGCGTAGGACGTAATCATCTTCTTTTTTGAAGTAACGTCTGTATTATATAAGATAAGATAAGAAGATTATCATCACTGCTAAGTTTAATCCTACATATAGGAAAAATGACCTCTTCGACTTATTGGTCTTTCTTTCATTCTCGACAATGTTAATTCTTGTTCCAATGCACTCCACCGGGAATCATTTTGTTTCCAAAAGCCGATCCTAATATTCCGAAAGGCGCAATGAAGCTGTGAATGAATTGAAACAAAGAAAAAGAGTAGATAATTGCTACAATACAAATTTTGAAACGTTTATTCGGTAACTCCCCTTTGATTAATGATTATATATTTTTTTTAAAAATCAAACCTTAATATAAAGTTTGACTATACAATTTTTGTACACTTTATTTCTCCCACATTCAAAGTGAAACTTTACACAATTATTTGTTGTACTTAACAAAACATGAATAAATAAAAAAAATTATTACTTATTGACAATTAATTATTTTGTTTGTTGAAAAAGGGAAATAAATGCTACTTATTGAGAGATGGCTGTATATGTAAAGTATTTTCCCTTATTACACGTTTCCTCTCTACTTCAAATTTTCGGAGCAAGTTGAAATTGTACATAATTATTCATAGTCGGTGACAATATATGAATTATAATTATTAATAAAAAAATAACCAAATAGCTAATCAATTAATGATACTTAATTAATTTTGTTCTATATAACAACTTAGAGATAATTCCTGCAGTATTGAGATATGTGGTAGTGATTTTAAGGTCCTTCCCTTTGTATAAGTTTTGTTTTTTAAACTATTAATTTTATTTTGCTTGTTTTATATACTAGTTATGATAGACCGAAGTGGACGTTATTTAATTATTTACAATAGGTGTATTGTTGTATCATCCTGTGAGTTGTTTCATTAAATATTGCCTTCTTAAAAAATGGAAGACAAAATTCTTGGTTTCTTTAAGTTTGAGGAGAAATAGTCGAAATAGAAATAACTTTACAATAATACAGAGATTGAATTTTTAGCGGCTATTGAAAGGTGAAAAACCACTATCTACAGTTTTGTACAGTTTACAGGTCCACCAATGGGTCCAGCCTTCTATGGCATTCAAATCTCGAACTCTTTCAATCACAGCTCTTTTCATGCTTTAAATATTACAACGTTTATATTGACTCGTAGTGGCTCTGTATGTTTCTTGTGTATTGTTTAGATTCGTTAAAAAAATGTTCATACAAGCTCATGTTCAATGATAACAATTAAATTAATTTTAAAAATCTATTAGACGTAATTAATTTTCTTTATATAAAACTAGTCGACCCACTGCGTAACATACGCCGCTATTTTGAAGGGTCGGCCTAAGGCCACTGCAACCTATGCGGCCGCAATGGGCCCCGCACTTTTTTAAAACCCTCGCTAATTCTAGTTGTAAATTATTAAATTTAACCATTTTATAACTTATAACACATTTGCGGCGGCCTCTTAATTTACCAGAAATTCCTGGATATCTCCTGAAATTTCAAAATATACGAAAAAGTCCTGGGAATCTCCGGAAATTATTAAAATCTTTTGAAAACTCATACAAATCTCATGAAATATATAGACAAAAATTGTCATTTAGGGTGTCATTTAATACGGAAAACGCTAATCCTACGCGCGATAAAAAAAAACGGCATTATGCATTAGCCGTAATTGTGAAATCTGGTGAAAGAAGCTTATCGTGCCTCAGACTAATGAAAAATTAATTGAGTTCAACAATTCGCTTAGATTGATTGAAGCATTTGGTAACTCTTGCTATTGAGCGTGATCTATGTAGGAAATAGAATTCTTATGATATACTGTATGACTTCGCTACACGCAAGGCTCGTCAAGTAATTCTGTGCGTAGTAAAGAATAAATAAATGCAAAGACGAATGTATTGCTAATACAAACTCTTAATTTTCACTTCTTATCCGTATCCCTTCCCAAACTTGCCCCCGCGAAATTCATTTGGCATAGGGCCCCACAATGGCTAAATCAGGCCCTTCTATTTAGTGACTGGGGAATACGGAGTAGATTACTTGTTATCCCCCCTCTTTTTTTTCGCTGCTAAAAATGCGTGCGGTAACTCTAGTCCAACTTGCAGAAATAAAAGAGTGATCTTTCTATGGCTAAGTCCTGACCTGCTATTTAGTGACAGCTGAATACTACTTGTTCCCCCCCACTATTATTTTTTTCATGGGGTAACTCTAGTCCGACTTGTAGAAATAAAAGAGTGATCATTTCTTTACTTCTCGGTGTCCAAACTGTTGAGCCTTGAAGAGAATTATATAGATCCATATATAGATAGATATTTAGAGCAAATTGTACTAAGGTAAGGGGAAATAAGTCTTGGGTAAAGAATTAGTAAAATAAGAATTGAAAGATAGCTACAGCAAAATTAAATAATTAGTTTATATCAAAGAGTTTATGTGTATTAATCAATAAAAGGAAACTTTCTAATAGGTTTGTTAATTAACATTGTCTTGATCATCATTTTCACACATAATTTTACTTAACAAAAATACATTTGACTTACATATTGTCAAGTAACATAAAGTAGCTATTGTATAAATTCTACACCATCGGATCTCTATAGAATGAAACATTATTGTTGTATGTTGTTGACAAGTAATGAGAAGTTTATTTAAAACGATGATGTTTTTTCCGCAAGCTTTAAAACTAGTTTAGATGTTGCTAGAAGGTGACCAGAAGTAGTATTTAAAGACTTGCAGATTCAGTCTCGAGAGAGATCAATGACTAGAGTAAGTGAATGGTCGATATTGCGCGGACGCGTTTCGTTTATATATATATATATATATATTTATATATATATATATATATATAGCTCGTCCATCGTGGTTCGATGATGACCACTTTGTCATCCAGGGGGCTGAGGGCTTTGCACTGGGGTTTTATGCCTCCTCATGTGGCTGGTGAGATCTATGTGAGCCCGGAATGTTTGGCCTCACCACTGGGCAGGTTATTCTAGCTGGAGCTAGTGTCGTTTGCCTTGCTTTTCTTCTCTGGCGTTTTTCTTCTGCCAGCATTGTTCTTTTTTCCTCAGCAACCTGTGCGCCAGTTTTCACAGCGCGACGCCATGATGCTCTGTCATGTGCCTCTGTCTCCCAGGTGCCTGGGTCTATGCTGAACGCCTTCAGAAAAGTTTTGACGGTGTCCCTGAAACGCTTTCTTTGACCACCTGCAAGCGCTTTCCTTCGCTTAGTCGGCCATACAAGAGTCGTTTAGGGATGCGGTGGTCTTCCATTCTGCAGACGTGACCTGCCCATCGCAGCTGGGACTGCACCAGGATTGTGTGGAAGCTTTGCAGACACGCTCTTCGAAGGACTTCAGTATCTGGTATTTTGTCTTGCCATTTGACATTCAGTATTTTTCTCAGACATGTCATGTGGAAGTGGTTCATTTTCTTTGCATGTTTTCTGTACACTGTCCATGTTTCTGAGGCATATAGCAATGTAGGGAGGATGACGGCTCTATAGATCCCTAGATTTGTATTTGTGGTGATACCCCGTCTGTTCCAGACATTTTTAGACAGTCTGCCATAGGATGCACTGGCCTTGACGATACACAGGTTGATTTCACTATCGATTTTTCCGTTTCTGGAGAGTGTGCTGCCAAGATATGTGAATTTGTCCACTGCGTTTATATCCTGTCCATTTATAGTGATGCTTGGATCCGAGTAGGCTTTCCCAGGAGAAGGTAAATATAAAACTTCAGTCTTGTTTGTATTAATGGTAAGGCCAAAGCCTGAGCATGCTCTTGAGAAGTCACTGACGATGCCCTGCAGATCATTTTCAGAGCAGGCATTTAGGACACAGTCGTCAGCAAATAGCAAGTCTCTGATTACTGCTGAATTTATTTTGGATTTTGCTTTAAGCCGCCTCGGGTTGAATAGGCCACCATCAAATCTGTATGTAATATATTTATCCCGTTGTTTTCTCTATTTGTGAATGCATCTGTCAGCATAGCGGAGAACATGATACTGAACAGTGTAGGTGCTAGGACACAGCCTTGTTTTATACCGTTTGATACTTCGAAGGGCTCTGATGGTTCTCCACTTTCTTGGACACGAGCCTTCATGTCATCATGAAATAGTCTCACCATGTTTATGAATTTTCGTGGACAGCCATACTTTGATATAATCTTCCAGAGTCCTTCTCTGCTAACAGTGTCGAATGCCTTTGTTAGGTCGACATATATTGAGAACAGGTCAGCATTTTGTTCTTGTCATTTTTCCTGGAGCTGCCTTGCTGCAAAGATCATGTCAATGGTTCCACGCTCTTTTCTGAAGCCGCACTGGCATTCTGGTAGTAGACCATGTTCTATGTGTTGCATTAGCCGATTGAGTAGAATGCGTGCAAGGATTTTCCCAGCAATAGAGAGAAGAGATATTCCTCTGTGGTTGTCACAGATGTGGCGGTTTCCTTTTTGCTTGTATAAATGAACAATTGTGGCATCTTTGAAGTTTTGTGGTATTGACTCTTTTTCCCACATAATTAAGAAGAGCTTATGAAGTTTTTCAATCAGGGCTAATCCACCTTTTTGTAGACCTCTGCAAGAATGGAGTCAGCTCCTGGGGCTTTTCCGCTTTCGAGCTGTTGAATGGCAAGATAGGTTTCCTTTAGCGTAGGGGGTCATCCATTTTTTCATTTATTGGTACTTGCTGTAGCCTGTCTATTGCCGCTTCATTTATGATGGAAGGTGTATTGAGAACCTTTTCGAAGTGCTCTGCCCAGCGTTTTAGGATTTCTTCCTTATCTGTCAATAGGATTGTCCCATCAGCATTTAATATAGGGGATGAGCCTGACTTTGTGGGTCCATAGATTTCGTTTATGGCATGGTAGAAGTTCTTCATGTCGTGCCTGTCAGCAAATTCCTGTATTTTTTCCACTTTCTTGCTAAGTCAGGTATCTTGCATTTGGCGTAACTGTTTTTGCACATTTTTGCGGATGTTAGTGAATGCATCTTTAGTGGACTGGGAATTTGGGTTGTTCAGATACAATTTATGGAGCTTGTGCTTTTCGTCTAATAGTTTTCTGATCTCAGTACTGTTTTCATCAAACCAGTCCTGGTGCTTTCTCTCCATAGGACCGAGTATGCTTAATGCTGTGCTATGGATAGCTTCTTTGAAGCATTCCCAGCTTTTATCTACATTTGATTCAGTTGGAAGGGTGGACTTGAGGCAGTTCTCTATCGCATCTGCAAGCGACTTTTCCGTTTTGTCATCTGCTAAGCTGGCCGTGTTTAGCCTTTTTAAGGGCTTAGATTTTTGCGGACGTCTCTTTGGTTGAATACGAATGTTTAGTTTTGTCACTAATTCCTTTGGGAGGCCCAACTAGTTTAGATACTATTGATGTTTTTATGTCAAAGCCGACTCCAGATTCACGTCGTACTTTAGTGCTTCTACCGCTCCAGAAGAAAGTATAATAAGATCCTCTTTCGCAGAGTTCACCTTCATCTGCAAGCCGAGTCTCGCTTAGTGCTGCTATGTCTATGTTGTATCTGTGGAGCTCCCTGGCTACTAGTGCAGTTCGTCTTTGTGGTCTATCAGATGTGTCGTTGTCAAGTAGTGTGCGCACATTCCATGCGCCTATGGTAAGAGGAACTAACCTCGTCTTTTTCTTTGAATTTCGACCGCTTGAGTAGGGTTCCCGCCAACTGCGGTAGGCTGGCTAGGGTAGGTTTAAGCAGGCAATTTTTGAGGCACCTTTTCTAGCCCTGTCGTCATGCTATGGAGGTGAGCAGTGCACTCCTAAATAGGGCTGCTCAGACAGGCTGCCGGACTCCACTGCTGCTCTAAGTCAGTGGTAAACCACCATATGGCCTGAGCAGCCTGTGTGCAGGGTTGCAGCTACGGCTTCCAGTGTGCCCATACCTACCGCTTCACTGCTTGCCTGTCGCCACAGGACTTTGGTTTGGTTGTTTTTTTGTTTTTTTTTGGGGGGGGGGATGACAAGTGACGCGCTGGAATTGGGATAAAAGTGAGAGGATTCGCGCAACACGTCGACCTCACTCTCTCGCCTTAAAGCCCATCCTTTTCCGGAAGCAAGATTTGGTCAAGACGTCCGGGGACAAGTTTGGGTGCAGTGGATGACCAGAGACTTTCTGTGTGTTTTGTCCTGCTCTTGAGTGCTCCACAGCACTGTGCTGGTACTTGCCTTTCTGTCCGATTAGTCTAGTTTTGTGACGTTATGCACAGGCCGCCAAGTCCAGATTTCACATGCTAGGTTTGACAGAACCTCAGTGTACTGAGTGCCATGGACACGTCAGATACCCTCTACCTGGTTTAGCCGGCCAGTCAAAGCCGTTTCCGGGGTGTGGTCGCTGCGCGTGCTACAGCTTCTGGGAGCCACAGGTAAGAGTTGGGTACCGAGTGGGGACCAAGAGTGAGCCAAGCTACCCTCAAAAAGAGAGTACGACTGCCTGTCCACTAGAGGTGCTACCCCTCCTAGATATTCCATACACCTATATATATATATGTACATATATATATATATATATATATACAGGGTCGCCACTATCTATTGTGCAATGTGTGCATTGCCCGCAGGCGGCTGACTTTTGGGGGCGGCCAAATCATTGTTCCAATGTTACTTCAAAAAAAAAAAAAGAGTTACAGAAAAAAACATTTAAATATTTTATATAAATTCCAATTATTCCATTATCCTTTGAACATATAAATGGTATTCGTACATAAGAAAATATTTTGGAAACTAGACCAAAAAAAAAATAAATTTTTAGACCCCTTGCAGTCTTGAGCGGAAACCTGTCGCATCTCAATTCTACCTCCGGGAAGAACTTTTTACAACGCTTAAAAATTATGTTAATTCCCTAATTCCCACCCCAAAAAAAAAACAACGTTTTAGTGAAATTTCATTTCGTTAATTTGGATTCTATACACTGTAATAAATTAATGTAAATGAAAAATAAAATCTAAAAATTGTGACTAAGTTTCTTTTCTTTTTTATTACATTGTTAAAAAAAAAACTCACGGGCGTCGCTGTGGAAGCCTACATCGCTCCTCTGTGCACCAGCTTCTAAAGGGGGCTCGAACGAAAATGTTGTTATCTGGGGAGTAGTCACCGGGGAATGTGAGAAACACTGCCTTACTGTGTTTTATTTCAAGTCATTGTATAAGTGACTTGTACTTTAGATTATTTACTTTGTATTAAACTCAAGAAAAATATTAAGCGCTGAGTTGATTCATGGATAAATTTGTAGGCAACTCTGAATCCGTGTATGTCATATGATTGTCTATACAATGCAGATCTCTCCAAAATACAATCGTGATAATTATCATGAAAGTGTACAGAACGTTGAAAATGTTCTACTGTCAACGGCTTTTGTATTTCGAGATTTTTTTTCGGATTATACTTTAACGTACAATAACAACCAAGTGAACCTATCCACGTCCAGACCATACAGCACTGTGTTGAACAGTCACAGTTATCGAGAAATAGTAAATAGATTTAGATCATAATCATTTACATTATTCATTGTTATATACCAGCCACAGCTAATCAGTTATAAATTCATCGCCACAAATACAAGAACATAAGCGAGAAGTCAGAACTAGATCATTTTTTTAGGAGCCTAAGTGAGTAGTCTGAATATTTATCACAAAGAACCAAAATGTCAGATGTATGAATGCACGTTAATCCGAAATTGTTCCTAGTGCTTGGTTCATAGTTGATTCATAGGGATACAACAACGATGCGAATATGAAAGGAAAAAAAGAATGGTCTACAAAAAATGGATTAAAAAAATATGACACTTTTGGAACAATGTCCAGCTCAATCTAATACAAAAAAAATTCTGGAAAAAAAAAAGGGGGGGGGCGGCATTTTTAATTTCGCACGCAGGTGGCCACAACTCTCGACGGCCCTGTATATATATATATATAGGCCTATATATATATATTACAGTGTTTTTATTTTGTAAAATAATAGGTGTCGGTACTCAATGGTGGATTGCCTTAACTTTTAACTACTAAAAAATTAATAATAAATGTTAAAATTCAAGAAAAGTAGTTATTTCTTTCCCATATTAAAAAAGGTGCATGTGCGCTGTACCGGTATGTACCGTCACAAAAAAGCACTATAAAAATGCATATTCTAAGGTATCTACAATGCATTATACTGCTATTAAAAATTTTAGTTCAAAAATCTAATCTGCTTTTTTTTACTTAGACTTAGATTCTCCCGTGCCGTTCGGCGAATTGGGTAGCAAGCTGTCACCACAGGAATCTGTCACTGGCAATGTCTGAAGCCTCTTCCCACCTGGTGTCCACTGCTCTGGGGTCCTCCGTTAAAGTGTGGCGCCAGGTTATACTAGGACGTTTCTGTTTGCGATTTTCTCGTAATGGCTTCCATGTCATCGCAACTCTTGGTATGCGTAATGGATTTTGTCGGACAACATGTCCCGCATACTTCATGCAACACTCTGTTACAACCTCACTAAGTGGTCCACTCCCAGTTCGGCGTAGAATCTCCTTGATTGAGACCCGATCTCTATAACTGACTCCTAAAATCCGCCTAAGCCAGCTTTGTTTAGCCACATTTGGTCTTTTTTTCAATTTCGGTAGATGACTTCCATGCTATTCACTGCACTTTATTAATGGAGCCAAGCGACTGGTAGAAATTTGTAACCTCTCTTGGCTACCTCTTGGAATTGGTGACTGTAGCTTTAGATTTTATAGATAGGGTTATAGGGTTTTAAAGAAAAAAATCTCTGGAGTTTTTTTTAACAAACTCAAAACCCCTTTAGCTACGCTCGTAGAATTTGGTGACAGTAGTTTGCTTTAGAATAATATTGATGATGGGGGTTTTTAAACACAATACTATCTGTTGGAGGATTTTAAACTCAAAACCATCTGGAGGGGTTTTAAACCTAAAGTCCTTTGGATGAGGGGGAGGGTTAAACTGAAAACCCTCCATGGCTACGATCATAGAATTTTGAGTGTGTAGGTTGCTTTTTTTTTATATTGAAGAGGTTGTTTGTACCTTCAAACCCCGCTGGAGGGGGGGGGGGGTAAAGTCAAAATCTCCTATATGGGGTTTTAACAAAAAGCTTTCTGGAGGGGGTTTTTAAACACAAAACCCCTCTTGAATCTGGTGACTGATGTGTTCTTTATGGGGTTTTGTTGTAAAAAAAAATTTTTGGAGAGGATTTTAAACTCAAAATCCCCCTTGGCTATGCTCTTGGAATTTGGGTATTGTCGTTTGCATTTCTTTTTGTTTTATAGAAGAGGGGGGTTTTAACCACAAACCCCCCCTGGAAGGGGATTTTAAACTCACCCCCTCTTGGCTACGCTGCGGCAAGTGATGGTTTAATATTAAAATCTCACCTAAAATAAACAAAATCAAAGAAAAAAATCAGTCACAAATTCCCCCCCCCCCCCTGCAGGGTTGAACCCCAAACTTCCCCTTGGCTACGCCCATGCTATATTTATTGTAGTATTTAAAGGTTTCTGGTTTTATATTATATAACTTTCGTAACTTATTTTGTAATTTCTTTTCCTAAAAATTTGAGCTATCGTGTCTGACACATATATAGTTTGTACGTTCAGCAACACAGCCCAATTAATCCAATGAATTGTAGTGTACATTTATGTAGTGTGTATAGTATTAAAGTGAGTCTAAGTTCCAGAATAAAAACTTTGTATTTATTGAAAGAAGATTTCAGTTCTGAGTTTTTACGATATTTTTTGAGAATTCTGACATTGTCTAATATAGAGAATTAGAGCATCGGAATCGCATTGTCTGATCAACACAATCTCATCGTAACATCAACCAGGACATCGTGACATCAACCAGGACATCGTGACATCATGACATCAACCAGGACATCGTGACTTCAACCAGGACATCGTGACAGTCAGCCTAAAAGTTATTCGCCATCTGGCACTCAAATATATCGTCATATGATATGCCATGCTCCAATGAGAGACACTTCACTATTGACAAAATGCAGTAATAGATTAAAACACAATAAATAAAAAAAAAACGCTTAGGCTATATTAAAACATAATAATTATAATAATAATGTCTTCGGTTCCAAAGATTAAGGATGAGTGCAGTGTTTCACATGACTACGCAAACCCATTTGCGACCTGCTTAATTTCTTGCAGACAAAGCCGTTTTCCGCTGGCAGTCTATTTAACTTTTTCTTCCCATCTTCTGCGCCTGTCTTCAAATAATGGCTTTTCTTTGAGTCTCAAATGTGTGTCTCGCAGCCTTTGTTAGAGTTTTCCATCTGTCTCTCTCAGAGGTCATCTACTGCCAGCTACTTTTCTCTCTGCCAGTGATGGCGAAATGCCGCCTGAGTTGATCTTCATAGCGTTTATGGGGGGGGGGGGGGGGGGGGGGTACCTCTGTTAGTCCGTCCTCCTCTATGCTCGCCAAAGAAGATCTCCTTTGGTCGCCTCCTATGTGGGATCAAAAGTAAAGCGTTGGGTGTGTAGTTCACTTAAACTCATACCAAACACACCCAGAACTTTAAATGAAAAATTAAAAAATTCAACTTTTTAGTGCGTTTTAATATAAGCTTTGTTTTAATTATTTTTTTCTTCCGAAAATGAACCCTCTTTATTTTTTAAAGTCTAATATGCAAACTGTTTATTTCATACAACCATTTCCAAGTATTTTACTAAGTCTATTTCAATTAGAACAACCGATTCGGTTGGAAATATCTTCAATAAATAGCAATTGTTTTTAATTACATGCAGTATTTTTTTTTTTTTGCTAAGTAGAAAAAAATGTAGATTCTAGATTCTTTTTCTTTGGACTAGAAGACGATATATTTATACATTATAGATTCTTTTTCTTTGGACTAGAAGTATTGATATATTTATATATTATAAATTCTTTTTCTTTGGACTAGAAGTCTTGATATATTTATATATTATAAATTCTTTTTCTTTGTCTAGAAAACTTCATAGATTTATATATAGTTTCTATATTCCTTTTCTTTGTCTAGAAGACCTGATATATTTATATACAGATTCTTTTTTTTCTGTAGACTTGATATATTTATATATTATAGATTCTATATTCTTTTTCTTTGACTAGACTTGATATATTCATATATAGATTCTAAATTCTTTTTCTTTGGACTAGAAGGCAATCCTTTATACATGTCTTTTTTTTCTTAGCCTTTTCTCCCTCAGAAGTTTTTAAATATTAAAAAAAAATAGTTACTTTAATTTTGCATAATTAGATCTTTAGTGGAAAGTTTATTTCATATATACTGAATCCATTTTATATTAGCAGTTATATCAATTATAGGTTTTATAACCCTTTAAAGTTAAGCATCTCATATTACCCCACTTTCCCCTATAAATACGTTTACTAAATAAAAAACAACTGAACTCTGCTTATCTATGGGTTATGGATTTCTCATATCGGACAAGCTTCACATAGAAACACAATGTTTACTTAAGTATTGAGAAAGACTTTGAAAGAAAAGTCTCAATCTTGATTCAAAGTTTTCACTGCTGTGTTAATTAATTTTGTGTCACTAACAGCTTGAGCTTAAGTAGAATTGTAAATATACTTGGACTGAAGTCTTACTGTCATTGTGATGTTGCAATTTGATGATAAATCAAACAAAACCCAAATGTTTCTGAATTCTTTGTATTTATTTGTAAAACATAAAACTATTTTTAACCATGTTACAGGAACAAACGCACAATACTATTCATACATTTGTTTTGTATGAAAGTTTACACAATTTATTTTTACCATTAGAACAGAAATATTTTGTTTAGCATTTATTTAAATCAATATTTTATCTGGCAAAACGAACAGTGTACTAGAAACCTGGTAGTATCAACAGTGCCATGACATAAAACGTCCCGGCATGCAGTACATTGCAGTAGGGATGGACAAAAAAAAACCAACACAGAACTTCATTTCAAAATAAAAGTATAGAAATACATTTCATTGGCATTAATAATGAAAGTAAAATGGAACAAAATAGTTAAGACTAGAATGTTCTTGTTTCGCCAGATGACATGTGACAAAGTTATATCCGAACACTTGCGTAGTCAACATTTTTAAACATGGCTGGAAAGTGAGAAAAAAAAATACATAGGAAAGAATGACTAAATTGTGTAGGCGCGGGAAAACGTAGTAAGAATTTATATTTAATAAACCAGTTTTAAAACTAATACTTTTCTGTATCTCTGTGGCCCACGTCCAACTTCGTGGGCAGTTGCCTCTCCAGCGGCAGAGAAGTATCACGTATTACCAGTGGGGAGGAGAACTTGATTTGTTATTAAAATATGGCTCATGAGTATACCTTACTTTCATTAAGAATTTTAAAAAAGAAATTGTCTGAAGAAGAAACTTGGTGAGAGAAATATATATATATATATATATATAGTGCAGTGCTAAGTAGGCCTAGATGTCTGCTGCCTTGTGGAATCATGGTGGGCGCGAGTTCAAACTCTGCCTGGACTAGAACATTTTATATATATATATATATATATATATACATAAATAAATAAATATATATATATATATATTCTTCATTTTGAAAGAATTTCCTTACGATATGTGACATTCGCAGTTTCTACAAATGTAATTTTCATTTAGTTATAGAAGATTGAAACTTTTCAGCGGTCTTCTACTATATTTGAAGGCATAATTTAGAATATTTTTCCCAATGCCTACTGTTCAGACACATCGGCTTTGCCTATAGTCCTAGTCCTTCATGCTTCACCACTCTGTTGATGCAACTTACGTTCTGGTTTACTATTAAATACTTAATTCACATGGTGTGTTGTTTTCTCTCTTGTCAATCGTTCTCTTTGGGTTCTGTTAGAGAAGGGGAGATCATTCTATGAAAAAAAAAATGAAATTCTTCTACATAAGAGTGCATACTCTTGTCATTTGAAAAGATTGTGTACCGCGTGCCAGCGTCTCAAACATTGTGGACATCGGACAAGATGGAAAGGAAATAAAGGCATTTCTACAGTGAAATATACAATCCATGTTCGTTCATTCATTCTATATACATTATGACATCTTATTAAATTAGGTTTTTAGCATTGTGTTTGACATTGGTGTTCACATTCAAATGAGCGTAAGTCATGTTTACCATTGATATGGACACAGACATTTAATACATTAGTTTTAAAAATACATTCGATACCTTCACAAGTCGTGCCAACAGATACATTTAAAATTGTTTTGTGCAATAAATGTCACGTTAAACATAGGATGTATTCAACTATTTGGTGCTAAATTTACATACCAGGAGAGACATGGATCCAGATATTTTCGCTGAAGATGGCTGCCTGGTTGTATGGTATGCGCTTCGAAATGTAGGCACAGTGATCACAGGTCGAACCATGCCATCTGCCATCCCCTGCCAAGAAGTTAAGTAGGCTAGGACACAGACCTATATATATATATATATATAGTGCTTTTTTTTTTGTAAAAAAAAAATAGGTGCCGGTTCTCATTAGTTTATTGCCTAACTTTTAACTGCTAAAAAAGCCCTGTATATATATATAGGTATGTGGGCTAGGATTAATTTTAATTAATTTATCATTTTCAAATAACGTTTGAAACATCCAAAATAAACAAATTTAAAAAAAAGTCTACCAGTGGTGCTGAAAATTACACTCCACTAAAGAAGAAACAACTGCATTTACTATTAACTAAAGAATAAATGCATTCAAAACAAAAGAAATGCAGAGTATTTACATTTCTCGGCAGTGTATTATTGTGTACTTGTTTTTTTAGATACTATTTAAAAAAACACAATAATACTAACAGTGTGTTATAAGTCAATATACTATAGGCCTACTAGTTGTGAATGTTTGTTGACTTCATACAGCTCCTTACTGGTATTTAGTTTTCTGAAGCGAGGTGGGGGGAGAGAGCGAAAGAGAGACTGAACAAAAATCTATGAACTTAATCAACACAAGTCATTACATATCGTAAAAAAGAATTCACTGTTTACTGTCAATAGATCCTCAATGGACCTCATTCACCAATCGTAAACAAACATTTAGTCACGTGGTTTTTTAACTCTTCTATACGTAATACACACAGGCTGTCACGTGACAGTTTTTTTTTTCATTGTTTTATTAATATTATCACGTGGCTAAATGTTGTTTGTTCACGCTTGGTGAAGGAGGTCCATTGGATGACAGTTTGATATCAATACAGTAGTGGTGAATGACTAGCTAGTTTGTTCACTTTTATCATTTGTTTCAAAGTATAAAAAATAATTAAATTTTTTCTAAAGGACTAGGTAATCTTTATCTTGAACAGACTACATCTTTAGACGTTCAGGAATTTTTTGCGCACAGTCTTCAAAGTCTAGATCTCTAGGCCTAGCAGGAGATTATGTTTACACTAACTAGATCTCTAGGCCCAGCATGAAAATTATTTTTACTCTAACTAGGTAGGCTTTTAGTAGTAGTAGTAGTAGTAGTAGTAGTAGTAGTAGTAGTAGTAGTAGTAGTAGTAGTAGTGGTAGTGGTAGTAGTAGTAGTAGTAGTAGTAGTAGTAGTAGTAGTAGTAGTAGTGGTAGTGGTAGTAGTAGTAGTAGTAGTGGTAGTAGTAGTGTGCAAACGCGAGTTGAAGCTCTTCAAAATCGACATTAGCAGTTGGGAAAAAGTGGCACTGGATGTGACTGGATAGATCCACATGGAGAGGGAGCATAAAGGAAGGGTTACAGATTGCAGATGTCATACACAACAAAAGCAGAAAGAAGGGTGAAAATGCAACGGCGCCTGGTGATTACAGATGCCAAACCTGCGACTGCAGCTGTGTATCAAGGATTGGCCTCTTTAACCACACAAGAAGTTGCAAAGGGAAAAGATCTTCTCTCGAGACGTCAAATGTCACAGAGAATAGCATATGAGAACGTCGCGATGTACGGATTAAAAAGACAACTCTCCTTGGCTAAGGTCTAGCACTGGCGCAATGTCGATTGCTGTTCTCTTCTATGTCTGATAAATTAAAAGATTAACTTCCCTTGGAATTCACTCTCTTCAAGGGAAACAGCACTAGTTGCAATTTCTTGTAGATCAGTTTGGAATGTCTTGGTTCTAGGTGCACATTGTCTAATGGTTGCACCAAACATTGGATGTCAAACCTTACACTCAGGTTTAGAATTAGAGGCTAGAGTCACATGTTTACAACAAACCTTATTATCTGATACAGAAACAATTCCAACAGATACAATTATTCGTAGTTTACATAGTAAAAGGTCTTTGTATTTTACATGAATGTTATGTTATGTTCAATGTTTTATTCTAGTTTTAAAACAGGGTGCATGCCTGGCCACACCACATAGATGAAATTTAAATAGTACATTGTAAAAAAAACACAACTATATAAGAAACAGCTGTCCCGAGTGCACCAAGTAAGAGTAATTGCAATCATTATTTTAAATAAAAATATAATTAATTTGTAATAGGTCTAGACCAACAATAATAAATCTGTGCGATTAGAAATATATTGACCAATTGTTTTTGTTTAGCACTATTTTTCATGTTTTTAGTCTTCTCAATGCGCAATGGTCCAATCCCTTGTGTGTTGACCAGTTGGCGGGGGAGGGGGGGAAGGGGTATCTAAGAGATAGTTTCTGTGTTTGCTTTTTTAAAAACAATTTAAAACAAAAGGCTGTTGGACTTTAATTCGAACTAGAGGGATAAAGCCCACACACTAATCACTGAGCCAGCCAAGTGATTATGAAAATAGAAGGTTTTAAAATAGAATATCTGCTGTTAAGTTTTAAATTTTTACACAACTACTTAATTCTGTATACAAGGCTTATCAACCCTTAGCTAGTACTGCCTTTATATAAAACGAAATAATTTAATTAATTAATTGGTCAATTTTTAGATTGATTTTTGTTATTAGGGGCAATGAATAATTGTGCAAAGTTTCAAGTTGATCCGAGATTGGGAAGTAGAAAAAAATACGTGTACAAGATTCCATCCATCCATTCATAATGATTTGATAGAAGCTCTGTAAGAATCAAAGCGTTTGTTATGAATCTACCTTTAATGCATACTAAACAAACCCAACGCTTTGATTTTTTTTTCTATTTTATTTTTTACTTTTTTAGTGAGTTTTAATATAAGCGTTTTTTTAAAAATAACTATTTATTATTTTCGCCAATTTAGTCTTATAATCATTTCGATCGACCACACAACGTAAAAGTCAGAAAGAAGGTTTGTAAACCAAACATTGAACTTAGTGTGTGTCACATTTGTAGGCCTTACCCTTTAATTCACACAGATGTGTAGTGTTATTGTTTACGTACCACCCACAACACATCTTCCCTTAGCTTAGTACATTTTCTATATAAAAACAATTATAAAAAATTAATTAATTAATTGGCTGTTTTTTTCGATTAATTCATGTGTTGTCATAAAGCATGCGCTTGTATGTCGAATTTGATGATTGGATAAGTAGACGTGGTTGAGAAGTCGATTGCAAAAATCGAAACACACAAGAAACATAGGGATTGGCTTAGCGTTGTAGATTTGTACAAAATTGACAGCCATCAAAATGTTCATGTAGCCAAACAAATAAACAAGACAAAATGTTCATGTAGCCACACAAAAAAACAACACAAAATGTTCATGTAGCCACACAAATAAACAACACAAAATGTTCATGTAGCCACACAAATAAACAACACAAAATGTTCATGTAGCCACACAAATAAACAAGACAAAATGTTCATGTAGCCAAACAAATAAACAAGACAAAATGTTCATGTAGCCACACAAATAAACAACACAAAAATGTTCATGTAGACACACAAATAAACAAGACAAAATGTTAATGTAGCCACATAAATAAACAAGAAAAAATGTTGGTCCGAAGTCAACATTAAATAGTGTTAGAAGGGGAGAGAAGTAGTTGGAATCTCGCAGTTGATTTCTGCTTCAGATGACTGCCTTGTTTAGTCAGTTTGTCTACAGCTCAAGCTGTTCTATTTTGCTTAATGATTGCTCTTTGAAGGGTTTGAAAGTTGTAATTGGTATGACAATAATGTAATACTCACAGGGTCTGGAAAACCTAAATAAGGAAACTTGAATTTGAATGTCGATGTTGAGTAGGAATTTTTTATTCGATATATAAAGCTGGGCGCATTAACGCAGCACCGAAACATCCCCCCCCCCTGCACACCAAAAAAGCAAGCAAAACGAGCAAGATTGAGGTGCGATAGTCAAAAGCAATCCTAAACTAAACTACAATTGAACTTCTTTCCCATTGTGTCACAGAAATAAACAAAAAAATAGTGTAGACCAACGTGGGAGAAGGAGGGTGCTCTAATACCTTTGTGGAATACTTTGTCAACTTTTGTATTGGTGCACTGATTATTCTACTACACCGCACACTACTGTACAGCCATCTACTTGGTCTAATTTGTTTTTAAGCTAGACTATTATCACATTAAATATCTCGACATGACGCCAGGTCATGTGACATCACTTAAAGAACAAATTAAAAAAAAAAGCCTTCCATAAATAACGCAAAATGTACATTACAAAATAAAGCATAAAAATATAATGGGGGACAATTAACTATCAGTTGACTCCTGTGTAGAGTGTTGTACAGACTGGCTAGTGCAAACAAATGATTGATAATAGAAATAGAACATTGTTCTTTGTACAGAGACTTATATCCATGCTGCTCTAGTTCCTTTGAAAATTTCAGTTAACCAAGCTGTATAAATAGTGTCAATGTTCAAGTCAGTACAACAAAAAATATAATGAAATAAGGATTTTAAATTCTAAAATATCTTTCAATCCTCTTTCATGCCTGCCTCCTCTGTTCACGCTAAACTTGGTTTAAACGTTTTGATTCAATTAATAGTAATAAACAGTCGATGTTTAATAAAATGACAAAATAAAGTTTGTGTGACAAGTTCTCTGTTGTTTCTGTCTAGAGACTTACTAACAAGGCAGCTTCCTACTTGAACGATTCTTTTTAATCACGGACACACAGGAGTAGATTCTTTTGGTCACGGACACACAGGAGTAGATTCTTTTGGTCACGGACACACAGGAGTAGATTCTTTTTGGTCACGGACACACAGGAGTAGATTCTTTTGGTCACGGACACACAGGAGTAGATTCTTTTGGTCACGGACACACAGGAGTAGATTCTTTTGGTCACGGACACACAGGAGTAGATTCTTTGGTCACAGACACACAGGAGTAGATTCTTTTGGTCACGGACACACAGGAGTTGATTCTTTTGATCACGGACACACAGGAGTTGATTCTTTTAACGGAACACTAAAGACTAGACCGAGACCTGGTAATTTTAAAACGGAAGTCAATGAACAGTTTGTGAAATTCTAAACTCTTACTGTGTGATTTTGTTTCTTTGGCCTCGCCAGTTAGTTTCCTGTCACGTTTTGGCCTCGCCAGTTAGTTTCCTGTCACGTTTTGGCCTCGCCAGTTAGTTTCCTGTCACGTTTTGGCCTCGCCAGTTGGTTTCCTGTCACGTTTTGGCCTCACCAGTTGGTTTCCTGTCACGTTTAGGTCAGAATGTGAAACAAATGTAAGCTACTTCTGACTATTTCACTGGATATTACTTTTTTTTCAGAACATAAGTTCCACGTTTGGCGATCAGAACGCCTTTATTCATGTTTCGGAGAGCTGTTATCACATATTGTCCTGCAGACTGCAGGGTCATATTCTGCTGCCGTTTGGTGATAGTGTCTGATGATATTGCTCTAGAAGAAGCCCATTTATCTGTTCCTTGACAGCATGATGTAAACGCCTAATGCGGGGCGCCTTATCCGACGCTGCATGAATGAGTAGCTGGAAAGTCTCAGTGTCGTCCTTTTCACAGTGAGGCTAAAGAATCCCTGTCATCCGTCTCTGTCTCCGTGTTCGCTCCTGCCGCCGCCGCTGATCTTGGCTGGACATTCAGTCTCAGGTGCTCGGAACTCACAACTGAAGAAAAAAGGAACAATTGATTGGTGAAGAAATGAACATTTAAATGGCTTAAAACTTAAACTCTGGCTGGTTTAAACAAAACATTTAAATGGCTTAAAACTTAAACTCTGGCTGGTTTAAACAAAACATTTGAATAGTTTTGAAATATAAGTTAGTGACTAAAAGAAGACAACCCCCCCTCCTTCCTCAAAATAAAAAAAAACAAACAAAGACAACACAAACAACAATTAATTAGTAGTTTTTCATCTTGTCGCGTGAGCTGCAGAGTTGTTATATCACCAAGGAACACTAAACTAAAGGAATTTTTTTTTTTAAGGAAATTTTTTTCTTGAGGCTTTGAATAAGAGATTGACCCTTTACAAAACAATTAGATCAATTAGATATTCATTATAAGACATCAGTTAGGCCAGGTTCACATCTAACTTCACATTCACTTTCATCTATCCCTTAAACTGCTGGGCCGTTGGGGCACCACACAGGATCTGTCAACCTCCATTCTCCATTGACCACTCTGGGGGCCGATTTTGAGCTTGTGTTTCCACACTAATTGTCTTTGTAACCTTGTTTTTTTTTTGTTTTTTTTTTTATTAGTTAAGATCTCATTCTAGGCCTATACAATTACCATTCATCTATTTTTATTTGACAGTCCATGTATATATATATATATACATATTACCCTGCTAAACTCATATTTGATTATGTCAACAAGTAAGCTCTTACACTAGACTAATACACACACACACACACATACACACAATCAAGTAGATTGTAGACAGATGTTAAGCCATGTAATGTTTTTTTCCCCCAATAATTTTACCCTCCTTCATTTTTTTCCTGCATAAAATACTTAACATAATGTCCTTATAAAATGAAAAGAGAGAGAGAGAGAGAGAGAGAGGATGGGATTAGTGGGCACTGGGTAGTGGGGGAGGACGTGGAGAGAAACAAGTGGTAACTGACACCCGACATACTACAAGCGTTAAAGTAATCAAAATGAAACTGTATCCTCCCAGGGGAGGTCACTCCAGGAACAAGGAGGAGGGAGAGGATGGGATGGAACCTTACCTCAGGTCCTTTTTATTTGAAAGAAAATTCCAAAAAGACCGAAAAAAGCAAAATGGACCAGTGGTCGACTAGTCGGAACCATGGTCAACACTATTTATCCACTTCCATCAAGCCAGTATTCTCTGTGTGTGTGTGTCTGTACCGTCCTCTCTTTCTCCATTGTACGTCCTAGCGTCTAGGAAACCACAAACATATACATCAAAGAGTTCGTGTGTGATTGTAGTCTCGGCTTGTTCAGTAATAGTGTGCTACAAGGGAAACCACCGCATAACCTCATAAATGTATTTTCTGAGTGAGTTCTCGCCCACTTCCTGAACCCAACATATTTGGGGTCTCCTAATTCCTTGACCTTCTTGTTCTTAGCTGAGGTTAATGTGAACTTACTCAAGCCACTTCTCTTTCGTATAGACTCCTTGCAAATGCCTGTATTGCTTTCCTTTTTAATGAAGTACACCTAAGTGTCAATAACTCCTGAAGAAATTTTATCACAGAAAGTTGACGCTAATTTATTTGCAGGTTGATGGTTTTAAGGTGAAGTACAATTAGAATTGCTGCTCTCTTTCTCTCTCTCTGTATTATTCTGTCTCTCAGTCTCTCGTTCTGCCTCTATATTTGTCTCTCTCAATAATTCTCTGTCCATCTACCATCTTCTCCCACGCCTTTCAAATGTGTTTTTACAGACAATTTCAAACGTAGTAGAAGACCATTGGTGGTCTAATTAGATAGTCACTAGAACGTAATGTATACATAGGGTCAGTTCATTCCTTATTTCAATACAATGGTTCAATAATGTCACACAAAATTATCTATATATCATCATCGTCATGAAACTCTATTTGAGTGAGGGCTTTAGAAGCTCATATCCTCTCTTGCAAAAGCCTTGTATGCCACCATGCAGGAGCTTGTAGAGTCCCAGACCTTTCGAGACGGAGAACAGCAAGTCTTGAGAATAGCAAGTCTTGAGAACAGCAAGTCTTGAGAACAGCAAGTCTTGAGAACAGCAAGTCTCGAGAATAGCAATTCTTGAGAATAGCAAGTCTTGAGAACAGCAAGTCTTGAGAACAGCAAGTCTTGAGAAGTCAAAAAGAATATGAGACACAGTTTCCTCTTTCTCAACGCAGCGTAAGCGCCATGAGTTGAAGTTTGGCCTGAACCGTGCGAAATTGGCCAGTCCTGCACTATGTTTAATACCCTGTTCAGGCCGGGGAAGCGCTGTCATGGCGCCTAACGTGCTTCCAGATTCCGCAGGGGCCTCAGCACTCTTACAATTTTTTCATTTCTATCTTTTGGATAGTTGCAAGAGTCTGAAGGTAACTCACAGGCTGCTCGGTAGATGGTGTAAGCCCTACTTGGTGGTGTAAGTCCTACCTGGTGGTGTAAGTCCTACTTGGTGGTGTTAGCCCTCTACAACTGTGTTACCGTTCACAGCCACATCATTGTTACCAGGATGCCATAGCGTTGGCTTATATCGTGATATCATGGCCTCCACATCGAAACTGCAGATTCTACCATGTGGACCAATGTCAGAGCTGAGAAAATCAATGTCAATTCCACAGGCTGCTCTTCTCGAGTCTACTGTTGCCGTCCATCACTAGATGCAATATGCGGAAATGCGTTGATGGTCTCCAGTTCTATGTGACGCAAATCGATAAATGAATGCTTTAGGTTGATGGCATTGGGTCAAATGGTTTCAAGCGAATGCCTTGGGCCATAGGGCGACACTAAGGGGGAAAGCGGTTGAAACGTTGAATGGTTTGTCAGCATTATCAGCAAGTCTAGTGGCATGATGCATAAAAGACAGCATCTGCATACGTGTTCTGCTTCTCCATCCATCTACTAGTTTTCTCGCTGGCAAATATTACCCAGTCTTTTGTGGTCGTTTCCAACAAGCTCCCTTCTAAAGTTTGGTGGGTCTACATTTGTCATTAGGCCAGAACCATTTCCTGGGCTCACTCAGAAAGTTGCACATATAGACCCAGTGGCGTAGCTAGCGATGTTAAGGCCCGGGAGGGGGAGGCGCTCTACCTTTTTAAGGGCCGCAGCATTTTGACATTCGACATCATGACATGAGATAAAAGGGAATATTTAAGGTCAAAACAAATTTCTGACACTCTTTTGGGGGCCGTGAAGGATTTTCAAATTTGGACACCTCTTCCTCCCACCCTTGCTAAGCCACTGTACAGACCTTAGTTTTTTTAAGCTTTTCAAGAGATTTGCACCGGTAGACTGTTCTAGAGACATATTCCATTATGAGACTATGGCACCAAGTTGGAAATGTAATGCAGAGCGTGAGGATATTAAACGTAATATATTTTTCTTTTTCACCTATGACTGTAACCGTCTTAATTAAGTATTTAGCCATTTTAATAATGCCCAAGTGCTATTGGTCATTTCACTGGCCACATAATCCATGCGTCCACTGGAATATGAAATTGTTTCGAAATCCAATAAACCAAAAGCTGACGTGAAATATATTTTTTTTTCCGATCGATGCTAATATTCCAAAGGTTCTTATGATATTAAAGTGTAAAGGTCAAGGTTATAGTCTGCGGACTGCCCTGCCTCTCCAGTGACCTAGTTATCGTTCCCGCTTCTCCATTACAGTCGTCTACGTCTGAAAGCGACTGTTTAAATAGCTCATCAGTTTCTCCTGTTGGCGCTGGTCCTTCTGTTTATTGTCCATGACTTCCAAGGCCTCTGATTCATTTATTCTCTCTCTCTCTTTCATTTTTCAACTTCAGACTTTCTTTTTCTCTAAAACACACCCTCTCTTACACTTCATTTAAAAATTAGCCTACTCCCCCCCCCTCTCAAGATACACTCTATATTTCCTTTGCATTTGTAGATGTTTTTATCTTTTGACTTGAATGACGGACACTGTTAGTCGAATGTTATAGAACAAGAGTTTGGACTTGAATGACGGACACTGTTGGTCGAATGTAGTAGAACTAGAGTTTGGACTTGAATGACGGACACTGTTGGTCGAATGTAGTAGAACTAGAGTTTGGACTTGAATGACGGACACTGTTGGTCGAATGTAGTAGAACTAGAGTTTGGACTTGAATGACGGACACTGTTAGTCGAATGTTATAGAACAAGAGTTTGGACTTGAATGACGGACACTGTTGGTCGAATGTAGTAGAACTAGAGTTTGGACTTGAATGACGGACACTGTTGGTCGAATGTAGTAGAACTAGAGTTTGGACTTGAATGACGGACACTGTTGGTCCAATGTTATAGAACAAGAGTTTGGACTTGAATGACGGACACTGTTAGACGAATGTTATAGAACAAGAGTTTGGACTTGAATGACGGACACTATTGGTCGAATGTAGTAGAACTAGACTTTGGATAATCAACAAAAATCTAGTCCATACTAACCCATTCCTCTTGCTCTTTGTTTTTTCTTCTTTTCTTTTTGTTTCTCTTAAAGAATCGACTTGAATGAACCGTTTTAAAACTTACTGCCTCGATTATTAGCAGAGAAAGAGAGAGAAAGAGAGAGAAAGAGAGACAGAGATGTCACATGATTGTTTGAGAGCCAGTGATATGCATTGGTTGGGAAGCACGAAATACACTTTCTAGTGGTGCTGAGGATGTTTCACGTGGGACGTATGCGTCCACAGTTGAATTGTGGGCAAGAAATCTCGTTTTGGGGAATTTACCTCATGGTTAGAGAAGCAGTAGTCGCCATGTTCTTGAAGCGTATGGATGTGTAATACATTGATTTGTAATAAGTACTTATCATGATTTTGAAATGAGAGGACGCATCCAGATTGAACGTAAGATGTATAAACAGATGGGTGCAGCTTATTGTGCTTAATATAGTATTGGGTTATTATTAGAGAATTTCTTGTAGTCATTGATGGCTGGACTTGTCAGTATTATATTATTTTATGTCAAATAAATGTCATCTGCTATTCAAGCGTCCATTTCTGAATCTCCATATTAGTTGTGCTACTATATATGCAGAACTCTTTTAGTAACCATACGCGACAATCAGTAATACAACAGTATTCAAGTGAAAGAGAACATCTTTAATTTTTGCATAGTAGACATCTAAATGTCTTATACATCAATAAATGTCACACAATATGCACATTACAAGAGAGTCAATGAATCGGAGACGTAAACTAGGTTTAGAATCTAAATTTACCTAATGAATGTTCTTTTTTCTTTTTCGAAAATAGTGTTTTGTAGATAATGTTTAATTATTTTGTAGACAAGAAAAGCTTTTTGCTGAAGAGAAGATTGCAGAGATTGCTGTATCTTACTCCATCCAGCAAGAAGGTGAAGGAGCAGGGCGCTGCGGCGTCAAAGTTTCTCCTTGTTATGGAGAGAGTGTGTGTGTGTATCTATGGTGACGGTTGGCAGCGGTTAGTGATTGATTGTGAATGATGCAACATAGGTGACCGTGTCGTCACTTGGTGTTAGTAATGGGAGACAACTCTAGAACGTGAGACTAAAAGGTTGTGTAAGGGTTGAGTTAGACTTTGTTTAGAATATTATTACTAAAGTCTACTACATTTATTTCATTGGGTCACAAGTTGATTTTGTCTACATTATAAATAAAGTTATATTAGTATTGTTCACAAGTTATTTGTAGTTTTATTAGTTAAGATATATTACGCCTACAACGGTTTAGTTGTCTACCAGCAGTTTGGTGCTAAGGGTCAACAAACGGTCACAACACTCCTGCAATGTGAGAATCAGAAATTCTTCGCATGGTGTCAAAACGCCTTTCCTCGTAGAAAAAAAAAAGTCAAAAGTGGTGGTAGGGTCGTAGAACAGAGTGTAGCAAATACTTAGGCAAGACTGACCAGTAGCCTACTATTTACTTTTGTAGTTTTATCGTAGAACAGAATGTAACAAATAATTAGGCAAGACTGACCAGTAGCCTACTATTTACCTTTGTAGTTTTATCGTAGAACAGAGTGTAACAAATAATTAGGCAAGACTGACCAGTAGCCTACTATTTACCTTTGTAGTTTTATCGTAGAACAGAGTGTAACAAATAATTAGGCAAGACTGACCAGTAGCCTACTATTTACCTTTGTAGTTTTATCGTAGAACAGAGTGTAACAAATAATTAGGCAATACTGACCAGTAGCCTACTATTTACCTTTGTAGTTTTATCGTAGAACAGAGTGTAACAAAGAATAAGGCAAGACTGACCAGTAACCTACTATTTACCTTTGTAGTTTTATCGTAGAACAGAGTGTAACAAATAATTAGGCAAGACTGACCAGTAACCTACTATTTACCTTTGTAGTTTTATCGTAGAACAGAGTGTAACAAATAATTAGGCAAGACTGACCAGTAGCCTACTATTTACCTTTGTAGTTTTATCGTAGATCAGAGTGTAACAAAGAATAAGGCATCACTAAGACTAAGACTAAGACTGCTTTATTGATCATTACGGAAATTTGTTGTGATTACAAGGACTATTATTTCTCATATAAAGACAACACAACAGAAAAATACACATAAATACAACAGACAACATAAAGAGCTCATTTAGCGACTACACACAGGTATCTTTGTGCATTTTATGTTCCTTGATCAATGAGTGGCGGTGATAGAGTCTGACCGAGTGAGGTACGAACGAGTTTTTGTACCGTTCCGTTCTTGTTTTGATTGACAGCAGTCGCCCACTTCGCGACGACCTGGCGTAGTTCTGATGGAGCGGGTGGCCGTTGTCTTCCAAGATTTTTTCGATTTTTCTTAGTCACGTTTGTTCAAAAAGTTCCTTTAAATGTGGTAATGTTGTGAGTGTAATTTTTGATGCTTTTTTAATGATGTTTTCTAGACGTCGCAACAGTTTAGATGAGGCGTTGCCTTGCCAACAACTTATTCCGTATGTTAGCAGATTTTGTATTGCGCCGTAAAATGTTTCAAGGATCTTCTTGTTTAGTTTAAAGCTATTGAGTTTGTATAGAAAAAAGAGTCGCTGGGCTGTTTTCTTTGTCAGAGTTCCAAGGTGGTCTTCCCATGAAAGCTTGTTGTTGATGATAACGCCTAGATATTTATATGCCTTTACTTGTTCTATAGATGTAGTGTTTATTTGCAGTTCTCGTATAGTTTTTTACCTTTGTAGTCTCAAGGATCTTCTTGTTTAGTTTAAAGCTATTGAGTTTGTATAGAAAAAAGATTCGCTGGGCTGTTTTCTTTGTCAGAGTTCCAAGGTGGTCTTCCCATGAAAGCTTGTTGTTGATGATAACGCCTAGATATTTATATGCCTTTACTTGTTCTATAGATGTAGTGTTTATTTGCAGTTCTCGTATAGTTTGTTTTTTCTTTCTAAAATCTATTACAAGTTCTTTAGTTTTTGTTACATTTAGTTCTAGAAAGTTGTCGGTGCACCAGTTTGTAAACTCTTCTATCGAGCTTCGATACTGAGTTTTGTCTCCTGAAATAAGACCGACTATGGCAGTATCGTCAGCGAATTTAATGAGTTTAACTGAGTCATAGATGCTTCTTAAGTCATTAGTGTAAAGAGTGTATAGTACAGGAGAAAGTACACAACCTTGTGGAGCACCCGTACATAGTACTCGAGTTGACGATTTGGTGTTGTTGACTTTATCATACTGGGGCCGTCGGGTTAAATAGTTTAGAACCCATGATTGTAAGTAAGGGCTTACATTTAAGTTACTCAGTTTGTTTGTCATTAAATGTGGCTGTATGATATTGAAAGCCGAGGAGAAATCTACGAAGAGGACTCGTTCATATGTTTTGGGTATATCGAGATGCTTATAAAGCTGGTCCAAAAGCAATAGAATGGCATCCTCAGTTCCTCTAGCTGCTTTGTATGCAAATTGGTGAGGGTCTAGGCTGTTATTGACTTTTGCTACAAGTTGTTTAAGCATATATTTTTCAAAACATTTCATAACAATAGGTGTTAGTGCTACTGGGCGGAAATTATTTAAGCAATCTATTTTTGGTTTCTTAGGCACTGGTATGATCTCTTTTTCCAGATGTGTGGATTTACGCACGTTTGCAATGACTGGTTAAAGAAATGACAGAAGATAGAAGAGATTAGCTCCGCACATAGCTTGATCAGCTTGCCACTAATTTTGTCTGGTCCAGAAGCTTTTGTTACGTCTACTCTTTTAAATAACAAGGTCACTTCATCAAATTGACGTAGGGCTCTTGTTTTCCTTTGGACAGAGTGTTAAAAAGTTCTTTGTGTAGATCAACAAAAACTTCTTTGTCAAAACGAGAATAAAAATAATTTAGTTCGTTGGCGAATTTCTCATCATCATCCACTAAAATTTGTTCTCGTTTTGAGGCGCAGCCTGTTATTTTCTTTAATCCCTCCCAGAATTGTTAGGAGTTGTTATTTGCAAAGAAATTCTCAATTTTTGTCTTTCTATGTTTTTTCCCTTCAATTATTGCTTTTCTCAGTTTATTTTTAGCATTTATAAACTCTTCGTTGCTAGCCTTATACTTTGTTTTCTTTTCAGTGATAAGGTGTTTGAAAAGGCCACTTCTGCTGACCATGTCAAAAGCTTTAGTCAGATCAACAAAAACAATGTCTCTCTCTCTCTGAATTTCTCCTGCAGTAGTCGTAGAGAAGATATCATGTCTATAGTGGATCTACCACTCCTGAATCCACACTGAGACTCTGGGTAGACTCTAGAAGCTATCACTTGCAGCCTGGATAGTGCCACTCTAGAAAAGATTTTGCCCACTATACTGAGGAGAGAGATACCCCTGTAATTGTTGCAGTCACTCCGATCCCCTTTGTTCTTGTATATTGTGACTATAGTTGCGTCACGCATGTCCTGTGGGACATGACCTGTTTCCCAACAGCGGCAGAGGAGAATATAGAGTTCAGGGAGCAGGAGTTTTTCGTTGACTTTCACTACTTCAACTGGGATACCATCACTCCCAGGAGATTTTCTATTTTTTATGCAGTTAATTGCTTTTTTGAGGTCACTAAGACTCGGAAGCTCATCTAGACATTCCAGTACTGGAAGATTTGGTAGAGAAGCCAGGGCGACATCATCTACTGTATTCTGTGTGGCATAGACTTTGAGGTAGTGTTCTGTCCATCGTTCTAGCTGCTTGGTTTGATCTGTAATTTTTTCTCCTGATTTGGATAGAAGGGGGGCAGGCTGAGACACTGTTGGACCCAGGGCCGCTTTAATAAATAGAGCTTTGCTATTTCCTGAGTGGAGACTGTCTTGGATTCTGTTGCAGGTATCCCTCCAAAAGTTGTTAACACATTTTCTAGCCATTTGTTTCGCCCCTTTATTAGCAATTTTGAAGGCCTCCAAAGATTTTGGACTAGGCTTTGTCTAGTGAGCGAGGTGTGCAGATTGCTTTTTCTCAATGCAAGGTTCCATATGTGCTAGATTCGACTCAAACCAGTCTACATTTTTGCGTTATCGAGGCCCAAAGGCGGTGATTGCCGAACTGTATATTACGTCTCTTAATTTCTCCCATCTGATAGAGATGTCTTCTTCATCACTTAACGATGGGATTGAACTGTTCAGGAGCTTACCAAAGAGTGCACACTTCTCTGGGTCATGGTTGACGTTAATTCGCCTAGTTCTGGGTTGAGTGGAAGTATAAGCCTTCTTGAGAAGTAGTTTGATTTTGCTTAGCACTAGTGAATGGTCTGAGTTGCAGTCCGCACTATGGTATGAACGGGTGTGGATGACACTTTTCAGATCCATCCTTCGGGTATGCAGAGGTCAAGCTGGTGCCACCTTTTTGAGCGTGGGTGCTGCCAAGAGACTTTGTGGCGTTCCTTGCCAGAGAAGAATGTATTTGTCAAACAGTTCATGAGAGCTACAGAACTCGAGTAGCCTTTGGCCATTGTCATTGATTTTGCCAACACCATGAGGTCCCAAGCATTTTGATCAGAGTGTAACAAAGAATAAGGCAAAACTGACAAGTAGCCTACTATTTAACTTTGTAGTTTTATCACAGGAATGTCCGTCAACATACTAATGTACACATCAGTCTGGAGAGAGAATTTATCCATTCTGAGGCGAGAAACGCATGAGCGGAAAGTTGAGAAATGTTTTCTCCCAAACTTTGAAGTCTTATACTGTCGCTGACGCCGCTAGCGAAAACATTTTAAGTCTCTTATTATAAAATGAAACGACGTTACGTAATTAAAATATTTTACTTTATAACATTTAATAATAATCACTTCTTACTTACATTGATAACTAATTAAATACAACTTTTTAAATGTCTTTTATTCATTACTAGATAATAAAAAACCAGCGTCAACCCTGCCCTACATTTGTGTCATGACCTCGCTCCACCTTCGAGAGTTTGAAAAACGTGGACTAGATTAATTGATGTTAAAATTAATTAACATTTGTTATGCTTTGATCTTTTCTTACATTATGGCATATGCCTAGATTTAATGATCTAATCAAAGCACATTTCAATGTGCTTCAATCAAAGTACATTTCAATGTGATTCCATTATTGTCTATGCCTAGATCTTGTCAAAGTACATATCAGTGTGCTTACATCATTTAATATGCCTAGATGATAGATCTAGTCAAAGTACATTTCGATGTGTTTACATCATGGTTCATGCCTAGATCTAGTCAAAGTACATTTCAAAGTGCTTACATCATTGTCCATGGCTAGATGTATTCGAAGTAAATTTCTTAGGAAGGCTTGCGCGATAAAAACATTTTAAAAGGCAATAAAAACATTTTTTTGCCTAGACCTAATTGAAGTACTTTTCTTAGCAACTAAATAAGAGGGGGAAAAAAGTGAAAATAACCTTCATTACCGCTATGATTGTTCCCCGTTGCTGTGGACGCCGTGGGGGCCATTTTGTAGCTGGCAGAGTTCATAGTCAACTTCCGGACATTCTTCTGAGGCTGGAAGACAATTATATACACTTTGGGTAGGAATAGGCACAGTAGGGCCACACTAGCACTCAGACTGATTGACACACACAGTGTTGTAATTTGTATCTGAGGAAAAAGAAATGACCTCATTATATATAAATTCATAGGCTTTATAATTGACATGACGTATTTGTTTATCACTAGAATAAAGGTGTCGACATTTTTGTTTGTCCTTACTAAAAGTACAACCAATTCTTTCAATCGAATCCCACCGGGACCCTATCATTTTGATTGAAATAACTAACTAGCTAATCCAAAGTAGACACAGTTGTTACTTGTTCGGAATCAAACGCAACATTCGAATGTAAACCTACTCATAGTGCTTTCAAAAGTTTGCTCTTTTCTTTTGCTTTTTTTTTTTAACTTGTTTTTCGTTGTGTTCCATTTCGATCTTTTACTTTTTAATTTCTTTTTAATTGTTTAATATCTGTTCTTATTTTCAATGTTAATACAAAGTTATTAGTCTTACACAGTAAGAAAATGCTTGCACTACGTTTATGAGTACAAAAACAATTTAAACTTTACATTAAAAAAATTGTCTGGTCAATGGACCTCATTCACCAATCGTAAACAAACAACATTTAGCCACGTGATAATATTGATAAAACAATGAAAATTACGTATCACGTGACAGCCTTTATGGATTGCGTGTTTGTATAGAAGATATAGAGAACCACGTGGCAAAATGTTGTTTGTTTACGCTAGGTGAATAGGCCAATTCTTTATAGAAAGAAATTATTGGGCTTTGGAAAGAGCTCTAAAACAAAACGTTGTCTCAACTTCTGGGAATCCATACACACTGCGAGGTGCTTCCTAGTAGTTTGTAAAGAAGTGACAGAAGGAAAACGTTCATGAAAAGCAGGGAAAGAGGACAGGAGGGGTGCCAGCTCCTTAGATTTACTTGGTTCTCTCGCTTGGGGATTATCTGCTTATAGTTTCGAAGATTTACTTGGTTCTCTGAATACTGAATACAGTCATGCCTGATAAGCCGCAATCGACTCAGTCATTCACTGTTGGATTATCTTCTAAAAGCTCAAGTACTTTGGAGTATATATATTCTATACTATTCTATACTATACTATTTGTCATTCTAGTCATCGTTGCCCATATTATTTGTACTAAGCCTTTATTGGATTACTAGCTACCAGTGCAATTAATTCTGTTTGGATTATTGAGCTCATTATTGAATATATTATTTCATTGTTTATTTTGTGACTGGACTATTGGATATATTACCTTATTTCACTAATTTATTTGATAATTGGATTATCATTGGACTATGGATTTACACTAAGAGGATTGAGCTTATCTACATCAGACTACACTAGAAAGCCCCTGTAAGTTTTGATTAATTATTGTATATATTTGTTATACATTGACATAATTTAAAGTATCCAATTAAGTGATGTTGACTATTGAAGATAGTCACTAGTGAGAAACCATTTACATTTTTCACTTTTCTAAGTGTTTGCAAGTGTGGCTGGAGAGGGACTACTTTATGACTTATCATAATAATAGGATCTATTAGGGAACATCCTATCTGTTCTTTTACCTTCAATAATACCCAACGCGTTTGAGGTCATCCTTGTTGGTAGGGGGGTATTAGATCATATCAGGAATTATTTATTAGTTGTTTTAGTCTTGTTTGTGTATTTTGTCAGAGTATTCTGTTTGTATTTATATTGTTCTTGGTCTAAAGTCTTGTATCTACATATCTGTCACTCTCCTGTCTCATTTCTTCTTGTTATTGATCTCTTTCATAGCAGACTGTGACGTCATTCCTATTGTTTCTGTGTTTGTTTTTATATACATTGTACATATATTTTTTACTTCTTATTTAATTTTTTTTTCTTTTATAACTGGCATAAATAATAGCCGTACATACTTCATATTGAGTAATATTTGAGCTCAAAGTAATCCTACATTGAAACATACTTGAGCTATTGGATTTGTGATTAATATTAATTTGATACATATGCCATTATTTGAATATATGACTATTAAGAAAGTTCATTGAACTTATATATACTTATTTAGTAAAAATATATTACAAAATTATTCACACACATTCTTCCAGTGTAACATTTGTAACATATCTCATTTTTTTGCAACCATATACTTTGATTGATTTACTTTTTTAACTACTCATTAAACATAAATTGATACATTAATAATAACCATAGCATCATATGATAAAATTCTAGAACTTGTGAAGGTGAATGAAACTAGAAGGGGAGGAGAAAAAGGAGTTTATCAAAAAAGAATTAGAAAAGGCTGAAAAGAAAGAAAGGGAGGAAAGGGAAGAAAAGAAACAAATAAAAGATTGGGAAGAAAGAGCTCATCAGAAAGAACTAAAAGAACTAGAGACTAAACAAAAAGAACTAGAGACTAAACAAAAAGAACTAGAGACTAAACAAAAAGAACTAGAGACTAAACAAAAAGAAAGTCAGGACAAAGTAGAGTTAGCCAAATTGGATGCAGCTAAAATTAACCCCAACATTATTACCCAACAAACTAGTAACAAACCATTTATTTCCAAATTTCATAAGTTTAACATTAAGAAGGGTGCACTATGGAGTTACCTAGGTCAGTTGAACATATTTCATCTACTTACAATTTAAACAATGAGGATATGGCAAAACATCTTCTAGCCAATTTATCAAGAGAACCCTTAAACATAATAGGCACACTCACAACTGAACAAAAAAAATAGACTACCTTGCTGTTAAAAATATACTTTTGAAACATTTTGGGAAAAGCGAAGACTATTACAGAAAGCTCTTTAGGAAAATTAAACTAAACAAGGATGGAGACTTCAACAGGATTACCTTTGACATGAAGGCAAATATGCTTAAGTGGTTAGAACTAGCTAAATGGGACATACAAGATTCAAATCAAATTTTAGACATGATCCTAATTGACAATGTACTGTCTAATGTGATAGACTTAGTGTTCACTTTTCTTAAGGAAAAGAAAGTAAAAACAGAAACTGATCTCATTACTAATCTAAACCTTTTTAAGGATAGCCATCCTGGTCATACTATGGATAAAAGAGAGCTACATCAATTGGCCGCAACAGTTAATACATCTAACAGTAATACTAATGATAAATTCAAATTTTCTAATTCAAAAACTTGCTTTAATTGTGGCAAGAAGGGCCATGAAAAAAAAGCCAATGCAGACAAACTAATACTAGTAACTTTAGATATAGAAGTTACACTAATTACCACAACCCTAGCAACTACAATCAAAATAATTACAACAATCCTAGTAACTATAACAACCAATATAGAAACTACAGATCAAACCAGAGTGCAAGCCCCAGAGAAAGAAGGAGCCTTAGGAATAACAACTTCTATTACAATAACTATAATACTAATAGACAATCAAGGAGAGACACATATAACCATCAGTCTAATAACCATCGAAACAGAAATAGAAATGATAGAGGCAATTACAGTCCAAATAATAACTATAGCAATAACAATAGTAATAGTCATGGCAATAGGGAAGAATTAACAGCATACATGCAGTACAATAAGCCAAAGTTGAACCTATACCCCTCATACGTAATTGGAATTAGAGCAGAAGCCCTCAGAGATACAGGAAGCAGTGCCATATTAATAAATTAAAAACTAGTAAAACCAAATCAAAAACTGCCAGAAAAGATCAAACTTATATATGCCAATCAAAAGAAATTTGATATTTGTGATACAGCCAGAGTACACTTAGATACCCCATGGATAACTGGAGAAGTAGATGTTATTATTTTAGATACGCCAGCCCAAGATTTAATAATTGGTAATGTTAATGGTGTAAATGATACAAGTAAAGAAGAAATTATGGAATGGGCAGCAAAGAAGGGTGAAATTTGTGAACTATCTGTTGCACAAGATACAAGTCCCACTACAAACCTCTTAACTAATGCTGACAACATTATTAGAGTAGAAAATTTATCAGGATACACTAGATGGCAAACTATCATGGGGGAACTTAGCAATGTTGCACATGTTAAATGGGTAGATATAAGAACTCAAGGTAGATCAAATAAGATTGCATTTGTACACTTAAACACAGTAGAAGATTGTTATAGAATTATTAAAGCATTCAATAACAAGTTATTTAGAGGAAGATATATTACTGTAAGCTATGAAAATGTTTAACTTCACAATGCAATTAGAAACAACTTGACATTTTTCAATCAGGTCAACCTGACATTTTTTCTTGTTAGCATGCAACTAGGTCATGACATATTTTTGTACACTGGTATCATTTTATTGGGTCATGATGACTTTTTTTTTTCTCATTGATGCTATTGTACTATCAATTTTTTAATTAATTGTACATTACATATTTACTTATCACAATTTGACAATAACATAGAATGTCATAATGACTAGATGTGCTAATAATTTATATGATTAGTAAACACATTAATGTAAACAAACATATTGTAAACAACAATGAACTACTTAAACTGTTGACCTGAATTTTTTGAAAAACAACTCACAAATGTAAATATTGTTGATTTTTTTCCAAGTGGTACACACTTGAATTCTATCATTTTTTATGCTATTGTTCTTCAACTACCACATGTGTGCTGTTAATAACAATCACAGACAATGTCACTGTAACCTTGTATAATGGTGACAGAACTTAGAGTGATATAATGAATACTGAACACAAATATACTTGTATAGATGTATGTAAACTTTATTAGGAACTACTTCAATAAATGCACTTAGTGTGTCAGATGATACACATTGGTTGTGTTATATTATATAAATAATTGGATGTAAAATAACTTAAAAAAATTTTTTTCTTCTCTTAATTGAGATGTCAATGTATGTTAACAGAATGAGCACATAGCAATTAAACATGCTCATGTAAAATATTTAAGTATATTTGTAAATAGATGATATATTATTATTTAACTATATTTCAGGAGAATAAAGCCTCAAATTGTATTGATATTTTTTTCAATAACATACTGGTATGGTGGAGGTAATCAGACTAATGTATATTTTTCTAAGTAAACACTTTAAGAATTGAACAATATATTTGTCAATTAGTAAGTGGAGCTATTCATGTTTGAAATGAATGATATGAGTGATTAAGCTACTAGACATATGTATAGGATATTACTATCATATGTGCTTGTGTCAAAGGTGTCAAAGATTATTTGTCAAAAATCTTTTCCAAGGGAAGGGGCGTTTGTCATATATCAGTTTTAGAACCCCTGTAATATTTGGTGAATAGTAGTCACTGAACTATTCCGTGCAGTTAGCACGAGATTTTTCCTGGTCGGGGACTGACCACGAGGTGGACTCTTTGGGCTCTCATGAAAGAGAGGAATATTATGGATATCTTGTCCAGTGTAGTAATGTATAGATAGTAACGTTGATTTTTGGAGCATGTGTGATATCTAAAGTATTCCATTGGATTCTAATGTACTATGTTTCGTGAATATTTCTTGATGGCTGGACTTGCCAATATCTTTTGTGAATTATATTTTATGTGAATAAAATTCATGTATGCTGACCTAGAGTCTATTAAAAATTCTACATGTTGTGGTCGTAGCATTCAGTATGTTAATGTTCTCACGCACCTGCAAATATAGTGCGTGTGAGAAGGTATTTAGTTAGTTACAGCAAACAAAGGCAGACCAGCTCAATACAGTCCAGACCTGTAACGTTAACCAGGCTGTTACACCAATGACAAGTTAGAAAATAAATGTCACAACATAGTTCATGTACATTTCTTGGTCTCACTAGAAGATGCACACTGAACTGGTACTGTACTGGTACTGCACTGGTACTGACTGAACTGGTACTGTACTGGTACTGCACTGGTACTGACTGAACTGGTACTGTACTGGTGCTGTACTGGTACTGTACTGGTGCTGTACTGGTGCTGTACTGGTACTGTACTGGTGCTGTACTGGTGCTGTACTGGTACTGTACTGAACTGGTACTGAACTGGTACTGTACTGAACTGGTACTGTACTGGTACTGTACTGAACTGGTACTGCACTGGTACTGTACTGCACTGGTACTGAACTGGTACTGCACTGGTACTGCACTGCACTAGTACTGAACTGGTACTGTACTGGTACTGCACTGGTACTGTACTGGTAATGAACTGGTACTGCACTGGTACTGAACTGCCACTGAACTGCTACTGCACTGGTACTGAACTTGTACTGCACTGGTACTGTACTGGTACTGAGCTTGTACTGAATTTGTACTGAGCTGGTACTGAACTGGTTCTGCACTGGTACTGTACTGGTACTGAACTGGTACTGTACTGGTACTGAACTGGTAATGTACTGGTACTGAACTGGTACTGTACTAATACTGAACTTGCCTGAACTGGTACTGAACTTGTACTGAACATGCTCCTTTTTTTCAAAGTAAGACTAAATAGAGATATCCGTTCTTTTAATGTCCCATTTTGAACATAAAATTAGCTAAAATGTAAGTCTTGGTATCTATCTATCTAACTAGCTAGTCAGTGTAACTTACCACACGTGTCTGTCTATCTATCTAGTCAGTGTAACTTACCACACGTGTCTGTCTATCTATCTAGTCAGTATAACTTACCACATGTCTGCCCTTTTGTCTGACTATCTGTGTCTGTCTGCCTATCAAGTCAATATAACTTAGATTGTGTCTGTTTATTTATCTAGCCAGTATAACAAAAAAAAACTTAATACATGTGGATCCAGATCTATGTATCACACCAAGATCTGTACTTATATTTAAATATATGGAGCATACATTGTACTGATTACGAGAAATTAATTCTCTTCATCAACATTTTCCATTGCTCCACTTGACCCTCTCAGCACGCATCCAATATTTGATTCAGGACAACATCACCTCTCATAGACTGCTAGAAATCATTCACTGCCCCCCAATCCCCTATTACTTTATTTGTTAGAGTCAAATAATTGTCTACGTAGCACTACTACAACCAACAATACCATCACTACCATTAATACCATCACTACCATTAATATCATCACTACCACTAATACCATTACTACCATTAATACCATCACTGTCACTAATAGCATCACCACCACTAATACCATCACTACCACTAATACCATCACTACCGACAGTACAATCACTGCTGATAATACAACTACTGCCACTAATACTGCGATTATTACTAATACCGTCACAGCTAATAATACTATCATTACCATTAAAATCATCACAAGTGACAATACCATCACAGCCAACATTATAATCACTACTATCAATACCATCACTACCACTAATACTTTCATTACCATTTATACCATCCCTAGTGATAATACAATCACTGCCGACATTATAATCACTACTACTCCATTTCATCAATATCGTCACCACTACAGACACAATCACTGTCAACAATTATAATCGCTCTTACCAATACTATCACTATCACCAATATCATCACTGTCACCATTACCATCACTATCACCAATGTAATCACTATTACTAATACTATCACTATTATTTATACCTTACTGTCACCAATACAATCACTGACACTAAAACCATCACTACCGATAACACTACGGTTGCTATCAGTACCACCACTATAGGACCATCACTAAAGGACCATCACTATTAACAAGCAAACACACTTTTACCTGCATTTGGTTCAATACACTTGCATAGAAAGATGTCAGACTATAACATGGACTACGCTGAATAATAACCATGAAGGAGATAATAAAAAGAAAAGAGAGTTTGTGTTAGGTTTAAGCACCCCTCCCCAAATGAAATTCCCCCACACCCACCCCATCATGGGTTGTTTGGAATTTCGGGACATATTCTTTTGCTTTGATTTTTGTTTCTTTTAGGTGATATCTTAATGTTAAAACAACACTTGTCCAAGCGCAGCCAAGGGGGGGGGGGTGAGTTTTAAATCCCCCTCCAGGGGGTTTTGAGGTTAAAACCCCCATCTCTCTCTCTCTCTCTATATATATATATATATATATATATATATATATAAAATATATAATTCTCTTCATTGCTCAACAGTTTGGACAACAAGAAGTAAAGGAAAGATCACTCTTTTATTTCTGCAAGTCGGACTAGAGTTACCCCACCAAAAAATGAGGGGGGGGGGGAAACAAGTAGTATTCACCCGTCACTAAAAAGCAGGGCCGGAATTAACCATTGTGACCAAGAAGTCATGGAAAGATCACTCTTTTGTTTATTTCTACCCCACGTAACTTTAGCGGTGAAAAAAAGAGGGGGGGGGGGGGAAGAAAAATTAATCTACTCAGTATTCACCCGTCTCTAAATAGCAGGGCCGGATAACAATTGTGTGGCCATATGCCAAACGAATTTCGTGGGGCCAAGTTTGGGTAGGGATACGGATCATGGGCGTAGTCAGGGGGGTTTTGGGGGTTCAACCCCCCCCCCCCCCGAAATGAAATCCCCCCCCCCCCCCCCATGGGGGGAGACGAGCTTTAGTGACTGATTTTTTGCTTTGATTTTGTTTATTTTAGGTGAGATTTCAATACTAAACCATCACTTGCCCCAGCGCAGCTAAGGGGGTTTTGAGTTTAAAAACGCTAACCAAGGTGTTTTGAGTTTTAAACCCCCTACCAGGTTTTTTTTCAGTTAAATCCCTCTCTTCTATAAAACTAAAAAAAAATTCAAGCGATAATCCCCAAATTCCAAGAGCACAGTTAAGGAAGATTTTGATTTTAAAACCCCCTCCAAAATTTACAATAAATCCCCTCTTCAATATGAAAAAAAAAAGCAAATTATGCACTCAAAATGTTATGAGCGTAGCTAAATAGGGTTTTGAATTTGTTAAAAAAAAACTCCAGAGATTTTTTAGTTTAAAACCCCGCAACAGATGATTTTGACGATAAAACTTCACTTTTCGATATAAAATCTAAAGCAAACCACAGTCACCTAATTCTAAGAGCGTATTCAAGAGAGGTTAAACGTTTCTACTAGTGGCGGGGATACATTAATAAAGTGCAGTGAATAGTCATCTGCCAAAATTGAAAAACACTAAATGTGGCTCAACAAAGATGGCTTAGACAGATTATAGAGATCAGGTCTAAATCAAGGAAATCCTATGCCGAACCAAGTCGAACCCTTAGTAAGATTGTGACAGAGCGTCGCATGAGGTTTGCGGGGCATGTTCTCCTTCAAAATGAATTACGCATAAGAAAAGTTGCAATGAGATCCTAGTACAACTTGGCGCCACACATTCATGGTAGTCCTCAGAGCAGGTGGGAAGAGGCTTCAGACATTACCAGTGACAGATTTTTGTGGAAACAGCTTGACGGCAAATGCGCCGAACAACGCGGGCGGGTCTAAGTCAATAAGAATAGCCCATTAGGTTTTTGAAATAAGACTTTTTAATAGCAGGAAAATGCACTGTAGATAACTCAGAATATGCATTTTGTTGGCTTTCAATACCAGAATTAGTGCTCCGCGCTGGGGGAGCTCCTAGTGCTCCCCCCAGACACCTTTGCTGGCAATGGCGGGGTGTTAACAATTTTTCCACTAACTAGAGGAAGAACCTTTTCTAGGGCACAATAAATGTGTTCCGAAAGAATGAAGGGTCAGAATGTAATAAAGATTATGTACACAAACACACATACATACATACAAATTTTTTTTCGCGGGGGGGGGGGGGGGGGGGCCGGGAGGGGGGGGGAAATCCTGGCTACGCCCATGGTACGGATAATAAGTGAAAATTAAGAGTTTGTATTAGAAAATAAATTCGTATACGTAGATCACGCTCAATAGCAAGAATTACCAAATGTTTTAATCTATCTTCGAGAATTGTTGACCTCAAGTAATTCTTCATTAGTATGAGGCTCGAGGGAGCTTCTTTCAACAGATTCCACAATTACGGGTATTGCATAATGCCGCTTTTTTTTTATCGCGCGTAGGATTGGCGTTTTTCATATTGAATGACACCAAAAATGACAATTTATGTCTATATATTTCAGGAGATTTGTATGAGTTTTCAAAAAGTTTTAATAATTTCCGGAGAATTCTAGGATCAGGATGCCGCTTGGAAATCTGTTATAAGTTATAAAAAGTTTTAATTTAATAATTTACTCCTAGAATTAACGCGGGTCCTATGAAAGTGCGGGGCCCACTACGGCAGCATAGGTTGCAGTAGCCTAAGGCCGGCCCTGAGTATGCTAAGCCGTGGGTCGACTACTCTCCTGTAATAAAACAAAAATAATGCGAACGACAGACACCAAATTCCATGAGCATAGCCAAGTGGGATTTGAGTTTAAAACTCCCTCCAAAAATTGTTTTTACAGGGCTGACTACACACACTAGGCTCGTTGTGTCGGACTCGATCACAGACCAAGATCAAGACGCCAGTCGTCTCAACTGTACTTGACAGTACTCCGCACTGAACCGTCGTAATGCTCCGTACAGAACCACACCGCTGAACTGTGCTGTAGTCGACCGGACTGTAGTGAACCGGGCTCTGAACCGTCTTGACAGGACACCTCCGCTCTTTATATAGAGTCCCTACTGGCCTTGTAGAACCGGACGGAACATCGCTCGACGTTTCTAGCATCGTCACATGACTACATCTCTCGTCACGCCCCTGAGCTCTGTTCACGACGATGATCCTTCCCGAACCGTCCTGTTGACACTCGACTCGGCTGACCGTCGTAACTTGTCTATGTTGACCGCTCGTCTAGCGCAGGCCTGGGGCGATTTGCGTCAGCTGACTACACTCATAGCACTACCTCCATCTGTGCCACCACCAGGTTTATAACAATATAAAAATACTTTTAAAAAACATGGAGGAAGAGCTCCATTTTTACAAATATCCCTTTCCCTTTTAAATATTAAAATAATTAATTACCAATAATTAATATAGTAATTGTTTTTTTTTAATTGATTCAGGTTTTGTTAGGTACCGGTAAAATAAAAAAAATGTGTAATGTTTCAACTTAATCCAAGAATGAGTGTGGAAGAAATAACGTGTACAATTATGTAAGGGGATAAAACCACAAATATTTAATTTCAATACTGAAGGATTAATTTCCCTTTTTGGTATCAAACAAAATCATTAATCACCAGTAATTAATTAAATAACGTCGCTATTTTAAAATAACTTATATGACAATACAATCTAGGCCTTGACCTTTTTGTGGTAAGGTAAGCCTTTCAACCTTGCAAACACACGCTCACAACATAGTGCACTTCCTACAGAGGTGACCATTGACTTACTTGAGAAAATGTCAGGTAACAAAATGAGAAAACAAAAAGTCAGGTGAGTTGGTGAAAAAAATGTCAGGTAATATTATGGAAAACAAAATGAACACACACAGATACCCATCAAGCATCTACTGTCTTGGGGAGGAACATGTTTAAGCCCCCTCCTTTCCCTCTTAATTTTTTCCCATGTTTTCTTTCCCTAGTTCGTCATCGCCCCCCCCTCCTCTCTCCAGAACGTCGGGCAGAAGAATCTGAAGCAATACGTCGCGGCTTTACTGACTTTCCCTTGTCTTCTCTTTAATAGCCAAACTGACCGTCTTGGCTACCACTGGTCGTTCTACAAGCCCTGGCCTCGAAGAAGGTTGACGGGGCGAAGACTGGGCGATGTTAATACATTCCAAGCCGGGCTATTGATTTCATGTCAACGGTAAAAGCCAGATATGGGGTGGTGGGGGTGGCGACGGATGGGGGGAGAGGGGCAGGCGACAGGATGCAATAAAAACTGAAAACATTTCAAACTTTCTATTGAGAGAGATCTAGGAACAGTAGAGAATACAGATATTCTTATATAATACAGACGTTACTTCAAAAAAGAAGACGATTACGTCCTACGCGTCATGCATTTAGTCATGCATATTAACCAATGACTTAAATTCCGCCAAGTCACTGGTTTTTCTGGCTAGCTCAGGCAACCCATTCCATGCTCTAATAGCACTAGGGAAGAAGGAGTATTTGTACAAATTTGTCCTAGCATATGGGACGAGGAATGTGCCTTTATTTTTGTGTCTTTCAGAGTATTTTATTAAATTTTGTTTTTGTATTTGAAGATTATGGTTCAGTGTTTTATGTATAATTGCTACTTTACTTTTGAGTCTTCTGTCCTGAAGGCTTTCTAAATTTAGTGATTTTACTAATGGTGTTACCCTAGTCAAATGTGAATATTCGTTTGTTATGAATCTCACTGCTCTATTTTGTGTTTGTTCCAGTTTCTTAATGATAGTAGGAAGTGTCTTCCTTTCAGACCTTGTGATCTATAGAGTAGCTGTACATTCTTTTTTTTTTCTATGTATAAGTCATAAAAGAATGCATTATAAAATCTTTTTTTAGTTAATACCATATCATAAAAAATAGAATGTACGATCTATTTTTTAGTTTACATTATTACAGTAAGAGTCAGTTTTATTAGCAAACTTTATTTTTCATATTTAACATATATATATATATATATATATATATATATATATATATATATATATATATATATATATATATATATATGGTATATTTACCAAAGTTATAAACCTCTATACAAATTTCATATGGCAATAAAATCAAAAAAGATTGTTAAAATTCTATTTGGTGGTGTGGTTGCGGATAGTGGCAGTAGTGTGCGTGTAGTCAGCCGACACAAATCTCCCCAGGCCAGCGGTAAACGAGCTTTCAACCGTGACGAGTGGCGACGGTCAACCGCGATGGCTAGCGAAGTTTCAAGAAACATCAAAATTGAACACTACTCAGGCCAGTCACGCCAGATACGGTCATGGGATCAACTAGGAAAAACGAGTGACACTCCGTCTGGTTGTAGGGGGCCTCTAGGGATGCTGTATAAGAGCAAAGGTGTCTGAGTCAAGTCACTTTTTGTTACCTCGCAACTTGACAAGTTTGAGTCCAGGTCAGAGTCAAGAACCAGTCCAGTGTAAAGTCTGTCCGGAGCAGACAATTGAGCACAGGTCCAGGATAAGGCGGAGAGCCAGTGGAGTTTGATCCAGAGCTACAGTGTGGGTACGCCGGAGTGGGTTTCATCCAGGGGAAGCTTTTGTACAGTCACTTTTACGTTGCAGCCACTTCTAGAGTACTGGCTGTGATTTATTGGACATTAAAGTCTTACATTTCTTTAGAGCCCTGAGTTGTCTTTGCATTGTGTCGTGTGTTGCAGTGAGCGCAGAGATCCTCGGGATAAAGTTGTTAGAATAATAAGTGAAGTACTCATTCCAGGACTAAGAAAAGCAGCCATTTAAAGCATACATTTTTAAAGTACTAACAACAAATATCCATATCACTGCCCTCTTCAACAAAGCATTAAAACAAGCAAAGTAAAATACGTTACTTTAAGCGAAAAACAAAAACGAACAAAACAAGGTTACAAAGAAAGTTTGTGTGGAAAATCAAACTCAAAATCGGCCCCCGAAGGTAAAAAGCAGGTTTCAATATTTTCAGAAAGAAAATCAGAAAGAAATTCTATCAAAAGCAAATGGCAGAGAAGAATGGAGAAAGAAGGTTGACAGATCTTGAGTGGTGCCCAAACAGTCCAGCAGACCAAGGGATAGGTGAGAGTGAAGGTGATGTTAGATGTGACCGATGTCATATAATGATTATCTAATTGTTTTGTAAAGGGTCAATCTCTTATTCAAAGCATCAAGAAAAAACACAACACTTCGATAAAAATAATCCTTTAGTTAATTGTTTTGCTATACAGCTCTGCAGTTCATGCGATAATATGAAAAACCACGAATTAATTGTTGTTTTAAATTATGTTCCACTTATATGCATACCAAAAAGATTTTTTCTCTTCAAAAAAAATAAGTAAACATTTTTTTGTAAATATATTAATTTATTTGAAAGAACTTATTCATCTTAGCAATACAATTGTTTAAAAAAATCTAAAACCGTTTGCATGTGTGTGTATAAAATATATAGCATCCCGTGTTTGTTACAATTAATAGTAAATAGTTGTAAAAATGATGTATTTTTATGAAAAAACTGCTTGCATGAGTGATTTAAAAAATTAGATTTTCACTTTCAGAAAAGAAAAAAATAAGCCGTTGCATCAGAACTTTGAATGGTCTAAAATATCATGATTTCGGATTTTTAATATCTTTTCTAGTTTACGAGATCTAAACGGGACGGACGGACGGACAGACAGACTACACAAAACTTATAGCTTCTCCTTTCTGGGGAAACTATAGAAAAAAACAACAACAAAGTTGACCTAGGGGCTAGAAACACAAAATCTCTGATATATAACTCACAAAACAGCAAGGTTTGAATCCCTTTTCCCATATAACACAAAATTAATTAATTATAACTGATTGATTAACTAATTTTTCATCTTTTTATTTCGTGTATTGTCATCAATTATAAATAATTGTGCGAATGTTCAAGTGCTTTTTTTTTTATAACAACGTCGTTTGAAGATGTTTTTATTTACTGTCGCTTGTAGTCCTATAACAGGAACTGATATATGTAAGCCAGTACGTTTGTAGAGAAGTCGTCTGTGATAGTGGGGATAACGTGAAGGAACAAATCATGTACACAATGTTCTTTAGAATCGATTAATAGACTGTAATGACTTCGAGATAATCTTCACATCAACCTACAATCTTACATATAATGATTTTATTGAACTCTATCTATCTTTCAAGTCTAATCATCTACTTCTCTGCACAATGTTTATCTCCCTTTAGCTTAGCGCGTTTTTTCGATATGTTCCATATAAAAACAAAATTAATTCATTACGACTCATGAATACAATACAAGATAATTTTCGATTGATTTATGTTTTGTTAGGGTCTATGAATAATTGTCCAAAGTTTCAACTTGATTCGACAATGTTAAATTAAGTTGCAGAAATAACGTGTACAAAATATTTGTACCAGACAGACAGAATAAGTTGATATAAGCTTTGTAAAAATATCCATAAGTACCAATAACAAATATGAAGAACAAAGAACCACCCCTCTCCTCCTCTTTCCAAAGAAGGTTCCAAAGCAAATTCCCATAATAAAAATTCATAATGGATAATCCATAACAAATATGTATCACTCATTTAAAGTACCCATAACAGATAAATAATAGGTCACTTATATCAAAGCACCTCTAATAAATATCAATTACAAAGCACCCATTGTTATGGAGTGTGTTTGTGTTTCTATGGTGACGGTGAGAGGAAGTTAGCGATTGGTTGGTGGCTATGCAGTGTGAATGATACAAGATAAGTGGCGCTGTCGTAAGCTGTCTTGATTACGCCAGACAAATTCAGGATGCCAGAGTGTAAAGACATGTTTTTCAGAGAGTTAGATTTTAATTGAAATACCATTTTAGATTATTATTAAAGTCTACACATTTATTTCATTTCATCTCAAGTGTCTACATTGTAATAACAAGAAAAAAAAAATAACAAGAGTACAAAGACAGTTTGTGTGTAAAACACAAACTCAAAATCGGCCCCCGAAGTGGTCCACCCAAGTAGGCTTCAATATTTTCAGAAAGAACATCCAAATGAAATTATATCAAAGACAAATGAGAGATAAGAATGGAGAAAGAAGGTTGACAGATCTTGTGTAGTGCCCCAACGGTACAGCAGATAAAAGGATAGGTGCTAGTGAATGTAAAGTTAGATGTGAACCTGACCTAACTAGTTCCCCTTTAAGACCTTGTGGTCTATAGGGCAGATGATGTAAAGTTCATCTGTTTTTGTGGCCTACGGTTAACGAGGTTGTCATGTTGCCAGCACAGCGACCAACCGCCTTTACTTTTCCCCAATTAATATCAGGTACCCATTGGAGCTGGGTGGACTCAGGGGCGCCTAAGGATTCCGAAGTTGAAAATCCCAGTCTTCACCAGGATTCGAACTCGGGGCTCCCGGTTCGGAAGCCAAGCGCTTTACCGCTCTGCTACCGCGCCTCTCCTGGCCTAACTGAAGTGTTATAATTCTTATAATTGTTTTGAAAAGGCTCAATCTCTTTTTTTGAATGCTCAAAAAAAAAAAAAGAAATTAACTATGCAATAACCAAACAAAAATTGAAGGAAAATGACATTTACAAGATTACTATTCGTGTTAATTTAGGTCTAAATTATAATGCATACTAATTAGCTTTTTCTCTTTAAAAAATACTTGCATAACTGTTTTTAAAAATTAGATTTTTTGGGTTTCAGAAAAAAAAAAAAGTAGCCGTTGCACCAGAACTTTGAATGGTCTAAAATATTGTGATGTCGGATTTTTAATATCTTTTCTAGTTTACGAGATCTAAACGGGACAGACGGACAGACATTTCGCACAAAACTAGTAGCGTCTTTTCCCCTTTCGGGGGCCGCTAAAAAAAGCTTATATTAAGTGTAATTGTATCAATTAGTTTAAATCAATCATATAATTATATGCATACTTGGCCTAGTCATATAAAACTGTGCGTAGAAATATTTTTTACCAAATGTTTTTGTTCAGCTTTTAGATTTATCAATGCGCTATGATCCTAACACTAGTCTGGACCAGTTGTGAAAGGGGAGGGAAGAAAGGGGTATTTTGAAGAATGAGGACATTATCGTTTTAAAATTTAAATGCCTAGACAAATGTTCAGTTAGGGCTCAAGATTCATCAAAGGAACTAATTCAACTTTTACCATCATTTCTGTCAAGTACCATTTATATCCCTTGTTAAAGATACCAAACAAAATAATTAACTAAGTGGTTAATTTCTTTTTATTCCTGTGTTATTAGGTCAAAGAAATAATTGTGCAAATGTCATTTAACTCTATCAGTTAACGGAAAGTATTTTATCAGAAAGAGTGAGTTGATATGAGCTTAGTACAAATTCTGCTTCATTCTGTTCACAAAGAAGTTGTTTAAGTTGTTGTTGTGTACCAGCAGTTTGGTGCCAACGACCAGCGACATCTCTAATAAAAAATCCTTCACCAAAAGCTTATCATCGAACATGTTCGGTAAGAGTAGAAGAGACAAAAACAAGAAATAACCAAACACACACTCTTCACTATTTTGTGTGAACACTGGGTCCAGTTAGAGTGACATTTGCTGACCAAGAAAAGTAATTAACTTGCATGCATTCTCTTTCTCCGAGCTACTGAATCTGCAGGCTCTCTACAATGTTGACCCCAGGCTCCAGTCCGCGAGTGTTGTCCAGCCATTTAGTCAGTGATGATTGAGTCCGACATAATTCTGTTTTAGTAACGCCGCTTTTGTCCTCAGCGTGGACAGGAGACAAATGACCGCTAGCGATCGTCTGGAAGGATTCCCCTGGGCAAAAATATTTACAGCGTCCCGATGACAAGCTTCGTATGTTATAAATAGCTTCATCGGTCAGTGTCCTGGCGCTCAGACCAGCAAGTATTAACTGCTACAGTCGGTGGTAAGTTTTTTTTTTTTTTTTTTTTTACCCCACTAGGAATTGATCTTCTTTTAAAAATCTTTCGCTCTTGCCACTCTTCTTTCTTTTTATTCCTTCTTGTTTTCTAGATAAACTTTTGACTATGACTACACTACTAGGTCATGGAGTTGAATGTATTTATATCTTTTTCTCTATCACTTTCTTTCACGTTCTTCCTCTCTCCACTCTGTATTACTTTCATTCTCTTTTATCATTTTATTTTTCTCTTTCTCTCCACACACACAGACACACACATAATTACATACATACATACGCACCAGTGGCGTAGCTAGGGATATGTGGGCCCGGGAGGCTTGACCTCCTTAGGAGCCTTTGCATTTTGACATTAGACATCATGACATGAGATAATGACTTAATATTTAATGTCAAAAATTAATTTCGGACTCTCATTTGGCCCCCCCCCTCTCAAGTGGGGGCCTGGGGGATTTTCAAGCTTCGACCCCCCTCCCCCCACCCTAGCTACGCCACCGCGTACAACCTGACTATTGTTTCTTTGAAAGTGTATATCCTGTGGAATAAATTAGCGTTTCCCCATTCAATTTCGTCTGCATAATTTTGTTTTCATTTTCCTAATGTTCTTCTCCTCCTCCTCCTCTCTCTCTCTTAAATTTGTATTCCTAATAGCCCCGGCTCCTCTCAACGACGTGAACTACTAGACAATCATTATCTTTTATTATGAATGGAAATTGTGTGAGAATTCTACTTCGTGTGACAACGAAAGTAATTATTTAGCCTGTGCCATTTTAGAGTGTTTAAACACTGAAACAGATTTAGACTTTGGACAACTAATCTTATTTAATCTAATCTTATCTTATAAATTACAGAGTCCAGAGTAATTACGTCCTACGAGCTAATTAAGTCCTACGAGATAATAAACACCTACGTCAATTAGCTTGTCATTTGATTAGCTATTTAATTTAGTAAGAGACAAGAAGTTTTCTCTAAAATATTTGGCAGATGTCTGCATGCACATGGTACAACTTTCGTTTATAAGAAATAAAGAATTATTGGCTTAAAATTCCATAAGCAAGAATTTGTTGGTTCAAAATATAGTCACTCTGGCGTTGAATGTGGATCTAGTAGCTAGAATCAGTAAGCCCGCGGAGAATCTCCAATCCATCCCATAATTTCATAGTTGGGTCATTTAAGTACCATGGTGACTGTCTTTTCGTAAACTACCATTTATCACAGTCCTCTACTAGTCTTCGGGGGGAAAAAGCAACAACTTGACTCCTTGGCCTCATAGACACATTGTATGTCAGAGTGATATGTAGTTGAAACAAATGCAAGAATAAATCTTGAGATTTCTGATTGAATTAGATCTATAGACAATGTGTCATGTTCAGTCCTGTGTTGGTTTCCTTATAAAACATAGTAATAAAATTTACAACAAAACATTAAAACCAACTAAAGTTTGCTGCTTTTTTTTTTTTTAATGTTAACAATACCTTTTGCTCAAATATCAACATACATAATTCTCTTCATGGTTCAACCATTCCTGACACCACCAAGAAGTCATGGAAAGATCACTCTTATATTTCTGCATGTTGGACTAGAGTTACCCCATGCAACTTTAGCGGCGAAAAAAAAAGATGGTAGGGGAGAACAAGTATTATTCACCCGTCCGGATAATAAGTGAAAATTACGAGTTTGTATTAAAAATAAATTCCGTCTTACGAGCCTTGCCTGTAGCGAAGTCATACAGTATATCATAAATCTGTTTCCTAAGTAGATCACGCTCAATAGCAAGAATTATCAAATGTTTAAATCCGTCTACGACAATTGTTGACCGCAAGTAATTCTTCATTAGTTTGAGTCGCGAGAAGCTTCTTTCACCAGATTCCACAATTACGGGTATTGTCTAATTGGCGTTTTCCATATCGAATTACACCCCAAAATGACAATTTTTTCTATATTTCAGGAGATTTTTATGAGTTTTCAAAAGATTTTAATAATTTCCGGAGATTTCTAGGACTTTTTCGATATTTGGCAATTTCAGGAGATTTCCACAAGCTCCTGGTAAATCATGAGGCCACGGAAAATCTGTCATAAGTTATAAAATGCTTTAATTTAATAATTTACACATAGGATTAGCGTGGGGCCTATGAAAGTGCGGGACACATTGCGGTCGAATAGGCTGCAGTGCCCTAAGGTCGGCCCTGCAAAATTGCGGCGTATGTTACGCCGTGGGTCGACTAGTATGATATACATGCTAAAACAATTGATACAAAAGAAGTTGACTTTTTATTTCTTATAGATATCGTTAGATATAATGTGTGTGTGTGTGTGTCGAAGTTGAGTATTTAAAAAATGGTTAAACAGAACAAACAGCACCACGTGACGAATATATAAGTGAAAGCACTAGTTTTGAACTGAGTTCAAGTGTAGTGTTTAAAGCATTTGACAGCCTGTCATTTAGTTTGTGTTACCAAACAGTTCTACAGTATATTTGAAAGTTGTTTGTATATCAGTCAATGACCATCAGGTTGATTTTGATTGAGAAAAAGAAATGTTTGAATTAGATTCAAGTTTCTGTATTAAGTCATACAGGGTCGGTCTTAGGCCACTGCAACCTATGCGGCCGCAGTTGGCCGCATTTAATAGGCCCCGCGCAATGCGAATTCTAGGTGTAAATTATTAAATTAAACCATTTTAACTTATTATTAAAGGGTTTCTGGAATTCTCCTGAAATTATAAAATATAGGAAAAAGTCATGAAAATGTCCAGATATTATAAAAATCTTCTGAAAACTGATGCAAATATTAAAACAGACAAAATTGTCTTTTCGAGGTGTCATTCAATATGGAAAACCCCAATCCTACTCGCGATTAAAAAAAAAGGCATTGTCAGCTTTCATTTAATAAAAATGTAATAATAAGCCGAATTTTAACCAAAACAAGAAGTTCAAATACTTAACTAACTTCAATAGTCATTGGCATACAAATATAGACCGAAATCTATGTCGACCTCTTATATTAAAAAAAAACAACAAAAGCGATATTTTGCTAGTCGATAGTAAATCTAAAAGGCAGATCTGAATGTTTATCGGCTTTTGGTTGGAAAACTACTATCTACTGTAGATGGCTCGTAAAGTTAATTTGACAGTGATTTTGTACTTAGTAAAGTATAAATAAAATGCAAAGATGAATTTATTTTCTAATACAAAATCTTAATTTTCACTTATTATCTTTATCACAACCCAAATTAGGTCCCGCGCTATCCGTTTTGCATAGGGCCCCGCAACCTGTAGGACCGGCCCTGAAGTCATACGCCTATAAGGGTAAGTTGGGCTAGCTGTCTGTAGCACAACCCAACGCCCAACCTTATCAACACTCATTCGATCGACATAAAAGTTTTAAAAATATCATCACACACACACACATACAGAGAGAGAGAGAGAGAGTAATATTGAAAGTACTCACCCTAAACGAATGTAAAGTACCAAAGTATATAGGCACGAAGGCGAGCCAGATGATGCAAGTAGTGTACATAGAGAAACCAATAAACTTGGACTCGTTGAAGTTTTCTGGAATCTTCCTGGTCTTGACGGCGTACACCGTACAGATAATGATGAGCAGCATGTTGTACACAAGGCTCACCAGGAAGGAGATGTCGTCACTCTTACACTTCCGGATGACCACTGGCTCTCTAGAGTCCGGGTACACCAGCCTCGTCCCTGGCGGCTCCAAGAGCAACCAGACGAATGTGAACAATACCTGAAGGGAGGAAACACATTTTAAAATGAGAATAAGAAGTGTCAGGGGAGCAGTACTAAGGAGTCATTGTCAGGGGAGCAGTACTAGGGAGTCATTATTAGAGGAGCAGTACTAGGGAGTCATTGTCAGGGTAGTACTAGGGTTTTATTGTCAGGTCAGCAGAGATAGGGAGTCATTGTCAGGGGAGCAGAGATAGGGAGTCATTGTCAGGGGAGCAGAGATAGGGAGTCATTGTCAGGGGAGCAGAGATAGGGAGTCTTTGTCAGGGGAGCAGAGATAGGGAGTCATTGTCAGGGGTGCAGAGATAGGGAGTCTTTGTCAGGGAAGCAGAAATAGGGTTTTATTGTCAGGGGAGCAGAGATAGGGTTTTATTGTCAGGGGAGCAGAGATAGGGAGTCTTTGTCAGGGAAGCAGAAATAGGGTTTTAATGTCAGGGGAGCAGAGATAGGGTTTTATTGTCCAGTGTTTAACATTAACAAACCGTGGTAAATGTCAAATGTCCAAGTGGAAGGCAAACTAGAAAAATTATCAAACATAAACATCTGCACAGTGACAGTTGCCAAACAGTAGCTATGACAGTGGCCACACTGTAGCTATGACAGTGGCCACACGTAGCTATGACAATGGCCACACAGTAGCTGTGACAGTGGCCACACAGTAGCTATGACAGTGGCCACCCAGAAGCTATGACAGTGGCCACCCAGTAGCTATGACAGTGGCCACGCAGTAGCTACGACAGTGGCCACCCACTAGCTATGACAGTGGCCACACAGTAAGTAGTCTTGAGGATGTCTATAGACAAATAGTCAGATCTTATCGTCACCTTTCGCCTTTTTTGTTTTCATACATGAACAAAAATAACATTTCAAAAATCCTCTTCAAGTGAATATCACTTTTACTTGTCTACAGAACTAACAAAATCAAGTACAAATAGGTACACATACTCTCTGGTGCAGTGGGCGATTAAAATCTACAATCAAAACGAACTTTATATCTCATTGGCCTGAAACGATGGTTTAGCGTTATTTTATGGACTTGTTTCTTTCAAATGTGTCTTGAATTATTGTATAGCATATAACATTGTGTTGGAGGCGCGGTGGCTTAGTGGTAAATCGCTTGGCTTCCAAAATGGTGTCCCGGGTTCGAATCTTGGGATTTTTAATTTCGGGATCTTTGGGCGCCTCTGAGTCCACCCAGCTCTAATGGATACCTGACATTAGTTGGGGAAAAGTAAAGGCGGTTGGTAGTGGTGCTGGCCACATGACACCCTCGTTAACCGTAGGTCACAGAACCAGATGACTTTTACATCATCTGCCCTAGAGACAACAATGTCTGAAAGGGAACATAAAACATAGTAAACTTGTTATCAGTAGATTAAAACGTTTCCATTAATTTGAGATGAAAACGAAACAATGAGCAATATTCAAAAAGAGTTTGTGTGACTCAAACTCAAGGCGGACCCTGTTGATCTTTTGTTCGGTAATTAACACAGGTTATAGTGCAGGTTTTGATTTTTTTGAACGCTCCGAACTTAACAACAGGATTTTTATTTAGTCACATGAATATATCACTAGTGATATATAAGGAAAGATATACCTATCTACCTTAGGGTAGATTTAAAAAATTCAAAGAAAACGATGAACAACAAATTACCTACAATCACAATCTTCCATCATTCTAAAGCCTAGGATTAAACTTGAAAAATAATTGCAAGTGATTACAGTCCGTGCAGTCCTTTGAAAAAAAAACACTCGGTCATTTGTTTGTAGCTCCAGACAACATGTACACTAAACCGACGCTGGCGTATTAAATTCTTGATGTGGAACTTACAATTAACATGAACTCGCTTCTTTTAAAACAAAACTAAATAAAACTGTTTTTAGCGGCCCCCGAAAGGGGAAAAGACGCTTTTAGTTTTGTGTGAAATGTCTGTCCGTCCGTCTGTCCCGTTTAGATCTCGTAAACTAGAAAAGATACTGAAAATCTGACATCATAATCTTTTAGTCCATTCAAAGTTCTGAAGCAACGGTTACTTTTTTATTTTTTAAAAGCGAAAAATCTAATTTTTGAATCACTTATGCAAGCAGTTTTTTCATAAAAATTCACCATTTTACAACTATTCACTATTGATTGTAACAAATACGCGAGGCTCTTTATTAGGGGAGATGTCAATTTACCGCATTTATATAACATATTTATGCTAATGGTTTTAGATTTTTGTAAAAACTTTTTTTGTATTTGTCTTTGATAAAATTTAATTCTGATGTTCGTTCTCTAAATATTGATATCTGTGGACCACTTCGGGGGCCCATTTTGAGTTTGTGTTTCCACACATACTGTCTTTGTAACATTTTTTTTTATTTAGAAATATACACAGATTCAATTTGAAAATAGTTGATGTAGAAACAAGTAAAATGATCATTTCAAGAAGAGATAACTTGCTCAAATTAAAAGTCTTTTAACCCACGCCTCTCGCTTCTTCTCGATTTCATCAACTTTGTCACTAGTATTTAGTAACTTGAACTACGACAGATCACATCGTGGTTGCATCAGAATCTATTCGGCCCACACAACCAAAACATTCGCCCAACTTTTCTCATCATTACATAATAAACACACACTCTTAAGCACCTCGGTGTGCCACACGCTCATCGTGAAATGTAGAGGACTTTTACAGGGGCCGTTTGTTACTGAAGGCCTAAACACTAACCTGCAACGTCACAACCTGTGGGCAGTTTAGACCTACAGCCTCTTGTCATGTCGCAGCGCTTACACGCGTTGACAAAGAAATTTTTACAATTTTGAAATTTTACAAATCTGCTTTGGAACTTCGTAAGAGACTAGACTAGTCGATCCTTAATACACATCAATGGTCACAGGTTAGACACCAGAAGCAGCGAGTTTTCAGCCATTGTACAAATTCAGCATTGCTGACCATCTGTATGCTATTAGCTATTCACTTGGGCGTATCCAGCACGTTTTTCCCCCTCGCGCCTCTTTATGGCGATCTTAAAGATGGTCAGTTTACAATTCCAGCTGGATAGTACGATTATTGAAATACTACGCACTGCCAATAAATCTGTTGTTATCCAATAAGTAAATGTAATTGTAAACTCTAAACAGGCACTTCACTTTATTCAAGACAAGTGTTTTCATCCAACCATAAGTGCTACAATAGAGACTAGATGAAGACCCTCAGGATGTTATTATGCTGTATATGATCTCCTGTATATGTGTCATGTCATTCATGTCGTGTCGTATGTCCTGGATAGGAACTAACATGTAACCCAGCACGGTCTATTCTATTAGGAAGACCTTGACATCGGTGTGAAATGAGTGGACACGAACATCACGTCAGGTCTATATTGTCTGACTTCGTGCACTATCTGCAGTTGTCTGCTCAGCTTGGTAGAATTTTAAGTCGATCAAGCAATAAAAAAAAAAAAAAAACTAAGTTGCTTTTTGTTGAAAATTGGGTGCTGGGTTGATGGCTGGAGTAAATAACTTGTAAGAAGAAAATGTGTCAGTTCTGTGTTTTTTTATTTAGAACACCACCAATACATTTACAGAAGGAAGATATTTTTATCGGATGGTACTAAGATTGCTGTTTGAATCAGGTTATAAATGATAGAGTAGACATGAATGGAGCACATCGTTTCTATTTCAACTCTTCACGAAAGCTGTTCAGATGAACGAGTCACTGCTATGTCAAGAGTTGATGAAGTCAAAGAAATGAAATTGAAGTCTAGCTTTGAAAATAAATATGGAAATGAGCCAAATCTGCAACTGACTGACGTTATCATTAATAAGAGATTGACCCTTTACAAAACAATTGGATCAATTGATAACTATTATATTACATCAGTTAGGCCAGGTTCACATCTAAGTTAACCTTCACTTTCACATAACCTTGGGCCGTTGGGGCACCTCACACCATCTGTCAACCTTCTTTCTCCGTTCTTCTCTGTCATTTGCCTTTGATAGAATTTAATTCTGATATTCTTTCTGAAAATATTGAAAACTGCCTTTTTACCTGCCAGGGTGGACTCTACTTTTGAATCCACAAAAACTGTTTTTGTAACCTTGTTTTTTGTGTTTTAACTCATTGTACACACTCCAACAGATTCTCTGAATAGTTGTTGGGAATTATTGGAAAAGAAAACAAGCCCATTATGTTTTTCTTTCTTTCGAGTTTTAATCTGCTCCTTGATACAAATAAATATTTCTAAAACGATGACAAATGACAAAAAAAATATAATTGTGTTGGGGGGGGGGGGAGATAATACATTATTTTTTAACATACAAAAAACAACACCAAAAAAACTAATCAGTTAAAGAAAAAGCAGAAGACAGCAGACAACTCTAAATGGAATCTGAGTGGCTGAAATAACACAAAAACAACAACAAAAAAAACGAAATGGGCCAAAGAATGTTTTCGTGCTGTAGCAAATGTTTCATTTATTAACTGGCATGCTGGGATTGATCGTGCTAGAGGTAAGCCCAGATTTAGCGCTCACTTTCTCTCTTGTTTCATTCCAAACTTTACCTACACATAGAGGGTCAAACACAAGACATTAACAGAGGGTCAGAACTAGTGGAGGGTCTGGCCCAAGTGTAGGACAGAGTGTTAGGACCAGTGAAGGACAGAGGAATAGGTCCAATGAGGAAGAGGGAAAGGTCTAGTGCAGCGGTTCTCAAACTTTTTAGCTCGGCGACTCCCTTACCCCAATCGCAAAACTATTTTCGTTCCTAAACAGAGTAACTTTTCCTTACCTTCTACAATGGAAGTCTCCTCAAAGTCTCTGATATGCATTGCCAAAGTTGAATGTGTAATCACGACACCGTGTGGAATTTTATTCTTCAAAAAGATATTTCTCCTTATCATTCCATCATTATCATTACATTTCAATGAAATGAATTTTATTTTTTATTACTTGCATCTATTTACTCTTCTATTTCTTATTCGCCATAGCCATGTTGCATTCATATGAAAAGCTTAGCACGGCAGTGATAGGGTCTATATATAACAAACTATATAGCTACAATATTACTGCGAATGTGAGTTTGTTTCTTTTTTACCAGATAAGGGATTCTCGGACAGCTTTTGTAAGATCACAACTACTGTCATATTCTGCATCTTTATTTAGACTTCTTTATTTAGACTTCTTTATTTAGACTTCTTTATTTAGACTTCTTTATTTAGACTTCTTTATTTAGACTTCAGGACTAAAAAGCTGAAAAATCAAGTTTCGTAAAAATAATTCTTTGGAAATGGATAAAACATCACGATACAGACAAGTCGAGATTGACTGCAAGTGTCAAAATGACTTTGCATTTATTTTGGCTACATAGATTTAGCTCAAAGAACTTTATTACAAATAACACACTTGGTTTTTTCAATTTACTCTTGAACTATTGAAGTAAAACCATATGGACATTATAGTTTCTTTTCTTAACATTCTTGTGTGCAAGATCGTCAAAGGGGTGATCCCTAACGAAACCACTACCTTCAATACAAGTCAACAAATGAGTATTTTATTACCATAAAAGGAATTGCTGTTCAATTTCGTCACGACGTCACCATTGAAATAATATTAATGATTCCACAAAAATGTAAGGTAGTGGTAATTTAAACTGTTAAAATAGTTATACTGTGACAATTAAAATGTTTGAGAACATTCTGTTTTAGTTGTCCAAAACATGGATCCTACAATGACAATGCAAAAAATATAACTTTCAATGAAAAAAAAACTTTGTACTATATCATGTTTTACACATTAGAATAGACAAAAATAATCCATATTTTCGATGGTCTAAGGCGACCCCTGGCAAATCGTCAATCGACCCCCAAGGGGGTCGCAAACCACAGGTCGAGAACCTCTGGCCTAATGGAACACGAATTAGCAGGCCTAGTGAAGGACAGAGAGACTCGCCCATGGAGGACATAGACACATGAAAAGCACAGTTATGGCAAAGACAGAGGATCAGGCCCAGAAAAAGACAGGGGGAAAGGCCCAGTGGAGGACATAGACAGAGGGTCAGGCCCAGAAAAAGACAGGGGAAAAGGCCCAGTGGAGGACATAGACAGAGGGTCAGTCAGAGGGAACATAATATGTCTGACCCAGTGGAGAACATAGAGGTCAGCTCCAGTGTAGGGCTGAGTGTCAGGCCCAAAGAAAGACAGAGGGTCAGGTCTAGTGAGAACAGAGGGCCATGTCTAGTGAGGACAGAGTGACAGTCCAATGAAAGACAGAGGGTCAGGTCTAGTGAGGATGGAGTGACAGCTGTAGTGAAGAACAGACGATGTAGCCCATTAAAGAACAAAGGGTCAGGCCCATGGAGGACATAACCACTGTGCCAGGTCCAGATAAGGACATTTACAGAAAATCAGGCCCAATGGATGACAAAGGAAAGGACCACTTTAGGACGTAGAGAGTCAATCCCAGTTTAAGACACAGACAGAAAATTAGGCACTGTGTAAGACATTCTCAGAGGGCAAGGACAGTAAATTATGAATTTGGCATACGTGAAGCCAGGACCTGTATTTCGGGGTCAAACGTAAGCTTGTGTGTGAACCTGTCACAAATCTTAGAGTCACAGTTCTTACAATCAAATTGGTAGAATTTTTTTTTGGAAAGGGGGGGGGGTTAAAATTATAACGCGTTGATCAATAATTATCTTCGATAAATTAATACAGCAATGAGCTAATCAAGGATGTGTAATGAAACATACCAATATCAGAGTTTAGAAATCTTCCTTAGGAACATCTCTTTACAAAAATGGAAGGAAACCTGTAAAGGATGAACAGAGTTAAAGAGATGGGCAGCTTGTCAGCTTGGAACTCATTGCTTCCATCGACCAGCAATACAGTTTTTACGATTTGTTTCACTTCCATACAGAACAACTAAACAACAGCTGGATAGATTTAATTCAAGCATCTAATTAGACATGAAACATTCGTGGTGCTTCAGAGATGAGTTTGTGTAATATGATACAAGCTCTAAAACTATTTTTAATACAAAGCTCATATGAACTCTGTCTGTCTGTCTGGTACAAATCGTGTACATCTTATTTCTCCCACCTCCTATTCTCGGATCAAGTGGACGCTTTATACATTAATAGGGTATCTATGATAACACATGAATCCATCGAAACTTAAATTAACCAGTTAATTAATTCATTAATTAAAGATAGTTAATTAATTTTTCTATATAGAAAAAAGGAGCTACATCTTGCAGAATTGAGATATATGGCTGTAATTGGATGGTTCCTTCCCTTACATAAGCTTTGGTGTTGTTTTTTTTTTGTTTTAAATATATTTTGATCAAAAGAAAAGACTATTAAATTTCCGACAAACTAAAACTGAAATTCGTTACTTCTGCAGGTAACTTTTTTTTTTTTATGTGTATTTACATCCTCATGGAGTCTTTATTTAGGGCACAGAACGAAAGCGTTTCATTATAAAATGATCAATGTATGCAAGAAATTATTTACAGGTTAAATACTTTGAAAATCACAAAGTTGTCTAACCAACTAGAAGCCCACTATAGTTACTGTCAGAGATGAAGTTACTGTCAATGAATTTCCGAGTAACTTGGCGCCCCAACAAGAACTGAGTAGCATGGCGCCCCAACAAGAACTGAGTAACATGGCGCCCCAACAAGAAATTTCCCCAATGAGTTGCACTCTGTGTTTGACACAAACTTGTTCTCTTTTTTTTCTTGAGGTTAAGGCACTATTCAAGATTTTGTTTTAAAGATCTTTTCTCCAGAGGCATCATTCACTCTGTGTCGGGGTTCACTCTGTGTCGGGGTTCACTCTGTGTCGGGGTTCACTCTGTGTCGGGGTTCACTCTGTGTCGTGGTTCACTTTGTGTCGTGGTTCACTTTGTGTCGTGGTTCACTCTGTGTCGTGGTTCACTCTGTGTCGTGGTTCACTCTGTGTCGTGGTTCACTCTGTGTCGTGGTTCACTCTGTGTCGTGGTTCACTCCGTGTCGGGGTTCACTCCGTGTCGGGGTTTGCTTAGTGCTGTGGTCAGTTCAGTGTCCTGTTCAGCTGAGAAAACGTGTTGTGGTCCGATTAGAGTCGATGTCCGATTATAGTTGTAATCACCTCAAAATAGTAGAGAGCTCAGTGAATCTGTTAACTTAGTATCCTGGTCAGAAAGAGTTCTAGTCAGCTTGGTGAAGTTTTCAACTCAGGGTTGTCGCCCATCTCACTATCGTTCTCCTCGTTAAAATGTGGTTCAGTATTAAACTGAAATTTTAAGATTTCATTCTTCTCTAATGTTATAGAAATGAAATTAAAAGATTAGTTGTAATTTTGATGCTTAGAGTCACTGAGAACAGAATGTGTTTTTCAAACTTCTTTCTGCCACAATCCCCCTGGACACTCAAATTCAGAGTAAATTCGTTCTCTTTCCTGCATGTCCACCAATGCTCACAAAGAACGCCTGTAGTTTAATTCTTTGTCAACATGTTCATCTCAAGTTTAGAACCATGTTCCTCCCACCTCCTTTAGTAGAAACTCTGTTGCCTGTCAATTATTTATAAGAAAAACATTGTGGACAAACTCATTGACCATATGAACGTTACATGTTATCTGAGCAGATAAAAAACAAATTAAATTTTAGTGCAACGCAATCTGCAGACTCACTAAAGATAAATGCAGTACGTGACCACGCAAGCCTGACTATTTAGCCATCTTATGCAAACAAAGTCGTTGTCCTTCGGTGGTCAAATTAAAGTTTTTGTTTCATAGTCTGCTCCTGTCTTTGACAAGGGCTTTTCTTTGGGCCTCAAATCTGTCTCTTTTAGATGCCATCTGCTGCCTGCTGCTTTCCTTGATACCAGTGATGGCAGAATACTGTGACACTAGTAACAGCAACAGTGTCTAGGCTGGCCGGCACATTACAGGTCACTTATTGTACATGGCACCGTTAATTAAGGCAAAAGACATTTAGGCATCCAGAAATGTAGGTACCTGTAATTTTAGGGACCCGGAAATAGCTTCATAATACATACTTTAGCAAACTGTGTGTGCCGTGACCTTTAGAACATGTCATGGGGAGACGGTAGAGGCAGCTGTGTGTGTGTGTGAGAGGCAGCTGTGTGTGTGAGAGGCAGCTGTGTGTTTGTGAGAGAGGCAGCTGTGTGTGTGTGTGAGAGGCAGCTGTGTGTGAGTGTGAGAGGCAGTTGTGTGTGTGAGGCAGCTGTGTGTGTGTGAGAGGCAGCTGTGTGTGTGTGTGAGAGGAAGCTGTGACACATGGAACACAGTTCAGCATGCTGCTTAACGAGCAACTGTCAAAGGACGAAGGACAGAGCTGGCACGAACTCTCCATGTGGCATGAACTCTCCATGTGGCATGAACTCTCCATCTGCATATCAACCGTGACATGGTCATGGGATCAGCTTATTCGTTATCTGTGATTTTTCGATAAAGCCCTGATAGACCTTATATAAAAACAGAGTCAAGACGATTCAGCCTGATACTTTATAGTCCACAGTGAATTCAACCCTGTACAGGGAGTCCAGAATGTAATCAGTCCAGACAGTTCAGCTGGCTTCAAGACGAGGCAGATAGTCCAGTACCAGTTAAGTACAACAGTTCAAGTTTAGTGATGTCGAGTGTACCGGATTTAACTTCCATTAAAGTCTCCATTTATTTGGATCAGAGTTGTCAAGTTTGTGAGTTGGTTGTGTTTAGCAGTCTTTGCAGAGAGTCTGAGAGAAAGGATAGTAACACTATAAACACTTGGATTTGGTAGACGTTTCGTCATCTCATGTTTTGCTACGAATTTCTAAGAGGAACATATCCTCCGTGACTTTCTTCCGCACCTAATTCTTGAACCGAGCAAGTCTTGGTTACCCTTGCACTAATCTACAACATAAAAGATGTTACCCAATGACACCTTTATAGCAAGAGCTTTTAACACACACACACAAAAGAGCAAAACAGAAATAGTCAATGTAAGAAAGACTATCTACAATGAGTTTCAATAAATTGGAATTTAATTCGATTTACACAGAATCTTAATACTTGTACAATTAAATTATTTTTAGATGCCAAGTTAATAATCAAGAAAAAGCCGTCATCTGTTAAGAAGCCAACCATCTATTTATACATTTGTTTTCCAGATATGGCAAGACGTCATTTTAATATATAGAAAGAGTACAGGGGCGGACTGGCTATGTGGGCATTCGGGGACGGTGGGACGTCAAACACATAGGTTCTCACCTACTTTTATATAAGATTTTTACAGATTTTATTGTACAGGCCAAATATTAGCCACATATTCGTCTCATAACATGATTCAGGTTAGCTTCAATAATTTATACAGACAAACCGATGGGCAAACAACAGAAGTACAATATTTTGTTGTAGTCCTATTGAATCTCTTGGTGATAATGCTCCCGCAGGCCGTGTACTCCTTGAGATATAGCCACGAAGACATGTTACATCATTTCTACGAAGGTGTAGACTTAAACCCTCAAATTCATGCGTCATTCAACTTCCGATCCCTTTCAAAAAGTCATTGACTATATCCGATGCAGTTGGTGTTGACTTTCTCTAGTCGGCCTTAACAATGTTTGTAAAAAGTAGTCCATAAGATTAAGAAGCAGAGAATCTGAACAGGGAGATGACTTGTGGCACCCAGTCCGCCCCTGAATGTATCGTATTAGTAAGTCTATGTGGCGCACCTAAAGCAAGAGACTAGCAGATGGCATTGAGCTAAAAGACGTCAAATATCAAGAATATGTATATTTAATTTCCCAATGACGTCAGCCAAATATATCTAAAAGACGTGAACCTAAGAACTGGAAAGATGTCAACGCATCCTACTCATGTCACAATAAAATAAAAAGTTTAACAACTGCCTATGTCAATGCAACACAGCCAGTTATCTCCCCGCTTGTCAATCAATAGAATTATGATCTTAACATTTCCCTCTCTGTTCTGCATTGATCTTTTAACGGTTCCATTAATTCCAGCGACAAATTCTCAAGTTGTCAGAAGTGATACCCCGCCATGTGTTCAAAGTGTAAGTAAGAACGAGGTTTAATAGAAAGAAAAGTGAACACACTTAAAACAAAATAGAATTTTAAAAAAAGAACAGACTTAAAAAGAACAGACTTAAAAAAGAACACTTAAAAAAAACAAAAAAACTTGATAATTATGAAGAAGACATTTACACAGGTAAGCAGCCTGAAAATATTCACTCCAAGAATCACAGGGACAAGTGTATTTACAAATGAAAAGCTTATAAAACATTGGTTATAAGTATTTAGAATCAAGCCCATATATTTGTCTAGCTAGTGTGCAAGCAGCTTAAATTCGCATTGCCTGACCAAAGTTCACATTTATAACATCTGAACCGAAGGCTGCTGTTCAATGAATCGTCCAATTAAAGATTAAGTGTGTATGTAAAAATTAGACCCAAGAAAATAAAGTTTGTAAATAAATCATTCTATGCTCAGCGCTGCAGATTTTACAATGGCATTGGATGGTCACTATACTGTGTATACCAAATGTTCTCTACAATATTCAATCTAATGACACAGTTTTCAGTGGCACAGTGTTCAGTCTAATCACACAGTGTTCGGTCTAATGACTCAATGTTCAGTCTAAAGACACAGTGTTCAGTCTAATGGCTCAATGTTCAGTCTAAAGTCACATTGTTCAGTCTAATGACTCAATGTTTAGTCTAATGACACAGTGTTCAATCTAATGACTCAATGCTTAGTCTAATGACACAGTGTTTAATCTAATGACTCAATGTTTAGTCTAAAGACACAGTGTTCAGTCTAATGACTCAATGTTCAGTCTAAAGTCACAGTGTTCAGTCTAATGACTCAATGTTTAGTCTAAAGACACAGTGTTCAGCCTAATGACTCAATGTTTAGTCTAATGACACAGTGTTCAGTCCAATGACTCAATGCTTAGTCTAATGACACAGTGTTTAATCTAATGACTCAATGTTCAGTCTAAAGACACAGTGTTCAGTCTAATGACTCAATGTTTAGTCTAATGACACCAATTTCAATCTAATGACTCAATGTTCAATCCTTGTTTATGTGAAGAAATAACAGACTTTCACTTTGCGAATAGAAAAATACTTTTTTAAAACAAATCTTATCAAAGGGAAAGATCCGCTAAATATTGCCATTTACTGAAAATCATAGGGTTTAGCTCCCTTTCATCCAGTTTTCATCTCTGTGGCAATCCTGACTCCAGGGACGCAATCCCAGACCTCACTTTTAAAGCTCGGCTATAGCTAAATCCCCCACCCCCACCATAGCTGCAAAAGGGGGATCCTATCAAAGCCCTCTCTATTTGTAATAAATGTCCCTAATTGGTCAATGTGCAAATGACAACTACAAAGTATAGACTATCCCATGTACACCTCAGCAACTAAAGTCTCACATACCTGAGTTGTCTTGCCTTTTAGTAAATATATAAGTCCTATCTCACGGCAGTCCTCTATGTTTTATCGAACAGAAAACATGTATGACCTATATCAATCAGGCTGTAATTAAGTATCAGTCCTATATGTCCTATTTCACGTCAAAACCTTATGTTCTATCTGACGTAAGACCTGTATGTCCTATTCCATGTGAGACCTGTATTTCCTATTTCCTGTCAGAGCTGTATGTCCTGACGGAAGAGCAGCCTCTCCATAAAATATCCGTAATGTCCTACTTTGTTTTGTCTTGTGGATTCCAGGAAGAGCCCTCCCCCCCCCCCCCCCCAAAAAAAAACAACAACAAAAAGCTTCATCAAGTTAACGTTCATTAGGTGACACTGAATTAATGAGATTCCTCTACCTCCCGGTTTGTCCTCTTCCATTCTGATCTTGTTTGTGTCATACTGACACTAGCCTTCATACCAGTGGGGGCACGCTGACATACAAAAACAAAATCTGTTGTGTCTCCAGCGCTCCTCATCGCCCTGCCGACTTAAGGGACATGTTTGATTATCTCTCTCATCTTTAGTGCACTGGGAATAAAATGAAAGCTCCCAATCTGGCAACCTTTCTAAAGAGACGTTAACAACGGATTTACTTGCACGACATTGTTGAAAGAGTCACATGGCATCTAGTCACGTCCTTGACCCATTTTAAACAAATCCGTACGATTAAAAACAAACTAAAAAATCTCATCCAGTTAATGGCGAACCAAAAAGAGTGAGTGTTGAATGTCTGCATTAGCGAAATTGTCTTTAAAATTGTTAATCCTAGAGTTTATGTTAACATATTTCGAAACTAAATTGGCTTCTTCCCTAACACCATTAGAGCATGGAATGAGTTGCCTGAATCAGACAAGAAAACTCTAATTAACATGCACAAACATATTATCACTTGATAACGCCTAAGACGTAATTCTCTGTGGAAAGAACGTCTGTAATTTATAAGATAAGTTATCTTCTGTTAGAAAGAATTCCTCTTACAGGCAGTCTTGGGCCTGGAGCTCTTCACTCACAAGTACTATCTGAAGGTTGCACAATGACAGCGACCATTACTACCATAGGCTCTTCCCATAGACGTATCCTAGACTCCGCTCACTACAAGCGGCCGACGGTCGAGAGCCGCGCTAACCACTGGGAATTTGTCCTAATTTCCTACTCTGTTCTAGCTACAAACTGAGTAAAGGCCGCCACTTTAGCAACTGGATTAATTATGATGATGGCTTTTAGTGGAATGGCGTTGACTGGGTCGTCAGGCTTCTCTGTCATCCCCCCCCCCCCATCTCGGTGAGGAAAAAGGAAAAAAAAGCTCATCGAGGTAACCTGAAGGGGGCAGGTTCACTACTCGTTGTAACAGACGTTTTCACCTCGGCGTCACGTTGAGGTCACGGGTGCTGGAAGCTTCAGGCCGGATCCCACACTCCTTTTTTATTTTTACTATTCCTCTATTCAGCCTGCAAAGTCATAAGTTCAAAAAAAGAACAACAACTAAAGAACCTGAGTACGGCTCTAACGATTTAGATTCCTTACATTTCCTTTAGTGCCAACTATTCCTTACATTTCCTTTAGTGCCAACTATTCCTTACATTTCCTTTAGTGACAACAATTCCTTACATTTCCTTTAGTGCCAACAATTCCTTACATTTCCTTTAGTGCCAACAATTCCTTACATTTCCTTTAGTGCCAACAATTCCTTACATTTCCTTTAGTGCCAACAATTCCTTACATTTCCTTTAGTGCCAACAATTCCTTACATTTCCTTTAGTGCCAACAATTCCTTACATTTCCTTTAGTGCCAACAATTCCTTACGTTTCCTTTAGTGCCAACAATTCCTTACATTTCCTTTAGTGCCAACAATTCCTTACATTTCCTTTAGTGCCAGCAATTCCTTACATTTCCTTTAGTGCCAGCAATTCCTTACATTTCCTTTAGTGCCAACAATTCCTTACATTTCCTTTAGTGCCAACAATTCCTTACATTTCCTTTAGTGCCAACAATTCCTTACATTTCCTTTAGTGCCAACAATTCCTTACATTTCCTTTAGTGCCAACAATTCCTTACATTTCCTTTAGTGCCAACAATTCCTTACATTTCCTTTAGTGCCAACAATTCCTTACATTTCCTTTAGTGCCAACAATTCCTTACATTTCCTTTAGTGCCAACAATTCCTTACATTTCCTTTAGTGCCAACAATTCCTTACATTTCCTTTAGTGCCAACAATTCCTTACATTTCCTTTAGTGCCAACAATTCCTTACATTTCCTTTAGTGCCAACAATTCCTTACATTTCCTTTAGTGCCAACAATTCCTTACATTTCCTTTAGTGCCAATGTACATTGGCCACACAGGGAAAACTCTATTTTAAACGTTAAGATTTTAAAAAGTATAATACAAAATTAAATTACATTTGACTACAGGTCTAGACAATCTTTATCCTGAACAGACATATCTTCGGGTATTTCCGTAGGTAGACTCCGAGAACAATGTCATAGAAGGCCTGAACACTGACCTGAAACGTTAAAGTCTGAGGACAGTTTAGACAAATAGCGCTTCGCTATGTCACAGTTCTGAATGACATGACAACTGCCCATAGGATGTGACGTTGCAGGTCAGTGTTCAGGCCTTCTATGACGCATGGTCTTGGTCCTATTCATTAAAGAGTTTCATACATGAAGAGACGTTCAGGAACACTTGGCGTCTAGATGTAGAGGACGGTTATTATTTCTTTGTCTTTCTTTCTCTTTACTGAAAAACTCCGAGAAGAAATTTTAATATATATACTTTATTGGAAATCAGCAGATCCCACAAACGTTCTTTCTGTTCCCCTAGTACAAAATATTTTTTATCATCCAAAATATTCATTTCATTTCTTTGAGTACGAAATGTTTATTGAACGTATAATTAATTTCCTTTAGTGCCAACAATTCCTTACATTTTCTCTATAACAAAAAGATTCGCACAAGTTTTCCTAAGCGACATTAAATGGACAGCGACAAAACTCATCCGGAAATCCCCAACACGTGAAAAATCTGAAGCTCGATGCATGATGGGAGAAACCTCACACTTCTCTGCCAGATATTAGTTTCACGGACGTGACCTGCCAACGGCTATGTCCAATCTGCAGCCCAGATTAAGCATTCAGTTGAAGTACATCTCCAGTGGGAACATTTTCAATACATTTTTTTTTGTTTTCATACAGACCGTACAGACGTCTGCAAATTTTCATTTTTCCGGCACTTTAGGCGTAAAGTTTCGCTTCAACTCTATGGCTTAGAATTATATCGGGATCCATTAGCTGATTAGGGATCAAGATGGCGAAGTGTTCTGAATGATCAGAGGGTGAAGGTTCATAGGATTTCTTTTTTCTAATTTTAATAAGAATGGCTGCTTCTGCTTCACATATTGTTTTTTTTTTTTACGTAAGTTGAACTGAACTTTGATCTATTTAGTAGTTTGACATAACAAGTGTTATATCAATTGTTTTTTATTTATTTCATTTATTTATTTTATTTCTTATCATTTTTTGTACAGAGCAAACAAATCAAAAGTTGCTAGTTGTGGCTGCATAAAAGAAAACGTCCGGAGATTATCTTCACAACAGATCAGACATACTATCAGCACATATCTTATTAAGTACAGACGTGACTTCAATAAAAGAAGATAAGCACATGGCAAATAGTACTCTCTTGACTACGACTCTAGCTCTATTAGTCACTACTTTTGGCTCAATCAAAGACATTGATACTTCATCTTCATTATCAATGTGTATCCTATAACTACCAGCAGTGTGAATAACTTTGAACTGTAAATATCAGAGCCTGTAATTGAAACATCATTACGTAATAGAAGAGCTGAATGTCCGTTAGAGAAGTGACAGAGTTTCTAGCATAAACTTCATATTTAAACAGCAACTAGATTGAACACGTCAACAAAATAGCAAGGAAATGATGAAATTAAACTATAATAATACAGAAACCAGCAATATTCCCATTTGACTAGAGTAACACCTTTAGTAAAATCACTAAATTTAGAAAGCCTTCAGGACAGAAGACTCAAAAGTAATGTAGCAATTATACATAGAACACTGAACCATAATCTTCAAATACAAAAACAGAATTTAATAAAATACTCTGAAAGACACAAAGATAAAGGCACATTCCTCGTCCCATAGGCTATGACAAATTAGTACTAATACTCCTTCTTCCCTAGTGCTATTAGAGCATGGAATGGGTTGCCTGAGCTAGCCAGGAAAAAAACAGTGACTTGGCAGAATTTAAGTCATTGGTTAATATGCATGACGCGTAGGACGTAATCATCTTCTTTTTTGATGTTACGTCTGTATTATATAAGATAAGAAGATAAAAATTAAATGTTGTTATATTGTAAGTTAAACTATAATACAATTTTTTTTAAAAGTATTTAGAAATATTTTTTTTAATAAAAAAAATATTTTTTAAAACATTCAAAAAATGAACTAAGAATGGACTCTACGTCTCGCTACGTTGATGAAGAACTATGAGCATATATAGATGTTAGATGTATAGATATATCTATTGTTACGTCTCTCCTACAATCCATGCTCTCTTCCAACTGCACCACACGACACAACGAACTTAAAGAACCTCACAACTCAGGGCTCCAAAGTAACAGTTTAATTTCTAATACATCACAATTGGTCACAACGTTAACACTGTCTTTACAAGAACCTAGTCTTGCTCCGCCTGACTTCACACACCGTGCTGGTTCTCGCCTCGTACTGGTCACATTGCGAGGTAACGTGAAGTGAAGTCTTTCTGACACACTCGCTCTAATATAGTGTCTCTACTGGCCTCGAACCTTCTTGACCACTCCAGTTGATCACTTTCGCCGTGACTTGCGTGCGTAAGGTCGTTGTCGAACTGGCGTGTACTGTCACTGGTCACGGGTGACCGCTCTTCTAGCGCCGGACTGGGGCGATTTGCGTAGGATAAAAATGCACAGCATACGACCATCTGTGTCACCACCGAGTTTGTAACAATATATATATATATACCCAAATTTCTCAAACTGAAGGTACAAAACAAACTTTGGAGAATATATTTAGGTAGGTGCTGCTCACATATCTATATACTGTATTTCTATGTATGAACTGATCAATAGTTGCTTCGCAAGCAAACCATACATTTAGTAAATCTAATTTTATCATAAAATCTAATAAACACTGTATTAATATTTTAGAAATCAACACCATTTCATCGTTATCATTTGTATTCATTGCATAACTCTGAAAAGATATCTTTTTTTGATTTCAGCTCTACCAGTCTACATCTAGATCCAGATCAAGTCATAGAGAACATTTCTATATTTAAAGGATCTGTAATTGAGTCTCAACTCTATCACATATTTCATGGCTACAAAGAAATAACGTTGTGCCACCAGACAGTAAGTCATCTAGGGATTAGTGAGTATTATTTGAAAACAAAAAAAGATAAGTAAATAGTGTAGTTATGATTCAAAGCAAATGATTACTTCTGGTAGAGGGTTACATATATACAGTTTGAGTGAATTTAGTCTCAGTTCCATTGAGACTTACACCTTAATGGCGGGCTTTTAATTTAAAACAATAGATTTGCTAAATGTATAGATCTGCTAAATGTATAGATCTGCTCAATGTAGAGGTCTGCTCAATCTAGAGATCTGCTCAATCTAGAGATCTGCTCAATGTAGAGATTTGCTCAATGTAGAGATTAACACAATGTATAGAATATAGAAGGAAAAACTCACTCCAAATAATTTGTTTGCCTAGAGAAGATAAGTGTGTAGAAATATCGATCAAAGAGAATGATACCCAGCATTAAAGTGTTAGACAGCAATGAACCTAGCAACAGCTTTTTGTAATAAATCTGATCAACAGATGTGTTGAGTTCAGTGAAATCTGAAAGCTGTGAAAAGTTCAATAAGATCTGATTAAAAACAGCTGTGTCTAATGAAATGTGATCAAACAGCTGTGTCTAATGAAATCTGATCAAACATTTGTGTCTAATGAAATCTGATTTAAAACAGCTGTGTCTAATGAAATCTGATCAAAAAGTTGTGTCTAATAAAATCAGATCAAACAGTTGTGTCTAATGAAATCTGACCAAACAGTTGTGTCTAATTAAATCAGATTAAACAGCTGTGTCTAATTAACTCTGGTCAAACAGTTGTGTCTAATGAAATCTGATCAAACAAGTGTCTAAGGAAATCTGGTCAGACAGTTGTGTCTAATGAAATCTGGTCAAACAGTTGCGTCTAAGGAAATCTGATCAAACAAGTGTCTAAGGAAATCTGGTCAGACAGTTGTGTCCAATGAAATCTGATCAAACAGTTGTGTCTAATTAAATCTGATTAAACAGCTTTGTTTAATAAAATATGATCAAACAGCTGTGTCTAATGAAATATGATCAAACATCTGTGTCTAATGAAATCTGATCAAACAGCTGTGTCTAATAAAATCTGATTAAAAACAGCTGTGTCTAATGAAATCTGGTCAGACAGTTGTGTCTAATAAAATCTGATCAAAGAGCTGTGCCTTATGAATTCTGATCAAAGAGTTGTGTCTAAAGAAATCTGGTCAGACAGTTGTGTGTAATGAAATCTGATCAAAAAGTTGTGTCTTATGAAATCTGATCAAAAAGCTGTGTCTAAGTAAATCTGGTCAGACAGTTGAGTCTAATGAAATCAGATCAAACAGTTGTGTCTAAGGAAATCTGATCAAACAAGTGTCTAAGGAAATCTGATTAAAAAGCTTTGTTAAATAAAATATGATCAAACAGCTGTGTCTAATGAAATATGATCAAACATCTGTGTCTAATGAAATCTGATCAAACAGCTGTGTCTAATAAAATCTGATTAAAAACAGCTGTGTCTAATGAAATCTGGTCAGACAGTTGTGTCTAATAAAATCTGATCAAAGAGCTGTGCCTTATGAATTCTGATCAAAGAGTTGTGTCTAAAGAAATCTGGTCAGACAGTTGTGTGTAATGAAATCTGATCAAAAAGTTGTGTCTTATGAAATCTGATCAAAGAGCTGTGTCTAAGTAAATCTGGTCAGACAGTTGTGTCTAATGAAATCAGATCAAACAGTTGTGTCTAAGGAAATCTGATCAAACAAGTGTCTAAGGAAATCTGGTCAGACAGTTGTGTCTAATGAAATCTGATTAAAAAGCTTTGTTTAATAAAATATGATCAAACAGCTGTGTCTAATGAAATCTGATCAAACAGCTGTGTCTAATAAAATCTGATCAAAGAGCTGTGCCTTATGAATTCTGATCAAAGAGTTGTGTCTAAAGAAATCTGGTCAGACAGTTGTGTGTAATGAAATCTGATCAAAAAGTTGTGTCTTATGAAATCTGATCAAAGAGTTGTGTCTAAGTAAATCTGGTCAGACAGTTGTGTCTAATAAAATCAGATCAAACAGTTGTGTCTAATGAAATCTGATCAAATAGTTGTGTTAAATAAAATCTGATTAAAAACAGCTGTGTCTAATGATATCTGATCAAACAGCTGTTTCAAATAAAATCTGATCAAAAAGTTGTGTCTTTAGAAATCTGATCAAAGAGTTGTGTCTACGTAAATCTGGTGAGACAGTTGTGTCTAATGAAATCTGATCAAACAGTTGTGTCTAATGAAATCTGATCAAAAAGTTGTGTCTTAAGAAATCTGATCAAAGAGTTGTGTCTACGTAAATCTGGTGAGACAGTTGTGTCTAATGAAATCAGATCAAACAGTTGTGTCTAATGAAATCTGGTCAGACAGCTAATCCACCAAGCTTGGATTACTTACCAAGTCTAATAAGTAAATCGACCGTTAAATAAAATGAGCAAGGCTCAACCCTAACCTCGTAGAACCCAGGCTCGTCCCTCCAAAACAATTGACTGTAACTTGCAGAGAAAAAGAAACAACATTGGACAATAAAAAGATTGGGATGATCACAGTTAAAGTATCTTTCTGTCAACACTATCAGTAGAACGCTCTAATATTGACGTTCTTATAGTAATAGCAATAGGACTCTTACATATTGACCTGACAACAATATCAGTAGAACTCTTTAATATTGAGTTTCTGGTATCAACATTATCTGTAATATGAAAGACTTTGAAATCTTCTTAAGGGAAAAAACGGTTTGCATATTTAATTTTAAAAAGAAAATTTATCTTTTTGTGACAAGTCAAAAACTCGCTGTCAGAGTCACTCAAATTTATCACAGCATTTATTAATTTTTTTATTCATTATTTATCTATTTTATTTTAGTTATTTCCCTGTCCTATCCCCACTTTCTTCACCCGCCCCACCTTTACCTCTTCGAGCTAGACTTGGTCCGCCACCTTGGCGTCCTTTCATTTATCTTCCCTTGACCGGGGTATAGATAAACACAGTCTCTTTGATCTCACCCGCAGGATGTCTGACAGCCCAGTGGACACCACCTTGGGTGGAATTCGAGTCAATCGTTTTCCTCCCCCCTCTCCCACGTCTCTCTTTGATCTAGGAGATCACTCGGACCAACACGCCTCGTGACGCTCCAAGGTGCGACTCTTGTCGAACTTCACCCACGTGTAAGATAATTCTTAGCCTAGGACATTTCCTGTTTCCGCCTACATTTTCCAGGCCTATATATATATATGGTAGATTAAATCAAGCCAGACCCTCTCATTTCTCTATCGCTGTCAATCGAGTCTGGACTATATCATTTATTCTTACTCCTAGAGGAATACCTGGTGGTAAGCCGAACTTAATCACAAGTTCCATCTGAATTACTTTGCGCATATTTCTCACTGGATATCATCATGTGTATTTTATTATTTCAATTACGTTTAATTAGTGCATTGTGTATTTCTCACTGTCAAAAGTAGAAAACATAAACATGGCATATGTATGTATTTATGTATTGCATTAATCTATTAATGCGACGTTGCTCAATTGATCGTTGACGCAAGCATGTATATCTTATTTTATTTGCTTTATCTCGGCTGACCGCCTTGATAATTTTCCTAGCACACCAATACTGCGCTTAGAGAAGATATATGAATTATCTCTCCCCTATACTCATTTTACTTGAACGAGATTTGCGCCCCTTGAATGGACACCCTCTCCTTTCAAGCGCGCGCCATTGTTTTCGGCCGACGGTCGTATGTATACAAATCTTCATGGTCGCTGACCACCGCCCATTCCCCCCCCCCCCCCCATTTTCTCTTCCAACTTGTGTTGATTATTTGAGATTATTATTTCCCCTTTTATGTACATTTTTATATTGCTACTATCTACCATCTATTTTCCAAATCCCATTTGTCATCATCTCCTCATTGTACTCAAAAGCAATTTCACCAATCTGACGAATGCACGTCAGTCGAGGGCATCGATTAGATGCATGAGAGACATGTCCTAACGTGTCTTTATTTATCCGCAGCCTCCCTCAGGTGTCTGCCTATGTGCTTAGTGCTAGTCAGCACTGCACTTGCCTACTGAGATCTACCCAACTATTTGTTTGTATCACCTGCCTATTTACCTGCCTATTTATTTGGCATTATCTGCCTATTTATCGGATCACTTGCCCACTTGCTATTGAGTATCATCTACTGCCTACGTGGATCTACTCAACTCTACTACTTGGCGCTATCGAAACTATTTGCCCGCCTCTTCGACAGCCCACCTGTCAACTGATTAGGTACGACGTCCCTATAGACCCAGATCTGTGCGAGACGTCATAGCTACGCCAAAACCTCCGCAACTCACTGGACTTATCCTGTCAACTACGCTGCCCACTGCAGATCAGCTCTGCCCGCAGTACACTTGTGCCCACGGTAGCCGGACCACCCGCCCTACTGTGCCCACTACAGATATCAGAACTTTGTATTGAGACTCCACAAGGACTATATCACCGGCGTCCCTCTACCCGCTGGAGCGCCACCTCCAGCTGCAGAACCTCAATCCAGGATCACAGCCAGCTGCGACATCAATAGGACAACCAGCTAAGTTCAGAAGACAAAGTGACATACTCTCTTATTAAGTGCAAGAGTGATGATCAAAATTAGTATCAATTAGAGATAGATGCAAACCCTCTCCATTTTTATTCTTTTATGTAAATATTTATGTTAATAAATATTCTTCATTTTTAACTTTGTATCTTTCTTTCATTGCTTGTCTCATTGCGTGCCTGCTCCCGATTTATATGCTGAGAGGTCGGTGTGTGATAATTAAAAAAAAAATCATCCCCTAGACATTAAACGCGCCAAACACACGTCACATTCCCCAACCTGTCACACCTTTTCAGGACACCATCAGTTTAAGCATAGTACCATTTTTACCAGGCTACAAAATATGATCAAATAGGATTTTCAATCGCGCATGTTTTTAAATCTAAAAGTCAAAGACGGAAAGAGAGACTGCACAAAGACAATAGCGGCATATCCATTCATGGGCCTCTAAAATTACAACTCAAAAGTCCACAGTCCTAGAAGACCAGAGGATTGGCACAGAATGCTTTTTTTTATTGTAGTCTGTATATATAATTAACGCTAATTACAAGAATGTCCACCTCTTATCCATAAGAAAAGCTATGTGTCATATTTACTTATCTATATGCTTCAAGCTAGCATATGCACGAATGATACCCAGTACATTTAGTAAAACCTTAGAAACTACTCGAGAAAATTTGCGTTTTTTCAAAGGGTTTCAAATAGTACAATGGAGTCATGATTGACTGAAAGAATTGGGACCAGACCCATTTCAGACTAACAAATATTTCTAGTATGCGAAAAGCATCTAGTGATCAGCAAAGTTTAGGTGAAGGAGTCGACGACAGCGAGATGAAGGTACCCAACTCGGATCATGAAACTTTGATGTAGCGCTACGCTGCCTAAAACAAGAGTCCACTTCGACCCCAAGGGATATTTTGTTTCTCAGGCGTTGACGTAATCTAGCTTTAAAAGAGACCGAGGTCTTCTGCTCTTCAACGGATGTGTTACAGACTTTTTAAAACCAATAGGTTAAAAATATTGTTAAAACCAATAGTAAAGAACCACATATAACATAGTTCTGTTTTGTTAATTACATTGTCTCTATTTGAAGCATATTGCATAATAGACTTATTGACTGTTCTTTCTTAATTTTTCTTTTATTCATAAAATATTATAATTTCGCTTTTGGATTAAGTAGACTTTCAGATTACCGAAGTTCGGATTATCGGGCCTTCTTCGTGTCATCACTTACGAGATGTTGAGATTTCATTTTTGCAGAGCAAAGGAAACTTTCAGACTAGATGACTTCATTCATTTCGTAGTTTCTATAAGGCTCGAAGGAAAAATGAAAATCTTTTCAGATGGTTAACTTAATAGTATTCAAGGGGAGGCAAATTAAATTAGCTACCCTCTCCCAATTTTCGCACACGAAATAAATTAAAATCCTGGTTACGCATATGCATTCTTCTTCTAACCAGCTTTTTGATGCTAAGCTGTGAGATTTTTTTGCAGACCGTGCCAAGGAAAAATAGTGTGCTGTTCTCTTCAGTTGTTCAGCACTGCCAAACAGGGTGTTGGTTATGTTGGGCTGTTGTGGTAGTAGGGTCTGCCCCAGAAGGATTAGGAAGGGTAATTCGAAGCATGTATAAATATGCTCAGAAAATACAAGATTTAGACAAACATAATGTCCTTACTTGATACCAACTTGGCTTTAGGAAATATAGATCATGTAAAACACAGCTAATAGGACTAATTCATGATTTTTCAAAAGGTTTAGACAACAGTGAGCAAATAGATGCTATCTTACTAGATTTTTCCAAAGCTTTTGATAAAGTTCACCACCATAGTTTGCTTAAAAAATTAAAATATTTCGGCATTAATGGTCAATTGCGCTAGTGTATTAAAGATTTTCTGATAGGGAGAGAACAAACTGTAATAATAAATGGCTCTAAATCAACAACAATAACAGTAAACTCAGGCGTACCTCAAGGAACAGTCTTAGGTTCACTACTATTTTTAATTTACATAAATGATTTGCCAAATTGCATTAGTTCAGGAACAAAAGTCAGATTATTCGCAGATGATTGCATAATATATAGATCAATAAAAACAACACAAGATACAGAAATTTTACAAAGAGAATTAGATGAATTACAGAAATGGGAATCAAATTGGAGCATGTCTTTTCACCCAGAAAAATGTCAGTTATTAAGAGTAACAAAAAAAACTAAAACAAATTAATTCCACTTATCTTATTCATAGTAAACCAGTAACACAGACTAAAAACGCAAAATACCTAGGTGTTATAATAAATGAAAAACTGTCATGGAATCCACATATTGATGAAGCTATAAAAAAAATCAAACAAAGCATTAGAGTTTATTAAAAGAAATTTCTATAAATCAAATAAGAACATAAAACTAAAATGTTATTTAACCTTGGTTAGGCCAATAATAGAATATGCATCCTCCGTTTGGGACCCCTCAACTCAAGAAAACATTAAGAAACTGGAACAGACACAAAATAGAGCAGGGAGATTCATAACAAACGAATATTCACATTTGACTAGAGAAACACCCTTTGGTAAAATCACTAAATTTAGAAAGCCTTCATGACAGAAGACTCAAAAGTAAAGTAGCTATTATACATAAAACACTGAACCATAATCTTCAAATACAAGAACAGAATTTAATAAAATACTCAGAAAGAAACAAAGATAATGGCATATTCCTCGTCCCATAGGCTAGGACAAATTTGTACAAATACTCGTTCTTCCCTAGTGCTAATAGAACATGGAATGGGTTGCCTGAGCTAGCCAGGAAAACCAGTGACTTGGCAGAATTTAAGTCATTGGTTAACATGCATGAGAACGTAATCATCTTCCTTTTTTGAAGTAACGTCTGTATTATATAAGATAAGAAGAAGATAAGATAAGATTTTAGCTTAGGGATATAGTATTGATAGTGTGTATTGAAAAATTGTGTTTTATACAAACATTTATATTGTCCTAAATTAATGTTAGCAGTTTAGCTTCAGATTTTCACCTTACACAAAATGTTCCCCCGACCGTCTATTGATGTATTTGTTTTATTCTATTTTATTTTTTAAAACTCTTTTTGAATGCATGCGGGAATTTCCACTGACGTGTGTTCACAAATTTAATTTTAAGTTAATTATATTTTGAAAAATTATAACTGTCAAATCAGAGTTTTCCCTGTGTGGCCAATTAGCTTGTAATTTTTTCTCAAATATATACATAGACTAGGGAAATCATTTGAGCAGTTTTCAAGATGCGTATCCACACAAGAAGGTAGACGGTTCAACCCAATGAATTTGTAAGCTTATAAGAGAAATAGTAAAAAAAAAAACACCAGAAACTTGGACTATCTTAATCAACAAAACTATTACTATCTGATCAAAACTTACGTGATATTTGATAACATGACTTTTATCTAGCCAGAAACTACAGCAGGTCGAGATCCAAACAAATCTAGTGCAGACTCACCTGAATAAATATGAGGATACAAGTCATTACTATCTGAGATTTGGGGCTGATGAAAGGCGGCCGCTTGGCCGAACGCCTCGCGCTCTCGAATATCCTGGAGATTCTGTTTGTCTTGATGAGCAGCGAGGAGTAGACGATGCTGAAACCGAAGCCCACACCAAACCTCTGGATGGAGCACATAATGGTGGACGGAGGCGCCACAATCATAAAGGTCATGAAAAAACAAAAGACGCAGCCCCCAAGCAGCATATAGCTAAGCTCTCTGCCCGAGGCCATGACTACTGGGGTGCCGTTAAACATAACGAAGAGGCAGATGACGAAGAGGGTGCAGATGATGCCGACGGTGGCAAGCACCATGGGAATGACGGCGTAGATGCTACTCCAGGTCATGTACTGCACCTCCAGTGCGAAGCAGCCGGTCTTGTTGGGGTACGGCCAGTATCCGGCCTCGCAGGACTCGCATGTTTTCTCGTTCTGGATGTACTCCCAAGGGTTGCAGCGAGTGCAAATCCAGCAGCACTGCTCTCCCTTCTGGTTGTATTTGATCTCGCCCTCCTGACACGGCTCACTGCACCGTGACCGGGGCACGTCCTGCGTCTCGCCGGCCCAAACGATATCTGATTGGTTGAGGTTCAGCTCACCGCTCCACGTCCCTACCACGTGATATTCGTATTCACGTGTCCGGCGGTTTCGCCGAAAGTTCATAATCATGTATCGTCCAGGGGCGTCACCTCTTTCATCAAATTTCACAGTAGCTCCATAACCATCTGGAAAAAAATAAATAAAAATTGTCAATTAGGAAGAAAAATTGTTTGAAAATCCTTAATTTACATATCATTCTAAGATAATTACAGAATTAAAAAAAGCGTTGTTTTCTTAAAATGACATGAATTAATATAAATAATAACATGACTAGTTCATAAGTTAAAAGCACGGCCTTGATCGAGATAAAAGTTCCCTTCATATTGTCCTCTGAGTAATATTCTCTCAAGTCTGCTGCAGCACCGCCCTCAAACTAAAGTAAAAGGTAAAGAAACCCTTTCAGACCTTTTTTTTTTGCGTTCATTGTGGCATTTGATGTAAAGGTCATCTGTTTCTATGTCTCCACATTTAACAAGGGTGTCATGTGACCATCACAACGACCAACCGCCTTATACTTTTCCTCAAGGCATCTCAGGTAGCCATTACAGTTAAATGGATTCAGGGGCGTCCTAATCCAAATCTCAGTCCTTATTGGAAATGGAACCCGAGACCGCTCAGTTCGGAAGGCAAGCACTTTACAATTTAACCCTTTCGCCTTCTAACATTTAATCCACATTTTCATACGTGAGTTCCATGCAACGTGGACGTGTTCCAAACAGCCGACAGGACAATTGGAAATAGTGTTATTTTGTCTCAATTTATAGAGTCACATAATCCTGAAGATTTACATGGAAGTTTTTGTTTTTTTAATTTTCATAACTTTTAACTATAGTACTTCAGATGAAACATAAGCGATGCTAATAGTTACAGATGATTTTTCTAGATCGCCATTCTAAAGATTGATTGCGATCTATTATTTGTCTGTCCATACCGGAGTCTACAAATTGTTGAGTACAATTCTCTATCTACTACTTAATGTAATGGCTCCATACAACGGTAAGTTCAGTTTAAATGTGGCTAGGCGAGACCAATCGTTAGAGAAGGCCTGAACATTGGCCAGCAACGTCACAACGTGTTAGACCAATGGCTCACAGGTCTGTAAGACGTGGCAACGAGCTATTGGTCTAAACTGCCCACAGGTTGTGACGACGAAGGTCAGTGTTGAGGCATTCTTTAATGAATGGTCTAGGTCTAGGTTAAGACAACTAACTATTACTAGGTTTAGAAATAAACTTAGACAAAAATGTTAATGCTAGGAATATACCCAAAAGGGGCGCGGTGACTGAGTAATTAAGTGCTCGGTTTCCCTGGGGTCTAGGGTTCGAATCTCGGTAAATTTTGAATTTCGGGATTTTAAGGGCGCCCCCGAGTCCACCCAACTCTAATGGGTACCTTATGTTAGTTGGGGAAAGTAAAGGTGGTTGGTAGCTGTTTTTAATTTACATAAATGATTTGCCAAATTGCATTAGTTCAGGAACAAAAGTCAGATTATTCGCAGATGATTGCATAATATATAGATCAATAAAAACAACACAAGATACAGAAATTTTACACAAAGCACCCTGCTTGTTAACCGTTGGCCAAGGAAACAGATGACCTTAACATCATCTGCCCCATAGATCGCAAGGTCTGAAAGGGAAACTCTACTTTTCTTTCTTTTTATATACCCAAAAATAGATTGAAGCAGAACTAAGAAGTGTTCAATGATTCAACTGGGTAACACTGTTCAAAAAGCAGCCAACAGTTGAAGTCGTTGGCGCGCAAAATGAAAGAAGGAAATAGTTTAGCTGTCAACATCATCTCTGGAGGGCGCCAAAGGGCAACATTTCGTTACGAAGTTAAACTCGAAAAGAAAACTTGAGACCACCCGGAGTTTACAAAAAATGTTCAACCAATCAATAGGTCAAGGTCAAGTCCAGAGGCCAAGATGCTCAAAAAAATGCTGTATCGGACAACTCAAAGTAGCGGAAGAAATCTGTTGCAGAATATTGAAGAGAACTTTTAGATTTACGCTTTTTATTTGTACCACCAGTTTCTAGCGGTAAAAAATTATTAAGATTTTCATAAACATTTGATATATAAATTTTCACATAAATATTCGTTGTTCAAAATGTGCTAAAAAAACAACAGCAACAAAAAAACAACTTAAAGACAGGTACATGTTGAGTACAAAGTAGCAGGCGTCCAGCAGCGGGTCAAAGAATGTCCTAATGGAGTACTTTGAACCTTTCCGAATCGTGTCAATATATTTTAATACCCAGTCATATTATCCTATCTAATCGACTGGTCCAAAGATGTTGAAGAGTGGCTCTGTACGAAGCAGCCACCCTATTGACCCACAGAGCGATGGTTTGAAAAGAGCTGGCTCCAACAGACACGATCTGGTAGATATTCTTCTTAATCACTCCCCGGGTCGATGAAGGGCGCTGAAGGAGCGGAGGGTTGTGATGCGCTTTCAGGGAGTAGGGAAGACTGTCGAAGGGTAAGGGTAGGTGTGGGATGTCCTATTAATACCGTGCGTCATTATCCCCTCTTGTTAGCTAAGTTTTGTATCGATTTTAGGTGTACATGTGTCTCTACGGGAGTGAGTCCACACCAAGATGGGAGTGAGAAGCACAATGGGAGGGTAGCGGAGGAGTGAGTCCACACCAAGATGGGAGTGAGAAGCACAGTGGGAGAGTAGAGTAGGAGTGAGTCCACACCAAGATGGGAGTGAGAAGCACAGTGGGAGGGTAGCGGGGGAGTGAGTCCACACCAAGATGGGAGTGAGAAGCACAGTGGGAGGGTAGCGGGGGAGTGAGTCCACACCAAGATGGGAGTGAGAAGCACAGTGGGAGGGTAGCGGGGGAGTGAGTCCACACCAAGATGGGAGTGAGAAGCACAGTGGGAGGGTAGCGGGGGAGTGAGTCCACACCAAGATGGGAGTGAGAAGCACAATGGGAGAGTAGAGGAGGAGTCAGCTGAATACTCTTATACAAAAATGACCATGCAACTTTTTTTTTTCAAATTAAAGGCTTTCTCTGTGTGCATAGACAGACAGAAAATGTGTATGGGATTTTGTGTGTGCATAGACAGAGAGAAAATGAGTATGTGATTGAGTGTGTGCATAGACAGAAAAAATATTAGTGTGCTGAGACAAAGAAAATGTGTATGTGTGCATAGACAGAGAGAAAATGTGTATGTGATTGTGTATGTGTGCATAGATAGAGAGAAAACGTGTATGTGATTGTGTGTGTGCATATAGAAAATCTGTATGTGATTGTGTGTGTGCATATAGAAAATGTGTTTGTGATTGTGTGTGTACATATAGAGAATCCGTATGTGATTGTGTGTTTGCATATAAACAAATCTGCATGCGATTGTGTGTGTGCATATAGAAAATGTGTCGGTGATTGTGTGTCTGTGCATGCCATTTTTTTAATATCATAAAAAACTTAATGATTGGACAATAGAAACAATGAAGAATGGAAGGAAGAGTGTTAGTCATTGGACAATAGAAACACAGAAGAATGGAAGGAAGAGACTAGAAGGAACAGATATTTTGATTGTATGTTAGAGGCAAATAGATGGACGTACGAAGGACAGAGGGTGAACAATACATAGGCCGAGATAAATGTTAGATAGATAGATAGATAGATAGATAGATAGATAGATGAACCCATATTTCAAAATAATAGAAGATGTGATTCAACTGGCTTTTGAAAAATTCATTTAAAAATAAAATTGAAAATTGGTGTAAAGAATCTGAGAGAAATGTCTTAAGTTGTCTGTAAGATGTCTGTAAGAGGTCTTTAAGATGTCTGTAGAGTGTCTTGTCTCCATCTCAATATCGTGTCAGTGAGAGCTGTAGTGATTTACACTGATATTAGGACCCATCTAAAGCTAGATCATTTGGGCTATTTTTTTTTTAGTTATAAGTTCGATAAGCTTAGGCTAGTAGACCCAGGGGGCGATCTTTTCAAAGCGTGGCTCCCTCCCCACGCTCCGACCACGTCACCCTCGGGGCGTCTGTTTTCACTCCAGCATCAAGAAAGATCGATGTTGACAAAACAAATCTTGGGAAGTAATTGGAATGTTCCAGAAAAAGAGAAGAGGGAGTAAAAATGAAGGAGAAAGGTGAGCGAGAGAAAAATAGATGGAAAGAAAAAAGTAAATAGATGTAAAGAAAGAAAAACGTAATTAGGTGTAAAGATAGAAGTAAATAGGTGTAAAGAAAGAAAAAAGTAAATACATGTCAAGAAAGAAAAAGTAAATACATGTCAAGAAAGAAAAAGTAAATACATGTAAAGAAAGAAAAACGTAATTAGGTGTAAAGATAGAAAGTAAATAGGTGTAAAGAAAGAAAAAAGTAAATACATGTCAAGAAAGAAAAAAGTAAATACATGTAAAGAAAGAAAAAAGTAAATAGATGCAAAGAAAGAAGTAAATAGATGTAAAGAAACAAAAAATTAAATAGATGTAAAGAAAGAAAAAAGTAAATAGATTTAACGAAAAAAGTAAATAGGTGTAAAGAAAGAAAAAATTAAATAGATGTAAAGAAAGAAGTAAATAGATGTAAAGAAAGAAGTAGATACATGTAAAGGAAGAAAAAAGTAAATAGATGTAGAGAAAGAAAAAAGTAAATAGATGTAAAGAAAAAGTAAATAGATGTAAAGAAAGAAAAAAGTAAATATATGTAAAAAAAATATGTAAATAGATGTAAAGAAAGAAAAGTAAATAGATGTAAAGAAAGAAATAGATGTAAAGAAAGAAAAAAGTAAATAGGTGTAAATTAAGAAGAAAAGTAAATAGATGTAAAGAAAGAAGTAAGTAGATGGAAAGAAAGAAGTGAATAGGTGTTAATTAAGAAAAAGTAAATAGATGTAAAGAAAGAAAAAGAATTAAATAGATGGAAGAAAGAACTAAATAGATTTAAAGAAAGAATGTGTACTTTTGTCCTGAGTCTAATGGTTTGTTTGTCCAAATAGGCCGCAGCTTTTGGGAAATGCTCCCTGCCTTTCCTATTCGTCACGCTACGTCATGGTAGGCATCCCCATCATTTGTTATGATGCTGCCAAGGTATTTGAACTCGTCCAACATTTCAAGCTCTGACTCACCAAGTCTGACGAGGGGACCCTTTGCCTTATATCCCACTCGCAAAATTTTAGTCTTATCCAGGTTTATGCGGAGGTCAATTTTGGTTAACTCTGGGCTTTCCGTCATTTCTAGCATACATTTATTTATGGCCCGGAGTGGTGCAATGTCACCGGCGAGGTCCACGTTCGTCATTCGGTTTTGTTCACACCATGGAATACCAAAGGCAGTCTAATTCATTGCTTTTCTCATTATATAGTTGATATCTAGGAGGACTTTGAAAACTTGAGCATCTTCAAGTTGACGTGGGACTTTGTAGATTTCAGTTTATTGAAACCTGTTTCAATGACAACTTTACTACATAACGGACGATTTTTACGGTCGTAGCGCAGCACGATGTGCATGAATAATGGTGCGAATTTGTGTAATGAATGGAATGGATGTGTAAAAGGGGAAGCCGGGAGAAATTGACAGGAAGAGAAATGAAATGTTCGTATTTACATAACTTGTAATATTAAAGTAAAATATAACCTGAGAGGGTATTATTATTTCGAAGAGTCTTGTGTCGTAACAAGTGGCGCCCAACGGAAAAGGCAAGACCTGCGTTATATCGGTATCTAATTCCTGTCTACTGAGGTATTACTAGTACTACAAAGTGTAACAAAATTTCTAGATCTCTAGATCTATTAAGATTGAGAGAGTTAGCGTCATCTAAATCTCTAAAGCTATGTACTAGACTCACTGGTAAACATAAACCTATAGTTGAAACTTAACTAAAAACATTATTGCTGAATTAATCAATTGGATTAACATTTAAATTTAGATTTATATCATTATAATTATTATGACGGTCAATTCTCTACATTCACCAATGTGAAAACGTCAGGGATTACCCACTGTATTTGAATGTGCTATGAATTTATTGAAAAAAAAAATAATTTAAAAAAATCATGTAAGTGGCTGCTGAAGTACATGTTCATTATTCTGGCTGGTCATAATTCTCAACAATAACCTTTAACATTCAATATTGATGGAAATTTGTACGATTATTAGCACTGTTGCTGTGCGCAACACTAGTAAATTTTGACTACGGTGGAGAACAGTGCCCATTTAGGACCAACGGATATACACTGACTATGGCATATAGACAAACAACGAAAGATTCATATCACCGGCGGAGAATATACACTAGCATTGGCAGTTATACCAGCAGGAAGAAGAGTATTCCGGGAAGTAGATACATATTTGTATTCGAATAACATTAAACGTTTGTTTCATTACATTACATTTAGATATGAACATTGTTGGGCCCAGGCATTAAGTATATGAGAATCAAATATATTTAATTGATATGGTCAGATAACTCTATAAAGAAAAATCACAAATGGCGGATAAAGCTGAGATAGTTGCTTTGAAAGAAGAAGGGAGACTATTGGAATTAGAAGGAGCAGAGCTGAGAAAATATGTACAAGAAAGATTAATAGAAAGGGAGAAACTAGTCAAGGAAAAAGAAATAGAGAAAGAGAAGTTGGCTATCAGTAAAGAGAAATTAGTTAGGGATAAAAAAATTGAGAAAGAGAAGCTAGCTTTGGAGAAAGAAAGGTTAGCCATAGAGAAAGAAAAGTTGGCAATAAATAAAGAAAAAGCTAAAGAGGAAGGTACTGGAAAGAAAAATGACGTGTCTGGAAATAAATTGGCAAAATATAAAGGTACAATTTTTGATGAGAACAAAATAGACATAGATATTTTCTTAAAGAAGTTTGAAATTGAAATGAAAGAATTGGCTTTTCCTGAAGATAAATGGACATTTTTGTTATCGAAATCATTTGCATCAGAGGTACCGTCAAAGATTTGCATGAATCAGAATAATTACCGAATAGTAAAGGATCAATTATTACGAACATTTGGAAAAACTGAGGCGTTTTATCGTCAACAATATGTTAATTGCACCATTGAAACCAACGAGGATCCCCAGACATTTTTAGACAAGATGACTAGCTACTTCGACAACTGGACAGAGTCATCAAAAATACAGAAGACGTTTGGTGGACTAAAAGTATTTCTTATGCTGGATAAAGTCATTTATGAGAGCCAGGACGAACTAAAAATATTCCTGCTGGAGAGCCAAAATCTGTAGATGAGATTGTAAAATTAATAAGGGCTTACAAAGTGGCACATCCTGAAAAAAATTAAACAGAGATAGCGATATTGAAGAAATAGTAGCTAGAGAAACACAAGACAGTTATAGCAACAATAGAAGATTTAGATATGAAGGGCAGAATAGGTTTAGAGGAAAAGTACGGACCAAATAGATAGTAGACAAGGCCAGTATAATAGCTACAGAGGGAGATATCAAGGAAACAGACAGGGAAGATATGACGGCAGAAGAAATGGAAGAGATCAAAGTTTGTCGTTATTGTCGAGTTCAGGAAGTCTAGATTGTTTTCAAACATTTGTAGGAAATAAGTCTGCAAGAACGATAAGGGACACTGGGAGCACTATTGTTGGAATAAACCGAAAATTGGTTGAAGATCATGAATATACTGGAAAAAACAAAGCATGTATTATGTTTGATGGTAAAACAGTTCGATTACCCGTGGCCCAAGTGAACATTAAAACATCGTATTATACAGGGATCGTAGAGGCATGTGCTATAGATCATGATCAAATTGATTTGATTATTGGCAATATACCAAACATAAAGAAGTGCACGGAAAATGAGATAGAAGTTTGGAAAAATTGTTGTGGAATGGCCACTACTCGATCCTGTAGTAAAGATGTAGAGGAAGGAGATTTAGCAAAATTCTTTGAGTTATCAACTAAGGAAAAAGAGCTAGATGAAGAACAACATGAAAACAGAGAAACAATAGAAATCAAAGACATAGGATTTAACATAGAAAAAATTTATCACAAAACAAAAAAATGATCCAGAGTTACGCCAACTAGCAAAGAAAGGAGGTAGAGGAGGAAGATTCTATGTAGAAAGAGGAACTCTTGTTAGAGATTGAATGGCATGGAAAAAAGTAATTCAGTTTGTGGTACCCAGAGAATTCAGGCAGCTTGTAATGGAAAATGGACACGATATAGCACACACAGAAAATCTGAGACTTCACAAAACGAAACAAAGAATATTTCAGAATTTTTTTTGGCCATCAATTAATAAGGACATAAAAAGTTATGTGACTTCGTGCCAACTATGTTCTAGAAATGGAGCAAGAAACAAAAAAGCACCATTACAAAGGGTGGATTTACCAGATAGATCATTTAGTAAAATAGCGATTGATTTAATCGGTCCAATGCCAGTGGTATCAAATAGGGGTCATCGTTATATCCTAACGGTGATAGACGTGTGCTCCAGATGGCCGAAAGCTATCCCACTCAAACGAATTGAAGCCAGAGAGATATTACAAGCATTATATACGTTATTTACAAGATTTGGATTTCCTAAAGAAATATTGTCAGATAGGGGCACTCAATTCAACTGTCAATTGGCTACAACATTCTTGAACATGTTTGGGATCCAGCAAAGGTTTACAACCTCGTATTATCCACAGAGCACTTGTGAACATTCTTTAATGTCAATCTAAAGAAATCATTATCTAAAGTAGGGGATGATAAACCCAAAGACTGGGATATGGCAATACCGTCGATACTATTTGCATACAGGGAGAGTCGTAATGAAACAACAGGGTTTTCATCATTTCAAATGATTTATGGAGGAAATCCACAATGACAATATTGAAAGATTTGATAATCCCACATGATCATGTAGTAACTAATGACAGTTATGATATTGTGACAGAAACTAGAAATCAGATTATAAAGGCATGTGAAGAAGCGGATAGACAGATGCTAGAGAGAAATAAATTAACACTTTCCAGAGTGAATGAACATAGAAAAATGACGGAATTAGAGGTAGGACAAGATGTTTTGGTCTTACATAAGGATAACAATAATGCTTTGGTCACAAATTGGCTGGGGCCATACAAAAAAGCAAGGAAAATTAGCGATATGGATTATGAAATAGACATTGATTCGATATTAAAAATATTTCATGTGGATTTGTTAAAAGAGTTTAGACCAAGACAAAGAAGTGAAGAAAGGATTAAAAAGGAGTCAATGACAATGGGTGCCTGTGTGACAGAAGAAACGGAGACAGAGGAAAGGTTTAGATCAATAGAGACAGTGGTAACAGAAATAGGCAAACATGGAAGGATGTCGCGGTGAATGGAGTTTCTCTTGAAAGAGCTAAAGAAATCAAGGCACTAATTGAGGATAATAAGAATATTTTTACGGATTTACCCGGTAAAACAAGTATTATAGAACATGACATCAAGTCAACTGGCAAAGTTCAAAATAAACTGCCACAATATACGATTCCATTACACCATAGAGAAGCATTACAGAAGGACATTGATGAGCTACTAACACTGGGAGTGATAGAACCATCATGGGCTGCACCAGTCAAGCTTGTTGAAATTTGTTAAGATTGTGTGTGGATTATCGACAGCTGAATAAAGTCACAGAATTTGATCCATTTCCAATGCCACAAGCAGAAGAAATGTTTACTAAGCTAAAAAATGCAAAGATTTTTAGAACGTTGGATCTGTCTAGAGGATACTGGCAAGTACCTCTAAAACAGGAAGCTAAACCTTTATGGGCATTTAAGATACCTTCAGGCATATATCAATGGAATGTTATGAGTTTTGACTTGGTAAGTGCTACAACCACGTTTAACAGAATGATGGCCAAATTATTCAGCCATAGAAGAGACACAATTTGTTATTTAGATGATATATGCATTTTTAGTGAGCAATGGGATGAGCATATACAAAGCCTTGGAGAGGTTTTTAAAATTATCAAAGAAAACAATTTATTGAAACCAACAAAGATAAAAATTGGCCTCAGTGAAATTTCATTTTTGGGGTATAAGATTAAAAATGAGTACATTACACCACTGGAAGAAACAGTATCAAAAATATTGGACATTAAGGTACCAAAGACAAAGAAGCAAATTAGAAGCCTTTTGGGTCTATCCAACTTTTATAGAAAATTTATCTCAAATTTTGCAGAAATAATTGAACCACTAACAAATCTAACAAAGAAAGGAAAACCTAACACTATAGTGTGGACGGAAGAATGTCAAGAAGCACTGGACATAATTAAAACTTTCTTTTCTGGAGCACCGATTTTGAAATTACCTGACAATACTAAAGAATTTATTTTGGCAACAGATGCATCAGCCATTGCAATAGGAGGCTGTCTAATGCAAAAATGGAATGGTGTCCCACATCCTGTTTTATATGTGAGTAGGAAACTGACAGCAGCTGAGTTGAAATATGCCACCATTGAAAAGGAGGGACTAGCCATTGTATGGTGCATAACAAAATTAGAGTTCTATCTAATGGGACCTAATTTGGACTATGGACTGATCACGCTCCCTTGGCCTTCATTAATACAAATAAATTAGGGAACAACAGAATAGCCAGGTGGGCATTGCAACTTATGGATTATAACTTTGAGGTGAGGACAATACCTGGGAAAGACAATGTGATAGCTGACACATTATAACGGTGTACCTAAGTAGGACAAGAAATGGAAGTAAGGAAAGGAGCTAGGCCACGTTAATTTTGTTTCTGTTGGTTGGTCAAAAGAATAATGTCAGTAAAATCATTTTGGTGAGAACACAATGAATAGCAGTGTAATGAATAGACATCTATAACAGATTGGAACATTTTGTAAATATACACACATTACATGTATATGTAATTGAAGATTGTATGGATTGACGAAGCTTTGTTACATGTGTGAGGTGTCGAGATATTAATATATGGTGTTATATTTAGAATTTGATGAAACCATTGTTAGAAATGTAAAATAGAGTATTACAGTTACATAGTTAATTATAGTTTATAATTGTAAATTATGAGATTTACTCTGATTGGTTCGTTGGGGAAGTCTGGACATCATACATTGGGATGGATGTAAGTAATTTCGAACCTAAAATAATAATGTAGAGAATGGTGATATGTAATGTTGCTGTTGGAGTTGTTTTTTGTTGTTGTTGGTTTTTACCTGGTTTAACCGAATGAGATTTAATGAAAATAATATAATTATATTGTACAGTGGGTTATAATTTTATTTGATATTTAAAGGACGTTCGATGTACATCGAACTTGGCTAACAAGGGGTTGTTACGGTCGTAGCGCAGCACGGTGTGCATGAATAAAGGTGCGAATTTGTGTAATGAATGGAGAGGAAGTGTAAAAGGGGAAGCCGGGAGAAATTGACAGGAAGAGAAATGAAATGTTCGTATTTACATAACTTGTAATATTAAAGTATTTATAGAGTAATAACCTGAGAGGGTATTATTATTTTGAAGAGTCTTGTGTCGTAACAACGATGTTAATTAAAGCTTAAGGTAATAATCTATAAATAGATCCAAAAAAGAACAAGGCTACAAAGACAGTTTGTGTGGAAAGACAAACTTAAAATCGGCCCCCAAAGTGGACCACCCAGGCAGGTTAAAAGCCAGGTTTCAATATTATCAGAGTGAAATTCTATAAAAGACAAATGACAGAGAAGAATGGAGAAAAAAGGTTAACAGATCTTGTGTGGTGCCCCAGCGGTCCTGCAGACCAAAGGATAGGTGAAAGTGAATGTGAAGTTAGACGTGAACCTGACCTAACTGATGACTTATAATGAATATCTAATTGATATAATTGTTTTCTAAAGGGTCAATCTCTTATTCCTCAAGAAAAAAACATTTTCGTAAAAAAAATAATTCCTTTGGTTAAGTGCTATATCGGGTTCTCGGGATGTCACGATCCACGTGATAATATGAAAAAACTACTATTACCTTTTCGGGTGCGCTAAAAAAGTAAATGGAATATAATGATTATGATACCAATCGTATGTGTTAGATGAACGTCACGCTGCCATTTTGTTTTTTAGGATTGGTAGTATTACTAACAAATACTAGTTTTAAAAAGCTTTTCTCGGCACACATTTACTAATGCTCCTATTAGTGGTAGGTTTAAACACATACACACTTACATAGATTTTGTAGTAAATTTAGGTCATGCACTCAACGAAACGTAAATGAAAAATAGATGATGTGTTTACTGATAGGCACAGACAGGGAGTTCATCCCTCAATAGACAGGGAGTCTTATCTTTAGTTTCATCAGTCCATTCCTGACCAAACTTTTAATACAGACAACAAAAGTAGCCGTTGCATCTAAACCTTACCAGGCACTAAATATGGTGAAATCAAATCTTCAAAAGCAGTTCTAGTTTTTGAGCTGTAAACGTGACAGACAGATAACAGACAAACTAACATCCGTTTTAATCAGTACACAGAAAACATTAACATTTTGTTATTCAACCCTCGACGTAAAAAGATGCTATTCTAATCTAGTCTGTAGTTTCCACATCATGTTCTCTAGAGTCATGAGATGGTGAACAGAAATGCTATCAGAAGCTGAAGTTATGTCTTCTTGTACAGTCATTCTAGTACAAACAGAAAAAAGCAGAAAAAAAAGCCCTTTTAGTCATATTTGACAGCCTGGACATTGGGCAAGTGAGAAAGCTTGACAAAGTCGAGACGGACTCTTTCAGGTCTTGTCAATCGTTACTAACTTGTCCTTCTTGAAGAGACAGAAAGCGAGTTAAAGCCCCTTTTCCTAAGTGCACTCTGTGTGTTGTTTCCCCTGCTTCTCTCGCCACGCCTGGATGTGCCAGGAGAAATGTTCAAGTACGCCAATGTAGGTCAGCAAATCACTGTTCTCGAAATTTCCACAACGCTGACCCCCGAGACTAAGGTTACTTCCGATCTGTACGCTGGAGATGAATCTCCTCTCTTGGAAGTTGGGAACTGTGAGTCGATTCTTTGCATGTTACACATTCCTTAATGTTTGCTACGTAATCGACTTCATAGCGTAGAGGTGATTTTCATAAATGGTAGCGTATCCATGATTAGCAAGTATTTTGGTGTATTCGGTTTAAAGAATACAGACGTATTGATAAACAAAGTAGTTTTAAAAAACATGTTATCATTTTGTGTCAGCACTGTAGAACCACATTGTTCTTGTTGCACTTTGGTCATTTTTTTTTATTTAGTTATAAACACCGATCTTGGCGTCCTTGGCATTTGATTATTTAGTCCATTTCAAAATCTCTATTAATATTCCTTGTTAGTTTTTCAAGTTTTTTTTAACGTTACCTTCAATCGCCAACACATTTCCCCATATCGCTTTGTCTCCTTTTCTCTGATTGTATTTATTGCTTAAGATACGCAAAAAGATCTTAAAGGACATAATATAAAAAAAGAGTAGATGACTTGTGATTCACTTGAAGTGTGAAACTCCATTACTGTTAGACATGCGACTATTGAGGTTTGTCAACTTACTCAGCTTATGGGCATTCTATTTCACAATATATTTTTTTACTTTTTTTTTTTATACAAAGCTTATATTAACTCACTCTGTCTAGTAAAATGTTTCTACACATTATTTTTCCCACCCCCAGAATGGGATCAATCTGGAACCAATTTATTTCTTGGACAAAACTAGAATCGTTTTTGTTTTTTATTTAAATAGCGAATTAGATCATTAACTATTTGGTAATTAATTATTTTTTTCGGTATCGAACATGGGAAATAACTTTTACTTGATAGATGTGGTGGCATATGCTGAGTCAGTCCCCTTTATACTTTGTGTAGAGAAGTAGGTCGTGGCTTAAAGAATTGAAACTAACAATAGATGACTATAAAACCTTCTATTTTCATAAACACTTCACTGGCAAAGTGGTTAGTGTATTGAATTAAGGAGACTTGTAGTTCGATGTCGCACAACTTTTTTATTTTTTATTTATACAATGCATTTAAAAGCGATCTCATGAACCCTCATCCATCCCTTCTCTCTTCCCCCTCCCGCTCTAAATTCCTTTTCCCAACTGGTCCAGACAAGTGATCGGATCATTGCGCAGTCAGAAAGCATGAAATTGTGCTAAAAGAAAACAATTGGTAAAAATATTTCTAACCGCAAAGATTTATATGTTGTTAGTCTAGAACTATTGCAGATTGAATGACATGAATGATCCAAACTAACTGATACACTTACACTTACACAATTAGCTTTAATTTGAAACAAAGTATCATCTAATTCTATTTCTTTATTTATTTCAATAAAGTCTGTTCAAATATCTATTTCATAAGTTTAGAACAAGTCAATTCACTGCAAAAAGTAATAGAATTATTACATCAGTAGACGTAGCAAAGTATTTCCAAATGACATTGAGATTGAAGGAGACAGCAAAGTGGAGAATGTAAAATACTCAACAAATTTTTTTAAAATGTGTATGTCTTTTTTACCAATCTAATTTTACAACTGTGTTGAACACATGAATCAAATCAAGTGACGTTAGTATCTACAGAGATCAATGACATTAAAGAACTGATAAACTAACCCAAAACGATAGGAAATGAAACACGTGAGACAATACTAACACCTTTTTGTTTTCTGATTCTTTAGATCAAAGATTCTTTGACAGGCATGAAATATCAGGTTAGAAAAATTTTACATGGCGCAACGACAGAAATGGGAAGAGTTTATAATGGAACAAAAAGATTATTTTCATTCAACGCATGGGATCCACTGTCGCTTAATCTATTCTATCTGTCACATGAAACAGAATGGGAAAGGGAAGAAAGAAAGGCAGAAGGAAAAGAACACAAGACACACACACACACACCAAAAAAAATGGAGCTGAAAGAAGCTGGTGGAAAATGACTTTAATTTCCGGATAGCCGGCCTTTGTTTCGAATTCCCAAGACCAGCTTTTCTATTGGTGACTTCTTTCTTCTTCCGGTTCCTTTATGACGTCAGTTGATACAGTATTAAAATATGACGTCACCGTCGAGATTCTTTTATGTTCTCTCTGTAATATGTTGTGAAATACTCGGAAAAGCGACATTTTGAGTTTCCGTTGAGTTCAAGAGTTCTGTGACTACATTAAAGTGATGTCATAGGTAACGATCACGTCACACTGTAGATAATGACAAGATTCAGTGACAGAAATGATAACTGGCTGATAAGGTTGTAAATTCCCTTAGAGTGTTGGTCAATAAATAAGGTCACTAGCTCTTTAAGGACAATCTGTGTAGAGCTTTCAACATGTTTAATTGTAATTGTTTTTGTGATTGTAAACCATTGATTGATTGATTGATTTGCTTATTCATTTGTTTCTCTTAAATGTTTCGGACATTCTTTCAGGATTGAAGATTGTTACTTCCTAGCCCAAACCAGGACGGTTCGAGTCCGGGACCATGGAGGCGTCAGTCCAGAGTGTATACCACATGACCAGGCAGCCATTAAGAATGGAGTATCTTCTCTTTGTTGAATCCATAAAGTGTTCTGTCGACACCTAATCTCTGATGTCTGAGTCATGTCATTGAGTCGGAAATAATTGAACAACTTTGATGAGATTCTTTTTAAATACCTCACACAAGTAAGTCTCATAAATATAGTGTCACAGTAACAATGTATAGAGATTTCCATAGGCTTCATTTAAGGTAGCCTAGACGTAGACTTATCAAATAGCATATTTAAGTGATTTCCAACAGTTAAAGAGTCATTGAGATTATTCCCATTTTTGTTCTCTTTTCTTTTGGAAACATAAAAGCATAAAACAAACAATTAAGCAAAAAGAAAAGAATACGTTAATGGGCTTTGTTGGACTAGTCCATTTCGTTTCTTTGATTAAAAAGTTGAATTACAAATTGGGCCGGAAGTGGCTTTTTTCCTTAAATATCTTTGCATTTTTCAGTTCTCTTTTTAAATTAAACTGACATTATTATGCTATAATTTTAAGTTAATAGAGGAAAAAGTTCTGCACAAAAATACGGGTAGTTGGGATATAACCCGATAGAGGCTATAAAAATAAAACACCTGAAACTAGCGCGTGAAACTACACATTTACAGTACTTTATTTGATGAGTCTTTTACCCAAGATCTGTGTTGTTTTTTTAGGACTAGCTTATTTCAAGTACCCGGCATTTTCCGATACACAATTTCATACACAAAATAATTGTTGAAAACAAATTGTAGTGATTTTAAACTTTAAATGATTACATAAAAAGGTGTTACTCTAATCAATTTTGAATATTAGTTTGTTATGAATGTCACTGTTTATTTTGTGTTTGTTTCGTCTTTTCTCCTAATGGGTATACCTGATTTCTCTAAGCAGCCTTTGTAAAATATTGGTCCTAAATAATGCTATGTTTATAACCAAAAAATCGCATGGCTGCATTATGATGAATGTACGTGCTAGTTCAATATATTTTATATTACTAGGTATAACTATAAATAACTGCATAAATAGACGTAAGTTTAATTTTTTTTTCTGCAAGTTAGCAGAGCAAACAAATATTCGTTGGCATTGATTTGTTTTTCACAAAACATCCGGAACAATCTATGATAGATACTTAAAACTATTGCAATATTCCTGAATGAAAAATTAAAGGTTAAATCAGATTTACCATAGCCTTAAGTGTCATTTGTTAATCTAATCGTGATGGACAGACCGACTAACAGACAAAACACACAAAAATAAGCTTCTTTTATTCGGATGGGGGCACAAAACAAAAAAATAAATAAAATCTGATTTTTTAAAAAAAAATTTAAGGAATTGGCTTAGCACCACGACATGTTGCGACGTTACGCTACTGCACGAAAGTCGCTGCATAAAAAGTCCATTTTAAAAAATGGCGTGATATTTACATACAAAGTGCATTAGTAGCCTTTATAAACAAACAAAAATGTTTTCTTTTAATTTTAGCAGCTAGTTGACCAGAAAAAACACCTTTAACTATTATTTATATTTGTTGTAAACATTTTTTTATATTTTATAAATATATTTAACTTAATGGTACTGAAAATACACTAACAATGTCAATCTTTGTTAGCATATTGTAACATTGCCTCCCTTACATTTACGTAATTGTTTTAGAATTGGTGTATTTTTATGAAACATCGCTTGCATAATTAATTGTATAAATTAAACGGTTTGTTTTTAGAAAACCAAAAGTAGCCGTTGCACCTAAACTTTTCAAGCCGCATCGCATGGTGAAATAATATTGTTCGTATCTCTTCTAGTTTTTGAGATCTGAGTGTGACAGACGGACAGACTAACATTTTGCACAAGCCTAATAGCGGCTTTTCCCCCTTACGGGGCAGCTTAAAGTACACAATATGTCAATTAATTATTGTAATTAATTATTGTTTATATCGAATAAGGGTAATAACTTGTAGATTATTGACAAATATAGTTATCAGGGTCTAGTTCTTCTCCTTTAGATAAGCCTTGTTTTTTAAAAGGATTTTTTTATACTTGGCTTAAGTTTCTGTCTAACATCAATGTTCAGTCTGCACAAACAAATCTGTCAATCGGTGGTGACTTCTACTCTACTGTAGTCTTATGGGAGCTGTTAATCTGTGGTGACTTCTACTCTACTGTAGTCTTATGGGAGCTGTTAATCTGTTAACTACTACTGTAGTCTTATGGGAGCTGTTAATCTGTGATAACTACTACTGTAGTCTTATGGGAGCTGTTAATCTGTGATAACTACTACTGTAGTCTTATGGGCGCTCTCAATCTGTGGTGACTACTACTGTAGTCTTATGGGAGCTGTTATTTTGTGGTGACTACTACTATAGTCGTATGGTAGCTCTCAATCTGTGGTGACTACTACTGTAGTCTTATGGGAGCCGTCAATCTGTGGTGACTACTACTGCAGTCTTATGGGAGCTACCAATCTGTGGTGACTACTTCTGCAGTCTTATGGGAGCTGTCAATCTTTGGTGACTACTATTGTAGTCTTCTGGGAGCTGATAATTTGTTGTGACTCTTACTGTAGTCTTATGACTTTGTCACTGAATCTTTTTAACGCAAGAAATTTGAGGAACGACAATGTCTTAAAAGGTTTTCCTTTGAGTTACATCTTGACAAAGTCCATTTCAAGCTCTTTTACTTGCCTTCAAATTCATCCTACGGCTTTTAAAAAATGTTTTTCGTATTTTCCTTTCAAGTTGAAAATGGTGTAAAGTTGTTCAAGAATTTCACAACATTATGTATCCTGGGGGTGGTGGTGGGGGGGAGGGAGGAGAGATAGAGAGAGAGTGAGAGAGAGAGTGAGAAATAGAGAGAGAGAGTGAGAGAGAAAGTAAAAGCCTTGATGTCAACTACGTCCAATTGAAGTGAAACTGTTGAGAAGATTAAAGGAAGCGACACGGAAGTGGCAAAGATCTGAGCCAAAAGAGAAAGATGACAGAATACTGTCCCTTAATTGCACGCGATTACTTTCCTAAAGCTGGTCAGTCCGAAGGAAGTCGCGAGACACGAGGGAAGAAAACAGAAGTCAATGTAGAAGGTGAAACAATATTTTTGACCTAGACGTTGACCTTTCGTTAATGTCTGGAGAAACAAGAAACTGTAAGCATCAAGTAGATGTAATGTGTGTTGCAAGGACATGTAATGTGTGCTTCAAGGACATGTAATGTGAGTTTCAAGGACATGTAATGTGGATGTAAGTGTGTGTGTTTGATGTACATGTGATGTCTGCGTGTGAAGAACATCTAAATAATTTTAATGTGTGTGCTGTAATGTGTGTATTTGATGTACATGTAATGTGAGTGTATGATGTTTATGTAATATCTGAGCGATGTGAGCATAATGTATAAGTAATGTCTGTGTGATGTATATGTAATGTCTGTGTGATGTATATGTAATGTCTGTGTGGTGTATATGTAATGTTTGTGTGATGTATATGCAATGTCTGTGTGGTGTATATGTAATGTCTGTGTGATGTATATGTAATGTCTGTGTGGTGTATATGTAATGTCTGTGTGATGTATATGTAATGTCTGTGTGGTGTATATGTAATGTCTGTGTGGTGTATATGTAATGTCTTTGTGATGTATATGTAATGTCTGTGTGGTGTATATGTAATGTCTGAGTGGTGTATATGTAATGTTTGTGTGATGTATATGTAATGTCTGTGTGATGCTTATATAATGTATGTCTCATATATGTGTAATGAAATTGAGATGATCAGATTCTTACAGATATTTCAACTTTTGCTCATGTTCCCACTTTCAGATTATTGTCGTTCTTACAACGCGTTTATTAACGATCACTCTTTATCTTTCATGTTTGTTTGGATTCTAACATTGCGATTCTTACTTTCATGTTTGTTTGGATTCTAGCATTGTGATTCTTACTTTCATTTTTGTAATCATTTTTACTTTCATCCTGTATTGATTCCAAACATTCGTACAACCCACGTGACACTTGTCCCTGTAAAAACTCTTTTTTTTAATATTTACTACGCTTGTATTATTAATTCAATTTTTATTTTTGTTGTATGGTGATTAGATTTAGAATGTTTCGACCACTTCTAATAGACATACATTTTTTTACATTTTGCCTACAAGCTCATGCTCAATGACAACACATGTATCGATAGTGAAACCAACCCATTAGTTACCAAATTAGTCACAATTCATTAATTTTGTTTTATATAGAAAATGTACAAAACGGAGGAGAGATTAACACGTGTGTAGAGACTTAAGCGATTGGATTAGAATAATTAAATTTGAATGTAAAGATTATATGAAAGACTATACATGTTAAATAATAATAAAGAAAACTTTGTAACATGTGTTCTTTCTTTCCTCTGCCATTCCAGTTCGAGATGGAGACCAGCCCAACATCCCAACCCTTCTGTTGACTTTCTCAATTCCAAAATCACGTCCAGAGACTAAATAGTCACATAGACTATAGACAATAGACATGGCCGATCATTCCAATTAAATCTAAATCGAAATGCAAGAAAGCAAATAATAAGTCATCTTGAAATGTCGAGATTTGACTTAAAGAAAGATGCAATGGTAGATAATTATTCAAGAGGCTACATGGGAAACTAGTTACAAAGGCTTGATCTTCATCTTTAACAGTAAGTAAAACATAATTTGATACCAGAGAGATGAAAGATTTGAATCTATTGCATCTTGAGTTTTGAACTCGTAAATCAGACATAAGTGACGAGAACAATTAAGTTAATATTTCATTTATAGTGGGGATATTACTACATGGCGAAAATGCTCTAAAAAGCTGTTCATTTTTGGTGTATCCGGTGGAGAATAGACAGATAAGCTATAGGGTTTTTTAGCGGTATACGATCTTTTTTTTTTCCACTGTTTTAGCTCTTCCTTTTAAGTTACAAACAAATTTGAATATGGAGCAAGCATAAGACTTTCCCTTTAGGACTGACAACTAAAGGGCATCTAACTCGCGGCATTAACAGAGGTTTGATAAGGAAACAATTGTCGTGCATTGTTCAAAGTGTCGCTCAATTTTTTTTTTGTTATCTAGTGAGCAACACTGAAACTCAAATTCTGTGACATGTTTTAGTTTGACGTGGCCATCTCCAATGGCATGGACAGACACAGCAATACAGTCGTGCAGTACAATAATGGCAATACAAGAAAATAAATATTGACGAGCCTGTTGGATAGAGGCTCTCACACTATAGCCATCAGTTTCAACTATTGGGTGACTAGTAGTGACATTTATCATAACGTGTTGTCTTCTTGTTTGTATGAAAGCCAGTGTTTGTGTTTGTTAATTCCCAGTGTTGGTGTTTGTATGATTGCCAGTGTTGGTATTTGTATGATTTCCAGTGTTGGCGTTGCTAGTAATTGTTATCATTGTTTTTTTTTTTTTTTATATATATTTTAGTTAATTAACTTGTATACCAAGTAAAGGTCTAAGACGATTGTCATTCTCCACTGCCCCTCCCCCCCCCCCCCCCCCACAAAACATTTCATCTCCCTTTCATCTCTCACAACATCTTGCCATGAATTATTCAATGTATTCCTGCATCTTACGGACGTATTGATCCTTGGAGGCAAGGGAGGGAACTAGGTGTGTAGGAGGACCGGGGGGGGGGGGGGGGGTCCAATAACCAACGGCCTACAAACCTTCATTTCCATCTTTGTCTTTTCAATCTTTCTCTCTCTCTCTCTCTCTCTCTCTCTCTCTGTCTCTGAAGACAGGAGATAGGAGAAAGGAAAAAGGTAAGAATGTGCCGGTCAGAAGCTTTGAGGCGCTGGTCTTTTTGTATCTCAACCTCCTTCATGTGTTGCTCATTAGTTGACCATCCCAAACATCACTGTAAACTGGGTGCATCTCGTCACCTCATTGAACCTCGTGGGTTCCTCCGTCATGATCCACTTCTCGATGCTCCCTCTCGTATCACTATGACCCGAGTCTTTAGTTTCAGTCAATTCCGTGGAATTGACATGTAATGGCCTTGTGACTGCTTGTTATCGCATGGATGTTTCACTAAATAATGAAATCTATGGCTTGCTATAACAAAGCTATCGACTTGGAACAAAGTCAACTTTAGGGCCGGCCCTGGTCAAGTCTGTTGATCAATAACATCCAGCTGAATCAAGGCCAGTTGAGACAAAACATTATATGCCAAAGTCTTCATACTGGCTGACTGAAGGTTCTTCTTGCATTTTTGTTTGGGGAATTCACAGGATTAAACATTAAACCAATTAGAGGGGGCACACTAAGATACAAAGTGTGATAGATACAATAATGAGGCCTACAAAAGCAGTAAAATCTAAATGTTAAAAAAAAATCAACCACTGTTAAAAACATAACCATTAAATGTAAGGACAAATGTCATTGGTGACACTCAATGCACCAATTATTAATAGGTCAAACCCAATTCTGTTCAAAGTTCATTTATCATTTAAAAAAAACACAAATAATATAACGGAATAATGTCAACTTAAGGGAATACGATCCTTGTGACACCGTCTGTGCAAGAAGAAATAATCAATGTAAGGAGACACCAGCAGTGTAAGGGGACATAAGCAAAGTAAGCTTTCTGTTACATTTGTTGGGGTGGGGAGGGGGTAAGGGGAGTTAGGCTGAACTCTTTCAGAACTTTTTAATTAGTTCACAGTCTCTCTGTGTCCCAGGGCAGAGCCGGGGGCGAGCGCGTTTAAAAAATGGTAAAAGTAAACTTATAAATAATATGACATTAGATGACAGAGGACTTTCTAAATAATATGACATTAGATAACACAGAACTTTCTAAATAATATGACATTAGATGACTTTTAACGAAAGGTTGAGATAAAAGAATTATGATGAGATGTCGACATGATAACCCCATATTTTTAGGTGTTGGACATGTCACAGGGTGACCAAATATTTTTAGGTGTTGACATGTCACAGGGTGACCAAATGTTTTTAGGTGTTGACATGTCACAGGGTGACCAAATGTTTTTAGGTGTTGACATGCCACAGGGTGACCAAATGTTTTTAGGTGTTGACATGTCACAAGATGACCAAATGTTTTTAGGTGTTGACATGTCACAAGATGACCAAATGCTTTAGGTGTTGATATGACACAAGGTGACCAAATGTTTTTAGGTGTTGATATGACACAAGGTGACCAAATGTTTTTAGGTGTTGACATGACACAAAATGACCAAATGTTTTTAGGTGTTGACATGTCACAAAATGACCAAATGTTTTAGGTGTTGATATGACACAAGGTAACCAAATGTTTTTAGGTGTTGATATGACACAAGGTGACCAAATGTTTTTAGGTGTTGATATGACACAAGGTGACCAAATGTTTTTAGGTATTGACATGACACAAAATGACCAAATGTTTTTAGGTGTTGACATGTCACAAAATGACCTAATGTTTTTAGGTGTTGACATGTCACAAAATGACCAAATGTTTTTAGGTGTTGATATGTCACAAAATGACCAAATGTTTTTAGGTGTTGACATGTCACAAAATGACCAAAAGATTTTAGGTGTTGACATGTCACAAAATGACCAAATGTTTTTAGGTATTGAGATGACACAAGGTGACCAAATGTTTTTAGGTGTTGACATGTCACAAAATGACCAAATGTTTTTAGGTGTTGACATGTCACAAAATGACCAAATGTTTTTAGGTGTTGACATGTCACAAAATGACCAAATGTATTTAGGTATTGAGATGACACAAGGTGACCAAATGTTTTTAGGTGTTGACATGTCACAAAATGACCAAATGTTTCTAGGTGTTGACATGTCACAAAATGACCAAATGTTTTTAGGTGTTGACATGTCACAAAATGACCAAATGTTTTTAGGTGTTGACATGTCACAAAATGACCAAATGTTTTTAGGTATTGAGATGACACAAGGTGACCAAATGTTTTTAGGTGTTGACATGTCACAAAATGACCTAATGTTTTTAGGTGTTGACATGTCACAAAATGACCAATGGTTTTTAGGTGTTGACATGTCACAAAATGACCAATGGTTTTTAGGTGTTGACATGTCACAAAATGACCAAATGTTTTTAGGTGTTGATATGTCACAAAATGACCAAATGTTTTTAGGTATTGAGATGACACAAGGTGACCAAATGTTTTTAGGTGTTGACATGTCACAAAATGACCAAATGTTTTTAGGTGTTGACATGTCACAAAATGACCAAATGTTTTTAGGTGTTGACATGTCACAAAATGACCAAATGTTTTTAGGTGTTGACATGTCACAAAATGACCAAATGTATTTAGGTATTGAGATGACACAAGGTGACCAAATGTTTTTAGGTGTTGACATGTCACAAAATGACCAAATGTTTCTAGGTGTTGACATGTCACAAAATGACCAAATGTTTTTAGGTGTTGACATGTCACAAAATGACCAAATGTTTTTAGGTGTTGACATGTCACAAAATGACCAAATGTTTTTAGGTATTGAGATGACACAAGGTGACCAAATGTTTTTAAGTGTTGACATGTCACAAAATGACCAAATATTTTTAGGTATTGAGATGACACAAGGTGACCAAATGTTTTTAGGTATTGAGATGACACAAGGTGACCAAATGTTTTTAGGTGTTGACATGTCACAAAATGACCAAATGTTTTTAGGTGTTGACATGTCACAAAATGACTAAATGTTTTTAGGTGTTGATATGACACAATGTGACCAAATTTTTTTAGGTGTTGACATGTCACAAGATGACCAAATGTTTTTAGGTGTTGATATGACTCAAGATGACCAAATGTTTTTAGGTAGTGACATGTCACTAGATTGTTAATGGATTTGGATGTGGACGAATTTTACTCCTGCTAATATTGAGAAATTATTGAAGTTAATTATTATGCAACAGACTCTAAAAAATGATATTGAACGTGATTTAGTAAAGTGTTTGCATTTTTTTCCCCCAAGACTCAGAACATGGACGAGATATTAAGGAAATAAAAAAAATAAAGAGAATATTAAGAAGCACTTAATGAAGCTATTTTGGAGGCTAATTGTTTTCTTGCTAATTAGAGAGATGACCTTTTGTTTCATGCACAACCCAAAAGCACGTTCTATAAATATAATGTGTGTGTGTGTGTGTGCGTGCGTGCGTGCGTGCGTGTGTGTGTGTGTGAGATTTCGTTTTGTTGTTTCTCTGCTCTGTTTAAACCCAACACTTAGAACAATACCCACTACAGCGAGCATGAGTTCCATTCAGTACAGACAATCTTTACGTTTTCTTGGTTGTATTTCAGTCTTCTTCCCTTATCTCCCATGTCTCCCCCCTTCCTTTAAGCTCCACTCTCCTTTCTTCCCATTTGTCTCAGTAAAACAATGAGACATGACCAAAAGTGTATTTCATACTATCAAAGCTCATTTTCTTCACGTTTACCGATATTTGTGTCCAAACATTAAATAGCCTGTGAGAGCTGCTTATTATTTATAATCTAATCCACTCTTCTTTTCAAGAAAACAAGATAATTAGCTCTTTTCTTATCCAATCCATTACGAGGTAAAATATATCATCCGGTTGTCTCGCTTAGTTTCCTTATTATTTCCCCTTTGTTGTTCTTTTGAGCTCTTCTAGTTTGCAAAGTTCTATAAGAGAACCTAGTCCTGGTTGTTCCACTTCATGAAGCAGCTAAGAACAGCAACTCGTCTCTGTTACTTAATCCCTGGTGGGAGTCAAATTCTTTTTCTCTTAGATTATCCCTTCCGTATGTTTTGGCGCGATGACCATCAAGTCTGGAAAGAAGGGTTGATGGGAGATAAGCCAGGAGTGTAAGGCGTGGACAGGCTTAATAGGCTTAACAAAATAAGGGAAGACAACTCGGGCTATTTCATGTCGATCCTAATGTTTAGTTATGGTTCTTTATTGTACCTTTTCAATCTATCAGGGACATGTTTTAATTAGATCTACAAAAAAAAAAAAAATGGCGTCAGTGTTTTATTTATTTTACACAACAAACAAAATGCTCAAGTGACTTTTGGTTTCACAAAAGAGAAAGCGCTATACATATAGTAGTAAGGCCCGTACATTAACAAGAGAAGGATCAGATGAGAGAATGTCTACACCCCACGCTAGCATTGTCAGGTGAAAATAGAAACAAATCTAATGAACTAACTCTACTACTAGAATACCAATATCACGGCTTTATTCAACAAGATTACAGTGAACAGTGTACTTTAGAAATGTCTGATCCCAATGGACAAACTTTCTCAGTGGTTATCGTAACTTTGTCTTCATTAAACTTGATCCCATACTCTCTAGAAGCATCTAGAAATCTCTGCAGATTAAATTTTCATTCAAGTCAATGTAATACAATAATATTACAACCAATTCGTTCTAATAATAATTTCCAACCATTACTCTACTCTAGAGTCCAACCCAAAGCATCTACAAATGTCTTCTATTTTGTTTGAAGTTGTTCAAAATGTTATTTCTCTATTTCTCAATGACATAATTCCATATTTCTGTATGCATCGTGAAAGCTAGTTGAATGAACTAAGAAGCTACCATCATTAGCGGCTGCAGAACAAACTGATGACATCCACGCCTCAAAGCCTTGGAAATCTAGTTAGTTACAAAATTCCACTAACAAAAACATTTGTGGCTTCCAAAAAGACGGACGTCTCGGGTAAGATTCTCGGTGAGCTCTGGGATTTTTTTTGAGTCGGGGGGGGGGGGGGGGCGGGTCTTAAGACATCCGAGTTCACTTAATTTTAAAGGGTGTCTGAAATTAGGGAAAGGCGGCTGTTGTTTGTGCTGGCCATATGACACCCACGTTAACCGTCGGCCATAGAAACAGGTGAACTTTACGTCAAGGTCTGAAAAGGGAATTATACTTTGTATATACCTCTAAGTACAGAAACATTATTGAATACCACTGCCTCCTCCTTGCTGATTACAGCTGATAACACCATGGTACTTACCCCCAGGTCTGTCTATGACCACTAAGATTGCACTCAAGTGTAACTGGACCAAAATTCTGGACACGCAAATATACTAAAAACAAAACACTAAATAACCGCTGACACGGTACATTATTTGTCAGTGTGTTTGTAGATACAGTTTTTGAGCCGGTAAGTTTTACAAAGGCTACATTTAATTTACTTTTTTTTAATAAACATGTTTCCCATAATGTTTGGAATTTATTTTTACAGCATAAAATATTAAGCTCTGGAATTTGTATTATGAGTAGATCAGCGCATCTATTGACCAACTCTGTGTCTCTTTCTTGGTCGTTTCATGTATGTTTAAATCTTTGCAATCACTTTTTCAACCACTTCACCCAATTGTCATCAAGTTTTGTAGACAAGCTCATGCTAGATAACAACACATGAATTAATCAAATAAAGTTCAACCAATTTGTTAGAATTTACTTGTAATTAATATTTTTTTATATAGAAAATGAATTGGCTATGAGGAGCTCAGCCATGTGTACAAATAAACTAAAACAAACAAAAAAATTGGGGGTTAAGGTCAAATCTAAGTCTGTATGTTGTAGTCAAGTCTATTTTTAAGACTTTATGTATAGTAATCAATGATAAAGAAAACTTTGTAATGAGTTTGGAAATTAAAATTGTCTTAATTACCATTTTCACAAATACATTATGTAAAATTTGTAAAACAGTAGAGTGTCTACTAGGCTTAACTATACATAGATGTCACACCACTGTAAGTCAAGAACATCTTTATTGTGTTCTAAAAAATTTTTTTTTTAGAAATCTCAAATAAGTGTCAGCAAGTTATCTACATTTTTTATGTACACACTATGTTAATTTTTTAAAAAATATTGTTATTATTTGTTATTATGTTTTTAGTGTACTTATATATATATTTAGTTTAAATATGTGTGTGTGAGAGAGAGCGAGAGAAGAAGAATTGATAGTAAAAGACGAGATTTTTTTTGGTTTGTATGTTTGTGTGTTGGTGTGTGAAATACGAGCAGAGACCAGAGCTTTAATAAAAGATACTAATTGACCGGCGGCGTAGCATACGCCGCTATTTTGCAGGGCCGCCTTAGGCCACTGCAATCTATGCGACCGCAGTTGGCCCCGCACTTTCACAGGACCCGTACTTTCATAGTACCCGCGCTAATTCTAATTCTTTAGAAAACCCATAAAAATCTCCTGAAATACATAGACAAAAATTGTCCTTTTGGGGTGTCATTCAATATGGAAAACGCCAATGCGCGATAAGTAAAAACGGCATTATGCATTACCTGTAATTGTGGCTCGTGTAGTAATTCTGTGAGTAGTAAATAATGAATAAAATGCAAAGACGAATTTATTTTCTAATACAAACTCTTAATTTTCACTTATTTTCCGTATCCCCACCCAAACTTGGTCCCGCGAAATCCATTTCGCATTGGGCCTCACTACGGTTATATCCGGCCCTGCTATTTAGTGACGGGTGAATACAGAGTAGATTACTTGTTCTCTTTCCATGACTTCTTGGTCACAATGGAGAATTCCGGTTCTGCTATTTAGTGACGGGTAATACTACTTGTTCTTCCCCCCCCCCCCCCCGCTCTTTTATTTTTCGTCTAAAAAATTACGTGGGGTAACTCTAGTCCTTCCGACTTGCAGAAATAAAAGAGTGATCTGTCCATTACTTGGTGTCCAAATTCTTGAGCCATGAAGAGAATTATATATATAGATTCTCTATATATTTTATTTGAACCTAATCTATAAATTAAACTGACACTTGAAACTGTATTGTTCTGGAGAGTCTCTGCTACATCACAGAATGTATGACACAAAGTCGACATTATACAAAGATTTCATTGGTTTTATTCATTTCTTTCATTAAAAAGACAAATTAAAAATCAATTTAAAAAATAAAACTAATGAAATCGTGACTAAGTAATTTTTGTCGCCGGTGAAGGGGAGATTATAGATATTCAGTCAGAACGACAGCGTCCTGGGAAGTCTTGATCACACATTCTGTAGTCCTCAGTGTTGCCTACAACAATGTTAAGGGAATCAATTTTTATGGGGAAAAATGGCAGTTGGACTTCACAGAATTAGCCCTACAATGTAAATCAAAACTTTTGGCTCTAGTGAAGCAGATATTGTGGCACATTCAATTATGACTTTATCACTTTGTTTTGTTGCCCTTTGTGTTGTGTATAAGATATTGATGTAACTAAAAATATTCTCTAAAAAAAAGATGCAGTAAAAATAACATGTAAGATGTGAACTTAATCAGACCAGATTGACACCAAGATGTTTGCATTTGTGTTTCAGAGACTCACAATGACAGACAGCTGGAAAATCTTGTCTCTGATGTCCTGCGTGTCTTGCAGCACGTGTCTCGCTGCATCTTTTGTGGTCATTCTGCTTTTCTACTACCTGTTCAATTCCAGAAGTGTTGAGCCAAACAACAATGACTGGTCAAGACTTGGTGTGACCTATCCTAACCTGCCAAGTCGATTTTTTGCGGGAACTAACTTTCGGTCAGTTTTCCTTTGATATTTTAAAAAAGAAAAAAACTTGAATGATCTTAACTCATTTTGTCCAATCAAAACATTTAGTTTACACTAGGACGTAGCGGTGGAGCTTAGAGACCTGTTCTAGTCTTCTTCAATGAAAAGATTAAACCACTTTTGTTTCCAAAGTTTGGCAGAAGATTGTGTTTAAGAGCGTGTGTAAATTCTATGACTAGCTTTTGTATAGCACATTGTGTTATGGACCAATCTCTTGTGTGGAACTCTAGAGGAGGGGAGGGGGGGGGAGAAGGTTTCCGTGCTGCCTTTACAAAAACAATTAAAAATAAATCTGACCAGGATTCGAACTCGAGTAATCAAACAGTCTCTCAGCCAAGTAATCGTGTAACCCTTTCTCTCTAATGTCTATTTGAAATTTGTATCAATCTTCCTAATTAGCGTGACAACTTGAAGATTGTTTCAGTTCATTGATAAGCCTTTGCCTTTTTTCATCTAGTTCTAGCTTGAATTATTCATTGTGTAGTCATTTAAACCTTTTTTTTTTTTAGTGTTTTAAAAAGTTGGATTTAAAATTAACATTTGATTGTGTACATATCACATATCAACAAAAGATCAATTTGTCACAGGCGATGTGAACTTGCATTTTGACAGTGAAAATGAGACATACGCGATGTCGCTGAAAAATGCGCTAAAGGATCGCAACTTAGACCAACTGATAAATGTTCCGACACACGTCAAAGGCCATACTCTTGACTGGATTGTTACAAATGCAAGTGAGCTTATAGCCAAACTCAAGGTCTCAGACCGCGGCTTGTCAGATCATTTTCTTGTACACTTTGAAATGTGCCTACCAAAAGCAAAAAAGCCAAAGAAAAACGTGACTTCCCGTAAACTTAAAGCCATAGATATTGCCTCCTTCAAAATGGACGTGACCTCTTTGCTGTTGCAACAGAACAACACAGACGTTCTCAGCAATTACAATTCTTGCTTGAAAAAGTTCTGGACAGCCATGCACCTCTTGTCACTCGTACAGTCTCAGTTAGGGCATCTGCACCCTGGATGACAGAAGACATAAAGACTGCCAAACTTATTCGCCGACGTGCCGAACGTACATTTCAAAAGGCATGTCTGACGATACATCGACAAATATACATACAAGAAAAAAACAAGGTTAACCGTATGATTAGAGACGCAAAAGCTAGTCATATTCGACAAAAAATCGAAACTTCTGATTCTTCAAAGGAGCTATTTAGGATCACCGCTGAAATGTTAGGGGGAGAAAATAACGAACGTTTGCCGTCATCTATCCCAGTATCTGAACTTCCTGATTCCTTCAATAGATTCTTCATTGGGAAGATTGAGCAGATTAGAAATGAGCCATCCCTCTCATCACAGCTTGACCACTCTCCAAATTTTTCAAAATACTCCTTTTTGCGAGCTTCAGCGTGTATCTGAAGATTATGTCAAAAGTACTATTTTAAAGATGCCAAATAAGTCATGTGACCTTGATCCCATTCCAACTTCCTTGCTCCTTGAATGTTTAGATGAGCTTGTACCTACAATTACTAACATTGTGAACTCTTCACTGACTTCAGGCATTGTACCACAGCAATTTAAGCATGCACTTGTCAGGCCCTTATTAAAGAAATCCAGTCTTGACCCGCAATGTCTAAAAAACTATCGCCCGGTATCAAATCTTCCCTTCCTGTCAAAGCTTCTGGAGCGCATCGTGTTAGCGCAAATTCTTTCTCATCTTGAACAGTACTGTCTCTTGGAAGAATTTCAATCTGCATATAGAAAGTGCCGTAGCACAGAGACAGCAGTGGTCAGGGTACTAAACGACTTTCTTCACAATTCCGACAAAGGCCACATATCAATTCTTTCCATGCTGGACTTGTCCGCAGCCTTTGATACGCTAGACCATGAAATTGTGATGACCAGATTCTCTGCAACTTTTGGTTTAGCAGGAGTCGTCCTAAAGTGGCTTGGATCCTACCTGACGGAACGCACCCAAAGTGTCGTTGTTAGCGGGACGGAATCAACAAGCTTACTTTTGAAGTACGGAGTACCCCAAGGATCAGTTCTAGGCCCAGTACTGTTCACTGTGTACACATATCCACTCAGCGGTGTCATACGACCAACCGGCATCTTATACCATTTCTTTGCCGATGACTCACAGCTTTACGATTCATCAGTACCCTCAGAGGTGTCGCATCTGGCAGAGAAAATCAGTAGTACCGTTGCAAGGGTAAGCGATTGGATGGTTGAAAAAAAACTCAAGATGAACGAAGACAAGACAGAAATAATTAAGATTGGCACTCGGAACAACGTCTCGAAAGTTGAAAGCACAGATTCTCTTTTTATTACTAACTGCCAGCTTCCTTATGTCCATGTAATGCGGAATCTTGAAGTTTTCTTCGACTCAACACTATCTTTCGACCCACACATAACTCAGCTCTGCAAGGGTCTTTATCTGCAGCTGCGTAGATTAGGCCAGATCCGACCATATTTAACAACGGAGTCAACAAAAACGCTAGCTGTGGCATTCATACTCTCCCGCCTTGACTACTGCAACGCCGTGCTAGCAGGTATACCTAATGACAAAATAGCCAAGCTGCAACGTATACAGAACAACGCCGCTCGAATAGTCCTTAAAAAACTCCATTGGCTTCCCGTGAAAGCGAGAATCGATTACAAGGTCGCCACACTTTGTAATCAGTGTATATATAACAACGAGATGCCCTTGTACCTTAGCGAAGTGATTTCTCCATATGTCCTCCAGAGAGCCCTGCGCTCAATGGACTCAACGCTTTTAGTAGTGCCACGTTTCTCCCTCAAAAGCTAAGGTCTGCGGGCTTTTTCAGTTCACGGACCAAAGGTTTGGAACTCGCTCCCCATTTATCTCAGACAGACAACATGCTACACCACTTTTAAGAAGAACATAAAGACCTACTTGTTTAAAACTTTTTTAGATTAACTGTCATCCCGGCTCACGTGTTTTAGTTTGTAATGTTGTTACAGCGCCTTGAGCATACATTTTGTTTGTTAACAGCGCTTTATAAATAAAATTAGTATTATTATTATTATTATTTTACTAAATGACTAAGTTAATAAGTTTTAAGTACTTTTTAAATTTTTTAAAAAATTGTATTGACTTGGATTTATTCCAGGCAACAAGTAGCACTGCTCATTGAACAATATGGCGACATTGTTGGCTTAAAGATCACTAGCCGTATGTGGCTGCTTACTACTAATTTAGATCTCCTGCGAACCATAATGATCAAGGACTTCAACAACTTCGTAGACAGGGCTGATAAGCTTAACTCAAACACACCCCTGGCCAGGTGTTTGTTCTTCGCTAGGGGCAACGACTGGCGGCGCCATCGGCAGGTTGTATCACCGACATTCAGCTCTGGCAAGCTAAAATACATTTCCAAATCTGTAGACCATTCGGCTAAGAGATTGGCCGACTACCTGGCACAGTGTGCTCAAGACAGAACTGTTGTGCCAATTAAAGACGCCAGCGCGCGATATTCTTGCGAGATCATTGCCAAGGTGGCTTTCGGATTAGACGCAAAGTTTGTGAAAAAAGAAAGCTCGGAGTTTTACGAACACGGTAAGAACATGTTGGTTCTCAACCCCGGAAGCATTACGAGTTTTATTCTTATGTTAATGCACAGAGTTCCAAAACTGGTTTACACCTGCAATAAGATGTTTAGATCCGTTCAGCTGTTTGAGGCGGTGAATCTGAAAGCCAACTCTTACTTTCAGGACATTTTAACATCCACCATCGAGGCAAGAAGAAGAAAGAAGAGTTCTGAGTCTGACCAGAAACGCGTGGACTTCCTGGATCTTCTGCTCAAAGCTAACGACAACATCAAAGCCGGACAGCAGGACACTGAGGACGAAGGAGTCAGTCACGAGAAGATTGATCTGAGCAAAGGACTAGACGATGAGGAGGTCATAGGGCAGTCCATGCTGGTCATCTTTGCTGGACTAGAGACTACAGCCACTTCTCTTCAGATGTGTTTATTTGAACTGGCCAAACATCAGGAAATTCAGGTGACATTCATTGACTAATAAGTTTTATTGTTTTATTTACAAAATGTTTATATCATCAAAATGTGACCATCAGTTGTAAATAAACCCAGAATTTTAAAAAATTCTTACTATACAGCATTACTTTTACTATAAACAGCACTGCCTAGACACTCGTCAAGAGACTGAACATTCACAAGACTCCTATAATGAAACATTAACTACTTTGTCAGGATGAACTAAAATTTTAGATAAGATAAGACAATTTTTGATCCAATCAAATGGAAATTCAGTTTGACTACAATTGACAACCTTTACTAGACACTTGGTGAACTATACATTTAACATCTACATTAAAACTTTGGGAATTTCTTTTCTCAAATTCTACATAACACTTGGAACTGACAAAAAGAAGATATACAATTGGGACGCAGTACTTGAAAAATTTGAACAGGTCTTATACATGTATACTGCAACGGGTCTACAGCAGTGTAGTCCATAAACATGTTGTAAAAAAATATTGCTTTAAGCAAAACAATTTGGTTTTAAAATTAGGTTTGATTGTAGTTTTAGTTTTTATTAAAATCTCAGTTATAACTTAGTTGTAGTTTAAGATAAATTTGAGTTTTAGTTTTAGTTCTAGTTCTAATTTTGATACTAGTTTTACAGTGCTACAGAACATGACTATAATTTTTCTTGCTTATGTTTGAATCTAGGAAAAAGTCTACGAAGAGATCACAAGTGTCCTAGCGAATGAAACACCAACCACTGACGACCTTCAAAAGTTGCACTACACAGAATGTGTCATTAGCGAGACGCTTAGGTTCCACCCACCTATCCCATCTATCAACCGGAAAGCCAAAGAAACACGGACGTACAATGGCATCACTATCCCTAAAGGTGCTTGCATCATGATCCCTTTCTGGCATATCTTGATGGATCCCAAACTATGGCCGGAGCCCCATAAATTCGATCCCGAGAGGTTTTCTCAGGATGAAAAGGCCAAGCGTGACCCCATGGCTTTCATCTGTTTCGGTCAGGGTCCGAGGCTATGTCTGGGCATGCGCTTGGCATATCTGGAGCTGAAACAGGCGCTGGTTCATGTTCTGAGGAGGGTGAAGGTCGTGCTAAACGACAAGACGGAGCCCAAGTTGGGCTGTGATGTCGAGGTCAAACAATTTGGGCTCTTGACGCCTGTCAAACCAGTTCTTTTGGCGTTTGAGAAAAGAGAAAGTGGAGCATCCCATTAGGACAAGCAGCGCCCCAGGAACTGTCAAAGGAAACTCTTTGAGGAAACTAGTGTGATGGTCATATTTAGATTATTGAAATAACTCTATATGTTTTTTGTAATTTGTTAAGCTTCGAAATTGTCAAAATCTATTAAATGTCAAATTAAAGCAGTCGAAAAATTGAAAAGCATTCTTATATAATATTCCTAAAATACAGGCTGACTGACTGATCAAGAAATCTTTTCAACTAGTAAAGGAATTCGCTCGCATGAAATTTCGAACGCATGTTCCTTTTACCACTTATGTCCTTACTTAGACGCGGTTTTGACAGATTCGCAACCTGAACACCACAATTTGCGATACACCGCAAGCTTTCTATTAAACCTTTGTACTTTATTTTCGATATTTCCCCCAAATGACCACATCCTATGTATAAAGCATAAATAGAAATAGGACAAAAAATAAGACTTTCTGTTTGATCTTTTCTTTTTCCCAAAGTCCATTTGTAATTTATGCCTTATTGTATTTTCATTTCCGCTTCCTTTAGATAAAGACTAGATCTATAGGTAGAGACTAGATCTATAGGTAGAGACTAGATCTATAGGTAGAGACTAGATCTATAGAATCAAAAAGATAGAATCTTTTTTTTTTGACAGTAGTGTCTGGACTCTAAATAATTTGGAGAGTGTACGAGTGTAAATAAATAATACCAGCACTGTCTTTTCCTTTAGACATAGAAAAATAGAATAGACTTCAAACAATGGTCAGAGTGAATGACCAACAGGCCTGTTGTATTATCAGTTGTGTTTTCGGGGACGGGAGTTGTTATTTTATACATTCATGTGTTCTGTAATTCACAGGGTTATTATGAATACATTGTGTAAGCGGGAAAGGGTAACAAAACTGGATGAAATGAATGATTGCTTTTATTCAAGTGTTGGTAAATAGGGTGTTTGAAAAGCAACATAGAGTCTATTAAATATTTACATTGAAATTATACGTAACACAAACTTTTTAGTTGTTTAGAAAGGGAAATTATAAAAGTGATACTAGAATTTACGGCCAAAAATTATAAGTGTGTGTGTCGTGTGCGTTAAAAGCAGGTCATTCCAATTCAAGTCAATAATCTACGTCAGATATCATTAAGATGCGCAGGATACAAAGAGAAAAGAAATAGGGAGTTTCAGAGAGAGAGAGAGATGGCTGGAAATGATCGCTAGAGGAAGTGATTAGGCTGAATGGATAATAAAACTCGACTCCTGTGGGAGTGTAAGGAAGTGCGAGAGCATTCTCATGGCACAGTGCTGAGTTCTAAGAGATCTTCTACGACCTTGTAGGTAATCTAGGCACCGTTCTTCAAGAGTCAGTTTCATCAATAATTAGTCCTTCACGGTTAGCTTGGTATACTATAGGAAAAAGGCGGGGTTCCCGGTGTGCTCGGCCTTTGGCCATATATTTTAGTGCGTGCGCTCGGAGTGTGCGACTAATTGGAAATAGCTGTGATAAATATTAGCCTTAGCTTGGACCTCTTCCAGACAGAGCGCTTTGTTCAATCAGACTTACAAACCTAGAGATCCAAAAGTTTCGGCTCAACTCTTGAGTTGACAGTAAATGATGAAAGAAAAGAGAGTGCGAAAAGGAAAAAGAAAGAGAGCGGGCCGTTCCAATTCAATGTAATAGACACTAGAATTCACGGTCTAGAAAGTTTGATATGGGGATCATTAAACTCCGGGCAGTTTATTGAAAGTTCAAAAGAAGGGGTTGTTCCGTCCAAACTAAACAACATAGCCTGTGAACAATCAACGGGTGTGTAGTACTTGTTATATGTTCTTAGCCTTTAGCTGTGCTCAGAATGGTCAAGTTTATGTACATATTTTATATTTTATTTTGCGTTTGTCACAAAACTTAAACTATCAGCTGAGACTCAGCAAGTTATCGGGTTAGATACCAAGGTTCGTAATGGTTTTTAATAATAAGTCTCGTATTTAACGCGAGGCTAATTTCTGTGTGGGAACAAATCGGTTCAAAAATAGAAGGGCTTTAGTTCGAGTCATGTGGAAGGTTGTGGAAACTTTTCTTGAAATTGTAGATAGATGTCGAGTATATCGATTAGCCCATTGTTAAAGGGAAACTCCGATGGTTTTGACAATATTTGATATAATATGTGTTTTGATTTACAGATAATGAATATAAGATTCTTTTTTTTTTCTTTGCAATAACTTAGTAATTGATGTTTTTCTGACATAATTTTCCTGCGCATCCAAAACAGTCAGACTTTCACCGGGTTTCTATGTGACGTCACAAAGGTGTTTTAATCTATTGACTTATTGTATAACAGGAGACCATACAGCAAAGTTTATATTCTCGTAAAAGAAATATATCTTCGTCTATGCAGTTAGATCTAGGATCTTGTAAGCAAAGAAAAAATGCATATTAAAAGTAGATTTACATGCTTGACTAACCACGGCAGTGTGTATTTTCTCGCCAGACCACTCAACACACAACAATCACTATCGCTTGGTTGTCTTGTCATGACCGACTACACGAAGTCTCGACTAGCCTTACACTGACCAGTTTGTTCGAATCAGTCAGACACACGATCTATTTACTTCTTGGGACAGAGAGAGGCTTAGATGAAAATGCCTTTTTTTCTCGAGTTGATCATCCTAATGCTTTTAGATCTATCTATACATGTATATATATATAAATATCATAGCTCTGGACTAGGCCGTCACTAAGCCTAACAGCCTAACAGCTACTGTAAGAATGAAGCGATACGATTGGTTAAATCTAGTTTCTCTTGCAGTAATGTTTAGGGAAGTGACGTATGAACTAGCTTAAAACAAAATCTCATAGAACCCCGTTTCTTTTTAGATGTCAAGAATTTACTGACTAATGTATTTAATATAAATGTTTCTAAGCATTTAAATAAAAAATGGTAAAATGTTTACTTTTACAACTTTTTACGCAGAATTTAAATATGTCAATAACTCAAATTCGAAAAACCATTGGATTTGTATCTAAGTTCAACCAAAAAAAAAAAAACACACACACACACACACAGCGTTAGTCTTTGAGTTGGTCAAGCAACACTTCCTTGAGTCAACTGTTGGTCAGCGAAATCTGTGACCTTACGATTCAGTTCACCTATGGACCACTAGCTAAAACTGTGGTGACTATTACACTAACAAACAGAAACAACACTGAAATCAGATAGTCAATAACACATTTTATTTATTCCATTTTGAACTGGCCTGACATATTGATTACCTCCTCTTGTAAAAGTGGAGTTGAGATTTTATCTCTTTTCATAAATATGTAGTTCTTGTGTACATTGGATTCATTCCATGTCACTGACCACAGCCGCTGACCGCTCATTAAGTCCATGACTAGTTTTTAACAAAGTAATTTGTTTCCCCTGAACAGTGCTTGTAATAGTGAAATGTTGATGAGTGACATGTCAGTGTAGATGTCAATGTAGATGTCAATGTAGATGTCAGTGTAGTCATAAGCTTCTAAATACTTTTATTGATGTCTTTTATTTTAAATTAAACTCGTTAATTCAGTACCTGTGCTACGAGGGAGTCACGTTAAAACAAAAAACTAAACGACAGGAAGCCGAAATAAAATGGTCAGTAAAAAAAAAGTCGTTTGCCGTATGGGCCAAAGTTTGTCTAAATGGTTTCATTTGACGGCTAGTGAGGTCATTGTCCACAATGAAAGAAGAGATGATACTTTGTGTGCGGCTCATCAGTCTCGTGTTGAATTTGAGCTATCAATGAAATTGTCAGTTTGGTCTCATCGGTCAAGTTTGGAGAGACAGGAAATGACGGAGACAATGGGAGGAAGAGGTACACAATTGAGGCTTTATAGTTCCAGGGAAAAATAAAACAAGTATTTTGAGGCTTTTAAATAGCAATGAAAACGCCTCGATGCTGCCTCCATCACGCTCTCTTGAAGCCTCTTATTATTCGCCATGTGGACTCACAGCTTCATGTCTGCCCTGTTCTACGTCACGAAGTAATGACCCCTAAAAAAGTGGACACCATTCATTAACTCGTGTTGTTTTTCAAAATACGTTTAATGACCTCAAATACACGCACCATTGACCTTTAGCGTCTTTCTTTAACCAGGTTAGACTGACACGGTTAAGCTGACATAAACCCGCACACACACCTTTAAATGGCAAGTACAGAACAAATAAAGTGTTGACAACTTCGAGCATTTCGAAAAGACACAGCATCAACTCCGGCCTGAAGAGAATATCTAATATCTACATGGTTACCACAGACACTTGCACGCTCAGATTTACAGGTTACCACAGACACTCGCACGCTCAGATTTTCAGGTTACCACAGACACTCGCACGCTCAGATGAGGACAGAAATCAAATTATTTAAAAAACAATTGACATTGACAATGTATTTGATGAGACATGTCAGTAAACCAAAGCTGCAAATAATAATTGAACTTATTAAATGTTCTCATACTTTTGTATTTATTTATTACAATGAATCACAGTATTCACAGACATACACGAGCAGTGAGCTTTTCTTTAGACTCTTAAGTGTTGTCTCTGAGTCAATGAAAAACTATTTCTATTTTTGACAAATGTGTCTGTGCCTTGACCAGCCAAGACGATATATATATATATATATATATATATATATATATATATACAAATCCTTTTTAATGATTACATAAATAGCACAAAAAAATCTGGTTCAACTAAAAATGTTATGTAGTACACAAAACCTTAAATGTCCGCCCCCCTTCTCCCTCCCCCAAAACACAGATAAAAAATCGCGAATGTTTAAATCTACTCGATTTTATAATGTTCTAATGATAGTCCTTTTGATCAAGACTTAGAAGGTTGACCATAAGAGATTGTGAGTTTTGGTTTCTAGGAACGCGCTTTTGATGATGTCATTTTTGCATACTTGTTTTTGCTTCTGTTGTGTGATGAGGCTAGATCTCCTGTGAGTTTCTCTTATGGGTTTTCTTCCCCAGTATTGGGTAAGTTATTTATTTACTGTATTAGTCTTCGTGGTGTAGCTCGAAATTCGTTGTTCCTACGATCGTGTGGACGGCGATCTCAAGGAATATGTATTTTCTGTAATAGGGACGCAGGCTTGGGACTCTGTTGGAGTCAAGCTCGAGTTACAGTGTGGTTTGATATGGCCCGTATATCTAAGGCCTTGAGTGTAGGATGTGTCGTGATTGAATTATGGCCCCGAGGGAAGGTGTGATATGTTTCGTTGCCTAATATGTATACCTTGTGTTTCCTTTGAACATACTATTGACTTTTAGTTGTCACTCATGTCATCATATTTCATACATTCATTAAATTGTTTAAAGTACAACCTTGTTGTTAATTAATGGCCATTAACTTACGTTGTCATTAATATTGTTCACGTTGAACAACTGTTGGGATTGATTAAATGTTCAGTTGAATAATTTTTATTCAATGTGTGTATTTTACATGCTATTACCTTTATGTTATTGCGTTACTCTGTTCGGGTTAGGGTACGGGACCATAATATCATACCCTAGCTAATCTGAAATCCCACCCTGACATACAGCAGGTGTCACTTTTCTAGGAAAATTGTTACAACCGTTTTCGAGAACCATTTTCGAGAACTGTGGCCAGATTCCAAGTTCCATTTTTTATATATATTTCTGCCAAAGATTATGCAAGCTGGATAGAGGAATTGTAAACACATCAACTGTTCATTACTAAAAAAAACAACTCATATTTCTCTATACAAATGTAAACGAAACAATAAATATCCTGAGACAAATGGAAGTTACAGTTAGTAACTTGTCATGCAAACATTTTGCAGTTCAACAAATGTGTATGTTTGTAGAGTGTGCGTGCTGAGTCAAACCAATGGGCCTGCTTCTATTTGATCACTGTGAGAGGTCAAGGACGTCAAACAATGGTATCGTCTCGGACAGAAGTGTGCTTCAGGCCTTCTGACACGTGACGATCTCTGCTATACTTGAAGCACTATTTCATAACTCCGGGCAGGGTCTATGATAACGTGTCAACAACTAATCTAGGGTCATGACCTTTGATGGTGCTGGTTTAAAAGTGGACTTGACACTGTGTTTGGGAACAAATAATTCTTGCTCCTTATGTTGTGATGAAGATGAGATCAAATCTGACCTTTTTTTTTCTTAGGAGAGATTTCTCACAGATTGATTAAACAGTAGATGAAGACAACTATTTCTCACAGCTTGATCCAACAGTAGATGAAGACAACTATTTCTCACAGATTGATCAAACAGTAGATGAAGACAACTATTTCTCACAGCTTGATCAAACAGTAGATGAGGACAACTATTTCTTACAGCTTGATCAAACAGTAGATCAAGACAACTATTTCTGACAGCTTCATCAAACAGTAAATCAAGACAACTATTTCTGACAGCTAGATAATACAGTAGATGAAGACAACTATTTCTGACAGCTAGATAATACAGTAGATGAAGACAACTATTTCTGACAGCTAGTTAATACAGTAGATGAAGACAACTATTTCTTACAGCTTGATCAAACAGTAGATCAAGACAACTATTTCTGACAGCTTCATCAAACAGTAAATCAAGACAACTATTTCTGACAGCTAGATAACACAGTAGATGAAGACAACTATTTCTCACAGCTTGATCAATCAGTAGATCAAGACAACTATTTCTCACAGCTAGATAAAACAGTAGATCAAGACAACTATTTCTCACAGATTGATCAAACAGTAGATGAAGACAACTATTTCTCACAGCTTGATCAAACAGTAGATGAGGACAACTATTTCTTACAGCTTGATCAAACAGTAGATCAAGACAACTATTTCTGACAGCTAGATAATACAGTAGATGAAGACAACTATTTCTGACAGCTAGATAATACAGTAGATGAAGACAACTATTTTTGACAGCTAGTTAATACAGTAGATGAAGACAACTATTTCTTACAGCTTGATCAAACAGTAGATCAAGACAACTATTTCTGACAGCTTCATCAAACAGTAAATCAAGACAACTATTTCTGACAGCTAGATAACACAGTAGATGAAGACAACTATTTCTCACAGCTTGATCAAACAGTAGATGAAGACAACTATTTCTCACAGCTAGATAAAACAGTAGATCAAGAAAAATATTTCTCACAGCTAGATAAAACAGTAGATCAAGACAACTATTTCTCACAGCTAGATGAAACAGTAGATCAAGACAACTATTTCTCACAGCTATATAAAACAGTAGATCAAGATAACTATTTCTCACAGCTAGATAAAACAGTAGATCAAGACAACTATTTCTCACAGCTAGATGAGACAGTACATCAAGTCAACTATTTCTCACAGCTAGATGAAACAGTAGATCAAGACAACTATTTCTCACAGCTAGATGAAACAGTAGATCAAGACAACTATTTCTCACAGCTTGATCAATCAGTAGATCAAGACAACTATTTCTCACAGCTAGATAAAACAGTAGATCAAGACAACTATTTCTCACAGCTAGATGAAACAGTAGATCAAGACAACTATTTCTCACAGCTAGATGAAACAGTAGATCAAGACAACTATTTCTCACAGCTTGATCAATCAGTAGATCAAGACAACTATTTCTCACAGCTAGATAAAACAGTAGATCAAGACAACTATTTCTCACAGCTTGATCAATCAGTAGATCAAGACAACTATTTCTCATTTTGAATTCTTTAGACTTAGAACTCTCTTTTACAAGAAAACCTTAAATGGAGACTTGACATTCGACGAACGTTCGACAGATCGACTTCATTCTAAAAGTCGAATACAAACGAGGACGTATGTTACTTATCTACAAAGACTATTGGATGCCATCAAAGTGTTGTCAGACACCAGCATCAAAAATAAATAAATTTGATTGCCAAAGAATGTTACTCTATAAGATTATTGAACGTCTATGTTGCAGACACAAAAGTTAAACAGGAAAAAGCTGAGAACATGTAGATCTGCAGTGCTAAACAAACTGTATACAAATATGTTTGAAAAAAAACATAGCTTTTCAACACTTCTTCATTTTGTGCACCGGGTACACCAACATTGCAAGCTATTTATAGTTCTCTAATAAATCTAGAACAGTAACTATTTGAGGACTGTCTACATCCACACAGGACCGCGAGTTTAATTTTTTCTTTTGATTAAGAATTACAATAAACCATAAAAGAACCTATAATGGGGCTATTATTAAAATCCACATTAAAAATGAAACTTTGTTGATTGTTTACATTCTCATCTCCCTGGAAACAGATTGTAAAGTTTTCATTGATTCCAGCCAAGAGAGTTAACTCCGTAACTCGTAGCTTTAGACCTACAGATTGATGTCTAACTGGCCTGATACCGACCCAACAGGTTTTAAAAACTGGACTATTGACGGAGTCCTGCTCCAACCAACTAGGTCTAAAAGCTGGACTATTGACTGACTACTGCTCGAACCAACTAGGTATAAAAGCTGGACTATTGACTGACTACTGCTCGAACCAACTAGGTCTAAAAGCTGGACTATCGACTGACTACTGCACCAACCAACTAGGTCTAAAAGCTGGACTATTGACTGACTACTGCACCAACCAACTAGGTCTAAAAGCTGGACTATTGACTGACACATATTCCCAAGGCCTCAAACTTTGGGCTCTTGTTCTCTGCCAGGAGTAACCCAGAAATAGTCCAGTGATTTTTTTTTTTTTTTGTCTATTGATACATTGAGGTATAACACATGGTTGGTCTAGCAGTGAAGATTAGTAGAACATTGTGGCTGACACCCTCCCAGCAAATTATAGATCTCCTTATTTGACTAAACTGAGCTTATATTAATTAACTTACTAAGTTTGTCTGTCTTGCAGGATTCCTTCCATTCAAGTTGGAAAGTAACATATTGTCGATAACAACATATGAATCAATAAAAAATATTAATAAATTACTTCATTAATGATTTTTGGTATAGAAAATGGAAAATAAATTTTGTAGGATTGAGAGGAAGTAATGAAAGGAACGGTTCTTTCCTTTATATAAGCAATGTTTTAAATAAAACACACACACGCCCGCACGCACACACACACACACACACAACAAACATATACAAAGACCAGCTTAGGCGCCAACTTGTCTTAACTGACATAGAAGACAGGACAGACGCTGACGCGAAAAGAAAATCTAAATCGACCACCTGCGGACAATGGTTATGCTTGCCCTGGATGTGGCAAAATATGTAGGTAACAGTTGGGAATGCGCAGCCACCGGAAATACTGCATTTCTCACTAATCTTCGGTTTAAAAACCCTTACCAGTGGGTTTTAAGTTTAAAACTCCCTACCAGGGGTTTTTAATTTTCAAACTTCCTACCAAGGGGTTTTAAGTTTAAAACCTTCTACCAGGGGGTTTAGCCTTTAAATCCCCCTCTTCTACAAAACAAAACAAAAATGCAAACGACAATCCCCAAACTCCAAGAGCATATCTAAGGAAGATTTTGATTTTAAACCCTTCTCGAAAATTTACTATAAATTCCTTCAATTTAAAAAAGCAAATTACACACTCAAATTTGTATGAGCGTAGCCAAAGGGGTTTTGAGTTTAAACCCCTCTTCAGCTGGGTTTGAAGCTAAAAATACCTCTTTAATATAAAAAAAAGCAAATTACGCACTTAAAATACTATGAGCATAGCAAAGGGTTTTTTTTTAGTTTGAACCCCCCCGCCAGATCTTGTGTAGTGACCCAATGGTGCTGCACATCAAAGGATAGGTGCAAGTGAATGCAAAGTTAGATGTGAACCTGGCCTAATTAGTTCCCCTTTCAGACCTTGTGGTCTATAGGGCAGATGATGTAAAGTTCATCTGTTTTTGTGGCCTACGGTTAACGAGGGTGTCATGTAGCCAGCACAACGACCAACCGCCTTTACTTTTCCCCAACTAATGTCAGGTACCCATTAGAGCTGGGTAGACTCAGAGGCGCCCAAGGGTTTCGAAGTTGAAAATCCCAGTCTTCACCAGGATTCGAACCCGGGACCCTCGGTTCGGAATCTAAGCGCTTTACCGAGCCTCTCCTGGTCTTTACGTAATGTAATTGTTTTGAAAAGGCTTAATCTTTTATTCTGATTTGTCTGTAGCTCTTCAACGAAAATTCATAAGCAAATGAAATTTATAAGATTACTATTCGTTTTAAATTAGGTCTAACTTATAGTGCATACTAATTAGCTTTCTCTCTTTAAAAAACTGCTTGCATAACTGATTTTAAAAATTAGATTTTTCGCTTTCAGGAAAAAAGAAGTAGCCGTTGCATCAGAACTTTGAATGGTCTAAAATATTGTGATGTCGGATTTTCAATATCTTTTCTAGTTTACGAGATCTAAACGGGACAGACGAACAGACATTTCGCACAAAACTAATAGCGTCTTTTCCCCTTTCGGGGGCCGCTAAAAAAGCAAATTGCTCTAAAATTCTTTGAGCGTAGCCAAGCCAATGGGGGGTTTTGAGTTTCAACCCCTCTCCTCCAGATGGCGTTTTTTAGAGTTTAAAACCCCTCAAGATAGTTTTGAGTTTAAAATCCCCCCACAGAGCGTTTTAAGGTTGAAAGCCTCTCTCTTCAATATTATTTCTAAAGCAAACTACAGTCACCAAATTCTATGACCGTAGCTAAATTTGGTTTTGAAAAAAAAAAAAAAAAAACAGCAACTCCAGATATATTTTAGTTTAAAACTCCCCAACAGATTATTTTGACGATAAAACTCCTTTTTTTCCCTTTACATCTAAAGCAAAATAGTCACCTAATTCCAAGATCGTAGTTAAGAGAAATTACACATGTCTACTAGTGGCTGGGTTCCATTAATAAAGTGCAATAAATAGTCATCTGCCGAAATTGAAAAGCACTAAAGATGGCTCTACAAAGATGGCTAAGATGGTTTTTTGGAGTAGTTAAAGAGATCGGGTCTAAGTCAAGGAAATCCTATGCCGAAGTGGGAGTCGACCCCTTAGTAAGGTTGTGACAGAGCGTCGCATGAGGTTGCTGGACATGTTCTCCGACTTAATGAATTACGCATAATAAGAGTTGCGATGACATCCTTGTACAACTTGGCGCCACACTTTCATGGAGGTCCTCAGAGCATGTGGGAAGAGGCTTCAGACATTGCCTGTGACAGATTTTTGTGGAAACAGCTTGCCAGCAAATGCCCCGAACGGCGCGGGAGGGTCAAAGTCAGTAAGAATAGCACATTAGATTTTTGAAATAAAACTTTTTAATAGCAAAATAATGCACTGTAGGTACCTCAGAATATGCATTTAGTTGGCTTTCAATACCAGAAATAGTGATTAGCTCTCAGCGCTCCTCCAGACCCCTTGCTGGCAAGGGCGAGGTGTCTACAATTTTTTCCATAACTCCAGGAAGAACCTATTCAAGGGCACAATAAACGTCTTCCAAAAGAATGAAGGCCAGAATGTAATAGAGATTAATTATGTACACACACCACACACACACACACATCCATACAAATATTTTTTTTTTCGGGGGGGGGGGGCAGAAAAAAATCTTCACCAAACCCCCACCCCCGAAAAAAATCCTGGCTACGCCCATGATATATATATATATATATATATATATATATATATATATATATATATAACAGAAAGTAAGGCGTATGTATGTATAAATGTATTAATATTTATTTATTTAAAAATATTTATATAGATTTATAAATATCTGTTACCAGTAAAGTTCGAAATCCGGCATTCATAGAAACAAGGTCATTGATCATCTAAAGGGGCATTAAGTCATAAACTAAAATACCAACTTTGATGGACATTTACTTAGTACTGCTTGTTTTGGTCACTCCACAGTAAATAGCACGCGGAAGAGCACTCGTGCGTACAGTGGATCAATTGAGTGATGGTGTTAACCTTAGCACGACTTCAGCAAAACTCTGTTAATGAAGGACTGAGTCTATATTTAACTGGCTGCAGTCATCGTCTTAGACTTTGGCATCATCGACTGTATCATAAGACGTCATTAGCAATTTTAGTCAAACTCGTCATTGAGGTTACTAGACTAGGATAAAATATTATCGACCATGACCTTTTGAAACAGGATTTGTCCGCCTCCCATGCGGGTCACGGCGAGGTGGTAAATATGAGGAATTAATTATTTCATTAAAACCTAGTTGGAAGAGAGAGATGTTTTCTTAGACTATAGAACAGAAAAAACAAAATAAAAAACTAACCTGTTAACATTACACATTAAAGTTATTCATCCTTTAAAAACTTTGAGGCTTCCATCTACCCTTCCCATAATGACACGCCCCTCCAGCTAAAATACAATCATTCCATTCTGCCAGCCAAACACAAGGGGTAGGGTTTGAATCCTGATCTGTAGCAAAGTATACCTGTTTTTTTTTTTCTGTAGCACAATTATTTTGTATGTACTTTAAGACTTTAAAAGTTCCCCCCTCCCCGGCCAAATAGTTACACACCCACTATTTCTGTTCTATGAGGACAACTAAAATATACACATTGATTAGGGACTTTAGCTTTTTTTTTTGTATTGTACATGGAGGGAAAGAAAAGAGAAATTCCTCTCATATATTTGAATAGATGTGATCAAACTTCACGTCTAAACAACAAACCAGATCTGTATTATGTCCCAACCTCCCCCCCCCCCCCCACCTCATAAGCCCACCCTCCTTAGCATGTTACACAATCATGGCCCCGTGGTTTTGATATAAGCTCTGACACTCCACAATACACCAGATTGTCTTATATAAATACTTGAAAATATCTTCAGATCATTCCAGCCTAGTGGAACAAAACAAAATCAGACAGGCGCAAAACACAGACTCGATAGATAATCAAAACACATTAAATATTCATCATATTCAGACGCCAGGTAATTTATCGTCCGATTAATTATAATAATAATAATTATTAATTATTTATTTATATAATAAAGTCAGTTATTTCAAAAAAAAATCTTTCATAGTAAGAAGACTTAGTAATAGTTATAATTAGCTTATATTTAAAATAAAATTGGCCGTTTTTAAAATGTAGTTCATATTCCAATATTAATTTGATTTAAAACAAGATTCTCAGTATTTAAAATTGGAAGATTATTTTTAAAAAAAAAGACCTCTAGAACTTGAGTCGTGTTGTTTTTATTTGACTGTCTCTTCGCCTGTTGTTTCATTAAGAGATGTGTTACATATCTAGAAGTACAAAGTAATCCATCATTGAAAGCTCGTGTCACGCATTCCTCAATGTTTCTTTTTTTTTTTTAACAGTCTGTGCCAAGAAGAGTGACCAATGGCTACTTCATTGGATACTCAAGACTTTCCAGGGGTCAGTACATATTTCCTCGCTGCGGTCATCGGTCTGCTGGTCTTCTACTACTATAAGAAAATGACCCAAGGAGACGAGTGGATCAGACTTGGGGTCAAATGTCCTCGGTTGTCCCCTTTCTTTTTCTTTGGAGAGGATTTCAGGTTGGTAACCATAGCAACACAATGGCGACTAGGCTCAACAAACCCTAATGATGGCGTGCTATGCTATTAGTAGTATTGTTGCTATTTACGTGCATTCAAGAGTTAATGCTCTTATCTGACTAGAATCAAGATTTGTATCAGCCCTGAAACGCCGTCACAGACTAATGAACAAACAAACGGACCGATTAACGAACGAACTAAAAGACTAAAACACAGACTAATAGTCCAACAGACTTTTCGCAAAAACTAAAAATGGATTTCTATGAACCAAATAAAAAGTACATGATTTCAAACATTTTCTCAGTGCATTTGATATCAGTTCATAGCTTAATATTCACTTTTTTCTCTTTTTAATTGCTAACTAATTGGAGAAAGATCTGCAGACGAATAAAACATCCGCCAATAAAACCAAACATTGTAGGAAAATATTTTCTGTATTCAGATTTTTTAATTTAAAATTTGTTAAAAGTGAGTAAGTTTCATTAACACACTTTTTCAGAATATGGGTCCTCTTTTTTTTTACCCATCAACTCAAGAAAACATAACGTAACTATAACATACGCAAAAGTAGCAGTGAGATTAATCACAAATGAATATTAACAGTTGAATAGAGTTACACTTGAGTAAAATCACTAAATTTAGAGACATTTCAGCCAGAAGACAGTAAACACATAGATTTCAAATATAAAAACAAATTCTAATGAAATACCCTGAAAAAGAAAATAAAAGAGATATTACTTATTGGTATGTGCTAGAATGAATTCGTTTTATTGCCTTTTCTTTCCTAGTGCCATAGAGCATGGAACGGGTTGCCTGAATCAGTCAAAAAACCAAAGACTTATTAAAATAGAAATCTCTATTTAACATGGACGATAAGAACTTCTGAATAATGTACGATATGCGATCGAGTTGTAGAGTTGTTTGTAGAGTGCTTGCCAACATTGTACAGATTTCAAGTTACACAAACTGTTTGTATAAAACTTTGTATTGACACACCGTTACTTTGAGATTTCAAATTGAAACTATTATTCGAAATCGCGTTCCGAATCGCGTGTATTGTGCTGTTTATTTGAAGCAACTTATTTTTTTTTTTTACTTAAAATGTATTTGTTTTTAAATACACATACACCATTTAAAAGAATAAAAACAATGTTCTCTAACATCTAGCGAAGGCACAGATAGAATGTGGGATAGTGCACACGGAAACAAACTCTAAAATATAATTAAAATGTTTTTGCTATTGATCACATGAAGTTAAGTTTAAAAAAAAATTTTATTTGTGTTTTTATTTTCAAGCTTAAACGTTACAGAATGTAATTATCGTTAATATTATGTTCCGATTTATCTGGAATTCTCTTTTTTTCTCTCATTATATATACCAATATCAGGAACAATGTATTATACATACTTAAAACTATTGCGATGTTTCGGAAGAAAAATTAAAGGTTAATCGAAATTTCAATAGCTTTCAGTAGTTTTGTTTTTTATATTAACATGAAGGACAGACAGACGAAATGCACAAAAATGCGGCTATAATTCTCTTTAGATGAATTTTATTAGAGCTCAGTGCACAAATGTCTATGAACCCTCGTTAAATCTCTCGTGTTAATAAAGACATTTTTTGTACTAATCCATTGTGACGTAATGGCATTTTTTTCCTTTGACGTGATATGAATGAATTCTTAAAATGTAATGCTAAAAACAATTTGGTGCACCAATGTCTATGAACCCTCGAAAACTGGCTCGTATTGATGAAGACATTTTTTAGTCTAAGTGGGCCGTGCGACGTAGTTGATATTTTTCCTTTGACGTCATACGAAAATAATTCTTTAAATGAAATGTTCAAACAACTCAGTATAGTAATGTTTATTAAACATCAGGCCGTGTGACGTAGTTGATTTTTTTCCTTTGAAGTCATATGAAATAATTCTTTAAATGAAATGTTAATACAACTCAGTATAATAATGTTTATTAAACCTCGTTATCTGACTCGTATTTTAAAGAGACATAAAAGCTACATTTAGATCTCATTTAGATTTTTAAGACTAGAGCTAGATTTTTTACAGTATATCTAGATTTTTAAGACTAGATCTCTATTTATATTATAATTAAAATCATTGTGGATTCTAGATCTAGAATTTCTAGTCTAGTTTAGAATGATTTAGATTAGATCAAGATACAGAATTTCAATTTCAACATCTGAAACATGTACAACAGAAAAAAAAATTTACAACGGCAAATGAATCTTTGAAACATTATTACTTTTGACAATCAAAATAAAATCACGTCTTGAATATTCCTTGCGAATAGGCGGATCAGACAAGGATCAGACGGGGGCCGCCTCTGAGTTTGTGGGATAACACAAACTCTCTTAATAATCTTGTTTTTATTTCTGTTTTTCTGTCTCTCTTTATGCATTTGTTCTTTCGATGAGGTTTCTCCCTTATTTGACAACCTCCAAGTTGGTGACTTCTCTACGTCACTAATCAAACTAATCACTAGCTTCCAGAGACAAATGTTGGAGAGAATTCCCCAGAAACAAGATGACCAAGATGACCAACATAAATGACATTTTTTTTCAAATCAGTTTTTCTAACAATTTTTGTAATCTTGTAAATTTTTAGATATTTAAAAATATAGAAAAAAAAACTTCTCTTAATTATTCTTCAATGATTTTCTTCTTTCATTGGTTCAAAAACTTAATGACGCATTGAAGTGAGCTTTTGTTTTTCTCGATTCATGGGTCATCATGACATGTTTTCTGGAATGAACTTCTAAAAGAACTGAACGTTAATTAATCGATTGATAATAAGTATCAATAAAACCAAAATGAATGAATAATGTCCTGGACATATGACTTTTAAAAGCCTATTTTCTCATGACTATATCATTGCGTGATTTGTCTTTCTTTCAGAAAGTCGATGAGTAGTTTGTTGGACCAATATGGCGACACTTTTGGAACCAGAAGTCGCTTTGGAGTCTCTTTGTTTACGACCAACCTCGACCTCTTGCGTCACATTTTCATCAAGGACTTTAACAACTTCGTGGACAGAGGAAGCGACATAGTCTCCCATTCTCCCTTCGCTGAATCGCTTTTCTTTGCCAAGGGCAGCAACTGGCGTAGACATCGGCAGATTATCTCCCCTACCTTCACTTCCGGGAAGCTGAAACTCATTGCCAAAATTATCGAGAAATCCGCAGAAAACTTGACCAGTCATCTGGAGAGATTTGCCAAGAGCGGAGAAACAGTCCCCATCAAGGAGACCACTGGCCGGTTCACATGTGAAGTCATCGCCAAGACTGGATTTGGTCTGGACGTTTCTTTCATAGATGAGAAAGAATCTGAGTTTGTTGATCACGCCAAGAAGTTTTTGTATAACGCACATGGACTCGGTCGCTTCATCGTTCAACTCTTGTTCTTCATTCACCCGACAGCTTTCAAACTTTGTAACAAAGTCTTCCGAAACACACAGCTCTTTGACCCCGTCAGTCTCCGCTCCAACGAATACTTCCGAACAGTCCTTAACACGACCGTGGCTCAGAGAAGGGAGACAAGAAGACAAGGGGAGAGAAAGCGACACGTTGACTTCCTGGACTTGTTGTTAGCGGCCAATGAAGCCGTGAAGTCTGGACACTTGGAGACAGCCACTGAGGAGGAGGACACAGCGGTGTCATGGAAGTCCAAAAAGGCGTTAAAGGAACTGACGGACGAAGAGATTTTGGGTCACTCTATGTTGATTATATTCGCTGGACAAGAGACTACTGCTACTGCCCTTCAGATGTGTTTGTACTCCCTAGCCTGCCATCAAGACATACAGGTAGTATTTGTTTGTGTTAATAACCAATACTATTTGACTTAAAACATAAGCTACTTTTCAGAAAAAAGGAAATTAAAATAAGCTAATTTTTTTAGACATAAAGAAAGTAAGATAAGATACTTTTGAGACACAATGAAACTAAGATAAGTTACTTTTCATGCACAAGGAAAGTAAGATAAGCTACATTTTTTAGACATAAAGAAACTAAGATTAACTACTTTTCAGACATAAGGAAACTAAGATAAGCTATTTTTCAGACATAAAGAAACTAAGAGCGGTTGTTTTTCAGACATAAGGAAACTAAGATAAGTTACTTTTCAGACACAAGGAAACAACGATAAGCTACACATAAGGAAACTAAGATGGGCTACTATTTATACATAAGGAAACTAAGATTAAATACTTTTAAGGCATAAAGAAACTAATATAAGCTACTTTTCAGACATAAGGAAACAAAGATAAGCTATTTTTTCAGACATAGGAAAGTAAGATAAGTTACTTTACAGAAATAAGGAAACTAAGATTAGCTTTTTATTTTTTTAGACATAAGGAAAGTAGTTTTTGTCTTTAAAAGCTTAGATCTAGATTTAACGAAGGTCTGAAACAGACAGCCTGATGTAGGAAATACATCTGATCAACTTTGCCTCAGACGTGGCTGACAATGAAACAAGGGGGAAAAAAAGTAAAATTAAGCTACTCCCCACATTTAGAACTGGAGAAGCTTTAATATAGTGGGGTGTGCACTTGTGTCTGTGTGTGTATGAAAGGGGAGTAACATATAGAATTTTTTTTTACAATAATAAAACACCGGATGTGATGCCAACTAAGCTGTTTCTTTGCTAAATATCAATATCCAATTAATGTTGGCGTCATTTCGGGCTCGGCTCTATACAATGGAGGCTCAGCAAACTGAAAGCTCGGAATTCAATAAAAATTGTAACTGTCACGATGACTTGAGATGTTTGATTCATTCAGACCATCAGAACAGTTTCTACTTGCTAGTCATTACTCTCAATCACGTGGTTGAAATTTCAATCGATTTCTAACAACGTGATACGATTCTATTGTCCGTCGTCCTCCATCTTGAAATGTTTTTCTTTACAATCTTATAGATTACCCCCCCCCCCTCCCCCTTCCTCCCCGTAAGTTGTCTTTTTATTCCTGTCTTCCTTCATCTCTTGTATGTGCACTAAAGCTAACAGACGCTTGGACAAAATAGATTACTGGGATAGGGTTCGTTACAGTCCCATGCCAAATAGAAGGAATAACCTTTCTATTATAATGTAATGTCAATAGTAGGTAGTAGTAGTAGCAGTGACTTATTGACACATGACTACATAACGATAGTTTCATACAACGTTTGTTTGACTAATCATGCTGTAAATCTCCCAATGAATACAAAATACTATTTTAACGATTTCTAAAAATTCTGCAATTCATTTTGGCAATAATGAAACGGAATGAAAAGGAGTAACAAGTACAGACAGAGGGTAAGGGGTTCAGAGCTTCGTATTTTGCGCTAGTTCTCTGTGTTCAATGGCAGAGAAAAAAGGTTTACATCCCAATAAATGAGCCAGTTTTAAAGTAAAACATGTCACGTATGCTTTTGAGATTTCTCCAATGTAAAATTGTAATTCTTCCACTCAATGCAATATTTTACTTCTAATGTACTATTAGAACAAACACCCCAAAGAGTAATGTTCAATGTTCAATGCTCAACAATGATGTGTCTTCAAAAGTTGTAGACGTTTTCTTGTTATGATAGACTGCACAATAAAGTTACATTACATCTCACACATTCCGTTTTGTCCCCAGGACAAAGCGTACCAGGAGATCATGTCCAAAGTCAAGTCTGTGCCTCCAAGTCCAGATGAACTGACCAGCCTGACGTACACAGAGTGTGTCCTGAACGAAACATTACGCATGTACCCCCCAGTTCCCATTGTGACCAGGAAGGCCAAAGAGACCAAGACGTACAATGGAGTGACCATACCCAAAGGAGCAATAGTCCAAGTTCCATTCTTCTACATCCTGATGGACCCCAACGTGTGGCCTGAGCCCGACAAGTTCAAGCCAGAAAGATTTTTCCCAGAGGAGGTTGAAAAAAGAGATCCGATGGCCTTTGTCTGCTTTGGCCACGGGCCAAGAATTTGTCTTGGCATGAGGTTGGCCTACCTTGAACTGAAGGAGGCTTTGGTCTACATCGTCAGAAAATTGAAAGTCGTCCTAAATGACCAGACGGAGCCAAAGAGGGGCGTGGCTAAAGTCGAATTCACACCACAAGGCCTTCTGACTCCTGCTAAGCCTATTCGTCTGGCTTTTGAGTTAAGAGAAAACGCAACCAATAATTAAGTCATGCAACGAATTATGCAGTCAATGATGTGAAGACATTCCTTCTACAAAAAGCAAAAGAGCTGGACAGCCATTGTCCAGCAATATTTATAAACTGGACAGTGGTCTCGCAATATTTTATTTAATACATGGAATCTTGTTCTCACATTTAAAATATTGCTATGTGGAGGCAGAAGGATTAAAGAAATCAATGAAGAAAGCAAAGTTGTTATTACATGTATTCGCTTATTTGTTTCGTAAAGCGTTCGTCGTTTTTACAAAGCTTATATCTATTATGTCTGTCTTTCTGATAAAAAGTTTGTACAGGTTATTTCTCCGATACCCAATCTCGGATCAAGCTGAAATTTTGTACAATTATTTCTTTCACCTGACAACACAAGAATCAATTTTAAAAATTCCAATTAGTTAATTAACTAATGGGAATTAATTTTAGTATTTGTAATCTTGAACAAGGGAAAGAAATTGTACTTGACTGAGGGGGTGGTGTAAACTGAATTAGTCGCCTTTATAGATCCACAGATCTCCCTTTCTCCCCCTCCCCCCTACCCACTGGCGGATCCAGGGGGGGGGGGCGGTAGGGGCGATCGCCCCCCCACACGTCCGACCCCCCCCCCCCAGAAGGGGGGGGACGGACGACTTTTAGTAAAGAAATCACACAATTTGCATACGAATTTATTAGTTATGTTAATAATATATACTAATTATTTATATTTCAACCTATTTTTAGATTATTTCGCCCCCCCCCCCCTTCTAGTATGTTGGCCGATTTGGTGGGATGAGGAGGTGGCGATGGCATCAATCCCGCCCTCCCCCACCATAAGCTTTCGAGTGGGGGAGCGGTCCAATGTATTTGTAGAAATAACAGCTTTCTAGAATCAATTAAATATATATATATAATTAAAACTTGTTATTGATATTTTAACCGATCTTTATATTATGTCGTTCCCCTGTTAGCCGTTTTTTTGGGGGGAGGGCGAATACATCTGCAGCTCTTCCAACCTGAACCCTTTGAGTGCGGGGGGGGGGGGGGGGGCGGTCCTACTTTTAATTAGAAATCATAGTTTGTGAACAAAATTAGTTGAATTACAATATAATTTTTATATTATGTTGCTACACTTCTGGTATCTTAGCCGATTCGGTGAGGTGGAGGGGGGGCGATTGCTACTGCTGTCCTCCCCACTCTAGCCCTCTGAATGGGGGTGGGGCGGTCGTATTTTTATGGAGAAATCAAAGTTTTTGAACAAAATTAGTTGAATATCTATTTAATATAAGCTATATATTGATGTTTTAATCCATTTGTATATAATGTCGGACACACGATCTCAAATTTTATCATAAGTAAATATAAAATGAAAAAGGGTTGTTCCAGGTGGGAGGGGCGATACATTCGATCGCCTTCCGCCCATCGGACAAACCAATTTTTTTTTTTTTTATTTTAGTTAAGAAATTACAAAATAAAAAAAAAGTGTCACTAATATAATTTATATATGCTATAAATTGAATTCTTTTATCGAGTCGCCCCACCTCCTATTCTTTAATGCCAAATGCAATCATTAGCAGAAATTATAAAAAGGAGCGAGGATTAACGTTTTCACTCTACCGCCCTCTCCCCTTTCCAGATGAAAAGATGACGTTTTAAAACAGAAAAGTCAAATGGGGCGATAGAGTTTATGTAATTGTATACGAATTTATCTTAGTTATTTTAAGAAAGACTTTGTTTTGGAAAATTTAGAATTCATACGAAATTTCTCATTATATGAGTAACAATTGAAATGAGTTCTGAACACAAATATCATTTTCCTAGTCATCTTTTCAACCTTTACTCAAACTGATATTTTTCTGTTGTAAAAAAAATGTGGGACAATAACTCAATCTATGCTTGAATACTAAAAATGCAAAACATTTAGAGTAAAATCTAATTGGTTCACTTAATTTCTCCTCCCACTTCCAAAATGTTTTCTTTAGAGCTTTGAATTATAGTTCTGTAACAAACCAAATTACAAACATGCCTATTGAATAAAATGTATCACTTACAAATGAGCTTTTTAAAATACATATTATTTTTTGAATAGATGTTTTTTCGACTGCGATCCTCAAAGCCTTAATCGAAATAATATGTGAGATATCTTATTTTTTCAAGGAAAAAATCGGCTGTATTTGCAATGTAGTAAGGGCCTATAAATTCATATTAGAATATTTTCAAGTAAAACATTATTCAAAAGATCCTTTTTTAATAGGATGGATAATGAGCTGTAGATGCCTGGAGAATGTAGTGCTGCAGGGAAGAAAGCAAAAAAAACGATTTTGGCGTCGGGGCTACACACTGTTAGCGCGTTTAGGGTTAGGGTTAGGGTTTACTGGGCTTTAGGGTTAGGGTTTACTGGGCTTTAGGGTTAGGGTTTACTGGGCTTTAGGGTTAGGGTTTACTGGGCTTTAGGGTTAGGGTTTACTGGGCTTTAGGGTTAGGGTTTGGGAAAAAATCGCCCCCCCCCCCCCAACTCTGAAGTTCTGGATCCGCTAGTGCCCCTACCCTCATCTTCCCAACTGGTCCAGAGATGTGATAGGAACGTTAGGCCTAGTCAGAAATCTAAAAGCAGGAAATAGTGGTACAAATATTTCTAACGCACAGATTTATTGTTTTTGGTCAAGATTTATTATCAATTTCATACATGACTGATTCAAACTAATGATACAATGACACTTTCTTGAAGCTTTTTTTTAAAAATATTTGTATGTTTTATCGTTAATGTGTTGAGTTTGGTCTGTGTCTTAAGGTTTGATACGTATTTATACAAATATGTTTGAATCATAAAATTAGTAAGTAAGAGAGAGAGAGAGAGAAGAGAGAGAGAGAGAGAAAGAGAGAGAGAGAAAGAGAGAGAGAGAGAAAGAGAGAGAGAGAGAAAAAGAGAGAGAGAGAGAGAGAATGGGGAAAAAGAGGTAGAACGATTGTATTGAAGAAATAAAAAATGTAGTAATGGAGATATAGAGCTAAACTTCAAATAAATACTAAAAATAAATGTATTGCTTTTTTGTTTAGAAATAAAAATCTGTAAACTTAAAACAATAACGCTCTGCAGCGACTAGATGAATGTAACTAATTGATAAAGAAATCTAGTGCACGTCAATGCATTTCTTAATGGGCAGAGTGAATGGAGGGACAATTATGAATCGTGTAGGAAGCACCTCAGAAATAGAATAAGTTCAATGCTAAAACTTCTCTAAAGCTTACAACTGAACAGATCTACAAACTTTTAGTGGGACATCTTCAAATTATTGTTGAGAGACGATTGGAAAAGTGGACTCGTTCGAGCTAGCCGACACTAGAAGCACAATGTCGACTCGTTGGAGCTAGCCGACAATATAAGCGAAATGTCGACTCGTTCGAGCTAGCTGCAACAGAAGCACAATGTCGACTCGTTCGAGCTAGCCGATAACAGAAATACAATGTCAACTCGTTCGAGCTAGCCGACACTAGAAGCACAATGCGGACTATGCCAGGTAATCAATACCGTTCTAACACAAATCTAATGTGTCGCTATCTCGTAATGACCCAATGAAATTGTTTGCTCAAGAATTCTGTCTCCGTAGTTGCATGCACATGACTAGAGGGTGGAGTATTGAATGAACTTAAATAGCTTGCTGTTGAGAGCTCTGTTGAACATATTTTTTGTTCTCTCTAAGCATGGCCAGGACATAGAATAGAGCTTAACGTAGTTTTAGGAAGTGTCTGAAAATAGATTATACCATATTTTGAATCTGAAACATACTCCAATATATTCTCTTTCTAAACATTTTCTCATTTCCTAACATTTTCTCTTTTCTAAACATATTCTCTTTTTTTACACACTTTTCTAAACATATTCTCTATTCTAACAGATTCTCTCTGTTCCACCCTATTCTCCCCTCTCTCTGTCCTACTCTAACATTATTTCTAATGTAACATTCTCTGAAGTGAAATGAGCTACATTGGGTTGTGTGAGTGCAGCATGCCAGAGCTCATAGATCTGATTTGGAGTAGGCCTTCTTGTCTTTTTCTAACAAACCAGCTCTTTAATGTCTTCTAACAGAATGGACTCATGTGTTTTAGATAGTGAACACTATCACTCAACTTTGAATTGGACTACCAATGTCTGAGTTGGTCCTTGAGAAGTAAACATTTCAGAGTGTGTCACAGTTGCTCCCTTTTAATTCTCAAACTTTCCTTTGACTACGTTTTTTTTGTCTTCGTTTATTTCCAACTGATCACACACAGGACAAAGTCATCTTTTCATTTTGAATATCAACTTAAAATATGAAACATTTATTTTGTTATAATTGTTACGTTTCTAGAATTAACATGGAATAAAATTAAAAAAAAACTTTGTAAAAACAAAGCTTGTAGCAAAGCAAGAACCGCTAATTTCTGCAATTTACCTGAAAATTTCAGGGTTTCCTCCCTTTCTGCTATATAGAACAAAAATTAATTAATTGGTAATATCTGATTAACAGATTGGTTAATTATTTGGATAGACTCGTGTCTGAATAATTCTGCCAAAGTTTCAACTTGATCCAAGAATAGGAAGGTGGGAGACAATGGTGTCATATTAAATCCATATAGACAATCACATCTCTCATTAAGTAGGCTATATTTTACTCTACTTATTTCAATATCAAGCAAAATAATTAATCAACAATAATTAATTAACTAATCGTCTAATGTTCAAAACTTTTCTTTTGAGTGATTCATGTCTTGAATGGTTCAATAAATAATTTGATCCAGTTGGAAATGGGAGACAAAAATACATGTTCAGACCTTGACAGACAGACAGACGGAGTAGATATCAGAATTGTTAAAAAAAAACATTTTATTTTGGTGCTACCATTGGGTCTTCATGTATCTTGGTGCTACCATTGGGTCTTCATGTATCTTGGTGCAGTCATTGGGTCTCTTCCAGTAGTCAGTCATCTATTGGAGAAGTGTAAGCATTCTATTTACAACTAAAAATGAATGGAGCTGCTTTGCTTTGCTTTTGGATGTAGCCTGCGCTGCGCTGATTGTTACATCTTAGACTAATGCTCTTCATCAACCTTATTCTAAAACCAATGGCTGGCTATTAATAGTCCGATAAGACTAATGTAAAAATTTAGTCACCCAATAAGACAGTCACAGACTACTGTAACAAATTGATTGCCGAAAAGACAGTCGCTGACTAGTGTAACCAGTCAGCTACGAAATAAGACAGTCAAAGACTAATGTAACCTATTGTAAAATGAACTATAAGCAACATTAATTCATAAGCCATGAAGAAAATGAACAACTGTGGTATTATTTAAATGAAGTCTCTAACTGAGCATAATGGTAAAAATTGCATGTAAAAAAAATCCATTCAAATCTAAAAGTAAAAGCCTACTATGAAATGTTTTACATGTTTCGGATGTTTACTTCAGAGTTGAAGATTATTTACTTCCTAGTCCAAGCCTCGCTCAGGACGTCGGGGGATGGGAGCGGGCAGGGTTTGAATCTCGATAAATCTGAACGACAGACCAGCGCGCAAACAGCACAACCAGGCAGCCTTTTGACAGATTTTAATTTCTTCCTCCATTAATCCAGCGGTTAGGTCGATTTAACAAGTTACATACGTCACTTCCTTACAGCCTCCTGTCTCAGATACAAAACTGCTTCAACACGGGATGAAGGAGAAAACAAAACGATAAAAACAAAATATATCTTTAACAAAATTATTTTATCGATTTCTTTCCCTTAAACAAATTTCACAAAACTTCAAAATCTCTACTTCAAAAATCTATAATTTTGAAAAAGTCTAAGGCTAAATCTAAATGATGTCAAATGCATCTTTTTAAACTGGATTCCCTCCAGCTCACATACGTCTGGGCAGGGAGAGAAATAAAGCCTATTGGCTGAAAATATAGAAGAAAAAAACATAATCTAAGGGAAAGAATTCATGGTGAAGGAGATTGTAATAAAATTACAGTGAAATTAGCTTTGTGATTGCCCCGAGCAATGCAAGAGATAGAAGGCTTGTTGTTTGTTTTATTCATATCTGAAACGTTCGGGAAAGTATCTGAACAAATCTGTATGGCATTGTCAGATTTATAAAACCTGGTATTTATAAGAAATCAATAATTGATAACTGAAATTTAGGAAAGCAAAAAAAGGGTTTAACTCTAATTACTAGTAATGGTGAATGAATGTATATATAGATATGTATGATGTTCATTATACAGAACATGACTGGTTGTCAAAACAGGTGTAGACTATACAGCCCAAAAGTGATTAATGTGATAAACGGATGGATAGGTATAAGATAATACCTTATACACCAAATGTGTTAGTTAGGATTACACTTTATATAAAAGTTAAGGCAAAGGGAAAATCACTACGCTCTTTGAGCCCTTTTAAAAGAGAATATTACAAAATCTTTTACAATATATTAAATTGTGGCTTTTATATAGCGCTACTTTCATGCTTATAGCATGCTCAGAGCGCTTTGGTTCAATCTCAGTTGTGGACCAGTGGGGAGAGGGGTATCTAAAAGGTTTTTCCGTGCTGCCTTTAGGCGCTCAGTAAACACAACTCCGCCCGAGTCGGCTGTTGAACCTCGAGCCCCCTTCATAGGTAGCCAAGCCAAGCCAAGTTCAAGCGCACTTAGCCTCTCGACCACGCTTACGAACCTTACCACTATTGCTAGCGACCCTTTAGGCCCCCATCCTCCGGTCCCATTGGGTACATCTGTTTAAATGCAGACCGGTGCCAATATTGTATACAACAGTCGTTTCTGCTGTACCCAGAGTTTTAAGGGTTAGGTAACATCGCCAGAAGTCTGTATTTGTGCTTACTATATACAGCTCTATTCATGTCCTTCTGCTGACGACACTGCGTACACTAGATGTGAACAGAGCAGAGTTCTCGAACATTGATTGTTGCCCACTTGAAGACACAGATGTAAAAGGGCAAGAAATAGAGTGTTTTGTTACTTACGTTCCAAAGATACGTGGCTCACAATACGCCCACGCAGAGGTAATTGTCACATATTGACATCCAGTATTTCATGTGGCACACGCCATGGCACTTTCACATTTGACTGATAGGACAATAAAGTCTTTGAGTGGCAGTGAAGATAGTTCATGTTTAGTTTCATTTTCTATTCATTACAAAGCTTATTACAAAGCTTATATCAACTCACTCTGTCTGTCTGTCTGTCTGGTAAAAAGTGTGTACACGTTATTTCTCTTACATTTTTTCTTGGATCATGTTGAAACTTCGCATAATTTTTTCATCGACATAGACAAGACATGAATCAATAAATAAAAAGAAAACAACAATTATTTGGTTATTCATTATTTTGTTTAATAGCTACAATGGAAACTAATATTTCAATATTAATAGATATGGCTAAATTTGTTGGGTTTAGTCCCCTTAAATAATTGTTAACGCTATTTCTCCCTCACGCATTCTCCTATCAAGTTGATACTTTAAACAATTATTTATTGTACCTAACTAAACTTGAATGAATTAACTAAAATATTTAATAATTCAACTAGTTATTGGTAATTAATTATTGTGTTTGATATAGAATAAGGGAAATAACGTGTACATTATCGGGAGATTTAGTTTTAAGGACGGAGTTCTCCCTTTCGATAAGCGTTTTTTTAAACATTTTTTTATATTTTGCTTGTTACTTTTTCTGTTTAAATTCTTACTTTCTTTTCTCTTTCTTTTTCTTTATCTCCAAAACTTGAATGATTGGCTTCTTTCTCTTTCCATGTCTTCTTGTCTCATTGCTGGCTTCTTTCTCTTTCCATGTCTTCTTGTCTCATTGCTGGCTTCTTTCTCTTTCCATGTCTTCTTGTCTCATTGCTGGCTTCTTTCTCTTTCCATGTCTTCTTGTCTCATTGCTGGCTTCTTTCTCTTTCCATGTCTTCTTGTCTCATTGCTGGCTTCTTTCTCTTTCCATGTCTTCTTGTCTCATTGCTGGCTTCTTTCTCTTTCCATGTCTTCTTGTCTCATTGCTGGCTTCTTTCTCTTTCCATGTCTTCTTGTCTCATTGCTGGCTTCTTTCTCTTTCCATGTCTTCTTGTCTCATTGCTGGCTTCTTTCTCTTTCCATGTCTTCTTGTCTCATTGCTGGCTTCTTTCTCTTTCCATGTCTTCTTGTCTCATTGCTGGCTTCTTTCTCTTTCCATGTCTTCTTGTCTCATTGCTGGCTTCTTTCTCTTTCCATGTCTTCTTGTCTCATTGCTGGCTTCTTTCTCTTTCCATGTCTTCTTGTCTCATTGCTGGCTTCTTTCTCTTTCCATGTCTTCTTGTCTCATTGCTGGCTTCTTTCTCTTTCCATGTCTTCTTGTCTCATTGCTGGCTTCTTTCTCTTTCCATGTCTTCTTGTCTCATTGCTGGCTTCTTTCTCTTTCCATGTCTTCTTGTCTCATTGCTGGCTTCTTTCTCTTTCCATGTCTTCTTGTCTCATTGCTGGCTTCTTTCTCTTTCCATGTCTTCTTGTCTCATTGCTGGCTTCTTTCTCTTTCCATGTCTTCTTGTCTCATTGCTGGCTTCTTTCTCTTTCCATGTCTTCTTGTCTCATTGCTGGCTTCTTTCTCTTTCCATGTCTTCTTGTCTCATTGCTGGCTTCTTTCTCTTTCCATGTCTTCTTGTCTCATTGCTGGCTTCTTTCTCTTTCCATGTCTTCTTGTCTCATTGCTGGCTTCTTTCTCTTTCCATGTCTTCTTGTCTCATTGCTGGCTTCTTTCTCTTTCCATGTCTTCTTGTCTCATTGCTGGCTTCTTTCTCTTTCCATGTCTTCTTGTCTCATTGCTGGCTTCTTTCTCTTTCCATGTCTTCTTGTCTCATTGCTGGCTTCTTTCTCTTTCCATGTCTTCTTGTCTCATTGCTGGCTTCTTTCTTTTTCCATGTCTTCTTGTCTCATTGCTGGCTTCTTTCTCTTTCCATGTCTTCTTGTCTCATTGCTGGCTTCTTTCTCTTTCCATGTCTTCTTGTCTCATTGCTGGCTTCTTTCTGACTTATTTGCCTAAAACCTTTTCACTAGACATCTTTCTTGAAATACTTTCACTTCCCCACGTCTATTTCATGTCTCTCTCTCTCTCTTCGTATCATACTTACTTTTTGTAATGATTCTCACAATAATCTTGTTTTAATTCTTGCTTTTATCTTGTAGTAATTTTTAGTTTCATCTTGTAGTGATTCCCAAGTTAATGCAACCCAAAGTCATACAATCCAAATTTATACAATCAAAATTTATACTACTTAAATTTATACAACCCAAATTCATACAATCTAAATTTATACAATCCAAATCATTCAATCCAAATTTATACAATCCAAATTCATACAGCCTAAGTTCCTGATGTAATGACATTTGTCTCTAAGCTTATCACTCTCTTATTAAGTGAATATCTCAGTGAAAACCTTTGTTCACTTTTCTGTTCACTTTTCTGTTCACTTTTCTGTTCACTTTTCTGTTCACTTTTCTGTTCACTTTTCTGTTCACTTTTCTGTTCACTTTTCTGCTCACTTTTCTGTTCACTTTTCTGTTCACTTTTCTGTTCACTTTTCTGTTCACTTTTCTGTTCACTTTTCTGTTCACTATGTGTGCATTACTTTGCGCACTACATTTCCCAGGGTGCTGTTCAGACTAAATCTAAATTTAATTCCATCTGATTGGCTGTTTGGTCGTTGACAAAAAAATGGATAGTGATCAAGACACACACACGGTTTCCCTGATTTGATTCTTTTAGTTATTTATTACGGTGTCACAAGAGAATTGTCTAATGCTAGGTATAGAAGGTCTTCAGTCAACATATATATATATGTGCGTGTGTGTATATATATTTATATTGTAAATCACTTCATCTAGTGCATTAGAAAAAAGACAAATACAAATAAAATGTTTGTTAGTACAACTCACGCATAAATCTAAAATGTTTGTTAGTACAACTCACGCATAAATCTAAAATGTTTGTTAGTACAACTCACGCATGAATCTAAAATGTTTGTTAGTACAAACTCACGCATGAATCTAAAATGTTTGTTAGTACAACTCACGCATGAATCTAAAATGTTTGTTAGTACAAACTCACGCATGAATCTAAAATGTTTGTTAGTACAACTCACGCATGAATCTAAAATGTTTGTTAGTACAACTCATGCATGAATCTAAAATGTTTGTTAGTACAACTCACGCATGAATCTAAAATGTTTGTTAGTACAACTCACGCATGAATCTAAAATGTTTGTTAGTACAACTCACGCATGAATCTAAAATGTTTGTTAGTACAACTCACGCATGAATCTAAAATGTTTGTTAGTACAACTCACGCATGAATCTAAAATGTTTTTTTTTAAATATAAATTTAGATCTAGGATGTACGGGTTTTTTATGCCATAGTCCACAATGACTTACACTTCGAACTCGAGTCGACCTACATCGAAACGAAGGGATCTAAACAATCCAAAATAAAGACTAGAATGGCCTTATATAGTAGTAGGCTTACATTTAAAATTCTATGAAATAAAGCAAACCCAATAAAGCCTTATATTCATTTGTTTAAATTAGGTTAATTCGAGCCTAAAACTATTGATACGTTTGTTTTAGCTGAGTGGGAGCCACTGGGAGCGTACTATAAGCTTATTAATACAGAATTAGTTATTAGTACATGCTCAAAACCCACAGACATTTACACTCTCGATCTGTCAAATCAAAGATCGTCAGATGTGCTAAGCAGCTGATAGAGAGTAGGCCTATGTCACTGACCTAAAGGCTTCACACAAAAATAAAATGAGATATTGTGTGATAAGATTGTATTTGTAAGGAAATAGCAATACTTAACTATCAAAAATTAAAGCAAATGAGAAACTGTACTTTTTTAAAACTATATAGATGTAGAATGTAAGAGATATACAAGCCGTTGTGATCACTGACTAAATACTTTAGTGTAAAAATGATACATCTAAAAAAAAATGCATCATCGGTAGTCGTGACCTAGATCTATCAACATGTACCTTGAGAAGTCAATGTTTTGATTCAACTAACTCTGAAATAAAAACGTATAATTAAAGCTAATGTGCAGTTGTAATGCTTTTTTGAAAAACACATGGGAATGTAAACTGAATAATAAATGTTTGTTTTTTATTAATGGTCAGAATGTTCATCAATTTTACACCTTTACATTTTGTTGTGTGACCCTTCATTCTTCTTTGATACGCGCGATATTACGAATGGAGCTATTAAAATGGCTACACCGCGTAGATGTAATAACTTCAATTGCGTTCATAAAGTTGGGCTATTTTATTTTGTGGTAGGGCTACTTTACATAGGTTAAAAGACTCAAAAAAACAAAGATTTACTGCTGCAGGGGTAAACGACTGTATAGAAAATACGAAAAACATGCATATATGTAACCCTGCCGAGGTTCTCTGCCTCGATAGAGAACAACATCGGACAGATAAGTTAACTTAAGACTATTTTGTGTTAATTGTTTTTTATTTTTTGTTTGTTTTGTAGCTGATGAAGGCCTCGTGGCCCAAACGTCCTTTGTTTTACTTGGTCAGGCAGGGTTACATATATGCATGTTTTTCGTATTTTCTTTACATAGGTTAGGTTAATCGTTAGTGTGTAAGGAACTTTTATGCAAAGATTTATCAAGATTGGTCAAACGGTTTTGATTAATATTCGGGCCACACTTACATTCATACAAACATATCCTTACACTTTGCTTCATATATTAGATATATCAACATACACGGAATAGGAAATTGGTGATAAACAGATGAAGAGAGCGAGATTGAGAGAGAAAGAGATAGAAAAAGCGAGAAACATAGTAAAAGAGCAAGAAAGAGAGAAAAGAGAAATACATTGTAAAAGAGAGAGAGAAAGGTTTTCTCATTACAATATGCCTCTTTTTGTATTAGTTTCCCAATTCTTCCAGATCAAAAAAAAATATCACTACTCTAAAAGCAGATAGAAAAGAAATAGATGTGTGGAAATGAAAGGGCGTCCTGGGAGATGTCAAGACGTTTGGGGTGTTGGACCTTACAAGATAATCCTAGAGCTGAAATCCTCTCTTCAATCAGAGACGGGTACACTTCCATTCAAGATGGCAGCCGATGCTATCCGATGGTATTAGAAGATTTTCCGTTGATCTGATGGAACAATATTCTAATCCAGTGATTCTCAACCCATAGTTCTGCCTATGTTTCTTGTCTAGCTCACATTGTTAGTGTTATAATTCCCAATTATTTAGAATTATAAGAACCATTTTATTTTCTATTCGTTTCCCACACTCAATACACATTTATTTGTTTCTGACACATTTAGGCTGCCACCATAATAATATAGACATAGAGAGACTAGCAAATAAGGCACTTTGAATGCGCTCAAATCAATAGGATACAAGTATGAATGGAGCTATGACCTGTATATTTATATGACCCGTACATTTCTATGACCTGTATTATGACCTGTATATTTCTATGACCTGTATATTTCTATAACCTGTATATTTCTATAACCTGTATATTTCTATGACCTGTATATTTCAATTTTAAAAAGTGTAACATATTGTCAATCTGTACTTCATAAAGAGAAAACCAAAAACTAATTCTATTTTCGTTGATAAAATTTATGGAAATAATTAGGCTGACACCTTAACATCGCTTCAATCTTGTTGTTTTGTTAGATCTAGACTTTAATCTGTTAAGGCTATGATCGGAGTATATTTTAAAACAGTCATAACGGAGCCAATGAAAAGAATGCTATTATTTAAAAGTGGCCATTTTGATCTTGATACTCTTGCTATTGACCTGGACATCAAGTTCTAGTCAAACATTTGTATGTAGGTTATGTCTGGAAAAAAATTTGTTTGTGTTGGAACTAAGAGTTTGTTTTATATAAGACCAAAATCTAATTGCAATATTGCTGCTTATTGATTATGAACTTTCAAAAGCTAGTAATGATTTAACTTGGGAATGATACCTTTAACTGGGAAATGAAACCTTTAACTTGGGAATGATACCTTTAACTGGAGAATGATGCATTTAACTGGGGAATGATACCTTTAATTGGGGAATGATACCTTTAACTGGGGAATGATACCACAATTTAATTGAAAGATGATACATTCCTACTAGGGAACACCGCATATGAGTTCATACAAACTGGTGAATAATTCAAACTGGTGAATAATACATTCAGATGGATGGATAATATGAATTGTGCAATTATATATATTCCAATTAGAAAATTATGCATTCCAATTTTTAATTAAGGAAATGCTAAGCAGTAGTTTGTTACATGGGAAATTATACGATTTTTTATGGATAGAAGAGAGACAAGAGAGAGAGAGAGAGAAAGACACCCACACACACAGAGAGAGAGAGAGAGAGAGAAAGAGAGAGACACAGAGAGAGAGAGAGACACACACACAGAGAGAGAGAGAGAGAGAGAGAGAGAATACCCTAATTATGTGTATTTTGACCCAGTAATAAGTCATTTAACTAGCAATGAATACTAATAATGAAATAAAAAGAGATAAAATACATTTTAAAATATGCTTTCTCTACTACTGTAGAAGGCAGGGGAATAAGTTCTTTACATTGAAATGTTATCAATGTTATATACCACAAGGCCTTATATTATTAAAGTCTGGTGGAGATGGACAGCAGAGTTCTTGATACCAAGAACCAGTCTGAGATTTAGCTCCTTTTGTTTTTGGGGAAGCTTTCGAAAACAGAACATACAATCTAAGAAAAGAGAAAGAGAGAGAGAGGGGGGGGGGGGAGAGAGACGAAGAAGGTGATAGAAAAAAAATGCGGAAAAAATAAGAAAAAAATCACTGCCTAGAACTTTAGATAGAACCATCTATGACCTCGGTGCAAACCCCCCGCCCGACGTCTCATAGACCCTCCCCACTCCCCCACATCGACTGTCCTGGGGGCAACTCATCAATCTAGCTTGACCCATCAAAGTTCCAGTCTTAAGACGTAACGACAGGGAGGGAGAGAGAGAGAGAGAGAGTAGGGAGTGAACCCAGGCAGGCGGCATAATGTGACGTCACATCGACTGAGACCGGACCGACGTCTGGCCTGATAGGAGTGACGTGAGGGGCTGGTAGTCGTTTTAGAGTCACCAGTGGTGGCGCCTCAGCCTAATTTGTCGGAGGAGGTGCGTTTAACGAAGGGAAAACTAAGCCTTCACATTAGAGAGTTACGAAAGAGAAAAACTGAGTCCGTAAGTCAAAGTTACAGTTGAGTTGCTGGTAGGGTAACTTGAGACTTTCTTTGACTATCTTGACAAACTTGAACTAGTGACTAACATGTCAGACTTTCTCACTGTCAGTGCTTCTTTTATTATTATGATAAACTTGAACTAGTGACTAACATGTCAGGCTTTGTCACTGTCAGTGTTTCTTTTATTATCATGACAAACTTGAACTAGTGACTAACATGTCAGACTTTCTCACTGTCAGTGCTTCTTTTATTATCATGATAAACTTGAACTAGTGACTAACATGTCAGGCTTTGTCACTGTCAGTGTTTCTTTGATTATCATGACAAACTTGAACTAGTGACTAACATGTCAGACTTTCTCACTGTCAGTGTTTCTTTATTATCATGATAAACTTGAACTAGTGACTAACATGTCAGACTTTCTCACTGTCAGTGCTTCTTTTATTATCATGATAAACTTGAACTAGTGACTAACATGTCAGACTTTATTGGCTCGTTCTTTCTGCTTTTCTCTCTCTCTTTCTCTTCTATCTGACTCTACTTCACTGTTGTCTTCTTTCGCTTCCTTTTTTTCTCTCATACTTTCTTGTTCGATCGCTCTTCCCATCCCTCTTCCTCTACTTATCTATCTCTCTTGCTTTCTCTCCTTCCTTTCTCCTGCTGTTTCAGGTGACCTTTGACTTCAATTGTACATGTTATGTTGTCCTCTAGTGCCTGTGCCAGGCTTACACTTATAGTCCCTACCCTACCCTCACTTCGAGTTTTCTTATCTTCTGATTGTCTTTCAGTCTAGAAATATTTCTTTAGACCTTCGTGTGACCTTCATTCTGTCTCTCAGTCTAGAAATATTTCTGTAGACCTTCGTGTGACCTTCATTCTGTCTCTCAGCCAAGAAATATTTCTTTAGACCTTCGTGTGACCTTCATTCTGTCTTTCAGTCTAGAAATATTTCTTTAGACCTGCGTGTGACCTTCATTCTGTCTCTCCAACATTTCATTTTTCTCTCCTGACTTTAAAAGAAACAAAAATACATTCTCTCATAGTCCTGGGAGAACTGAGGAATGTAGAGCCGAGACAGAGACTGAGACGAGGACAGAAGAAGATTAAGACAGAGACAGAGACTGAGTTAGATAGAGACAGACTGAGTCAAAGACAGGCTAAGACAGAAAATGATACATCCTGAGAGTGATACGTTAAAACAGAGAAAGAGTGTAGGACAGAAAATCGGAGTCCGACAGATGTTAAAAAGAGAACTCTTGAGAACTCCTGGACGTAAGTTCAAAGAGAACAAGTCTCTACATTCACGACTGTATCTAATCCAAACTCAAGCCAATCTACACATCGCTGATTTTGCATCCTTCTAGGTGTTATTCTATTGAACTATGTGTGTCATTTAGGCTGCAATGTTGTCATATGTTGACAACTATCAAATTTGTTATTTCCTTTATTAGGCTGAAGAAAATCGATCCCGTTGGAAAGCTGACTTGAGTGGACCATAAGTCAAAATGTGTTTGCACTCATCAAATTCAACTCATTTATTTTTGACATGAACAGCCAGCCATCATGTTGAGGAAGTCCTCATGTAAGAATGCATTAGAGCCACAATTTTTTTTAAAGACCAAAATAAAACATTTCAAATAGAATGAGCTTGATAAACGTTTGATTCACTGACAACTTTCTAAAACATCTTCTTGTCACAAACTGAAAGTAATTTTTAAGACTTGAAAAGTAAATGTCACTAGTACATTGATTTCCTATCAAATTGACATTTCAATGACGCAAACATAGAAAAAAAAACGGTAATTCCCATTTCGCTGTGACGCACACGTGCAACGGAATCTGCAGCTAATACAGTGCGCATGACTGCATGGTAATATTCTTTCGACTCGAGCTTCTAAGAGGTCAAGAGGTCAGTCGTTAGAACATTGGTTAACGCTTCAAACGAGGAAAGCGGGGAAAATAACCATTTTCTGTCGGGCAGGAAACAAAATGACCACATTTAGAAAATCCAGTCAGTAGAATTGATCGGAATGTGTTATTGTATCTTTATTTCCTAACTGATATCAAGCTAATTCTAAGGTATCTGGCTATTATTTAAAGAAATAAACACAGTTTGACCAAGCATGATAGGAATGTTCTCTTCTAAAATATGCAACACTGGGTCTCGCGCAGTTCTAAATGAATAAAAGTCGTGATTTGACTGTAATTAGGTCGCAATCAACTGGTTTAGGACATAAAATTAAAAAAAAAAAATTAAAAAATATAAAAATATGAAAAAAAAAATATTTCAAAATCTTTTTTTTTTGGGGGGGGGGGGGGGGGTTGCATTGTTCTGTTGAAAAAATGTAAAAATACAGTTGTCAGACCAACTGGTTTTAGAGCCCCCTTTTAGGGTCTTTACTTTTCCAACTCATAGCTGATTGAAAAGTATTTCTGCCGAAACACATCAGTAACAATTGAAACTCGAGATCATTTCGACATTCAGCATGCATGAAGCAAACAAATCCTAATCCATTTTTTTTTGTAACAAAATAGAATTATTACTCAGTAAATACAGCATATTTTTAAACAGATTTGTTATGCACTTTTCTCAGGCAAGGTTCACAGAGAACTTGGTGAAAGGCAGAACTAACACTATTCAATTCGAGGAGGTCAGTGAAACAAATAATTTCTATTTTAAACTCAGATTGCTCCTATACAAAGAGACCACAATGGACGTAGAAATGTCAACCAAAAAACAAAAACGAACTACCAACTCAATAGATGCCCCAATGGGTCGTGGCGCACATGTTCACAAACGCTGCGTGTTTTTTCTGGAAACAGAAAATGCAACAGGGGCCAAGATGTATCACATCTGATCAGACACGAGTTCATTGTGACATCTTGCTCATCATGAGATCTCGTTGAAATATCCAACAGTGTTATGATACATTTCAGGATCATTTGCATGAGAAGCTTGGCTGATAGATCATAAGAAATTATAGTCCAGACTAGTTGTATGTCTGGGACAGTTTTCTTTTTCTAGTTCTAAGTTAGAGCAACATAGTTTGTTCTGCAGAACTACATACATATGACTTCAGTATACATTAGAACTACATAAATATGTCGTCAGCATTCAATAGAACTACATACATGTGTCATTAGCATACAATAGAACTATATACATATTCCTAGAATGATTCAAAACATATATATCCACTGTTAATAAGATTTGCTTCCACGCCTTAAAAATTGAAATCTGAGTTATAAATAAAGTAAACAATATATTCATTAAACTAGAGAACTAACAATTTCAATTAACCTAGACTGTCATTTCTCTGTTTTAATTCAATGTCTGCACATCGACCCACGTCGAGATTGCACAAAAATCAATAATTATTCTCTGAGGTATAACTCATTAGGCTCTTCTTTTTGTTTCTTTTTTTGGACTGCTAAGACTAACTAGACAATCAATTCAACTAACCGTCAATTATTAGCCTGATTAAAATAGTGCTCAGTAATTCTTAAATTGTACATTGATGTGGCTTAGCCTCATAACAAAAAAAAACAAAACAACCTTGCGGGTTAAAACTTGCATACAGAGTTTTAGTTCCTTCTGGAAGAAAATAAGAATCCGTTTTATTTTTTTTTTTTTCAATTTCTAAAGAAAATTGTGTAGTAAAGAACTGATACTGAGTTGGTTAAAAGCAGTTTGTATAATGAATGAATGAGTTAGTGAATTAATTAGTTATATGCTAGTTAAGTTACTCATCTATTAGTTTCCTAGAAAATCTTTAGTGAGTTGGTTAGTGAAGAGGTTTGTTGAATAAGTTTTGTTTAATTTTAATATTGGATGTAAAAGAAGGCGTGGCCTAGTTATGTGAGACATTGGGCCGGACCAATTGTTAGAGAAGGCCTGCACTGACCTGCAACGTCACAACCTGTGGGCAGTTTAGACCAATAGCTCATTGCCGCGTCGTACAGACCTGTGATGTACTTTCTTTGATTTGAGCACTTCTCATGGATGTGCTTTATGCATTGTGTCTGAAACAATTTGTCTTAAACAACTTGCATTGTGTCCGAAACAATTTGTCTTAAACAACTTGTACGATGTGAATGTTTAGCCAACCTTTAAAATGTTTACTCCTAAGTTATTTGGATAAACGATACTACATACATTTCTTAATACAGACTCTCAGGTCACGTCAAAACTACGCACCTCTGTATCCCTCTAATACAAGAGTACCTAACTAAATAAGATTCCTAAAGCAGTCTGTCAAATGTACAGTACAAATGAATACCCAGAATTTAGTTTTACTAGAACTTGGAAAATGACAGTAACTATGGAGGACACCAACCATCATAAATTCAATATTTGCTGATGACTTTTAAACAAAGATGAAATCTTTGTGATTTGACACAGTGATCCAAAATATTGGTGATCCAAAGCCCACTTGGACTACTTGAGATGGCAATAAACAGATCTACACGTAATATGTAGATTGTGACACAGGACGTCTTTTGCTAATGACTGATCTTGATGGAGACAGCTTGCAATGCTGAATGGCGTGGGCGGAAAGTAAGTAGGATAGATGTATAATGGGTATGGAGAGGTGAAATAGAAACTTATCAGGGGTATGTGGAGGTGGAATAGAAACTTATCAGGGATATGTGGAGGTGGAATAAAAACTTATCAGGTGTATGTAGAGGTAAAATAGAAACTTATCAGGGGTATGTAGAGGTTAAATAGAAACTTATCAGGGATATGGGGAGGGTGGTAGAGAAACTTATCAGGGATATGGGAAGGGTGGAATAGAAACTTATCAGGGGTATGGGGAGGGTTGTATAGAAACTTATCAGGGTTATGGGGAGGGTGGAATAGAAACTTATCAGGGGTATGTGGGAGGTGGTAGAGAAACTTATCAGGGATATGTGGAAGTGGTAGAGAAACTTAACAGGGGTATGGGGAGGGTGGTAAAGAAACTTATCAGGGGTACGGAGAGGGTGAAATATAAACTTATCAGGGATATGGGGAGGGTGGAATAGAAACTTATCAGGGGTATGTGGGAGGTGGTAGAGAAACTTATCAGGGATATGTGGAAGTGGTAGAGAAACTTAACAGGGGTATGGGGAGGGTGGAATTGAAACTTATCAGGGATATGGGGAGGGTGGTAGAGAAACTTATCAGGGATATGGGGAGGGTGGTAGATAAACTTATCGGGGATATAGGGAGGTGGAATATAAACGTATCACAGACATGGGGAGATGGCAGAGAAACTTATCAGGGATATGTGGAGGTAAAATAAAAACTTATCAGGGGTATGGGGAGGTGAAATAGAAACTTATCAGGGGTATGTAAAGGTGAAAATAAACTTATCAAGGGCATGTGGAGGTAGAATAGAAACTTATCAGGGATATGTGGAGGTGGAAAAGAAATTTATCAGAGGTATGGAGAGGTGAAATAGAAAATTATCAGGGGTATGTGGAGGTGGAATACAAACTTATCAGGAGTATGTGGAGGTGGAATAGAAGCCTATCAGGGATATTTTTTAGGGTGGAATAGAAACTTATCAGGGGTATGTAGAGGTGAAATAGAAATTTATCAGGGATATGGAGAGGTGAAATAGAAACTTATCAGGGGTATGTAGATGTGGAATAGAAATTATTCAAAGGTATATAAAGGTGGAATAGAAACTTATCAGGGGTATTGAGAGGTGAAATAGAAACTTATCAGGGGTGTGTAGAGATGGAATAGAAACTTATCAGGGGTTTGTGGAATAGAAATAAAAACTTATCAGGGGTATGTGGAGGTAAAAAAGAAATTTATCAGGGATATGTGGAGGTGAAAAAGAAACTTATCAGGGATATGGGAAGGGTGGAATAGAAACTTATCAGGGGTATGTGGAGGTAAGATAGAATATTATCAGGGATATGAGAAGGTGGAATACAAACTTATCAGGGTTATGGAGAGGTGAAATAGAAACTTATCAGGGGTATGTGGAGTCGGAAAAAAAAACTTATCAGGAATATGCGGAGGTGGAATAAAAACTTATCAGGTGTAGGTAGAGGTAAAATAGAAACTTATCAGGAGTATGTAGAGGTTAAATAGAAACTTATTAGGGGTATGTAGAGGTGGAATAGAAACTTATCAAAGGTATGTAGAGGTGGAATAGAAACTTATCAGGGGTATGGAGAGGTGAAATAGAAACTTATCAGGGGTATGTGGAGTAGAAATACAAACTTACCAGGTGTATGTGGAGGTGGAATAGAAACTTATCAGGGGTATGGAGAGGTGGAATAGAAACTTATCAGGGGCATGTGGAGGTGGAATGGAAACTTATCAGGGGTATATGGAGGTAAAAAAGAATATTATCAGGGATATGGAAAGGTGGAATAGAAACTTATCAGGGGTATGTAGAGGTGGAATAGAAACTTATCAGTGTTATGGAGAGGTGAAATAGAAACTTATCAGGGGTATGTGGAGGTGGAAAAGAAACTTATCAGGGGTATTTTTTAGAGTGGAATAGAAACTTTTCAGGGATATTGGGAGGTGGAATAAAAACTTATAAGGGGTATGTAGAGGTGAAATAGAAATATTTATCAGGGATACGGAGAGATGAAATAGAAACCTATCAGGGGTATGTAGAGGTGGAACAGAAACCTATCAAGGGCATGTGGAGGTAGAATAGAAACTTATCAGGGATATGGGGAGGGTGGAATAAAAACTTATCATAGGTATGTGAAGGTGGAATAGAAAATTATCAGGGATATGGGGACGGTGGTAAAGAAACTTATCAGGGTTATGGGAGAGTGGAATAGAAACTTATCAAGGAAATTGGAAGGGTAGCAGAGAAACTTATCAGGGATATTGGGAGGGTAAAATAGAAACTTATTAATGATATGGGGAAGGTGTAATAGAAACTTATCAGGGGTATGGGGAGTAAGGAATAGAAGCCTATCAGGGATATTTTTTTAGGGTGGAATAGAAACTTATCAGGGGTATGTGGAGGTAGAATAGAAACTTATCAGGGATAAGGGGAGATGGCAGAGAGTTTTATCAGGGGTATCTGGAGGTGGAATAGAAACTTATCAGGGATATGGTAAGGTGGAATAGAAACTTATCAGGGATATGGGGAAGTTGGTAGTGAAACTTATCAGGGATATGGGGAGGGTGGAATGGAAACTTATCAGGGGTATGTGGAGGTAAAAAAGAATATTATCAAGGATATGGGAAGGTGGAATAGAAACTTATAAGGGGTATGTAGAGGTGGAATAGAAACTTATCAGTGTTATGGAGAGGTGAAAAAGAAACTTATCAGGGGTATGTGAAGGTGGAAAAGAAACTTATCAGGGATATGGGGAGGGTAGTAGTGAAACTTATCAGGATATGTGGAAGGTGGTAGAGAAACTTATCAGGGATATTGGGAGGGTGGTAGTGAAACTTATCAGGGATATGGGGAGTGTGGAATAGAAGCCTACCAGGGATATTTTTATAGGGTGGAATAGAAACTTTTCAGGGATATTGGAAGGTGGAATAGAAACTTATCAGGGATAAGAAGATGGCAGAGAAATTTATCAGGGGTATTTGGAGGTGGAATAGAAACTTTTCAGGGATATTGGGAGGTGGATTAGAAACTTACAGGGGTATGTAGAGGTGGAATAGAAACTTATTAGGGGTAAGGAGAGGTGGATTAGAAACTTACAGGGGTATGTAGAGGTGAAATAGAAACTTATCAGGGGTATGTAGAGGTGGAATAGAAACTTATCAGGGGCATGTGGAGATGGAATACAAACTTATTAGGGGTATGTGGAGGTGGAATATAAACTTATCAGGGGTATGTGGAGGTGGAACACAAACTTATCAGGGGTATGTGGAGATGGAATAGAAACTTATTAGAGGTATGTGGAGGTGGAATAAAAACTTATCAGGGGTATGGGGAGGTAAAATATAAACTTATCAGGGGTATGTAGAGGTTGAATAGAAACTTATCAAAGGTATGTAGAGGTGGAATAGAAACTTATCAGGGGTATGGAGAGGTAAAATAGAAACTTATCAGGGGTATGTAGAGGTGGAATACAAAGTTATGAAGGACATATGGAGGTGGAAAATAAACTTATCAGGGATATGGGGATGGTGGTAGAGAAAAATATCCGTTATATGTGGAAGGTGGTAGAGAAACGTATAAGGGATATGGGGAGGGTGGAATAGAAATTTTTCAGGGATATGGGGAGGGTGGAATGGAAACTTATCAGGGGTATGGGGAGTGTGGAATACAAAATTATGAAGGACATATGGAGGTGGAAAATAAAATTATCATGGATATGGGGAGGGTGGTAGAGAAAGTTATCAGTTATATGTGGAAGGTGGTAGAGAAAGTTATTAGGGATATGAAGAGGTTGGAATATAAACTTTTCAGGGATATGGGGAGGGTGGAATAGAAACTTATCAGGGGTATGAGGAGTGTGGAATAGAATCCTATCAGGGATATTTTTTTAGAGTGGAATAGAAACTTATCAGGGATATTGGGAGCTGGAATAGAAACTTATCAGGGATATGGGGAGGGTGGTAGAGAAACTTATCAGGGATATGTGGAAGGTGGTAGAGAAACTTATCAGGGATATGGGGAGGGTGTAATAGAAACTTATCAGGTATATGGGGAGGGTGAAATAGAAACTTATCAGGGATATGGGGAGGTGGCAGAGAAACTTTTTAGGGAGTGAAACCGTGTTTTCTTTTTATTGTTAACTTAATTGTAATGCTTAATGTTGTAATGTTTTTTATTCCAGATGCTAAAAGTTCATAGAAAGGCGATAGCATGCACGTTACGATCAATACTAAATTATGGGGTAGACTTACTTAGACTTAGGTCCTCCCGCGCGTTTGGCGCATTGGGCGGCAAGCTGTCTCCATAAAGATCTGTCACTGGCAATGTCTGAAGCCGCTGGAGTCCACTGTTCAGAGGTCCTCCATGAAGGTGTTTCGCCAAATAATACGAGGACGTCCCTGTTTGCGCTTTCCTTGTTTTGGCTTCCATGTTATCGCAACTCTTGGTGTGCGTAATTCATTTTGACGTAGAACATGTCCCGCAAACCTCATGCGACGCTCAGTCACAACCTCATCAAGTGTTCGACTCCCAGTTCGGCATAGGATTTCCTTGTTTGAGACCCGATCTGTGTAACTGACTCCCAAAATCCGTCTCAGCCATCTCTGTTAAGCCACATTTAGTCTTTTCTCAATTTTGACAGATGACTTCCACGTCTCACATGTATATGTAGCAGTTGGAATGACGATTGTGTTGAGAAGGTGTATTTTTGTCTCGAGTCCAATGGCTTGGCTAGTCCAAAAAGGCTGCAGCCTTTGGAAAATGCTCCCTGCCATTCCTATTCGGCACTCTCCATCATTTGTTATGATGCTGCCAAGGTACGTGAACTTGTCCAGCTCTTCAAGCTTTGACTCGCCAAGTCTGACGGGGACACCCTTTGCCTTATATCCCACTCGCATAATTTTAGTCTTATCCAAGTTTATGCGGAGGCCAATTTTGGGTGCCTCTCTGTCTAGGCTCTCCGTCATTTCTTGAATGCATTTATTTGTAGCCCCGAGTAGTGCAACATCATCAGCAAAGTCCAAGTCCGTCAATCGGAGCTGTTCATGCCATGGAATACCAAAGGCAGTCTGGTTCATTGCTCTCCTCATTATGTAGTCGATGGCTAGGAGGAAAAGGAAGGGAGATAAGATGCACCCCTGCCTCACACCTGTCTCGATTGTAAAAAACTCTGTTGTTCCCTGTTCTGTTTTAATGCAGCAACTAGATTGACTGTAAAGGTGTCGTAGGATCTGGACGAATTTTTCTGGGATACCGTATTCTCTATTTTCCATAGTGATTCTCGGTGGACACTATCAAACGCTTTTTTAAAGTCCACGAGACTGATCGTTAGCCGTTGTTGGTACTCAAGACTTTGTTCTATGATATTTCGTAGAACGAAAATCTGCTCTGTACATGATCTGCCTCTTCGGAAACCTGCTTGTTCTTCTCTGAGCCTTTCATCTACAGACTGTTGAAGCCGTCTCAACAAAACAGTGCTGAAAACTTTGCCCGGGACAGAGAGGAGAGTAATGCCCCTCCAGTTGTTGCAGTCTGCCAAGTTGCCATTTTTTTTTCGGGGGGGTAGGGCTTGGTTTATTCAGGATGAAAAAAAAAACGTTACTATTGTAGTTTTGGTAGTTAAAGAAAAAAAAATTATTGATACATCGTGACACGGTAAGAAAGACAATCATTCAATCACGTGACATAGAGTCGTGCGCGGAGTTCGCAGATTGTCTGCTGCTGTCTTTTGATTTCATGGAGGTTTCAAGTGTTTGAGAGCGCATGTCAGGGAAACAAAGTTTTTCTAAGCAAAGCAGAAACAAATATCAGTAACCCGGGGGGGGGGGGGGGGGGGGCGAGGGGCTTTGAGCGTGGAGCAGCAGAATCAGAATACATCTCAGCAGAGTTCGCAATGTTAACGAAAAAAAAGGTCGAAATTTGAACTGTAAATGTTGCAATTTTAGCAAAGAAGGTCGCAACAGAAACAGAGAAGGTCGCAATAGAAACAGAGAAGGTCGCAAAAGAAACAAAGAAGGTCTGAATGTAAACAGAAAAGGTCTCAATGTAAAGACAGAATATCTAAATGTTAAGAAAGTAATCTTCAGATCTACAAGGTAATTTTTTTTTCTCTGTTGTATATAATCATATATAGATATTAGTACAAAAGTACATCACATCAGATACATCATACATTATAGTCTATTGACACATATGCCATACATTACAACACATACACCAACTAGATATACGGATAAAGTTTTTAAATGACTTCAATAAGTGTTAATGCTATTCCTTTAAAAGGTCAAATTTATTTCATGTTTCTATTGTGTCTTTAACTTATAAACCTAAGATAATCAAGTGAATAAAACTACAACTATTTGTATAGTCAGGTGAATAAAACTACAACTATTTGTATAGTCAGGTGAATAAAACTACAACTATTTGTATAGTCAGGTGAATAAAACTACAACTATTTGTATAGTCAGGTGAATAAAACTACAACTATTTGTATAGTCAGGTGAATAAAACTACAACTATTTGTATAGTCAGGTGAATAAAACTACAACTATTTGTATAGTCAGGTGAATAAAACTACAACTATTTGTATAGTCAGGTGAAGAAAAATAACAACTATTTGTATAGTCAGGTGAATAAAACTACAACTATTTGTATAGTCAGGTGAATAAAACTACAACTATTTGTATAGTCAAGTGAATAAAACTACAACTATTTGTTTCTATTACCAACCAAAAAACAAACATTTCTTAAAATGAATTAAGAAAACACTTAACAAATTAAATGTTTTTATTATTTATTTCTTAGAGTAGAAGATAAAATTAAATTAATTTAAAATCGCTTCTCTTAAAGCCTACAAAATTTAATTAGTCATTGAAATGTTGCATTAAAAAAACACAAAAAACTAAACAATTAAGCACAGTAAGCGTGCAAGGATTTAGAATATAAATAAAACATTTATTGCGGTTCCTCCTAAACACAACCAGTCCCAGTGTAAATACATGATCAGTTCCTCGTAAACACAACCAGTCCCAGTGTAAATACATGATCAGTTCCTCGTAAACACAACCAGTCCCAGTGTAAATACATGATCAGTTCCTCGTAAACACAACCAGTCCCAGTGTAAATACATGATCAGTTCCTCGTAAACACAACCAGTCCCAGTGTAAATACATGATCAGTTCCTCGTAAACACAACCAGTCCCAGTGTAAATACATGATCAGTTCCTCGTAAACACAACCAGTCCCAGTGTAAATACATGATCAGTTCCTCGTAAACACAACCAGTTTCAGTGTAAATACATGATCAGTTCCTCGTAAACACAACCAGTCCCAGTGTAAATACATGATCAGTTCCTCGTAAACACAACCAGTCCCAGTGTAAATACATGATCAGTTCCTCGTAAACACAACCAGTCCCAGTGTAAATACATGATAAGTTCCTCGTAAACACAACCAGTCCCAGTGTAAATACATGATCAGTTCCTCGTAAACACAACCAGTCCCAGTGTAAATACATGATCTGTTCCTCGTAAACACAACCAGTTTCAGTGTAAATACATGATCAGTTCCTCGTAAACACAACCAGTCCCAGTGTAAATACATGATCAGTTCCTCGTAAACACAACCAGTCCCAGTGTAAATACATGATCAGTTCCTCGTAAACACAACCAGTCCCAGTGTAAATACATGATCAGTTCATCGTAAACACAACCAGTCCCAGTGTAAATACATGATCAGTTCATCGTAAACACAACCAGTCCCAGTGTAAATACATGATCAATTCATTGTAAACACAACCAGTCCGAGTGTAAATAGAGGATCAGTTCCTCGTAAACACAACCAGTCCCAGTGTAAATACATGATCAGTTCATCGTAAACACAACCAGTCCCAGTGTAAATACATGATCAGTTCCTCGTAAACACAACCAGTCCCAGTGTAAATACATGATCAGTTCCTCGTAAACACAACCAGTCCCAGTGTAAATACATGATCAGTTCCTCGTAAACACAACCTGTACCAGTGTAAATACATGATCAGTTCCTCGTAAACACAACCAGTCCCAGTGTAAATACATGATCAGTTCATCGTAAACACAACCAGTCCCAGTGTAAATAAACATGATCAGTTCATCGTAAACACAACCAGTCCCAGTGTAAATACATGATCAGTTCATCGTAAACACAACCAGTCCCAGTATAAATACATGATCAGTTCCTCGTAAACACAACCAGTCCCAGTGTAAATACATGATCAGTTCATCGTAAACACAACCAGTCCCAGTGTAAATACATGACAGTTCGATGTAAACACAACCATTCCCAGTGTAAATACATGATCAGTTCATTGAAAACACAACCAGTCCGAATGTAAATAGATGATCAATTCATTGTAAACACAACCATTACCATTGTAAATAGAGGATCAGTTCATTGTAAACACAACCAGTCCGAGTGTAAATAGATGAACAGTTCATTGTAAACACAACCAGCCCCGGTGTAAATAGATGAACAGTTCAATGTAAACACAACCATTACCAGTGTAAATAGAGGATCAGTTCATTGTAAACACAACCAGTCCCAGTGTAAATAGATGAACAGTTTATTGTAAACACAACCATTTCGAGTGTAAATGAGAAGTTGGATGCTCGTATCTTTCGATTGACAAAAATTTTAGAAGACCTCCTAAAAAATTTATAAAGATTTCAAGGAAATTATTCGAGAACATGTTTAGCTTCTATATTTTAGATACATCAAGCACTTCTGAGTCAACTAGTCAATACCTCATGGACTTTGTACTGTGTACAGATTTTGTCTTCTTATAGCAGTTTACTCTTACAGTAGCTTGTGCTCTTATTTATCATGTTTCTTGGCAACCTAGTAAATAGACGATGTGAACTTAAGCTAAACTTCTATTTGAGAAGATCTATAAAGAAAGACAACTCTCACTTTAATCTTTTTGTGTTTCACAACATGACGTCACGTAAACGAAGGTGGTGAGATCGATACCACCCAGGCTAAATCTGGCGTTAGTTCGACTACCATGAAATTAAAAGTGTTGTTTTTTTTCCTCGTTACATTGTTGTTCAGCCTTCGCCACCACCAAGAGACTTGTTTCCTTTGGACTGAGGGGGAATGGACCTTGGAGTGTGTCCATTTTGTTCCAGAGATCCAATCTATTGACCAAATGTGTCAACACACAAGGTTTGGGCTCGAACTATTAGCTATTTAAAAATAATTAAATACTCATCAGTTACAACAAAGAAGACACACAATTAGCATAAAATAAAATTTAATTAACTGATTCCCTTTCTACAGTTTCTTGAAAGCAACACAATTAACTGTTTTATTTTACTAGATAGAAAAGTCTTGGTGAAACAATGAAGAAGTATTGTCCAATCAAAAGTGAAACAATGAAGAAGTATTGTCCAATCAAAAGTGAAACAATGAAGAAGTATTGTCCAATCAAAAGTGAAACAATGAAGAAGTATTGTCCAATCAAAAGTGAAACAATGAAGAAGTAATGTCCAATCAAAAGTGAAACAATGAAGAAGTAATGTCCAATCAAAAGTGAAAGAATGAAGAAGTATTGTCCAATCAAAAGTGAAAGAATAGAGAAGTATTGTCCAATCAAAGTGAAAGATTGAAGAAGTATTGTCCAATCAAAAGTGAAAGAATGAAGAAGTATTGTCCAATCAAAAGTGAAACAATGAAGAAGTATTGTCCAATCAAAAGTGAAACAATGAAGAAGTAATGTCCAATCAAAAGTGAAAGAATGAAGAAGTAATGTCCAATCAAAAGTGAAAGAATGAAGAAGTATTGTCCAATCAAAAGTGAAAGATTGAAGAAGTATTGTCCAATCAAAGTGAAAGATTGAAGAAGTATTGTCCAATCAAAAGTGAAAGAATGAAGAAGTATTGTCCAATCAAAAGTGAAAGAATGAAGTATTGTCCAATCAAAAGTGAAAGAATAGAGAAGTATTGTCCAATCAAAAGTGAAAGAATGAAGAAATATTGTCCAATCAAAAGTGAAAGAATAGAGAAGTATTGTCCAATCAAAAGTGAAAGAATGAAGAAGTATTGTCCAATCAAAAGTGAAAGAATAGAGAAGTATTGTCCAATCAAAAGTGAAAGAATGAAGAAATATTGTCCAATCAAAAGTGAAAGAATAGAGAAGTATGTCCGATCAAAAGAACCAAGTAGAGGAACACCAAGAAATAAAAGTATCGTGTCTAAACATTTGAAATGACATTTTCAGACACTCGCTAAGAAAGTTTTACGTCATTGTTCAAGTCCAGGGTTCGAAACCAGGGACCAATAAGTCGAAAGTCCAGATCGTACATTGAAAGTTTAGAAACATACAGACTCTATGGTGGAAAATAGTGGATCGTTGTACTCATGAATTAAGACCATGGATATATTTCTATTGTATTTAAGGTTGGGGAGACTTGGGGATAAGAATCTGCCATTAAAGTTGTCATAGTGTAGGACTGTACTGATGAAAATTGCATAGTTTTACTTTAAGAATGCATTCAAAATTCTATTAGATTTAATTTTATTTGTTCAAATACTATCTATATATATAATTTTCTTCTTCCCTCAAGAGTTTGGACGAGAAGCAAGAAGTAAAGGAAAGATCCCTCTCTTATTTCTGCCGATAGTCATCCCACGAAAAAAAACAAGAAGGGTGGGGGGGAGAACACGTTTTCACAGCGCGCTGGACTGTCAAACCCTGCCCGCTCCCATCCCCCTTCGTCCTGCGGGAGGTTTGGACTAGAAAGTAAAGTATCGTAAACTCTGAAGGAACATCCGAAACATGTAAAACATTTTACAAGAAAACATTTTTACAAACACTAAATAGCAGCGCCGGACTTCACCACTGTGACCAAGAAGTCATGGAAAGAGTACAAGTAATCTACTATGTATATTTACAGGTCACTAAATAGCAGGGCCGGACTTAACCATTTGAGAAACGGATTTCGCGGGGCCAAAGTTTAAGTAGGGAAGCGGATAATAAGTGAAATTTAAGAGTTTGTATTAGAAAATAAATTCGTCTATGCATTTTATTCATTCTTTACTACGCACAGAATGACTACACAGCCTTGCGTGTAGCGAAGTTAAACAGTATATCGTAAGAATTCTGTTTCCTACATAGATCACGCTCAATAGCAAGAATTACCAAATGTTTCAATCTATCTTTGAGAATTGTTGACCTCAAGTAACTCTTCATTAGTTTGAGGCGCGAGAAGCTTCTTTTACCAGATTACACAATTACACGTATGCATAATGCCGTTTTTATTTATCGCGCGTTGGATTGGTGTTTTCCATATTGAGTGACACCAAAATGACAACTTTTGTCAATACATTTCCTTATATTTTATGGACTTTTTCGTATATTTTGCAATTTCGGGAGATTTCCAGGAGCTCCTGGTAAATCAACAGGAGGGCGCGGGAAATTTATTTTAAGTTATAAAATGGTTTAATTTAAGAATTTATACACTTTGAATTAGCGCTGGGTCCTATGAAATTGCGGGTCCTATGAAAGTGCGGGTCCTACTGCGGTCGCATAAGTTGCGGTGGCCTAAGGCGGCCTGCAAAATAGCGGCGTATGTTACGCCGCCGGTCGACTAGTTAATTCTAATTCTATTCCTTTCAGGTCTAGTAGTTCTAATACGAGTAGCTCTAATTCTAGTAGTTCCAACACTCTTTGTTCTAACTCAATTTGTTCTAATTCTACTTGTTCTGATTCTATTTGTTCTAATTCTAATTGTTCTAATTCTATTTGTTCTGATTCTATTTGTTCTGATTCTATTTGTTCTGATTCTATTTGTTCTGATTCTATTTGTTCTGATTCTATTTGTTCTAATTCTAATTGTTCTAATTCTATTTGTTCTGATTCTATTTGTTCTAATTCTATTTGTTCTAATTCTATTTGTTCTAATTCTACTTGTTCTAATTCTATTTGTTTTAATTCTATTTATTCTAATTCTACTTGTTCTAATTCTATTTGTTCTAATTCTATTTGTTCTAATTCTACTTGTTCTAATTCTATTTGCACCGTGGAACATATCCTCGTTGATTGCCCCAGATACCAGGATGTCAGGGAGAAATATTTTAGAGCCACTAACTTAAAAGCACTATTTGATAATGTCGACCCTGGGAAGGTACTGGGCTTTATCCGGGAAGTGGGGTTATCTACGAAGATCTGATTTATGAATTTGTGAACATGTACTATTTACAATGGATTTTTACCAAATAATTAAATTTTTACTACCTTTACTATTTTAACTGTGAATAGACCTTGATTTTAATGATATGACTGTATAGAATCTGGCCCTTGTTATTTAGAGAGAGAGTAGTCCTTAAGGGACTGCAGGCACGACATGGCCTAAATTGTGCCGATGTGCCTAAAATCAAAATCAAATCAAATCTAATTCTATTTGTTCTAATTCTGTTTTTTCTAGTTCTATTTGTTCTAATTCTGTTTGTTCTAGTTCTATTTGTTCTAGTTCTATTTGTTCTAGTTCTATTTGTTCTAGTTCTATTTGTTCTAGTTCTATTTGTTCTAGTTCTATTTGTTCTAGTTCTATTTGTTCTAATTCTGTTTGTTCTAGTTCTATTTGTTCTAGTTCTATTTGTTCTAGTTCTATTTGTTCTAGTTCTATTTGTTCTAGTTCTATTTGTTCTAGTTCTATTTGTTCTAGTTCTATTTGTTCTAGAGAAAACGTTTGTCTCCATCTATTTTTCCATTTACCTTGCAACTTTCAACGAGTTACTGTCAAAGTGAAAGGTAGATTTATATGTACGTTTTCTAGCTAGAGCTGTATATATTATTGTATGACTGAATGATTGTATGACTGAATGATTGTATGACCGAATGATTGTATCAATCTTGAAGAAGCATGGCAAAAGTGTTCTGCGTTCTCCTGCATTGCTCAATGTTGAGTGTATGATCTGGACCGTGTCATTATCTTAAATGTCACCAAGATGACATTTGACATTTAGACATAAACAAGTACATTGTATTACAGCTTGATTTTTTGTTTGTTCTTCGATTTGTTACAGCAGAAAACAAATGAATCATACAAATTGGATTTGTGTTGGTGGTTGTAAGAAAAACTGATGAAATATGTTCATTAGTACAAAGTTCAACTATTAAAAACGAAAAGAGAACTCCTCCTAGAACATTGGTTTGAATAGTCTTAGATTAAAATCCTTTACTGTATTCTGATCGTCAAGTATTGAATCATGCATTAGTCCATCAATTGGTCAAGTATTGAATCATGCATTAGTCCATCAATTGGTCAAGTATTGAATCATGCATTAGTTCATCGATTGGCCAAGTATTGAATCCTGCATTAGTTCATCAATTGGCCAAGTATTGAATCCTGCTCTAGTTTATCAATTGGCCAATTATTGAATTCTGCATTAGTTCATCAATTGGTCAAGTATTGAATCCTGCATTAGTGCATCAATTGGCCAATTATTGAATCCTGCATTAATTCATCAATTGGTCAAGTATTGAATCCTGCATTAGTTCATCAATTGGCCAAGTATTGAATCCTGCATTAGTTCATCAATTGGCCAAGTATTGAATCCTGCATTAGTTCATCTCACTCATTGTAAGACTTTCTCCTAGAATTGAATCTTAGATTGGAAACGAATGTTGTTTGTGTTTTTATTCTCTGTCCTAAGCTAAACAATGTTAGAGGAGATTTGAGTTGAAAGAGGGATATTGTTGAAGTTGACATTACATGATGATATGATGACATGGTTGATTTGAAGATGTCTAGCAAAAAGTGAAAAACTACAGCTAATAATTTAATACAAATAATTGATTAATTAAATAAAATCATCCCTTACCTACTGAACTAAAAAGATCTCTTTCTCTCTCTCTCTTTCTCTCTTGCCTCTCTCTCTCTTTCTCTCTCTCCGGTAACAGATTACTCATGTATCATTGGATTAAATTAATCAGTTATCTCTTACTTTAGAAATAAATAGTTAATGATGAAAAAAAAAAGATAACAATAGCAACCAAAAAGAAAGAACTTGGGGGTTTAGCCGACAAAACAATGAATGCACCGATAGAGCCAATAAATGTGTTGACAAACAGTAGCTCTAGGAAATGTAAGGGTACGGTAAGGAGGATAGGATTCGACGGAAGGCAAATACAAAATAAGTTACTAACGGAAAAAGAAATAAAATATGATTTAAAATACGGATTTTTTTTTAAACTTATATTTAATATACGGAATACGGCTTTTTGAGGAAATCAAGAAAATGTAAAACACATTTTGATAGAAAACTTGCGTTTTTTGTTTTTTTTTGCGAATTGCGGCGTTAAGGCTGCGGTTCTGTCGAAACCAGGTCTTTACAAGCACCTAAGAGGTAAAAGGAAATCCTGAACATCCGTAAGGTAAATATTTAAATGTCAGTCAGTCAGTGATAGGTATTTTACTAGTCGACCGGCAGCGTAGCAAACGCCGCTATTTTGCAGGGCGGCCTTAGGACATTGCAACCTATGCGACCGCAGTGGGCCCCGCACTTTCCATAGGACCCGCGCTAATTCTAGGTGCATAAATTATTAAATTAAACCATTTTATAATCTGTCGATTTTCCAGGAGCTCCTGGAAATTTCCTTAAATTGCAAAATATACGAAAAAGTCCTAGAAATCTCCGGAAATTATTAAAATCTTTAGAAATCTCATGAAATATACAAGACAAAAATTGTCATTTTGGGGTGTCATTCAATATGGAAAACGACAATCCTACGCGCGATGAAAAAAACGGCATTATCCCGTAATTTTGGAATCTGGTGAAATAAGCTTCTCGCGCCTCAAAGAATTACTTCAGGTCAACAATTCTCGTAGATAGATTGAAACATTTGGTAATTCTTGCTATTGAGCGTGATCTATGTAGGAAATAGAATGTTTATGATATACTCTATGACTTCGCTACACGCAAGGCTCGTCAAATAATTCTGTACGTAGTAATAAATGAATAAAATGCAAAGACGAATATATTTCCTAATATAAACTTTTAATTTTCACTTATAAATAATCCGTATCCATACCCAAACTGGGCCACGCGAATTCCGTTTCGCATAGGGCCCCACAATGATTAAGTCCGGACCTGCTATTTAGTGACGGGTGAACACAGAGTAGATTACTTATTCTCCCCCCCCCCCCCCGCCACCTCTTTTTTCGCCGCTAAATTTACGTAAGGTAGAAATTTAAAAAAATAGTGATATTTCTTGGTCACAAAGGTCCGGCCCTGCTATTTTGTGATGGGTGAATACTACTTGTTTTTTTCGTAGGGTAACTCTGGTTCGTTCGACTTGCTGAAATAAAAGAGTGATCTTTCCTTTACTTCTTCTTGCGTGTCCAAACTTTTAAAGCCATGAAGAGAATTATATAGATAGATAGATTTATGGTTTTCAGGGCAGAGACAATACCAACAATAGCTGCGATGTGTTTCGACAAAACGTGTGTGTGTGTGTTTGCTTGTAGATGTTCATGAAAGGAAAACTTATGTTTTTTAATAGTGTTGCGTTTTTGCTGTTTGACAATTTACACGACTGTTCGTGTTACTAGAAAGTCATGACATTGAAGTAAAGGTAACACGGGGAGATATTTACACTGACCACATACATTTAGAGATAAATACATATACACACACAGTTGGGTATACACAATTATACACACATTGACCAGTGAAGTCTACTAGAGCTTTCAACTTTGTTCGTTTCAAGTCTTGGAGCTTCACGCTTCACATCTGTTGTCTCTGTTGTGGCTGTTGTGTCTGTTGTCTCTGTTGTGTCTGTTGTCTCAGTTGTCTCTGTTGTGTCTGTTGTCTCTGTTGTGTCTGTTGTCTCTCTTGTCTCTGTTGTGTCTGTTGTCTCTATTGTGTCTGTTGTCTCTGTTGTGTCTGTTGTGTCTGTTGTCTCTGTTGTGTCTGTTGTGTCTGTTGTCTCTATTGTCTCTGTTGTGTCTGTTGTCTCTGTTGTGTCTGTTGTCTCTATTGTGTCTGTTGTGTCTGTTGTCTCTGTTGCGTCTGTGTGTCTGTTGTGTCTGTTGTGTCTGTTGTCTCTATTGTGTCTGTTGTCTCTGTTGCGTCTGTTGTGTCTGTTGTCTCTGTTGTGTCTGTTGTGTCTGTTGTCTCTGTTGTGTCTGTTGTCTCTATTGTGTCTGTTGTCTATGTTGTGTCTGTTGTCTCTGTTGTCTATGTTGTGTCTGTTGTCTCTGTTGTCTCTATTGTGTCTCTTGTCTCTGTTGTTTCTGTTGTGTCTGTTGTCTCTGTTGTCTATGTTGCGTCTGTTGTCTCTGTTGTGTCTGTTGTCTCTGTTGTCTATGTTGTGTCTGTTGTCTCTGTTGTCTCTATTGTGTCTGTTGTGTCTGTTGTCTCTGTTGTGTCTGTTGTGTCTATTGTCTCTGTTGTCTCTGTTGTGTCTGTTGTCTCTGTTGTGTCTATTGTGTCTGTTGTCTCTGTTGTGTCTGTCGTCTCTCTTGTCTCTGTTGTGTCTATTATGTCTGTTGTCTCTGTTGTGTCTGTTGTCTATCTTGTCTCTGTTGTGTCTATTGTGTCTGTTGTCTCTGTTGTCTCTATTGTGTCTGTTGTCTCTGTTGTGTCTGTTGTCTCTCTTGTCTCTGTTGTGTCTGTTGTGTCTGTTGTGTCTGTTGTCTCTCTTGTCTCTGTTGTGTTTATTGTGTCTGTTGTCTCTGTTGTGTCTGTTGTCTCTCTTGTCTCTGTTGTGTCTATTGTGTCTGTTGTCTCTGTTGTGTCTGTTGTCTCTCTTGTCTCTGTTGTGTCTATTGTGTCTGTTATCTCTGTTGTGTCTGTTGTCTCTCTTGTCTCTGTTGTGTCTATTGTGTCTGTTGTCTCTGTTGTGTCTGTCGTCTCTCTTGTCTCTGTTGTGTCTATTGTGTCTGTTGTCTCTGTTGTGTCTGTTGTCTCTCTTGTCTCTGTTGTGTCTATTGTGTCTGTTGTCTCTGTTGTGTCTGTTGTCTCTCTTGTCTCTGTTGTGTCTATTGTGTCTGTTGTCTCTCTTGTCTCTGTTGTGTCTATTGTGACTGTTGTCTCTGTTAAATCTATTGTGTTTGTTGTGTCTGTTGTCTCTGTTGTGTCTGTTGTCTCTCTTGTCTCTGTTGTGTCTATTGTGTCTGTTGTCTTTATTGTGTCTGTTGTCTCTCTTGTCTCTGTTGTGTCTATTGTGTCTGTTATCTCTGTTGTGTCTGTTGTCTCTCTTGTCTCTGTTGTGTCTATTGTGTCTGTTGTCTCTGTTGTAACTGTTGTCTCTCTTGTCTCTGTTGTGTCTATTGTGTCTTTTGTCTCTGTTGTGTCTGTTGTCTCTCTTGTCTCTGTTGTGTCTATTGTGTCTGTTGTCTCTGTTGTGTCTGTTGTCTCTTCTGTCTCTGTTGTGTCTATTGTGTCTGTTGTCTCTGTTGTGTCTGTTGTCTCTCTTGTCTCTGTTGTGTCTATTGTGTCTGTTGTCTCTCTTGTCTCTGTTGTGTCTGTTGTCTCTCTTGTCTCTGTTGTGTCTATTGTGTCTGTTGTCTCTCTTGTCTCTGTTGTGTCTATTGTGACTGTTGTCTCTGTTGTCTCTATTGTGTTTGTTGTGTCTGTTGTCTCTGTTGTGTCTATTGTGTCTGTTATCTCTGTTGTGTCTGTTGTCTCTCTTGTCTCTGTTGTGTCTATTGTGTCTGTTGTCTCTGTTGTGTCTGTTGTCTCTCTTGTCTCTGTTGTGTCTATTGTGTCTTTTGTCTCTGTTGTGTCTGTTGTCTCTCTTGTCTCTGTTGTGTCTATTGTGTCTGTTGTCTCTGTTGTGTCTGTTGTCTCTCTTGTCTCTGTTGTGTCTATTGTGTCTGTTGTCTCTCTTGTCTCTGTTGTGTCTATTGTGACTGTTGTCTCTGTTGTCTCTATTGTGTTTGTTGTGTCTGTTGTCTCTGTTGTGTCTGTTGTCTCTCTTGTCTCTGTTGTGTCTATTGTGTCTGTTGTCTCTATTGTGTCTGTTGTCTCTCTTGTCTCTGTTGTGTCTATTGTGTCTGTTATCTCTGTTGTGTCTGTTGTCTCTCTTGTCTCTGTTGTGTCTATTGTGTCTGTTGTCTCTGTTGTGTCTGTTGTCTCTCTTGTCTCTGTTGTGTCTATTGTGTCTTTTGTCTCTGTTGTGTCTGTTGTCTCTCTTGTCTCTGTTGTGTCTATTGTGTCTGTTGTCTCTGTTGTGTCTGTTGTCTCTCTTGTCTCTGTTGTGTCTGTTGTCTCTATTATGTCTGTTGTCTCTCTTGTCTCTGTTGTGTCTATTGTGTCTGTTGTCTCTGTTGTCTCTATTGTGTCTGTTGTGTCTGTTGTCTCTGTTGTGTCTGTTGTCTCTCTTGTGTCTATTGTGTCTGTTGTCTCTGTTGTGTCTGTTGTCTCTCTTATCTCTGTTGTGTCTATTGTGTCTGTTGTCTCTGTGGTGTCTGTTGTCTCTCTTGTCTCTGTTGTGTCTATTGTGTCTGTTGTTTCTGTTGTGTCTGTTGTCTCTATTGTCTCTGTTGTGTCTATTGTGTCTGTTGTCTTTCTTGTCTCTGTTGTGTCTATTGTGTCTGTTGTCTTTCTTGTCTCTGTTGTGTCTATTGTGTCTGTTGTCTTTCTTGTCTCTGTTGTGTCTATTGTGTCTGTTGTCTCTGTTGTGTCTGTTGTCTCTCTTGTCTCTGTTGTGTCTATTGTGTCTGTTGTCTCTGTTGTCTCTGTTGTGTCTGTTGTCTCTCTTGTCTCTGTTGTGTCTATTGTGTCTGTTGTCTCTGTTGTGTCTGTTGTCTCTTTTGTCTCTGTTGTGTCTATTGTGTCTGTTGTCTCTGTTGTGTCTGTTGTCTCTCTTGTCTATGTTGTGTCTATTGTGTCTGTTGTCTCTCTTGTCTCTGTTGTGTCTATTGTGACTGTTGTCTCTGTTGTCTCTATTGTGTTTGTTGTGTCTGTTGTCTCTGTTGTGTCTGTTGTCTCTCTTGTCTCTGTTGTGTCTATTGTGTCTGTTGTCTCTATTATGTCTGTTTTCTCTCTTGTCTCTGTTGTGTCTATTGTGTCTGTTATCTCTGTTGTGTCTGTTGTCTCTCTTGTCTCTGTTGTGTCTATTGTGTCTGTTGTCTCTGTTGTGTCTGTTGTCTCTCTTGTCTCTGTTGTGTCTATTGTGTCTTTTGTCTGTGTTGTGTCTGTTGTCTCTCTTGTCTCTGTTGTGTCTATTGTGTCTGTTGTCTCTGTTGTGTCTGTTGTCTCTCTTGTCTCTGTTGTGTCTGTTGTCTCTGTTGTCTCTCTTGTGTTTGTTAGCTCTCTTGTCTCTGTTGTGTCTATTGTGTCTATTGTCTCTGTTGTCTCTATTGTGTCTGTTGTGTCTGTTGTCTCTGTTGTGTCTGTTGTCTCTCTTGTGTCTATTGTGTCTGTTGTCTCTGTTGTGTCTGTTGTCTCTCTTATCTCTGTTGTGTCTATTGTGTCTGTTGTCTCTGTGGTGTCTGTTGTCTCTCTTGTCTCTGTTGTGTCTGTTGTGTCTGTTGTCTCTGTTGTGTCTGTTGTCTCTCTTGTCTCTGTTGTGTCTATTGTGTCTGTTGTTTCTGTTGTGTCTGTTGTCTCTCTTGTCTCTGTTGTGTCTATTGTGTCTGTTGTCTCTCTTGTCTCTGTTGTGTCTATTGTGTCTGTTGTCTCTCTTGTCTCTGTTGTGTCTATTGTGTCTGTTGTCTCTGTCGTCTCTCTTGTCTCTGTTGTGTCTATTGTGTCTGTTGTCTCTGTTGTCTCTATTGTGTCTGTTGTCTCTGTTGTGTCTGTTGTCTCTCTTGTCTCTGTTGTGTCTGTTGTGTCTGTTGTGTCTGTTGTCTCTCTTGTCTCTGTTGTGTTTATTGTGTCTGTTGTCTCTGTTGTGTCTGTTGTCTCTCTTGTCTCTGTTGTGTCTATTGTGTCTGTTGTCTCTGTTGTGTCTGTTGTCTCTCTTGTCTCTGTTGTGTCTATTGTGTCTGTTTTCTCTGTTGTGTCTGTTGTCTCTCTTGTCTCTGTTGTGTCTATTGTGTCTGTTGTCTCTGTTGTGTCTGTCGTCTCTCTTGTCTCTGTTGTGTCTATTGTGTCTGTTGTCTCTGTTGTGTCTGTTGTCTCTCTTGTCTCTGTTGTGTCTATTGTGTCTGTTGTCTCTGTTGTGTCTGTTGTCTCTCTTGTCTCTGTTGTGTCTATTGTGTCTGTTGTCTCTGTTGTGTCTGTTGTCTCTCTTGTCTCTGTTGTGTCTATTGTGTCTGTTGTCTCTCTTGTCTCTGTTGTGTCTATTGTGACTGTTGTCTCTGTTAAATCTATTGTGTTTGTTGTGTCTGTTGTCTCTGTTGTGTCTGTTGTCTCTCTTGTCTCTGTTGTGTCTATTGTGTCTGTTGTCTTTATTGTGTCTGTTGTCTCTCTTGTCTCTGTTGTGTCTATTGTGTCTGTTATCTCTGTTGTGTCTGTTGTCTCTCTTGTCTCTGTTGTGTCTATTGTGTCTGTTGTCTCTGTTGTGTCTGTTGTCTCTCTTGTCTCTGTTGTGTCTATTGTGTCTGTTGTCTCTGTTGTGTCTGTTGTCTCTCTTGTCTCTGTTGTGTCTATTGTGTCTGTTGTCTCTGTTGTGTCTGTTGTCTCTCTTGTCTCTGTTGTGTCTATTGTGTCTGTTGTCTCTGTTGTGTCTGTTGTCTCTCTTGTCTCTGTTGTGTCTATTGTGTCTGTTGTCTCTCTTGTCTCTGTTGTGTCTGTTGTCTCTCTTGTCTCTGTTGTGTCTATTGTGTCTGTTGTCTCTCTTGTCTCTGTTGTGTCTATTGTGACTGTTGTCTCTGTTGTCTCTATTGTGTTTGTTGTGTCTGTTGTCTCTGTTGTGTCTGTTGTCTCTCTTGTCTCTGTTGTGTCTATTGTGTCTGTTGTGTCTATTGTGTCTGTTGTCTCTCTTGTCTCTGTTGTGTCTATTGTGTCTGTTGTCTCTGTTGTGTCTGTTGTCTCTGTTGTCTCTATTGTGTCTGTTGTGTCTGTTGTCTCTGTTGTGTCTGTTGTCTCTCTTGTCTCTGTTGTGTCTATTGTGTCTTTTGTCTCTGTTGTGTCTGTTGTCTCTCTTGTCTCTGTTGTGTCTATTGTGTCTGTTGTCTCTGTTGTGTCTGTTGTCTCTCTTGTCTCTGTTGTGTCTGTTGTCTCTATTGTGTCTGTTGTCTCTCTTGTCTCTGTTGTGTCTATTGTGTCTGTTGTCTCTGTTGTCTCTATTGTGTCTGTTGTGTCTGTTGTCTCTGTTGTGTCTGTTGTCTCTCTTGTGTCTATTGTGTCTGTTGTCTCTGTTGTGTCTGTTGTCTCTCTTATCTCTGTTGTGTCTATTGTGTCTGTTGTCTCTGTGGTGTCTGTTGTCTCTCTTGTCTCTGTTGTGTCTGTTGTGTCTGTTGTGTCTGTTGTCTCTCTTGTCTCTGTTGTGTCTATTGTGTCTGTTGTTTCTGTTGTGTCTGTTGTCTCTCTTGTCTCTGTTGTGTCTATTGTGTCTGTTGTCTTTCTTGTCTCTGTTGTGTCTGTTGTCTCTCTTGTCTCTGTTGTGTCTATTGTGTCTGTTGTCTTTCTTGTCTCTGTTGTGTCTGTTGTCTCTCTTGTCTCTGTTGTGTCTATTGTGTCTGTTGTCTCTGTTGTCTCTGTTGTGTCTGTTGTCTCTCTTGTCTCTGTTGTGTCTATTGTGTCTGTTGTCTCTGTTGTGTCTGTTGTCTCTTTTGTCTCTGTTGTGTCTATTGTGTCTGTTGTCTCTGTTGTGTCTGTTGTCTCTCTTGTCTATGTTGTGTCTATTGTGTCTGTTGTCTCTCTTGTCTCTGTTGTGTCTATTGTGACTGTTGTCTCTGTTGTCTCTATTGTGTTTGTTGTGTCTGTTGTCTCTGTTGTGTCTGTTGTCTCTCTTGTCTCTGTTGTGTCTATTGTGTCTGTTGTCTCTATTATGTCTGTTTTCTCTCTTGTCTCTGTTGTGTCTATTGTGTCTGTTATCTCTGTTGTGTCTGTTGTCTCTCTTGTCTCTGTTGTGTCTATTGTGTCTGTTGTCTCTGTTGTGTCTGTTGTCTCTCTTGTCTCTGTTGTGTCTATTGTGTCTTTTGTCTGTGTTGTGTCTGTTGTCTCTCTTGTCTCTGTTGTGTCTATTGTGTCTGTTGTCTCTGTTGTGTCTGTTGTCTCTCTTGTCTCTGTTGTGTCTGTTGTCTCTGTTGTCTCTCTTGTGTTTGTTGTCTCTCTTGTCTCTGTTGTGTCTATTGTGTCTGTTGTCTCTGTTGTCTCTATTGTGTCTGTTGTGTCTGTTGTCTCTGTTGTGTCTGTTGTCTCTCTTGTGTCTATTGTGTCTGTTGTCTCTGTTGTGTCTGTTGTCTCTCTTATCTCTGTTGTGTCTATTGTGTCTGTTGTCTCTGTGGTGTCTGTTGTCTCTCTTGTCTCTGTTGTGTCTGTTGTGTCTGTTGTCTCTGTTGTGTCTGTTGTCTCTCTTGTCTCTGTTGTGTCTATTGTGTCTGTTGTTTCTGTTGTGTCTGTTGTCTCTCTCGTCTCTGTTGTGTCTATTGTGTCTGTTGTCTCTCTTGTCTCTGTTGTGTCTATTGTGTCTGTTGTCTCTGTTGTGTCTGTTGTCTCTCTTGTCTCTGTTGTGTCTATTGTGTCTGTTGTCTCTGTTGTCTCTGTTGTGTCTGTTGTCTCTCTTGTCTCTGTTGTGTCTATTGTGTCTGTTGTCTCTGTTGTGTCTGTTGTCTCTCTTGTCTCTGTTGTGTCTATTGTGTCTGTTGTCTCTGTTGTGTCTGTTGTCTCTCTTGTCTCTGTTGTGTCTATTGTGTCTGTTGTCTCTGTTGTCTCTGTTGTCTCTATTGTGTCTGTTGTCTCTGTTGTCTCTGTTGTGTCTGCTGTCTCTGTTGTGTCTATTGTGTCTGTTGTCTCTGTTGTCTCTATTGTGTCTGTTGTGTCTGTTGTCTCTGTTGTGTCTGTTGTCTCTATTGTGTCTGTTGTGTCTGTTGTCTCTGTTGTCTCTGTTGTGTCTGTTGTCTCTGTTGTCTGTGTTGTGTCTATTGTCTCTGTTGTGTTCCTCTATTCTCTGAGATTATTTCTTATTGTTCATATCTATCCCATCATCTCAGTGCACATTGATCCAATCTCTTTGGTGGACTTGTGGAAGGGAGGGGGAGGAATGGGTCGTGGGATATCTGGGAAAAGGTACACGTGCTGACTTTAGACTCTCAGTAAACAAAAGTCAGCTCGAGTAAAGTTCGAGTCTACATCGGGAGTTGAGCTTCAGCTTTATGTTTACTAAAGAAATGTTTTTACTTTGTAATCTCAAGTGGTCAGTGTTCCACACATGAATGTACATACTAATTGGCTTTATTAGTATTTGAGTGTTAAATATAATGTAATAACATGGTCAGTGTGGTCTCCGGTATCTTAGACTGCAGTAATCGCTTTGTGGACAATGAAAACCATGAAAACGACATTCTAGAGAATGAATACAATGTCAACATAATTAATACTCATTTTAGAAAAGTCAAAACTACCCTGTATATCCAGTGACAACGATGGGTTAGTGACGAGAATTAAAATTAGAAGAAAATAAATGAGTCATTAATTTTATAGTGAAAATCTGTAGTCAGAAGTGACGGCTTGTAAGGCCACCAGACAGAAAGGTCCTACTTCATGTTCTATTATGTGTTAGTTTCTCAAATCTTAGCGCCAGCTTTTGTATTTGTATGTTGGTTGTAGAATCCAATGAAAAGGAATACACAGGCGTGTAGAAACCTGACACACATACACATTGAACACAATTTAATACTACACAAACTTACACACATAGACATTTAATACTACACACTTATACACATAGACATTTAATACTACTCACTGACAAGAATAAACTAATACTACACACTTACACACATAGACATTTAATATACACACTGACACACATAAATCTTTAATACAAACTGACACATTTACATAGACAGAAACCTTACTCTCCTTACAGAATAGCTTATATAAATTAATTAAAGCCTGCGGCAATTATGTGTGCACAATAATTTTGTCGAATGGATTCACCAATTAGCTCCTTTGGATCACTTGTAAGCACATTGAGATGAAACACATTTTAGTTTTATTTTTTTAAATCAAATGAAGAAACTCGACCTAATAGTGCATAACATGGCAATAAATAGGTTTTATAGAATATTGAGTGTGTAGTTGAACATTAAATTTATAGGTGAATAGAGAGATTCATTTTCCTTTTAGTTGGTGGCTTCTTCACTTCTCAAACGATTATGTTCATCTGATAGTGTATTTAGTTTTACAAAGCTTATTTCAACTCACTCTGTCTGGTAAAAAGTTTGTACACGTTATTTCTCCCACACCCAATCTTGGATTAAGTTGAAATTTGTGCAAAATAAAATTTAAAAAATATTTTCAGAGTAGAACATCCGAATGAAATTATATCAAAGACAAATGAGAGATAAGAATGGAGAAAGAAGGTTAACAGATCTTGTGTAGTGCCCCAACGGTCCAGCAGATCAAAGGATAGTGAAAGTGAATGTAAAGTTAGATGCGAACCTGGCCTAACTAGTTCCCCTTTCAGACCTTGTGGTCTATAGGGCAGATGATGTAAAGTTCATCTGTTTTTGTGGCCTACGGTTAACGAGGGTGTCTTGTAGCCAGCACAACGACCAACCGCCTTTACTTTTCCCCAACTAATGTCAGGTACCCATTAGAGCTGCTGGATTCAGAGGCGCCCAAAGATTCCAAAGTTAAAAATCCCAGTCTTCACCAGGATTCGAAACCGGGACCCGGTTCAGAAGCCAAGCGCTTTACCGCTCATCCACCGCGCCTCCCCTGGCCTAACTGATGTCTTTACAATTGATCTAATTTTTTGAAAAGGCTCAATATTTTTTTTTTTTTTTCACCAGTCAAAGTATTTAAAAGAACCAAAGAAAATAGTCCGAAATACAAAAGATGAGTTTTCTTCAGCTTTGAATCGAAATATTCGAAAAAATCTTTAATGTAAATAAATTTTGATCCAGTTTCAAATACATCTTAGGATCGAGGTTATAAATTCCGGTTTCAACTTTTAGGTAGATCGAATTACTAAAATGAAACTGCACAATCACTGATTTCAACTCTGATACTCTACCAACTGGAAATGACGCATACAAAGTAAGCCGTAATAGAATCTTGTAATTTTTTTTAAATGTCGGATTTACATAAAAAGATTGGGTCGAGATCATGTAATAAGATATCGCTCGCTAGGATTTAGTTTGTAATGCTTTTTTTAAAACGCTACATTCAGTTGTAATTAAGATGTAAGCACTTTCTGTAGCATTGTGTTTTCATCTCTTTTACTCTCTCTCTCTCTCTCTCTGTAGTCTCTCTTTGGTTAGTCATTCTTTCTCACGCTCTAGTCTCTCTCTCTGTCTCTCTCTCTTTCTCTCTCTCTGTCTCGCTCTCTCTGTCTCTCTCTCTCTGTCTCTCAAAGTTACCTAACACTACGAACCTTTCTCTCCCAGCTACATGAACTAAAAAATGACTAAAATTGTTGACATGTCAGCAGAAACGTAGCGTAGGAATATATGAAAAAAAATATCCCATTCAGATTTGTGGTATAAGAGATTCTACGTTATGTTTCCCCCAGCCATCCTACCATTGTTGCGCCTATGCACAGCTTTCAGTACGATACTTAACATTCAGACAACCTGCAAGGTAGAAATGTAAAACCAAAGGTGTGTACTTACTATCAAAGGAGATGTTCAGCAGATAATCTCTCAACAATTTCTCTCCGTCTATCTTTTTCATTTTGGAGCATACGCCTCTGATGCCAGGGCATAAGTCCCTCTGCATTCTGTCCAACGAGTGAGCGAAGGCGTACACGGCGTCATAGATAAACTGGGTCTTACTCTCTTGAGAGGTCAACTTGCGAGTCAGCCTCTCGTCACCCTGACACGGCCGGGTCGGCTGGTACTGCGGTGGGCCCCCGGCCGAGTAAGGGGTCACGTGGGGCTTGTCGTTCCAGGCACACTTGTGTTCATCTTCCCAGTACTCTACGAACCACGGGTTGCGTCGATTAGTTCGCGGGTTTAAATTTAGAAAGTACTCCTCAAATTTAGTGATGGGCGAAGATTGGAGTTCTAAGGTTATCGCCCCCTGGGCTGCCAGGGCGTTGTTTTTCACCAGGGCGTTCCTGTTCCCCCAGGCGTCACTGGCAATCCAGACGAACTTGCCGGTAACGTTGAGCCGCGTAGCCGCGTTGAGCAAGCCCATGGCGTCTTCAGTTCTGACGAACACAATGACCACTTTGGCTTCATGTTTCTCCTGCAAGTCTTTTAGAACTTGTTCATAGGTGGCGTTGGTCGCTGAGATCGGGATCTCGATATCGGCCGCGATACAGATATTTTTAGACTTGGCCTCCACTTTAAACTGGTCGATGCCCGGTTCCCCGTATTCGCCCTCCGAGTGGACAGCGGCGACGTAGGACCAGTTGAATTTCGCCACAATATCTGCGAGTGCTTTTGCCTGTAAGTCGTCAGGGGGCACGGTCCGGACGAAGAACTCGTACCGCGATTTGTCACTCAGTGAAGCCGATGTCGAGGCATAGCTGATTTGTGGGATTTTAAACAATCGAAGGAGATTGGCTACTTGAATCGATACTGTACTATACGAGCCCCCAACCACCCCAGCCACTGCAGTAGGGATGCTGACAGGGCTGGCCTTAGAGCCGTCGCTGCAGTAGAACTCGGTGGGGTCCAAGTTAGAAATCGAGGCCCGAATAAACTCGAGTGATTGTTCCAGGGCGTACGGTGCCCTACCGCAGGTGTCATAGGCCGAGGCTCCTAAGGTTATGCCCGGAAGGAGCGTGGAACTGTTGTTTATTTCATCAATCGTGAACAGGAACGCCTCTAGACGTTCGATTCCCCTGTCTGCGTTAATGGCTCCACATCCTTTCTCCCCTTTGTTATGGATGGGAAACAGCCCACCGATGATGATGTGACCGTCAATTTTAGCGGCCATGATGGGGGCAGTGGTATTTGTGTTTGTCTCCACAAGCTGAGGGGGTGGGAAGGCCACGTCTGCCACTAACATCAGGACCTTGCAGATTAAAATAACCTGTCCGGCTAACCTGCTGACTCTGTCAACCTTACCCATGACTGCTCAGCTATGTAGGTCAGGTGACCAGAGCGCCGTGCCTCACACTGGACATGAATTGAACTTTGTCTGTCGCCATTAGGAACCTCAGCACTAGCAAGCTAATCGTTTTCATGATTACATGTCAACTCAGACTAAGATGTTAGTGAGGTCACTCTTTCTGAATCAAAGAATTCCCTTTGAGAGAATGGACTTGACAGTCTTAGTACATTTCTTAATTTATTTCTATAATACAAGTATTAACTGGGAGCTGTTCTTTACTATATATCAATGTGTTAAAACCTTTCTTGTTTCTTGATATATGGAGCCTTGTATTATTAGTACTCTTCATAAGCCATACTTAACTATATTCAGTTTTTTATTGTAAAAATGTATGTGCTTAGATATATGCATAAGTTATATAATGTTATTTAAAATGTTTGTATTTGATATATCTACGTTTAAGTTTTAAAAACCATTGTATTATGTGTGAGTATACATGTATACAAGTACTCTGTGACCTGGGAATGGTGAACGTGTTTTAGGTAAATGTTGGTAACTTTGGAGTTAAAATGACTAATGTAAACCTAAGATGGACTTTAACTGACTTGCGCAGTAGAAGCTGGTACTGCTTTTTAATACACATATAGGCAGGTGCGGTGTTGAAACAGGAAGTAAAATCAATGTCAAGGTTATGTCATAAATCTGACGACTCTGAAGTCTTTATCTATGTAACATGTGATGATATAATCCTGAGAGGGTAAGGAGAGGTGGTGATACCGACACGGCTGTAGAAATGTGTGTGATTCGCGGCAGCACTATTAATAGCTTTCGGAGCCCTGACCTCTCAACTCCTACATCTATCTTTATGTCTGAGCATGGCCGCAATTCTTTTCACGTATCCGGAGATGATAATTCTCAGATGGAGGAAAGCGAAGGTGGGGTGCTGAAGATATTGGAGGATGAACTAATGCATGTGTAAATAACTTGAGTTCAAATGATACAACCTGGCTTAGACATTAGTGCCAGGGAAATAAATATACTCTCACAATCTTTCGACTGCAATCAATACGTGACTGCCTGAAGCTGCCTGGCAGAGCCGGTGGTGAAACGGAAGTCTAAAACTGGTTTGATGGTACACAACTTTGTGTGTGTGTCTATAACCTTGACTTGATGGAGACGTCGTGGCAAGAATTGATTTGACGTGTGACGAGGATGGTATTGATCTGTGTCTATCAGATGGCATGGATGGATGGTTTCTTGAGTTCCAAGTGAATCTGGACTTTGTGTCCGTCCTCTAGCTAGGCTGAGTGACCTGTGGAAGAAAGAAGTGATCAAATATGTAGGTTTCCAGTATCTTAATAGTCTTGTGTGTGATGGTTGATGTGTTTGGGGTTAATTATCTCGAGCCTGGGTCTAGACAAAAGAGTACTGGATTACATATGTGCACATTCTGTCTAGGTGGGAATATCGTAAATTGGGTGATGACTGAGTTAACTCTTTCAGTGCGAATTATTTTGATAGAAAAAAAAAAGAGTTTTTCATCATTTACTCGCTGAGAGTAACGCCGCACTGAAAGAGTTAAGAAAAGGCAGAAATTAGGACGAAAGAAACACTAATTGTACTTTGTAGCAGTTCAGAATACTGTCTGTTATTTAAATGTATATATTTCACATCCTTGCAAGTGATAGGAGGATAGCGTAGTGAGACATTGCGCAAAACAAAAACAATTTGTAAACATATTTCTAATCACACCGATGTATTACTGTTTGTCCTTGAGTCATTCCCAAATAGTGCGAGGCCTGAATAGGTGTACTACGAAGAAGTGGAACAATTAACTAGTAGGCCACCAAGTAAGCTAAATGTTCCGCTAAATACTCAGAATGGGCGAATTTTCTTTTCTCCTATTCAGAATCTTCTTTTCATGACTTAGTTTTCAACAGTCCCTTTCTTGCATCAGTGGACATTAGACCAATGAAAGAAATTCTCTCCTAGAGTTACAACCCTTGTTTTAATACAAAGATTTCTTCTTACATACAAAATCTATTTCGTAGATTCTTTTATTAAAGACTGTAAGGGTAACAGATTTGGACACTTCAGGTAGACATTACAGACATTCCACGTACCCACATGATGTCGGAGGCAAATTGTGTCGTCTTATTGAGTTACTCTAATTAATACAAACAACAGTCCATAGACATTTTCAATGGTCATTGCGCTAGAATTCGACTAGATTCTGCAGCTAAATATTTACTATTATGTTGTTGTTGTTGTTGTTGTTTGTTAAAGCTTCATAAAAGAACAGAAGTATTTGATTAAAACACACATACAACCCCCCTCCACGTAAGTCGATCAAACAATGGCTTCTTATTTCTTTTCCAAGACATTACCCTCTGCTGTTAAATTTGTTTTATTAAAACTATTTATATTATCTTCAAAACTAGAAGATCAATAGTTATTCCAATTTCAAAATTAAAATATTAGCAGTGAGTTCTAAACCCAGTCAGGGCGCCGATTCTGATCTACAGTGTGAGAAGCCCTGTGACAGGTTGTCTGTAATATTAACCCAGTGAATGAATGAATAGAGAAACGGGGGTGGGGGGGAATAGGAGAATATTCCTTCTGACAGACAAGAGATTTGAGCCAAACGGGCAGCAGCTATCTCTGTGAGATTAGCTAGAGTTATCTCGCTTTTATGGACGAATTCCATCTTCATTGACTACATGACTACACTTGCGACCTTTTTATGCCATCTACTGGCGTCAACAAAGAGAGGAGCTAGTTTGGGGAGAGGGGGATTGATTGAGATGGAACGTACAGAGAGATGAGAGGTAATAGAGAGAGATGGGAGGTACAGAGAGATGAGAGGTAATAAAGAGAAATGGGAGGTACAGAGAGATGAGAGGTAATAAAGAGAGATGGGAGGTACAGAGAGATGAGAGGTAATAAAGAGAAATGGGAAGTACAGTAAGATGAGAGTGATAGAGAGAGATGGGAGGTACAGAGAGATGAGAGGTAATAAAGAGAGATGGGAGGTACAGAGAGATGAGAGGTAATAAAGAGAAATGGGAGGTACAGAGAGATGAGAGGTAATAGAGAGAGATGGGAGGTACAGAGAGATGAGAGGTAATAAAGAGAAATGGGAAGTACAGTAAGATGAGAGTGATAGAGAGAGATGGGAGGTACAGAGAGATGAGAGGTAATAAAGAGAGATGGGAGGTACAGAGAGATGAGAGATAATAGAGAGAGATGGGAGGTACAGAGAGATGAGAGGTAATAAAGAGAGATGGAGGTACAGAGAGATGAGAGATAATAGAGAGAGATGGGAGGTACAGAGAGATGAGAGGTAATAAAGAGAGATGGAAAGTACAGAGAGATGAGAGATAATAGAGAGAGATGGGAGGTACAGAGAGATGAGAGGTAATAAAGAGAGATGGGAGGTACAGAGAGATGAGAGATAATAGAGAGAGATGGAAAGTACAGAGAGATGAGAGATAATAGAGAGAAATGGGAAGTACAGTAAGATGAGAGTGATAGAGAGAGATGGGAGGTACAGAGAGATGAGAGGTAATAAAGAGAGATGGGAGGTACAGAGAGATGAGAGATAATAGAGAGAGATGGGAGGTACAGAGAGATGAGAGGTAATAAAGAGAGATGGGAGGTACAGAGAGATGAGAGATAATAGAGAGAGATGGGAGGTACAGAGAGATGAGAGGTAATAAAGAGAGATGGAAAGTACAGAGAGATGAGAGATAATAGAGAGAGATGGGAGGTACAGAGAGATGAGAGGTAATAAAGAGAGATGGGAGGTACAGAGAGATGAGAGATAATAGAGAGAGATGGAAAGTACAGAGAGATGAGAGGTAATAGAGAGAGATGGGTAGAGTACGGAGACAAGGGAACTAATACAGAAATATGGTAGTAGAAACCAGAGAGATGCAAAGTAGTAATTAGAGATGACAGGATGAAAGGGTGTAGAAAGGTGGGAGTGTAGTAGACTTAATCTGACCTCTTTACATATTGTAGAATGTTGTTTCATAGAAACACATAATAATGAAACCAAGAAGAAAATTCTTAATTGTGGAATAAATTCAGCTTAACTCAATTGCAATAAGTCGTTCTAAACTTCTAACAATTTTTTCTAGCAGTAACTGACACCAACACCTCGTGTTTGATCTCTGAAGGTGTCATCTTAAATATATCATAAAAAATTAAACTCTAAGTATTCATCAACCAGAATTTAAAAAATACTGGAAAATAAAAGGAAAAACTAAATTAACTTTGCAAACAATTTGAAGATCCTAATATATTTTCTACAATAATAATACTCATCTTATGTTTGTTAATTCTAGGTCAGTAATATGATTTTCTTTTGAGTAGTACGACTGACTCGCGGAGTATCCTAAGAGTTTGCCTAAAACTCAAACTCTATATGTCAGTAAAGTTTTGCGCGTTTCCATATTCCATTAAAGGTTAAAAAGCAAATATTAGGTTCTCATTAATGTCTTTATGTATATATCACTTAACCGGAATTCCGTGTAGAACCTTCTAGAAATAAAACAATATTTAGCATTTTACAAGTTATAAAGACTCGCGCGCACAATATATTAGCAAGAAAAACATTCTGAAAATTCAGACCTGCCAACTTGCGGGTCGAGTTTATTCTAGTATAATGCTAAATTAGATCACTGCATAGAACATCTTTTTCTATTTGATCTAACACCAGGTCATGTTAAGGTCATTTAAACACATGTTCACGTTGCTCTCTTTCTATGACACTATACAGATAAGTTGCAGACGACATAAAAGACAGAGATGGGTGCATTCTTGTTCAATGAAATTCTGGATTGTCTCCACCCGTTTGTCTATTTGTTGAACATCACTTCCATGAAGTGCTTAGAAAGAGGCTAGTTACACTTGCGAAGTAAATCAGAAAGAGGCTAGTTACACTCACTAGCGGATCCAGAACTTTGGAGGGGGGGGGGGCGATTTTTTCCTAAAACCCTGACGCTCAGTAAACCCTAACCCTTAGCATAAACGATCGTATATAATATATATAGATTTTTTTTCAAAAAGCACTATTTGTCAACATTTGGCGAAAAAAAAAGAAACAAAAAAAACCCAGTCATGTTGAGGTCTTTCTCTTGAAAGCGAAGTGGTCTGGGGGAGCGCTGTTAGCTGCCCCGTGGGGTCCGGGGCGAAGCCCCGACGCCAAAAGAGTTTTCTTGCATTCTTCATAGCAGAAACGCATTCTCCTGACATCTACAGCTCATTATTTATCATATTCAAAAAGGACCTTAAGAGAATGTTTTACTTGAAAAATATTCTAATATGAATTTACAGGCCCTTACTACATTAAAAATACAACCGATTTGTTCCTTGAAAAGATAAGATACCCCACATATTTAGATTAAGACTTTGAGGATCGCCGCCGGAAAAAAAAATTTGAAAATAATATTTTTTAAAAATCTCATTTCTCATCTCAAGTGATACATTTTGTTCAATAGGCTTGTTTGTAACTTTGTTTTGTTACAAAACTATAATTCAAAGCTGTAAACAAAATAATTTGGAAGTGGGAGGAAAAATTATATGAGCCAATTTAATTCTTTTATAATTTTTTTGTGTGCATATTTGGCATTCAAGCATATATTGTGAGCTATACAATAGAAAAATATAAAATTATCACAGTATGAATAAAGGTTGGAAAATGGTGACTAGGAAACTAATATTTGGGTTCAGAACTCATCTCAATTGTTACTCTTATAATGAAACATTTCGTAGGAATTCTAGATTTTCCAAACCAAAGTCTTTATATAATAATAAAATAGTTGTGCAAATCATGTGCAATGACATAAACTCTGTCGCCATATTTGACAATTCAGTTTTAAAATGTCCTGTTTTCAACTGGGGAGGAGAGAGACAGTGAACACGTTAAGTCTCGGCTCCTTGTCATCATGTCTGCTAATGATGGCATTGGGCATTAAAGAACAGGAGGTGGGGCGAGTCGATATAAAAATTTAATTTATAGCATATATAAATTATACATATTAGTGACAGATTTTTTAAATTTTTTAATTTTTTAACTAAAATACAAAAAGAAAAAAAGTATTGGTTTGTCCGATGGGCGGAAGGCAATTGCATGTATTGCCCCTCCCACCTGGTACAACCCTTTTTTCATTCTTTATTTACTAATGATACACTTTGAGATCAGTCTGTGTGCGACACAATTACAACATCAATCTGTACCTTATAGTATAGAGATATTCATCTAATTTTGTTCACAAACTGATTTCTCCATAAAAATAAGACCGCCTCCGCCCCCACTCAGAGGGCCAGCAATTAATCCAAACATATCCTTACATAAATCAAATACCAAACATACCCTTACATAAATCAAATACCAAACATATCCTTACATAAATCAAATACCAAACATACCGTTACATAAATCAAATACCAAACATACCGTTACATAAATAAAATACCAAACATACCCTTACATAAATCAAATACCAAACATATCCTTAGATAAATCAAATACCAAACATACCGTTACATAAATCAAATACTAAACATATCCTTACATAAATCCAATACCAAACATACCCTTACATAAATCAAATACCAAACATACCCTTACATAAATCAAATACCAAACATACCCTTACATAAATCAAATACCAAACATACCCTTACATAAATCAAATACCAAACATACCCTTACATAAATCAAATACCAAACATACCCTTACATAAATCAAATACCAAACATACCCTTACATAAATCAAATACCAAACATACCCTTACATAAATCAAATACCAAACATACCCTTACATAAATCAAATACCAAACATACCCTTACATAAATCAAATACCAAACATACCCTTACATAAATCAAATACCAAACATACCCTTACATAAATCAAATACCAAACATACCCTTACATAAATCAAATACCAAACATATCCTTACGTAAATCAAATACCAAACATACCCTTACATAAATCAAATACCAAACATACCCTTACATAAATCAAATACCAAACATACCCTTACATAAATCAAATACCAAACATACCCTTACATAAATCAAATACCAAACATACCCTTACATAAATCAAATACCAAACATACCCTTACATAAATCAAATACCAAACATACCCTTACATAAATCAAATACCAAACATACCCTTACATAAATCAAATACCAAACATATCCTTACGTAAATCAAATACCAAACATACCCTTACATAAATCAAATACCAAACATACCCTTACATAAATCAAATACCAAACATACCCTTACATAAATCAAATACCAAACATACCCTTACATAAATCAAATACCAAACATACCCTTACATAAATCAAATACCAAACATACCCTTACATAAATCAAATACCAAACATACCCTTACATAAATCAAATACCAAACATACCCTTACATAAATCAAATACCAAACATACCCTTACATAAATCAAATACCAAACATATCCTTACATAAATCAAATACCAAACATACCCTTACATAAATCAAATACCAAACATACCCTTACATAAATCAAATACCAAACATACCCTTACATAAATCAAATACCAAACATACCCTTACATAAATCAAATACCAAACATACCCTTACATAAATCAAATACCAAACATACCCTTACATAAATCAAATACCAAACATACCCTTACATAAATCAAATACCAAACATACCCTTACATAAATCAAATACCAAACATATCCTTACGTAAATCAAATACCAAACATATCCTTACATACATCAAATACCAAACATATCCTTACATAAATCAAATACCAAACATATCCTTACATAAATCATATACCAGATATATTCTTACATATTAAAAAAAAAGACCAGATATATCTTTACATATTCAAAGGCCAGACATATCCTTACATGTTCAGAGAACGAACATATCCTAAGATATTCAAAGACCTGATACGTTTACTCACTGGATGACTGCTTACAGATTCATCGAGGAAAAGGGGGTTGTTGTTTTTTTAGGGGGGGGGGATTTTTTCCCTGCGCACTGTAGATACCTCCGAACATGCCATTCTTAGAGTTTTAAATACTGGAAATAAATAAAAACGTCCGAATGAATGAAGGGTCAGAATGTTGTAGAGATTAATTACGTACACACACACACATACTTTTAATTATAAATGTAGATCAAAAACCAATTTTGCTATTCACTGCACTTTATTAATGGTTATTAATTTGTTTGATGTAATTGTTAGCATGGGTTTTTTCTTATATATAAGTGCACTTTCTTTTTGTTAGCCTTGGACAAATCTGCTGACATTCTTCATGCTACTTCGTTAAGCTTTTAGTTCTTGGAGAAATTGATGAGATTTGAGTCTAAGTAAAAACAACAGGAAATCAACAAATTAAATTTGAGTCAACTTAAACCGTTAATTACTGCTAGAGTTACTGGAACTACTTAAACCGTCAATTACTGGAACTGTAACCTTGATTAAAAATCTTTTTATTGTCATATTCTGTGATAGCCTTGCTTTGTACACCAAAAATACCATGTCTTACAAATTATGAATTTGTAAATGTTATGGATACCAGTATCAAAATGTGTGTAAATAAAATTAGGAAAAAAGGATAAAACAGTATAGAATTAAGAGAAAATTGTGATTGGCTAGATCCTTTAGTGCGAGGTGAGTTAGTTCAATAGAGGAAAGCTGAAACCTATCGCCCATGAGTGTCTAGAAGAGAATCCAGCTCGAGGAAAGAGCTCCAATGTGGGATGAAAAATAAATGTTTAATTGAACATTTTTAGTTGATGATATGATGACATCTCAATGATCTAAATATATACTGCATGGCGATGGGGAAGAAAACATCGAAAGTTTTATTTTTTACTCATACCATCAGTGTCTGGGGGGGGGGGGGTTTCAAACTCACCCCCCCCCACCCCTATGCTTATAGAATTTGGTGACTGTAGTTTGCTTTAGTTTTATATTGAAAAAGGGGTTGGAACTGAAAAACCACTAGAAGAGATTTTAAATTCGAAACCCTATGGAGGGGGTTTTAAACTTAAAACCATCTGGAGGGGGTTTTATGGCTAAACTGGTTGTGCGGTATGCGCGCTGGACAGTTGTTCGGACTTGTCGATGGTCCCGGGTTCATACACTGCCCGCTGCCATACCCGTCGTCCTACGGGAGGTTTGGACTAGGAAGTAAATTATCTTCCATTTAAAGGAACATCCAAAACATGTCAAACATTTTACAAACATTTTTCACAACCCCTCTCTTTTCAAGGCTCATACAATCTGGTGACTTTGTCTACTTTAGTTTTATATTAAAAAGGAGGTTTAAACTTTAAAAAAACTCCGAAGCCGAGTTTTAAACTCAACCCCCCCCCCCCAAATGGGGCACGCACATGGAACTTGGGGACTGTCATTTGCTTTTTCGTTATTTATTGAAGAGGGAGGTTTTAACATCAAACACCAATGGAGGGGGATATTAAACGCAAAACCCTTATTGGCTGTGTCAATTTTCATTTATTGCCTTCGAAAACCTTCATTTAGAGTAACGTGAATCTATTGAACACAGAGAAGATTTGTTCTCAGTGGATAGATCTGTCTGAAGATTTGTTCTCAGTGGATAGATCTGTCTGAAGATTTGTTCTCAGTGGATAGATCTGTCTGAAGATTTGTTCTCAGTGGATAGATCTGTCTGAAGATTTGTTCTCAGTGGATAGATCTCTCTGAAGATTTGTTCTCAGTGGATAGATCTGTCTGAAGATTTGTTCTCAGTGGATAGATCTGTCTGAATATTTGTTCTCAGTGGATAGATCTGTCTGAAGATTTGTTCTCAGTGGATAGATCTGTCTGAAGATTTGTTCTCATAGGATAGATCTGTCTGAAGATTTGTCAATGTATGACACCGTTCAGTATATAAATTGCTCCTTGTACCAAACAGTAGGCTGACATACTAAATTATCCACTGTCAATAGCCATTCCTAGCATTGTAAATGTACTATAGAGCAGTCAGTATAAGTAACTGATAAATGCATTTTTACCAGCCATTCTCAATGTACTTTCTACGAATTTATCGATGCACGTTTTAGCCACCTACCAGCCATCTGTCAAGACACCATATTACATGAAGTTATCGCAGTGACAACGCCCCATCATCTACCCATGTCGCTTGGCTCACGTGTATTCTGTCTGTTACATCAGCCCAGGTCACAAAGCCACGCTGTGTAGAACCTGACAAAGTCCATTACCTGGCGCATTGATCTCCAGCACGAGCTGCTCTCTCCTTGCATTTAATAATGCAGGAGGCTGCACGCGAGTTTTAAAAAAAGTACGTACTCAGATCTATAAAATATCAAGCTTGTGACAATCATTCATTCGGAAGCCTCTCTAGCCTAGTATTTTCAGATATGAGATCTCTTAAGACATGTTCCGAATCAGATGACACAATTTTTTTATATTGTTTTATCTGTTTCTCTCTTTGGCATCGAAACCATTTTAAAATGACGTCAATGGTTAGGGGTTCCGCGTGTAGTGTTGTTGTTTTTTCTGTTCCTGTATCCTAATGTTAAAACAATTTCAGTTTTTAAATAGTCTTTGAAGACAACGGGCAGGGGGAAGTTGCAGAGAATGTAGTGCTTACTATTGAGTGGAGGTTGTAGAGAATGTACTGCTTATTATTAAGTGGAGGTTGTAGAGAATGTAGTGCTTACTATTGAGTGAAGGTTGTAGAGAATAAAGTGCTTACTATTGAGTGGACGGAACCTGGAGTTGTTTTTTTTTTAATTGCATGAGAAGGAATTGTTTGACCAGAAGCAAAAGATGCCAGGATGTAAGGTTGTAACTTGATAGGGACAAAATTACCATTGTGTTATAACTGAATCTGATTTGATTTTATTTTAATTTTATTTTTTTTGCATTTTAATGATTTTATTTTAAGTTTCTAACTCAGTGTGTGTGTTCCCTAAGAACTGTTTCTAACTCAGTGTGTGTGTTCCCTAAGAACTGTTTCTAACTCAGTGTGTGTGTTCCCTAAGAACTGTTTCTAACTCAGTGTGTGTGTTCCCTAAGAACTGTTTCTAACTCAGTGTGTGTGTTCCCTAAGAACTGTGTTTGTAAGTTAACGGACAAAGTCCAACTCTTGCATCCCATTTTTTTCACCCACTACTGATAGTGTTACAAGCTAATAAAATAGAATATTTGCATTGCATAAAAAGGCTGGGGCACTTCAACGAGTGGTCCTGATAATAAGTTGACTTAGATGTGCCATTAGGGTAATCTGACCCTCCTCAATGTATCTATCAGTACACCCTATCCTCCTCAGTGTATCTATCAGTACACCCTATCCTCCTCAATGTATCTATCAGTACACCCTATCCACCTCAGTGTATCTATCAGTACACCCTATCCTCCTCAATGTATCTATCAGTACACCCTATCCTCCTCAATGTATCTATCAGTACACACTATCCTCCTCAATGTATCTATCAGTACAAATTATCCTCCTCAGTGTATCTATAAGAACACCCTATCCTCCTCAATGTATCTATCAGTACACCCTATCCTCCTCAATGTATCTATCAGTACACCCTATCCACCTCAGTGTATCTATTAGTACACCCTATCCACCTCAGTGTATCTATCAGTACACCCTATCCTCCTCAATGTATCTATCAGTACACCCTATCCTCCTCAATGTATCTATCAGTACACCCTATCCTCCTCAATGTATCTATCAGTACACCCTATCCTCCTCAATGTATCTATCAGTACACCCTATCCTCCTCAATGTATCTATCAGTACACCCTATCCTCCTCAATGTATCTATCAGTACACCCTATCCTCCTCAATGTATCTATCAGTACACACTATCCTCCTCAATGTATCTATCAGTACAAATTATCCTCCTCAGTGTATCTATAAGTACACCCTATCCTCCTCAATGTATCTATCAGTACACCATATCCACCTCAGTGTATCTATCAGTACACCCTATCCACCTCAGTGTATCTATCAGTACACCCTATCCTCCGCAATGTATTTATCAGTACACCCTATCCTCCTCAATGTATCTATCAGTACACCCTATCCTCCTCAATGTATCTATCAGTACACCCTATCCACCTCAGTGTATCTATTAGTACACCCTATCCACCTCAGTGTATCTATCAGTACACCCTATCCTCCTCAATGTATCTATCAGTACACCCTATCCTCCTCAATGTATCTATCAGTACACCCTATCCTCCTCAATGTATCTATCAGTACACCCTATCCTCCTCAATGTATCTATCAGTACACCCTATCCTCCTCAATGTATCTATCAGTACACCCTATCCTCCTCAATGTATCTATCAGTACACCCTATCCACCTCATTGTATCTATCAGTACACCCTATCCTCCTCAGTGTATCTATCAGTACACCCTATCCACCTCAGTGTATCTCTCAGTACACCCTATTCTCCTCAATGTATCGATCTAGGAAGGCTATATTCATCTAGAGCTAGCTACTCGCTACAGGAAGGCTATATTCATCTAGAGCTAGCTACACGCTACAGAAAGGCTATATTCCTCTAGAGCTAGCTACACGCTACAGGAAGGCTATATTCATCTAGAGCTAGCTACACGCTACAGGAAGGCTATATTCATCTAGAGCTAGCTACACGCTACAGGAAGGCTATATTCATCTAGAGCTAGCTACACGCTACAGGAAGGCTATATTCACCTCAACATGGCTACATAAAAAAAATCTGTCATTGGAGCTTAATAAAGTTCTGGGCATCTTTAAATGAAAAAAAAATGTCGGAGAGGAAATTAGAGAAACTATTCTATTTTAGACTATATCTCGAGAAACTTCAAAGAACGTATCGATTGAAACTCCCTTTAAACAAAATAGATATAACATTTAGATCGATGACAGGAAAGAGGGGCGTCCTGGAAAGATATTCTTCACGGTATGGCCTAGATAAAACATTTCTTCACCAAATTTCCCTTTTTCCTTTTAACTCATTCTGCTCACACTCTCTCTCTCTCTCTTTAGTTTTTTTTATCTTGTATTTCCTAGTTTACTGTCTGTGTGTGTATAGATCTAGTGAGTAGCGAGTGTACTGTGTGTGTGTATAGATCTAGTGAGTAGCGAGTGTACTGTGTGTGTGTATAGATCTAGTGAGTAGCGAGTGTACTGTGTGTGTGTATAGATCTAGTGAGTAGCGAGTGTACTGTGTGTGTGTATAGATCTAGTGAGTAGCGAGTGTACTGTGTGTGTGTATAGATCTAGTGAGTAGCGAGTGTACTGTGTGTGTGTATAGATCTAGTGAGTAGCGAGTGTACTGTGTGTGTGTATAGATCTAGTGAGTAACGAGTGTACTGTGTGTGTGTATAGATCTAGTGAGTAACGAGTGTACTGTGTGTGTGTATAGATCTAGTGAGTAGCGAGTGTACTGTGTGTGTGTATAGATCTAGTGAGTAGCGAGTGTACTGTGTGTGTGTATAGATCTAGTGAGTAGCGAGTGTACTGTGTGTGTGAATAGATCTAGTGAGTAGCGAGTGTACTGTGTGTGTGTATAGATCTAGTGAGTAGCGAGTGTACTGTGTGTGTGTATAGATCTAGTGAGTAGCGAGTGTACTGTGTGTGTGTATAGATCTAGTGAGTAGCGAGTGTACTGTGTGTGTGTATAGATCTAGTGAGTAGCGAGTGTACTGTGTGTGTGTATAGATCTAGTGAGTAGCGAGTGTACTGTGTGTGTGTATAGATCTAGTGAGTAGCGAGTGTACTGTGTGTGTGTATAGATCTAGTGAGTAGCGAGTGTACTGTGTGTGTGTATAGATCTAGTGAGTAGCGAGTGTACTCTGTGTGTGTATAGATCTAGTGAGTAGCGAGTGTACTGTGTGTGTGTATAGATCTAGTGAGTAGCGAGTGTACTGTCTGTGTGTATAGATCTAGTGAGTGCGAGTGTTATGTGTGTGTGTATAGATCTAGTGAGTAGCGAGTGTACTGTGTGTGTGTATAGATCTAGTGAGTGCGAGTGTACTGTGTGTGTGTATAGATCTAGTGAGTAGCGAGTGTACTGTGTGTGTGTATAGATCTAGTGAGTGCGAGTGTACTGTGTGTGTGTATAGATCTAGTGAGTAGCGAGTGTACTCTGTGTGTGTATAGATCTAGTGAGTAGCGAGTGTACTGTGTGTGTGTATAGATCTAGTGAGTAGCGAGTGTACTGTGTGTGTGTATAGATCTAGTGAGTAGCGAGTGTACTGTGTGTGTGTATAGATCTAGTGAGTGCGAGTGTACTGTGTGTGTGTATAGATCTAGTGAGTGCGAGTGTACTGTGTGTGTGTATAGATCTAGTGAGTGCGAGTGTACTGTGTGTGTGTATAGATCTAGTGAGTGCGAGTGTACTGTGTGTGTGTATAGATCTAGTGAGTGCGAGTGTACTGTGTGTGTGTATAGATCTAGTGAGTAGCGAGTGTACTGTGTGTGTGTATAGATCTAGTGAGTAGCGAGTGTACTGTGTGTGTGTATAGATCTAGTGAGTGCGAGTGTACTGTGTGTGTGTATAGATCTAGTGAGTAGCGAGTGTACTGTGTGTGTGTATAGATCTAGTGAGGCGAGTGTACTGTGTGTGTGTATAGACCTAGTGAGGCGAGTGTACTGTGTGTGTGTATAGACCTAGTGAGGCGAGTGTACTGTGTGTGTGTATAGACCTAGTGAGGCGAGTGTACTGTTTGTGTGTATAGACCTAGTGAGGCGAGTGTACTGTGTGTGTGTATAGACCTAGTGAGGCGAGTGTACTGTTTGTGTGTATAGACCTAGTGAGGCGAGTGTACTGTTTGTGTGTATAGATCTAGTGAGTAGCGAGTGTACTGTGTGTGTGTATAGATCTAGTGAGGCGAGTGTACTGTGTGTGTGTATAGATCTAGTGAGGCGAGTGTACTGTGTGTGTATAGATCTAGTGAGGCGAGTGTACTGTGTGTGTGTATAGATCTAGTGAGGCGAGTGTACTGTGTGTGTGTATAGATCTAGTGAGGCGAGTGTACTGTGTGTGTGTATAGACCTAGTGAGGCAAGTGTACTGTGTGTGTGTATAGACCTAGTGAGGCGAGTGTACTGTGTGTGTGTATAGATCTAGTGAGGCGAGTGTACTGTGTGTGTGTATAGATCTAGTGAGGCGAGTGTACTGTGTGTGTGTATAGATCTAGTGAGGCGAGTGTACTGTGTGTGTGTATAGACCTAGTGAGGCGAGTGTACTGTGTGTGTGTATAGACCTAGTGAGGCGAGTGTACTGTGTGTGTGTATAGACCTAGTGAGGCGAGTGTACTGTTTGTGTGTATAGACCTAGTGAGGCGAGTGTACTGTGTGTGTGTATAGACCTAGTGAGGCGAGTGTACTGTGTGTGTGTATAGACCTAGTGAGGCGAGTGTCTGACAGTTCAACAGAAAGACTAAAAAAAAAAATTCTCCTTTAAAAGTTTCACAAAATCCCCCCCCCCCCCCCCCAAATCCAATCCAACAACAAACTGACTGGAACTCGTAACATTTTGAGAAGTTAAAAAAAAATTGGTAACAATATTTAAAAGTTACGTACCAACGTAATGTCGTAAATGTCGTAACAATATTTAAAAGTTACGTAATAACGTAATGTCGTAAATGTCGTAACAATATTTAAAAGTTACGTAATAACGTAATGTCGTAACAATATTTAAAAGTTACGTAATAACGTAATGTCGTAAATGTCGTAACAATATTTAAAAGTTACGTAATAACGTAATGTCGTAAATGTCGTAACAATATTTAAAAGTTACGTAATAACGTAATGTCGTAACAATATTTAAAAGTTACGTAATAACGTAATGTCTTAAATGCAATGCAATATGAAAAAAGTTACGTGACAATGTTCGAGAAGCTACAAAAATGCCAGACTGTCACGGACAAGATGACATTAGTTCCTTGTAGATTACATAAACAAAAGTCAGATGTTGACCTCGGGTGTTAGATAAGAGTGTGGTCAAGTCGTTAAGGTGCCCAGGTCATTGAAAGCCTGGTCAAGTCGTTAAGGTGCCCAGGTCATTGAAAGCCTGGTCAAGTCGTTAAGGTGCCCAGGTCATTGAAAGCCTGGTCAAGTCGTTAAGGTGCCCAGGTCATTGAAAGATGTTGTCTTCCTCTAATCCCCCCCCCCCCCAAGAATCGTGTTAGGAAAACATTTTCCTCGAACTCTCATTTTGTTTTCTTACAAACAATTTTCTCTGAGAGAGATCCTACACCCCGCAAGCCTCCCCACTACAAGAAAATTTAATTAAATTTCATAATTTAATTACCGACACCCGGGCGTCTTCCCTGAGAGAAATCCATTGAGCTAACAGGCCGTCAAATCTTTTAAAACTTGGAAGTGACGTCATCAACAAACTCGTCCATCTCCTCCTGGCCCAATCTAAACCTCAAACTAGCGGCCATTTTGTCCCTCAAAGATTCTATAATTAGACCCACGCTTTTCACTTTTGTTAGTTCAGTTGTATGTCATCTCCAAGTGGTTTCCTCCCTTCGTCCCAGCACACAGCCTCCTCTGTCCTCTACCTCAAAACTGAGCTCAATATCATAGACTTTACTCTGATCAAAGATACATCACAGAGGGCGCCCATTCAACGCCTACGCCTCTATGGGCATCTGCTATTGACATTTCTTTTTTCATTGCTTCTGGTGGCATCAATTCTGGTCTGGATTTTTTTCGTTTTCAATTTGTTTAAAAAAAGGAATTTAAAAAATATTTTTTCCCGTAAATAATGAACGCAACAAAAAAACAAACAAAACACAACTGTTTTCTTTGGAAACTCGCTTTTACTTCAAGTTCCAAATTTAGAAGTTTGGATGAAATTGTGTAAAGGCGTTGAGATTAAAGTCTTTGGAACATTGCAAGCTCAATCATTTCAAAGCTATTTCTCAAAGTGTTTTGTCTCAAAGAACGCTGGAGGTATGCGTGATCAAGCCAATCAATAAAGTTAGTCGTATACAAATGTGCTTGAGTGGTAGAGTTATAGAACCAAGTGATAAACTTGGGCATCTAAGGATATTTTTCAAGATAAGGTCAATGGGGCCTAGTGATAAATTTGGACATATATGGATATATTTGAATATAAGGTCAATGGGGCCAAGCAATTAACTTGGGCATCATAGGATATTTTTTAATATAAGGTCAATGGGGCAAAGCAATTAACTTGGGCATCAAAGGATATTTTTGAATATAAGTTAAAATGGACCAAGCAATTAACTTGGGCATCTAAGGATGTTTTTAAATATAAGGTCAATGTGGCCAAGTGAGAAACTTGGGCATGTAAGGATGTTTTTGAATATAAGGTGAATGTGACCAAGTGGGAAACTTGGGCATGTAAGGATGTTTTTGAATATAAGGTCAATGTGGCCAAGTGAGAAATGTGGCATCTAAGGATGTTTTTGAATATAAGGTCAACGTGGCCAAGTGAGAAACTTGGGCATGAAAGGATGTTTTTGAATATAAGGTGAATGTGGCCAAATGAGAAACTTTGGGCATGAAACGATGTTTTTGAATATAAGGTCAATGTGGCCAAGTGAGAAACTACGTCATGTAAGGATGTTTTTGAATATATGGTCAATGGGGCCAAGTGAGAAACTTGGGCATCTAAAGATGTTTTTGAATATAAGGTCAACGTGGCCAAGTGAGAAGGTTTGGGCATGTAAGGATGTTTTTGAATATAAGGTCAATGTGGCCAAGTGATAAACTTGGGCATCTAAGGATGTTTTTGAATATAAGGTCAATGTGGCCAAGTGAGAAACTTGGGCATGTAAGGATGTTTTTGAATATAAGGTCAATGTGGCCAAGTGAGAAACTTTGGGCATAAAAGGATGTTTTTGAATATAAGGTCAATGGGGCCAAGTGAGAAACTTGGGTATCTAAGGATGTTTTTGAATATAAAGTCAATGTGGCCAAGTGAGAAACTTTGGGCATATATGGATGTTTTTGAATATAAGGTCAATGTGGCCAAGTGAGAAACTTGGGCATGTAAGGATGTTTTTGAATATAAGGTCAATGGGTCCAAGTGAGAAACTTAGGCATCTAAGGATGTTTTTGAATATAAGGTCAATGTGGCCAAGTGAGAAACTTGGGCATGTAAGGATGTTTTGCCCTACCGTAAGGATGTGATGTATCTGCTTTAAAATTGTAAGAATCCGATGATATTTGAAATAAGTAACTGTTCAGATCTCTGGCTAGCACAATTTAAATTTTAAGTCATTATACAAAGATTTAGTTTTTTTCGTTCGGAGTCTATCCTCTTGACCATATGGTGCCATACCACGTAGTCCAGAGCTATTTGTGTCACGCCATGTAGTCTAGAGCTACTTGTGTCACGCCACGTAGTCTAGAACTACTTGTGTCACGCCATGTAGTCTAGAACTAATGCTGTCACGTAGTCTACTATTCCTTGTACAACTCTAGACTGTAACGTGTCTATTCTACACCCCTAAGGTGAATCAAACTCTCAATATTTTGGCCCCTGCAGCCTTCTACCCTAACCTTAGCCCCTTTCATTTTCATTGGCAGCGATCTCACGACCTCTCCCTTTTCTGTTAGCTCCCTTGGACAGTACTCACAAGATCATTTCCTAAACTTTTAATTTCTGAAAACTCATTCTTTGCGGGGGGGGGGGGGGGGGGGGGGGGGGGGGAAGCAAATAGACAGAGCTGCTGGCGACCTTAACTTCCGGTAGATGAAGACTCAAATGTCCATATCGAAAAGTCTCACTACGTTAATGTACAAGGTTTTATATGGTAGCATTCAATGGAATACAGCTTAACAACGTGCTAACATGTTTGGAAAAAAGGCTTAAAAATGTGCTAAAATGTTTGGAAAAAAGGCCTGACAATGTGCTAACATGTTTGGTAAATGTTCTTAACAATGTGCTAACATGTTTGGTAAAAGTTTTTAACAATGTGCTTACATGTTTTGGAAAAGATCTTACCAATGTGCTAAATTTTTTATGAAAATGGCCTAACAATGTGCTAAGCTTAAAATCTTCTGGACTACTCCCTAACAATGTCTAATGAAAAATTTGAAACAAAAAAAAAATGTCTTTTAGCCAGAGCTGGAACTATTGGCTAAAGACAAAAAAAAAAAGCATTACTGAAATGAAATTCTTTGTGAAGTGCAAATATTTGTTTCGTCTGCAGCAGCTCTGCTGTTGTTGTTGTTGTTGTTTTACTTTTAATCTTGTTCATTTTTTCTGTCTGTTTAATTATTATTTTTTCTAAATGTTTGTTTATCATTATTTCTATTGATATACGGTTGATAACTACAAAAAATAGACCTAATCCAACAGACTATCTCTATGTTTGAGGTTGTGTCTAAAATAGAGTTTAGGTTAATTTTATATGTGGACAGTACTCTAAACTAGAGGCAAGTGTTTTATAGTCATCATTCAAAAGCTCATGAGTTGGTGACTAGCTGGTACAAACGTTGGACAAATCACACCAATCCTCACCTCACTTTCGGACTAAGGTTCTTTTCATATTCTCTGTGGCCATAAAGTGTGAGAGTTTGTGTGTGGGAACTTAAGAATGTGTGGATGTGTGATGAGCAAGACTAATGACACAAGGGGTGACGCGATGCGCTCATACACAAAATTGTTCTTGACAAGTGAAATGATCTAAATTTTTTGCACAAATTTAAAAAAATAGCAGAAACTTTTCCTATAACTGGTGTACGGAATCTATCGACAACAATCGAAAATAACCGGGAATTACAAAACACTACTGAGAAATACGAAACACTACCAAGACTAACTGAGATCTTCAAGGAACTACCAAGACTAACTGAGATCTTCAAGGAACTACCAAGACTAACTGAGATCTTCATGGAACTACCAAGACTAACTGAGATCTTCAAGGAACTACCAAGACTGAGATCTTCAAGGAACTACCAAGATTAACTGAGATCTTCAAGGAACTACCAAGACTAACTGAGATCTTTAAGGAACTACCAAGACTAACTGAGATCTTTAAGGAACTACCAAGATCAACCGAACCAACAGAAATGCTATGATGCCAACAAAGCGGATAGTTTGATGCAATAAGTCTCACCAAGTCTGTCCAACAGTGTTCTGTTCTTTATTCAATGTTGTACAATTTCTAGCAATGTAAAATGTTCTGTAAAGAGCTCGGTGCTATATTTGAAAGGCTTACCTCTTGAAATGTGCGGTAAGATTTCTATGCTATACTTGAAACTTTACCTTCTTGAAGATCGTTGTACACTGGCTGTTGTATTTGTTTACGCGTTAAGAAATCTACATCGATAGCGTCCAAGCGAAGGTCTCTCTGCTTGTAAGCATTCCTCTAAAGCTTGTTAAAGACGTTTTTCAACCGAAATATTATTTCAGTGGGAAAACAAAACAAAGGAAAGTGAACACAAAATCAAATCACACACAAAGTTATTTTATCTGAAGAACTTGTTCACGTCTCCCCCCCCCCCCCCAACTTTTCCAATAGTTTGTTTCGTTCAAAAAAAAAAGCACACACACACACACACACACAAAACCCCAGTGAAGTTGATGTTCAGTGAGAAAGTGTAAGAGGCTGACACAACGCCCCCTGGTGCCAGGGGTTACAAGCTAGAGGAAGTGGGAAAGTTCTATGAAATCAACTTCAAATAATGCCACTGCTCTTTTCTTTAATACTTTTGTGTCTTCTAACACTAGAGAGCAGCAAATGCACAGAAAAATGAATCGTACTTTTGTGAATAAATATTATTGTTGTTGTTTTTTTTTGTGTGTATGTGCATTTAGGGGGGGGGGTACATTTACCACGTGTGTGTCTCAACTAAGTTTTAGTTTTGGCTGTAGGAAAACAAATAATGATATGGAATTATAAGGAACCTTCTATGTCTATAATGTAGACAATGTATTTCATTTATTTGATTCATTAATTAGTTGCGCTGGTGTACTAGATGTTTTGTAGAGTTCATTGAACTGTATGATTTTTTAAAAATCAGCTTCTAAAACCTCTCACTTGTTCAGTCCAGCAATATACTTTAGGCATCAATATGTTCTTGTTAACTTATATTTGTTCAAATCTGGTCCGGTGGTCTTTGAGCAGGTGAGGGTCAAAGTTCAATTTATATATAATATATTTCTGTATATCAAGAGAGAAAGAGAGAGAGAGAGAGTTAGGGCTAGGGTTTAGACTTATCGCTTCTGCCCACTTTACTGGATCCTCCCTTGATGACAAAGTACTTGAAACATAACACTAAATAGTGGCTACAGTTTATGACGACGATTGTTAATGTGAGAAAAGTTTGCTCACTTCATCAGCATTTTCATTTTAACTAAACTGTAAACAAACAAACAAAAAAAAACCAAGAACTTTTACAGCAACCGTTCGTATAGTCATCAAGTTAAAGGCAAAACTAAGTTTATTGAACTCCTAATGTATTAACCATATTTACAATTGTATTACATGAATCACACTCTGTTTCTGTCTGATAAATCTTCCAATTAATATCTCCCACAACAGGAAGCAGCAAAGTTAAAATGTTGACTTGAAAAACGAATCGATATATAATGAAGTTCTCGATCTGGAAAACTGTTTTGAAAAATCTGTTTTTCATTCCACAAATTATAAGTTTCAGAGGCTGATCGATGTCATGATGAGTTATAAAACACGTCATAGAAACTAGCAGCACATAAATCAATAGTATCCTACTGCTGTCATAGAATAGGTCTTATCCTTCTTTAATTAGTTTTATTGCGAAACTTTTCATGCACATAGGTTAATCATATTTATAAATTCAAATTTCTAATTCACACTTTTGTATCATTCACATTTGTCATTCACATTTATCGTTTAAGCATAGCATTCACATTTATCGTTTAAGCATAGCATTCACATTTATCGTTTAAGCATAGCATTCACATTTCTATTCGAATGGAATGGGAAAACTAAGAAAAACTCTGAAATGCTTTATATTTTTAGCGAAAGGTAAGCTCTATCGTCAAAACTACCTGGATTGGGGTTTTAAACTCAAAACCTGCAGAAGGGGTTTTAAGCTTTAACCTTCTAGAGGGGAATTTCTAACTCAAAACTCAACTTGGTTACGTTCATAGAGTTTGGTGACTAGTTTGCTTTAGTTGTATATTGAAGAGGGGGGTTTGAATCTCTAAACCTTTTCTTGGCTACGCTCATTGAATTTGATTATTGTTCTTAGATTTATTTTTTTACTGAATATGGGGAGGAATTTAATGTCAAAAAAATAACTCTGGGAGGGGGTTTATGATTAAACCTTTCCAACTCCTGGCCACGCTCATGGAATTCGGTGACTTGCTTAATTTTGTTTTAAGAAAGAAGGGGTTTAATCTCAAAAATTCATGGAGGGAGGATTTTAACTCAACTCCCCTTGGCTACAATAGATTAACATTAAAATCTCACCTATAATAAAGCTATGCCCATGCAAAGTCCTAGTCCAATAAGTTTTAATTGATAAATTACATAAACAGCCATGAGAACTTATTAAGAACGACTTGCTGCCTTGACTCATAGCTGGCTTAGAGAACGTACCTTTGAATTAATAGTCACTGGATAGACAAAGCAAGTTGTAGAGAGTCCAATGATTACATTCTCTATTGTATTTCTGTAGTCTCTGTGACATAATAGTCTATTTTTGTTGTTTTTGTCTTTGACAATTGGAACGTTCTTAAAGTATTATTAACTTTCATGTTTTTCATTCAGCATTTTGTGTTTGAAAGTAATTCGTTTATTTAGTTTTTGATATTTCTTGTAAGTGTAATGTAGACTTCTGCAAGGGAGAGAGCAGACGGCTGACACTAGGAACAACAACTACTACAACATTGGCCTGTTAATTTGTCTGGCGATTGGACACGTGGAGGGAAGGGGCTGTGGCGTGTGAGGGGATGTGATGAAGTAATGAAGAAATGAGACAGAGGGAGTTTGCCAGTAACCTCGTTACCATAACGAGACAGCACGAGTGTCGGGCGCCAGGCGCTTTCGTTTGTCAAATGACCAACAAGGGCAACAACAAGAATGTACAGTAAAGAGTCCCTTTTGTCTTCTGCTGACTGGTCATACGGTAAAGAGTCCCTTTTGTCTTCTGCTGACTGGTCATGCTTTAAAGAGTCCCTTTTGTCTTCTGCTGACTGGTCATGCAGTAAAGAGTCCCTTTTGTCTTCTGCTGACTGGTCATGGCGTTTAGATCTTTGAAATTTAAGCGCTTTTCAAAATTACATTTCACCAGCGCCTTCATAGTGGCCGATATAAATGACTGACTTGTTTTGGTTTTCTAAAGCTTTTACTTTTGTTTGCACCATTACTCTGCATACTGTTTGCACCATTACTCTGCATACTGTTTGCCTAGAGACATTTCTAGGAGCATCCATCGTCTCCTCTTTCCAAACAAAAAGTTGAGATCTTTACATTTTAATTTTTTTAAATTCTAATAATGATAATTTTGTTTTTTTTTGTTAAATTTAAAGTCATTGTTGTGTAAACCATTATGACGTGAGTCTATAGTATGTAATATATGTATCTACTGACCCACAGGGTTCCCCTAAGAGTTTATCATCAATTGCATTATCGTCGTGTGAATTTGCACCTAAATGCAGACAGCTTACAACAGGAGCTAAGCTGCTGAAATTCGGGCATTAAATGTTTTATGAACAAGCCGGGCTGTAAGAGTGAACACCTGATGGAAAGAAACTCAAGCAGTTGTAGTTGTCTACATCTGGACTTCTCAATGAAAACATCTTGAGACTGGCCTAAATCTTTTTTACCAAAATGTCAAGTCTAGGCCAAAACAAGGTAACTGAAGGCGACATAAATGTCAAGATGCCAAAGATAGTATCCCTTGCGACATACATATCAACAGATTTATACAACTCAGATAGTGGTACAGAGCTAGAGGAGCTTGCTATACAAGTTGCACTGTTCGGTTTCAAACTTAGAGACATTTTAGCAACACCTGGCTGTATGTATCCAATAAATCCTTTCGTTCACTTTCATGTAGGCACCAGTCGTCTTTATTTTTGGAATGTAGCAGAGAAAGTGATTGAAAGGTATCAATGAGAAAGTGATTGAAAGGTATCAATGAGAAAGTGATTGAAAGGTATCAATGAGAAAGTGATTGAAAGGTATCAATGAGAAAGTGATTGAAAGGTATAAATGAGAAAGTGATTGAAAGGTATCAATGAGAAAGTGATTGAAAGGTATCAATGAGAAAGTGATTGAAAGGTATCAATGAGAAAGATGTACTCCTTAGAAATACACTCAGTAAACAGTTACGACAGGAAGTTGATTAAACCTGCGACCACAGCAAACATTTCTGTAAGTCCGAACATTGGAATGTATGGGCACTTTGTACAATTTTCAGAGATGACTGTTATCACCGACCAGCAATCTCATGTGTATCTCCATGTTACGTAGTAAAACTATCATTGGAAATGTAACGTCACGAAACTGTTTTTGGTCTAACTGACATGTTCCGCCCCCCCCCCCCTCCCTTTTTGACTACTGAGACCTTGACCCTCCACCCCGCCATGTTTTCTTAGAAAAAAAAGTGTTTCTTCTTTCCATTCTAGAACTAATTAAGTAAATGCAATTTTATGTCGGCCTGGCTGCATGGGTTGCGGAGCAGAACTAAAGACGTGTTGGAAGAATTTCTCATCCAAGGGAGAGGCAAGTTGGAGAGAGATATTTGGATTTAAAGTGCAATAAAAACAAAACGCCATTTTTAATGACGCAATACGTTCATTTTCTAAACATTGAGGAAAGAGAGAATGAAGAAGTAGAATGAGCGATAGAAAGTAAACAGACTGAGAGAAGAACGGAGGGAAACATTAGAAAAGAGAGAGAGAGAGAGGGAGGAAAAACTAAAGGAGGGGGTTGGTGGTTGAAATTATCGATTGACACAAGCTCAGATTTTTCTAGAAGAATCATTCGTCATCTCTGCCTGTCCAGTATATTACATGAGACGCCACCCCTGGACCAATCTCCTGCCATTTTCTACATTTCATGGATCATGGCTTCAAACTATGATGTTAAAAATGATAGGAGTGATGTTAGAGAGAGGGAGAAAGGGTAGAGAGAGAGGGAGGGTGGTGAATTATAGAAGATGCAAGCATTTCTTGTCCAAAACCAGATACAAAGTCTGAGAAGGTAGCAACACAACTAAAATAAAAGTCTGAGAAGGTAGCAACACAACTAAAATAAAAGTCTGAGAAGGTAGCAACACAACTTAAATAAAAGTCTGAGAAGGTAACGACTAAACTAAAATAAAAGTCTGAGAAGGTAGCGACTAAACTAAAATAAAAGTCTGAGAAGGTAGCGACACAACTAAAATAAAAGTCTGAGAAGGTAGCGACTAAACTAAAATAAAAGTCTGAGAAGGTAGCGACACAACTAAAATAAAAGTCTGAGAAGGTAGCGACACAACTAAAATAAAAGTCTGAGAAGGTAGCAACACAACTAAAATAAAAGTCTGAGAAGGTAGCGACACAACTAAAATAAAAGTCTGAGAAGGTAGCGACACAACTAAAATAAAAGTCTGAGAAGGTAGCGACTAAACTAAAATTAAAGTCTGAGAAGGTAGCAACACAACTAGAAAAAAAAAACTAACAGAATCGAGGTGAAGGTGACATGATTAAGACGTGGATGCAATAATGAGCCTCAGAAGCAGGTCAGAAATCTGAAGATCTGAACCTTAAAATGTTGATTGACAAGGACAATAGATGGAGAAGAAAGACAGGACAACGTGACCTAATTTTCTTTTGGCGCCTTTTTAACTGAAGGAGGAAAGAGACTATCAATATTGTGTAGTTTTTTTGGTCCCACCATCTGTTACCTTTTGAGATAACAATAAAAACATAAATACTCTAGATGTTGATAAATAAAATTGTACCATATTCTATATCTTGAGGGAAGAAAGCCGCGATTGGTTTCGTGTAACATGTCTGTCCGTCTGTGTGTACCGCCTCTTACAAAAAAAGGTGGACAAAAAAAAAAGCAATGTCCGAAATGACCATGAGATCAATCAAAAACCTTTACAAAAATGACAATACCATTGTAGGAAAATGGACGGCTTTAGATTATGTGTAATTATGGGCCCTGTTTTTCAAGTTTGAATCAGGTTGTTTTTTAGAACCTTTCAAATTAACCGAGTTTATTGCTTAGTTTATTGCTTACTTTATTGCTGAGTTTGTAGCGTAAAAGCGAGTAACAAATTACTTTGTTCAATTTGATTGCCTTTAATGTTTATCTGTAGATGTACCCTGGACTCGGTCAGTCACTTTAAGCCTCAGTATCACTATTCAAAATAGTCGATCTACTATCGATGTCTGTATCTGTGATAGTAAACAACCTGATCTATAAAAGTCTGGTAAGCATGTCTTCTACTTGATGTCTATTAGAATAAATATTAAATATACATATAATATAAAATGGATTTACACTACAAAGAGCAGGAATTCCCTTGTTATGAAAACAAGACATTGTTTGCAAGTAATTATTTCAACCTACAGACAAAAAAGTAAAAACAAGCAATATAAAGAATAAACTATTTCAAAAAACAATCCCAAAGTTCCTAATAAGTGTAATTGTATCAACTAGTTTGGATCAGTCATGTAGTTAAATGTGTAAGGGATGATGACTAACAATAATAAATCAGTGAAATTAGAAATAGTTTAACCTATTTGTTTTCGTTTCTATCAATTTTATAATGTAGCTTTCTCATTGCAGTACGATTTTGTAACTTGTCTGGACCAGTTGGTGTCTGGACCAGTTGGTGTCTGGACCAGTTGGTGTCTGGGCCAGTTGGTGTCTGGGCCACTTGATGTCTGGACCAGTTTGTGTCTGGACAAGTAGATGTCTAGACCAGTTGGTGTCTGGACCACTTTGTGTCTGGACCAGTTGGTGTCCAAACCAGTCTGGACAAGTAGGTGTCTGGACCACTTGTTGTTTGGACCACTTGATGTCTGGGCCAGTTTGTGCCTGGGCCAGTTTTTGTCTGGGCCAGTTGGTGTCTGGACCAGTTGGGTAAATGTGTATCATGGGGGAAGAGATGTCAACGAATGTCAACGTGATCGCTTTTTAAATGCATTTTTTAACATTTGTACGACTTGAATTTTAACTCGAGGGCTCAAGCTTCATCAAGGGGACCAACTCAACTTATACCAACTATCTTTCAATTACAATTTCTTTCCTTTAATCGATACCAATCAAAATAAGACAAAAGTTTTAAAAAGACCTAACCAAAATTTTTGAAGTCAAGGGTTTAGTTGTTTTTTTTAACATTTTAAAAAGACCTAACCACAACTTTTGAAGTCAGGGGTACAGTATTTTTCAAACATTTTAAAAAGAACTAACCACAAGTTTTGAAATCAGGGGTACAGTTTTTTTCAAACATTTTAAAAAGACCTAACCACAAGTTTTGAAGTCAGGGGTACAGTTTTTTTCAAACGTTTTAAAAAGACCTAACCACAGTTTTGAAGTCAGGGGTACAGTATTTTTCAAACGTTTTAAAAAGACCTAACCACAAGTTTTGAAGTCAGGGGTACAGTATTTTTTAAACGTTTTAAAAAGACCTAACCACAAGTTTTGAAGTCAGGGGTACAGTATTTTTCAAACGTTTTAAAAAGACCTAACAACAAGTTCTGAAGTCAGGGGTACAGTTTTTTTCAAACGTTTTAAAAAGACTTAACCACAAGTTTTAAAGTCAGGGGTACAGTTTTTTTCAAACATTTTAAAAAGACCTAACCACAAGTTTTGAAGTCAGGGGTACAGTATTTTTCAAACGTTTTAAAAAGACTTAACCACAAGTTTTGAAGTCAGGGGTACAGTTTTTTTCAAACGTTTTAAAAAACCTAACCACAAGTTTTGAAGTCAGGGGTACAGTTTTTTTCAAACGTTTTCCCGAACCATTTATTTTTTTATTTTACTATTTTATCGTTGAAAAAAGAAAAAAAAAGGGGGGGTGGGGAAGTATTTTTAAGGACATTTTAAGTATTAGAACCTTTATTAATGGAATGAAATATTTTATTTATTTTTTTTTTGGAGATATTTTATTTTTTACCTTTGGATATTTCGATAAATAAAATAATTATGACACTATTTTGCATTAAAAATGAAAATTGTGAAAGATAACTTAAACCAAAAGAAGTCTGAAGAGATCTTGGAGACAATAAGAGAATGTGTCTGACTATATGTCCCATTGAGACTTTATATATCAACAATTTAAACACAAGCTCTTATAAGTGAAGAAATATTGGCGGACTGAATCTATCATTTCTTTTCCCTCTGTGCGAGTTGCTTGTGAAGACTTCTATTCCCACGACAGGAAACGTAATGTTTCTTCACTTCGCAATAACATCTCGAGTCAGGTGCTCTAGTTCTAATGAAGCGTAAAGGAAGAAAAAAAAATCTTATAGACTACATCCGTATGGAATAATCACAAGGATAAATTAACATGAAAATAGAGGAAATTTCAAAACATAGAACATAGACCAGGGGTCGGCAACATTTTAAGTCGGAAGAGCCAAAAATTACAATTAACAAAATTTCAACGTTTCTAAAGAGCCGCAAGATTTTTTTTTCCAAACATTTCTTTAAGAATTCTTTAAACGTACGATGGTAGAGTACAACAGGATGCTGTTAAAAATCTTGATTAACAAATTCATTACCTCAACCTCCAGAAATGTTTGGACACAAAGCGCTTCTTGGTGTATTATGCAGTGAAACGTAAAAATTTCATGGTTTAATTTTGCGCCAAAGAATCATAGCTGCCCCTTTATTTTTTCCTGTCATACATCTGGCTCCACTAGTTGCTATTGAAACGATTTATTTATATCGATTTTATTGTCTTTGATGTATTTTCGCACGACATTAGCTCTATCTTTTCCTAAAGTTCGTCACGAGTGCGGTAGCAATCCTAGAAGTTCTGCTTTTGGAACTTTGGAACACATATACCTGACAAAAAGACCAATTTGTGCAGAGTCTTTTATGTCGCATGACTCATCTATATCAAGTGATAAGGCAGAAGAAAATTGAATATCTTCCACCTGCAAATATGTTACATTTCAAAACATGGAGAGGGGTGAGCTGAAAAGCGAGTACAAGTGGCTGAGAGATAGAATCGAATCAGAATAATTTTTAAAAGTTTTTTTCTAATAAAATAAATAATATTTGCGCATTGAACTAAGGAGACGCAGCTTAAGATTCTAAGAGCGCATGTGGCTCGCGAGTCGCAGGTTGCCGACCCCTGACATAGACCAAGTCTCTCTTAAATTTTCTATAGTTGTCTCCCTTATGGTTTTTTTTTTTGGGGGGGGGGGGGACTCCCTTATTTATCATAGTTGTCTTTCTTATTTTCTATATTTTTATTATTTCCTCTATTTTATGTAATTGTCTTCCTTTTTTCCCTATAGTTGTCTCCCTAATTAACTATAGTTGTCTCCCTTATTTTCATATACTTGTCCTTATTTTCCTACTGTTGTGTCAATTATTTCGTATACTTATCCCCATTATTTCATAAATATGTCCAATAGTTGCCTGACTTGTGTCTTAGCGTAATCTGCTTATGTCCTATAGTTGTCTCCCTTGTGTCGTAGACTTATCTGCTATATGTCCTATAGTTGTCTTCCTTGTGTCCTATAGTTGTCTCCACTATTGTCTACACCTAAACCTATCTAAACATTGTTTAGCTTCTTTACGAAAAAAAAAAGTCATTTTGAGTTAGTGACGAGATTATTGTTTGGTCTAGCTGAACTGACCAGCTGCTTTCAATTTTGCTCACCAACGCCAGACCTGACAAAGAGCAGACGTATCATTCAGTTCAAATTTCTTCTCGAATTCAAATGTAGTTCTGGGATTTAACCTCTAAACATTCGTATTGTTAGCAATGAACTCTACCCAGTACTCGAGGAATACAGGCGTTCAAGTCTCATCAACTGGAGATTGAAAAGTTTAAGACACATTTTCATGTCTGTACAAACTTTCTTATTATTAATCTTAGTATTTTTCTAGTGTTCCTTGAAATACAAACTGTTTTACCCATGACCTACAAACTGTTTTACCATGACCTACAAACTGTCTTACTCATGACCTACAAACTGTCTTACCCATGACCTTACAAACTGTCTTACTCATGACCTACAAACTGTCTTACCCATGACCTTACAAACTGTCTTACCCATGACCTACATACAGTCTTTAACCTTACGTGTTCCTTCTTTTTTATTCTCTCATCCACTCACTCTTTCTCACTCCCTCACTCTTTTTCTCTCTTTCACTCTTTCTCTCACAATCTGAATACTTGCCTTACTAAATAGCCATGGTCCATCTGTTCCAATAGAAAGACTTGTTGGTATCCCCCCCTCAACTCTCTGTTTTTTTGTGATAATGAATGCAACCAGTTGAAATATTTCCCACGCAGTTCTTAGACCATTTTTTCAAAGTAAATTATCGTTGATGAGAACTATAGGTCACAGAGCTTAAGTAACAAGAGGCGGAGTCAGAGAGGGAGTAGAGTTTTGCTCTGAAAGAGTTGTTTTTTTAAACACCTAAGCTCTGAGACTCAATGTATTCACACTCAATGTCAATGAGATGAGTTTTTCAATATTTCTTTCAACTTCCAAACTTGCATTCAAGTCGTCAACGTTTACTTTGTGAGAGCGATTTAGAAAATACAAATATTTAACTCTATGTAGCAATGATACAACTGATAGACTCTATGTAGCTATGATACAACTGATAGACTCTATGTAGCAATGATACAACTGAGAGACTCTATGTAGCTATGATACAACAGATAGACTCTATGTAGCAATGATACAATTGATAGACTCTATGTAGCAATGATACAACTGATAGACTCTAATGGTCACATTAAAAATATAACAATATAAATATTCACTTCATCTAATATATAATTGTCACGATCATCAATAGTGCTACTGTCACAATCTAAGATGGTGCCAGATGTTACGATTATACTTGATCTATATTGCACTATCAATGACCGTGGTTGCCGAGGATTTAGAAATCGTCAGTTGATAAGATGATCATTTAGAAGTTGCTAGTTGATAAGATGATCATCTAGAAATTGCCAGTTGATAAGAGGATCATCTAGAAGTTACTAGTTGACAAGACTATCTAAGTATATTATTATATATTCAATAAAGAAACTTCTCTTCGTCTAAAACAAATACTTTAATTCAAAACTTAGAATAGCTATTCACAAATAATTACAATAGTTAAATGTACTTGACTAGAATAAATGATTTACACAATAATATAATTATGTCTTCTTTCTTGAGTTCTAACACTAAAATCTAGTACATGTTCTCTCTAACACGTTCCGCACGACACTGGCGGTAATATCTCCCAGCTTACAAAGCTTTGGGCGTTTTGTCATGTGACTAAATATCTCTTTGCAGCTTGGTCAAAATCTGACCAATAAATGCAGCTCAATGTACAATAATTAATATTTCAAACCAATCACATTTATTTCAAAACATAATTTAGTTGCGTGATAGAAAATCCCGAGGTGGCTGAACTTCTGGCTGGTAACCTTGAGCTAAATATAGATACAGTGTACGTGACAATAATAATAATCATAATGGCAATGTCTTCGATTCCAAGGATTAAGCATGAGTGCAGTGGTTCACATGACTACGTTAAAACCCAGTTGAGACCTACATGGCTTTCTTTTCGACTTCTGCGCCTGTCTTCAATAAGGACTTTCTTTTGGCTTTCAAATGTATGTCCCGCTGTCTTGGTAAAAATTCTTCGTCTCTCTCAGAGGCCATCTGCTGCCAGCTGCTTTCCTCTAAGCCAGTAAGGACGAAACGACGCCTGAGTTGATCTTTATAGCACTTACGAGAAGCACCTGTGTTACTTTGTCTTCCTTTATGCTCGCCAAAGAAGATCGTCTTTAGCCTGCGGTAGTCTCCCATGCGGGATAAGTTCCGACCTAGCGCAGCTGTTAAAAGGTAATTAAGGCTTCTATAATGTCCACGCCGGCCTCCAGCAGAACATAGTTATTTGTAATGTAGTCTTGCCAGTGTTTGCCCGTTATGGAGAGAAGGTATTTTTGATGGAAGACTTCGATAGAGCACCAAGGTAACAGAGCCATACAAAAGTGTGTTGAGAATCACTGCATTATAAACATTGGAAAAGATAATATTGCGTCATCAAAATTTGATGTTCATTAGCAGACGGTGCTAAAATTATTCTTTGATTTATTTCAACTCTTATAAATCTTGAATCAATAATGCCATACATTCGGAAATTCCCGAACGCGATAGTGCTTTCAAGAAGTCCTTTCAAAACCGATGTTGAATCTAGATCTAACCTAGTTCAAAAAAGCTCATTGAACTGCATCTGTTTCTTACTTAATTCTAAAAGTCCAAATAAAGTTTTCCCGTGATCGCCAACGATTTCCCCACCAATAGACATCCACTAGACGATTGAAATGAAACTCTTTGAAACGTTGTTTGCTATCCGTGTCCACCTTCTCAGGTTCAGTTCTGACTTGAACAAAATACTTTCAGAAAAAGACAATACCTCTATACTGCTTATAGAGCAATTTTTTTGCTCTTAATAACTAATGAATGTTAGACTTTTTAAGAAAGGGAACATCCGAACCCCCCCCCCCCCCAGGTAAATGTCCTGGTTAAGCTAATGTAAAGACCTACTACACTTAGTTTTTATTCATTTAGATCTAGACTTAGAAGAAGAGGAGTAAAATATTCTTGAACATTAGTTTTATTAAACTCTTGAATAATATCCTCTGAACACTCAAATATAGGCCCGTTCAAGATAAATATTTTCTAGTTCTCTGAAAAAATATAACGGTCAAACTAGAGTTTTTCCAGTGTGGCCAACGAGCTAGTAATTCTTTTCCCAACTGTATATATCAACTGTCAAACGTCTTGTGAGATCGTTAGGTCCGTGTCCATGTTTTTCACACCCACCCAGGTTCCACGAAGGCACTGGTTGAATAGAGGCATTGTAATAAAAGCCGTTAATTTATTTATAGAGAGGACAGTATAGAAAAAGGAGAAATCGGTATTTTAATAGTGAAATATATAAATCTAAACGTGACAGACGTACAGACAGACAGCACAAAGCCAGTTTCCAACTCGGGTCAAAAAAAGAAAAATGAGCATTCAAAACACATTCCGGTGGGTATTTTTAAAAATTGGTTTGTTACAACAAATAATTCATAAATTGAATGTCAAGGTGACTTGAACAAGTTAATGAGAACATAAATCTAAAACACACACACACATAGCAATTAGTGTAACCTGTTAGGTTAACGTATTTATAAATTAACATATGACGCAAGGTCAACAGACTTAAATCTATGAAATAATGACCTGGGGTCATCAAACTTAGATCTATAAAATCCTGACCTGGGGTCAACCGACAGATAGTTCCAACACTTCATTAAATGTTAAATTCAGAACCACGCCCCTGGTCCCTGAAGACGTCTGGTAGAATCTCAAAATGCTTAATACAATAAAGGGTTACTACTGGAATATGCTGGTGTTAGTGGCCCTGGCGTTCCAGTACCAACTCATCGTGGTCGCCGGGTGAACACCCTGCTTTTTAGAGGAGTGGCCAAGGGTACTGGTTGCTTGCTACAGATGAATGAGCGTCTGCAAGTGTAAAAGTGCAAACAAAGGGATTATGTCCAGCCCCCCCCCCCCCCCAGTTGTGCCCCGGTGCAAAGGGGAGGAAGAGACCCACGGGTTCTTCGAAAAGCGGATAGCGCTGGACACCAACTCGAGGGTTGGTCGGGTTCTTCTGGAACTCGGCTGATTCGCAGGTCTCTCCAATGGGCAAAATCGGGCTGACTGGCGCGGTCTTTTACGCCCATGAGCTAGGCTCTATCTGGCCCGTGCCCCGACGTCGTAGTGGAGGAACACGTCAAACCCAGCGGCAGTTCTAATACTGGGGATGTCAAAAAATCTTCGTCAAACCACTCCCCATTGTGGGAAACTCTAGCCAACAGTGGATGTGATGAGAAGAGTGGACTTCCCACTCTCGAGTTTCGAACCCTTTTGCAGGCCACCAAAGAGCAGTAATTAAGGCCGCCAACGGCCTTAGCCCTCATACAAACATGAAAGAAAAAAACATAGAAAGTGAACGTGGGCACGAGCAGACCCGAACAGGCTCCGTTGTCCAGATGGTAAGCGGTAGGCCTGGTTGCGATAAATGCTCTACTACCCGCCCCGCGGCTTCGTCTAGGGGGAACTTGGCAGGCCGCGAAATATTGGCGAAAGTTCCATCCAGAAAAAAGACCTTCTCAAGCTACACTGCATTCATTCTTCCCTCGAAAGATTGGTAGCCAGGCTGTGGTTCGTCAGTCACAACCTACTGGTGACCATGTCCCGCACCAGTCTCAAATGACTGAAAGTATATCAGAGACGACCCTGTTACACACTGGCAGTGAGTCGCTCTCAAGACCCGATCTCACCTTCATCTCTGCAGATCAAGATAACAAAACCTCATTTTCAGTACTCGAAGATATCGGAAGTGATCACAGCCCCATAGAGATCACTATTGCTCTCTCCAAGACCACTAAGCTCCCACGAAAATGGAGTTACACCAAGGCCGACTGCTCTGCGTACAGTGCGGAATTCGACGCCGCACTATCCTCTATCGCAGTGGAGGAAGGGACCATTGACAAAAAATACGGCGAGATACGGCAGCAGTGTGCGGCTAAGAGACATGTCCCCCGAACCTATTCCGGCATACGGCATAGACCCGCCTGGTCAGAAGAATTAAATAAAATAGTTCTAGTCAGGAAGAGGGCGCGTAGAAAAGCGTATAGATTGCCGCAGGGAGTACAACCGTCTTTGTAGACAAGCTAGCGAGGTGGCCGACGAGTGCGGTCGGACCACTGCAATGATGCCTGTGCCGGGCTGGATCGAGAAATATCTCGAAATCCTGGAGACTTCAGCTTAACTTGGAAGCCACAAGTACGGTCCGCACACCATTGGTAAAAATGCGACTAGCGTTGAGTCCCACAGACCCATATCCTTGACCTCCACCATTGGTAAGATGGCTGAGCGGAGGGTCAATTAGCGGCTTGTGTGGTTTTTTGAGGGTGCCTATATCCTAGCGCCAGAACATGCTGGCTTTAGGGCAGGCTTAAACCCGATCGACCAGGTCAACGTATTCATGCAAGAGGTGGCAGATGGGTTCCAGAGGTCCGAAAGCACATATGCAGTATTTTTAGACCTAAAACAGGCATAAGATCGCGTGTGGAAGCAAGGCGCCTATCTTAAACTTAGAGCCATGGGTGTGCACGGCTGAACCTACCAGTGGGTTAAGGCATTTCTAACAGGTAAAAGCACACGAACTCTATTCCAGCACTCCCCAAGGAAGCCAAAATTCCATCAGAATGGCTTACCTCAGGGCTCTGCCTTCTTCTACACACTTTTCATGGCCTACCTCAATGATTTGCCCAGCTCACTGCGGATACGTAAGCTGTTATATGCAGACAACTTTGTCCTCTGGTCAATCGGGAAGCGAACTAACCAAATCCAGGCAGCACTTCAAACAGACCTCCATACCATCTCTTTGTGTTGCAAAAAAATGGCAGATTCTGATAAACGTTGCCAAAACTACCTGGTACCTGTGCAGCCTAGGAATCTACATTCTTAAGCTCCATTCGAGCTTCAACTCGGTGGGCTGCGACTCAACTGCAAAAAGCACGCCCAAATATCTAGGGGTTACCCTGGATAGAAAATTGGCAATGCACTTGCACATCCAGGACGTTGAACGAAAGGCCTCGGATAAGCTTGGGTTAGTCAGAAAGCTGGCCAGCACAAAGTGGGGCGCCCGAGCTGGCATGCTACGCACACTGTACATAGGGGCTGTCCGCTCGCAGATCGAATACTCACTGCCAGTTCAAGTCTATGCGAGCAAAACGGCCCTCTAATCACTCGATAAAGTATAGGCTCAGGCATTACGGTTCATAACTGGCACCTTTAGGACGAGCCCAACATGCGCTGCAGAAATAATGTGTAACGTGCCTCCTTTCGGCCTGAGGAAAGAGAGGGAGGTACTACTAGTAGTCCTGGAGCGCTATAAAAGGGGCAATCCAGGGCTGCCCACCCAATTGTTAATCAGTCGGTGGAAAGAGAAAAACAGGATATAACGGAAGTCATTCGTGCATATTGCGTCAAATTTTTTGAGGGTGCAAGCTGGACTCTCCACCGATTGGGTACCAATCCACATGATAAGTACCTGCCCTTCCCGGAAACGTCTGCCCAGCCTACCCATAAACCTCACTCTAGTGGGACTGGGAGGGTGGCATTAGAAGACACATTCACCCGGACATACTTAAAAAGATGGCAACAAAAACACTTAAATCGTACCCATCAGATGCCATCTTCTGCTACACAGATGGGTCCGTACTTAAGGACCCCGCGAGTGCCAGGTATGGGGCTCTTGAATGTTACCCAGACCTCGAACCAGACAAGCTGTCAGGCGCATACGGCCTCGCCATATAGGGGGAAAACTCTGTAAAAAGGAAACCGTTGAGATTTCTGTTGTAATGGTTACCGATTCCTAGCTTCTGCCTCCAAGCCATTGCTGGCTTGGGGGGAAAGTCACCTTTGGTTGAAGAGGCATTAGGCGCCGCAAATAACATCCGCCTATCTATTGGAGCTGTCATCTTTATGCAGTGGGTGCCCTCGCAGTCCCAAGTACGTTTAAACAAGCTACGACATTAATCCGAGAGTGGGTACATGAAAAGTTGTTGAAATAGTGGGGATGGCTCCAACAAAGCCCGAGGAGTCTGGCAGCATTTGCGTCGCCCGGACCGCGACGATCCATGGTGGAGGCTAAAAAGGTCGGAACAATCAATAATTGCGCAGTGTAGAACGGGGCACTGCCCTGTTGGTGCTTACTTTGCCCGGTTCCGGCCAAATTTTGATGCTCGTGGCCGACACTGTGGAGAGTCGGTGGAGATAGTGGCGCATCTCTTGTAGGATAGTTTGTCTGCAGAGTCACTTGACCTGTATGGGAGCTTAAAGGCAATACGCCTTTAAGAGTTTCTCGCCAAGGCTCTAAAGGAGGACTAATCCTTCCAGTCTTGTTACCAAATGGAGTTGATCTCAGGTGTCAGTGGCGGACTGGGGCTGATAAAGCGCGTATGAAAAAACTAAGGTATAGGAAGTATTTGTGAGCAGGTTGATTTTATGAGCCATGTCTCAACATGTCTATTTTATGAGCATGTCTAAACATATTGATTTTATGAACCGGGAACTTGAAGGAAAAGAGAAATTCAAGGAAAAATATTGAAAGCTCTTTCAAGAAAACTAACTCTAAAGCTTGTTGGAGTGGCTTGAAACAAATTACTGGCTACGTACTTAAGCGCGAACCAATGTGTGTCACTGACAATAACAAATTTGTCAATGAATTAATTGATTTCTACAGCCGATGTGACTGACACATCTTTGAGAAAGACCACCATGATTTATTGGCATCATTTGAAAACAGCAATCTAAACCAAAATCTCAAGAACTGTTTAATAAACAAGAAGTGACTAAAATATTTAAACAAGTAAACACTACCATAGCATCGGGACCCGACAAATAAAGTGGAAATCTTATAAAGCTATGTGCGGAACAACTGGCTTATATCTTTTGTGCTTATTCAACAATTCCTGGCAAACGCACAAAATACCTTCTATTTGGAAGACGAGTGAAATAATTCCAGCACCCCAAAAGAGGATCATTGCTTCCAACAAAGACATACGTCCCGTAGCTCTTACATCAATTCCAATGAAGTGCTTGGAGAAAATGATTTTAAAACATCTAATAAATGAAGTTGAAACACGTCTTGACCCGCACCAGTTCGCTTACAAACCGTCAAGAAGTACAGAAGATGTAATACTATTCATGCTGAATTGTCTATACCATCATCTTGATACTCAGAGACACTACGCCTGAGTATTATTCGTAGAATTTTCATCGGCATTCAACACCATCCAACCACATCACGTGATACAAAAACTATCTGAACTGAACGTTAGCAAAACAAACAAGCTTGGATTCTAAACTTTCTTATCAAATTCCCACAATATGTAAAAGTGAATGGGCATGTGTCAGGCACGAGAGAGCTTAGCACTGGAGCGCCGCATGTGTGTGTCCTGTCACCAAGATTGTATACCTTATACACAAATGACATTCAGAGCCTATCAGCTGACACTCCCATCATAAAATTTGTTGACGACACAGCAATCATTGGCCTTTTTGCAGGTGATGAAAATCTGTACCATTCAACAATTAACACATTTTACCAATGGTGTACAGATAACTTTCTAATTTTAAATGTTCAGAAAACAAAAGAAATGATAATAGATTTTAGGAAACATAGAGGCGGCCATCTTGCAGAAATTCAGATAAACAACCAAACCAAACAAGTGCAAGAATATAAATACCTAGGTACAACCATCAACTGAAATGGAGTGAACACTGTAAGAACCTTTACACCAAAATTCACCAACGTCTTTTCTATTTTAGAAAGCTAAGGAAATTTAACATCGACAAAACAATCATTAATTTTTTTTTTATACAGCAACCATCAGCAGTCTAATTAACTTTGCCATCACCTGCTGGTATGGTAATACTTCACTGGCTCAAAGACTTAGACTAAATAGACTAAAAGCATCGAACACAGCTACCATCTCTTGAAGAGCTTATCTATGAAAGATGCCTTTCCAAAACACTCACGATTCTTAAAGATAACCTGCACCCATTAAACCACTGTTACATAAGATCTGAACGAAGAGGTTGTCTCCTTTCCATTTTGACTAAAACAGAAAGATTTAGAAAATCCTTCATCCCACTTTCGGTCAGAAAGTTACAAAACTATGTGTGTGCATGTATGCTTGTATGTGTGTTACAAGATCATCTGTCATCATCGAGAAGTTCATAGAGTCTAATTCATAAAGCTCTGGTTGTGAGTGTGTATGTGTTTCATGTGTTAATGTTGTTCGTATTTGCATCTATATTGTTGTTGTTACAGTAATTACGCTGAGGTTGTCAATTGTAGTAGAACTGAATTTTCATTTGACTGGATCAATAAAAATTATCTTATCTTATCTTATATCTAAACATGTTGATTTTATGAGCCAATTCTAAACATGTTGATTTTATGAGTCATGTCTAAGCATTTTGATTTATGAACCTGTGAAAATATTGATTTTTATGAAACATGCATGAATATTCCTTAATGTTTATAAACCCTAAGTGAACATCTTGAGGTATTAGGAATGTTTATAACCCCTAAGTGAACATGTTGAGATGTCGGGAATGTTTAAAAACCCTAAGTGAACATCTTGAGGTATTGGGAATGTTTATAAACCCTAAGTGAACATCTTGAGGTATTAGGAATGTTTATAACCCCTAAGTGAACATGTTGAGATGTCGGGAATGTTTAAAAACCCTAAGTGAACATCTTGAGGTATTGGGAATGTTTATAAACCCTAAGTGAACATCTTGAGGTGTCGGAATGTTTGTTAGTACAGCCAAGTCTCCACAGAGACATCTTTATCTTCTACCCAGATGGGTGAACATTTCTAGGATCCTTCTCAGCCATCGTTGCTGAACTAAGTTTAGAATCTTTTGAATCTTTATGGATGACTTCCTAGTCTCAAGGCGTAGATCACCCACTGGTAGCAACTATTGTATGGAAGAGAAGGATCTTTATCTTCAAGAGAGATAACTGTTTGTTTCTCCACATAGGTCCTAGTTTTTGAACGACGGCCCCCCCCCCCCCCACCCCTGCTGCTTTCCCTACCCGGCATGCAACATCGTGATATTGTTGTTAGCCGTCGTTGACGTGTAGCACCAAACTGCAGGTAGACAACTCAATCTTTGTATGCCTAATATATCTTAACTAATATAACAAGACCTTTCAGTATCAAGTTCTGGAGTCGTATGTCTTAACTAAGACCAAATGACGACAATAACGCCTAGAGTGCATCATTCACAACCAATCGCTCATCTCTTCCTTCACCATAGAAACACACACACACTCCATAACAGAGATTCATTCCCATCGCTTGTAATGACGCTTCCTAAAAAGGTGAATTTTTCTATTTGCTGACGCTCTAAATGACCAATGTTGTTTGTAATATCAATTATTCTTTTGTAATTTACCTTTACATAGTGCAACTTTCATACTTATAGCATCTCTTTTGTGAAGCCTAAGTGAGGAAAGACTATCTGGGAGGTTTCCAAGCAGCCAGCAAACTCAGCTCTGGTTAGGATTCAGACTAGAGTCCCCTTGATAAGTGGCCAGACCATGCCACTAGGCCACACAGACAGATAGATGTATTGTGATATTTATGATGTAATCATGGAAATGATGTATTCTGATGTAATCATTGATTTTTATTGTGCAATATGTAAAGATGTTTTCAGATATAATTATGTGTAGGAGTATTGTTGTAATCATGTAAAAATGTAGGTATTCTGATGTAATCATGTAATAAATTAATGTATTCTGATGTAATCGTGTAAAAATACATTCTGGTGTAATTATGTATATGATATGCTGTTAGGAACGCCATGCTCTTTATTTTAAAAAAATATATATACAGAACTAAAAGAAGGCCTCTTTAGTTTTATAGAAAGTCAAAGATTACATCATCTTCGATAATGCCCGAAACAATACTTGTATTTTGTAGAGAGTTTAAAGGTTGGTCAATATCATTGGACAGAATAAAACAAACAAGAATGCATTGTGAGATGTATCATTATTTAAGTACTATGAGCATCTTAGAAAAATAATAAATTAGGTAGAAGATACTTTTCAGATTTATTTTTTTTTGTTCGGAAGAAGAGAAGTTAATTAGATTAACGCTACTCGAGGGAGAAATGAAATATTTAGTATGTCCCTGCGAGAAAAAGTCCCGCCCCCTTGATCCCCATCGTCTACCCGCCCAACACGTTGGGTAAGAAATTAACAGGTTGAGAAGTGAGCTAATGACGTCATAAAGCCAGTAGATCTGAAAGTCAGTGGGAGTTATCACTCCGCTGTTTGAATAATGTAAACAGAAGAATCCTGAATATTGAAGTTGACGCTGTAAATCTGTGGTCTTATCTAAATCCATTACATCTCAGTGAAATAGACTGTTCGACATACATTTCCTCTCAAGTGTAGTAGACTTCAAAATACATTGCATGTCAAGTGAAGTAGACTGTTCAACATACATTACATCTCAAGTGAGTAGACTGTTCAACATACATTACATCTCAAGTGAAGTAGACTGTTCAACATACATTACATCTAAAGTGAAGTAGACTGTTCAACATACATTGCATGTCAAGTGAAGTAGACTGTTCAACATACATTACATCTCAAGTGAGTAGACTTCAACATACATTACATCTCAAGTGAAGTAGACTGTTCAACATACATTACATCTCAAGTGAAGTAGACTTCAACATACATTACATCTCAAGTGAAGTAGACTGTTCAACATACATTACATCTCAAGTGAAGTAGACTTCAACATACATTACATCTCAAGTGAAGTAGACTGTTCAACATATATTACATCTCAAGTGAAGTAGACTTCAACATACATTACATCTCAAGTGAAGTAGACTGTTCAACATACATTACATCTCAAGTGAAGTAGACTGTTCAACATACATTGCATGTCAAGTGAAGTAGACTGTTCAACATACATTACATCTCACGTGAGTAGATTTCAACATACATTACATCTCAAGTGAAGTAGACTGTTCAACATACATTACATCTCAAGTGAAGTAGACTTCAACATACATTACATCTCAAGTGAAGTAGACTGTTCAACATACATTACATCTCAAGTGAAGTAGACTGTTCAACATACATTGCATGTCAAGTGAAGTAGACTGTTCAACATACATTACATCTCAAGTGAGTAGACTTCAACATACATTACATCTCAAGTGAAGTAGACTGTTCAACATACATTACATCTCAAGTGAAGTAGACTTCAACATACATTACATCTCAAGTGAAGTAGACTGTTCAACATATATTACATCTCAAGTGAAGTAGACTGTTCAACATACATTACATCTCAAGTGAAGTAGACTGTTCAACAAAAATTACATCTCAAGTGAAGTAGACTGTTCAACAAGCATTACATCTCAAGTGAAGTAGACTGTTCAACATATATTACATCTCAAGTGAAGTAGACTGTTCAACAAACATTACATCTCAAGTGAAGTAGACTGTTCAACAAACATTACATCTCAAGTGAAGTAGACTGTTCAACATACATTACATCTCAAGTGAAGTAGACTGTTCAACATACATTACATCTCAAGTTAAGCAGACTGTTCAACATACATTACATCTCAAGTGAATTTGACAGTTCAACAAACATTGCATGTCAAGTGAAGTAGACTGTTTAACATACATTACATCTCAAGTGAGTAGACTTCAACATACATTATATCTCAAGTGAAGTAGACTGTTCAACATACATTACATCTCAAGTGAAGTAGACTTCAACATACATTACATCTCAAGTGAAGAAGACTGTTCAGCATACATTACATCTCAAGTGAAGTAGACTGTTCAACATACATTACATCTCAAGTTAAGCAGACTGTTCAACATACATTACATCTCAAGTGAAGTAGATTGTTCAACATACATTACATCTCAAGTGAAGTAGATTGTTCAACATGCATTACATCTCAAGTGAAGTAGACTGTTCAACATACATTACATATCAAGTGAAGTAGAATGTTCAACATACATTACATCTCAAGTGAAGCAGACTGTTCAACATACATTACATCTCAAGTGAAGCAGACTGTTCAACATACATTACATCTCAAGTGAAGTAGATTGTTCAACATACATTACATCTCAAGTGAAGTAGATTGTTCAACATACATTACATCTCAAGTGAAGTAGACTGTTCAACATACATTACATATCAAGTGAAGTAGAATGTTCAACATACATTACATCTCAAGTGAAGTAGACTGTTCAACATACATTACATCTCAAGTGAAGCAGACTGTTCAACATACATTACATCTCAAGTGAAGTAGACTGTTCAACATACATTACATCTCAAGTGAAGCAGACTGTTCAACATACATTACATCTCAAGTGAAGTAGACTGTTCAACATACATTACATCTCAAGTGAAGCAGACTGTTCAACATACATTACATCTCAAGTGAAGTAGACTGTTCAACATACATTACATCTCAAGTGAAGCAGACTGTTCAACATACATTACATCTCAAGTGAAGTAGATAGTTCAACATACATTACATCTCAAGTGAATTTGACAGTTCAACATACATTACATCTCAAGTGAAGTAGACAGTTCAACATACTTTATATCTCAAGTGAAGTAGACTGTTCAACATACATTACATCTCAAGTGAAGTACACTATATGGGGTTATTACTAGAAGAAAGGATTCCCTAAATCCTGTGATCAGAGGCGTGGTCTGGTACATTCACTTCAGTGGGACATGTTGAGGTGGTAATAGAGGAGGAGGAGTGATCAAATCATGACGGTGTTACGGTAGAAACAATTAGACCATGTAAAAAAAAAGATGATAGCAAAGAAAAAGAAAAGAAATATTTTAAAGAAATAAAAAACAATATAAAATAAAATTTAAAAAAATCGAAAGCTGATATTAGAAAAAATTGTCAGACATGTAAAAAAAATGTTTTCGATACTAATTTTTCCACTTTTATTCATGAACTGTTGCGTCTTTTTTTGATAGAGTTTATTTTGTTTCATTCTGTGTTAATGATACGTGAAAAACTACATATCTATATACTAGACTTCAGTGAAACTAGACTTTGGTGATGCTGGACTGTAATGAAACTTTAGTGAGACAAGACCTTAGTGAGACTATGCTTTAGTGAGACTAGATCTTAGTGAGACTAGGCTTTAGTAAGACAAGACCTTAGTGAGACTAGGCTTTAGTGAAACAAGATCTTAGTGTGACTAGGCTTTAGTGAGACAGGACCTTAGTGAGACTAGGCTTTAGTGAAACAATATCTTAGTGAGACTAGGCTTTAGTGAGACAAGACTTCATTGAGAATGGAAACATTATTTCAAGCTCCCCAGTTTCGAAGATTATTTAGAAGTAACTCTTTAAGATGCAGTTTCTCTCTCCCTCTCTTTCACTCTCTGTCTCTCTCAGTATCTCTATCAGTAACTCTCTCTCTCTCTCTCTCTCTGAATGTCTGTGGCTCTCTATGATAAACGTATAAAGCCAAATTCTCCCATAACTGATTGCACCATTTAAATTAAAGCCCATTAGCACTTGACAAGTGGTAACGAGAGAATTCACTTCACTTCGCAATTCCCAGATCCGAGATTGAAATAAAAATGTTTGTCTGCACGCATGTGACACATTTCTTAGTGAAGGCGAAATTGAAAGTTACTTGCACCACTTCAACCTTACATAGATACAAAGTTTTAAAAAGTTCAGTTCTATACAGCTACAAAGTTCTAAGTTTTATTCTATGAAGCTTTAAAGCTCAATTCTATTTGGAACTTTCCCGATGAGCTAATGTCAAAGACGATCAATTGTTCTTCTTGTTACCAATGCTAGACTAGATCTACCTAGCTCCTAGACAAGATCTACATAGCTCCTAGACTAGATCTACCTAGCTCCTAGACAAGATCTACATAGCTCCTAGACTAGATCTACATAGTTCCTAGACTAGATCTACCTAGCTCCTAGACTAGATCTACCTAGCTCCTAGACAAGATCTACATAGTTCCTAGACAAGATCTACCTAGCTCCTAGACTAGATCTACATAGCTCCTAGACAAGATCTACCTAGCTCCTAGACAAGATCTACATAGTTCCTAGACAAGATCTACCTAGCTCCTAGACTAGATCTACATAGCTCCTAGACAAGATCTACCTAGCTCCTAGACTAGATCTACCTAGCTCCTAGACAAGATCTACCTATATCCTAAACTTAGATCTACCTAGCTCTTAGAAAGATCTACCTAGCTCCTAGACTAGATCTACATAGCTCCTAGACTAGAACTACATAGCTCCTAGACTAGATCTACCTAGCTCCTAGACTAGATCTACCTAGCTCCTAGACTTAGATCTACATAGTTCCTAGACTAGATCTACCTAGCTCCTAGACTAGATCTACATAGCTCCTAGACTAGATCCACATAGCTCCTAGACTAGTTCTACATAGTTCCTAGACAAAATCTACCTAGCTCCTAGACTAGATCTACCTAGCTCCTAAACTACATCTACCTAGCTCCTAGACTATATTTAACTTAATGTAAAGCTTAGATAATTTGATTACGCAGCGCTAAAAGATACGCAAAAAAGCTTATCTTTTCATCCCTCCTTTATTTTGCACACCGGCTACACCAAAAAGATAGCTATTTTATTTCCATTGTAGATGAACATCTCCAATACAGCTACAAAGCTAGACTAGACTTGAGAGAACACAAACACATGAATACTTTGTAAACATACCAACATAAAGACCTATAATATTGATAATGTTTCCAGTGCATCCTCCGCTGACACATTGCCCACTGGTATGTTTGAGACAAATGTTCACCTGGTGTGATGGAGGAGTACAAATAACTCCAATCACTTCGTCACGTCTTGTTTTAATTGTGACATAGATTTAAATTTTAATGACGTATCCTGGGAGATGTCAGATCGAGACAATAGTAATTAGATGACGCCCCTGAACATTGACACGTCATTGAGACTGATAGTCTCTTTCATATTTACAGAGCTCAGGTTTCTCATTTATTTCTACAGGTTTGTTTTTTTATCCCGTTAAAAATAATAATACTCAGAGAGTTCCCCCAGGCGCCAGGCATTATTTCCGGTATTTGAAACTAAAATGATGAGTATTCCGAGGTATCTACAGTGCATAATCTTTCTACTCTACTAATAAAAAAAAAGTATAAGTCAAAAACCAAATCTGCTATACGCTGCACTTTATTAATGGAGTCCAGAGACTGGTAGAAATTGATAACTAAAAGTTTTATTGGGGGCTGGGAGGGTAAGGACAAAACCCCTTTTGGCTACACTCATGAAATTAAGTATTTGTAGATTTGCTTTTACTTTTGTTGGAAAGGTGGACTAACCTAAAAACCCTTCGGTGGTTTAGATTTTTATCATCAAAACCATCTGTTGGGAGGTTTGAAACTCAAAACCCCCTTGGCTAAGCTTGCAGAATTTGGCGACATTATTTCGCTTTAGATTAATATTGTAGAGGGGGGTTGGCTATAATTCTAAACCCTCTGGAGGGGGGTTAAAACTTTAAACCTTCTGTAGGAAGAGGTTCTAAACTCAAAGCCTCCTTTGATGACTGTAATGTGCTTTAGTTTTATATTGAAGAGTGATGGTTTAACATTAAAATAGCACCAACAATAAACAATTTGTTTTTTAAAAACAAAATAAAATTCCATTTCATTTTGGGGGGCAGGGTGTTGAACACAGAAACCGACCCCCCATCCTTTTTGGCTACGTCTATGTTGGTGTAAATACAAGCTCAGAACTTCTGGTTTAATCAAGAAAAAACTAGGATTATATTGATCCCAGTTCTACACACCTGTGACATAGTTAGATCCACGTTGAGTAATGTTGACTTTTGAATTCTGTCATTGTCCACGATGTCATGATAGACAAAAACACAGAATGTACACAAGTCAAAGTACAATTAGTACACAAACACATCCACAATCGTAGTTAGCTTTGAAGCAAGCATTTAAGTTGCCCCAATTTGGAAACAGTAGTAGACCATTTACATGGGCGTCAACTTTCTACATGGGCGTCGACTTTCTACATGGGAGGCGACTATCTACATGGATATCGACTTACTACATGGGAGGCGACTATCTGTATGGCAGGCGACTATCTGCATGGGATGCGACTATCTACATGGGAGGCGACTATCTGCATGGGAGACGACTATCTACATGGGAGGCATTGAGACAAAGACAAGTGTAGTGTATTGATAAATGTCTTGCATGTCATGTTCTATACTGTCACCACTCTGCCACCACACTGCCACCACAATGCCACCATACTCCTACCTCACTGCTACCACACTGCCATAACATCCCCACCACAATGCCACCATACTCCTACCTCACTGCTACCACACTGACATCACATCCCCACCACACTGCCATCACAATGCCACCATACTCCTACCTCACTGCTACCACACTACCACCATACTCCCACCACACTGTCACCATTCTGCCACCACACTGCCATTACATTCCCACCCTACTCCCGCCACACTCCCACTATAATGCCATCATAAAGTCATCATACTGTGATGTTTTAAGATACTTTATCAACTATTTTATTGACCAGAGTGAACATGACCAAGCTTCCATTAATAAATCAAATGATGTGTGAATTTCAAATAAAACTCAAGAGATTTAGTTCACTAGAAACTACTAAATGCATGTAGGATTCAAGTTTGTACTCTAATATAATGAAGTCTACTACACTTTGATGTCACACAATTATATTCGATTTGATGAAAGCGACATTCGTTAACAAACACGTCTATTATAGAATAGATCTAGATCCGTTTTTTGTTTGGTCAAACGTTGGCGTTTTGTTCAATAGTTTGATTTGTGAGGTGCCTATGCGAGAGTTAGCTGTGCTTAGAATAGATCGAAGAAGGCGTCTGTGAATCAGCCACCAACGTTGTCAGAACTATCCAGCCTTACAACTTAACATTGAAGGTTTTAAAAAGTAAATATTTACATTGTCGCTGATCTGGTTACCCGGAAATAAAAAAAAAACAATTGTTTCCGTTGAAACCCTAACATCCGAGATAGACAGGGGATGTTTACACGTTAAGAAAGCTCAAGTATTCCGCACAGGTACAGGTGTACCAGCTGTACGTATCCGACTCGTTAAGACATCGTGGCAATCACTTATTTCTAGGAAAAACGTTAGAGCCGTTTTCAAGCTGTTTTTTTTAGTACGAACTTCCCGATTAGGTTCCGCTATTGCAGCTAGAGGGTTTGAAGACCCCTTGAGTCTCGAGGATTTGTACGGTCACAATTTGTCCACCCTTTAGTAACGAACTGTCCAAGCAACCTTTGTTGCTCTATAACAGATCTAGTGGGAAATGAGAAACGGTAGGACTAGACATTATCAGTGCTGCAATTTTCAAGATAGATAGATAGATAGACAGACAGACAGACAGACAGAAAGGCAGATAGATAGATAGATAGATAGATAGATAGATAGATAGATAGATAGATAGATAGATAGATAGATAGTCTTCTATCATCTCTGTGATGACACAATGTTAAAATTGTTTTGTTTTCATGTTTAAAATCTGTTTAGTTTTTCTCATTGTTCTAAATGTTTATAGTCGAACAGCTGTGCACGTGTCTTTGTTTACCAATGATTTTACTATCAACATTCATATTGGCTTCTGTTTCTATTTATTTGTTACTTAGCACGCTAGCGTTTTATAAAAAAATAGCGACACCAGTCAGGGTAAGTTCTGTGCACCTGCTGTCATGGAAACACGGCGACCTGTGCACAGGTTTTAATTACTTATATGAGTGACTTAGAACATGCAGCTCCCACTAGGTTAATGTGTTCTGCTCTAGACAGCAAAAATTGTTGCTTTTTTAAGGATAAAACATATAGAAAAAAATCAAGTCAGATTTGTTCTTTGATTTATCAGTTTGCATTTTATTATTATTATTTAACACCAGAAAGTTCTATCAAGGATTCGCGGTACATGTTTTTGAAAACATGGAGAATCATTTTCACTGAACTCTGCTTATGGTTTCATTTTTAGGGGGTTGGGAGCAGGGACTCCAGATGGCCTAATGGATAGAAATGAGCCACGCTCCTAATGGTATTATTTTGCTAGTAAAAAATCTGTCCCTTTTCGGCCAGTTACTTAATCAACGATAATTAAATCCACATACTTTAAAGAAAAAAAGAAACAGGCATTTGAGGTTCTACCAGAAAAACCAATAGTTTTGAATGTGTACACACCTTGACACTTTGTTTCTATTACTATCTACAGAGTAAGTTAAGGAGATTGTCAATATGGGAATATAAAGGTATATAGATCTTCAACATATATGAAAAGGCTATGGAGGTTTATGGATATATTCCAGTTCGTTGACATTACATATTTGTTGCTTCAAAGTTGAATTGAAAACAGAATTTCTTTAGTTTGTTGGGTTTTTTTTTTACTTTCTGAAAACTCATTTATTTCTTCCTTTCATTTCCCCTCTATGTGGCACATGTTAGCAACATTCATGCAGCTTAAGAAATCAAGGGCATGTTGATATGTTGTGATGGCTGGAATCAGTGGCATGCGGCCCCTTCAATGGTGTGAGACACGGAGCAGGAGAGCATGCAGGTCAGTCAGTACACATCTCTCTTCCACATTCCCTCTGCAGCAACACTCCGTCCCAACAACAAGAAATAATTAAAAGAATGATTGAATGTCTGCTACGACTAGAGGCCAGGAGTCAGTTGAGGGAGTCGAGTTGATTAAGTTGAATAAAGAGAGTTGAGTTAGTTGAATTATGTGTGTGTTGAATAAAGAGAGTTGAGTTAGTTGAATTATGTGTGTCTTGAATAAAGAGAGTTGAGTTACTTGAATTATGTGTGTGTTGAATGAAGGGAGTTTAATCCATTTAAAGTGAGTTAAAGTTGAATGTTCTGGGTTTTTCTTTTGTTGACATTCAATGACAAGGCCATATGGGGGGTGGTGGTGGTGAAACGCTCTGACGATGCTACAAAGTTGATTCTAGAACTACACCCCGCCCCACCGCAGTGCAGAGTTGTTGTGTTGAATTATCCCACGTTAATGTTTCCATTGGAATTGTTCAAAAAGTATCTTCTGTTATTTATGTCTTTAAAATGTTAGTCAATGTAGAGTGTCACTAAATAGTGTCACTAAACAGATGCTTATTTCAAAGAGAGAGAGAGAGAGATAGAGACAGTTGAAACAATTTTAAAAATTGAAAACAGGAGAGAGTTGAAACATGGAGAGAGTTGTAACAGGAGAGAGTTGAAACAGCAGATAGCTGAAACAGTAGAGAGTTGTAACAGGAAAGAGTTGAAACAGGAGAGAGGTGAAACAGGAGAGAGTTGTAACAGGTGAGAGTTGAAAAAGGAGAGTGTTAAAACATGGAGAGTGTTGAAACATGGAGAGTGTTGAAACATGGAGAGAGTTTTAACATGAGAGAGTTGAAACATGGAGAGAGTTGAAACGGGAGAGAGTTGCAACAGGAGAAAGTTGTAACAGGAGAGAGTTGTAACAGGAGAGAGTTAAAAAAAGGAGAGAGTTGAAACAGGAGAGAGTTGAAACATGAAGATAGTTGTAACATGAGAGAGTTGAAACATAGAGAGAGTTAAAACAGGAGAGAGTTGAAATATGGAGATAGTTGTAACAGGAGAGAGTTGTAACAGGAGAGAGTAAAAAAAGGAGAGAGTTGAAACAGGTGTAAGTTGAAACATAGAGATAATTGTAACATGAGAGAGTTGAAACATAGAGAGAGTTAAAACAGGAGAGAGTTGAAACAGGAGAGAGTTGAAACAGGAGAGAGTTGAAACAGGAGAGAGTTGAAACAGGAGAGAGTTGAAACAGGAGAGAGTTGAAATATGGAGAGAGTTGTAACATTAGAGAGTTGTAACATGAGAGAGTTGAAATATGGAGAGAGTTGTAACAGGAGAGAGTTGAAACAGGAGAGAGTTGAGACAGGAGAAAGTTCAAACAGGAGAAAGTTGTAACAGGAGAGAGTTGAAACATGGAGAGAGTTGTAACAAGAGAGATGAAACATGGAGAGAGTTGTAACAGGAGAGAGTTGAAACATGGAGAGAGTTGAAACATGGAGAGAGTTGAAACAGTAGAGAGTTGAAACAGGAGAGAGTTGTGACAGGAGAGAGTTTAAAATAGGAGATAGTTGAAACAGGAGAGCGTTGAAACGTGGAGATAGTTGTAACATGAGAGAGTTGAAACATAGAGAGAGTTAAAATATGGAGAGAGTTGTAACAGGAGAGAGTTGAAAATATTGTCACTAAATAGTGTCACTAAATAGATGCTTATTTCGAAGAGAGAGAGAGACAGAGAGTTGAAACAATTTTAAAAGTTAAAACAGGGGAGAGTTGAAACAGGAGAGAGTTGAAACAGGAGAGAGTTGAAACAGGAGAGAGTTGAAACATAGAGAGAGTTAAAACAAGAGAGAGTTGAAACATGGAGATAGTTGTAACAGGAGATAGCTGTAACATGAGAGAGTTGAAACAGGAGAGAGTTGTAACAAGAGAGATGAAACATGGAAAGAGTTGTAACAGGAGAGAGTTGAAACAGTAGAGAGTTGAAACAGGAGAGAGTTAAAACAGGAGAGAGTTGAAACATGGAGAGAGTTGAAACAGGAGAGAGTTGAAACAGGAGAGAGTTGAAACAGGAGAGAGTTAAAAAAGGAGAGAGTTGTTACATGGAGAGAGTTGAAACATGGAGATAATTGTAACATGAGAGAGTTGAAACATAGAGAGAGTTAAAACAGGAGAGAGTTGAAACAGGAGATAGTTGAAACAGGAGAGAGTTGAAATATGGAGAGAGTTGAAACATGAGAGATTTGAAACAGGAGAGAGTTTAAATATGGAGAGAGTTGTAACATGAGAGAGTTGTTACATGGAGAGAGTTGAAACAGTAGACGAGTTGTACCAGGAGAGAGTTGAAACAGGAGAGAAATGAAACAGGAGAGAGTTGAAACATGAGAGAGTTGAAACAGGAGAGAGTTTAAATATGGAGAGAGTTGTAACATGAGAGAGTTGTTACACGGAGAGAGTTGTTACATGGAGAGAGTTGTAACAGGAGATTTTTGTAACAGGAGAGAGTTGAAACAGGAGAGAGTTGAAACAGGAGAGAGTTGAAACATGGTGAGAGTTGTAACATGAGAGAGTTGTAACAGGAGATTTTTGTAACAGGAGAGAGTTGAAACAGGAGAGAGTTGAAACATGGTGAGAATTGTAACATGAGAGAGTTGTAACAGGAGATTTTTGTAACAAGAGAGAGTTGAAACAGGAGAGAGTTGAAACAGGAGAGAGTTGAAACATGGAGAGAGTTGAAACATGGAGAGAGTTGTAACATGAGAGATTTGAAACATGGAGAGACTTGAAACATGGAGAGACTTGAAACAGGAGAGAGTTGAAACAGGAGAGAGTTGAAACAGGAGAAAGTTGAAACAGGCGAAAGTTGAAACATGGCAAGACTTGAAACATTGAGAGAGTTGTAACAGGAGAAAGTTGAAACAGGAGAAAGTTGAATCATGGAGAGAGTTGAAACAGGTGAAAGTTGAAACAGGAGAAAGATGAATCATGGAGAAAGTTGAAACATGGAGAGAGTTGAAACATTAAGAGAGTTGAAACATGGAAAGAGTTGAAACAGGAGAAAGTTGAAACAGGAGAAAGTTGAATCATGGAGAGAGTTGAAACAGGAGAAAGTTGAAAGAGGAGAAAAATGAATCATGGAGAAAGTTGAAACAGGAGAAAGTTGTAACAGCAGAGAGTTGAAACAGTAGAGAGTTGAAACAGGAAAAAATTGAAACAGGAAGCACGTGCATTAAATCGTTCTGTTCTAACTTTGTATTTCCTCCAATTAAGTTTCGCAAGTTAGTTTTAATAAGAATATTCCAGTTATCCAAACAGGATATGCATTGCAAACTAAAGATTATTTAAAAATCTTTATTTTGTCAATTCTCTTGAGTCCAAGTGAAACAGTTGTGAGAAGTACATTGTGATGTGATATACAAACAAAAAATCCCCTTGACGTCTTGCTAATAAGATAATAACTGTTATTCATCAAAGGTGTCTGCAGACTCGAAGACAATGTTAGTTCCCAAAAATTGGAGAGTGCACAGTGACAGAGGATATTGGAGAGTTATTTCCTACATTTGCTAGCGATATGTTACTTTTTTTTTTTAATCTAGCCTCGTTTTCTTACCAAAAACAAATATCAGATCATCTAATCATTATATTTTTGTTTTATTTTAAACACTCTAAATTATTTAAATTTTTAAATTAAAAACTAGAATTCCATTATTCTAATCCTTAGTTTCAACACAAGATTTTCTTTAGTTCCAAAAATTTAACAGATTTATTATACAAGGTAATGAAGGTATGCCAACTGATTCCAAGCCTAATCGTAATCGCAAACACTAAACCTTCTTCCATACCATAAATCTGTAAAAAAAAAAAAAAAAAAGGTCATGCCTTTCTCTTGATAGCTTGGGGATCTGGGGGAGCGCTGTAAGCCTCGGCGCTTGGGGCCAAGCGCCGACGCCATAAGCGTTTTCTTGCATTTTTCACTGCAGAAATGCATTCTCAAGACATTTACAGCTATTAAAAAGGACCTTTTTAATAATGTTTTACTTGAAAATATGCTAATATAAATTTATAGACCCTTACTACATTGCAAATAAAACGATTTGAAGATACCCCACATATTTAGATTAAGGCTTTGAGGATCGCCGCAGAAAAAAAAAAATTATTCGAAAATACATTTTGTTGAATAGGCATCTTTGTAACTTTGTTTTGTTACAGAACTATAATTCAAAGCTTTAACAAAAAATTTCGGATGTGAGAGAAGAAATTAAGTGAACCATTAGATTCTACTCTAAATTTTTTTGCATTTTTAGGATTTAAGTATAAAATGTGAGATATTATCCCAAATTTATTTAACTAGAAAAATATCAGACTGAGTAAAGATTTTGAAAAGGCGACTAGGAAAAGAATATGTGGATTCAGAACTCATCTCAATCGTTACTCTTGTACTGAAAATTTCGTATGAATTCTAAATTTTTCCAAAGTAAAGTCTTTCTGTAAAAAAAATATGATATTTTCATGTGCAATTACATAAACTCTTTCGCCATATTTGACTATTATGTTTTAAAGCATCATGTTTTTGTCTGGAAAGGGGAGGGGCGGTAGAGTGAAAACGATTAATCCTCGCTCCTTTTTCTAATTTCTGCTAATGATTGCATTTGGCATTAAAGAATAGGAGGTGGGGCGACTCGATATAAGAATTTAATTTATAGCATATATAAATTATATTAGTGACAAATTTTGTTTTTAATTTTGTAATTTCTTGACTATAATAGAAAAAGAAAAATTATTGGTTTGTCCGATGGGGGAAGCGATTGCATGCATCTCCCCTCCCACCTGGTACAACCCTTTTTCATTTCATATTTACTAATGATAAAATTTGAGATTAGAGTGTGGTGCGACATAATATACAAATGGGTTCACATATCAATATGTAGTTTATATTATATAGATATTTAACAAACTTTGTTCACAAACTATGATTTCTCCATAAAAATAGGACCCCCCACTCAGAGGGCTAGAGTGGGGAGGGCAGTGCATGCAATCGCCCCCCCCCCCCATCCATACCCACTGAATCAGCCAAAATACCAGAAGGGGAGCGACATAGTATAAAAATTATATTTTAATTCAACTAATTTTAATTACAAACAATGATTTCCCCCATAAAACTAGGACCGCCCCCCCCCCCAACTCAAAGGGTTTAGGTGGGAAGGGCAGTAGAGGTATTCGCCCCCCCCCCCCCCAATCGGCCACCAGGGAACGACATCATATAAAGATCGGTTAAAACACCAATAACACGTTTGAATCCTAGAGATATTGAATTGATTCTGTTAGCAAGTTGTGATTTCTACAGATAAATTGGACCGCCCCCCCCCCCCCCACTCGAAAGTTTAATAGAACTAGAGCAAAGATTTAATAGAACTAGAGCAAGGATTTAATAGAACTAGAGCAAAGATTTAATAGAACTAGAGCAAGGATTTAATAGAACTAGAGCAAATATTTAATAAAACTAGGGCAAGGATTTTCTAAACCTTCTTTGAGATTCGAAATTCTCAGTCACAAAAAGTGATGTTCAATGAAATATATGAGGCTATTATTCGGCTATCAAGTTGATTTGTCATTGGAACGTAACTAGAGACTCGTTTCTTGGGTTCATTATTAATGGACAAGTTTTACAAATGTATGATACAACATAATTCTATTTAGACAATTCACTTATCCAGTTGTAAAGTTGGATCGTTGACATTTCGTTCTGTTTTTGGAATGAACCTATCGACAGCGTGATTCCAGCCCATACACTTACATTCAAATTACGTAATGCAAAAAAATCAAACCATCACTACAGAAACTGTCAACAAGAAATCAAGTAGAGCAAACACTGTACTCAATACTAACAAGTACTCACATGTGAATAGTGAAGTACTCACTTCAAGTCTTGTGAACAGATTGGGCTGCTCGTTACTTTTATGTGTGTGTAGATACTAGAAGAAGGTCAAGGCCAGACTTGGGAACTTGTTTGATAACTGTTGTCAACTCCTGGCTAGGCTTACGCATGACACATAAACGTACTTCTTTCAATAATTCAAAGAGACTCCAGAGATGAATTAACAACAAAATATAACTTTAATAAAAGTAATCAGGATAACTGAAGTTGTAGACAACGCATCACATGTTAACTATTTAATATGCACAATTATGAAAACAAACTTCTAGAATACATATACGATACGACTTGGCTCCAAACTCAGCTTCCGACAACAATAACAAACTCTCCTAAGGGCCGTCACTCTACTTCAACTCATCAACCAATAAAATAATAATAAATAACTTTAGAATTCCTTAAATCTTACACCCAAGGTTCTTACAAGTGCGGTTTACAATACTATATACAAACACAATCACCACAATAACTCTGGCAAAGTGTTCAGCTCTCGGCATTAAGTTTCTCAGGATGAGGCTATTATATGGCTAGTAGATGGGAATTTAAGTTTTGTCTACATCATATTCACTAAATGAGCTTCAAATAAACAGATTGATGTATTCACTCAATGAGCTTCAAATAAACAGATTGAGGAATTCACTCAATGAGCTTCAAATAAACAGATTGATGTATTCACTCAATGAGCTTCAAATAAACAGATTGATGTATTCACTCAATGAGACTCAAATAAACAGATTGATGTATTCACTCAATGAGCTTCTAATAAACAAATTGTTTGGCTACTAAAACCTTGAATGTATAAAACAACGTGAGATCCGGCCTGAGAAGTTCACGTTCACAATAGCACGTCTTTCCAGGTTCACCTAGCAGTCATATGTAGCAGTCATGTGTAGCTATCATGTGTAAAAGTATTTCAAAGATTGGATAATGATGTCATGTGTAGCAGTCATGTGCAGCAGTCATATGTAGCAGTCATGTGTAGCTATCATGTGTAAAAGTATTTCAAAGATTGGATAATGATGTCATGTGTAGCAGTCAGTCATATGTAGCAGTCATGTGCAGCAGTCATATGTAGCAGTCATGTGTAGCTATCATGTGTAAAAGTATTTCAAAGATTGGATAATGATGTCATGTGTAGCAGTCAGTCATATGTAGCAGTCATGTGCAGCAGTCATATGTAGCAGTCATGTGTAGCTATCATGTGTAAAAGTATTTCAAAGATTGGATAATGATGTCATGTGTAGCAGTCAGTCATATGTAGCAGTCATGTGCAGCAGTCATATGTAGCAGTCATGTGTAGCTATCATGTGTAAAAGTATTTCAAAGATTGGATAATGATGTCATGTGTAGCAGTCAGTCATATGTAGCAGTCATGTGCAGCAGTCATATGTAGCAGTCATGTGTAGCTATCATGTGTAAAAGTATTTCAAAGATTGGATAATGATGTCATGTGTAGCAGTCAGTCATATGTAGCAGTCATATGTAGCAGTCATGTGCAGCAGTCATATGTAGCTGTCACGTGTAGTTATCATGTGTAAAAGTATATCAAAGATTGGATAATGATAATTGGATATATGATAATAAGACGCTGATAGGTAACATTGCAAAACTAAAATCTCGATTTTTTTATTTTAAAAACAAAGCAGATGACCTAAAGCCCATACATATATACATACATACATACACACACACACATATATATTCTTTTATTCTGGTCTTTTCTTTTAAATTAAAGAAGATGATTACGTCCTACGCGTGTTTCTAGGTCAATATAGTCATGTATGTTTTAATCAATGACTTAAATTCTGCCAAGTCACTGGTTTTCCTGGCTGGCTCAGGCTCCATGCTCTAATAGCACTAGGTAAGAAAAAGTATTTTAAAGACTTTGTCCTAGCATATGGAACAAGAAATGTGCCTTTATATCTGTGTCTTATCTTATATAGGAGTATCTGAGTATGAGCCTGGGTATTTTATTAGGTTGTCTTTTTGTACTTGAAGATTTTGGTTCAGTGTTTTTTGTATAATGAAGATTTTGGTTCATTGTTTTATGTATAATCTCACTGCTTTTTTTTGGTGTCTGTTCTAGTTTCTTAATGTTTTCTTGTTAGAGGGGTGCCATACAGAGGGTGTATATTCTATTATTGGCCTAACAAAAGTCAAATAACATTTTAATTTTATGTTCTTATTTGATTTGCAAAAACTTTTGTTTTAATACATCCTAATGGTTTTTAGCGTCGGATTATCGAACCGGAAATATTCAACTATTTACATGCTTGTTGGGTTGCCCATGTGAGTTTGTATTTTCAAAAAAATTACTCTTGAAAAAATATGTTATTGGTATGGGTAAATGTTATTACCTGAAGTGTCGAACAAGTTTGTTAGAACAAAGGTCAGTGAGGTGTGTTTATGTAAAGAAATAACGTTTTATTTTATTGCATATATTTATTTATACGTTGCTAGGATCTAGCATATGTCTAAGACGTCTAGAACTGTATGCTCTGTATGCCTTATCTCTGTTGCCATGGACACTGTGTACTATCTCGCGACCTGAATGTTGGAGGGCTCAACCCTTACAACAACTGTTTGAGAACACTAGCGTTCAAACATCAACATCAGGCTATCATAGATTTATCTCAGAACTAATTCCTAAGAGATTTTTAGACTATCATTTTGTTTCTAATTAGACTCTAAGATCTTAGAGATTTTTTAAAGTAAAATAAGACCTTTCTTTAGAGTATGAGTCTCTCTCTTAGCTTCAGTCTGACCCTGAGCTTCTCTCTGACCCTCTCTTTCTCTGATCCTCTCTGACCCTCCCTCTGACCCTCTCTCTCAGAGCAAGCTAACATACACACAGAGAACATACTCACACGCTTAGTAAGGTAAATAAAGGACTTCATAATAACAATAATATCTTCGAGTCCGATGATTAATGTGTTTACAAATGTAAAAGTGGCAAGTCCCATAACCAGGTCAGAGCATTGAGGGTCTAAAACTGAAGTTTCTACAACTTGTCACTATACATTCAAATAAACAATGCATTCATACACATCAACATATAGACAAACTAAGAATAGATATATATCACAGTGATCTGTATCAAAGGTGGAATTCTAAAAAACATAAATGTTTATTGACAATTGTTTTGTGTGCTGAAAGTTTTGAAGTCTTATTTAAAAAACTGTCAGCTTTTCTATTAAAAAATGTCACACATCATGTAAAAGCGATGGTAAAGAATTAGAAAGATTATTAGAAAGTAACTCGATGATACGCTACAAATATGTATTACCTCTGAGATTGAGTTTTTATCCAACACATTTAGAACAGTAATTTGGTTTCATTCAAAGTCTTTTACACCAATAACACAATAAATATAAGAGTGACGTTGGAGTTATCATTCCCTATATGTGAATGTATACGAGAGGTAAAATACAAATGTAAAAGTGGCAAGTCCCATAACTAGGCCTGAGCATTGAGGGTCTGAAACTGAAGTCTCTACAACTTCTTACACTACATTCAAATAAATAATGCATTCAGTAGATGACGTTAAGGGTGGGGGAGGAAGGGGACATTTTGAGTGTATGTATGTGTTCAAAGAAACTAGAGCTATGCTAGCTCCTACTATGTATGTGTTCAAAGAAACTAGAGCTATGCTAGCTCCTACTATGTATGTGTTCAAAGAAACTAGAGCTATGCTAGCTCCTACTATGTATGTGTTCAAAGAAACTAGAGCTATGCTAGCTCCTACTATGTATGTGTTCAAAGAAACTAGAGCTATGCTAGCTCCTACTATGTATGTGTTCAAAGAAACTAGAGCTATGCTAGCTCCTACTATGTATGTGTTCAAAGAAACTAGAGCTATGCTAGCTCCTACTATGTATGTGTTCAAAGAAACTAGAGCTATGCTAGCTCCTACTATGTATGTGTTCAAAGAAACTAGAGCTACGCTAGCTCCTACTATGTATGTGTTCAAAGAAACTAGAGCTACGCTAGCTCCTACTATGTATGTGTTCAAAGAAACTAGAGCTATGCTAGTTCCTACTATGTATGTGTTCAAAGAAACTAGAGCTATGCTAGCTCCTACTATGTATGTGTTCAAAGAAACTAGAGCTATGCTAGCTCCTACTAGGCTACAATGACAAAAAAAAGAGACTAGCAACACCCAAGGTCTCCCACTCAAACAAAAGTGTCTCGCTTTATGCTTCACTAATTCCGGACTTTATAGAAAGTTTTTGTTTTTCGTTTGGAACTGGTAAAAAGTAAAGGGGGAGGGGGGCAGTTGGTGGGTCTGTAGCGCTTTACAACCACTACTTCATTTGTAGACTAGAACTTTTCCCTTCTTGCTGGTTTGATGTTTACAGTCAGTCTAAAACGTCATTTGAAATCATTGACCGACTTTTAGCTCGCGCTTAAAACAACAACAAAAAGTGGACTTGAGTTAACAGTTGTAAGTGTGTTGGTGTCCCACTAACACACGTGTGCACGCTCTAATAAACTTATGCCGAGGTGTAACTATTTTATATGTCAGGGGTCCTCAAGTCGGTGACTCACCTATATAATTTACAATATCGGCATGGTTTTAAAAAAAGTACGTGAATACTGATTTGGAATATATTACAGTACATATGCTTTCTGTAGTTTCCCCAATAGATGCCATTAATAAATGTCATTTTCTGCTCACTACTGCTATATGGAACTGAATATAGTAATTCATCGGCTACTACCATTAGAAACAATCGGATCAAATGTGCTTCTTTATTAAAGGTTGAATGTAATCATATACTCTCCGGTGATACTTTATGTAATAAAATCTTGTATTTACAAGAGTCTGACCTTTATGATATGGATGCATACTTGAACATAATAATAATGATTATAGCTTTTATATAGCGCTACTTTCATGCTTATAGCATGCTCAGGTCCAATCTCATTTGAGGACCAGTGGGGGTATCTAGGTATTTCTGTAAATACAACTCTGTCCGAGTAGGGTGTCGAATCTCGAACCCTTCGTAGGTATCCAAGCCAATTTTAAACATACTTAGCCTCTCGACCACGCTTCCCACATATTAAAATTTTATCGAATTGTATGCACTGCTATTTTAATTCACTTTTTTTCAACCTTTTTAATGAATTTCTTTGACTTTCTCAATTTTAATAGTTTTTTGTTGTTTTTTCAAGAAATCTCCGTATCGCAAACATGAACAGAGACCTAAACAAAGACCTGAGCATAATTAAACTTTTCTGAAATCACATAAGTCTTAGGTTGGCTCGAGACTAAAATGAACAAGATTTCGTTACCCAGTTATATCCATTGACCAAGTTGACCATTATGTGCAACATGCACATGTTCTTGTCATTGTCACAGTTCAAAGGGGGAAAGAAAAACTTGTTAGGTCTCATTGCAGGTTCCAATAAACACACACACAGGCCCCTCAATCCATCTCTCACAAAGCCAATCTGGAGTCACCAATCTGATGTGGGGAACTGATTGATTCATCCAAACCTCATGTCAACAAGACCCAGAGAGGTCCATTGTGACCTTCACTTCGCTAGAAATTACGTTGTTTGCTATTTGATGATGTTATAAACACAATTTGGTGGACGTCCACTTGTACATTAGCAGTGTCCACGATTATGGCGTCCAATGGTCAGTGGAGACTTTTTTTAAAAAAAGATATATTCTGATTTTTTCACTCCATAATCAACAAAACTAATTGGAAAAATGTTATTAAAATGTACCTTTAAAAGCACACTAAAGTAACACAATGTCTAATGTATCTACTTTTGAAGCTACAATGTATCAATAAGTCCACAAACTAGTGTGTTCTATGACACAAGATTCTGAAATAAATATCAACTAAGGACAATGAATAGAGTGAGTCCTTATTATAGTCGCCTATTTATCAGTCTATTATTTTTAACAATAGGCACTTGCTCTGAGTGATGGGATTAAAATAGCAAGACTCCACAACCAATAGTCTCATTCTGATAACTGTAGAGTTAATCCTTACGTCTGACAGTATTTAAACTTACATTGTAAGTAGCGTGAGACATTGTCAGACATGGAGGCAAGGCCATAAATAGCAAGTCTTTTAGGAACACAACACGGAACAATTGATAAGCAAGCTTTTTGGTAAATATTGTATTTTATTTTAGATTAATTATTCAATCTTTTTTTTTAAATACACATAATTTTAACTAAAAGACTTTTGGAGATGTTAATTTTAAAAATAGGTCACATACTTTTGGTTTCATTGATGAATTCGCGCAATTTAGCGTCTAATGTCACAATCGAAAAAAATTAAATAGCTCATTATTTGTTTTTCATTTAATAACTAATCTAGTTACTTAATTAAATGTTTATATTTCTAATAGTTTATCCGAACATTTGCTTTAGTTTTAAGTTATAAGTCATTATAAGGGACTTTTTTTATCACGCAATCCTGACATGACGTCAATCTAAATTTACCATAGATCGAGATCTAATTTAATCATTAGAAAACACTTTTTAAATGATAAGACAATGAATTATTTCATAAATATTTAGATCACACGTATGAAAGACGAGAGTGTTGTTTCCATTCTTCTCTAGATCTAGATTTGGAAAGATCCGCCCTCGTTTTTGTATCGTCCCAAGTCCCCATCCAGCTATGACAACGGAACTCTTTTTCTTTAAATTCCGAATCTAGATCTAGATCTAGACACATAGGGCTATATTAGTCGCCGAAAAGTCTCAAATATTAAGTTTTAAAAAATTATTTTTGTTTTTAGCACCCCCGTAGGATGAAAAGCTTTCATTAGTTTGAGTCATCTGTCTGTCGATCTGTACGATTTAGATAGAAAGAAAAAAACAACTAGAAAAGTTTTTGAAAAGAGTTGGCTTTTCCATTACACAAAAAGAAATGAAATGTAAGCCTCTAATATCAAGTCAGAAATCAATTCAATTATTCAATTTGTTTTCTTGTGAAAAACAAAGACTACTGAACTGAGTTTTTTTTTAAATCGCTCTTCTGACTTTTAATACATTTTATTCTCTTGTCCAAACGTCAATAGGCTGTTTGGTTTGTTTTCAGATGAAAAAAAGCTCCAAAATGGTTATTTAAACTGCGTTACTATCTTAGACAATCAATACAAGACCAAGGCTTGAATATTGCTTCTCCATTAGTACATCGGTGCTAGCAGTCTCTGTTTTGGTATAACATTAGCAGTCATGGTCATCTTGTGAATATTTAGTTTGCTATATGGCTTTTTGTTTTATTTATTCAAAATCTTTCCCACTCTTCCTAGTTTCAGAATCTTACGTTTATTATTGGGGCTGAATCAGAGCACCCCATACGACGGCAGACTGTCGTAAATTCATTGTCTACGTAGAGATCAAATAGCAAGTTGAATAGAAAGAGGCCAGTATCAACTTTTCAAGTAATCAGTTATAAACTAGTTCAGTTATTATTATTCATGAAGCCTTTTTTTAGTAGACATTCATTCCTCAATCCTTCTTTTCTCTCCCCCCCCCCCCCCCCCAGGCAAAGTTTCGGTAAAACCATGAGGGAACAGGCCGACCCGTGACTGTAAACACAAATACTTGAAGTAACGTGTTATAAAACAGAGTTGTCAATAAAACCATGAGGGAACAGGCCGACCCGTGACTGTAAACACAAATACTTGAAGTAACGTGTTATAAAACAGAGTTGTCAATAAAACCATGAGGGAACAGGCCGACCCCGTGACTGTAAACAAAAATACTTGAAGTAGCGTGTTATAAAACAGAGTTGTCAATAACCGCGTTATAAAATTACGCATACAAAATTTAATTAATCTTAACGTACTCACCATTTAGATAAATTATATGTCCGAGAATGTAGTTTTCTTCTTCAATTTAATATACAACTAAAATGTCACTTGATAATAGATAGTTTACGAGATTTTGCGATAATGACACATGACTGCTGAGTTGGTTAAACAAATAAGGGTGAGCCGAGAGATGTAATCGGAGGTTGGAGGTCAGATTAAAAAAATGGACAACTTTATGAGCTTTACTGTAAACACCAAAACATAACTCACACTACAAACAGGAGAAATCGCATGACTGCTCACGAGGTCCGCACCACGCGAGTGAGCTCAGGAGGCATCTCGGAGAGACGCGCGAGGGGAAAGTGGAGGGATGAGAATGGAGACCATGTCGCAGCGGCCGCCACCACGCGCTAGGCGGATGGGGAGGAGGGGGGGCGTTAACTTCCACTCATACAAGGAGAAGAAGGAAAGTATTTTTTCAAGGAATCTGCTGGGCCGGTGGGAGGGGGGGGGGGGGAATATGGCAAAAAAAGAGATGGGGCATACAAATGGTGGAGCAAGAGGCGACAGTCCAAGGTGCCCCACTCTGAAGAAGGAATAAGACCTAAAGAGGCAACTCCCCGACATGTTTCCGAGAAAGCAAAAAAGGGGACAAGAGCCGACTTTTTTTTCCCATCAATTGACTGAAAGGGCAACAACCACATTGGTACACGTTGGTTCGGCCCCACGGCGATATCTTAGAAGGTAGAGTGACTGCCCCCAAAATAAAAGCAAAAGGAGGGATGTTGAAACTAGAAGGAGAGAGAGTATGAGAGGTGAACACTGAAAAAGAGAGAGAGGGAGGATAAGAAATACCAAGAGGAAGTATGAAAGAAATGAGACCATGTTGTCCGGGCCAGCATTGCGGTGACAAGTACAGCAGAGACAGGAAGTGACGGATTCCTCTAGTCAGCAATGTGGTGTGTCTCTGCTGGGATGTCTAGAGGTAGGTTCTAGTGCTATATTCTCTAGCGTTGTTTTCTTTTTTTTTTTCATTCTCTTGACATCCAACGAATAAGTTATTCGGTAAAATAAGTTCATTATCAAATAATTTTATTATGAAATAAGTTCATTGTAAAAATCTTAATCAAGAATACAATAAAAAAAAACAACATTAGTATTAGCAAATCAAAGTAAAACAGTGAATCAGCTAGTTCAGAAAAGTTCAATTATTAGGTTTCATTTAATTACTCTATTATAACTAGATCTAGATCAAAGTATAAGTTATTGAGTAAGTGATTCCTAAAACTATGTGTGTGTGCATGTATGCTTGTATCTGTTTTACAAGATCATCTGTCGTCATTGAGTAGTAATAGAAGTCAAATTTATAAAGCGCTGTTTGTGAATATGTATGTGTTTCGTGTGTGAATGTTTGAATTTTTCATCTATATTGTTATTGTACAGTAGTTAAGCTGAGGTTGTCAATTGTAGTCAAACTGAATTTCCATTTGATTGGATCAATAAAAATTATCTTATCTCTTATCTTAAGCTAAAGGATTCTTTAATTGCAGTAAGAAGGCTCCTGTTTCTACCCAGCAGCTCTGATGGGCACTTAAGGACGCCCCTGTGTTGACCCTGCTCGGATAGGTTCCTTGCATATCTTTTGTTGGTAGGGTTATGGACGTCCCGGTGTCCACCCGGCATTAGCTGTGAGTCTTCATCACAATGACAAAGGTTATTAATAGAGTGCACAAAAATTCATAATGAGTTTGGGGTCATCGCTTCTTAACTTTGTTGAAGATCTATCTATTAAATCAATTATACTAAGAACTGCTACTTGGTCTAAGCATGGCCTGGTTTGGACAGTTGAGAACATAACATCAGTAGCCAGAAGTCATTCAGTTAGTGGATACGGAAGCACAGTACGACACAAGCGCTAGACTTGACAAAGTAAGCAGGGAAACAGTACTGTGGTAAAGAGAGAGTTTTGTATGGGAGGGTGTGGTGGGGAAGGAGGCCCAGCAGAAGGTGAAATGTCAGAGACAGTAGCCACTCTACTTGACACTGTCCACTCAGTAGGGGCAGTTTGGGATTCGTTTGGCAGTTAGTGTTGTAACAAGAGTTATGGCCGCTGTGGAGGCTGGGAACTTTTTTCTTTAACCTTTTGTTTTCACTCTAAATATCTTTCTCTTCTACACAAGTGTACAAACATACAAACACTCAAATACAAACATCTACCCTAAACCTAACCCACATACACACAGTAAAGAACAAACATCTACACATACAGACACTTACATACAAACATCGACGCATACGCACCCTCTCGTACAAACATCTCGTACACCAACTCATAGACACGTACAAACATCTGCAACACCGATGCTCTCCCCATTCTCTGAACAACAAGAGGTCTGGATTTTTCGTTTGGGGGGGACACAGAGTGGACATCTACGCTTGAAATAGAATTGTGTTTAGTTCAATAATTGAATTAGATGAGATTTGAAGATATGACAGATAATGTATAAATAGCTATTTGTTGTGTCCGGTGTAGAGAATTGCTGACTTTTTTTTTAAAGTTTACGAATTACTTAAAAAATAAGTTGTTGTTTTTAAGCCACTTCTAAACCTTTTTAGCCTATGTAATGTCACCTGACTTACAAAACTTCACCTTCACCTTTATTTTAGTCTGTTAGACCATTGGGGCAACACACACCTGATCTGTTAACTGTCGTTTTCCTCTTTGTTTTTAGCCTTGGAAGTTGGATAGAATCTCTTTCAAAGGCAGACCTGTCCATTCTTTTATGTTGTCTTCCTATAGCTTCCCCTGTCTGCCTCTTTTTCCTGGTACTGTTACCTGTAGGAAGGTCTTTGCGAGCCCCGAGGACCTTGTAATATGGCCATAGAGATTAAGTTTGCGTTTTTTGACAGTAATTAGTAGGTCATCGTGGGGTCCATTAGCTGTATTAATTTTATTTGAAACCTTTCGTTTAGGATGTGGTCTTTGTGATACCTCGGAGTTTTCTATAGCATCTTAATTCCATTGCTAGGATCCTCCTCTCGAGATCTGCAGTCGGCTTCCAAGATTCGCAAACATATAAGAATATGGCCTTGACCAGGAAGCGTATCAGTCTGATTTTAGTGTCGAGAGCTATGCTCTTGTTTTGTGTTTTGAGTTTTGCAAGTGCTGCTGTAAGCGTTGCTATTATGACCAGTAGTTCAGGTGGGGTTCGTTCATCTGAGACGATAGCTCCAAGCTATTTCAAACTATTAACACTTTTGTTTTGGCTATTTGTGTTTTTCGACATTGATTAGCATATCATATGTTGCGGAAATCTGCACATCAGAGTGTTCAGAGTTGTATAACTTTGAAATCTCAGGAGATCCAGAGTTATTTTAAGTCCTGCAGTATACAACATTGACAAATATCTTATTCTTCTCTCGAAACTAGCATCAGCATTGGAGCTTTGAAAACGGAACATTAACATCAGAGTTGACAACATCCCTGGAGAAGAAACCATGATAAACGCACTTTTAAAGTTTTAAACAAGATCTGGCAGTCAGGAGAATGGCCCAAACACTGAAACCATTCACTCATCATCACTCTCTTAAAGAAAGGCAATTTACAACTTTGTCAAAACTAACGCACCATCAGCCTCATAAGCAATCCCAGCAAAGTATCGTTATATCAGAAGAACAAGCGGGTTTTAGACAAGGTCGCAGCACAACAGAACAAATCCTAAACCTCGGATAACTATCTCCAACACTAACAGAATTGACAATGGAAAAGTACAATGTAAATCAAAACAAAATAAGTCATCCAGAACCTCTACAACCAGGCCATTAGTGCGGCGTACTTTAACAATAACATTAAAGACTGGTTTAAAACCACATTTGGGATGAGACAAAGCTGCCTGCTTTCAACACCTCTTTTTAATATCTTCCTTCCAAGGATAATGGAAGATGCTCTGGAAAGGCTATGAAGGCTCTGTAAGCATTAGTGGAAGAAAAATAACTAACTTGCGCTATGAAGACGACATAGATGGTCTGGCATGGACAGAAGAAGACTTAGCTGACTTAGTGATTTACAAAACTGCGTTTGTTCAATTCACAAAGTCAAGCATTGATTTCTAGTCTACTTGTTTAAGTTGTTCAACTGTGAACTTAATGATATAAATTGACCAAAAAGACCTAGATACTAGTGGCTGGGTTTTAAAATAAAGAATGTTCTTACTTAACTTACTTATACTGAAGGCTACGTTTATAACATTAAGAGACTTCATTATGAAGAGCTTAACTCGAACACGAAGTCAACAACAAAGGGAAGAAAGAGAAGAATGCGTTTGAAGGAAGCCTTCTCTTCTCTTCTCTCTCTCTTCTCTTCTCTTCTCTCTCTCTCTCTCTCTCTTTCTCTCTCTCTCCTCTCTCTCTCTTCTCTCTCTCTCTCTCTCTTCTCTTCTCTCTCTCTTCTCTCTCTTCTCTTCTCTCTCTCTCTCTCTCTTCTCTCTCTCTCTCTTCTCTTCTCTTCTCTTCTCTTCTCTCTCTCTCTTCTCTTCTCTCTCTCTCTCTCTCTTCTCTTCCTCTCTCTCTTCTCTTCTCTCTCTCTCTCTCTCTCTCTCTCTCTCTTCTCTTCTCTCTCTCTTCTCTTCTCTTCTCTTCTCTTCTCTCTCTCTTCTCTTCTCTTCTCTCTCTCTCTTCTCTTCTCTCTCTCTCTTCTCTTCTCTTCTCTTCTCTTCTCCTGACAAAGTATTCATTTCTCTTCCTTTTTCTCTTCGAAACGAACAAAATGTTCGATTATTGATTCTGTTCCACTATCCCCCTCTCTCCCCATCACATTACCAGCAAAGCACCTCCCCAATCTTTAATTCCACCGTCCTCAACTCGTACAAAATACCAACACGGGGGCACCAGTAGAAATGAGGGAGTCTCGTTGAGGCGAGGGAGGGAGTTGTATTGATAGAATGCAAAGATCGATACCTACTCGCCCTCAGCCATGTTCACTGTTCATAAGATTTCAATGAAAAGAAATGGACAGAAGCCTCAGCAAGACTCAATACTTTTTTTCTTGGTTTGATGTAATAACAGGGGACTCCTTTTATATGTATGCCCATGTGTGCACTGCAGGCCGCCCTAATGGTGTAATAACATAGGGCTCCTTTTATAGGTATGCACACTGCAGGCCGCCCTAATGATGTAATAACATAGGGCTCCTTTTATAGGTATTGTTAAGGCTTCCGCGAGGTGATTCTTGCAAATATATCTAGTGTAGATATACGTCTGACTGGAAGTAATGCTGAACTCGAACTACGTCAGTAACACCGGCGAAAGGCTGAAACAATCAAAATATGTAGTCGACGCTGATATTGTTCTACAAATATATTTAATAATCAAGAAGGGATCGTCCGATGTCAGCTATGTCCGTAAATCCGTATCTATTCTACTGCTCTCCACGAAGCGTCTTCCTTTTAGCGTCACTTAGAGCGTTCTTGTTTTTTAAAGATCTGTCAAGTCATTTGTCGCTAAGTAAAACTTTCACCTTTTCCCGAAACAAATAACTAATTCCTAATCATGTCATAACGGTCTGCACACTGCAGGCCGCCCTAATGATGTCGATATTTGGTCCTTAGTAGACAATCCTATCTAGGTCTAATGACGTTCAATACAAAACGAACCTTTTAGTTTAGATACAACCTATTATGCCTAGTATGCCGCAGGGGAGGAAGGTCGGGTGCGATCCTGGCATTACCCTCAAATACGTCCCTGAAATTATTTCAGGAATGCTAAGAATTCAGTGGTACATGTCCTTCAAGTCCTTCTCTGTGACAAATGTCTCGGTATGTCCTTCGAGCTTGTGAACATTGACTTGAGTCCTGGCAGTTTTCGTCTCCCAGAGCTCTAAACCAAAGCAGGGACATAATACTAAGGCTTGTCTCAGAGTCCGAAGATTTATGAGGTATGCAGTATTTCCCGTGGTTACGCAGCTCCAGCAGGAATATAAACATCGTTTCAACGTACAACATAGACATAACATGGAGGTAAACATGATAAATTAAGATATATATATATATTTTTTAAAAGTTTGTATCATTACTACGTTAGGGCCCTCCCTTTTCTTTGATGGATTGGTACCACGAGCCTAACCCGAACATGTATGCCTTTATGTAAAGGGAATTAAAAATATTCCAGAACAATTGAACGGATCTTTTTGTGGAAGCCAAAACATTTGCTTTATAGAGAAAGTGTAGCTGTTTTAATTTTAAAAAAACACATAGAAAAACAGCATAAAAAAACAAATATGGCGGCATTTTTTGGTTTGAGCCGCGATTAAAAGATTGTTAAACTACGCCTTGACATTGGAGAATCGATGAGAATATTGACCAAAAAGAGACAAGAACATGAATTAGTGGCGAGGTTAGCTACTATGTTGTTTTTTTTTACCGTTTTGGTCATGTGGCCTTTGACACGAGTGTCGGAAATTCAAATGGCCCGCAGGTTGACTTACTACTTCACTACTCTAATAGATTACAGACCTTGCTTCTACTTCCTAACTACTTCCTACACACTTCGTGTGTCATTCTAGTCATGCATGTAATGTATTTAATCATCACACTTGCACTTAATAAGAGAGTATGTCACTTTGTCTTCAGAACTTAGCTGGTTGTCCTGTTGATGTCGCAGCTGGCTGTGATCCTGGCTTGAGGTCCTGCAGCTGGAGGTGGCGCTCTAGCGGGTAGAGGGACGCCGGTGATATAGTTCTTGTGGAGTCTCAATCCAAAGTTATGATATCTGTAGTGGGCACAGTAGGGCGGGTGGCGGCTACCGTGGGCACAAGTGTACTGCGGGCAGAGCGGATCTGCCGTGGGCAGCGTAGTGAACAGGATATGTCCAGTGAGTTACGAAGTTCAGGCGGAGCTATGACGTCTCGCACAGGCTCTAGGTCTATAGGGACGTCGTACCTATTAAGTTGAAAGGTGGGCTGTCAAATAGGCAAGTAGAGCCGATAGCACCAAGTAAATAGTTGAGTGGATCCCAGTAGGCAGGAGATGACACCCAATATCAAATAGGTAATTGACTAGGCAGACAATGCCAAATAAATAAGCAGGTAAATAGGCAGGTGAGTGATCCGATAAATAGGCAATAGAGTCGAGTAGACACTGAACAGCAAATAGGCAGACACCTGAGGGAGGCTGAAGATAAATAAAGACAAGTTAGGACATGTCTCTCATGCATCTTATCGATGCCCTCGACTGAGGTGCATTCGTCAGATTGGTAAAATTGCTTTTGAGTACAATGAGGAGATGATGACAAATGGGATTTGGAAAATAGATGGCAGATAGTAGCAATATAAAATGTACATAAAAGGGGATAATAATAATATAAAATGTACATATAAGGGGAAATAATAATCTCAAATAAACAACATAAGTTGAAAGAGAAAAAAAAAGGGGGGGGGGGGGAAATGGGCGGTGGTCAGCGACCATGACGGTTTGTTTACATACGACCGTCGGCCGAGAACAATGGAGCGCGCTTGAATGGAGAGGGTGTCCATTCAAGGGGCGCAACTCTCGTTCAAGTAAAACGAGTAAAGGGGGAGATAATTCATATATCTTCTCTAAGCGCAGTATTAGTATTAGGAGAATTATCAAGGCGGTCAGCGAGATAAAGGAAATAAAATAAGATATACATGGATGATTCAACGATCAATTGAGCAAGGATAATAGATTAATGCAATACATAAATATATACATATGCCATGTTTATGTTTTCTACTTACGACAGTGAGAAATACACAATGCACTAATTAAACATAATTGAAATAATAAAATACACATGATAATAACCAGTGAGAAATCTGCACACAAAATAATTAAGATGGAGCTTGTGATTAAGTTCGGCTTACCACCAGGCATTCCTCTAGGAGTGAGAATAAATGATAAAGTCCAGACTCGATTGCTTAGATAGGGTGAGAAATGAGAGAGTCTGGCTTGAATTTAATCTACCTTATATATAGGCCTGGAAAACGTGGTCGGAAGCAGGAAATGTCCTAGGCTAAGATTTATCTTACACGTGGATGAATTAGACTTGAGATGGGAGTCGCACCTTGGAGCGTCGAGAGGCGTGTTGACTCGAGTAATCTCTTTGATCAAAGAGAGATGTGGGAGGGGCGGGGGAAGAAAGATTGACTTTGCATTCCACCCAAGGTGGTGTCAACTGCGACCGTCAGACATCAAAGAGACCGTGTGTTTATCTTTACCCCGGTCAAGGGAGATAAGTGAAAGCCTTGGTCTAGTTGTCCCTAGGTGGTCGACTAAGTCTAGCCTGGAGAGAAAAGGGTGGGGCGGGTGAAGAAATTGGAGATAGGACGGGGAAATGACTAAAATAAAATAATAATATATAATATATAAATAAAAATAATGATAATAATAATTAATGCTGTGATAAAATTGAGTGACTCTGACAGCAAGCTTTTGACTTGTCACAAATACTTTGTATTCTTTTATACTGAAGTGTCTAGTTTCTAATTTCCATATGCTCTAGTTGATCCCAAACAGAGGATGCATTTTCTAATATTGGCCTAACTAAGGTTAAATAGCATTTTGATATTATGTTCTTGCATGACTCGTAAAAAAATTCTTATGGATTGTTTAATGTAACAATACGAGATCTTACAAGCGATGACACCCCGAGATGTTCTGGGATGGTGAAGATTCTCTTACAAGCGATGACACCCCGAGATGTTCTGGGATGGTGAAGATTCTCTTACAAGCGATGACATTCCGAAATTTTTTGGTATGAAAGTTGTTGTATAAGTCAAAGGAAACTTGCTGGGATAAATGTTCTTCACTGGTCTTCCATTCAACCGGTGTCCTTGACCTAATCAGTGCTACTGTTTGATCTCCAGGCTATGGGCCGATTATTTGATCGCTTAATTAACTGTTTGTGGATTAATTGGCCCGTCATGCTCGTCCAGAGGAGGCACGAAGTGTAAACAACTTGTCAGGGAGATTCGATAACCATAGGTGTTGACGGAGGGGGGTTGCCTTCTGTGAGAAGAATAAAAGAATGAAAAATCGATGTATCTATCAATCGTGTTTTTTTCCCCGCTTTTGTTCAGTGGATGGGAGAACTAATAAGATCGATTATGTGTGCCGCCTTCAAGGAAAGCTGTAATTTGTAGCATGGAAGTATGGCAGAACAAAGGAATGACACGGCTATGTATAGGGGTCTTCAAGAAAATGTAATGCATTAGATGTGGGGTGGATGTGGTATTAACAACGCCTCAAAGCTTGTGTTTACATATACCCAGTGATCTGGTTACAGCTTCGGTTTGTATCGAAAGCTCTCTCTCACAAAAAGTTTAAGAAAGAGACTTTAAAAAACGTAAATTACAATTTGGCGAACAGAGATCATGGGAATGACAATGCAGCCTCCTTAATGGTGGTTCGAGGCCCAGCACATATAACAGAAAATTTGAGATTAAGAAAAGATTTGGAAAAGGCGACTAGGAAAAAAAGTATTTGGGTTCCAAACTCATCTCATTTGTTCTACTTCTACCTAAAAGTTACTTAGGAATTTGAAACTTTCGGAAACAAAGTCTTGCCTTGAAATATGTGACGAGCTCGTGCAAGAGAATAAAAATGTTGCAAAAGTCTTTTCCGCAATGTGTCCAGCGGTTTTGTGAGAGTTCATCATCAGTCTTTCAGAAATTGTCGCCAGGTGTTTTCCTCTATGCCAGTCAGGAGACAGTGGCAACTGAGCCTTGATAAATAGATTGATAAATAGGTTTATTGAAACATAGTAGGTAAATAAAAATTTAGACAGGTATTAATAGATAGATAGATAGATAGATAGATAGATAGATAGATAGATAGATAGATAGATAGATAGATAGATAGATTATGTTGTTTCCAATTTAAGTTCAGCCAGCGGAGAGACTAAAGTCTCCATGAGATCAATGTATCGATCTGTATTTAGTTTTTACTGTCATGATTTGCTCTCATTGCCTCGTGCATCAGACGACCTGAGAACTCCGCCATCAGTCTTCGATCAGACAGTTTCTTAGCTTGTTAGTAGCGCAGTGATTAGAGGTTGGCTTGATAGTCGAGTAAACACAGCAGAAACTTGGACTACTGATAGACTAGAAACTTAGAGTACTGGTACACTAGAAACTTAGACTACTGGTGCACTAGAAACTTAGACTACTGGTGCACTAGAAACTTAGACTACTGATGCACTAGAAACTTAGACTACTGGTGCACTAGAAACTTAGACTACTGGTAGACTAGAAACTTAGATTACTGGTAGACTAGAAACGTAGACTACTGGTGCACTAGAAACTTAGACTACTGGTAGACTGGAAACTTAGACTACTGGTAGCCTAACAAATTAGACTACTGGCACACTAGAAACTTAGACTACTGGTAGACTAGAAACTTAGATTACCGGTAGACTAAAAACTTAGACTACTGGTACACTAGAAACTTAGACTACGGGTACACTGGAGATTTAGACTACTGGTAGACTAACAACTTAGACTACGGGCACACTAGAAACTACTGATTGTATTCAGAGATCTCGTAGATCAAAGTTAAATTTCGATTATTCGTGTGTCTGTCATTTCTTGGGTCATCATCCTCTAGTGTAAATCTACTTGCAGGAAACTGTTAGGCGCTTCGAGACTTGTGCATCTGCTAAAACATTGCTAGGGTTGAAACAAGAACAATCATGGGTTACTTAAGACATTATCAGGACAGGAAATGATAAGTTACTTAAGACATTATCAGGACAGGAATTGATAAGTTACTTAAGACATTATAAGGACAGGGAATGATAAGCTACTTAAGACATTATCAGGACAGGAATTGATAAGTTACTCAAGACACTACCAGCACAGTAAATGATGAATTAAAAAAGATATTATCAGCAGGGTAAATGGTGAGTTCCTAAAGCCATTACACGCCCAGTAAATAAATAAAGACATTACCAGCCCAGTAAATAAATAAAGACATTACCAGCCCAGTAAATAAATAAAGACATTACCAGCCTAGTAAATAAATAAAGATATTACCAGCCTTGTAAATAAATAAAGACAATTCCAGCCCAGAATACGATGACGTACTAAAAACAAGACCAGCACAGTAAATGATGAGTTACCTATAAAGATACCAGCACAGTAAATGAGGAGTTACTAAAAAATTACAGCACAGCAAATCATGAGTTACTAAAGAAGATATCAGCACAGTAAATTATGAGTTACTAAAGAAGATATCAGCACAGTAAATGATGAGTTACTAAAGAAGATATCAGCACATTAAATGATGAGTTACTAAAAAAGATACCAGCACAGTAAATGATGAGTTACCAAAGAAGATATCAGCACATTAAATGATGAGTTACTAAAAAAGATACCAGCACAGTAAATCATGAGTTACCAAAGAAGATATCAGCACATTAAATGATGAGTTACCTATAAAGATACCGGCACAGTAAATGAGGAGTTACTAAAGAATATCAGCACAGCAAATCATGAGTTACTAAAGAAGATATCGGCAGAGTAAATCATGAGTTACTAAAGAAGATATCAGCAGAGTAAATCATGAGTTACTAAAGAAGATATCAGCACAGTAAATCATGAGTTACTAAAGAAGATATCAGTACAGTAAATGATGAGTTACTAAAGAAGATATCAGCACAGTAAATCATGAGTTACTAAAGAAGATATCAGCAGAGTAAATCATGAGTTACTAAAGAAGATATCAGCAGAGTAAATCATGAGTTACTAAAGAAGATATCAGCACAGTAAATCATGAGTTACTAAAGAAGATATCAGCACAGTAAATGATGAGTTACTAAAGAAGATATCAGCACAGTAAATCATGAGTTACTAAAGAAGATATCAGCACAGTAAATGATGTGTTTCTAAAGAAGATACCAGCACAGTAAATCATGAGTTACTAAAGAAGATATCAGCACAGTAAATCATGAGTTACTAAAGAAGATATCAGCACAGTAAATCATGAGTTACTAAAGAAGTTATTAGCAGAGTAAATCATGAGTTACTAAAGAAGATATCAGCAGAGTAAATCATGAGTTACTAAAGAAGATATCAGCACAGTAAATCATGAGTTACTAAAGAAGATATCAGCAGAGTAAATCATGAGTTACTAAAGAAGATATCAGCAGAGTAAATCATGAGTTACTAAAGAAGATATCAGCACAGTAAATCATGAGTTACTAAAGAAGATATCAGCACAGTAAATGATGAGTTACTAAAGAAGATATCAGCACAGTAAATCATGAGTTACTAAAGAAGATATCAGCACAGTAAATGATGAGTTACTAAAGAAGATATCAGCACAGTAAATGATGAGTTACTAAGGAAGATATCAGCACAGTAAATGATGAGTTACTAAAGAACAGTACAGTATATCAGCACAGTAAATCATGAGTTACTAAAGAAGATATCAGCACAGTAAATGATGAGTTACTAAAGAAGATATCACCACAGTAAATGATGAGTTACTAAGGAAGATATCAGCACAGTAAATGATGAGTTACTAAAGAACAGTACAGTATATCAGCACAGTAAAATCTTTGACACATACTATTGTGGAAGAAACTGAGAAAAGTCTGCCTGTTTTTTTGAATAGGTTTGGTCAACCAGTACGTCACAACTGATCTAAATATATTGAAGGAGCTACTAGTTTTGATATTCTAGCACTTAACAATCTTCCAACGGGAAAAATCACTTGACTTAGGTTGAGAACTAAAAAAATAATTGGTGTCAGTAACAAATAGATTGACATTAGTCCGTTGAAACATTATGTCTGGCTTCAATGGTGTGTTGGTGGAAACAAAGTAAATATTTACATTTTCATACTCTGATGTGTTCTCTCCCTGTCCTTTTGTTGCTTTTTCTTTCTCTCTTTCAGTCTCTCTCTTTATCTCCCCCCCCCTCTCTCTACTCTCTCTCTCATTTTATTTAGAGATTTCCACTAAAACTACCATGAAAGCAAACAAATGTTGACAAGAGTAGAAAAGGACACGGTCGATTAGCTTGCCTCGGGCTATCCTCGTTAATGATCTATAGTCCTGTAGTGGGTCCTTTCTTAAACTCTGCGACGGAATTTTACTTCCTGTGTCAGTAACTAAATGTACCAACACACCATTCTAACGAATAAACGAACACATCATTCTGACCGATAGACAAACACACCATTCTAACGAATAAACTAACACACCATTCTTTCGAACACTTGGATATAATTGAGATTATTAGATCTAATGTCAATAAATTTATTCAGTAACTAGAGATTTCCACTAAAACTACCATGAAAGCATTACTTCACGACCCTTTTTAAAAGGTATCCTTAAAATATGTATATTTTTTTAAATCCTTGAAATCTTAAAAGTTATCCCAATGGCAATGGCAATTATTTAGTTAAAAGAAATATGATTTTTTACCCCCTAAATATTGAATTTCCCTCTAATAAGTTATAATTAAAAATTATATTATAAAATTATTGTTTCATATTCTATTTTGTATTGCTTGTTCAGGGATTTAAAAAGTCTATATTTGTCTTTAAGAAAGCGGGAAAGTATCGAACGCATTATTCGTCTCTTAATTCCATTCCCTATATCAGGCAGCATACTTTCTAACATATTGTTACATTAGTGTATATGCTATCTAGTGTATTATAGACTCAATGCATTCTTCTTTCGAAGTAAAAAATAAGTAACTCCTCAAATAGAGAGCATTGTAACGTATCAGATACAGCACAAGTTAGCGTAGAGTAAGACTTCTTAATACACGACTGGTGTTTAGAAATACACGAATGGCATGTCGCAAAACATTTCGGGACTTAACATATATATTGAGATTGTCTATCTCAGACTTGACTTCTGACTTCAATTCTCTGGCGTGACTTCTAACTTAAATCCTCTGAGAAAATACACACTACACCTTGAAGTACTGAGCCTGTAGTAATATTGACTGTCAGCTTGTAGCGTCAGTCTAGAGTCTAGAGAGTCAAATATCCAACACCCTGGTCACAGCTTGGTCAGACAGTTAACATGGTGCTGAACCTTTTGTACTTAACATTCGGATGTCTTGAGATAAAAAAAAGTTGACAAAAGATCAAGAAGTTTCATAGTTCATTGGTTCATAGGTTAAAGATTGAGCTGATGTACTAGTCTGTGCATTGCGTGGAGAAAAGACAAAATTACTTCCCTTGACAAACCAAATTTACAAATTTGAAACCAATCACCCACTGACACCCAGGAATATGTAACTGTCACACTAAGTCTGGCGAAGTCCGGCGTTCGATACTGAGTCCGTCACTTAAGGTATTATCGTTGTAGGGTCTACAGAATATCATTATACATCAAGACATTATAGGCCTACATCAAGACATAATACAACGAAGTCAAAGACACGGATATATTTGACTTCACCTCATCACTTGCAGGGTTTAAAACCTGGCACTTCATCGTGAAAAAAAAAAACTTCATGTGTAACAAACATTTTTTAAAGTGTCACTAAATCACTAAGTCGTTCTGTAAGGTTGTCATTCCCGGAATTGGTAATGGATATAAGCACTCCACTCCCTATAAAATGCTTCCTAATGGTAAGCGTCTCAAATAACCTCTGACAACCAGTCTAACTCCTGGCCTTCACGTTTGCCTCAGATATTGAGTCCGACAAAACTGTTTTCACTGACAGAAAAGGGGGCGAAGACGAGAAAATGGTGCCTCAATCAGTAAGCCTCAGACAGGAGGGGCTCGTTAACTAGGGCTGGCTACACACATACTAGTAAGCCTCAGACAGAAGGGGCTCGTTAGCCTTTGCTGGTTACCTGCCTTTGAAAAGGAATACTTAAATTCAAACTTTTGCTACCTTGCAGCTATTCCCAAAAAATGGAAACGCTTCAGTAGACATCCCTGGGAAAAAAAAAACAGTAGCCGGCGACCTTATGGTAGTTTGTAGCACACAGCGCTACACCCTGGCAAAACCTCTGGCGGTGCTGACCCCAAACTATATAGGCACTTGTTCCTTATTTAATAGATCAGCTGTTTGGAGAAGGAAAACTGCTGTGTGGGTTACTTTAATCCAAACCTAGCTGTTGCCTAAGCATTCATCTCATATCTATGAGATGATCCATAGTCGCTTCACGAATAAAGGGAGCCATAGAGACCACAAATGTTCACATCTAAGTCAACCACTAAATCACAAAGTCACATCTAAGACAACCACTAAACCACAAAGTCACATCTAAGACAACCACTAAACCACAAAGTCACATCTAAGACAACCACTAAACCACAAAGTCACATCTAAGACAACCACTAAACCACAAAGTCACATCTAAGACAACCACTAAACCACAGTCACATCTAAGACAACCACTAAACCACAAAGTCACATCTAAGACAACCACTAAACCACAAAGTCACATCTAAGACAACCACTAAACCACAAAGTCACATCTAAGACAACCACTAAACCACAAAGTCACATCTAAGACAACCACTAAACCACAAAGTCACATCTAAGACAACCACTAAGTCACATCTAAGACAACCACTAAACCACAAAGTCACATCTAAGACAACCACTAAGTCACATCTAAGACAACCACTAAGTCACATCTAAGACAACCACTAAACCACAAAGTCACATCTAAGACAACCACTAAACCACAAAGTCACATCTAAGACAACCACTAAACCACAAAGTCACATCTAAGACAACCACTAAACCACAAAGTCACATCTAAGACAACCACTAAACCACAAAGTCACATCTAAGACAACCACTAAACCACAAAGTCACATCTAAGACAACCACTAAACCACAGTCACATCTAAGACAACCACTAAACCACTAAGTCACATCTAAGACAACCACTAAGTCACATCTAAGACAACCACTAAACCACAAAGTCACATCTAAGACAACCACTAAGTCACATCTAAGACAACCACTAAACCACAAAGTCACATCTAAGACAACCACTAAACCACAAAGTCACATCTAAGACAACCACTAAACCACAAAGTCACATCTAAGACAACCACTAAACCACAAAGTCACATCTAAGACAACCACTAAACCACAGTCACATCTAAGACAACCACTAAACCACTAAGTCACATCTAAGACAACCACTAAGTCACATCTAAGACAACCACTAAACCACAAAGTCACATCTAAGACAACCACTAAACCACAAAGTCACATCTAAGACAACCACTAAACCACAAAGTCACATCTAAGACAACCACTAAACCACAAAGTCACATCTAAAACAACCACTAAACCACAGTCACATCTAAGACAACCACTAAACCACAAAGTCACATCTAAGACAACCACTAAACCACACACTGACAACTAAGATAAAGCAAGTAAAGTATATCTAATGCCTGACTTTACCAACTACACGGTTAAAAAGAGAATGTGCTGTCCTGATCTAGAACTCCTGGCGCTCTCCCTGAGATCTTTTTTATTTGCCACGAGACTTTGGTGTTATTTACATAGTCCTTGGTTTATGTTCCGCCTACAGCCAAGACGGAAGTTGCAGCTGCAATCATCGCTTACGTAGTGCATGAGTTTCAGACAAGGTCACCGGACGCACCAGTAGTTATACTGGGTGATTTTAATAAATGCACCTTGAAGGTTGACCTACCCACCTTCTATCAACACATCTCATGTCCGGCAAGAGAGAACAGAACTCTGGACTTATGTTACTGAAACATCAAAGGAGCATTCACATCTCGTTAAAAGCCACCACTAGGATCATCGGACCACAAAACAGTACAACTACTGCCTACTTACCGCACGAAACTTAAAGAAGGAAAAATCATTAAAAAAAAAAAACCTACAAGAATGGACTCCAGACAATATTCTCAAACTACAGAGATGTCTAGGCTGCACTGACTGGAATTTGTTTAAAGTGACCACTTCAAATCTGAAAGAATGGGTCGACGCAGTGACAAATTACATCAAATTCTGTGAAAACATGTGTGTCAGTACTAAAAGCATCAAGATACCCCAACAATAAACCATGGGTCACTGCAAAAATAAAACGGGAAATAATGAAAAAGAAAAGAGCATATATGAGTGGCGATGGACAGACAAAGGAAACGTGCTCAACGAAATCTCAACGTCGTTCTTGAGGAAGGGAGGAGAAACTACCGCACCAAGTTGGAAGACTCACTTAAGACAAGTGACATGAGACAGGCGTGGGGCATCATGAACAAAATGGCAGGAGCACAAGTCAAAATTAAAAATAATTTAGCTACAAGAGACGAAAAAACATTAGCCAACGAGTTAAATGATTTCTATTGTCGCTTCGACACGAAAGATTTTAATTATCTAAGACTCAAAGCCCTTGAGGATGTAAATGTTAACAACTGTTCAGAATTAGCGATTACTAAAGAGCAAGTTTGTAACATTTTCAAAAACGTCAACCCAGTGAAAGCTGGTGGGCCTGATGGAATAAAAGGGCGAATCTTAAAAGAATGTGCTGAACAACTAGCTGAACCTTTCCAAGATATTTTTTCTACTTCATTACTAAACCATGAGATACCACCTGTGTGGAAGTCATCTATAATTGTGCCAAAGGTTTCCAAACCAAAAGAAATGAATGACTATAGACCTGTTTCACTTACTTCCATTGTGTCTAAATGTTTAGAAAAATTGGTTAAAATGTTTCTTCTGAATGATCTTTGTAATAAGTTAGACCCTTTACAATTTGCTTACCAAAAGGGTAAAGGTGTAGATGATGCCATCCTAAATATTTTAAATTGTGTCTACAAACATCTGGACTTACCGAACACTTATGTAAGATTGTTCTTTATTGATTTCTCATCAGCTTTTAACACTATACAACTTCATTTACTCATTGAAAAGATGAAAGCGTTGAAGATTAGTCCATACATAATACTATGGGCTAATGAATTTTTGACCCAGAGATCTCAGAGGGTTAGGGTAAACAATGTTATATCAATAAACGCATAATTAACACAGGGGCGCCCCAGGGGGCTGTGACATCGCCATTGTGGTTCATTTTGTACACCAATGATTTTCAATCCGATAGTCCTTTTTGCTCCTTCACAAAATTTGCTGATGATGCGGCTCTTCTTGCCCTGCTCTCAGAGAGCTCAGACGTAGATGAGTATTTCAAAGAAATAGAATACATTGAAAAATACTGTAAAGATAATTTTTTATTATTAAATGTAAAAAAAAAACCCAAAGAAATGATAATCGATTTTCGTAGGGAAAAGAAGGACAATGATATTGTTTCTGTACCTGGAGAGACTATTGAAATTGTGCAAACCTTAAAATACCTTGGTACTATCCTAGACAATAAACTAAATTTTACTGCAAATACTGATTATATCAGCAAAAAGGGCAGCAAAGATTACGATTACTAAGAAAACTGTCCTGGTTTAATGTTAGCGAAAAGGCCTTGGCTATGTTTTATTACGCTCATATATCTGCAATATTTTAAGTTTCACTATCACTGCCTGGTATGGCAATCTGAGCATTAAAAATAAAAATAAACTTTATAAAATCCTAAATTGTGCTGGTAAAATCATTGGCAAAAAAAACAAACCCCATTTGGGCAGTTGTTTGATACAAACATCTATAAAAAAGCTAACAAGATCCTCGAAATAAAGAATCAAAAATTGTGTGAGGATTTTGTGATTTTACCATCACAAAAGAGATACAAGACACCGATTGCAAAAAGAAACAGACACAAACACTCTTTTGTTCCCCTGGCAATAAAATCATTAAATAAGAACAATCTGGTATAAATTTTGTCACATGTAAATTATGAGTGAGTCTGGTGTGAATGTACACTTTGGTTTCTTATAGTTATAATGTTTTTTTGTTTGGTGTAATGCACAAATTCAAAGACAAATTTCCATATGGACAATAAAAATTATTATTATTATGTTAGAAATGAACGAGTAGTCATTCTCTGGCGCTGCCAGGGTCGAATTTCGCTAAAGAGAAACAAAATTCATCGTATTCCCTTTAACAGTTTCCACTGAGGAATTTTCTGGTGATGTGGCAGGTCTGCAGCAGTACCGCCCTCTGACAGGCAACGAAGATGTTCCTAGGAATGTTAAGGGCCTTGAGGGTGTCTGTGAGGTCAGTTGTTATTATCCCCTCGGTTGATATAACAATAATTGTTATTTTGGACAATTTTCATAGACGCTTAATCTCCAAACCTAGGTTTTCATATTTTCTTTGTTTTTCTATCTCAGTTTTTCTTAAATTATGAGACAGAGGTACGGCGACATCGATAATGGTATCGGTTTTTTCTTTTTTATCTATGAACAGCAGATCCGGGCGATTGAAATCTACCGTTTTGTCGGTCAGAATAGGCCTATCCCAGTACAGCAGATGTTCAGTAGACTCGAGAACCTCTTGCGGAGAGTATTTATAATAAGGGGGAGTGTCCTTACCGATCAATTTGTACGTCAAAGCCAGGTGTTGGTGTATTAATTTTGCAACTTGGTTATGGCGACCTAGGTAGGCTGATTCTGATAGGGCTGGACATCCTGCCATAATGTGTTCGATCGACTCGCCCACATTTCCACATTTTCGCCATTTGTCGGCAACATTGAGTTTCAGGATATGCTTCTCGTAATTTTTTGTCCTGATTACTCTGTCCTGTATTGCTGTAACAAAGCCTTCTGTTTCAGGGTAGAGATGACCTGCTTTGAGCCATGTTAAGGAAGCAGCCTTGTCGATGTTGTCCCCATGTAAAGAAGCCGGAAATTTTCCGTGGAGTGTTTTTTCTTCCCAATGGCGAATCTCATGCCCTACGTCGTCCAAACCGACATTGACATCAGCATTGTTATTATTATTATTATTATTATTTTCTGATTTCTCTTATCAACTTGCTTATTCCTCATCGGAAAAACCTGGAACCTAGAACCTGGACACGGATCTTAAAACGGCTATAACGATTGTCCTAGAAATTTAAGAGTTTAAAAAATGTATGCTTTTGGGGGAAAAAAAAACAGCTAATTGGCTACACATTGGAAAGTGTGGTTTGACATTTTAATGTTTTTCTAATTATAATCTTCGTAATATTAAATTAGGTCTGGAGATTTAGTCTTGAGCACCCAAACATCGTTGTGTATTCCCTGATGTACTCAAGAATTCAATCACTAGACGTACAGGAACATTTGGCGCCCCGTCTCCTAGGTCTGGACTCTAGGCCTAGAACTAGACTAGAATCTGTCTTTTAATGGTGTCATAGTAAGAGCCAAACAATCGCTCTTACACAAAGTCATCAGAGTTTGTCTTTTTTTTTTACTATTCCTTTTCTCAGCTTGCAAAAAAAAAAAAAAATTGGTAACAAATATTTGGACACGGTTCTCGAAAACGGTTCTAACGATTTTCCTAGAAATTTGACAGTTGATGTATATATATTTGCAAAACAATTACTAGCTAATTGGCCACAGTGGGATAACTATTATTTTCGAAAATTAAATTTTGTCTAGACAATCTTTATCTAGAACAGACATAGCGGGTATTCCCACTGTCTTCATTAAATAGTTCAATAAATAAATAGACTTTCAGAAACATTTTTGTGCATAGTCTTGTAAGTCTGGATCTATATATTGGACTATGATTGGAATAATTGGATTATATATCCGAGTAGATTTATTTTCACATGCGTTTAAACAGGATTTTTTAACAACTTTTCATGTGCTACTTTTATGTTTTTAGATGTTACTTTTATGTTTTTAGATGTTACTTTTATGTTTTAGATGTTACTTTTATGTTTTTAAATGTTACTTTTATTTTTTTAGATGTTACTTTTATGTTTCTAGATGCTACTTTTATGTTTTTTAGATGTTACTTATTTATTCTTGTTGAAAGTATTAGAAGTCAGTCCTAAATTCCTGCATGTATTTCTTTTGTCTTAAAACACATTTGTCTCTTTAGTTCTACTCATCATGCCAGCCAATGCAATCTACTCAGTTCCATGATCCATTCATTTATGAACGTGACGTTTTTTAATTACATGACATTTATAATTGAATCTAAAAAAATTTTTATCTGACAAAATTTAGCATTTCATTAAATTAGTTACCCATTTAGGTTTATGAAGTTTTCCTTGTTTTCATTAGACGGTACTACACTTCGACAGTCAATTAGAGACGACAGGTCAACCAGGGAAACTTTTATTTTGCATGAGTTTGTTGCAGACGTCAATGGACATTTGTCCAACTCTCTGGCAGCGGTAAAAAAAACATTACATTATTTTAAATTATTAGCAATCTTAAATTGAAGGAAATTAGCTGTAAGATGGCGCGAACTGCTCACAGTCACACTTTAAGATGACGCGAATAACTCACAGAGGCGATGTTAAATGCATCAAGCTGCTCACAGAGGCGATGTAAAATGTAGCAAACTGCTCACGGAGGCGATGTAAAATGCATCAAACTGCTCAAAGGCGATGTAAAATGCATCAAACTGCTCAGAGAGGCGATGTAAAATGTAATAAACTGCTCTCAGAGGCGATGTCAAATGTAGCAAACTGCTCACAGAGGCGATGTCAAATGTTCACAAAGTGTTAAGTCTAATGGACTAACAAGTCAACTTGTGACGTACTACGAGATGACTAGGAACATTCCAATGACCTAGTACTAAGTACCAACAGAAATAAATGCAAGCAGCTGAACTTGGATAGAAGAACACAATGGCTACAGTCACGAAGATTTCTTTCCCAGGTGAACATTCTAATAGAAAGTATCTTGACATCGTCTTCGACCAGTTTCGTTCTAGCTTTGTTCTCTTTTTTTTTTATTTCCCTCTCTTTCTCTCTCTCTCTCCATCTCTTTCTACCTTTCTACCTATCCTCTCTCTTTCTCTCTCTCTCTCCATCTCTTTCTACCTTTCTACCTATCCTCTCTCTTCCTCTCTCTTCTTTTTGTCTCTCCCACACTTACACAAAGCAGCACTACACACACATAAAATAGCACTTCACACCAAGATGAGTTTTCAAAGTCAATAACTAAATATTAAAATTTCTGATTAATGAACATTTTCTTTTTTTTATTTTTGTACTTTGTTTCGTTTCTTTAGCCTCAGTGGCTCACCAAATGTTTGTGGTCTGGGTGGTGACTCTACCATTGTGTGGGCCGAGTACAATCAAATGTTGTTGTTTTTTTAATTGAAGTTATTTTTAAGTTATTTTCTTGGAATTTTTTCACCATTTTCTTGTTTTTTCAGACGAATGCACTTTTCTTTAAATAACTGTATTGTCTGGCCTCACTTTTGTTTCATTCCTAGTGGAGACCATTTTTTATTAGGAAAATCTTTGCTAATAATTAGGCTAAACAGAGATAGATGGGATGTCTCCAGACACGAGGACACAATTTAGTTCATAACAAAACAAAAAATGAAACAAAGATTAACTTTTGACATGAAAGAGTTCGGGGAGAGGGGAGGGATTGACAGACTGTTGATAGAACGAATGCAGCGGGTCTAGAAACTACAAACTGGTTTGAGCTGGCTAAGAGTAAACAAAGAGAATTAATCTTCTGCAAGAGACAAATATTTTTCATATTTCAATTTTTTTTTACAGGTGAACATTTCAACCGAATTCATTTGAATGCATTACAGTGACTTGTTTGTTGTCGTTTGAAATAAGTACAAATTAATAAACATTTTGGTTCATGCTGTTGCACATACGTACTCGCGGTTCGAAGCTGGTCAAATTAGACAATGAGTATTTTTTAACAGTTGACGGTTTCACAGTTTTACAAAGCTTATACCAACTCAGTCTGTCTGTCTATATGTCTGTCTGGCCAAATGTTTGTACATGTAATTTCTCCGACATCCAATCTCGAATCAAGCTGACATTGTCCACAATTATTTCTTTTACCTGACAACACAATAATCAATTTTTAAAAATAACCAATTAGCTAATTAACTATTGGTAATTGATTATTCAGGTTGGCATCTCAAGCAAGGAAAAGAAATATTACTTGACTGAAGCTGAATTAGTCCCCTTTATATGAGTGAACACAAACATGATATAGAAACTATAGATAACTATACAAACTTCCATGTTCATAGTTTCTTCGCTAGCAAAGTGGTTACCGCGTTGGCTTGAGAAGCCTACTAAAGCTTTAGCCCAAAAGTTCGATTTCAGTTCGTTCACTTTTATAAACAAAAATACATTTAACAAGAGGTCATCCAGATACCCCGTTCTTTTTCCCCTACCCCTTTAAAACTGGTCCAGACAAGTTATAGGATTGAGAACGCGAAAAGCATGAAATTACGCTAAACAAAAACAATTAGTAAAAAAATATTTCTAATCGCACAGTTTTATTATTGTTAGTCTAGCCCTAACCCTAACTAATGTGATACACTTAATATAAGATTTGTTGGGGGGTTAATTTTTTTTAAAGTACCGTATTTTTTTTAATTTGCTTGTCAAACCATGGGGCCAAAAGGTCAAAAAGATTTTCACAAACTGTAGAAGGCCTTTGTCCTAAAGAGATCTACTCTCCGACATATACTGTACAGCAAACGTTTTTTGTAGTTAGTTATACACATTTTATTTGACATTTTATTCTGGAACCACAGAAACACTCACACATCACTAACTTTCCTGTCAACCACCTCACTTGTCATTTATCATTTTCTCTTCTACTAAACGCCTCATTTATTACTAACTCTCCTATCAATCGCCTTACTCACTCATCACTAACTCTCCTGTCAATCGCCTCACTCACTCATCACTAACTCTCCTATCAATCGCCTCACTCACTCATCACTAACTCTCGTGTCAATAGCCTCACTCACTCATCACTAACTCTCCTGTCAATCACCTCACTCATCACTAACTCTCCTGTCAATCACCTCACTCATCACTAACTCTCCTGTCAATCACCTCACTCATCACTAACTCTCCTGTCAATCACCTCACTCATCACTAACTCTCCTGTCAATCGCCTCACTCATCACCAACTCTCTTATCAAATGCCTCACTCACTCATCACTAACTCTCCTATCAATCGCCTCACTCACTCATCATGTGCTCAGTAAAATTCAGTAAAAAAAAAATGGGAACACAATATGAAGAAATGTGGTGGTTCTATGTCATAGAAACTCTAGAATAGAAAAGAGCTACATTCGGAGAGAGTTTTGAACTAAACACTGATATTATAATGAAAACTACTCTATTTAGTGAGACTAAAATGTCCCTACTCCCGCACCCCTCAAACCTGGCTTTGAAAACAGAGACAGTTAAAAAGGACTACAGTAGTTTTGCATTTTGGTGTTTGTTTTTAGCGACCCCCGAAATGGGAAAAGACGCTATTGGTTTTGTATGGCCTGTCCGTCCGTCTGTCCGTCCCGTTTAAATCTCAGAAACTAGAAGAGAAAATGGAAATCGAACATCATGATATTTTAGATCATTCAAAGTTCTGATGCAGCGGCTACTTTTTTCTTTTCAATGAAAAACTTCAGGGGAGGTAAGTCTTTTAAAAAGGTCACAGACGTCTTCATTAATAAATCAAGCTTCATTCATAGATTCGCCCACTGGTACAAAAAAAAATCTAATTCACAATGGGAAAAGTATCAATGGATCATTATAAAATAGATTTTTTATTTATTAACTAACTCATGGAATAGAATACTGATTCAAATGTTGTTTTAAAAAATAATTTTACTACGAACTTCATTTTAATTGAAAGTTTTTAAAAAACGAACTACTTTTATAGCGCGTAGTTTTGACAAATTCTCATTATAGGGGCCTTCACTTGACAGTCTAATGAAGACTAAATAGAGCCTAGATCTAGATATATTTATAATATATATATAATATAAATGTATTAATAATTTGAACAAAATTTTAATTATTAAGGCATTAACTTATCTTCTGACAGCTTAGGGGTGGAGATTTATTTATTATGTAAACAGTAGTATCACATTAAGGAATGAAACGGATACGAACAGCATAGTACACCTTTTACCCGGTAACATAACATAACATTGGTCTAGATCTAGTAACTTTAAGATTAAACGTGTAAATTCATACGAGTTCTAGTCTAGATATAATAGATTCTATATCAAGATTCTATATCTAGTTCTAGATCTAGACTTAGAAATATTTCTATATTATAAAGTAGAATGTAAGGTATATTTATGTATGTGATTCAGACATCAAAACCGCTTGACCAATCTTGAAAAAACTTGGCAGGAATGTTTCTTGGGTACCAACTTAGACCGAAGTGTATGTATTGTAGCCCTAAAACAAACTTAAGACCCCAAACAAAAATTAAGTTGTCCGACTCTATTAAAGCTATAGTTTTTATGGATCTAGGCCATGGTTAACAATGTTGACATGAGAAAGATCGAAAGGATTTAGACCTAGATCTAATTTTAAGAAATACACTTTGCGCAGATAGTTTTTTACTTTGACACATGAAAATACAAAAGAAGATCCATTGATTTCATTATATAATAAAATTAACCTTCAATTTTGTGTTTCAAAAGCATTTTTTACATAAATTAGTTCCTGACATATGTGACTACAGATTTCCTGGCGAACATTCTTTCATTAGACAATACCGTAATGAATCGCGTACTAAAAATTAATTCGTTTAATTGTTTACTTTATAATCCCATCCCTAGATCTAAAACTCTTCTCTTCGCACAGATAGTTTTATACTTTAACACATGAACATACTAGTTATAGTCCTTTTTTTATATTTTGATCAAGTAAACATTCAAATTTGGTTTTCTAAAACATTTTTAAGAGACTACTGTTATATTATCACTATACACACTAACAATACTGATGTTTAAAAGTTACACTCCATTTTTATTAACGTGAAAATAAGGAGAGACCAACCAGCAGAGACTAATACACAGTGAATACACACTACTGACACACGTAAGAGTAAACCGTGAACACGTGAACATAATGAACAGTAGAACAAGGGAGACTACATGAAAACAAACAAACACACACACAACATACATAAACATAAATACACATATAAATGTAACATCCTCCGGTGTTTGAGGTTAGTCATATACATAATCACTAGTTCTTGTGGATTTGACCACTCGGCCTGACCTAGTTGTATAGGTTGTCGATCTGTGAGACCCGTCTTCTATATGGCTCTCAGGTCTCTGAGCATTAGGCCTACTTTCATCTGTGCTGGGTGCATCCACAGGTGCGGGGTTGTCGGGCTCGGTCGTACCTGTTGGTGTAGGCGCATTCGTTTCAGCAGGCAGTAGGATTCTTCGTAAGTGAAGTTTATTTCGGCGATAAACTCCTCCGCCCGATTCAACTTCATACGACCGTTGTTGTAACTGACGAGTTGTAACTCCCTTTTGCCAACGCTCATGGTTACGCGACCTTGACTTTAGTCTCACCTCTTCACCCTTAGCAAGGGGAGGTAAATCTTTAGCGTAAGAGTTGTAGTAAATCGCTGATCTCCTCTGGTTTTCTTTCAGTGCTTTTCTATGTTTCTGAGGATCCAGAACTTGAGGTTTCAACAGGCTTTTAGCTATAGGCAGCAAGGTTCTGATTCTTCTGTTAAAGAATGCCTGTGATGGGCTAGTACCAGTTTTATTCGGGGTGCTTCTATGATTAAGTAAAGCCATGAACTGATCTTTATTTTTAAGAAATAATGTCTTTACAGTTTTCACGGCTGATTCAGCTTTCCCATTTGATGTGGGATAGTGAGGACTGCTTGTCAAATGGTTGAAACTCCAATCGTTGGCGAATTTTGCGAAGCTGTCCGAAGATAGCTGAGGTCCATTGTCAGAGACCACTGTGGATGGGATGCCATATCTAGCGAAATGGGCTTTAAGTTTTCTTATGACAGTTTCTGAACTAGTGTTCTCTAGACGATCAACTTCGCAGAAGTTACTGTAGTAGTCCACACACACAAGATAGTCTTTGCCGTCAAGTGTGAATAGATCAACACCAACCCTTTCCCAGGGGTGTGTGGGAGCTTCATGATTCATTAAAGTCTTTTTCTGTTGATTGGGTTGAAAATCTTGACATATTTCACAAGTTGAAAGATAATGCTTTATAACACCGGTCATTCCTGGCCAGAATAAACTCTCACGAGCTCTTTTTAGACATCCTTCAATGCCTGAGTGTGTAGAATGAACTTCTCTTTTCATTTCTAATCGTAGTGACTTGGGCACTACTACTCTTTCACCTTTGAATATAAGCCCCTCTTGAACTGACATTTCGTCTCTGAAATTATAATAAGGCGTTAGCTGATATGGTAGAAGATGCTTGCCTTCTGGCCAACCTTGATTAATTGTGATTAGAAGTTTTTGAAGCGTCCTATCTTTCTCGGTTTCTTCCTTTAGTTTCTGTGGTCTTTCTTCCCCAATTGCTAGAAAACTGGCCATATTTATGAGCTCAAACTCCCCTTGACTGTTTGCTGATGACTTGATTTGAGCTCTTGAAAGTGCATCGGCAAGATACATTTCTTTTCCATTTTATAAATTACAGTTATGTCATAGTTTTGTATGCTCAACATCATTCCCTGCAATCTTCGAGGAGCAGCTGAGAGAGGTTTAGCCATTATTGCTTCAAGAGGTTTGTGGTCACTTTCAATGGTTATATGTCGACCAAACGTGTATTGGTGGAGCTTATCCAGTGCAAATACAATTGCTAGCATTTCTTTCTCGATCTGTGCGTATCTAGTTTCAGTATCAGTCAAAGATCGACTTGCGTAAGCTATGGGCTTACTTTCCTGCATTTAGACAGCGCCAAGACCATTTTGGCTGGAATCACACTGTATGGTCAATTCTTTAAGTGGATTGTAGAATGCTAGCATAGGAGCTTGAGTCACCATAGATTGTATGTCACAGAATGCACTGTCATGTTTTCTCGACCATGACCAAGGGATATCTGTATGAAGTAGCTGCCGAATTGGTTCAATGACGTCGGATAGTTTGGGTAGGAATTTAGCAAGATAGTTCACAAACTCACAAAAGCGCCGAACTTCCTCAACGTTTGTTGGTTTGTTCATTTCTTTAACAGCCTTTACCTTTTCAGGATCAATCTTTAAACCATCACTTGTAATTAGATGTCCCAGAAATGTAATTTCTTTCATTTTAATCTCAGCTTTTTCTTTGTTCAGTTTAATTCCCACAGAGCGACATCTTTCAAATAATGCTGTAATATTCTTGTCATGGTAATGGGAAGTTGTTTCCCATGTGTCTCCGGAATCATAAACTATAATATCATCAGCTACACCAATCACACCTTCAAGACCTTCAAGAGCAGCATTTAAATGTTTCTGAAACAGTTCTGAGCTCACAGATGTTCCAAAAGGTAATCTTCTCCACTTGTAATGTCCAAAGGGTGTCTGAAAAGTTGTTAGCAAACTCGATGCTTCATCCAGATGCACATGCCAATATGCATTTGCAAGGTCCAGTTTTGAAAACACTTTTACATTCGATAATCTAGGAAGCAAGTCTTCCATTACTGGAAGGGGAAAACGTTCTATTTTAAGTGCCTTGTTGAGAGGACGAGGATCTAAACAGATACGGAGTTTTCCAGATTTTTTAGTTGCAATCACCATTCGACTGGCCCAGCCAGTAGGTTTATCAACAGGCTCAATGATTCCTTTTTCTCTTAGCAGTTCTATCTCAAACTGTACTTTAGTCAGCATAGCTAAAGGTACACGACCAGATGGACAAGTAACTGGTGTTATGTCAGGATTCACTTCTAAGTGTACAACACCAGGTAATTCACCCTGCTGATCATCAAATACATCAGAGAACTGTTCAAATATTTTTGTCCATAACCTTGGCAGAGGCTTATCAACACTTTCAACCTTGTCAACACTTTCAAAAGTATGATAGTTAATTGTAATTAGTCCCATTTTTTCTGACGTTTTCTTCCCTTACAATGGAGTTAAATCATCTCTCACAACCACGAAATCAACACGATATCTCTTGTCGGTCCTTGGATTTTGTACTACGAGTTGTACCTTTCCAATAAGTATGAGTGTGCTACCGTCATACACACGTAGCTTGTTTTGAGTGGGACAGATTTGTGCAGATTTAATAAGCTTCTTAGGGATGACATTGACAATCTTCTCAACAGCTATGATGTGGTGAGGCATCAGATGTAGGCCTACCTGTCTCTAGTACCTGTAGTTGCAAGTCAGCAGCTTCATTTGCCTTGCAGATTTCCATACAAGTCTTGAGTGTTGTTTTATGTTCTTGTAAGAGTTCTTTCTTTGTTCTTGTGTCTCTGATGCCAACCACCATTCGGTCCCTTATTAATGACTCTTCCATGTGGTCACAAAGTTGCAGGTTTTAGCGAGTGTGCGTAGAGCTAGTAGGTAATCCTCTACGGTTTCTTGTGGCTTCTGCTGTCTGTTGTTGAAAACATATCTTTCATAAGTTTCATTTTTTAAACCAATGAAGTGTTCATCAAATGCACATATTATGTCTTGAACATTGTGCTTTGGTTTAAAGGTGATACTGTTGTATACTGCCAACGCCTCTGGGCCGATAGTGAGCAAGAACAGTGCTTTGGCATACTCTTCATCTATATCGTTTATTCTCTCGATAGTGCAATAGTTCAGCCACATTTGCTTGAAAAGCTTCCATTCCTCACACCCTTTCTTCACATTTAAAGGAGGTGGAGGGTTAATTCTTGGTTTAAAGTTAGTTTTACTAACAGTTTCCATTTTAGAACTTTTAGAAAGCTGCCACCATGTTATATTATCACTATACACACTAACAATACTGATGTTTAAAAGTTACACTCCATTTTTATTAACGTGAAAATAAGGAGAGACCAACCAGCAGAGACTAATACACAGTGAATACACACTACTGACACACTTAAGAGTAAACCGTTAACACGTGAACACACTGAACAGTAGAACAAGGGAGACTACATGAAAACAAACAAACACACACACAACATACATAAACATAAATACACATATAAATGTAACAACTACATTCGTTTACGAAAGCTGCGAAGCCGAGTTGAGATAGGCCTAGATCTATATTCATTCATGAATCGCGTACTAAACATTTTTTCGTTTAATTGTTCACTCTATACCATTCATTTAACAAAGCTATCGCTCTTTTCGTTTTTAATAGATATGGATATATCGGCTTCGGGTAAGCCCATTTTCGCAAAACTAATTATATTATCGTAGCGAACGAGAAAAAACTTGAAAGGATCATTAGCTAACTTTAACATACATCTAAATCCTTTCCACTAGATTAGTAAACACAAACTTAGACCCGCAGGCCGCGGGTAATGTCAGGCTGGTATAATATAAATGTATTAGATCTAGATCTAGACTTAGATCTAGATATAGACTTAAATCTAACTCTAGATCTAGAATTAGATCTATTTCTAGATCTAGACTTAGATCTTGAATCTAGATATTTAGATCTAAAACTAGGTCTAGATCTAGTTTGTAAGACGAATGACAATGAAGAATTAATTTTTATTTGCGAGGGGAAAGTCTTGCTTTTCAAGTCGTTTGTATGCATCTGTACTCTGTAACTACCTCACTACCTAAAGTGCTAAAGTAGGTCAAGAATTATTTTTTTCGTGTTGCCAATTTATTTAATTTTGTAAGAAGAATACGTCTTTTTAGTTTCTCTTTATTACAATGTAACATGTTCTTCATTTTGTATGTATGGATCAGGTTTATAATTATTATTTAAAAAATATAAGTGTACGCTAAATGAATATATGAACATGCTGTGGCTGAGGGGTAAAGCACTTGGAACCTGAATCCCGTGTTCGAATGCTGGTGAAGACTCTGGGTGGACCACTTCAGGAGTTGATTTTGAGTTAGTGTTTCCAAACAAACTGTCTTTGTAACTTCGTTTGTTTGTTTTAGAAAAACTTTGTTTTGGAAAATTTAAAGAAAATCAAAATTCTTTTTTTTTATATCTTGTCGCTTTCCAAACCTTTTATCAAACTTAAATTATCTTTTATTAAAAAAACAACAACATTATAACTCAATTTCGGCAATCTCAAAAGTAATTGAAACTGCACGTTTGTAAGTGTGACATCCAACTAGTTCACTCTCAAAAGTAATTGAAACTGCACGTATGTAAGTGTGACAGTTCACGTTACAAGATTACCTTCCTTCAGCTTCCCTCCCCAGACATCGCCGCCTTGTGTGTGTGTGTTTTTTTAACTTGTTTGACAGTAGATTTAAAATATCCATAAAACCTCCTTTAAAAAATAAAAATCCTTGACCTTGCCCCCAAGCCTGAGAACAGCAAAACAAAAATCAAACTTACAAACTGAAAAAAAAGTTAACGGAACAAAACCAAATCGGTCTATTGAGTCTCTTAAAAGACATTAAACTCTCTGTCTACCTTGTCTGCTCAGAGTAACGAGGCTTTACCACAACAAGCTCTGAGTTGATCTTTTGAAACTAAGTTCCTGTCAGTTGAGTAGCGCTGACCCGGAAGTGATACTACAATTCATCTCTAACTTTTTTTTTCAATTAATTAGGCAGAAAATTAAGATTAATATCTAGAAAAAAGAAATGCATAGAAAGTGCGAAGGTCAATACAAAAGCAAGATTAACATAAATCTAAACAAACATACATCTATATATACTTATAAGAATTGATTTAAACATAGATCTAAACATAGATCTAAACATTGATCTAAACATTGATCTACAGGACTGGGCTACCGTTATTAGGTAAATAAATACAATTCTATATTTCCCAGTGTAGGCTCTAGGATCTGTGACGCTCCTGGACAAAGTTTTATAAAGAATGCCTTCCCTTTGTTTAGTGTCTTACAGTGTCGTCAAGCAACTAGAAAGTATTTCTAGAAGAACCAATAAAATTCTACTGCACAAAACACGGTTCTTTTTTTTTTTTTTACAATATTAAATATTTTTAGCGTCCCCCGAAAGGGGAAAAGAGCTATTACTTTTGTGTGGTCTGTCTGTCCGTCCGTCCAGATCTCAGAAACTAGAAGATAAAATGAAAATCGGACATCATGATATTTTAGATCATTCAAAGTTCTGATACAACGGCTTTTTTTTCTTTTCCGAAAGTAAACCATTTAATTTTAAAAATTATCTATGGAAGCAGATTTTTTCAAAAATAAATAGGCCTACAGCACTTTTATATGAATAACTTCAGGGGAGGTATTTTTTTTTCAAAAAGGTCACAGACTTCTTCATTAATAACTCAAGCTTCATTCATAGATTCGGGCATTGGTACAATAAATTTGCATCAAAGGTCACAATGGCAAAAGTATTAATGTATTATTATAAAATATATTTTCCATTTATTAATTAACTCAGGAATGAAAGAATGATTGAAATGTTGTTTTTTAAAAATAATTTTGATACGAACTTCTCTTTAGTTGTAAGTTTAAACAAAAAACGAACTACTTTTATAGCGCGCAGTTTTAACATATCCTCATTATACACCTGACAGTCTAAATAAGACTAACAGAGCCCAGATCTAGATATAATGTTTATGTTATAAATGTATTCATATTTTGAATACAATTTTAATTATTAAGGTAATATCTTATCTTCTGACAGCTTAGGTGCGAAGATTTATTTATTCTTCTTCGTTCTCATTTTATATGTCGGAGGGTTCAGATCAGTAATCCTTTATCTGAGATGAACTGCGCAGTGGTTTCCAGTTAAGGCAGTTCTCCATATTGTTTTTATTCTATAGGTATTATTAGGAAGCAGATTTATTTATTATGTAAACAGTAGTATCACAATTAGAATGGATGTATACGAACAGCCTAGATCTAGTACACCATTACTAACAACATTACCCGGTACTAAAAGGCAACTATTTCTGATCATAACATTGGCTTAGGTCTAGTAATTTTAAGATTAAACGTGTAAAGTCACACGAATTCTAGTCTAGATCTAGATTCTATATCAATATTCTAGATCTAGTTCTAGACCTAGCCAGATCTAGTTCTAGATCTAGATCTCTAGAAATAGATCTAGACTGGTCTTAGATCTAGATCTAGAACTAGTTTGTATGACAAATGGAAAGGGGGGGGGGGGGATATTATGGTTTTTTTTTTTGCAAGGGGAAAAGTCACCAACTCATTTCTAGCTCACTACCTAAAGCAGGTCAAAAATATTTTTTTTCCTGTTGCCAATTTATCTAATTTTGTAAGAAGAAAAATCTTTTTAGTTTCTCTTTATTACATGTAACATTTTATGAATGTATGGATATGATTAAAAATTATTATTTAAAAAAATATAAGTGTTGCAAAATGAATATATGAAGGTGCGGTGGCTGAATGGTAAAGTGCTTGACTTCCGAACTTGTGTCCTGGGTTCGAATTCCGGTGAAGACTGGGATTTTTTTATTCGGGATCTTCAGGGCGCCTCTGAGTCCACCCAGCTCTAATGGGTACCTGAGATTAGTTGGGTAAAGTAAAGGTGTTAGGTCGTTACGATGGCCACATGAAAGCCTCGTTAACCGTGGGCCATAGCAACAGATGACCTCTACATAATCTGCCCCATAGATTACTAGGTCTGAAAGGGGAACTTGACTTACTGAATATATAAAAAAACAACAACTTGTAATTGAAAAAGTACTTATGTTTGATAAAAATTCAATTTGAAAGATTTAAACTTTAAAAGAGAAAAAGTAATTTAATTTTATTATTATTATTTTAGTGCACATTGATTTTTAAATGTTATTACTTTCAACGATCAAAATATGACTATGGCTTGAATATTCCTGGTCCATTGGTGAATTCGATGGGGACCGCTTCTGAGTTTGTGTGATAACACAATGTCTCTTTGTAATCTTGTTATAAACTTGATTTGTAAGTAGATGGATGATGGATGAAGTAGATGGATGATGGATGAAGTAGATGGATGAATACACATAAAATCGTTTCTTTAAAAGAGAATATCATTACGTCCAACACGAAGCCATGTGTTAATCTAGTCATGCATCCAAATTAGAGACTTAAAACTCTGCTAAGTTTTGGTTTACGTGGCTGATTCAGGCAACCCATTCCATGCTCTAATGGCACTTGGGAAGCACTGCTAAATTCAGCAGTGAATACTGTAAAATCGTAAAATTTAACAATGAATAATGTAAAATCGTAAAATTCAGCAGTGAATACTGTAAACTCTTTAATTTCAGCAGTGATTACACTAAAATCTTAAAATTCAGCAGTGATTACTGTAAAATCTTAAAATTCAGCAGGCAGTAAATACTGACTGAAAAATTTTAGATTTATCAAGAGGCTACTGTAAAATCTTAGATTATCTAAGGATAATGTAAATTAATTAACTCTGATGTGTAAGCTAGAAAAAAATTAGATTCCGCCTTGGTTAATATAAAAACCTTAGATTCAGTAGTGGATACTATGAATTTAAAAATGTTGCGGAGATATCTAAAAATCCTTAAATTCTACACGAGACGTAAATCTCTTCTCTTTTAAAGTAACGTCTGTAATCTCTATTAGATAACGTCTGTAAACTCTATAAGATAAGATATTGTAAAATCTAAGATTCTGTAATTGGTACTTTGTTGGTTTTAAATTGCCCTAATCCACTAGGAACAAAGGTCTCTCCCGTTCCACTAGTGGAGGGAAAACAAAACACACACGCTCAAGTTTTCTTGTAATATTGCTCCGGAAGACGAAGTGGTGTGTCACGTGATTTCTTTACACTCGGAAAATCTCGCGAGATCATGTTTGTTCATTTTCATCGTGTGATGACTTTTATGAGATTTGAGGAGAGGGTAGAGGCAAAGGTGGGGGGGGGGGGGGGGGGGCGGTGGAATACAGTAACGATCATAATTTTTTTTTTTTATATTTATTTTTGGTTTGTTTGATTTCTGTAGGCCACCATTCAGCCACTTTTTCGTTGGAACTGAAACCAAAGTTAAACAAGAACAAAAAAAACTGTGTGATAAAAATATTTTTGAAAAATGTTCTACTCTCTATCTGACATTGACTACGTGTTAAGTGTCTTTTAGGGCTTGAAATTAGATATCGACTTTGAGAGCTGTCACTGGGACTTGAACCAACCAATCTTATTTTAGAAACATCTTTGAAATCAATATAATCCTTATTGATTGGATGACAATAAATCTAAATCCAGTGGGGGATGCTGGGATACTTGAATTAGTAGTTATAATTAATGGGCTAATGTGTGTTTTCGAATGGTGATCATAATTGCCTGACCCATTGACAGTAATAATGTAAACAAGTATAAAAGAGTATATATTTTGTTTAAACTATATCGATAAGTTTTCTTTTTTTTTTCCTAAAAGGTAATTGTCTTAAGGGAGGTAAGTTCTCTTATTAGATCATTCTAGAAAGGGAGACAACTCAAAAAATCTGTGATAAACACAGTTGCACTTCCTGGTAGCATTATTCAGCGAATTATCGAGAGACTAGTTACTAATTACGCTTGTGTTGTCTGTTTGACATGTTCTTTTAAGCTTCTAATAAAAAACAAAAGAATTTAAAAAAAATGGAAAGATGAAACTAGAAACGGTTGATGTACTATAAGTTGTACTTGTGTATGGGAGGGGGGAGGAGTGGAGTCTTCAACGACTTGTAGAAACCAAACGTCGATGAATCTCCAAAGTAGCGCCTGATAGTTGGTTCAGAAATTAAACAGCTGTTAGGATAGGCGCATGTCATTGTTTCTCAATTTCTGTTGTCATCTGATATTGTTGTCATTTGATGCTGTTGTCATTTATATTGTTGTCATTTGATATTGTTATCTTTTGATCTGTTGTCATTTGGTATTGTTATTTTTTATTTCGTTGTCATTTTATATTGTTGTTATTTGACATTCTTGTCATTTTATAATAATAATAATAGTAATAATCCTTTTTATCCATAAGGAAATTTGTCTTATAATTTGTTATTTTACACCAAACAAATTTGAAAGCACAAATTGCTTGTCGCTACAAAAAAAAAAAAAGAAACTGAAAGAAACTTGCAATGAACTTTTAGTTCCAGAACTATAAAATTCCAGCAAAAGTTCCTTGACGTTTTTATGCTTAGTATTTCTTATTATTCTAACAGTATAGTTTTCTTTTTTTTTAAACATAGTCACATCACGCCAATGACAAAAACCTATGACTTATGAGATCACATCGAGATAGGACGTAAAGGAAAACGTCCACTGATAATAACCTTAAGAAGATGGCCCATGATTATAACGTCAAGAAGGTGGCCGATGATTATAACGTCAAGAAGATGGCCCATGATTATAACGTCAAGAAGATGGCCCATGATTATAACGTCAAGAAGATGGCCCATGATTATAACGTCATGAAAATGGCCCATGATTATAGCCTCATCAAGATGGCCCATTGATTATAACTTCAAGAAAGATTATGTCTTTAACAAAGATGGTCTCTGTCATCTAATGGACAATGGCCGCCTGGATATGCGCTCTAGGAAGAAGGTTCTTCTCAAAGAAGATGACTAATATGACCTGAAAAACGAAGGCCCATATAACCTCAAGAAAATGACCCATGACCATGACCTCAAGAAAGATGACACTAGCCGTAAATCAACCTTATAAACGCTACAACGGAGCTCCATTTAATATAATGTATAGGCTTTAGAGAAAAGTCTAGACACATGCACAGAACTTAGTTCTTTTCTCTTGAGATGAAAGCAACAAACTCCAATGATGGTAAGAAGAAGAAGGATTCCACTCGACACTCTCGCCATGTTCTTTCAATATCTTAGTGAACTGGCCATTGGCCCAAGATAGAAGGAGGTGGGTGAGGGAGTCCACTATTTATCTTGCTCAAGACAGGACAAGTGAAACTACGCTAGAAACTCAAGATTGGAAGAAGACGCAAGATTTACTGCTCGCCTATTGAAGTCGGTCATTGATCTAGACTCTAGGTAAATCTTCTATCTTAAAGAACACTTTTTTTTTTGACTTCAAATAAACTTGCCGCGCTTTTCTTCTTCAAGAGTTCTTCCTCGCATAAGTGTCAACAGTCACATTTCTGAAGGACATGAGAGAAGAGGGAACTCATCAGAGAGGAGGGAGACAATGTGACGTAGGTGCTAACAGAGAGGAGAGAGATAATGTGACGTAACTGAGAGGAGGAGAGAAAATGTGACGTAGGTGCTAACAGAGAGGAACGGAGATAGTGTGACGTAGTTGCTAACAGAGAGGAGAGAGATAGTGACGTAGGTGCTAACAGAGAAGAGGGGAGATAATGTGACGTAGGTGCTAACAGATAAGAGGGGAGCTAATGTGACGTAGGTGCTAAAAGAGAAGAGAGGAGATAATGTGACGTAGGTGCTAACAGAGAAGAGGGGGGATAATGTGACGTAGGTGCTAACAGAGAGGAGAGAGATAGTGACGTAGGTGCTAACAGAGAGGAGGAGAGATAATGTGACGTAGGTGCTAATAGAGAGGAGAGAGATAATGTGACGTAGGTGCTAACAGAGAGGAGGAGAGATAATGTGACGTAGGTGCTAATAGAGAGGAGGAGAGATAATGTGACGTAACAGAGAGAGGAGAGATAATGTAACGTAGGTGCTAACAGAGAAGAGAGAGATAATGTGACGTAGGTGCTAACAGAGATGAGAGAGATAGTGATGTAGGTGCTAACAGAGAGGAAAGAGATAATGTGACGTAGGTGCTAACAGAGAGGAGGAGAGATAATGTGACGTAGGTGCTAACAGTGAGGAGGAGAGATAATGTGACATAGGTGCTAACAGAGAGGAGAGAGATAATGTGACGTAGGTGCTAATAGAGAGGAGGAGAGATAATGTGACGTAACAGAAAGGAGAGAGATAATGTGACGTAGGTGCTAACAGAGAAAAGAGAGATAATGTGACGTAGGTGCTAACAGAGAAGAGAGGGAGATAATGTGACGTAGGTGCTAACAGAGAGGAGAGAGATAGTGACGTAGGTGCTAACAGAGAGGAGAGAGATAATGTGACATAGGTGCTAACAGATAGGAGGAGAGATAATGTGACATAGGTGCTAACAGTGAGGAGGAGTGATAATGTGACGTAGGTGCTAACAGAGAGGAGGAGAGATAATGTGACATAGGTGCTAACAGAGAGGAGAGAGATAATGTGACGTAGGTGCTAATAGAGAGGAGGAGAGATAATGTGACGTAACAGAGAGGAGAGAGATAATGTGACGTAGGTGCTAACAGAGAAGAGGGGAGATAATGTGACGTAGGTGCTAACAGAGAAGAGAAGAGATAATGTGACGTAGGTGCTAACAGAGAAGAGGGGAGATAATGTGACGTAGGTGCTAACAGAGAGGAGGGACATAATGTTACGTAGGTGCTAACAGAGAGGAGGGCAGATAATGTGACGTAGGTGTTAACAGAGAGGAGGGGAGATAATGTGACGTAACAGAGAGGAGGGGAGATAATGTGACGTAATTACTAACAGAGATAAGGGAGATAATGTGACGTAGGTACTAACAAACATAGAGGAGGGACATAATGTGACGTAGGTACTAACAGAGAGAAGGGGAGATTATAAGGCAAATAACTATCAGATGAAAATAAAAGAATATTTCTTTCCTCACAAAAATCAATGTCATGACTGGAGGTTGTGAACATGTTTTGGTCTACCATGTAAGGTTACGAAACGTTTGCTTGTTACAAATGTTAGCAAGTTTAGTTCGAAAATTAATACACAAATTGTCGACAGATAGTAGAAGAGAGATTCTAATTAACTATAAAAACTTTTGCGACGTTTAAACATTCTGTGGTAATAATTAAAATCAAAACTTAATATCTATCTTGATTTGAATATATCAACTTACATCGGGTATGAGAGCAATGTTCATTATGAATTTTACAGCACAGTGGTTCTCAGACGAATCCATACTGATACAGGTGCAGCTTATTGTCCACAAATGAGGAACTGAAACCAATGTTTGAACAAGGAGACCCACAATTTCTGGTGACAAAAACAGATTCTATATCCTTTATTCCTGCATTATAAGTCATTGTCCAGAAGTTGTGGACTCCATTATGAGTCATTGTCCAGAAGTTGTAGACTGCATTATGAGTCATTGTCCAGAAGTTGTGGACTGCATTATGAGTCATTGTCCAGAAGTTGTGGACTGCATTGCCGTCTTTTTATTTGGTATCACGTGAATTCATTGCTGTAAAGACTTACTAACTTAAATTCTCCGGCGTTGTTCGGCGCATTGAGCGCAGTTTCCATAAAGATCTGTCACTGGAAGTGTCTGAAGCCTCCTCCCACCCGGTGTCCACTGCTCTGATTTCCTATGGCGCCAAGTTATAAAAGCACCTCCATGCTTGCGCTTTCCTCGTATTGGCCTCCATGTCAATGCAGCTCTTGGTATGCGTAGTTCATTCTGTCAAAGGATATGTCCTGCAACCCTCATGCGACACTCGGTCGAGTCTCAGTTCAGCATAAGATGTCTTTGTTTGATGTCCGATCTCTGTAGCTAACTCCTACAGTTCGTATTAACCATTATAGCTAAGCCACTTTTGTCTTTTGTCGACTTTGGCAGATGACTTCCATATCTCGCATGCTTAGTTGGGACTGTAGGGAGGATGACTGTGTCAAGTAGGTCTCAAGATTTAAAGCATGGCTTGCCCAAGACAGACAGACATAGATAGATAGATAGATAGATAGATAGATAGATAGATAGATAGATAGATAGATAGATAGATAGATAGATAGATAGATAGATAGAAATACAGACAGACAGACAGATAGATAGATAGATAGATAGATAGATAGATAGATAGATAGATAGATAGATTATGATCCTAGCTCAAGTGTATTGTTAAAAGACTATTTAAAGAAGAGATTGTGACAGAAAAACAAAACTGTTGGTATCTGTGTTCGAAGGTTGTTCCTAGATATGTGAACTTATCCATCTCTTCATGTTCTGACTCGCCAAGTCTGACGGGGGCATCCTTTGCCTTATATCCCACTCGCACAATTTTAGTCTTATCCATGTTTATGAGGTGGCCAATTTTGGGTGCCTCTCTATCTAGAGTCTCCGTCATTTCTTGTATTCATTTACTTGTAGACCAGAGTAGTGCAACGTCGTCAGCAAAGTCCGTCATGCCGTAAAGAACCTCATCACAAATAAAAAGAAACGGCCAGAAATGTGTGCTCCTTGAAATGTGTGCTCCTTGAAATGTGTGCTCCTTGAAATTTGTGGTTGCTACTTACAAACATTGAACTGGACAGAAATACTCATCAAATATATTTTTAAAATGTCACAAAAGTTATAATTTGATCAGACAGTTCTTAAGATTTTTTTAAAACATGTATAACTTATATACGTAGCTTTAGAGTTTATTTAGCTTTTTCACTCAGGAACCCATGAGCAAGTTTTGACTTTATAAAGGGGTACCCGGATCAAGTTTGAGAATCACTGTTCTAACGCATCATGCATTATTGTAGTTTCTGCAAAATATAAGCAAACAATATTTTTGAGTATTTCTAGCATTACAAAGAGTGTGCATGCTGTTTTTACACTTATGTCTGCGACAAAAGCAAACTGTATACAATCCCAGACAAATAGAGCTCTATTATTGGCTGGAGAACAATGTTCAAATTTCATATAAAGCTCAAGTGCCGTGTTTGTTTGTTTCGGAGGTTCCTTCAGATTTGAAGATTATTACACCCTAGCCCAAACATCCTGCAGGATTGAGGAGAAAAGCGGCAGCAGGGTTCGAACCCAGGCCAGTGGAGAAGTCAGTCAAGAGCACATGCATCATGACCTGGCATTTATTGAACATGTTATCCTGAGCTCAAAGCATTTTAAAAAAAACTATAGAACGCTATGTCATAAATTTATAAGCAATTAAGTTCTAAACTCAATGTCATAAAAGATTTTTTGTTTAATTAACAATGTCAACAAATTCAAGACCAAGGAAAAAAATATGTCATCCAAATAAACTTGGCACGCTTTTCTTCTTTAAATGATAATGTTTAGACAATATTAAAATTGGTTTATCCAGCATTAGATTTATAGCAAGTATCAATATTAAATCATATAAATGTTATGTCAAAGTAAAGCAAATATCAGGCATGTATACAGATAAACAAAACCTGTAAACCAATGATAAGATATTGTCTTCAGTGACATCATTGGTCGTGGTTTTAATCAAGCTGTGATCCAGATCCTTAGGACAGCCACAAATGTAAGGGACACAGTCAACATGGACGAGAAGGACGCTCTAGATGTTGAACTTTCACCTTCAGCCGGTGTAACTACAAAAAGAATACCATTGTTTTCTATTACTCGGACCAAATTGACATTATTCAATTATTTGTCTAATTAGTTTAATAGTAATAGAAATATTAAGATAGTTCCATTTCGAAGCTATTGTGAATAAACTCCTATTTAATTATTAATTCACTTCGTCAACTCACATCCAAATAGCAATCTAAAGACGTCAACAATTAAAGCCCATCAGTCAACACAATAACAGTGCTGGTTTGGGGACCAAGCTAAATTACTATCACAGATCCAGTTTTGTTCCTTTTGGAGATTGAACATTCTAATGGTACACGTTACATTTGTTAAGCTTATGTCAAATATAAAATATATATCCATTTCAAGGGAAGCCTATCGTGAAATTCTCCGCCATTAGATCTATCCTAGAGCCACTGTGGCTGAGCGATAAAGTGCTTGGCTTCCAAACGGGGGGCCCCGGGTTCGAATCCTGGTGAAGACTTGGATTTTTAATTTCGGGATCTTTGGCGCCTCTGAGTTCACCCAGCTCTAATGGATACCTGACATTAGTTGGGGAAAAGTAAAGGCGGTTGGTCGTTGTGCTGGCTACATGACACCCTCGTTAACCGTCAGCCACAGAAACAAGGTCTGAAGGCCTGAAAGGGGAACGTTTTTTTTAGATCTCTCTTCCAATGACTCGCCATATTGTTTCCTATAAGTGATAATTATTTGTTTTCTGAGTAAAAGGCATCTGTGAATTTTTTTTTAAAGACATCATGTCTGACACACTTACGGTGTTCTATCTCTTCAGCAGCCAGCTGTAGGCTATGCAGACGTTCCTTGTCCTTGGCAGACCCTGGGTCACATGTCAGCATGGCTAGACAGTCGTAAAGTCTTTGGGCACTTCGTCTGGTAGTGGACATGCAACAGACAAAAACATGAGAGAGTCATCTGAGATACATTCGTTTCTGTCATTGTCAATCTGTCAAGGAGATTCAGTTTAGGGGCGCTAATCTCAGCGAAGAATAAAAGTCCACCTAGCATTAGGATATCTCTCAGTTCACCCAGCAGCAAGACGCCTTATAGTCTACTTGGCACTAGGACGTATCTAGCTTAAGACAGCACTAGGACGTATCTAGGTCCATCAAGCACTAGGACGTCTCTAGGCCCAGCCAGCACTAGGACGTCTCTGGGTCCACCCTACACTAGGACTTCTCTAGGTCCAGCCAGCATTAGGATGTCTCTAGGTCCAGCTAGCACTAAAACGTCTCTAAGTCCACCCAGCACTAGGACGTCTCTGTGTACAGCCAGCACAAAGACGTCTCTAGGTCCAGCCAGCACTAAGATGGCTCTGTGTCCAGCCAGCAGTAGGACGTCTCTTGGTCCAGCCAGTACTAGGACGTCTCTGGGTCCAGCCAGCAGTAGGACGTCTCTTTGTCCAGTCAGCACAAGGACGTCTATAGGTCCAGCCAGCACTAAGACATCTCTGGTTTCAGCCAGCACTAAGACATCTCTGGGTCCAGCCAGCAGTAGGACGTCTCTTGGTCCAGCCAGCACAAGGACGTCTATAGGTCCAGCCAGCACAAGGACGTCTATAGGTCCAGCCAGCACTAAAACATCTCTTGGTCCAGCCAGCACTAAGACATCTCTGGGTCCAGCCAGCACTAAGACATCTCTGGGTCCAGCCAGCACTAGGACATCTCTTCGTCCAGTCAGCACAAGGACGTCTCTAGGTCCACCAGCACTAAGACGTCTCTGGGTCCAGCCAGCACTAGGACGTCTCTGGATCTTTTTGTTTTGTTGAATTTAAATTTTCTTTCTCTCATTAACCTGAAAGATGACATTTTTCTCAATTATATTCATCAGCTCGCTTTGTCTACGTCGACTTTAACCAAATATGTAGGTCACAAATAGGTCTGAGTAGTGACGTAAAGCATAGCACAATCATTCTTTGATCTTAGGTTTTATCTTCCGATTACTAAGGAAAAACAAACATATAGGCACACACCACTCCACAGCGTGATTCACATATGGTCATCTGGTCAGTGAGGAAGTCACACTAGATTCTAGTGCGATATTTTACACCATCAACTGGTGTAAACATTTTCAAGTCGAAAAGAAGTAAGAATATTTTAATTGGCAATTCTTAGTAAATATGTATGTATGTGTGTGTGTGTTTGATTGCTTTACTTTGAAGTCAACTGACATACTGTCGTGACAGGGGGGGGGGGGGCTATATATGGAGTGTATAGAATATTAGTTCCCGTTTGATCGTGACATCAAATTCTAACTTCTAATTTACTCAATGTTTTTATTTACTCAAGTTCTAGAGAGAGACTAGGCCATAACATTGAAGTACGAAGCCTCTTCAATTCAGAAAATAAACTTGTGCTATTCTATGTTAATGAAATTTAGACAGTTTGTATTGGTTAAAAGTGTTACATTATCCCTCTTAGAAGTATTACATTCTCTCTCAATCTCTCTCTTAAAAGGGTTGCATTCTCTCTCTCTCTCTTAAAAGAGTTACATTCTCTCTCTCTCTTAAAAGGGTTACATTCTCTCTCTCTCTCTCTAAAATGTGTTACATTCTCTCTCTAAAAAGTGTTACATTTTCTCTCTCTTAAAAATGTTACATTCTCTCGCTCTTAAAAGTGCTACATTCTCTCTCTAAAAGTGTTACATTTTCTCTCTCTTAAAAATGTTACATTCTCTCTCTCTTAAAAATGTTACATTCTCTCTCTTAAAAGTGTTATATTCTGAGTAAATGTGCTCACAGGTCACCAGTAGATTGAGTATAAGCACCCAGGCACTGCACTATCCCAGTATCACAGTCAGCATTGGTGACAACCAACAGAGCTGAAAATACAATGTTCCCAGTCATTATAATTTTGTAGACATTTTAGAAACATTGGCAATCATTACATTATCTATACTTTACAGTTTGTAGACATTTTGTAGATATTTGTAGTAATTTGTATTCATTTCATTTGCATAAATTAAAATTTTGTAGACATTTTTAGACAAATGTAGACATTTGTATCATTATTAATTATATACCTTATAATTTTGTAAGACACTTAGTAGATATTTGTGGACATTACAGTTTTGAAGACATTTTGTAGATTTTTGTAGAAATAACTGTTCTGTAGGTATTTGTAGACAATTTAGATAGATAGATAGATAGATGGATGGATGGATGGATGGATGGATGGATGGATAGATAGATAGATGGATGGATAGATAGATAATGATCCTAGCCCAAGTCTATTGTGTTAAAAGACTATTTAAATAGAAGAGATGTGTGATACAATACAAAACTGCTGATACTTGTGTTCCAAGGTTGTATTGTATATGAAAAGTAGGTTTTTTTTATTCCACGGTCCAGTGAATACAATGATAAGTCAGTGACAGCTTTGGCTTGGAAAATAAGTCTATATCAGGCATATCTACATTTTCTTTTAAATTTTCCTTTTTCATAATAACAACATCAATAGAAGCAATAATTTGAAAAATATTAAACAAACAAATTAGTATTTTGTTTCTGACGTGACCGTGATTAACCATAAAATTGATTTCCCTAGTAATAATCAAGTAGTTTCAGATATTTCTAAAAACATTTATTTTTTGTTTCAATCCTGACTTATTTATAATTCAGTGTAGTTTGGATAACTTCAAGACTTTGTTGCTAAACTACCATGGACATTATTAGAGCTATAAACTAGAGAATTTTAAAAAAAGATACATATTATCTACCTGCCATTAAACACAATAGTTTCATTCCCTGTAGACGAAATGCTTATTACCGTGATCTTGGGTACATTCAAACCTTGGAAACATGACACATCACAAAATAGTCTCCCCAGAGTTGTTTAAACATCGTTTCTCTAGTCTAGCGGACGTGTGTCTGCTGTTTCTTCTTTTGGATAGAAATTTGTGGCATTTTAGACCAGAGTTCTGCTTTTGTGTTCGAGTCTAATAAAGAGTTACCTCCCGTGTGATGTATTTCGCAATTTATAAGAAAAACGAGGATCGGAACATTGTTTAGATTTTTTTTTAAATGGAGGAAAGGCTTTTATTAAAATACGTGTTACAGTTGAGTGTCACTCTGGAAGTCAAGACTGGCGATTAGATAACTGAGTGGTAGTGGGTTTTTTGCTCTGAACTGTATCCCGATTGTCAGCATCAGATTTTATTTAAACTTTAAGTGACATTTTAAAGAACTTAACATTTTACCAAACACATACATACATACATACATACATACACACACACACACATACATACATACACATACATACATACATACATACATACATACATACATACATACATACATACATACACACACGCACGCACGCATGCACGCATGCATACATACATGCATACATGCATACATGCATGCATGCATACATGCATGCATACATGCATACATGCATACATACATACATGCATACATACATACATACATACATACATGCATACATACATACATACATACATACATACATACATACATACATACATATTTATAAACACAAAACTCAAACAAAGTACCAAAGCTTACAGCGCTTATATCAACTCACTCTGTATGGTAAAAAGTGTGTACACGTTATTTCTTTAACACCCAATTTCGGATTAAGCTGAAATTTTGCAGTTATTTCTTTAACCTGACAACACAATAATCAATAAAAACAAGGCTACAAAGACAGTTTGTGTGGAAACACAAATTCAAAATCGGACCCCGAAGTGGTCACAAAGGCAGGTAAAAAGGCAGGTATTTTCAGAAAGAACATCAGAATTAAATTCGATCAAACAAAAATGACAGAGAAGAATGGAGGAAGAAGATTGACATCTTGTGTGGTGTCCCAGCGGTCCAGCAAACCAAAGGATAGGTAAAAGTGAATGTGAATTGCAATGTGAACCTGGCCTAACTGATGTCTTATAATGAATATCTAATTGTTTTGTAAGTGGTCAGTCTCTAATTCCTCAAAAAAAAAAAACATTTCGTAAAAAAAAAATAGAATTTTTCCTTTAGTTCAGTGTTCTATGTGTATACAGTCGTGCTGCCGTTTACGCGATAATATGAAAAATTACTTATTAATTGTTGCTGTAATTTATGTCCAACTTATATGCATATTAAATAGATTTTTTTCTCTTTAACAAAAAGTTAACTGTTTTTGTGTGTAAATGTAGTAGTCAGTATGACAGAACTTACTTAACTTAGCAATACAAATCTAAAAAAAAATATTTTTTGACAAAAAGTCAAAAACCTTTTGCATAAATGTGTTTTGAATATGATCGTTATCTCCCATCCAGTGTTTGTTACTATTAATAGTGAATAGTTGTAAAAGTGCTGTATTTTTATGTAAAAACTGCTTGCATAAGTGATTTAAAAAATTAGATTTTTCACTTTCAGAAAAGAAAAAGTAGCCGTTGCATCAGAACTCTAAATGGACTAAAATATTATAATGTTGGATTTTTACTTCTAGTTTACTAGATCTAAACGGGACGGACAGACGGACAGAGGACAGACATTTCACACAAAACTAATAGCGTCTTTTCCCCTTTCGGGGGCCACTTAAAAATTTACCAGTTAGTTAATTAACTATTGTTAATTAATTATTTTGTTTAGTATTTTGAGCAAAGGAAGGAAATCGTACTTGACAGATGTGATTTTATAAGTTGAATTAGTCCCCTTGAGGACTCTTGAACCCCGAGTGAACATTTCTATGCAGTGAAAAAACGATCATATAAACATTCACCAAGATATCTCCTTCTTCCCTCTGCCTTTCCAAATTGGTCCTGATAAGTGATTGGATCCTAGCGCACTGAGAAAAGCTAAAAGCTAAACACTTGGATCTAGGGCATTGAGAGAGCTAAAAGCTAATAAAAACAATTGGTAAACATTTTTTTTTCTATTCGCACAGGTTGAGTTTCAATTGATGACTTGTACAATTACCTGACTGATCCAAACTAATTGATACAATGACACTTAAATATAAACCTTTGGTTTTGTTTTTAAAAGTATTTTATATGGTTTTCTTGTTTTTCTTTCTTTTTTTCATTGCAACCCAGATTGAAAACTACTGCCCTACTTATGTAAATGTATAAATACACCAAATATACACCAAAATAGCCGCCAGAAAGAAGCTTTCTCACGCCACCTCGGCACCCCCTCCTGGCTAGGGCCTTTCTCTTCTTCCCCACGCCCAAAACGTTATGGGGATTCAATTGTGTACTGAGTGTAACTGAAGTCACGAGTCACAGGCTTTCACTTTGAGTGCAAAATGTACCGTGACAAACTCGAGCGTTTCTTAAATTTTGAAGTCACAGGTCATAGGCTTCTTTTACCTGAGTACAATAGTACCATGACACACTTGAGTGTTTCTCAAACTTTGAAGTCACGAGTCACAGGCTTCTTTCACTTTGAGTACAACAGTATCGTGATATACAGAAGTAGTTAGATAGGATGGTAGGTAGGTTTATAGGATGGTAGTTAGGTGTGTAGATAGGTAGACAGATGGGTAGGTAGGTAGAAAAGTAAGTAGGTAGGTAGACAAATAGGTTGGTAGATAGATAGGTAAGTAGGTAGGTAGACAGATAGGTTGGTAGATAGATAGGAAAGTAGGTAGGTAGACAAATAGGCAGGTAGATAGATAGGTAAGTAGGTAGGTAGACAAATAGGTTGGTAGATAGATAGGTAAGTAGGTAGGTAGACAAATAGGCAGGTAGATAGATAGGTAAGTAGGTAGGTAGACAAATAGGTTGGTAGATAGATAGGTAAGTAAGTAGGTAGACAAATAAGTTGGTAGATAGATAGGTAAGTAGGAAGGTAGACAAATAGGTTGGTAGCTAGATAGGTAAGTTGGTAGGTAGACAAATAGGTTGGTAGATAGAAAGGTAAGTAGGTAGGTAGACAAATAGGTTGGTAGATAGATAGGTAAGTAGGTAATTTGACAAATAGGTTGGAAGTTAAATAGGTAAGTAGGTAGGTAGACAAATAGGTTGGTAGATAGATAGGTAAGTGGTAGGTAGACAAATAGGTTGGTAGATAGATAGGTAAGTAGGTAGGTAGACAAATAGGTTGGTAGATAGATAGGTAAGTAGGTAGGTAGACAAATAAGTGGGTAGCTAGATAGGTAAATTGGTAGGTAGACAAATAGGTTGGTAGATAGAAAGGTAAGTAGGTAGGTAGATAGATAGGTGGGTAGATAAGTCAGTAGGTAGGTAGACAAATAGGTTGGTAGATAGATAGGTGGGTAGATAGATAGGTAAGTAGGTAATTTGACAAATAGGTTGGAAGTTAAATAGGTAAGTAGGTAGGTAGACAAATAGGTTGGTAGATAGATAGGTAAGTGGTAGGTAGACAAATAGGTTGGTAGATAGATAGGTAAATTGGTAGGTAGACAAATAGGTTGGTAGATAGAAAGGTAAGTAGGTAGGTAGATAGATAGGTGGGTAGATAAGTCAGTAGGTAGGTAGACAAATAGGTTGGTAGATAGATAGGTGGGTAGATAGATAGGTAAGTAGGTAATTTTACAAATAGGTTGGAAGTTAAATAGGTAAGTAGGTAGGTAGACAAATAGGTTGGTAGATAGATAGGTAAGTGGTAGGTAGACAAATAGGTTGGTAGATAGATAGGTAAGTAGGTAGGTAGACAAATAGGTTGGTAGATAGATAGGTAAGTAGGTAGTTAGACAAATAGGTTGGTAGATAGATAGGTAAGTAGGTAGGTAGACAAATAGGTTGTTAAATAGATAGGTAAGTAGGTAGGTAGACAAATAGGTTGGTAGACAAATAGGTTGGTAAATAGATAAATAAGAAGGTAGGTAGACAAATAGGTTGGTAGATAGATAGGTGGGTAGATAGATAGGTAAGTAGGTAGGTAGACAAATAGGTTGTTAGATAGAAAGGTGGGTAGATAGGTAAGTAGGTAAGTAGACAAATAGGTTGGTAGATAGGTAGGTAAGTAGGTAAGTAGAGAAATAGGTTGGTAGATAGATAGGTAAGTAGGTAGGTAGACAAATAGGTTGGTAGATAGGTAAGTAGGTAGGAAAACAAATAGGTTGGTAGATAGATAGGTGGGTAGATAGATAGGTAAGTAGGTAGGTAGACAAATAGGTTGTTAGATAGATAGGTGGGTAGATAGGTAAGTAGGTAAGTAGACAAATAGGTTGGTAGATAGGTAGATAAGTAGGTAAGTAGAGAAATAGGTTGGTAGATAGATAGGTAAGTAGGTAGGTAGACAAATAGGTTGGTAGATAGATAGGTAAGTAGGTAGGTAGACAAATAGGTGGGTAGATAGATAGGTAAGTAAGTAGGTAGATAGATAGATAGGTAGATAGATAGGTAAGTAGGTAGGTAGACAGATATGTTGGTAGATAGATAGGTAAGTAAGTAGGTAGGTAAGTAGGTAGTAGATTTTTTGGGTGGAGATGGGTTGTGAGAGTGAAATTTTTTCCTTTGCAAACACACACACAAATAACTCACCCTGTCTATCTGTCTGTCTGTCAAAAGTGTGTACACGTTATTTCTCCCACACCCATTCTCGGATCAAAGCATAGACAAGACGTTGACACACAAAAAAAAGAAAACCATCGGCCAGTAGAAGGATCAAACCCACGACTTATGCTTGACGCTGTACCAACTAAGCTATTGCAATATATACGTGCTAAATTTAAGCTTGAAATAAATGACCCATTTTCATATTTCAGTTTTCCACCAACATCCAGCATTACAGAATTACCCATCAAGAAAGTATGAGTGACTTGATCATCAATGATGCTAGATGATGTCACGTTGAAGATTACATTAATCTAAACAGCACAATCAATGATCGTGATCGCCGAGGATCTAGAAATCGTCAGTTGATAAGAATATCATTTAGAAGTTGCTAGTTGATAAGAGGATCATCTAGAAGTTGCAAGTTGATAAGACGATCTAAGTATATTATTACTATATTCAATGAAAAAACTTCTCCTCGTCAAATACAAATACTTTAATGCAAAACTTGGAAAAGGTATTCACAATAATTACAATGATATACTGTGATTAAATAAAACATAAAATATATATATTTCTACTAAATTAAATGATCTACACAATAATATGATCATGTCATCTTTCTTTGAGTTCCAACACGAGACTGGCGGTAATATCCAGAATCTTTTTAGACCTTTGGGCGTTATCATGTGACTAATATCTCCTTGTCGCTTGGTTAATCAATTGACCAATAAAATACGTTAGTACAATAATTAATATTTCTAACCAATCACATTTATTCCAAAACAGAAGGTTGCTGCATGCTTGGGATTCCCCGAGCTAGCTGAAATCTTGCCGACAAGCCTTTAGCTAAATATAGACAAAGCGTACTTGACAGTGAGCTTATCCTAGAATCCACCAACCGATAGTTAAAAATAACCTGTCGTAATACCTTGTTGTGAAATCTAGCTTGTTGTGATGTCTTGTTGTGATATTTTGTTGTGACATCTACCTTGTGATATTTTATTGTGATATCTACCGTGTGATATTTTGTTGTGATATCTACCGTTTGATATTTTGTTGTTATATCTACCTTGTGATATTTTGTTGAGATATCTACCGTGTGATATTTTGTTGTGATATCTACCTTGTTTTGATATTTTGTTGTGATATCTACCTTGTTTTGATAATTTGTTGTAATATCTACCTTGTTGTGATATTTTGTTGTGATATCTACCTTGTTGTGATATTTTGTTGTGATAATAGTAGTGATATCTTGTAGTAGATAATAATAATAATTAATAATAATTTTATTTATAAAGCGCTGTTAACAAACAAAATGTAGGCTCAAACACAAACACGACAGTTAAAATGACAATTAATCTAAAAAAAGTTTTAAACAAGTAGGTCTTAATGTTCTTCTTAAAAGTGGTATAGCATGTTGTCCGTCTGGGATCAATGGGGAGTGAGTTCCAAACCTTTGGTCCGTGCACCTTAAAAAGCCCACAGACCGTAGCTTTTGAGGGAGAAACGTGGCACCACTAAAAGCGTTGAGTCCATTGAGCGCAGGGCTCTCTGGGGGACATATGGAGTAATCAGTTCTTTAAGGTACAGGGACATCTCATTGTTATATATACACTGATGACAAAGTGTGGCGACCTTGTAATCGATTCTCGCTTTCACGGGAAGCCAATGGAGCATGTGCAAGAGCGTAGTAGCAGAATCTTGTCTTGTTTTTCTAAGTACTATTCGTGCGGCGTTGTTCTGTATACGTTGCAGTTTGGCTATTTGTCATCAGGTATACCTGCTAGCACGGCGTTACAGTAGTCAAGACGGGAGAGTATGAATGCCACAGCTGGCGTTTTAGTTGACTCCATTGTTAAATATGGTCGGATCTGGCCTAATCTACGCAGCTGCAGATAAAGACCCTTGCAGAGCTGACTTATGTGTGGGTCGAAAGATAGTGTTGAGTCGAAGAAAACTCCAAGATTCCGCACTACATGGACATAAGAAAGCTGGCAGTTCGTAATAAAAAGAGAACCTGTGCTTTCAACTTTCGAGACGTTGTTTCGAGTGCCAATCTTAATTATTTCTGTCTTATCTTCGTTCATCTTGAGCTTATTTTCAACCATCCAATTGCTCACCCTTGCAACGGTACTACTGATTTTCTCTGCCAGATGCGACACCTCTGATGGTACTAAGGAATCGTATAACTGTGAGTCATAGGCAAAGAAATAGTATAGGATGCCGGTTGGCCGTATGACACCGCTGAGTGGATATGTATACATAGTTAACAGTACTGGGCCTAGAACTGATCCCTGGGGTACTCTTTACTTCAAGAGTAAGCTTGTTGATTCTGTTCCGTTAACAATGACTCTTTGGGTGCGTTCAGTCAGGTAGGATCCAAGCCATTTTAGGACGATTCCTGTTAAACCAAAAGTGGCAGAGAACCTGGCCATCATAATTTCATGGTCTAGCGTATCAAAGGCTGCGGACAAGTCCAGCATTGAAAGAATTGAGATGTGGCCTGTTGTGTTGAAATAGTTAGTATTTGTTTATGTTTGTGTAACGTCGTGAGAATGTGTTCACAACATTGATTTAGTGTGCTACTGTCAAAATGTCTACGTGAAGCCTAAAAGCGAAATTTTTGCACGGCACATGATAACTCTATGTCGACAAGAGAACGGACAAACCGTTGACTCCTTCCTACTAAAGCTTAAAAGTATGGCCAAAGACTGTGACTTCGAAGCTGTCACCGCTGAAGAACACAGAGATATCTTTGTAAGAGACGCCTTCATTACTGGACTGGCTTCAAACAGCATAAGGCTGCGACTCCTGGAGAAATCTACTCTAACTCTACAGTGCGCCTATGAAGAGGCAAGACAACTTGAATATGCTCATAACCATGCCATGGCGTATAACATCTACTCTGAAACTCCATGTGGAGCTAGCGCCGACGTGGAGAGCCTTTCTCCAACAACAAAATTAGAACACGAGGTGAGTGCGGCGACTAGTAAAAGATGCTTCTTTTGTGGAAACAGCCCACATCAATGCGTTAGATGTCCAGCCCGTGACGCTACATGCAACTTGTGCAGCAAGAGGGGCCATTTCCAGAAAGTCTGTAGATCACCAGATAGACACTCAAATCTATAACCTCAGCCATAGTGAAAGCAGATGATGAGACGTCACGGACTACAACCATTGGATCTTCCTGGGCATCGACACCAGCGTCTGGCCTTACTAAATCTACAATTTCAATACTGGTCAATGGAGTACCATTGAAGGCTCTCGTAGATACGGGGAGCAGTGAAAGCTATATATCTTCTTCAATTGCTAAAAGGTACAAATGGAAATTAGAAATGTCCAGAAACAGAATCTACATGGCTTCTACACATCTTTCTCGCACTACTCACGGACATATTTTCGCCAAAATAAAGTACAAAGTCGAACAATACGAAAGTGTGAAGCTCTCACTACTAGACGGACTAGTATCTGATGTAATCTTATGACTAGATTTCATCAGCCAGCACAAAAAACTGATGATCCCATTTGAGGGAAAACGAAGCACTCTTCAGGTCTGTACGCTGGAAGCTGCACGAGTTGAAGCCCCTCGCCTCTTCGCTAATCTTGCTCCTGTCACCCATAGCCACAAAATGTAGAAAATATTCTATGCCTGACTACAAATTCATTCAAACTGAAATCAAGAGACTTCTATCTGACAAAATTATTGAGTCTTCCACGTCCGCGTGGCGGGCCCAAATAATTGTAACAACGAATGAATAGCACAAAAAGAGAATGGTTATCGACGCGTACCCCGTGCCAAAAGTTGATGAACTGGTGCAGGAAATATCTAAATACTCAATATACAGTACATTTGACCTCAAAAGCGCTTACCACCAGATTCCTATCAGGGATGATGAAAAGAGGCTTGCGGAAAGCTTTATCACTTTTGCCGCATTCCTTTTGGAGTGACAAACGGAGTTGCTGCATTTCAAAGGACGATCAACACAATAATTGAGGAGGAAGGGTTACAGGATACGTTCGCTTACGTGGATAACGTTACCATCTGCGGACGTGACTCCAGTAGCCACGACCAGAATCTACAGAGATTTCTCAACGCCGCTAAAAAGTACGGTATCACCTTCAACGATGATAAAAGTGCTATTGCGACTAATAACGTATGCCTCCTAGGCTACGAAATCTCACAAGGGCAATTAAGACCAGACCCCGAAAGATTTCAAGCGTTGAGAAATCTACCTCCACCACAAGACATGAAATCACAAAAGCGGGTGATTGGACTACTGTCCTATTATTCTCAATGGATCCCAAATTTCTCCAAAAAGATCCATTTATTGGTGAACAACAAAACCTTTCCTCCCCCTGAACAAGTACAAACAGCTGAAACATGAACTTGATAACGCTGCTGTGTCGACGATAGATTATAATCGACCACTAACAGTCGAAACAGATGCCTCTGACATCGCGATCGCCGCCACTCTTAATCAAGACGGCCGTCCTGTCGCCTTCTTTTCAAGAACACTCACTAATAGTGAACACCGACACTCAGCAGTTGAAAAGGAAGCATACGCTATCGTAGAAACCCTGAGAAAATGGCAACATTACCTTATCAGTAGACCCTTCACATTGGTTACAGATCAATGCTCAGTATCTTTTATGTTTGACCAGCAGAACAAGGGCAAGATCAAAAACGAAAAGATACAAAGATGGCGACTGGAGCTTAGTTGTTTCCAATATGACGTCGTATATCGACCCTGGAAACAAAACGCTGAGGCGGATACCTTTTCAAGAAACCACAATGACTGGAGGAGACCTCAGACTGTTACACAACAACCTCTGTCACCCAGGGGTCACGAGACTCCTCCATTTTGTTCGGACTAAAAACTTACCTTTTTCCTGCGAGGACGTCCACAAAGTGGTAAACCAATGTAAAACTTGCGCTGAACTGAAGTCTAGATTCTTCAAACAGTTTTCAGGCACCCTCATCAAAGCTACCCAACCATTTCAGAGAGTAAGCATCGATTTTAAGGGGCCACTCCCATCTGCTACTCACAATAAATATTTATTAACAATGGTGGATGAGTACTCATGCTTCCCATTTGCCTACCCATGTCCCGAAATGTCCTCATCTACTGTCATAAAGTGTTTAAATCAGCTGTTTTCCTTAGTTGGGATGCCAGAGTACGTCCATTCTGACAGAGGTACGTCTTTATGTCGAGGGAGGTGCAATCCTTTCTGCACGAGAGGGGAATAGCTACAAGTAGAACAACCGCTTTTAATCCTTCAGGCAACGGGCAAATTGAACGACTAAACAAAGCTCTATGGATCGCTGTTACTTTAGCACTGAAAGACCTCGATCTCCCGATCTCAAGATGGGAACTTGTCTTGAACCAGGCCCTATACTCGATTGGATCATTACTATCTACTGCAACAAACGAAACTCCACATGAGAGAGTTTTTCGGTTCAACCGGAAATCCTCCTTCGGGATATCTATCCCCACTTGGCTATCCAGCCCAGGTCGAGTGTTGCTGAGAAGAGAGAACCGATCTTCAAAGTATGATCCTCTCACGGAAGAAGTCGAATTGCTGATGTGTAACCCCCAATATGCCGTGGTACGGTTGCCCAGTGGTAAAGAGGAGACGGTCTCTCTAAGACGCTTGGCTCCCAACCCCTCCCCATCCACAACAACAAGTGAACCTTCGTTCTTCGCTCAGGGAGAGGATAATGAATATCCTACAGAAGCTCAAAACATGGAAGTACCAGTCAACGCCCCTACAGTGATACAAGAAAGGAAAGAACCCCTGGAAGGCTCTGAGGACCTCCGAGCGCTTCCTCTTGAAAATACACAGAACCCTCATACCCCACTTGACGCTCAGGAACTCACTAGTGACTCCCAAACTGTAGAACATGAAAGTCAACCCCGTTACAACCTAAGAGAGAGAAGAACCAGACCGAACTATAGAGTCTAGTTGTTTCTCTATTGCACTACTTATACTGACTACATAAACTGGCATTGTTTATCTCTTGCTACAGATACTAGAATTTATTTGTTCACTTACTTACGTACATGTTTACTTACTACACTATTTGTTATTGCTTAAAACAGAAACTAGTAATTGTTTATAAGTCATACTACAGATACTGGTTTTTAGGGTTCTTTGTATCACTCCTCACTAATGTTTACAAGAGAAACTAATTCGACACTATTTATTGATCTATTGTATTACAGGCACTGGCATTCTCTTTTTATTTATGCTATGGCCTACTATATTACTATACTTGCTATTTTAATTCTAGGCGGGGTGAATGTGGTGAAATAGTATTTGTTTATGTTTGTGTAACGTCGTGAGAATGTGTTCACAACATTGATTTAGTGTGCTACTGTCCAAGTCTCTTTCGTCAGTTCATGTGTCGTTCTAGTTTAATAAAGCCTTGTCTTAGGTTACTCTTCAGTGTTCCTTTATTTCTTATTACAGATTTCTTGTTGTGATTGTTGTATAACACTGTTACATTTGATTGTTTTTTTGCGGTTAACTGATTGTCATGTCTCACTAATAGCTACATTTATATTATTGTTTAAATTCTTTGATTGATACATTTCACTCATTGTTCTAATTAGCTAATAGTTATATTTTTAACTAAACTGAGTCTGTAAAACATGGTAGATACAAAATGTAAAGCAAAAAGAAAAACTGAAAGGAACAAAGTTCTATAAATTTTAATTTCATTTCCGTACTAGAACTAATTCTATAAGACAAGCTGTTGCAAGACAATTGTTTTATCAAAAATACAACAACAAAAAAAGGATTGAAATTGAACAGACTGATAATGTTGAAAGTAAGTTATGTTTCTCTCAACATAGACTGTTGTGCTAGGGTGAGTAGTTCAATCTGGTCCACGCGACAGGCTACATCATTCTCAACGTTGCAAGGGCAGTCACTGTCGTCGCTAGAAGCAGCAGAATTGACCAATCATGTGACCTGGCTGAACTCATAGCCACGTCATTAGGCTTATCTGAAATAAATGAATCAATTTCGTGTTGTAATGTCTAGTAAGTTGGCAAATAAAATAAACAGCGTAGCATACGCCACTACTTTGCAAGGCCGGCCTTAGGCCACTGCAACCTATACGACCGCAGTGGGCCCCGCACTATCATAGGAACCGCACTTTCATAAGACCCGTACTAATTCTAGGTCTATAAATTATTAAATTAAACCATATAAATAGACACAAATTGTCATTTTGCGTGAAATAGAATAGAATTTTTATGATGTACTGTATGACTTCGCTACACACAAGGCTCGTAAAGTAATTCTGTACGTAGTAAAGAATGAATATAAATGCAAAGACAAATGTATTTTCTAATATATATAGAAACTCTTAATTTTCACTTCTGATCCGTATCCCTACCCAAAATGGGCTCGCGAATTCCGTTTCGCATAGGGCCCAACAATGGTTAAGTCCGGCCCTGCTATTTAGTGACGGGTAAATACAGAGTAGATTACTTGTTCTTCTCCACCCTCTCTTTTTTCGCAGACCGCTAAAACTACGTGGGGTAGAAATAAAAAAGAGTGATCTTTCCATGACTTCTTGGTCACAACGGTTAAGTCTGCTATCTATTTTGTGACGGATGAATAATACTTGTCCCCCCCCCTTCTTTTTTTTTTCGTAGGGTAACTCTAGTTCGTCCAACTTGCAGAAATAAAAGAGTGATCTTTCCTTTACTTCTTCTTGCGTGTCCAAACTCTTGAGCCATAAAGAGAATTATATATACTTGGTGGGTGTCACCTGAGCTCTCTTAATCTATTGATGAACGCGTTATATTGTGTATTTGTCATTTGGTCATTCACCGATTGCTTATTGGTGACAGAATTGTGCCTGACAGTACCGGATTTAAGCAAGTGGAGGTCTGTGCAAGATCTTTAAGGATGCCTCTGTCTTCATTCGTATGCTTTGATAACATTTAATATTACCAAGTAGGCCTATATTTAAAAGCACGTCATATCTTCAATATTAATAAGTTCTTTTCCTTTATATTAGTTGATTTCTTTGTTTAGTACGCGCATACATTTTATTTTATAGTTTGGACTTTGTGGAGGCCCTGTTTAAAATTGGAGGTCTTGTTCGGCACTAACGTAAATCTGGCCCTGATAATGATGTAATAAAAAAAAAAGGAAGAAGTGAACAGACAGCTGGGCCCTGTAACGAATGTTTAGAAATCATCTACAATGTCAATCACTTCTCTAGAACACTGATCTAGTTCATTGACTGAGTCTAACGTTATACAGATTCAATTGTTACATAGATAGATAAATATATATATCCAAAGGAGATATTATTGATACAGTAATTTAAAAAATACAAGATAATTGTTAGTTCCTTAGGCTTTAACGGTAAATACATATCTTCAATAATTAATGAAGTGATGGTTTGGAAATTTTAGTAAAATGTGTTGTCACGTAGCACGAGTTGAAATGCAACTGTCAGCTAGACAGGAGGAAAAAACGTTGTCAAAATAAAGGATTTACATTTTTTAAAACGAACAAATTGTGAGCTTATAGTAAGAATTGAATGCAAAGAAACATTGGAGAAGAGTGCGGGAATCCCTTCTTAAGGTGTGAGAAGAGTGCGGGAATTCCCTCTGAAGCCTTGTTCAAAATAAAACGATGCAAGCCTAATTTAATATTAACATTATTAGATTTTGAAAAGTTCAAACGGTCAAACCAGAGTTTCATTGTGTGTCCAACTAGGTAGTTATTGAGTCACTTACATAAGTCTGTAATAAATGTCCCTCAGCAATAAGCTGAAGTTCAGAGCTGACAGTGAGGGCTGACTGTGTGTCTGTGAGGTAATGTATGGGTAGAGTAGAACTGACCCAGCAGGGCCGCCAATGAAATGTGAAACACAAATCACACAAACGTCTGATCATAGGAAGGGAAGAGTTCAACACAGATATGCTGATTGTCAAAGGATTATTTTTTTCAAATCTTGCAGACAATGCATATGTATGCCATTTTCTTGTTTTGATGAATTATGTTAATAAAAAAAATATATTGCTTTCAGGTGTTCCAGTCCATGCTAATGTGTTCAGTATAGATTGAGGCCATTGTTATTGTTCTTGATAAGGCACAAGACCGCGTGGAAATTAACTGAATTCATTTGACATGTATTTAAATTCCTAAGCTCCTATTTATTGAAGTCTATTTCTTTTCACTAACAGAATACGATGTTGGACATTTCTATCACCCAAGGGTACTGTAACTAAGCAAAACTATTTATGTAGCGGTGCTTCATCCAGGGCACAATAACTAAACAAAACTATTTTAAAATAGACCTTGTAGGTCCTATGTAAGCTAAACGACAAATCATTTAGAATATTGCTCAGAAACAAAATAGGCCCTAAAGCACTAGCGATCCAGAATTTTGGAGGGGGGGGGCGATTTTTCTTGAGTTGAAGGGTCCCTGAGGAATATAATTTATAACAACAATTAGTAAGATATTATCCACTACACCAGGGTCTTAACTTGCTTATCACAGATATAGTCACTGATATAGTGTATTAGAAACAATGGGCTTTGTTGCGCTTATGCGTTTCGTTTCTTTGATTAAAAACTAAAATCATAAATTGGGCCGGAAGTACCTTTTTCCTTATATATCTTTTACATTTTTCAGTTCTCTTTTCAAATTAAACTGGTATTATTATGCTATAATTTTAACTGTGCCCGACAGAGAAAAAAAAATTCTGCACAAAAATGCGGGTAGTTGGGATCAAACCCGGTAGAGGCTGTAAAAAAAAATGACCTGAAACTAGCGCGTGAAACTACACATTTACAGTACCTTATTTGATGAGTCTTTTACCCAAGATCTGTGTATTTTTTTAGGACTAGCTTATTTCAAGTACCCGGCATTTTCCGATATTCAATTTCACACACAAAAGTAATTGTAGAAATAAAAATTGTGATTTTAAAACTTTTAATGATTTTTAAAAGGTGTTTTTAAAAAGGTATTACAGAAATGCTCAACTTGCAAAGTTTTGCAAATTCATCAAAACATTTTTTAAAAACAAATTTCCAACTGAAGTGATTTGAAGAGTGAAAAAGTAATGTAAAACTACAAAATACGGATATTATGTTTCAAATACGAATTTGTTGTTCTATGAAGTAGTCTTTCCAACATTAAATATTAATTAATTAATTAATATGCCTTAAGTATCATTGCAAAAGGTTTCGCAAAGAGCGAAGGGTGGCATTGTCTCAGATGATCCTCCAGCGCAACTGGTTAATACTGTCATAAAAAAGTCACTTAGATAACTGCTTATTTGACAAGGAAGGAAGGAATCCCAATTTTAAATAATTAATGATGTACTGTCTACATTTTTTTTCTCTAAATATTAGTTACATGTAGACAAATTAAGTTATTTAAATAAGTATTGAAATTGTTTAAAACAATTTTTCGATTGAATAGCAGGATAAATATTGAAAGGATTAACGAAGGTACAAATCATATATTAGTGTATGAAATAATTACATTAATGGAATGTGAAAATTAAGTAACTCGACCTGCTTAAATGAATCTATTATCGTAGACCTCCGTGGACATCTCATAGACCCCCAATTTATTTTTTTACTTTTGTAGACGCCTTGGAGGTCTTCGTAGACCCCTGGGGGTCTATATAGACCATTTTGGGAAATACTGTTTTAGATGAAGTCCAATAATTGTAGAATTATAGTAGCTTTAAAAATTGATCTCACACATGCCATGGGCTTTGTCATTAAATTAGATCTATCAAATCTAGTTATAATCTGTATCTATATAATCATAAATATTCACTTTGAATTCGAATTGTTACTATAGAATCAGTATAGATCTACTTCTAGAATATATATATCTAGGTTATAAATATAGTAGAAACAGAATCTAAGATAAAAAGAATTTACTGGTACTCTAGGTAGTCTAGATCTATAGTCTTAGACAGTCTTGATTTTAGACTAGATTTAAGTCTAGTATCTATATATATATATATATATATATATATATATAATTCTCTTCTTCACTCAACAATTTGGACGAAAAGAAGAAGTAAAGGAAAGATCACTCTTATTACTGCGGATAGTCACCCCACGAAAAAACAAGAGTAGTGTTCACACTACGGATGGCTGCCTGCGCGCTGGACTGTCGTTTAAATTTATCAAACCCTGCCCGCTCCCATCCCCCTTTGTCCTGCGGGAGGTTTGCACTAAGAAGTAAACTATCTTCAACTCTGAAGGAACATCCGAAACATGTAAAAAAAAAATTACAAACAAACATTTTACAAACACTAAATAGCAGCGCCGGACTTAACCATTGTGACCGAGAAGTCATGGAAAGAGATTAAGTTATCTACTATTTGCTTGTAGCAAAGTCATACAGTATATCATAATAATTCTGTTTCCTACATAGATAACGCTCAATAGCAAGAATTATCAAATGTTTCAATCTATCTTTGAGAATTGTTGACCTCAAGTAATTCTTCATTAGTTTGAGGCGCAAGAAGCTTCTTTCACCAGATTACACAATTACGGCCATTGGCGTAGCTAGGGTATACGATGCCCAGTGAGGCAGATCCTCGTACTAAATAAACCTATATATACGCTGCCTTCGTGGACCTCACCAAGGCTTTCTTCGTGGTCAATGGTTAATTGAGGATTTTTGCCAGGCTCGAAAGCCCAACTACGCTCCTATCCATTCTCAAGCAGTTTCATGTGGGACAAAAAGGCAAGATTAGACATAATGGTGACATGTCGATCATTTCCCAATAGAAAATTGCGTGAAGCAAGCTGTGAACTTGCTTCTACTCTATTCGCTATCTTCTTTGGCGTAATGCTGGGTCAAATGAGGCAGCGATTGCACGAAGGCAACGACATCACGTTTCGTTCGGACGGCAATCTGCAAAAGAAATGGTTATAACAGAGCTTCTCTATGCCGATGATTGCGCCCTGCTTGCCCATAATGAACATGATCTCCAGATCGGGGTTAACGAATTCGAATACGCTCCCGCCTCTTTCAGTTTATCTATAAACCTTGGGAAAGCAGAAGTCATGTTCCAGAAATGACCCAATAAAACCTACTCAGCCCTAAAGATCATCGTAAATGGACGTCCCCTCAACGTGGTAGACCACTTCAGATATCTAGGAAACATAGTATCGAATGACACCTCGCTTTCAAGGAAGTTGATAACCGTCTGGCCATGGCCAGTAGTGCTTTTGGACGCCTCCAGGAGTGAGTTGGCGGAATAGATCGCTACGCCTGCCAACAAAAAAAAAGCAGTGGTTCTCTCAACTATTCTATATGGATCTGAGACATGGATATTATACAGAAAACAACTAACACTACTTGAAGGCTTTCACTAAAGATGCTTGAGCTCCTTCGTGAATATACGATAGCCAGACAGCATTACAAACAGCGATGTCCTTGCGAACGCCGGTATAGACTAGTATAGAGGGACTTCTTATGGTCCGACAGTTACGATGGGCAGGGCACGTACCCCGTATGGGGTACGAACGTATGCCAAAAGCAATCTGTTTTTGGTGAGCGAGATAGACAGCTGGAGGTCACTCACAAAGGCCGCGGGATGCACATTTGAGACCAAAAGGAAATCCGCTGCCGAGGACAGACGAAGACGGCGAAAAGAAAATCTTATTCGACCACAGGCGGACAATGGTTATGCTTGCCCTGGTTGTGGGGAAATATGTAGATCACAGCTGGGGTTGTGTATCGACGGGAAATATTGCATTTCTCATGAATTTTTGGACTCGATGACAAGCCTTATTATTAATATATTGGTATATTAGGTCTTGGCGTTGAAAAGTATATCTATAAGTACGTAAAACTTGCATATTTGAAGCCCTTCTAGACCAAGTTAAACAAAGGACGTTTGGGCCACGAGGCCTTAAACAGCTACAAAACAAACATAAAATGACAAACAAACAAGCAATTCAATAAGTAGAAGTATATTCAATATTGTATTGACAGTAGATCTACTGTTTGATGTAGACTAGCTATAGAATTATTCTAGATCTAGATACAGACTCTATATAGAATAATCTAGATAGTAGTTGTTGGCCTATCCTAATTAATAGACTTAAGTCAGATAGAGCTAGATCTAGACTAGTGACAACCTAGTCTTAAGATAGAATCAAGATTTCTAAACTAGATATGATCTGAAATGTAGATCTAGATATAGATTCTACTTAATGACAATGTCAGTGATTCCGAAGATTAATAATGAGTGCAGTGCTTACTATGTATTTTAATGTTTTACGAATCGCATATGCTCATGTGGTGATATGACTACGCCTACGGTATACGCAGAAGCGTGAATGACGTGAAGTGTATACATATACGCAGAACCTATTGCGACTTGACGGCTTTTGTAAATTTGTCTGCTGTGCTGTATGAGATGCCAAAAAATATGTAGATTCTAAAATTATAGAACATTAGATCTATTCCACTTAATTTATTAACATAAATCTACTAATCTCATTTATAATATGTAGCTCTGGATCTATTATTTTACCAACGCATTCATTCAGATTTTAATATATAGATTAAATTATACTAATACAGAGATGTAATTTAGATCTATACGTTGTTAGCAAATAGCGTTACACACAAAAAAAACAACAACCCGAACCTGGGTTTTTCTAAAAATCTGATACTTGTGTAATAGTAAAACGGCACCTACCTAAATAAATTGTAAAAAGAAAGCAAATATCTATATTTATTGAAATATGTATAGATCTGTGGTTTTATATTATTTAACTTTCGTAACTTCTTCTATAGAGAAATGACTTTTGTAATTTCTTTTACTGAAAGTTTTGGCTATTCGCGTCTGACACATATATACTTTTAATGTGCAGCAACAAAGCCCATTAAATAAAATAATAATGATATAGTAAAGCGACTTCATGAATATAAAAATATTATGAATGGAGCTAAAAATAGCTAATCGACCTAGATCCAATTTTTTAATCAAAACATTAACTTGTGTATAGATCTATATTTAGAAGCGCGATATACCAAGAACAGAGTTTCGGCTATGGTATACAAATGTATTTAAAATGCTTTAGAAACACAAATTTGAAGGTTAATTTGATTTAAATATGAAATGAATGGACTATATTTTGTATGTGCATGTGTTTAAGTATAAAGTAGACCTGTCATCTTAGAATTAGATCAAGAGTTAGATCTAGGCTTCGAAGCTTTGTGTGCAAGCAAGGAACCAAGGAACATTTCTGCTAAGTTTTATCAAGATTAGTCAAACGGTGTTGATATCAATGCAGGACATACATAAATACATACGCCTTACATTCTACTTTATAGTACAGATTATGAAGTGCAACGCGCGCTCACATACAAATGGAACACAAAAATAAAGGAGATAAGTTTCTTTGTTGAGGCTTTGAGTGAGAGATTGGCCCTTTACAAAACAATTAAATCAATGAGATAATCCTTCAATATAATCGAACTAACAATACAACATATCGGCAACCTTTCGACGTGCACAGGTTGTAGTTATTGATAGTTTGTAGTTCATAGTCTATGATAGTCTTTCTGAAAATATTGAAACCTGCTTTTTTTACCTGCCTGAGCGGACCACTTCGGGGGCCAATTTTGAGTTTGTATTTCCACACAAACTTTCTTTGTAACCTTGTTTTTGTAACAGTGTTTTGATTGAATTAGTTTTAATCGCCATTCCTCAAGAAATACGACCAAGCGCTCCCCCTTTAACCCTGACCACCGTTAACATTTAACAGATTAGGTCTTGCGTTACAAGACAACTGGATTAGTTCATGATGATTGACTTTTGGTTACATCTCAAGCCTACGAGGATACTAAATGGATAAAAGAGGCGCTAGGTTTACATTTATTACGTACAGTCCAACTCAAACTTATTTCTATTAGGCAAACATATATAATATTTAGATAGTCCAAATCAAACTTATTTCTATTAGGCAAACATATATAGTATTTAGATAGTCCCAATCAAACTTATTTCTATTAGGCAAACATATATAATATTTAGATAGTCCAAAAAAAACTTTTTGTGTCCTAATTAAAGATCAAAGACTTACTGTTGTTTTCCAACATGTTTTTCAAAGCGTGTAGTAGGGCATCTTTCTGATCAGTTTCGCCGGGATAGGGACATACAAGTTTCCCAACACATGTGTAGTAGTTCTGTAGGTAGGCGCTTTGGAACAGAGAAATTTTTAAAAATCAGAAATCAATTTTTATCTGCATATTTATTTTTTATTTGAACCAGACTTTAATATATAGTGTGAAGAAACAAGTCCTTTTACGTTTAAAGTGTCTTTTAATTGTCAAACATTTTAACAAAACATATATACACGGCAACGTTATATACAGATCTCCTACTTCACTCGCTGACTTCTCTCTCTCTCTCTTGTTTACACACTCGTCACTTCCCCCAAGTCCTCTAACTCTCGATACTCAACACTTGACCGTGTGTCACGGTTGACCACACAGTAACCGTGTCACAACAGTCCTCCCAGGGCAGAGAAAAATTTTGATCGTATCAAAATTTTATGAACCCAGTAGTTTGGGTGTACATCAATAATGTTTTACATCGACAAGAAAAAACAATGACATGTAATACAATGGCATCTTCTATTATGAGAGAACTGATAATGTCTATGACGACAAATAAATCTTCAATAATATGTTATTACAAGGGACATTTCCAATTGAACTATCGCAGAAAGTTTTCCTGTTATGTTATCCAACTTATATACAAAAAAAATCTACGCATTTAGTTTTTTTCTATGTAACAATTATCTTTTGAATGCCAACATTGTCAGGTGAAAAATGCACAATTAGTTAATACTTTATGTCACATCAAAACATCTTCCAAATTAAGGGAATTGTTTACTATGTGCTTCTTTCATACCAGTTCCTAAATGGACATCTATCATCTATGACTACAATCAATGCAACAAACATAAAAAACTCAATTGTAGTACAAATTTACCATCACAGAATGAAAAAAAATTATGGAGCGTGATGTTAATTCAATCTTGACAAGACAGATTTTAAAGTTATCTTACAAGGTATTTGTTAATTTTCTCATTATCTGATTAATGAATGAACATAAGTCCAGCGGTCCCTAGACACATCTTGTCAACACGTCAGCTATCACGTTGATTTGTCCCGGAATAGCTTGAACTGTAAAGCTGAAGTCTTGAAGTTTTAAAGCCCATCTAGTGATCCTCTGGTTGGCTAGCTTATTTGTATTGATATAAGCTAGTGGGGCGTGATCTGTTAACAAGATGAATGATTTCCCAAGCAAGTAACGGGATAGTTTCGTTATGCAGAACACAATAGCTAGAGCTTCACGCTCTATCGTGGAATATTTCTGTTCTGCTGCGTTCAGCTTTATGCTAATGTAGTAAACTGGTCTTAGCGTTGCATCACACTTCTGCATTAAAGTGCCTCCCACTGCTGTGGAGGATGCATCTGTTGCCAAGTAGAAAGGGTTTCTGATGTCTGGAAGCTGGAGTACTATGTCGTCTGAGAAGACATTTTTAATGCTTTGCAGGCATTCCTGTAGTCTGGAGTTCCATGTGATCTTGTTTGGCATGCCTTTTTTTGTCAGTTCAATTAGAGGTTGTGTAATACTTGTGAAATTTGCCAGGAACCGTCTATAGTAATTACATAAACCTAAGATGCTTCGGACTTGTCCTTTTGTTGTAGGTATTGTTAAGTTGAGTATCTTGCTTATATTGTCTTGTAATGGTCTGATCGTATTTTGTTGTATTCTCTGCCCTGGGAGGACTGTTGTGACACGGTTACTGTGTGGTCAATCGTGACACACGGTCAAGTGTTGGGTATTGAGAGTTAGAGGACTTGGGGGAAGTGACAAGTGTGTAAACAAGAGAGAGAGAGAGAAGTCAGCGAGTGAAGTAGGAGATCTGTATATAACGTTGCCGTGTATATATGTTTTCTTAAAATGTTCCTCCTTTTCATTTTGCTGTTCTTTGTCTTTCTTTTCTTTAAGTTTTAGTTCTAGTTGTAAGATTTCCTTCCTGCTACATCTTCTTCTTTCTTTTTGGCTTCTTCCCTATTAAATCTCCTTTCTTCATCCTGTGTTATTTTTAGTGTAATGAACTTTTCAAGTTCTTCGCCTTGCAGGCCATTTTCCTTGCCCGCATCTCTATATATTTTGTACATCGACATTTCCACTTATGTGTGCCTCGTCGTATCTCGTCGGGGTCGCCAGTTGTGAAGAAACAAGTCCTTTTACGTTTAAAGTGTCTTTTAATTGTCGAACATTTTACCCAAACATATATACACGGCAACGTTATATACAGATCTCCTACTTCACTCGCTGACCTCTCTCTCTCTCTTGTTTACACACTCGTCACTTCCCCCAAGTCCTCTAACTCTCGATACCCAACACTTAACCGTGCGTCACGGTTGACCACAGAGTAACCGTGTCACAACATATAGCCTATGCCTTTTATTTCAACCTAGCTTTTAATTGCATACATAACAATTGAACATTTTTATTTTTCTAATCTAAAAACCTAACTTGAACTTTTCTCTAAACTTAGAAATACTGTAGTGTCAAAAAAAAGTAGTATTAATAGATTCGAATAAATTTCAACAATTGAATGCAAGAGAAGACAACCAGCTTGCTCACATTGTCCCTGGGGTTGCATAGTACGTGTCACGACATCTGTCCATACCTTCATAACATGTTTCTGCGCATGCGCAGGCCAAACAGGCTGTGGAAATAATAGGAAAACTTGACAAATGATCTACCTAGTCAAGTACCCAGTAAGGTGTCTGAAGATGTCTCTAAAGTTATGTCAAATAAAGTATCTATAAAGGTATCTAGAAGGGTGTCCATTGAACTATCCAGTAAGATGTCTAAAGATGTATCTAATGTTATGTCTAATAAAGTATCTATAAAGGTATCTAGTGGAGTGCCCACTGAACTATCCAGTAAGATGTCTAAGGATCTATCTAGAGTTATGTCAAAAAAGTATCTATAAAGGTATCTAGTGGAGTGTGTGACAAGTTAGATTGAAATTTGGCCGTTTTGGGTGTCTAGGGGATTTTATAGTTTGGGAACCCACACTTGCACATATATTTTGCAGGCACAGCGTTATAATTCAGGCAACATATACTATATTTAGATGTAAAATATGTACAGTTTATTATACAAAGGATAATTAAAGGTAAAATGCTGTACAGTTGCTAGGATGGGATCTAGCGTATTTACATGTAGGAGACTATCATCATTAGATTTGAGAACCAAGTGGTATGAGTGTCATTAGCTGGTTGCTTAGCTTTTGGTCCGGTACTACACTGATGAGACTGGTACTGATGCTTTCTGCTGGTGGGCTGGCTTAGTCCATCCAGGCTCCGGGTGCAGTCCAACGTTGTATGGTTGCAGAGCTAAGCTGCGTCTACCAATCAGTAAAGCCAGTGACGAGTCTGTGGCTAGTGTTGTTACTTAGACTCTTGAAGGATGTGTAAAACTGATGTCTGCAGATCTTGTGCCAACATCTGTTATCAGCTTTAGGTTGCTAAGATTTTAGGCGGATGTAGCCTACAAATAAAAGCTGCAACGATATGATGTATACGTCGGTTTAGCCATAATGATAACACTGGGAGGTAGATGCTTTTTGTGAAGGACATCTTCAGACTGATGTTGAGAAACTATAAGCTAGGTTCATAAATATCAAAGGGAACTAACAAATGAATATAGTGTCCCATCAAGGGAGATAACAGTAATAATGGGGACTCCCATAAAGGGAAATAACAAGCAGCAATAAGTGATACATGATAAGTAATACAAGTGATGTTCACCAATCACGGTGAATAGCAAGTACATACATCGCTTAGATAAATGAGATGAAAATGGGAAGGGGAGATCAACGACTGATACTCGCCCATGCTCTCACATAAGTAAACATAGAGCATAAGTAAATACATACTCAGTAACAAGACATGTTTACAGAAATGTTTGGATAATTCCCTGCCAAGGAATTAATCAATGATAATATATTAAAGGCTCGTGCTGAGTGCTACTATATTGTAGTTTAATTAATAATAGTTAAAGAGTTAAATACATCTGGTAAGAATTGTTACTAAATTCTAGTCCAAATGGCTTGAACATTTAGCCACAAAAGTCATGATATAAAATATAAGTATACAGTAATCTACTTACATTATCCATGATAAGAATGCACAAATAATGTAGTAATAAATGCACAAATACATTCTCAAGCACTTTACTAAGTTACATACCACCAATCCAAAGTGAAATAAGGGAATGAAAATAGTCCAGAGCTCAAGCAAGAGATAGATGTGTTCCCTGTCAGCTCTCCAGCGAGAATGAGATCGGACGATGAAGTTTCGTCCATATACACGTGGAGAGGGCAGGGAGAATGGCGGGGGGGATAGGTGCAAAGGTGGTCTAGACTATCCGGCGTCTTTGACAGAGAGATCCTCGCTTGACCGTGACGGCGTTTCCGGGAGATAGCCACCGCGCGAAGGCGCGAGTTGAAAATCCAGGGAGTTCGCCCAGGTGGTCAGATGATATAAAAAGGGGGGGGGGATTATCGGAGCTCGGCCGGATCAAGGAAGATTATACCTTGATAATGGCTAGTGCTAGACGAACAGCGTTGCCTGAGGCGTTGAGTTGAATGGGCACTTTGAAGTGACCAGCCGCTCCCAGAAGGGGGGGGGGGGTCACCGGATGTTTACCGAGATAGATAGAGGGAGTGTACTCTTGTCAAGAGTCTAGTGTGGTGCGTGTCAAGGTGTGGATAGTAAAATGTGACATCGCTGTCAAAGGGGGTGGGGTTGGATTGGAGGGGTGGTGGCTGTGTTTTTAGAGCTTGGTGCAATTGATGATTAATAGCGTGTAAATAAATTAATGAAATGCTTAGACCTGAGTGATACCATGAGTGAGCTAAAACGGTTTGTCACAGAGTGCCCACTGAACTATCCAGTAAGATGTCTAAAGATGTATCTAGTGTTATGTCTAATAAAGTATCTATAAAGGTATCTAGTACTGTGTCCATTGAACTACGTAGTGAGGTGTCTATTGAAGTATCTATTAAGTCTTCTGAGTGTATTGTTTTTATTTAGTGTTTTGTTTTATTCCCTTACTATTTTTTAAATAAGCTTCTATCAACTCACTCTGTCTCCCACTTTCCATCCTCGGACCTAATGGAAACTTTGTACAATTATTCATTGTTCCTTATAGAACAAGAATCAATAAAAAATAAAATAAATATATTATTAAATTATAGTTTTGAGAGATAAGATTTTGTTGTTGTTTCGTTGTTGTTGTTGTTGTTGTTAGGGTTAGGTTTTAATTTTTAAAAACTTATATCAACTCACTCTGTCTGTCGGTATGGTATGTTATTTCTCCCACACCCAATCTCAGATCAAGTTGAAATTTCGCACAATTATTTCTTCAACCTAACAAAACAAGAATCAGTTTAAAAAATTAAGCAATTATTTAATCAACTATTGGTGATTTTTTTTCGTATTAAGCAAGGGAAAGAAACTGTATTGAAAGATATGGTCGATTTAGTCCCCCTTTATACTTTGTGTAGAGAATTTAGTTGCAGCTCAAAAGTTTGAAACTAACAATAGATAACTATTAAACATTCTAAATTTATAGCACTTCATCTGCACAGTGATTTTAGTGTTGCCTGAAGAGGCACAGATTCATTATTGTTAGTCTACATCTATTACTAATTTAATTACATAACTGATCCGAATTAATTAATACCATTTGATTCTACAGCGTTAAAAAGCCCTTTCATTAAAACAAAAAAAAAACAGATTATCAACACCTGATATTTTGTACAATAAATACACCAAAGAGCTAGTTATTCATAGCTTTTCCTCCTTGTATAAAAATAGTCCGAAGATATTTTTTTTCAATGGTTCCCTCATTTTTGGAATAAACACAAAATTTAGCGAAGCATGTTCGCTATTTTCTTGGAGAGCAAAAGATAATTTGCGCGTTTTTAACAATGAAGACGAAAACTCAGTGTTCCATGGTTAGAGTGGTACAACTAGATTTCGTTCTCCATTCGAACTTCCTCCCTAGGCTGTACAACTAGATTTATTTCTCCATTCGAACTTCCTCCCTATGCTGTACAACTAGATTTATTTCTTCATTCGAACTTCCTCGGAGGCTGTACAACTAGATTTATTTCTTCATTCGAACTTCCTCCCTAGGCTGTACAACTAGATTTATTTCTTCATTCGAACTTCCTCGGAGGCTGTACAACTAGATTTATTTCTTCATTCGAACTTCCTCCCTAGGCTGTACAACTAGATTTATTTCTCCATTCGAACTTCCTCCCTAGGCTGTACAACTAGATTTATTGCTCCATTCGAACTTCCTCTCTAGGCTGTACAACTAGATTTATTTCTTCATTCGAACTTCCTCTCTAGGCTGTACAACTAGATTTATTTCTCCATTCGAACTTCCTCCCTAGGCTGTACAACTAGATTTATTGCTCCATTCGAACTTCCTCTCTAGGCTGTACAACTAGATTTATTTCTCCATTCGAACTTCCTCCCTAGGCTGTACAACTAGATTTATTTCTTCATTCGAACTTCCTCGGAGGCTGTACAACTAGATTTATTTCTCCATTCGAACTTCCTCCCTAGGCTGTACAACTAGATTTATTTCTCAATTCGAACTTCCTCCCTAGGCTGTACAACTAGATTTATTTCTCCATTCGAACTTCCTCTCTAGGCTATACAACTAGATTTATTTCTTCATTCGAACTTCCTCTCTAGGCTGTACAACTAGATTTATTTCTTCATTCGAACTTCCTCTCTAGGCTGTACAACTAGATTTATTGCTCCATTCGAACTTCCTCCTGAGGCTGTACAACTAGATTTATTGCTCCATTCGAACTTCCTCCCTAGGCTGTACAACTAGATTTATTTCTCCATTCGAACTTCCTCCCTAGGCTGTACAACTAGATTTATTGCTCCATTCGAACTTCCTCTCTAGGCTGTACAACTAGATTTATTTCTTCATTCGAACTTCCTCTCTAGGCTGTACAACTAGATTTATTTCTCCATTCGAACTTCCTCCCTAGGCTGTACAACTAGATTTATTGCTCCATTCGAACTTCCTCTCTAGGCTGTACAACTAGATTTATTTCTCCATTCGAACTTCCTCCCTAGGCTGTACAACTAGATTTATTTCTTCATTCGAACTTCCTCGGAGGCTGTACAACTAGATTTATTTCTTCATTCGAACTTCCTCCCTAGGCTGTACAACTAGATTTATTTCTCCATTCGAACTTCCTCCCTAGGCTGTACAACTAGATTTATTTCTCCATTCGAACTTCCTCTCTAGGCTGTACAACTAGATTTATTTCTTCATTCGAACTTCCTCTCTAGGCTGTACAACTAGATTTATTTCTCCATTCGAACTTCCTCCCTAGGCTGTACAACTAGATTTATTGCTCCATTCGAACTTCCTCTCTAGGCTGTACAACTAGATTTATTTCTCCATTCGAACTTCCTCCCTAGGCTGTACAACTAGATTTATTTCTCCATTCGAACTTCCTCTCTAGGCTGTACAACTAGATTTATTTCTCCATTCGAACTTCCTCTCTAGGCTGTACAACTAGATTTATTTCTTCATTCGAACTTCCTCTCTAGGCTGTACAACTAGATTTATTTCTCCATTCGAACTTCCTCCTGAGGCTGTACAACTAGATTTATTGCTCCATTCGAACTTCCTCCCTAGGCTGTACAACTAGATTTATTTCTCCATTCGAACTTCCTCTCTAGGCTGTACAACTAGATTTATTTCGCCATTCGAACTTCCTCCCTAGGCTGTACAACTAGATTTCGTTCTCCATTCGAACTTCCTCTCTAGGCTGTACAACTAGATTTCGTTCTCCATTCGAACTTCCTCTCTAGGCTGTACATTTTTCAAACTTCTGAAACCAGTGATGTGCAATGATTACACGAAGTGACCGAATGCTGCTGAAGCATCAATTAATTTCACAGATTTCGCAGATTTGTTTATTTTTACGAAAGCCCAGGTTTTAAGTTACACTATGTTATTAAAATCTTTGCAAACTGTTTTTTTTTCTTTTAAGGGTTTAAGTGTGTTACTTTCAAATGATACCTACGCAGTGACTACATTTTTGTCATCGGTGTTTATGCTGTCTGTCTGTACGTCCGTATTTTTCAACATTTAAATTATCTAATAACGCTACTAAAAAGCCGATTCTATAATTTTTATTACATAATGGTTTTCAATATCCATGCCTACAATTTTAAAAATCAAAGTAAATCATGGATTATGTGCTCTTGAAAAAAAGACTGGGATCGAAAGGGTTGATTTTTCGGTGGTCGTTACTCTGTTGGAAGGTATAGAGTGAGCAAGTCGGTTTGGTATTGGAATAGGTTGGTACATACATGAGAAGGTGAGTTGTTAAGTACGTTTGTGTTTAGAGATAGTTGATATGTAAGTAATGGTGTATTTAGGTCAGGTTATATTTAAGTAATTGTGTATATATGTCAGTTGATATGTAAGTAATTGTTTATTTAGGTCAATTGATATGTAAGTAATTGTGTGTTTAGGTAAGTTGATATGTAAGTAATTGTGTGTTTAGGTCAGTTGTTATGTAAGTATTTGTTTATTTAGGTCAATTGATATGTAAGTAATTATGTGTTTATGTCAGTTGATATATAAGTAATTGTGTATATATGTCAGTTGATATGTAAGTAATTGTTTATTTAGGTCAGTTGATATGTAAGTAATTGTGTGTTTAGGTAAGTTAATATGTAAGTAATTGAGTGTTTAGGTCAGTTGATATGTAAGTATTTGTTTATTTAGGTCAGTTGATATGTAAGTAAATGTGTATATATGTCACTTTATATGTAAGTAAATGTGTATATATGTCACTTTATATGTAAGTAATTGTTTATTTAGGTCAGTTGATATGTAAGTATTTGTTTATTTAGGTCAGTTGATATGTAAGTAAATGTGTATATATGTCACTTTATATGTAAGTAAATGTGTATATATGTCACTTTATATGTAAGTAATTGTTTATTTAGGTCAGTTGATATGTAAGTAATTGTGTGTTTAGGTCATTTGATAAGTAAGTAATTTTGTATTTAGGTCAGTTGATATGTAAGTAATTGTGTGTTTAGGTCAGTTGATATATAAGTAATTATGTGTTTATGTCAGGTGATATTTAAGTAATTGTGTATATATGTCAGTTGATATGTAAGTAATTGTTTATTTAGGTCAGTTGATATGTAAGTAATTGTGTGTTTAGGTAAGTTGATATGTAAGTAATTGTGTGTTTAGGTCAGTTGATATATAATTAATTGTCTATTTATGTCAGTTGATATATAAGTAATTGTGTGTTTATGTCAGTTGATATATAAGTAATTGTGTGTTTAGATTAGTTGATATGTAAGTAATTCTGTATTTAGGTCAGTTGATATGTAAGTATTTGTTTATTTAGGTCAGTTGATATGTAAGTAAATGTGTATATATGTCACTTTATATGTAAGTAATTGTTTATTTAGGTCAGTTGATATGTAAGTAATTGTGTGTTTAGGTAAGCTGATATGTACGTAATTGTGTGTTTAGGTCAGTTGATTTGTAAGTAATTGTTAGTTTAGTTCAGTTGATATATAAGTAATTGTGTAATTAGGTCAGTTGATATGTAAGTAATTGTGTGTTTAGGTCAGTTGATATGTAAGTAATTGTGTGTTTAGATCAGTTGATATATAAGTAATTGTGTATTTAGGTCAGTTGATATATAAGTAATTGTGTATTTAGGTCAGTTGATATGTAAGTAATTGTGTGTTTAGGTCAGTTGATATGTAAGTAATTGTGTATTTAAGTCAGTAGATATGTATGTAATTGTCTATTTAAGCCAATTGATATTTAGTTAGCGAGGATATCAATATGAAATTTTAAAAAAAGGTAACAAGTAACGAGGTAACCAGTAGCTATGTAAGTAAGTAGACCTTTTTTAAAAGGTACTCGTATATCAAGCTAGTCAATAGGTAAAATAGGTAGTCAATAGATTATATATCAATACTTTGTTTTTTTTATATTTTTTTTAAAACGGTAATCATTTTATTAGGTCTATAAGTAGACAGTAAGAAGATAATAATACCTAGTGTTAATAACTTGCTAAGTAGATTCAGTATTGTAATATAGAATTAAACATGCAGTTGGCATTAGGAGATAAATTAAGATGTAGATATATAGGTAAGCACGGTATAATTAAAACTAGTAATAATGAAAACATATGACATATGTCATAAGTAGATAGTTAAGGACATGTGTTTGCATGTAGCCAAGCTGTTAGGAAGGTAGGTAGGCGAGAAATAGAAAACTCACTTACTTGAGATGGAAGTAGAAAAGTAGACATAGATACCTACCTGCAATAAATAGTAGCAAACGTCCTTTCATGTTCAAAGCAGTAATTTTAACTTTTTACTAAAGAAGTGTTCGACCTCTTTGTTAGCACACATACATACGATCTGTATTAGACGCAAATACACACGCATAGAGGCGATTCCGGAACACTTAAGGCTTTCTAGCATTGAGGACATATTTTGTAGATTTAAGACCCAGACAGTTTGTTTAAACCGTACACCTAACCCTAGATTCCAAGCTGCAGGACAATCATTCCTTTGTAGCATTGATAAAATGCAAACTGAAATTTTTTTCAAACTATAGCCCTGAGGCGTCTTATATCTGGGGCTGTTTGAGTTGGAGACAAAATAATAATAATAGGCCTACAGGGTAATACTTATTATGTCTTGAAAGCTTAAATCTTTAAACGCAGTGTATATGCCTACCTTGATTCAAACGATGTTTGATTTGTGTTACACATAGTCACAATAGAGCCTTAAAATTCAACTTAAAAAAAGATTTTTTTCTCCACCCCCCCCCACCCCCAATATTTATACTGTGTTTGACATAGTGACATAGTGCGCAAAGCAAGTTGGTTCATTTACTCATATTTTATTAACAAGTTGATTTGTGTAATCAGCAATAATGGTGACGACGACTAGTCTATAAATTATTTTAAGGGTTGTTTTTTTTGGCTTTTTTGTGGGATGTTACTTTTGTTGTTGATAAGGAGGAGGAGGATTTTTTTGTGTTTTTTTTTTGTTGTTGTTATTGTGGTTGTTGTTGTGGTTGTTGTTGTTGTTATTGTGGTTGTTGTTGTGGTTGTTGTTGTTGTTATGTGGTTGTTGCGTAATTGTTGTCATTGTTTTGTTGTTGTCGTTTTGTTTTCTTGTTTGTTTGTTTTTGTGTGGGAGGGAAATAAATGATTACATTGTAGACCGAAATCGACATCAGCAATGACAAAATATTTGAACTGCAGGTGGATCTTCCAATGTTTAACGTCATAAAAACATGATTAGAATCACGCGCTGATAGTTCAAAACCTTTACCCGTGGAAGGATGCAACGGAACAGAATCGTCAGAATGTATTCTGGACGAGGTTTCTATCGACATTCCTCGCTGAAACACAAGACTTGTCCGTGAAATCAATTAGGATTAATACCTATACAAGCATATGTTCAAGCTATTACTAGCCATTGATTAAAATTACAAAATAAATAAATAAATACATTTTTTTAAAAATCTCATTGAAAAAAAAAGGCCAAAATAAACTGCCATATATCAATACTGCAGGAATAAGCTTCTTTTTTACTATATAAAAAAAATTAATTAATTAGGCCTACTATTAATTGATGACTTATTTCGTTAATTTTTTGAACGGTTCATGTATTGTCATCGACTATGAAAAATGAGGCAAAATTTCAATTTGATCTGAGAATGGCAAGTGGGAGATAAAACGGGAAAAACCTTAAAAGGGAATAAATCCACATATACAACCATATCTCACAATGAATAGTATTTATTTTCCTTTTTCTATACCAACCAATATAATTAATTACCAATAATAAATTAATAAAGTGTTTAATTTCTTTAAGTTTTGTTTGGTACAACAAATAATTGTGTAAAGGTTCAACTTGATCCGAGAAAGTATGTGGTAGAAATAACAAGTAAAAAAATGTACCAGGCAGACAAAGTGAGTTGATATAAGGTTTGTAAAATGATCTTACTTTGTTTGGTAATGGGATCTTATCTTTAGGAAAGTGAATGGCATGCCAAAAGCCTTTTGACAGCTTAAGCAAAGATGGGTTAAGCACTTTAAAAACTAACTCAGATGTCAGCTTACCCCCACAGAGTGGAGTGAATAATTGGTAGCATAAAAGAGAAGATGGAGAAGCTTAAACAATGTCCTAACAATTTAGATCGAAGACATAAACATACTAAACAATAGACTTACAAAGACCGCATCACAAATATAGAAATTTGTAACAGGATTTATAATGCTAACCACTGTCAACAAAACCCTAACTTAAAATGTATCCCAGGTCCTCAAAGCTCGAAAAGACCTTCCTTCAGGGAACAGTATGTGAGCAGGTTAGGCAGGCGCGAGTGGGAGGCCTATTCTCTGCTCAACATTAAATTCTATAACAGTAGGCAGATGTTAGCGCTACTGGGTGGGCTCAGTCTGTGACACCTCAGTCTACGACCAAGCTGCTAGAGTCGCCTAAGTAACCAGACATACTAACCTAAACTAAATGAAAGCAAGATAACGAAACTTTAGTTTAGGATAAATAAAACAAAATGAAACTTTATTTACATATACAAAAAATAAATCAATAATAAATTATAATATATACACTAACCACTATAAACAACCCTCTAAATCTACGCCACTACAAACACCAACAAACTAAATCACTATAACTAGTTGAACTACTACACTAGACCTACAAACTACAATAAACTTGTCTAGATCTACAATATTCTACTACTACAACCAACCCATAACACTAACACAAGAACACCTTAGTAATTAGTACCTTACTATTAGTATTCACTAAGAACAGACTATAGTTACAGTATAAGCCACTAAGCCGACTAAGGCAACACTACAGAACAAAATAACACTAGATTCCCTAGAATTGGAATAGATCTACAGAAACAATAACAAGCAGAAATAAATGCAGCAGAGTAATAGCAGCAATATTAGATATAGCAGCATGTATTTCAGCAGTTATATTTAGCAGCTTAAATTCAGCAGCAGTAATATTTATCAGCTAGATCTATATTCACCAGAATTATAGCCCGCAATACATAAATGCAATACTATAAATACAAAATCATATGCCGCCATTTTTTAATACAGCATGTTGGGAACAACTGCCAACTCTTTTGAAAAATATTCCAAAAAAACTAAATTAAGATATATCTAGCATATTTACACATAGTGTGACATAGATCTAGTAAAAGAAAATATAAAATATTTCTACACTTACAGGCCGTCCCAAGTACAGAATAATAAAATATTTACACGACAGGCCACAAATATTATCAGCTGTCACACAGACAGAGATATGGTACTGACCACTGGTCAAATGTACATTCAACTGTTTTAAGACAGCATGTACATCCTTTTTATACTATCCCGCACCAACCTATATAACAATAGGGGAAAGTACAAATAATAAATTTGGCACTAGCCTATAAAAATAGAATACACAAAAATAGCTAAAATTACATATAAAAATAGCTCTGGGAGCGCAAGCTCACAAGTATAAGGATAAAGAAGAAGAGGAAGACAAAGAAAGTGATGGAGTTTGAGTTTCGAGTTTTTGGCTCATCGGCACAACTTAGTCCAGGTCTTGCCGGTAATCCTTCAAGGATTACTCTCCCTTTATATCACAAGAGCTAAATTCCACACAGTTAAACCATTAAAAGCAAGGTCTATTCACAGTTAAAATAGTAAAAGTTTATTCATTCAATAAAAAAACTAATGTAAATAGTATATGTCCACAATCTCCCTGCGCTATCAAAAATCAAACCTTCGTAGACAATCCCACCTCCCAGATAAAGCCCAGTACCTACCCAGGGTCGACATTATCGAAAAGTGTTTTTAAGTTGTGCGCTCTAAAAAATATCCCTCTAATATCCTGGTATCTGGGGCATTCAATGAGGATATGTTTTACGGTGAGGCAAGAGTCACAGTACTCACAAAGTGGGGGCTCCTTTTTCTTCAGCACAAAGGAGTGTGAGAAGTAGGTGTGGCCACTCCTAAGTCTGGACATGGTCGTGCTTCCATGCCTTGTCAGACCTTTGGATGTGGACCGCCACCTGACATCCGCCTCAATCTAATGGAAAAACAACATTAAAGAATGGACATGAATGAAATTATATCCACGACAAAAGACAGATGAATGGAGAAAGACGCTCAACAGATCTTGAGTGGTGCCCCAACGTTTCAACAGACTAAGGGATATGTTAAGGTGAGATATAAGATTGCGAATCCTTGTTGGTGTGTACCTGAAACAAGACCAAGACTAAACTTCAGGAATTTGTGCAGAAAAATGTCATCTGTCTTGCACTTCTCTCTGTCGATCTTTTAGACTACAGCCTAAAATTACCTCACCACCAGGGCGGCCACGAACTTAAAGAGTTATGGGCCTTGCCACGCTTCTTAATTCCAACACTGCTGTCGATAATTTCCCCGGGGTGTCGACAAGCAACGCCAGCATAATATTCTGTTGGGCCCCGCCATTCATCTCAACTAGCTGAAAGTGTGACGGGACCGATGGGGAGGGGGGGGGGGTAGATATTCATTCATAAAGTGAGCAAGACGTCTTCAGCCCTTAAGTCACGTGACCTCAGATACTTAACAAATACAAAAGTCTCCTTAAAGTCGGCTTCGTGTTTTGTACTCTAAAGGACTAGTCCACATACAGATGAATTAGGAAAGGTGTAATTAAATAGTCTAATTGTGTAGTGTATTATAAACTTATACAACGTGATATCAAGGGGAGTGAATGGGTTTCTGGGTGTCTGGATGGGCAGGAAACTATGTTGTTGTTGTTTTTTTGCCTTAAAAGTGGTCAAAATGTTAATGACAAGGATATGAGATAACATGAACAATAAAATCCCAGTGCGTTACCAAAAATACTGGGAAAATGTAAGAGATGTTTCTTGTAAGAGGCTCAATCATTGTAGCAGAGATCATAATAATAATAATAAGGCGTGTCTTCAAGTTTGAAGATCAATGAGAAATGCAGTATTTCACTTGTCAACGCAGCCCCATCTGCAACTTACATATTTTGTAGGTATAACCATTGTCCGCCGGTGGTCGTTTTAGATTTTCTTTTCGACGTCTACGTCTGAACATGGCAGCGGATTTTCTTTTGGTCTCAAATGTGTATCCCGCGGCTTTTGTAAGTGACCTCCAGCTGCCTCGTTCTGGAGCCGCCTGCACCCAGATGCTCTCTTCTATGTCAGTTAAAGCAAGTTGGCGCCTATGCTGGTCCTCTCTTACGTCAACCACCTTACAGCTCTTTGGTAGTAATATAAAAATAATAATATCAAGTTTTTTTCGGTGGACTCTGCCTTCGACCTCACCTCAGTCGGAGCTTAGTTTCTGATTAAGAGGTCAGTAAATAGCCAAGCTCTCATGCCAACCCTTCGAGAGAAAAAGTTTCCATAAAGCCTTTGTCCTAACACAGGAAGGTCTCTTTGATTCGAATGTTTGGACTCAGTTTGGAGGTAACTTGTGAAAGCTGTCCTAATGCAAAGGTTTCTTTGATTAGAAGTACCTAATTATGTCTCTGCTATTGTTGAAGACAACTGCTTTTAATTTTGAAGATAAAATCTTACAGTCATATCAGGAAGTATGCAAAAAGAGTATTTTAATACGGTCTTGGTATGGACAACAAAATAGTTTAAAATGTTTTAATTCTAAAGAAATAATAAATACAGAGCCAACACTCAAAGAAATAAAGAGACAAAAATAAAAAGATATACAAGCTTACGAGATAATATCTTAAGAGACAATACATAAAAAGAGATAGTACCTAAAGAGATCATATTACTTATGAACATACAAGTGTTTCAATTCTTTATTCTGTCTGACAAGCTTCGAGTCTCAGCCAATCCAAGAGTTGAATCAAAGAAGTTGTAGGAGAGCAACGTGTACTTATACTAATATCTACAGAGTGAATTACTTCCCTTTGTTGCTGTTGCAATATCACATAATGCAGTGTTTCCTAAACTGTGGTCAGCGGAACCCTAGTGTCCCGTGAGACCTGACCAGGTGTTCGACGAACTACTGGAATAATTGACTAGTGAATTATTACGTAAATGCAGATAATAAAATGCAATTTCATGTTATTTCTTCTCAGTAACGGAAAATGTTTTATAGTAACATCAGTATAAACTTAGAACTGACCTAGATTCTAACTCTATATTAAAACAAATATACCAGAATATTTCAAACAAGTCAACTTTATTTTACTTCAGTTTCCTGCAGCAGATTTAAGTGCAGCAGGATTTTCTGATTAGGTTGCTGTCAGGTTCTTGTTTTCTTGTACTTATCAAACTATTATTAGATATTTCAAATGTGAATATTTATTTAAAATTAATATTATTTCAATGTGTGTTATTGTTATTATTTTCTGAACTTGTAATATTTTGACCCAAGTTCAGCCTGACAAGCACACCATACACATGCAGTTGTATATTAAAATAATAAACTAAGTGTATGCTGTTAAATAACAATAAAAATTTATTCCAGGGATATATTTACAAATGAACTGATGTATGATGAATGATAACACTGGGCAACAGCCAAAAAATCGTCGGGGGTTTCTCAGCTGATTTAGACTAATTTTGGTGTCCTGAGTCCGAATATCACATTGGTTTTGCTCAATCAGGTCAAATTTTTGAGCTATCTGACAATCTACACAATGGTAATAAACGCACAACAAAACACCATCGATATCCACCATCGATATCTTACCAACATAGAAATTAATTTAGATCAATAGAACCGATATTAAAATAACATAAAATGATACAAAGACTACTGATTTACAAATATGTATTTATAGGGCTTACTCTGCTGCTATTTCATTTACTAAAAAATAACTATCTAACTAATATCTAAAATGGCTTCAGCACGACGTTCATGCACGAATAACCCTGACGTTTTCTGCTACATTTGCGGAGAGTACACACTGTCAGCTGATAGGATGAACATCACAAAATTTGTGAAACATGCCTACCAGAATTACTTTGAAATCAAGTTGGGTGACCAAGACAAGTCTTGGGCACCGCACACGGTGTGCAAAACAAGCGTGGAATACCTCCGGCGGTCGACGAAAGGCGAGAAAACATCACTAAAGTTTGGAATTCCGATGGTATGGAGGGAGCCATTTGACCACGCATCGGATTGTTATTTCTGTGCCATCAATACTGCAGGCATCAACCGAAAAAATCGGCGCAGCCTCCAGTACCCCGACCTTCCATCTGCTCGTCGTCCAGTTCCTCATTGCGAAGAAATACCCGTGCCAACGTTCCGAGAGATTCCAGGCAGCGACGACGAGGCCACCACTTCAGACGAGAAATGTGGTACAGAAGAGGAGTATGAAGCACAATATGGTCCGCAGCCCTTCACACAATGTGAGCGCAATGATCTAGTTCGGGACCTAAGCCTGTCGAAGAATTCCTCCGAGCTGTTGGCTTCCAGGCTCAAAGAGAAAAACCTGCTTCACAAGGACGCGCGTATTACCTTCTTTCGTAGAAGGCAATCCCGCTTGCGCACTCCACGACTCTCAAAGAGAAATATGAAGCAGTGAAGTATGTGCTCGAAAAAATCCAATATCAGCAACACCAATGGATCATCTGCGTCGACTTGAAAATGGTGAACTTTTTACTTGGTCAGCAGTCTGGGTTCACGAAGTACCCATGCTAATGTGTATGTGGGACAGTCGAGACAGAGCCCAGCACTATGTAAAGAAAGAGTGGCCGGCGCGAGAGCAGTTAGTACCTGGGGCGAGAAACATCATAAACGAACCTCTTGTTGACCGGGAGAAGATATTGATCCCACCACTACACTTGAAGTTGGGTTTAATGAAACAGTTCACGCGCGCTCTGGACAAGGATGAGAGGTGCTTCAACTACATGTGCCGAGCATTTCCTCAACTGACTATTGAGAAGCTGAAGGCCGGCATTTTCGACGGCCCACAGATACGGCAGCTCATAAACGATGCAGAGTTCTGTAGCTCCATGAACTCACTTGAGTGCGCCGCCTGGGAATCCTTTGTGCAGGTGATGAACAACTTCCTGGGGAACACTAAGGCAGCAAACCACGCAAGGCTCATCAGCACTATGATTGAGGATTTTCAAGAACTCGGGTGTTTGATGAGCATAAAGATGCATTTCTTGTTTTCGCACATGGATAAGTTTCCGGAAAACCTTGGGGCGATGAGCGATGAGCAGGGAGAAAGATTCCATCAGGACATGCACCAAATGGAGGAAAGGTACCAGGGGAGGTGGGATGCAGTCATGCTGGCGGACTACTGCTGGTCGCTGAAGAGAGACAACCCAGCAGCTGCTCACACACGGGAATCTAAGAAACGCAGATTTATGCCCTGAACTTTTTCTTCATATTATGTCAATTATGCTAATAAAATTTGATAAACTAAACAAAAACTGAATTAATTGAATTGTGTTGACTTTAATTATTGAGGAATACCGAAAAAATCGGCAGGGGTTTATCGACTGGTGAGCCGCAAAAATTTTGTTTTTTACAAAAAACGATTTTTTTAAAGTTTCTGTAGCAAAACATTCTGACCTGATTGAGCGAAACCAAGCTCATTTTCGGACTCAGGGCATCAACATTAGTCTAATTCAGCTGAAAAACCCTGGACGATTTTCCAAAAAATTTTTTTTGTTGCCCAGTGCAATTCTAAAAGTTTATAATTCATACTATAACATCAGGTCTGATCAAGGCAACCCGCAGTCTGGATTCTTGAACCTCAGACTCATGAAAAACCAACTTGAACACCAGTCGACCAACTGAGATTAGTGAGATGAAGACCTCAGTCCTGTAGACTGTAGACCTAAAGTTGTACGTACTCTCAATATAGAAAATTGAGACTGGATAAACAAGTTTTGACACCAAGACTTTACACTGAGTCTAACACATAGACTTGACGCTAAAACTTGAAATAGAGTCTTGAACTGAGACTACGACCAAAACTTAGACTTGTCGTTAAAACCCTATAGAAGATAAAAGAAAGGATTCTTCTAATCATCTAGATCTAGTCTAATTATAGACTTACAAATACGAACGAATTCAAATAGAAAAACTATACAATGAAAAATAAAACTCACCCTAAACAGGGGTCAAGATAATCCAACAAGAAAATGTCCAAGGCAAATGTTAAGGCTATCCAGTAACAATAACCAAAGAGAAATTCAAGAGCTCTCAAGACACGTCTATCTGTACCAACGTACAAAACTAGACGATAAATGACGCAAACCACACACACCTAACTTTACGTCACTAGAAGTTGTGACAAACAACAAAAGCTCAGTCCCCTAATCTACAAAGTAAAATATTAATAGTGTAATGACGTCATCAATATAGTGATCAACGCCGCACTAGCAATTAGAGAAATAATTCTACTATACAGTTACATAGATAACTGCGACAGTTGCAACAAAGTCAAAGTCTACAAACACGCTTGAAGCCACACCATTCTAGAATTCATCTTACCAATATCGTCGCTGATATACAACAAAAAATTTCTTCAAGTGCACAATATCATCAAAGTGAATCTACCATGTTCTGTCATACCTTTTTTTTTTGTAAGTATTTTTTTAGAGACATATTTATAGATTTGAAAAAAATATAAAGCTGAATTTAGAATAAGGTTTAATTATTATTCTTTTATTTTAACAAATAGGAAATAATCCTGCCTAAAAAAGTAAGCAAAGTTTTCCGCTAAATTCTCCAATAGTACGAAGTGTTCCTTTAAAGAAAAAGTTTGAGAAACACTGACATAATGAAATTTCGACTATCAATAACTCGTTGTGAACTATCCAGGGTGTACAGATAAAGCGAAGTGTTGATTAGCTAGGTCTTTTTATTTGTGCCCTTTTAGTACTGCAGAATTTAATGTTCAAAGCTCTTTCGTTTGTAGATCTATTGAATTGGCAACACAGAAGTTCCATTAAGCTGCTTAACATCATTTAGAGTAGAAAATTGAAAAACTTATTTATTAAAAATACAGGATTAAAATCTGACATCCAGCTATTTAAAATTATACAAAACGGACACTCTAGTTGTGGACATAACATAGACTCTAGTTGTGGACATAACATAGACTCTAGTTGTGGACATAACATAGACTCTAGTTGTGGACATAACATAGACTCTAGTTGTGGACATAACATAGACTCTAGTTGTGGACATAACATAGGCTCTAGTTGTGGACAACACACTGATGTTGTTTTATGCTTATTGAATGACAACGTAGCATTGCGCTTGGAATGAAATCGCGAATAAATCTTGTTCAAATCTTTGTTCCAACACGACGTCTAGGACGTAATGAAAGACATTTCTAAAGAACATTTTGTAAAATCTAGAAAATTGTTTTTCAAAAACGTGTTTGTGATTGATGGGCTAAAAGATCAAAGAAACTACATTTAAGTTGGCATCCTTCGGGAAAATCCTGAAAATTAATGGACCCCGACGAGGAGTTACCAAAGTGTTTCCAGACAATAATATCTCTTTGCCTTAAAGTTGTGAGCTTGTAAGTGTGTGTGTGTGTGTGTCAGTGGTGAGTACCAACATCGTATAGTGAGTTTTGACTCACGGGGGGTGGCGGGAGGTTATGAGAGAGACAAGTCAGTGAAGCTGTTGATCGTATCACTTGCATGGGGGGACTCTCGTCACTTCTCGTGTTGCCGTGACGTGAAACACGAGACGAGATTATGAGCTGTTTGACCCTTTAACATGGCACGATCATCAAATAGATGTATTATTTATGTTCCACAAGAAACACGATTGGGAGAAGAGCAGTGGGGGAGATGAAAACTTGCCTTCTGTCAAAGTGGAACCCTGAACCATGAGCCCCGGACCCTGAACCCTAAGCCCTGAGCCCCGGACCCTGAGCCCTAGTCATGCAAAGATTTTTCAAAATGTATTTTATGAACTATCTGTATTGTCTGTATTGGCATATATTAAACGCGAGCCAAATTTGTATTACTTTCTTTAAAATATGTTTGCCATCCTGTTAGATTCTATTTATCTTTTGTTATAGAGGATATATATCAACAATTTATTTCCAGGCTTGCTAATCTCGAGCAGAGAGAATGGTGAGAACAGTCCAATTCCTTTACATTTATTTGTGTTACAAATAGGCTACGCATTAAAAGGAAAATACAACAAGCAATATAAGACCAAAATAATTTAAAGCTATCTCCACTCTATAATGCTGATGATGGTTTGTGATTTCTTATTTTATTCAGTTCAGTTCATGCTTGATAATTGCAAGTGAGCAAGATCGAGTCTAGTAGTTTGCATTTGTACAATTCAGATATTCTTGAAGCTTACATATGATGTTCATCATTGATGATATAAGCCGAATTTAATTTTAAGATAATAAAGATCTATAAGGAAATTCGACAGCTTATGTATATATTTGGGGAAAGGGGGGTTGCTACCTAAATGACAAACTGTGAAAACTATGATATGAGATTTCTAGTATTTAAAAGAATTGACTCATCTTAAAAGAATTGACTCACTCATCTTAAAAGAATTGACTCACTCATCTTAAAAGAATTGACTCACTCATCTTAAAAGAATTGACTCATCTTAAAAGAATTGACTCATCTTAAAAGAATTGACTCATCTTAAAAGAATTGACTCATCTTAAAAGAATTGACTCATCTTAAAAGAATTGACTCATCTTACAAAAATTGACTCATCTTAAAAGAATTGACTCATCTTAAAATTACAGTTGATTTACGTCTTTTCATCAATGAAATTGCCCCGAAATAATTTTTGTACATTACGTCATAGGGCTTCAGCGGGAATTACCGCATGTGACTGAAATGTTTTGTATTTGTTCAAGAAGGAATTGAAGAAATAAATAGACCTGCATAAGTAAATTGCGCATCTTTTTCCAGCAGACTTGAAGTTGCAGTGTTTCCATTTGATCAGATTGCTGATTAACTGCAAGTGTGAATCAAACAGGTTCCTTCTTGTGTTGCCAAGTGTTGAGAATGTATAACCCAATAGAATCTAGTTCTATGCAAGCATATCTCTAACCCTTTCCAATCCAGCGGTGTGGTCACTGCGTTCAATGGAGCACCATAGAAGCAGAAAGGCTCTAATTGTATACCCCATTGGTAAACGTTAACTTGTGCATTTGAAATAAAAAGAAAAATATTCTGAAATTTTCTGTTTTGTGATTGTATTAGTTACAAACTATATGTAGATTTTTTTACGAAGCGAACCTTTCCACTGACATTGTTGATCTGCCTTTCAACTCTTTTTATTCAAAGTATTAATAATAAGTAATAATAAGTAAAATAGTTATTATTTTGTGTGCACTGACCAATACATTTGGGGGGGGGGGGGGTGGAAGAATAAAAGAATGTTTATAAAATAAAATAGAAAAAGAAACGAAGGAAAACATTTGTTACAAAAACTAGGTTGTAAAGGGTTAAAAATGGTTAGCTAAACAAAGAAAAAAAATCGCAAAAGATCTTTTTTCTTAGCTGTTGAGGTTTCAAAGAAAGGAAGCCTGGTCCAGTACTTTACAAGTCTTGAGACATCTGAATGTCCTCCAGACTCTTGTTGCTCAGTTCGAGTGTGGACAGAGAGACAGACGGAACTAGTAAGAGGCGTTGAGAAATAAAAAAAAAAGTCACAGAAATGTATTGAACACAGAAGGGATCGAAAACCAACACTGTCGGCGGAAGCGAGGAGAAATTATTTCGTTTTTTTTAGCCGGAGGAGAATTTTTAAAATATGTTTTTCTTACTTTGGTCTTTATAAAAATATGATCTAAAAACGTGGATGTTTATAAATGTAAGGAGTTTCTGCTAATAACAAGTTCCGTATTTCTAGACCATAGACTTATATATTATACTAGACCATAGACTTATATATTATACTAGACCATAGACTTATATATTATACTAGACCATAGACTTATATATTATACTAGACCATAGACTTATATATTATACTAGACCATAGACTTATATATTATACTAGACCATAGACTTATATATTATACTAGACCATAGACTTATATATTATACTAGACCATAGACTTATATATTATACTAGACCATAGACTTATATATTATACTAGACCATAGACTTATATATTATACTAGACCATAGACTTATATATTATACTAGACCATAGACTTATATATTATACTAGACCATAGACTTATATATTATACTAGACCATAGACTTATATATTATACTAGACCATAGACTTATATATTATACTAGACCATAGACTTATATATTATACTAGACCATAGACTTATATATTATACTAGACCATAGACTTATATATTATACTAGACCATAGACTTATATATTATACTAGACCATAGACTTATATATTATACTAGACCATAGACTTATATATTATACTAGACCATAGACTTATATATTATACTAGACCATAGACTTATATATTATACTAGACCATAGACTTATATATTATACTAGACCATAGACTTATATATTATACTAGACCATAGACTTATATATTATACTAGACCATAGACTTATATATTATACTAGACCATAGACTTATATATTATACTAGACCATAGACTTATATATTATACTAGACCATAGACTTATATATTATACTAGACCATAGACTTATATATTATACTAGACCATAGACTTATATATTATACTAGACCATAGACTTATATATTATACTAGACCATAGACTTATATATTATACTAGACCATAGACTTATATATTATACTAGACCATAGACTTATATATTATACTAGACCATAGACTTATATATTATACTAGACCATAGACTTATATATTATACTAGACCATAGACTTATATATTATACTAGACCATAGACTTATATATTATACTAGACCATAGACTTATATATTATACTAGACCATAGACTTATATATTATACTAGACCATAGACTTATATATTATACTAGACCATAGACTTATATATTATACTAGACCATAGACTTATATATTATACTCTAGACTGCACAGATTCTTGAACACTACAAAAAATGTCGTTTCTTTTTTTTTTTTTTTTTTTTGTAGAACGTTGGATCAAGGCGTTATTTTGTAAAGTAGTTAAAAGAAGTAAAGTTGTTGTTTTTTCAACCCTAACCTATGTAACATTTAATTTAATTTTTAGACCTAGATCTAGTAATTGAACATCAAAAATAAGAGTACTCTCGCGTCATAATTATTATTTTGCAATTTTTAGATACATAGAAAGATCTAGGTAATCAGTCTATTAAAATGTACATAAAATGATTTAAATCAACATGAATTATTTCGATCTATTTTTGAAACATTATCTCAAGGGAAACAAACAGGGAAATGGCTTTGTTTCATATATTTGCGTCAATATCCGAGAAATAATTTTGCATTATTTCTAAACTTTGAAAACTAAAGATTATTCCTTTTCTAAGACAGAAAAGATTGATTGGGGCGACTCCCCTTAGAGCCTTAAAAAGGATTTTACATACATAAAAATGTATATATATCATGGGCGTAGCCAGGATTTTTTTTCGGGGGGGGGGGGTTTAGGAAGGGATTTTTTCTCCCCCCCCCCCCCCGCGAAAAAAAATGTGTATATATGTATGTGTGTGTGTGTGTGTACATAATCTTAATTACATTCTCACCCTTCTTTCGTAACACGTTTATTGTGCCCTAGAATAGGTTCTTCCAGTAGTTATTGGAAAAATTGTTGACTCCCCGCCATCGTTAGCAAAGGGGTCTGGGGGCAGCGCGGCGCCACCAAGCACTATTTCTGGTATTGAATGCCAACTAAATGCATATTTTGAGGTATCTACAGTGCATTTTCCTGCTATTAAAAAGTCTTATTTCAAAAATTAATGTGCTTAATTAATTCGGCGCATTTGCAATCAAGCTGTTTCCACAAAAATCTGTCACTCGTAATGTCTGAAGCCTCTTCGCACCTGCTCTGAGGATCTCCATAAATGTGTGGCGCTAAGTTGTACTAGGATGTCATCGCAACTCTTATTATGCGTAATTTATTTTGTCGGAGACATTGTCCCGCAAACCTCATGCGACGCTCTGTCACAAGTTACTAAGGGGTCGACTCCCAGTTCGGCATAGGATTTCCTTGATTTAGACCCGATCTCTATAACTGACTCCTAAAATCTGTTTTAGCCATCTCTATTGTTTAGTGTTTTTCAATTTCGGCAGATGACTATTAAATGCACTTTATTAATGGAGACCCGCCACTGGTAGAAATGTGTAACCTCTCTTAAATACGCTCTTGGAATTAGGTGACTGTAGTTTGCTTTAGATTTTAAATCGAAAAGGGAAGTTTTATCGTCAAAATCATCTGTTGGGGGTTTCAAACTAAAAAAATCTCAGGACTGTTTTTTGTTTTGTTTTTTTTTTAAATTTAAAACCCTATTTAGCTACGATCATATAATTTGGTAACTATAGTTTGCTTTAGAATAATATTGAAGATAGAGGTTTACCACCTCAAAACGCTCTGTAGGGGGATTTTAAACTCTAAACCATCTAAAGGAAAGGAGTTTAAACTCAAAACCCCCCAATTGGCTTGTCTACGCTCAAATAATTTTAGTGTGTAATTTGCTTTTTTTAGATTGAAGAGGTATTTTTTAGCATCAAACCCTTCTGAAGGGGGATTTAAACTGAAAACCCCTTTTGGCAACGCTCATAGCATTTTGAGTGCGTAATTGGCTTTTTTTTTTTTTTTTTTTTTTTTTACATTGAAGAGGTATTTTTTACTTCAAACCCCTCTGGTGGGGGCTTTGAGCTCAAAACCCCTTTGGCTACGCTCATAGATTTTAGAGTGTGTAATTTTTTTTTTGTATTGAAGATGTATTTTTTAGCTTCAAAGTCCACTGGAGGGGAGTTTAAACATAAAACTGAGTCAAAACCCATTTAGCTACGCTCATAACATTTTTAGTGCATAATTTGCTTTTTTTTTCATATTGAAGAGGGGGCTTATCGTAAATTTTGGAGGGGGGGGGGGATTAAAAATCAAAATCTTCCTTAACTGTGTTCTTAGAATTTGGGGATTGTCGTTTGCATTTTTTTTTGGGGTTTTGTTTTATAGAAGAGGGGGATTTAACTGGTAGGGGGTTTCAAACTTAAAACTCCCTGTTAGGGGGTTTTTAAACTCAAAACTTCCCGGTAATGGGTTGAACCCCAACCCCCCCTTCCTGGCTACGCCCATGATATATATATAGGTCTGTGAATCGATCAGTCACGGATAAGAATTTATTTCCGGTTTCCCGTCTAGTATAATATATAAGTCTATGGTCTAGATCTAGTTATACCCATAGACAAAAATAAATATAGACTGGAAAAAGGAAGTAACTTCATGTAACTTGAAAACATGTATATCTATTGTATTCGGATTTCCGCATTATGAAAAGTTGCATGATCTTCATTCTTAGAGATTTAAAAAATCTACACTGCCTTCTTATATACAATATATATAGGTGTGTATCAAAGTTTAAAAAAAGCACTTTTATACTGCTCATAAATGCTTTATAATAAAGTACACAAAATTGCAAGTCACACATTTTCGTTTCATAAAACTCTTTAATTGGCCAGTCTATATTTATTTATGTCTATGGTTAGACCATGGAACTATACTAATGGAACAACAGCTTCTAGTTTTTACTAGGGGAGTGCCGTCGCGCATCTTTTTTCGCGCATGGTGCAATATGGAGAAATTCAGGAGGATGCAAAAGAAAAAATTTACTCCTCCAGTCACTTAGACTGACCTGCAATGAGAGTAACATTTTCCTACGCTTTATTTTATTAGATCTCTAAAAACTTCATCCATTTTCTTACAATGTTTTGTTATTTATAAAATTTTCCTGAATAAGGGATCGTCACAAAAGTTAATTTTTTAAGGCCATCCCATTAAAATAGCTGTTTTTAGTACTTCCAGATTTGGGTATTTTACACAAAATCTGGAATTTTTTGTATGTACATGTCATCATCATCATCTGTCCCGCGTAACCAAATCCTCCACTTTTCCCGGTCACCAGTTGTTCTTAACAAGATATCAAGAGAGAGAGGCTGGTTCATTATATGCGTCCAGTCAGCTTTTCTTCTGACAACCCTTTTTTTCGTTCTCTCTCTTGAAGGATAATTTTTGAAAGTTAGTCTTACAAAATACAATTCCAAATCAACTCATGCAGTTATCGTCTTTTCACATTATTGAGGAGTCATCCTTTTTGCCAGGCAGAGTGTTAATTGGCAAAAGTAAAAAATTCATTTGTTTAATTTATTTAGTAAATATTCATAACTTTTTTTATATATAATAATATATTTTTTAAATAATAATATCTTTTATATAGCCTAGACATGCTTTAATAGATCTAATAAATAATTAACGCGGACCTACCAATATGGGTATATTAATACTTAAATCTGGGTATTTTAAATTTCGAATGCGCATTTTTAAAAAACCGAAACATATCTATAGATCTCTTTTATCTAGATCTACAACACCTAGACAAAGGTCTAGATCTAGAATTCTAGATCTATTTCAAGATTTTAAAAAAATAACCCAATAGATCTAATAAAGTCATGAGATCCACTCTATTTTCACTAGATCTAGACCAGCGGTTCTCAACCATTTATGCTCGGCGACTCCTTTTTACAATGCCCCACTTAGCCGCGAACCCCCCCCCCCCCCCGCACACACACAGCAATTGAAGAATAGAAAATAACAATCCATTTTTTCAATGGTCTTTGGCGACCCCTGGCAGATCGTCCATCGACCCCCAAGGGGGTCGCGACCCACAGGTTGAGAACCCCTGATCTAGACCATACATGAGATCAATATGAATATTTATTATAGGTCTAGACTAGAGTCTAGATCTATCGATCATCTATAGTCTATAGGCCCATTCTATAATATAGAATATAGTCTAGTCCTAGTAGATCTAGAAATTCTAGTATATGTGGGCCTATATAATAATACTTTTTAATAGTAGATCTATAATCTATCAATTCTATATAGATCTAGATTTCACTTTCACATCACACGATTATTGATACAGACAGTGAATGAAACGAATGCAGTGATTATACTTCTAGATCTACCAGTTGATAATCATCATCATCATAGATAGTAATCTAGATCTATAATCATAGTGCCCTTTTTAGTCAAGTCATTAGTCAAGATAGTGGAACGTAACCTCGAAGGTTTAATATGGTACAGCATAAGTAGAGTCTATAAGTTAGTATAAGATCTAATTATTTTGTTACTTTGTTACACTTTGTATGTTTGTAACTTGTATGTCTATGTCTCAATTAAAATAATTAATATCATCAGACATATTTTAATTTTAAAAAAGTAGACATAGATTTCTACATTATAAATAGATAGATTAGATCTATATATAAATTATAATTTTACAAACTTTAGAAATGATTGATTTTAATTGATCAGCCCTCTAGACTAGATCTAGCGTCTCTAGCTACATGTATGCTACTAGACTCTAGCATGTAGATTGTAGATCTTGGAATTGGATCGAAATTCACCTTACTAAATTGTCTCTAAAGTCTGTAGCTGATTTGAGAGGCCCAACGAGGCAAGAGCCTATTAGTACTCTGTCTCTTGATCTAACTAGTAGGCCTACTAAGCTACTGCATTATTTATATGTGTATTTATGTTTATGTATGTTGTGTGTGTGTTTGTTTGTTTTCATGTAGTCTCCCTTGTTCTACTGTTCAGTATGTTCACGTGTTCACGGTTTACTCCGTGTGTGTGTCAGTAGCGTGTCTATGGCATTTTACGTCTCGAGAGACGATCTTTTCCCTTTGCAACTTCTTGTGTGACTAAAGAGGCCAATCCTTGATACACAGCTGCGATCGCAGGTTGGGTATATATAATCACCAGGCGCCGTTGCATTTTCACCCTTCTTTCTGCTTCTGTTGTGTATGACATCTGCAATCTTTGACCCTTCCTTTATGCTCTCTCTCCATGAGGATCTGTCCAGTGCTACCTCTTCCCAGTTGCCAGTGTCGATTTTGAAGAGCTTCATGTCCCGTTTGCATACATCCGTTAAACGTAATAGTGGGCGACCAGCGGCTCTCCTGCCTTCTATTAGATCGCCATACAGGATGTCCTGTGGAAGTCGACCTTCTGGCATTCTACGAACGTGGCCAAGCCAGCCAAGGCGTCTGCTGCTGATAACAGAGCGGATGTCCTGGCACCCTGCTCTTTGTAGCACTTCCTCATTGGTTATCTTATCTTGCCACCTTATTTTAAAGATCCGCCTTAGGCATCGGAGGTGGAAAACATTCAGCTTTTTTTCCTGCCATGAGTAGGTTGACCATGTTTCACTTCCGTACAGCAAGGTGCTCAACACACAGGTCCGGTAGACTAGGGCTTTAGTACTGTTAGTCAGCAATATGTTGTCCCAGACTCTTTTCGGCAGCCGTGACATGGTGGCCATTGCCTTGGCTATCCTGTTGTTTATGTCTTTATCCAGTAGAGTGTTGTTGGATATGATGGAGCCAAGGTAACAAAAGTGATCAACAATTTCTAGTGGTTGGCCATTAATGCTTACTTGAGGTGCAGTGTTTGTGTTTTGGACAAATATCTTAGTCTTGCTTTGACTGATGTTTAAGCCGAACTTCTGGCAAGCAGCAGATAATTTGTCAACCAGGCACTGTAGCTGAATATCAGAATCAGCCACAATAGCTGCATCATCAGCATACAGGAGTTCCCTGAAGAGTAGCTTCCTAACCTTGGTTTTTGCCCGCAGCCTTGATACATTAAATAGTTTTCCAGAGGATCTTGTATGGAGAAACACACCTTCGTTTATGTCGTTGTACGCATAATGCAGTAGACAGGAGAAGAATATGCCAAACAGAGTAGGTGCGAGCACACATCCCTGCTTGACACCACTGCAAACCTCAAAAGGTGCTGATTGGGCTCCATTGAATTTGACAGTGCATTTAGTTTCCTCGTGAAAACACTCAATGAACTGCAGTAGTTTGGGAGGGCAACCTATTTTCCTCAGGAGTTTGAAAAGGCCACTTCTGTAGCGTGTATTCACTGTGTATTAGTCTTGCTGGTTGGTCTCTCCTTGTTTTTTCACGATAATAAAAATGGAGAGTAACTTTTAAACATCAGTATTGTTAGTGTGTATAGTGATAATATAATATGGTGGCAGCTTTCTAAAAGTTCTAAAATGGAAACTGTAAGTAAAACTAACTTTAAACCAAGAATTAACCCTCCACCTCCTTTAAATGTGAAGAAAGGGTGTGAGGAATGGAAGCTTTTCAAGCAAATGTGGCTGAACTATTGCACTATCGAGATAATAAACGATATAGATGAAGAGTATGCCAAAGCACTGTTCTTTCACACTATCGGCCCAGAGGCGTTGGCAGTATACAACAGTATCACCTTTAAACCAAAGCACAATGTTCAAGACATAATATGTGCATTTGATGAACACTTCATTGGTTTAAAAAATGAAACTTATGAAAGATATGTTTTCAACAACAGACAGCAGAAGCCACAAGAAACCGTAGAGGATTACCTACTAGCTCTACGCACACTCGCTAAAACCTGCAACTTTTGTGACCACGTGGAAGAGTCATTAATAAGGGACCGAATGGTGGTTGGCATCAGAGACACAAGAACAAAGAAAGAACTCTTACAAGAACATAAACTAACACTCAAGACTTGTATGGAAATCTGCAAGGCAAATGAAGCTGCTGGCTTGCAACTACAGGTACTAGAGACAGGTAGGCCTACATCTGATGCCTCACCACCTCAGGATGAGGCGTTCGCTGTCTCGTCTCGCAAAAATATTCTACAACAAAATGCTGCTCATAAACAGCGCAAATGTAAATTTTGTGGACAAAACCACCCGTTCAAAAAGGAACTGTGTCCTACGTGGGATAAAATATGTAATAACTGTAAAAAAAAATCATTTCGGCATTCAATGCAACCAAAAGAAACTGCAATATGTACATGAAGACAGTGATGATTGTTATTCGTTATCTTCTAATGATGAGGCTGTGCTTGCTGTACAAGGTGGACCAAACAATAAAATCATAAAAGCTGAAATGATCATTTCTGGTGAGAAGATGGTGTGTCAGATTGACTCGGGTGCCAGTGTTAATGTCATCCCTAAGAAGCTTATTAAATCTGCACAAATCTGTCCCACTCAAAACAAGCTACGTGTGCATGACGGTAGCACACTCATACCTATTGGAAAGGTACAACTCGTAGTACAAAATCCAAGGACCAACAAGAGATATCGTGTTGATTTCGTGGTTGTGAGAGATGATTTAACTCCCTTGTTAGGGAAGAAAACGTCAGAAAAAATGGGACTAATTACAATTAACTATCATACTTTTGAAAGTGTTGACAAGGTTGAAAGTGTTGATAAGCCTCTACCAAGGTTATCGACAAAATATTTGAACAGTTCTCTGATGTATTTGATGATCAGCAGGGTGAATTACCTGGTGTTGTACACTTAGAAGTGAATCCTGACATAACACCAGTTACATGTCCATCTGGTCGTGTACCTTTAGCTATGCAGGCTAAAGTACAGTTTGAGTTAGGACTGCTAACAGAAAAAGGAATCATTGAGCCTGTTGATAAACCTACTGACTGGGTCAGTCAAATGGTGATTGCAACTAAAAAATCTGGAAAACTCCGTATCTGTTTAGATCCTCGTCCTTTCAACAAGGCACTTAAAAGAGAACGTTTTCCCCTTCCAGTAATGGAAGACTTGCTTCCTAGATTATCGAATGCAAAAGTGTTTTCAAAACTGGACCTTGCAAATGCATATTGGCATGTGCATCTGGATGAAGCATCGAGTTTGCTAACAACTTTTCAGTCACCCTTTGGACGTTACAAGTGGAGAAGATTACCTTTTGGAACATCTGTGAGCTCAGAACTGTTTTAGAAACATTTAAATGCTGCTCTTGAAGATCTTGAAGGTGTGATTGGTGTAGCTGATGATATTATAGTTTATGGTTCCGGAGACACATGGGAAACAGCTTCCCATAACCATGACAAGAATATTACAGCATTATTTGAGAGATGTCGCTCTGTGGGAATTAAACTGAACAAAAAAGGCTGAAATTAAAATGAAAGAAATTACATTTCTGGGACATCTAATTACAAGTGATGGTTTAAAGATTGATCCTGAAAAGGTAAAGGCTGTTAAAGAAATTAACAAACCAACAAACGTTGAGGAAGTTCGGCGCTTTTGTGGGTTTGTGAACTATCTTGCTAAATTCCTACCCAAACTATCCGACGTCATTGAACCAATTCGGCAGCTACTTCATACAGATATCCCTTGGTCATGGTCGAGAAAACATGACAGTGCATTCTGTGACATACAATCTATGGTGACTCAAGCTCATGTGCTAGCATTCTACAATCCACTTAAAGAATTGACCATACAGTGTGATTCCAGCCAAAATGGTCTTGGCGCTGTCTTAATGCAGGAAAGTAAGCCCATAGCTTACGCAAGTCGATCTTTGACTGATACTGAAACTAGATACGCACAGATTGAGAAAGAAATGCTAGCAATTGTATTTGCACTGGATAAGTTCCACCAATACACGTTTGGTCGACATATAACCATTGAAAGTGACCACAAACCTCTTGAAGCAATAATGGCTAAACTTCTCTCAGCTGCTCCTCGAAGATTACAGGGAATGATGTTGCGCATACAAAACTATGACATAACTGTAATTTATAAATAGGGAAAAGAAATGTGTCTTGCCGATGCACTTTCAAGAGCTCATATCAAGTCATCAGCAAGCAGTCAAGGGGAGTTTGAGCTCATAAATATGGCCAGTTTTCTAGCCATTGGGGAAGAAAGACTACAGAAACTAAAGGAAGAAACCGAGAAAGATATTACGCTTCAAAAACTTCTAATCACAACTCCCACGCTAAAGATTTACCTCCCCTTGCTAAGGGTGAAGAGGTGAGACTAAAGTCAATGTCGCGTAACCATGAGCGTTGGCAAAAGGGAGTTACAAATCGTCAGTTACAACAACGGTCGTATGAAGTTGAATCGGGCGGAGGAGTTTATCGCCGAAATAGACTTCACTTACGAAGAATCCTACTGCCTGCTGAAACGAATGCGCCTACACCAACAGCTACGACCGAGCCCGACAACCCCGCACCTGTGGATGCACCCAGCACAGATGAAAGTAGGCCTAATGCTCAGAGACCTGAGAGCCATATAGAAGACGGGTCTCACAGATCGACAACCTATACAACTAGGTCAGGCCGAGTGGTCAAATCCACAAGAACTAGTGACTATGTATATGACTAATCTCAAACACCGGAGGATGTTACATTTATATGTATATTTATGTTTATGTATGTTGTGTGTGTGTTTGTTTGTTTTCATGTAGTCTCCCTTGTTCTACTGTTCAGTATGTTCATGTGTTCACGGTTTAATCTTACGTGTGTCAGTAGTGTGTATTCACTGTGTATTAGTCTCTGCTGGTTGGTCTCTCCTTATTTTCACGTTAATAAAAATGGAGTGTAACTTTTAAACATCAGTATTGTTAGTGTGTATAGTGATAATATAACAGTCAAACTGACAACTAGTTTTCTAGATCTAAGCTTCTAGAATAATTAGTTCTAGATCTAGGTCCAGTTTAGATTTAGAATATAAAAATATTTTACTAGCTAAAATACTAAATCTACTGATCTAAATTCTAGATAGATTTATAGATCCGGAATATAAAAATATTTACTAGCTAAAATTCAAAATTTCTGATCTACACTTAATATTTGAGATATTATATGACATCTAAAAAAGTTATTATTAAGATATAATTATAGAATCTAGACTAGTTATATATGTACATAAAATATATAAATAAAAGATAAAATTTATGCAGGCCTAGATCCCATAAATTTATAATTGATCCAGATGTATCAGTAAAAGTTACCTTCGTCAGGAAGTTTTATCCAATCTAATTTATATAAGAAAATTTATAATTCATGCCTCGCCTACACCCAATTCATTAGACATATGAGTTCATGAAATAATAAATGATGTGGTGTCAAGTTGGATCTATCCCCTGAAATTCAGTACTTTAATATAAAACTCACATATCTAGTTAATTATTTGCTATGACACTCTGATCAACTTGGACTTGTGTGATACATATATGTTTCTTATCAGATTTAATGAATGAAGTTTTGGTGCATTTAACCTGTAATAAGGCTACAAAAGTATCATCAGGTGTGTTCTAACCATTGGTATTTTTCCTGACAACATTTCTATTCTAGTCTGTGATAAATTATAAATAAAAAAAATGTTTGTAATGTTTCAGTTATTAACACTAGAACCATGGCAACCAGTTCTGATGATGTACCAGAATTGATCAAGGATCATACTTATACTATTTCTACTCTCTGGGCAGACATTAATCATATTGGCATCCATTCAATATTTAATGTAAGTACTACTATACATACAATTTTTATTTTAATTTAGTTATATAATAGATGTTTTATGAGTTGTGTGATTTTCATAGTCAAGCAACATCCAAATATCTGGGATGGAATTTAACATTTTACTCTAGTTTTTTTTTTATAACACTCTGAAGCAAATTCATCTTTCATGAATGCCTAATATACCTTGGCTGTTGTGCAGGCCATTCCTTTACAATAAACTGTTTGATGAAATTAGGCAAAAATATGTCTGATAATTTGTGTGTTTGATACAACAATGTATTCAATTTAATAGTATTATTTTTAAATTTTAATGTTTTCAAAAGAAATTAGCCAATATGCCTAATTGTATAATTACAGTTATGTTTGGAAATGCAAGAAAAAGGCATGCATTCCTGAAAAGTCAATGATTGGTCGCACCTCTTAAAGGTAAGGTACTGCAATTTTTCCCTATGCACTTTCCTCATAAGCTGAAGTACTTGTATTTTTGAAAAACTAGTTTTCCATGAAAATGTAAATCATAATAATAGTTGCTTTTAGATGAGTGCAATGTGCAACAAATTAACTGAATATCTGCCTTAACCTATAGTCATAATTCATAACTATTAAGGTCAGGACCATGTCTACACATTAACGCAGTAGCTCCTTTTAGGTACAGGCTATTTTTAGAATGGCAAAATTATATAATTATGATATACTTAATAACATATATACGTTTAGCATGGTCAACACATTCTTCTTCTTCTAGCCAGCTTTATTGCTGCTGAGCTAAGAGTTCTTTTGCAGACTGTGCCAAGGAAAAAAAGTGTGCTGTTTTCTTCAGTTGTTCAGCACTGCCGTACAGGGTGTTGGTTATGTTGGGCTGTAGTGGAAGTAGGGTCTGCCTAGGTGGATTAGGGAAGGGCATTCAAAGAGGATATGGTTTACGGTTTCAATGGGGTGGGCGCAGTGTCTGCAAAGGGGGAGTTGTGTGGAGCTTATTTTGTTCAGGTGGTAATTTAATAGAGGTGTGTGTCCTGTTCTTAGTTGGAAGATTGCAGATTGTTCCTTGCGGGGGAGGAAGTTAACACTGTCCAGTTTGTTAGGCGTAGTCATTTCTTTGTACATGGCTCTTCCTGTGTTTCCTGATGCCCATTGGTTGAGCCACTCCTCTTTGTGATTGTTGACTAACATTGACCTTAGGGTGAGGTAGTTAACAGGTCTATCTGGTTGTTCCATAGATGAACCTGCCTTTGATAGCTTATCTGCCTTTTCATTTCCCATGATGCCAATGTGTCCAGGGATCCACTGTAGTGTGATATTCATATTTAATTTTGATATCATCTGATGGATTATCACAATGAGTGTTGTCAACTCCCTTGGGCTGTTTGAGGTGCTGCTGTTAAGTGCTTGCAGGTCAACACATGTCACACATATTTTTTTAATTTTTAAAAAAATCCTTTTACTTATTTTTGCAACTAGATAACTTTCTGTTATGAGAAAAGATGAGATTCTTGGACTCCTGCATAGCACCACCAGAAGGGAAAATCCCATCATGTTGCAAAATAAAAGTCTTGGACCAATTTTAATTTAAGTTATATCATACTGTATGCTCTATACATATTTATGTATATCCTGTCATTCAGCCAAAAGGTTTGTATTTAGTATTTCTTTAAATCTGTTTGATATTGTACTTGAATACTATTAATCTGAGCCCCATTAAAACAAGAGGGAGTGCAGTGGATGAGTGGAAAAGCACTTGGCTTCTGAACTGAGAGTTCCTGGGTTCAATTAAGACTGGTATTTTCAATTTCAGAATCCTTAAGGCTACTCTGAGTCCACCAAGCTTTAATGCATACATGGCAATAGTAAGGAATTAGTATAGGCGGTTTGGGGATCCATGGCTGAATGGTTAAGTCATGGGTTTGAATCTCTGTGAAGACTCAGATTTAAATTTGATATTTTTGGGTGCCCCTGAGTCCACCCAACTCTAATGGGTACCTGACTTTCGTTTTGGAAAGTAAAGATGGTTGGTTGTTGTGCTGGCCACATGATGCACTGGCCAAAGAATCAAATGACCTTAACATCATCTGCCCTATAGATTTGTGAGGTCTGAAATGGGATTTTTTTTTTCAAAAGGTGGTTGGTACTTGACACCCTCGCTAACCATGGGGCACAGAAACTGATAAACTTTATATCATCTGCCCTATAGATTGTAAGATATGTAAGGGGAATTTTACTTTTTTAAAACTAAAAAAGAATCTAACAAAAGTAAACATAAAATATGGTGCATTCTCCTTAAAACTAAAACCTGGTGCGAAGGTTGAAAATGTTGGCAAAAAAAAGCAACATCAATTAAATATTCTTAATTCCCTTTACTGAGAAGAACATGCATGTTGTTCCCTCATAAGTTTCTTGACAGAGGAAATCTTGTTTATATTAGATTTGAATTAAGCAATTTAAGAAAAAAATTATAATCATTATTTTAAATGGTTGTATCTAAACCTTCTGAATTATGTTTTAGTTATAAGTATATTGAAATGAATGGATAATCATGAAATTGTTAAATAATTGCTGCTATCATTCCATTGACTAAAGAACCATTTGTAATTTTTTTTTAAATTAATTTCAAAATGATTTTTTTCATGCATAGAGTTCACATAGATCTAGAGTGAAAAAATTCTTTTGACTATGGTTCAATTTTTTTGTATCATAATTTTTATTACCCAGAATATTTCAAAAATGAGTACACTATTTTCATGTAATAATGTAACTTAATATTCACACAATGCTCAAAATATGCTGTAATCTTTAGGCCATACAGATTTGTATAAATTAACTTGTTTAAATACATTGTAAATGTATATTGTTTGGATAAGAATAAAGTTTTTCTCTAGACAATTATTGTTCAAGATTTGTTGATGCTCCTGCTTAATCAATTATATATACAGGGTCATTAGTTTTAACACGTCTGATAATTTTCAACTTTGCATTCTTAAAATATAATTTATTTAGAGTAGAGTAAGAACACAAAATCATAGTTTTTAAATTAAGTACATTAAGCTAAGCTGTGATCGCTTATTAACATTTGTTTATAGACTACACACAATTTAATTATTATTTTTCATCAAATTGCAGGAACTAGTACATGTACTTATGCCTATTTGACAATAAAAAAACTTAGTCAATGAAATAGTAATACTAGTAAATGAGATAAAAGTAAACTAAATATCATCAATGCTATTGAAGCCACACTTGTATCTTTTTATCTTGTTTGGTCGAGTGCAATTAAAGTTGCTATTAATTTTACTGATTGTCTTAGCTGCTATGCCAGTGTGTCGTCTCTTTGAAACCTAAACTTGTTTTCTTGGTAACTGGAAGTCCAGATATTTGGAGTTTCATTTTAAACACCTATACTTTCCGAAATGGCCTGCCGATAGGCAAAACCTATTTGCCTAACATGTTATATGCACGTAAAGAGGTACCCCACAGAAATGCATTAAAGACAAGCTTAGGCGCCTAATTGCTTTAACTGAAATAGAATAAGAGAGCACCTGGTTGCATACAGCTTCAGAACGAGACAGCTGGAGGTCACTTACAAAGGTGTGGTATACACCAATGAAAATTAATTGCCGAGGGTAGACGGCAAAAAGAAAAAACAACTGATTCTACTACAGGTGGACAATGGTTATGCCTGTGCTCAGTGTGGCATAATATGTAGGTCACAGCTGGGGCTGAGTAGCCACTGGAAACATAGCATTCCTCATAAGTCTTCGGAATCAAAGACAAGCCTATCATTTTTGTAGCATAGTTTGTAGCTTCTGTAAATGCATGAAATGCAATCCCAAATGACACTTGACAAGTCCTCTGTGAGTTTGATGGATTATTAACATCTTACTTCTTGCCTTGCCTTATATTAAATGGTCCTTCTCTCTGTTCCACTAGGTACTTGCGTTATCTAAATATCATTGATATATCGTAACATGTCATCAAAATAAAAGCTAGAATCTCTGCAACTCGTGTACAATTTAAGTCAGAAGTCATCAATAACACTTGCCATTAAAAAAAAAACAAATTAGATTAGTCAAATTAGTGACTGATTATTCGATTCATTTAGGCCTTTAAATTTTTTTATGTGAATATATAATTATCCTTTGCATTTTCAGACTTTGTGACTTTACTAGTATAGGCCTACTTTGGAGTAGACTTGTTGAGCTAAAGTCGGAAGTACACATTGAGTCATTGAGTTTTACAGTAGAGAGAGTAGACTATATAAATAATATAATGTCATATCGTGATCAGTAGGCGGCTGCAGGTTTATATATCTATTCCATGACAAATACCCTGGCTAGATTTAGATCTACTGGTCTAGACATCTAGATCTAACTAGAATTAAACTAGAAAACTGAATTAGAGAAGACAAGTAGCTTTCTAGATATAGAACTAGAATCTATTTACTAATATTAGATCTAGTTGCGTCAAACGCTTAATTTTTTGTTGTTGTTTGTAATAAATGCACATAAAATACATTGTATTTTGGCAATAAAAAATACCCAGTTGGTAGTCAAGTAATTCTAAAGAATGACTCCATCAGTATTTGTTTATTTAGATCTGTATCATATGATTTATTATTTATACTTATTTTATATCAATCGTCCAAGAAAATCTAGCTCTAGATCTATTTCATTTTAGATTAGGCTATAGTTTTATTTTTGTTTTGTTTTTTTTTTTGTCATTTTATTTAGGCTACAATATTACCGAGATGAACTTTTTCTTTGTTTCCCACTTGACATGTATGCCTAGAGCCTAGTCCTTTCGGTAATAATAATAATAATAAAATGATTAGAAATGCGTAGCTTGGAGTGTCAAAACTGTATTAGGCCTCCTATTTTTATTTCATGCAATTTAGTATATCGTAACAAATACGCATTTAGAGGAACGATAGACAGGTCTTCATCCAGATTTAGTGTAAATAAACCAAACACAGAAACACTGAAAGATTGTATTTTCGGAATTTAGATTCTATTTTTTGGGGAAAAAAAAGGCATTTTTTAGGGTGGTCGAAAAAATAACTTTTGTGACGAGCTCTTATTCGGGAAAATTGTATCTATTTTATCAGATAGTCATAAAATGGATGAAGTTTTTACACATCTAATCAAATAGAGCGTACGAAAGTTTTACACCCATTGCAGGTCGATCCAAGGGACTGACGGAGTAAATCTCTTCTTTGGCATCATCATAGATTTCTCCACATTGCACCATGCGCGAAAAAAGATGCGCGACGGCACTTCAACTCTCTTTGGCTTTGTAAAAAAAAGCTGGTGTTCCATTAGTATAGTTCCATGGTTAGACTAATAAGGAGTTTTCAACAATAGGTCCTACGTAAGCCTTTAGTAAACATACAATTATATAGAATGGAATCATTAATGATTAAGTTGTATGAAATTAAGTTGTATGAAAATACTCAATATTGAGCTGACAGTTTCAATTGAGCCTTTCTTTTTTTTAATTTCTATTTTGTTTTATTTTTAGCTAACTTTACCACCGACTAAGCCCGTTGATTTGTTCCCGATTTATTGCAACATACCTTATACCTACTCGTGTTTGAAATTTCCGAGATGTTCCGAAAGCCATACCCTGTCAAAATATGAATCAAAAAACTTTTGGCCAAATCTCCACCTGTGGTCTGGAGCATAGGCCACCAACCAGCTTCCTCCAGGCGTCTCGGTTCTGGGCGAGTCTCTCTGTCCCCACGTCAGGCTACAGGAATACATGGAGCCGCGATGTAGAAGCAGATGCCAAGCAGATGTGTAGACGAAAACTTATGATGGCTTATCTAATAACATTACCTCACATCTTCTCTTGGCTCGTGAATTCTAGTATCTATGTGGAAATATTTGATAGATTATATATTGTTTACTTTGGCTGGATTCCTTCTCCTTTGTTTTAGATTTAAATGGAAATTATAACAATCCCAGGCACAGTTGATGCTAGAATCAGCCAGGAACCCATGTTGAAGCAATGTTTAGCACAGTGAACAGAATACGCGAGTGGTATTTTTGTTGAAACAGTGCTAGAAGGCTTTTGTACTGTCCGCTTATATTGGAAAACCATCGTGCCTTGGCACAGCAAGTTAAAAGAAAGATCGTGATTTTTTTTTCTTGGACTATTTGTTCAGCCAATTCTGCAGACTTCTTGTTCGTAAAAATATGAAAACCTAGAAATGACTCTCAGTGCGATTTCTTTTGTGTATTTCACAATTGGAGCTCACAAAACAATTTCAGAAAATAATAATAATATTTAATCCACTTTTATTATTTCTTGAGGGATGTCAACACTGAGAAAAATGGTGCCGATTGGATCTCCTTTAGTAGTTTTTCTAAAATTGCTTTGCCCAACAGGTCTATTATCTGTACTAATGTACTACTTAGAAATTGTCGTTGTTACTTGTGTCACTAAAACGATAATCTTCGCGATGACCACTAAATGAAAGGTTAAAGGTTGTAGCATGCTAAAGTTAAAACTAACATTCACTATGCGATGAATTACTTTCATGCAGTAATTGTCAACTTCTTCCAATGTGCTCCTTGTTTACATACTCCACCGTTCTCAGTCGTTCATGTTGTCTCTATGTTTACATCCTCCACCGTTCTCAGTCGTTCATGTTGTCTCTATGTTTACATCCTCCACCGTTCTCAGTCGTTCATGTTGTCTCTATGTTTACATCCTCCACCGTTCTCAGTCCTTCATGTTGTCTCTATGTTTACATCCTCCACCGTTCTCAGTCCTTCATGTTGTCTCTATGTTTACATCCTCCACCGTTCTCAGTCCTTCATGTTGTCTCTATGTTTACATCCTCCACCACTCATTTTGAATTTCTGGTGACAAATAATGTGTCTTCCCATATTCGATTCTATGTAATTGGTGTTTCGTAACTTCACCCAATTCTGCAAGAAATTTTAAGGATGCTAGGAACTTCCCGGGATTGGGTGAATTTAATTTTTCGTCGTGACCACGTAAGCTTGAGTTTGCTTTTGCAAAGTACTTAATAGCTGCTGCTACACGCTTCAGAATATCTCTCCAATACTGATGATTTTTCAAAATTTGCGCATGAAACAAATGTGACAGTTCATCTGGTTCTGCCTTATGCTTTTCTTCCTCTAACTTCCACTTAAAAAAAAAACTTGTCAGTGGTGGACTCCTTCTTTATGTTCTTTCAGTCTCCCAGGTTTCTTCCATTTGGTGAAACCAACTCCAGGTTTGCTCAGTGCACTAGATGTCTTTTCTGATGCCTCAGAAAACAGTACGCATGCAAAACAAAATAGACATCCCAAGTGTGGAGAGAAGAGGAGCCAAGATCGGTTGTATATTTCTCCTGTTGGAAGTTGTGTATTTAACCATGATATCAAACTTCGTGTTTTATTTTGGGTAAAGTCTACTGGAAAAAAATACCGTTTTTCTTTTTATTTTGGAAACATAAGCTACCCTTTAACAGAATTTTGCTCGTACTTCCTCGGATAAAATTCCAGGCTGGATATATCCGAAGTCTTTGTACTTAATTATAGCTTCTTCCAATTCTGGGGAAAGTTATTTTGGAAGACCATCACTTGACTTATCATCACTTACTTCAGATGTTTTATCCGACTGTGGTAAAAGGTATTCCTCTGGAGTCTCTTCAGCACTACTTCTCTCACCAAGAGACATTTTCACTTTTTCGACTGCTGTATCTTTGTACGAATCATCTGAATTGTGATACTTTTCTTCCACACGTTCTTGGTCTCCTTTGTTTTCAGTGCTCTTATCAGGATTCTTCTTAAATGATAAGGATGATGAAATAAACTACCCTATATACCAAGAGTAACACGACACTGGTCCGCGCTTTGGAAGTTACTCCTTGAAATTGAGAGTAACCTCGCACGGAAGGTGAACTACATCCAACAGGGTCACTGACGTATATAACAACGTGAAAAAGCAAGATTACATGGCAGTGACGTCATTTTTAATTTATTTTAAAACAAATTTTGGACACTCATTTCCGGGGGGGGGGGGATCTTCAAATTCTCCCCCTCCTCCCCCGATCCTAGATACGCCACTGACTATTACAAACTAGTGGGCCTACTAATCCTGATCATAATCGCTATATTTACTTAATAGTTTTAGACTAGAGCCAGAATATATATAGAATCTAGAACTAGATTTCTTGACTAGTTCTAGATATGATACAGTCTAGATCTAGAATCTAGATCTACATCTAGACTATATCTCTAGACTAGTATTGATCTTGATCTAGATAGAACTAGAATGTAGAGATAGAATTCAGATTAGAGCTAGAATTGGAATCTAGGCTAGAACTAGATTTCTAGACTAGTTCTAGATCTAGTTCAGATCTGGATCTAGACTCGATCTAGAATCTAGATCTCGAATCTATACTAGGTCTAGAAGCTAGAACTAGACAAGGTTTAGGTCTAGACTAAATAGACTCTAGATAAAGATCCAGAACTAAATCTTTAGCCTATACTAGACTAGAATCTAGACTAGATGTAGAAATAGAAACTAGATCTACTAGAGCTAGATCTAAGTCAATATTACGGTCAGGATTAGCGGCCTACTACTGGGTTATAGAGCATTTATGCTATTCGCATTATAACCATTTTTTGATGTGATACTACTGCTTACATAATAAATAAATCTGCACCCCTAAGCTATTACAAGATAAACTATTTTCTTAATGGATTATAAATATAAATTTTGTTCAAATTGTTTAATACAATTAAATCTAAATCTAGATCTATGTCTGACCTCATTTATTGTGATTTGGATTGTTGTCAAGTGTATAGCCAAATGAGGATATGTGAAAACTGCGCGCTATAAAAGTGGTTCATTTTTTTTTTTTTTTTAAACTTGAAAATTGAAACGAAGTTCGTATTAAAATTCTTTTTAAAAACAACATTTGAATCAGTATCCTATTTCACGAGTTTGTTAATAAATGGAAAATCTATTTCATAATGATCCATTGATACTTTTCCATTGTAACCTTAGATGCCAATTCTTTGTACCAATGCGCGAATCTCTGAATGGAGCTTGATTTATTAATGAAGAAGTCTGTGACCTTTTTAAAAGACTTACCTCCCTTGAAGTTTTTCATTAAAAAGTGGTGTAATTTTTTGAAAAATCTGCTTGCATATATAATTTTAAAAATTAGATGGTTCACTTTAGGAAAAGAACAAAGTAGCCGTTGCATCAGAACTTTGAATGATATAAAATATCATGATGTACGATTTCATTTTATCTTCTATTTTCTTCTTTTTTCTAAACGGGACGGACGGGCGGACAGACGGACGGACGGAGAGACAGGCTACACAAAACTGATAGCGTCTTTTCCACTACAAAGCCGAGCTATCTTATAACTGATTCTCTTATTTAACGATAAGATTTTCGACGTTTACAGGTCAGTTATTGAAAAGTTGCAACAAAAATGTATATTGGAACATGTAATCATACATGCTAAAGCTAAAAGAACACATTAAAATAAAACGTTTACATGTAGTTTTTCTCGTTCTTTAATGTAGTTGCATTCTCTATATTTGAAAGTGTTTCATTACCAAATCAGCGTTCCTTGAGCTTCCGGTTGGGATAAAGTATACGTCTGACTATCTCGAACCTCTTTGGATTTAGGCTTCTTTCTAGATAGGCAAGAACTTTGGTCGTCTTCAGAGCCGCTGTCCGGTTGTTTGAAGTACGGCATGCTGGTCTGTGTGTCCACACTGTTGAGCCGGACGCCATCGTATCCACCCCTCTGGGTAAAAATTGGCTCTGGCTCTTGAAACCCTTGACAAAGTGTGAAGGTTTGTGGTGTATCTCGTCGCTCCGTGGGCCTCTGTGAGAAGACAAACGAATGTGGTCTTTCTTGGGGGTTCATGGCGTATACCTGCTCGCGAACTTCTGCCCTGTCCCAGCGCCGCTCCTCAGCACAGTGGTAGCATTCGGGTCTGCGAGGTTGCTCCGGACGGCAGGTGTAAACCATTGATTGGCCGTCAGGTGAGACTTCCGGGTGACAGATGTAGCCTTTTTCCTGGAATGAAACACAACTGAATAGAAGTGAAGAAATGAAAGATTGGAAACAATGGCATGGTGTACTTACAACTTGACCTGAGTGTTGATATCAAGTATAAGCTACTGGTTGTTGTGTCGAACCTCAAGCCCCCTTTCATAGGTACACTATGCTATATAGTAGACGTCTATAAATATAATGTCGATTTTTTAAAAATATTTTGCGATAAGATTTTACAGCAACAGTTAAGCAGGAATAAACAAAATAATAATAAATCTCCGATGTGTCATTTGTAATGAAGTTCTAACTGCCGAATGTATGAAGCCTGAGCAAACTGAAACTTCCGAGCTTTGGCGATAAGGGCATCCATTATTTTAGTTTTAAATTTAAAGCTGATGGAGTCAAAAATCTTAACTCAAGTGGCAAATATCATAATTTTAAAAAGCGGCAGTGGAAGCTTCTTATTTGATGGCTCTCAGAATTGACAGAGCCATGAAATCTAACACAAGGAGTTATATTGCCAGCTGCCAAAGACATTGTTTGAGTTATGAATGGATCCAAATTCGTAACTAAATTTAGTGCGATTTAATTATCTAATAACACTGTTCACTGGAGAATAGCTTTGCTGTATAATCGATCAGATAATTCAGACAATGATATTTTCAACACTTCCAATATTAGCCTCCAGCTTGATGAATTCACAGACTTTTCAAATTATCCACTGGTTTACGTGATTTTAAAGAGGAGTTTATGTTCTGCAAACCTCTTTAAACAACCTCTACAGCATGTAGTGGGTAAAGTCGGGACATTTTTTGAAAAACTGTAAGATCTCTTAGACAAAATAGTTGTGGTGTCTGCACAGATGCTGTTTCAAGCATGCTTGGATGTTGTTTTGGATTTCAACGTCTGGCTCTCAATGAGTCACCAAAAGCCATCAAAACTCCCTGAATGATTCATGAACATATATTAGGAACGAAAACGCTGCCATCAGCCTTACACCAAGAGCGATGCAGCTAAAAATTGTTTATTTTCAATGTCAGTTACAAAATTCTGGATCAAGAGCTAGCAGACATTTGTCGTTCTATCTTCTTCTTCCATTTCCCACAACATATCTTTGCGAAACAGGTTTCTGCAGTTTGCTAGTTATGAAGTATAAATTCAGAATTTGACTTGATACTGAAGATGACATTCGTTGTGGTTTTGCAAAGTCTGTCCAGATAATTCTTGAACTGATGAATCAGAAACAATCTCAACATTCGTAATGTTGTTGGCTTGTTGGCAAATACTATCACAACAATATTTTGTAGCAATATAGTTCACTGTATTAACGACTGTATGTTTTCCATGCGTAGCAATACACTTTATATTGTCACTTACATATGCAACATGAATAAAATAAATATGCTGTCCAAGAGTTCACCTATTTTACTGAGTATGTGACATTTTTTTTACCCTAGACGCACACCCATGACAATATCTATCATAGGGCTTCAATCTACGGAGTGACCACATAATTTAGTGCGATTTGATTATCTAATGTCACTGTCAGTTTAGTACAAACATAAAATTAAGCTGGAGGCTACAATTTTGGTGTTACTGGTTTTCACGTAGCTGACCTGATTTCTTTATACAATGTTTTACATAAAAGCAATAAAAAAAGGTCGTCTACTGATCCTACCTGTTTATGATGATGGTCAATGTCCGGTGCCTGGTAGTATGGCGGTGGTCCACCTGCATGATCAGCCGGGGCGAAACAGTAACGACGACCACTGTGCGGAGAAGGAGCCTTCTCCAAGATGAGCCTCTTCCTTTTCTCGCCTGGATAACTTGGGTCCCTATACACCTCATGATAAATGTACTGCTTGGGTTCGTAGGACCGTTTTTGTGGGGACGAGTCCACGACAACTCGTTTGTGACCTGCACGCGACAGAAGGCAGAAGTTTATTTATGTCTATTCTACAAATGTTTCTCATGTTTCGAAGAGAGTCCAAACCTCCCGCATAACAACGGAGAATGGCAGCGGGCAGGGTATGAACCCTAGACCATCGAGACGACCGAACGACAATCCAATGCGCATAGCTAAGGCCATTTAGTCTATCAAATCGTCATGGTGCTATTTTCGACATTACGATAACTATTTATGGCAAACGTTGCTTCCAACAAGAAGATAATTACGTGCTACGCATTTCATGCGAGTCTGGTGTGAATGTACAATTCGTTGTTTTTTTATATAGTTATTCTATAATGTTTTGTTTGGTGTAATGCACATAGTGTATGACAAATTATTATTATTAGTAGTAGTAGTAGTAGTCATGCATGTTAATCAATTACTTAAACTCTGCTAAGTCTTTGGTTTTCCTGACCGATTCAGGCAACCCATTCCATTCTCTAGAGGGAACTAGGGAAGAAGGAAGAAGGAATTTGTTATCGCGTATGGAATAAGAAAGGTGCCTCTCTCTTTGTGTCTGAGTATTTCATTAGGTTTTGTTTTTCTATTTGTAAATTATAGCTCAATGTTATGTATGTTATAGCTACTTTACTTGGTATTCTTCTGTCCTGAAGTGTCTCAACGTTTTGTGATTTTACTATAGGTCTTTCTCGAATCAAATTGAAATATTTGATCTAAAGATATAAAGTAGGGTCTAGAAATCTAGGTCTGTGCTATTCAATGTTACGTTGAACTATTGTTATGTACTAGAAATGCTTAGCTCTATGAGAAGAACTTTGAACGTGACACTAAAAAAGACGTCCTTTTGATAACAGAGACTACAGATGTTTTAGTGACAGAGAGACAGCGTGGAAGCTTCACAGAAGCAGCATCATAGTAGCGACAGGAATTGCCTTAAAATAAATTTTCAATCGTTTACCTGTATACGAGATTGAACCTTCTCTGTGTAACTTGTAGGCTCTATGTTTGTATTGCTGTGAAACTCTTACACGGTAATCAAACCGAACATTTTACACGCAAGCGTCTCCGTAGTAAAGTAATCAACATGACAATAGTGAATCAAAGCACGTGACAATATACATTTGTAACATCGTTACGTTACTATATCTGAATTCTTCGATAGTTACAGAATCATGCACCCCTCCCCCTTTCTAGTCTTTCTTTTTCAATTGTATACAGCGTGATGCATAACAAGCAGAGAAACCTTTGTACTGACCTATTGGACTCTTATATGACATATATCAATAGTAATCTAATAGATGTAATGTAAGTTGACCAAACATTGACCTTATTGGTGAAATAGCCTGAAAGGATATTAAAATCTTGTACATATGGACGTATTAGTTTGGCATACCGGTGGGATCACCAGGAATATCTTCTATCCAAATGCGTGGAGATTCGCCTTTTTCATTGAACACACCATCCTGATTGACAGAGCAAGCCGAAGAAGCGTCATCAGGATCATAGTTTATTAAGGCTTCTTTGCCCTGAAAATAATTGATTTAGACACACTCTCAATGACATACTTTATAATAATAAGAATTGATACATTTAATAAATTATCAAAATATTTTTGTGCAATAAATAATTTGTCGAGATTTTTTTTTACTGTGGCAGAAAAATTATTTTACCAAAAAAATATAATGCAAAATCAAACAAGTAATTTTAATACTGTCTTGTCTTCTGTTCCAAGGTGTATTGCACTATTTTACGTGGGCACGCAGGCCTAGTTGTTATGACGCCCACAAGCAGATCAACAAAAAATTGCCTTCGGGATACGGTGTCCCTCATGCAGGATTTGTGTCTTTTCCAACCCAATAACCACTCCGTCTGCACTGACTGTAAAGGTATAGACCAGAATATCGCTATATGTGATGCTTTACATCGAACGACTATGTTGACATCTTTGATGAAAGTGTTCAAGAAGTTCTAGTTGCTTTCTGTATAGTAGCCTTGTAGGGAGTGAAATCAATCAACTTTAAACCAAATAAATAATATCAAACTTTTTACTCGAACACAAATGTAGGATCTACTCATTGTGTGGAACAACGTGCCAAATTCTAAGTCAAACAAAGTTGACTCGTACTAAGACTAAACCAAACAAAGTTGACTCGTACTAAGACTAAACCAAACAAAGTTGACTCGTACTAAGACTAAACCAAACAAAGTTGACTTGTACTAAGTCTAAACCAAACAAAGTTGACTCGTACTAAGACTAAACCAAACAAAGTTGACTCGTACTAAGACTAAACCAAACAAAGTTGACTTGTACTAAGACTAAACCAAACAAAGTTGACTCGTACAAAGACTAAAAAAAACAAAGTTGACTCGTACTATTCCATATTAAAATATTCTTATAAACCCGGCACAAATAACACACTTACCTTTCTTTGAACTCTCTACAATCCATTCTATACTTCACAATAGTTGACTTCACTGCGCTAAGGGTCTGATATTCTCAGACGTCTCTACATTTTTTTTTCTGTCATAGATATACCGTTATTATACAACCTAGCCTACAAAAATGTTCCACCTTTCTCAGACCTCTATTATATAGCCTAGCCTACACTAATGTTCCACCTTTCTCAGACGTCTATTATATAGCCTAGCCTACACTAATGTTCCACCTTTCTCAGACGTCTATTATATAGCCTAGCCTACACTAATGTTCCACCTTTCTCAGACGTCTATTATATAGCCTAGCCTAATGTTCCACCTTTCTCAGACGTCTATTATATAGCCTAGCCTACACTAATGTTCCACCTTTCTCAGACGTCTATTATATAGCCTAGCCTAATGTTCCACCTTTCTCAGACGTCTATTATATAGCCTACTTTACAATAATGTACCACCTTTCTCAGACGTCTACTATATAGCCTAGCATACACTAATGTTCCACCTTTCTCAGACGTCTATTATATAGCCTACTTTACAATAATGTTCCACCTTTCTAAGACGTCTACTATATAGCCTAGTTTACAATAATGTTCCACTTTTCTCAGACGCCTATTATATAGCCTACTTTACAATAATGTTTCACCTTTCTCAGACGTCTATTATATAGCCTACTTTACAATAATGTTCCACCTTTCTAAGACGTCTACTATATAGCCTAGTTTACAATAATGTTCCACTTTTCTCAGACGCCTATTATATAGCCTACTTTACAATAATGTTTCACCTTTCTCAGACGTCTATTATATAGCCTAGCCTACACTAATGTTCTACCTTTCTCAAATGTCTAAACATCTTTCTTCGTGTCCAGGAAGAAAAGACTAAGACAATGTGGCAGACTAGAGTTAGAAAACACCAAAACACTGCTACAAGTGTGGATTCAATTCTGGGGAAAATGTACACAACAGACATTCAGTTCCGTGGAAAACCTTGTACAGAAATGAGACAAGAAATATTGCCAAATCCATTTAAGACTTTAGATTGGCCACTTTTTTTTTTAACTGACGATGGTCATTTATATGTTTGTTAAGGATTTTGGCCAATTTATTTAAGAAGTAGAATCAGAACACTACTAAAAGTAACACCGAACATTGGTCATAGGCGAGATTCACTTTTCTGGCTGTTTGGTGTGCGCGGTCGTTGGTAAGATTCTCAGTGTTCAGTGTGGAGACGTTACTAGACATAATAAATCAACTTCGCAGTTTGTTTTGTGACATGGATGACATGGGTGACATTGATGACATGGGTGACATGGACGACATGGGTGACATGGACGACATGGGTGACATGGACGACATGGGTGACATGGACGACATGGGTGACATGGGTGTCATGGACGACATGGATGACATTGATGACATGGGTGACATGGGTGTCATGGACGACATGGGTGTCATGGACGACATGGATGACATTGATGACATGGGTGACATGGACGACATGGGTGACATGGACGACATGGATGACATTGATGACATGGATGACATTGATAACCCTAACTAGTTTTGGATAAGTTTGAATTTTGAAAATCTTTTTTACGCGCTTAAAACGTTCCTGGGAACTATTAACAATATTCTTTGGAACTACAAATAGGGGAAATGAATCTTAAATGATCCAACATCATTTCTCGAAAATATCTTTTACACGTAACGAATCCATGTAACACTTTAGAAAATCATCATTGTTTAATATCCACAACACTTTAAGTTGTACAGAAATCCAGCTGTTCAAATCTCTTAACTTATAAAATACAGACGTTACTTCAAAACAGAAGATGATTAATCCTACAAGGAAAATGCTTTCATTTTTGTGTCTGAGTATTTTATTAAATTTTGTTTTTGTATTTGACGATATTCAGTGTTGTATGTCTAGCTGCTACTTTACTTTTGCCTCTTCTCTCCGGAAGGTTTTCTAAATTTGATGTTTTAAGTCTAACTGCTACTTTACTTTTGAGTCTTCTCTCCTAAAGGCTTTCTAAATTTAATGATTTTGTCTAATTGTTACTTTACTTTTGAGTCTTCTCTCCTGAGGGCTTTCTAAATTTAATGATTTTACTAAAGGTGTTACTCTAGTCAAATGTGAATATTCATTTGCAATAAATCTCACAGCTTTATTTTGCGTCTAATTTACTTTCTGTTTATTTTCTTGATCTGAGGGGTCCCGTACAGAGGATGCATATTCTATTATTGGCCTAAACAATAAACAAGGGGAAATAACATTTTAGTGTTAAGTTCTTTTTTTTTTCTTTAACGTCAGTATGTGATCTACTCTCCATAAGATTGTTTCCTGTTCTGAAGACCTACTGCAGCGTCTGACTTTAAATCTTTTGATTTTCTGATCACCTTTAATTTCGAACGCTATTTCCTTTCCTGTGATTATTGATATGGTATAGTATAGTGTGGGAGGCGCCGTGGCCTAATGGTAAAGCGCTAGGTTTTGGAACCAAGGGTCCCGGTATTGAATCTCGGTGAAGACTGTGATTTTGAATTTTGGGATCTTTAGGGCGCATCTGAGTCCCCCCAGCTCTAATGGGTACCTGGCATTAGTTGGGGTAAAGGCGGTTGGTTGTTGTGCTGGCCACATGATAACCTCGTTAACCGAAACAGATTACCTTTACATCATCTACCCTATAGATCACAAGGTCTGAAAAGGGAACTTTACTTTTGACATTAGAGTGTGAGGCAGAGAAACTATAGATTTGTATCATGGACGGTGACTAAAGAATCACGTTAACGCGCCCTCCCCCCTCCTCATGAAACAAAGCCTGATGCAAAGGCCGCCTCTGGTCGTAGGAAATAATTGCTTCCAAAAGATGATGGAAAGATGACAACAATAACAGTTTGGATCAGTCATGTCGTTTTGTAATGGATCCTAGACCAACAATAACAGTTTGAATCAGTCATGTAATTAAATTTGTAATAGATCCTAGACCAACAATAATAAATTTGTGCGATTAGAAATAGTTTAATTAACCCATTGTTTTTCTTCAGTGCAATGTCATGCTTTTAGCTTTCTCAATGCGCAATGATCCAATCACTTGTCTGGACCAGTTGAAAAGGGGGCATCTTTATGAACGTTACCTAAATCACTTTTAAAATGAATTTTATATTTAAAAAAAGTGGTACGACTTGAATTTGAAATCGAAGGCTCAAGCCTCCTCAAGCCAAATACACTAACCACTGTACCAGAAAAGTGCTTATGAAGATAGAAGGTTTAACAGTTATCTATTGTTATTTAAGCGACGACATATTTTTCTACACAAAGTATGAAGGGGACTAAATCATTTATACCACCACATCTGTCATGTATAATTTCTTTCCCTTGTTCGATACCAAACAAGATAATTAGCAATAATTAATAAACTAATTAATTGGCTAATTCTTTTAATAGATTCTTGTTTTGTCAGGTACAAGAACTATTTGTGCACAATTTCAACTTGATTCGAGATTGGGTCTGGGAGAAATAACGTTAAAAAAATTTTACCAGACATTCAGAGTTGATATAAGCTTTGTAAAAAGTAATATCTTTTCTCTTCAGAAACAAAACAATTCATTGCTGTCACATTTCCCCAAAACCTTGTCTACAGTTTTTCTTCAAAGAAATCAAACAAAACAGGAAATACATAAAACCTTCTGGTGGCTACAGCGTTTGTACTGGTCGGGCAGTAGCTTCACGTCGTCACTAAGTCAACCAAAAATATGTATTAGGTGGCTAAGTTCTAATGTAAATGGTTGGAAAGAAGAGTTCTTTTTTAATTATTAGAATTAGAGAAGTTGACTAAGTCTACTTAGCATCATTTAAGAGAATATGTAATATATAGATTGTTAGTGATAGAAACACCCAAAAAAAGATAGTTCTACAACTAGTAAACTATTAGCGATAGAAACACCCAATAAAAGATAGTTCTACAACTAGTAAACTGATAGCGATAGAAACACCCAATAAAAGATAGTTCTACAACTAGTAAACTGATAGCGATAGAAACACCCAATAAAAGATAGTTCTACAACTAGTAAACTGTTAGTGATAGAAACACCCAATAAAAGATAGTTCTACAACTAGTAAACTGATAGCGATAGAAACACCCAATAAAAGATAGTTCTACAACTAGCAAACTGATAGCGATAGAAACACCCAATAAAAGATAGTACTACAACTAGCAAACTGTTAGCGATAGAAACACCCAATAAAAGATAGTTCTACAACTAGCAAACTAATAGCGATAGAAACACCCAATAAAAGATAGTTCTACAACTAGTAAACTGTTAGTGATAGAAACACCCAATAAAAGATAGTTCTACAACTAGCAAACTAATAGCGATAGAAACACCCAATAAAAGATAGTTCTACAACTAGTAAACTGTTAGTGATAGAAACACCCAAAAAAGATAGTTCTACAACTAGTAAACTATTAGTGATAGAAACACCCAATAAAAGATAGTTCTACAACTAGTAAACTGCTAGTGATAGAAACACCCAATAAAAGATAGTTCTACAACTAGTAAACTGTTAGTAATAGAAACACCCAAAAAAAGATAGTTCTACAACTAGTAAACTATTAGTGATAGAAACACCCAATAAAAGATAGTTCTACAACTAGCAAACTGTTAGTGATAGAAACACCCAATAAAAGATAGTTCTACAACTAGTAAACTGTTAGTGATAGAAACACCCAATAAAAGATAGCTCTACAACTAGTAAACTGTTAGCGATAGAAACACCCAATAAAAGATAGTTCTACAACTAGTAAACTGTTAGCGATAGAAACACCCAATAAAAGATAGCTCTACAACTAGTAAACTGTTAGTGATAGAAACACCCAAAAAAAGATAGTTCTACAACTAGTAAACTATTAGTGATATAAACACCCAATAAAAGATAGTTCTACAACTAGTAAACTGTTAGTGTTAGAAACACCCAATAAAAGATAGTTCTACAACTAGTAAACTGTTAGTGATAGAAACACCCAATAAAAGATAGTTCTACAACTAGTAAACTATTAGTGATAGAAACACCCAATAAAAGATAGTTCTACAACTAGTAAACTGCTAGTGATAGAAACACCCAATAAAAGATAGTTCTACAACTAGTAAACTGTTAGTGATAGAAACACCCAATAAAAGATAGTTCTACAACTAGTAAACTATTAGTGATAGAAACACCCAAAAAAAGATAGTTCTACAACTAGTAAACTATTAGTGATAGAAACACCCAATAAAAGATAGTTCTACAACTAGTAAACTGCTAGTGATAGAAACACCCAATAAAAGATAGTTCTACAACTAGTAAACTATTAGTGATAGAAACATCTAATAAACGATAGTTCTACAACTAGTAAACTATTAGTGATAGTAACGCCCAATAAAAGATAGTTCTACAACTAGTAAACTGATAGTGATAGAAACACCCAATAAAAGATAGTTCTACAACTAGTAAACTGATAGCGATAGAAACACCCAATAAAAGATAGTTCTACAACTAGCAAACTGTTAGTGATAGAAACACCCAATAAACGATAGTTCTACAACTAGTAAACTGTTAGTGATAGAAACACCCAATAAACGATATTTCTACAACTAGTAAACTGTTAGTGATAGAAACCACCAATAAAAGATAGTTCTACAACTAGCAAACTGATAGCGATAGAAACACCCAATAAAAGATAGTTCTACAACTAGCAAACTGTTAGCGATAGAAACACCCAATAAAAGATAGTTCTACAACTAGCAAACTAATAGCGATAGAAACACCCAATAAAAGATAGTTCTACAACTAGTAAACTGTTAGTGATAGAAACACCCAATAAAAGATAGTTCTACAACTAGCAAACTAATAGCGATAGAAACACCCAATAAAAGATAGTTCTACAACTAGTAAACTGTTAGTGATAGAAACACCCAATAAAATATAGTTCTACAACTATTAAACTGTTAGCGATAGAAACACCCAATAAAAGATAGTTTTAGAACTAGTAAACTGTTAGTTATAGAAATACCCAATAATAAATAATTTTAGAGTGAAAATGAAAGCGGTATTTTTTTAGTTAAGGTCTTATGAATTCGAGTTTGAGTTTGAGTTTAGGTACATCGGCACAATTTAGGCCATGTCGTGCCCGTAATCCTTTAAGGATCGCTATCCCTTTACATAACAAGCGCTAAATTCTATACAGTTAAATCATTAAAAACAAGGTCTATTCACAGTTAAAATAGTAAAGGTAGTAAAAATTTAATAATTTGGTAAAAATCTTATGTAAATATTTTATGTTCACAGTTCAAAAATCAGATCTTCGTAGACAACCCCACCTCCCGGATCTTACTTATAGTTCCAGTCCATTTTCTCGTAGACGTAGTGGGCTCCCGTGGGGTCAGTCCCTCCTCCAGACTGGTAGATGGCGGTGAAAAAGATGTGCAGAAGGGTTAAAGAGAAAGGATGCATCAAATGGCCCATCCTTGAAGGAATGGCAGTTGAGCCGCAGTGGATCCCAGCGTAGGCGCATATCATTAGGAAGTAGTAATACTGTAGTCCAATTTTACTTTCTGCCAAGTATATCATTAGGAAATGGTCGTACTGTAGCCAAATTTAGCTTTCTGTCAAGTATATCATTAGGAATTATTCGTACTGTAGCCTAATTTAGCTTTCTGTCGAGTATATCAATAGGAATTAGTCGTACTGTAGCCAAATTTAGCTTTCTGTCGAGTATATCAATAGGAATTAGTCGTACTGTAGCCAAATTTAGCTTTCTTTCAAGTATATCAATAGGAATTAGTCGTACCGTACCCAAATTTAGCTTTCTGTCAAGTATATCATTAAGAAATAGTCGTACTATAGCCAAATTATATTTTCTATCAAGTATATAATCCGGACCTGTGTATAATATTTATATAAAGTAACGGGCTCCTTAACACTACAATCAGTTTAATTTCTATAAATGTAGATTTAATGTAGAAATCTCAATTAAATAAAAGTTCGATAGATATAGTTAATCCTCTAAACCAAAGTTGACCTTATAAGCACTACATAAGATTTACAGTGATAAAAGAGTTATGGCCAAGCATGATATCTAATATTAAAAAGAGTAACCTTTGTTCTCTATCCTAACTTCTGTAATGGTGAAAACAAAAAAGTGGTATTTTCATTATTAAAAAAAAACGCAATAAACTTTGAAAAAAAAAAATCCTCATTAAGCATTTTTAAGGCCATTTTCTAAAGTAGTCAATAACACATCAATAAATGAATATAACTTTAAAGATAAGGATAGGAGTAAACTACAAGTCTATTTAACATTAACAGAGAGACAGACACAGATATATAAAGATAAGAAGAAGGAATAAATTTACGAACTTATCTGAAATATGGAGTACATGGTACCACAAGACATGATGTTCACGTAGATGGCATTGTACATAAACCACATCACTTTTAAATACCAAGGTACTTCACTCTGACAAACTAGAATAGCAAAGAAAATAGCTAAAAAAAAAAAAATTTCATGTCTAAGACCAGACATTTTGCTTGATGATTTTTCAAAAGGTTTAGATAATAGTGAACAAATAGATGCTATTTTACTAGATTTTTCCAAGGCTTTTGACAAAGTTCACCACCATAGTTTGCTTAAAAAATTAAAATATTTCGGCATTAATGGTCCACTGCATCAGTGGATTAAAGATTTTCTGATAGGGAGAGAACAAACTGTAATAATAAATGGCTCTAAATCAACACCAATAACAGTAAACTCAGGTGTACCTCAAGGAACAGTCTTGGGTCCACTACTATTTTTAATTTACATAAATGATTTACCAAATTGCATTAGTTCAGGAACAAAAGTCAGATTATTTGCAGATGATTGCATAATATATAGAACAATAAAAACAACACAAGACACAGATATTTTACAAAGAGAATTAGATGAATTACAGAAATGGGAAACAAATTGGAGCATGTCTTTCCACCCAGAAAAATGTCAGTTGTTAAGAGTAACAAAAAAACTAAAACAAATTAATTCCACTTATCTTATTCATGGCAAACCAGTAACACAGACTAAAAACGCAAAATACCTAGGTGTTATAATAAATGAAAAACTGTCATGGAATCCACATATTGATGAAACTACAAAAAAATCCAACAAAGTATTAGGGTTTATTAAAAGAAATTTCTATAAATCAAATAAGAACATAAAACTAAAATGTTATTTAACCTTGGTTAGGCCAATAATAGAATATGCATCCACCGTTTGGGACCCCTCAACTCAAGAAAACATTAAGAAACTGGAACAAACACAAAATAGAGCAGTGAGATTCATAACAAACGAATATTCACATTTGACTAGAGTAACACCATTAGTAAAATCACTAAATTTAGAAAGCCTTCAGGACAGAAGACTCAAAAGTAAAGTAGCAATTATACATAAAACACTGAACCATAATCTTCAAATACAAAAACAAAACTTAATAAAATACTCTGAAAGACACAAGAATAAAGGCACATTCCTTGTCCCCTATGCTAGGACAAATTTGTACAAATACTCCTTCTTCCCTAGTGCTATTAGAGCATGGAATGGGTTGCCTGAGCTAGCCAGAAAAACCAGTGACTTGGCAGAGTTTAAGTCATTGGTTAATATGCATGACTAAATGCGTAGGACGTAATCATCTTCGTTTTTGAAGTAACGTCTGTATTATATAAGATAAGATAAGAAACGTTTCCTAATAAGTTAGCTGCGACATTTTCTAAATTTGTTTAATATGTGAAATCTATGGCATTTCGTATGGAATTCTTTAGTCTAGTTACAATGCTTATATCAATTGTGTCTGTCTTTCTGATAAAAGTTTGAACACATTATATCTCCCACACCCATTCTCAGATCAAGTTGAAACTTCCCACAATTATTCATTGGCAAAGACAAAACATGAATCAATACAAAAAAATTAACCAAGTGGTCAGTTAATTACTAGTAATTCATTATTTTGTTAGATACTGACAAGGGAAATTAATTCAGAGACAAGGCTAAATATTTAGGAGTTTGTCCCCTTAGACATTATTTTTCCCACACCTATTCTCGGATCAACTTGAAACTTTAAAGAATAATGCATTGTACCTAACAAAACATTGATCCATTTTTACATTTTACATTGCTAATCATGTGTCCACTTTACAGACATTGTTAAAAACCTACCTATGTCACAAGTTGGCAACATGACTGCGGCGTACAAGAGGGCGCCCACTTCGAAGATGACTGAAATGACCAGCAAGAAGGATAGCCAAATGTGCATGTAGATCAGTCCAGAGTAGGGCGTGGCCGTGTCTTCATAGGCTAGAAATTGGTCGTAGATACTGGCCAGAAGAAGCGGTATGAGTATCATACTCAACACACGGCTGACCAAATATGTCACTCTCATCCCAAACTATGGAAAGCATAACATAGAAAAAAAAAATTCTATAATAATTATAAGGACTGCAGGTCTTTAAATAGCTGTTGGTATACACGTATATAATAAACAAACTTGAAGTTAAAGGTTTCACTTGAGTTCTCATTTTTCCGAACTAGTGCACTTGTTCGTCAAGTACTTGTTCTGGCCCTATGTTGTCCTATTTGTATCCACTAAGAGCATAAACATGTATTGTTTTTTTTTATAAGCAACACTATATTTCACTTAAGTTTACAAAAACAATCTGTTGATTCAAAAATCAACGAAGAACAACAAATTTTGATACGCGTGTAATTTTTTTTTTAATTATACTTGGAAAGCCAACAATCATATCTTCTTTAAGGCATAGGTTGCAGCTGTCCAGATAAAAGAGTCAATTACAGATTTTAAAGCTGAGATATAATTATAGGCCTATTGCATTACCCGGGCCCTACATAATAGCTCATGATAACGTTGATACGTCTCATTGTGGTAGAATATTATCAAAATTATTTGGAAATTAGGCCTACTGCTACTATAATATACTATTAGTCCTATAGGCTACTATAGTAATATGATGGGAGGAAAAGGCAAATACAGATATAAGTAACATGGTATGAAGATGCCCTAGAATCCCTGGATGCCCTCCTGAATTTAAATTAAACAAAAGCTTGTGCCTCTGTGTGTGTGAAAAGGGGGATGTTGAAACATTGCCTCTAGCCTTTAGCAGTTATTACTTGATCTAGCGGACAATTGTAGGATACAACATAAAAGCCAACCTCAAATACAACAAAATCAATGACGTCATAATGATGGAACAAACATCTATGTAGGCGAAATTCCTTTTTGATGCCATCTCTGATCTTGTTAGCTCTTCGCCTGTACACCCTAGGGTCGACTTTTCTCATGGTTTATTTAAGATGTGGACAGTCTACATAATTTAATCGACATCTCCATTGTATGAAGGTTTACTGCAGTTGTCTGGCTTTCACATAAAAGCTAAATGTTTTCAAGAAGTGTTTTTCTTTTAAATGAAAACGCGACAGGTCAATGTTAGATTGCTTTTTTCTTTCCACTATAATCTAGATCTAGTAGAGCTACATTCAACTTTAAAGTATTGAAAAGGAAAATGTAAACTGTTACAAGACAAGACCCACAATGACAGGCGATTACTAGAAATAATCAATGTAGGCCTAAATGCAAATTAAAACCTAGATTCTACGCTCTATAATTTATAATAAAACTTAAACTAAATCTAGAAGAAGACAAAAGACTAGACTAGACTTAGTTCTAGATATCCAGGGTAGATATGTAATAGGGCCTAGGTCTAGAAAGTAAAATTATTAAAAACAGAATTTATGAGAACTTATTTAGATCTAGTGGCTACTGCCGTCTGTGGACACCAGCTGAACCCACTGCGGACTACGCTGTACTTGTCTATACGTCTAATATTTATATCGATATCAGACTACTAATCATATCATTTTTGTTTTTTTTTGTTTCTTGTAGTTGTCATTGTGGTCTGTGGTTGCACTTCCTACACTGAAGTTCAATGATGTGACAATTGGTGCTTCTTGCATTTTAAGCATGAGATTTCTAATTTATGTAATATTTTTTGCCAGCTTTCAGGGGAGTGACATGCAGTACCTCCTCGTGGTGGCAGATGGAAACTGAGGCTGCGAAGCCTCAGGCTAAACTGCAAGGGTCTCGGAGGAGGTTTGGCCCCCAAGATGTGTGGCAGGCATGGCCCGTCGGCGTGCGGACACGCCCTGTTACCCACAAACCAAACCCCTAGCTATAGGTCAATAGCCGCACTGCCTTGTGTGTGTGTCCCTGTAAGGTCTAAGGCTAAGGGAGTAAACCCTAACAGAAAATCCGGTCCTGCAGCCCCGTAGGCGGGGGGACAGTAGTAAGACTACTGCTCTCTGGCAAACTCCTGCAGCCACCTGTCCCCAAATTGTGATGGCTCGCCATCCCTTTGGACCCGGTCAGTATGGAAGAGAGGCGTGTGCTGACGTGTGGGCAGCCCAGCACTCGCAAATTTACCGCCCAGGCTTTCCCCCAACAATGGAGAGGTCACTCCATCTCTTACAGTAATGTCTTTGGAAAAACACCTGGTGATTATATATGCCCAACCTGCGATCGCAGCTGTGTATCAAGGATTGGCCTCTTTAGTCACACAAGAAGTTGCAAAGGGAAAAGATCGTCTCTCGAGACGTAAAATGCCACAGAGAGACCATGTTCATGGGCGCCAGTAGGGGGGGGGGGTTACTTGCACACACACACCCCTGGATTCTAAGTAGTCAAATTCTATACATTTTTTGCCCCATCAAATCAACTACGTAGCAACTGATCAGTCTTGCTTCCGCTGGTTAATGTAGTAGGCCTAGTAGACTAGCCTAGGCATATCAGGAATTGTTGGCTAACCATGTACCTGCACGCCTCTGAATTCTGAGTAGCCACATTTTAGCCATTTTTTAAATTTTATAATGAAATCCTTTTTCCAGATGTTTTTCTTTTTAATTACGTAAATATACATTTAGTCAGAATCCGGAGAGGGGGTGCACCACCGCGTACCCGCCCACTTTGCGGGCGCCCATGCAATATTGATTCAAGAGTTCAATAAATCAATGTTCAAGAAAATTTTGCATATCGTCTTCAAAGTCTAAATCTAAAGGCCTATCATTAGAATATTATAAAGTGTAATAATTTTAAAAGTGGTGCTTTCACTGAAGTGCAGTTAATGTTAAGATATGCTATTATTGTAACTAGAATAGGCAAATCTGTAGTTTATTATAGGCTTGCAATTATTTGCATTATAATATTCCATAGCACGTTAGTCGTGATGATTTGTTTTCATTAGCACATAGCTATAGTTATTATGAATGCCGCAAGGTCGACTTTCACATGACATTCTGTGTAGTGATTTTACAGATGGTGGGAAATACGCTGGTCTTCCACTGCTAAGGTATACTGATGTAAGCAAACGAAACATAAAGCTCTTCAAAATCGGCACTAACATCCGACATCCACTAACATCTGGGGAAAAAGTTACACTGGATAGATCCACATGAAGAGCGAGCATTAAAAGAAGGTCCTGGATTGCAGATGCCATACACAACAGCAATAGAAAGAAGGGTGAAAATACAAAGTCACACAAGAAGTTGCAAAAGGAAAATATCGTCTCTCGAGACGTAAAATGCCACAATTATTTTTTACATTTAGTTAAGGTCTAGAATATGATGTTTTGTTTTATTTTTCCTTGGAGAAGAAATCCTTGCCTATTACCTTTCGATGTGACAAATGTTATAGTTTCTTTGAACAAAAGTAAAGAGTGTGAATGTATTAACTTCTTTAGTTGCGGTCGGTGTCAGCGCTCGATAAAATAGCAGGTTATACACGTCCACCAGTTTACAATTACAGAGCTAGGCCTACAAGAAAGTCCTTCTCACGCCATCGTCCGAGTCAAAATGTTGATCTGGATCAACTGGCAGCAGCAAGGAACCAAACAATACGAGCTGCTGCATCATGAATTAACTGCATTGGTTGGTATTGTAGGGATGAAACTGCAGATAAAACCCAGGCACTGAGTAGATGTCCTTGAGCGTTCGGTTTGTTCATTGCGATTGCATTCGACTTCATTGGTTTAGTTCCTGTTGTTCCAAACTAAAACAAACTAATTAAATGAGCGTAGGCAAAGGGGGATTTGTTTTGGGGTTAACTCATGTGATCAACTATACAAAGAGGGTGTCGCAGTCAAGATAGTTCACTACAAACGACTTGGTTCAGTGCGGTACAGCGGAATGGTTTTGTACGGCGCATTACGACGGTTCGGAATACTGTCAAGACATCTCGCGAGTAGGCCTACGAGACGACGTCTTGATCTGCTATCAAGTCCGAAACAACGAGCCCAGTGTGTGAAGTCAGTTCTGAACAGTTGGACCCATTGAAAGTCCGGGACGAGAGTTGATACTGCGGTGCGGCTGTTAACGGATAACTATTTGTAGTCTGTGTTAAATGTTGTCAATAGTACAGTATTGGCTGGGATTTATTGGACATGTGTCTAATGTAGTAATGTATTTGGTTGTTTTGGAGCGCTGAGTTGTCAAGTTCTTTGAGTTGTTAGTGTCATGTAGAGCAGTTTGCAGAGAGCCTGGATAGTGGGATTCCCCACACACAAATTCTATCTACGCACACAAGTTGGATTACCCTAATTTGTGAGTTGCCGACTGGATGTATTGGTTGGTCTTTTGCCCATGTGGGCGAGGCCGGTCAATTTACTTGTCAATGGACAAAATGTATTTTAATTGCAGTTATAAAAAAAAAAAAATCCGCGACTCGAAGGACAATTACGCCCGTTAGGGCCTACTTGCGCTCTATTTCTCTGGAATACCCCAAACCAAATAGTACTGATCAGGCAGTCTCCTTCTTTGTTGCACTTATCTTGGATGGCTGCCTGGTCGTTCGGACTTGTCAATGGTCCGCTCCCATCCCCCATCGTCCTGTGGGAGGTTTGGACTAGGAAGTAATTTATCATCTTCAACTCTGAATGAACATCCGAAACATGTAAAACATTTTTCCTAACATGCGTATTATCGCGTTTCACCCCTCCCCTTCTAAAAACTTTTTTTATGAACTCTTTTATCTATGACGCCAGGAGGGGGGCGAATTTCGACAGAAAAACTACAATATTGTTTTCATTATATTTCTTTCTTTTCGTTTTCATTACCGGTACATCCTTAAAAGCCTGGCGGACCCTACTTTGGGAGCTTAAAGCTTCCACTTAGACTCAGCCAAAAGATCACAATGTATCTAATTGTGAAGTGGAGATAATGTAACGCTATTTGTGTGAGTACACGTGTAGACACCAAGGTGTGTGTGTGTATTAAATACCTTCTGTAGGTAAGAAAACAAAAACATTGCACACTAATAAAAAAAAAAAATGACTAAAAACTTTTCATTCTCTAAAGTGAACTGCTAAGTGATAACTGCCAGTTAAAAGGATTTAAGTCATGATAGGGTCAGTCTTAGTGTGCCTTTAGTCCAATAACAGAGGGAGCCTCCAGTAGCAGTAGCATTGATTTATTCCACACATTCATAGAGCAGACAATAACTAATATCTTACAAAGTGTTTTGTTTTACTTCACATAAGTAATACTTGATCATGCAAATCATTCCATAGATGCATTTTAGACGGCTGCACTCTTCCTTCAACTTGGACTAGAGTACAATGTCTTTTTATACATCAAATATCACAAATATGCAAATTCACTCAAGCGATAACATCTAGGTCTCTAAAGAGCAAACATCTAAAAATAACATTGAGAAAAAAAATTTACACCATTTTAGCTACCAGTATTAGTGTTTTCAATTGAAAAAAAATCCCATTATAGGTTTAATGTTAGTACCTGAAATTCTTACATATCTAGATATGCAAAGCAATTCCTCATTATTCTTCAGATATTCTTCTTAATATTAATATATATATATATATATATATATATATATATATATATATATATATATATATATATATATATATATATATATATACGTTTGATATATAAATATTTATGTACAATTGACTTAGAATCTTTAAGTTACCAATATCAAGATTTGACACCATGTATTTGAAGCATGTGACTTTCTAGACCAATTGACTCTGTGAAGCGTCTCCTGCAAAGATTACAACTGTAGGGTCGACCTCTTGTCCCAGAACACATCAGTTGCTGATTCACTACTAAGATATCTTTGGTTGACAACTTTGACTGTGATATAATGTCATCATCACTATCTGTCTCAACTTTTTTTTTCTTTCTCAAAGCAGTCAGATGTTTGGGTGTTACAGTGACCTGATTCTTATTGTCACTGTTTGGCATTAGACCTTCCGCTACAAAAATAGTGTCCTCATAGTTGTCAGACGTGTTCTCTACTGGTTCTTCCACTGACACATCTTTGTGTGTCTGAGCATGGGCTCTCATGTGCATGATGTTAGTAAAGTCTTGATCACATAGCTGACATTTGAACAGCCTAACATGGCAGCTAGCATGGATCTTCATGCCACGAATGCTTGTAAAACTTTTTTTACACTCTGGGCAGTTATACTTGCCATCTTCTTCTCTCAGAGCATGAAGAACTTTAGCTGCTAATGATAACTGAACTTCATTCTGAGGAGTCTTGACAGGAAGGGATTCTGGTACTGTGTTTTCTGAAACTTGATAGTTAGCTGGTGTTGAAACTAAGGCATGCTCTTCTTGAGCTGGAGATGCTGTTATTTGTTCACAAATCTTTTCAGACAAGTCCTTCATCATCTTTTTAACTTTTGCTTGTTGCTCACCAAGGACTTTCTGGTTGCCTGATTTGTTACAAGACTTCTGGGCAGGATCTATTGGGACACCAAGGCAGGATCGCTGGTGAACCACTGCCAGGTGCTTGTCTTCAAATAGAGTGGCACAGTACTTGCAAGGGGTAGGCTTTGCAAAAGTGTTCACATGCCGTAGCAAGGCATCATAAAGATGAAACTTTTTATTGCAAGGTTGGCAAAAGTAAGTGGAGGAGCCTGTGACAGGGCAAACAAGTGTAGTCATTGATGCCTTGAATGGAGTATTTTCTGATGGAGGGGCATTAACAGTCACATTTACTTCTTTGTTGATAGTATTGTTGTTAGCTACTTGTGCATCAGAGTTTGATGATTTTACCATACCCATTAATTTAACATTACATTTTTTCTTAAAGTGATCTATCAGTAGATATCTTCTTGAAAAACTCTTTCCACACACCTGGCAAGCATAAGGCCTAGTGTGGTTTAATGAATGTTTCTTTAGAGCAGTGTCACTAGTAAAAGCTTTCTGGCATAGTTCACAAACAAAGGGTCTCACATCCTTATGCTGGCGAATGTGGTGCTGCATTAAGCTTTTCTGGTAGGATTTCATGGTCTTCCCACAAATGTCACACTGTAACTTCTTCTCATTGAAAAGTTCTGTGATGTCTTTCATGGAATCCTCCTGACTTTCTCTCTCATGCCTCTTCACATAGTGATCCTTCATAAGGTAACGCCTAATGAAACCTTTGTCACAAACTGGGCACTTATAAGGCCTTGTGTGGTTCTGCATGTGCTTCTTCAACATGTGAGGAGCAAAGAAACGTTTGGAGCACTGGTCACACTTAAATGGTCGCTGGTTGAGGTGCATCCTCACATGAGTTATCATAAAACTCTTAAACCTAAACTCTTGACCACATAAGAGACACTCAAATCCAACAGAGTTTTCAAGCCCCCTGTAATGGTCCTCTATATTTGCTGAGACTGTGCCATCCTTTTTTTCCCCCATGGGGGTACTCTCCCTTTTTGTTCTTTTCTGTGAATCTTGAAAAGCATGAACCCTAAGGTGCCTGAGCATGTTGGCCTTATTCTTGAGGACCTTCTTACAAACATTGCATTGACACTTGAAGTTGTCTAACAATGTGAATCTGTCATCCAAATCATAGACAGGACAGCCCTTAAGTAGATGGTTCTGTAGGTACAAAACCTTAGAGAAAGATGTATTGCAAGTGTTACACTGGACTGGTTTGGTGTGAGTTTTTTTGTGGTGAAACAGATCTGCTTTGTCCCTAAAGGTCTTTGAGCAAATGTCACACTGAAAGGGTCTTGTGTTTGTGTGTTTAATCAAATGCCTGGAGAGAGTAGGGCGGGTGAATATCAATCTTTTGCAATGACCGCACTTGTAGATTATTTTTTTCTTTTGTTCTCCATTGTTTTGGAGCTGTGTTGTATTTTCTTCCATAAGCTCTGACTGTAGAACTGCCTTTGTTGATGTGATATCAGCAATAGGAGATTCTATACTTTCAGAGTGGACATTGTTATAAGAGTCTATGGACTTTTCAGCAATTTCATTGTATGGTCCAGAAGGTTGCATGTTTACTTTTTTCAATTCTTCTTCAGACAAGAGAATGAGCAAACTGTACTCTTGAATCTGCTGGCCTGTTTCAGTTCGGGTTACTTCCACCTTTACCTCATGGAAGCTACTCCCAAACTGAATGAACCTCCTCTTGCTGTGTTGTTTCATGTGAATGGACAGCTGAGACCTCTGTAGGAACATTTTGTGACATATGGGACAACGATGTTGTCTCCTATGAATGAGCATATGTTTCCTCATGGAGCTGGCATCAATAAACTGCTTGAAACACTTCATGCAAGGGTACAGCTTTGCATTAGAGTGCATTACCTGATGCCTTTCCAAAGCACTACTATTTGAAAACAGATTGAAACATATGGGACATGACACATACTTCTTTCTATACTGCACAGTGAAAACTGAATTAGGTTCAACAAAATCTCCTCTTTCACCTTCCATTAAAATTGATGTTGTCTCATTCTGAGATCCTTCCATCACAATGTTGATCTCTTCCTTAACCTTGCTATCTAAAAATACTTGTTGAACCCTGACCAAGTTAGTTGGAATGCTCCCTCCCTCAACACAGACTTGAGAGTCATTATACTTTACATCCAGATTACCATCAACTTCCAAGTGTATGGATTCATCTACTTGGGACATGGACTGAGGATTTCCTAGCAAGGATATTTTCTTTCTTCTGGATTGGGTACTATTTTCTTCAACTGTAAGAATAACTGCTTTCTCCATGTGATCAGCTATAGCAGGCGATGAGTGAGTTTGTCGTGGAGGGGGTAAGTTTAAAATGCCAGCCCGTTCTAAGGTTTTCAATGGTGTCAAATTGCTGTAGTCCCGGGAAGATTCTTGAAGTTCGAATACCTAGAACATTGACAAAAGAATATGATTATTAATTATGATGAAAATAAATCTGAATGAAACAAAAAGCAGAAAAAAAAAACTACTTAATCCCCCCCCCCCCCTCCAAAAAAAATTACATTACTGAGGGAAGGGATGATTTGTGCGAAGTAACAAAAAAAATGCAGTCCATCTATGGTAATTTATATTACAATATATTATACCAATATATTAGCTAGCATTTTTGTATTTGCCTTTATATAACTATGTCAACATACATATTGGAGATAGAAATCTGTCACTCTCACTCTGGGCATTAAATTTAAGATGTTAAGGTAAAGCAATTGGTATAAGCAAGTTCACAAAAAAAAAAAAAAAAAAGTTTAATTTTAAAATTCGATTTTAATAAGACTACTGGATACAAATTTATGAAACTCATACTGTAAACAATTGCTTTCAACCATTTTAATTACAATAATAATAAATGCTTGGACTAAAAAGAAGTTATAAACTTATTTTTCCTGAAAATAAACAGCTTATTTATTATAATCTCTTAATTAGAAATTTCATGAGCTGATTAGCTTTGTAAATGTTTGGTTTTAAATGTTGCAGATTTTCCTTCAGAGTTGAAGATAATTACATCCTAGCACAAACCTTCTACAGGATCATAAAAGATGGTGCAGGAAGGGTTCACACCCTGGACCATTGAGACCATCAATCATCAGTCCAGAGTGCATATCACATGACCAGGCAGTCCTAGCTCCTGTATTAAAGTGGTAGAAAAGTGTAGTACCTGTTGCTCATTTATCTGTAAGATATCTCTGGTAATAGTGATGCCATTTGGCTGATGTTCTACCAGATTTGTAAAGCAGACTATTTGATGGCACGGAGAATCACATTTCAGCTTCTCTAAATGCTCAGTCAGGTGTTCCTAAAATTTAAAATTATACATATTTTTAAACAAACTAATCAATACTTTTGTCTAATATTGCTTGTAAAAAACAAAACCAAATTATTTTTAAAAATTAGAATTTTTTTCAGCATTTCTTCAGATTATAATATTTCTAAAATTAAAATTTAATTAATAACACTCGCTGGGTACATCACCAATGAGCCAAACTAAATGTTTAATTCAATACAATCAGAAAAGGCTTTCCCCACAATTTCTTAGCAACTGACTGACTTCTTTTTTCTTTGCTGACAAAAAATAATCTGTGTTATTTTAAACAAGAAAATGACTTAATTCTATAAATATCAAATGCAACAGATACATTTTAAAATTGATAAGATGGATAAAGTCAAATTTTTACATTTCATCATTTTTTTAGAAAACTTTTTCAAATGTACAAAGCATAATTTTAAAACATTAAACATTTAATGTTATAATGCTTTTTTTAAATACTAGCAGAAATATATGAATAAAGTGTAATATACATGGGCAATGTTTTAATCACTTACTAAAAAGACAGATCTCTCACAGAATTCTGATCCACAGTCTCCACATTTGTATGGATTAATAAGATGTATAACGATGTCATTAGGCTCTAATTCTTGTAACTCCATGAGAAGAGGTTTATGAGAAGCTCTAAATTTCTAATAGACTGTTGAATTAAAAAAAACAACAGCTCATTGTTACTTGAGCTGAAAAATACACAGATTTTATTTTCTTCATAATTTTCCATAAGACCATGAACAAAATACTCAATAGAAGTAGATCTCATACAAATGCACACAACATTTAGACATCTTGATCTCTGTTCTTTAAACAGTATGATACATTTCTTCTAGAATTTCAGTTAACTTCATATAGTGACAAGTTACAAATTCAATAGTAAAGTATATAATAAATATATTAGTTACATTAGATCTAAGACTAAATTTAAAGATTACATCATTATAGCTAGATCTAAATAAAGCTTAAACTTGTCTTAAAAATGGATTACTAGAAATATATGAAAATTGCTTAATAATGTAAATAATATTAATTATAAATATATTTGACACTTTTTAATAAAAAGTATAGAACTCTTTTAATTGTGGGATCTCTAGGGCACCTGATTCGATCCAGCTCTAATGAATACCTGACATTGGATGGGGAAAAGTAGAGTTTAGGTTATTGGTTGTTGTGCTGGCCGCACGACACCCTCGTTAACCATGAGCCACAGAAACAGATGACTTTAACATTATCTGCCCTGTAGATGGCAAGGTCTGAAAGAGAAATGTTACTTTTACTTAATCTAGACTATGGTCATGTGGATTGTGATTGTTGAATTAAGAAAAGTGAGGATAGATCTCAATAAATATACTTATATCACTTCCTCACACATTCACAGCCTGTTTTCTTTTAATTTTATTTTAGCTCATGATTAGAACTAAAAAAAAATGAAAATATCTAAAAAAATTGGAACAACATTGGAACAATAAAAATAAATGAGCTGATTTCCTTTCCTATGATTATGTAATGATTATGTAATTTAGAGTCATGTGAAAATGTGTGGGTGTTTTTGCCATCTAGGTAGGAACATTTTTATTTCTATGCTGAAAATTGACCAGACATCCCCCTGAACACTGAAGGGAAAGCCAGTGACTATAGTTATAGTGTTTCCCAGCCATGGATGTCCATATTCATATCAGTCATTATCACACTGCTTGTGAGAGCTCCCAAAGGTTTGTGTTGACCCCCCTCCAAATCTAGATCTAGCCAGTAGCCTTGGGCCTAGGCTGAAATGGTCTAGAAATATTCTATATTAGATTTAATTAGATCTATAATAATCTATTTCAATTTTTTTATTATGATTATTCTATAATTACATATTTAATATTATTTAGAGTCTATAGCTCAGATTATCACTACTTACTACTAGATCTAATACTATAACTATTGTGACTATTGTAACTATACTACTTTTTAAAGTTTTTTACAGTATAAGTATCAGTATAATTATCAGTATCCATAATATTCCATAACGATCTAAGATAAGTATCTCGAATCACTGATTTAAAAGAAAATAGTTTATATTTAATCATAATATTTATATTATTTATAATTTATTAAATAGTAAATCTAGAACTAAAGTTGAAGTAGATCTAGATTAATCTAGAGACATAAGTTGAAGTAGATCTTATAGATCTAGTAATTTCCTTAGTTTATGTCCTAAATAATAGTTAGACTAACATTAAACACGCTCAACAACTCATTATGGTACAAAGAAATGTACGTCCAGGGTTTCCTTCCATGTGATTTTCGAAAACATGTCCGCATTGGCTGCTCAACAAAATTGATCTCTAGAGATCAAATAAAAAATAAATAAAAAGAAATAAGTTATAGATCTAGATTTTATGTATACAGATCTAATTTGAATAAATTTTTAAATGCTATAGATCTAGTATTTAATTTTAATTGTATGTTTGTTATTGTTTTTTCCTCAAGGCACAAAGTACCAAATATTTTATTTTGTTTTGCTATAAAACTACCTAGTTTAACTTTTTTATTCAACAGAACCATTTGTTTATGACCTAGGTCCTAGAGACTATTAGAGATCTATTCTATTAGAGCTAGATCTAGAGGCTAGAATCAATCAATTTAGACTCTAGATCTAGAATCTATAGATATCTAGATCTATATGAAAGATTCTAGATTTGGATTTTTATAAGCCTTGTAACATGGCTCTACGACACCGCCATGTGATAAAAACATTGTCAATGTCATTGCGCTTGAAACTTCTTCAAAATTCTGGTATACTATAGTTAATAGTTAATACTATAATAATTTACTATAATAGTAGATTCTTATATCTAAACACCGACTTACGGGAACTACATCCCAAATTTTTAATTTTTGTATTTGGTGAAGGTTTAACTTACAAAAAAAAACGGAAAGCAGATTCTTATTCTGCAACTAAAGGACTATAAAAATAACTATTCCTTTGAGTTTGAATTACCTCTCATACTCATAGTCAAGAGAGGATTTTATTTTAAAATAAAGTGGGTCACTTCGTCCTCCTATATTGAACGCAGTTTTTGGGCTTTCTCCTCACTTGGACAGTGAGCACTGTCATTGTACACCACTATCTAATTGCTAATAAATTATATCTGTGTTACTTAATTATTTTTTTTTTATTGTATTAATCATTTCACCACTAAGCAGTTGTAAGAAACTATCTACCCCATCCCTAAGAGAAGGGACATAACTCTGTATGAGCTATTTAAAAAAATAATTTTTTGACTAAATTCACAGAAAAAAACTAATGAAACCTAACAAAAACCTTCTTTTTATAATAGAAAAAAATAGACCTAGGGTTAAGCATCATGTTTGAAGTCATAAATAGGCCTACAGAGCTCAGCTCAAAAACATTAAAATATCATGTCATATTTAGTTGCCTTCCAATCTCACATTTGACTAGATCTAATATATTCAATGCTAGATCTAGCATCAATTTTTTATTTATTTTCACTACTAAAGTACTATCGGTCTTAAATTCAAAATGGTTCTAAATCACTTACCCCAATCATTATAGCCTTATTCTACAGTTTAAACAGTAATATTCCCATTAAAATCTAATTCTATTAAAGCCTAAACATAAGCCTAAATATGTTCCATTTTCTAGGCTAGCCAAAAAAAAACAACGTAATTTTCAAAAAATCATAAAAATCCATTCTAACATGCTGCAGATACAAAATAAACACCTAAAAATAGCATCATTATCGCTCTTCTAGGTCAGAGTTAGTAAAGGTATAAATAGTTATTTAAAAACTAGCAGTGTAACTAGTAAATGAAACAACCCAAAATCGGCAATTGCCGGCGACTCTAGTTGTCAACCAGTAGCGGCGACTCCCTGCGACTCTAGTTGTCAAAGGGTTAAAAGAAGTAGATTCACTTTTGCAATATGTATTTATACATTTATAGTCTATTTCCTCATATACTCTCTCTTTCTCTCTAACTCTATATATAGAATATATATATTTATCATTTATAGTTTTTTATTTATATACCTATGTAATCTATGTTTAGAAACAGACAGAAATAAATCTATATAGATTATATATCTATAAATTAATTATTATAATTTAATAAACATGATATTTTCAACTAGGCTACATTGGCTACATGTATTTTCTCTCTGTCTTTCTTTTAATTCCCATCCAAGGACCCTCTACTTGTTTTCATAATTTGGATGTTCGTTTTGTGACACATTAACACCCCCTCCCTCCCATAGATGCTTATAATTCTTTTCATGACTCCCCCTTCCCTCCACTGCCTGTTTGATAGTTTGTGACACTAAACGCTTAGTGTATACCTCTCCTCACTGCCAGCTCATCTGGAGTGATCACGAATTATTACGAATTTGCTGTGTCCAAGGAAGGAGAATAAGCTGAATTCATTATTATTCATTAAACACCCCCTTTTTAAATTTTATTTAACAGCTAATGGTATAAATGTGATTGGCATGTCTTTCTAAAGATGTTTGGAAGCTTATTTTGATATGTCCATCAGCCTACGATCAAACAGGCTTATAATATAGCCTTCATCCCTTATATGGGTATGAATTGCCGGGGGAGGTTAAAACAACAGCTTTACATACATGGTTACCAAGAATCTAAAAAACTGCCATCTGCTTTGGAAAAACGGAACATAATTACCGGAACTTATCTAAAATTGGACATGCGCAGTCACAAAACTTAGATTTTTGCTCCAAACATAAAAACAAATGAATTACAAAAAAAAAAAAAAAAAAAAAAGCGAGGCGTTGAAGGAAGGAGAATGTGATGAAGTGTCCAAAATATAAGAACCTCCTCTAAATTTAAAAATACTAGAATATGTCACAGTATGTGCGTATATGTTTAGTACACAAAAACTATTTCAATATATGCAGAATATTAGGCTTTACAAAGCCTAACATGTTGTTTTTTTTTGTTCACAAAATTTTTCTATATAGACTATTACCAAAACTGTCCATGGCCATTTTTACTTTGTTATGGTATTTTCCACTTTATAAGCACCACATAAGATTTACAGTGATAAAACTTGGTAGAGTTATGGCCAAGCATAATATCTAATATAAAAAAAAATTAACCTTTGTTCTCTATCCTAACTTCTGTATTGATGAAAACAAAAAAGTGCCTTTTATATTTCATTAATAAAGTATAATCTATTTCTAACTGGAACCTGTGTAAAAAAAAAAAAAAAAAAAGGAAAAAAAAAATTTTAGTTGTTAAAATACTTGAGATAAAATTTTGTTTGCAAGTTTAAAACATTTTTTACGCTCTTAACACTAAGAGAGCATTTTATTCACTACACGGATGAATCTAAAGATTTTAGTGCTCAAGTAACTTGTAATCTAATTTTCTGACTTTATTAGGTATTATATTAATGATAGTAATTAACAGATCTATACTAGTGAAATGAATTTAATTTTCACTCTTGCTTTACATAGAAAATACAATAAACATGCATATATGTAACCTTGCCGGACCAAGTAACACAACTACTATAGATATGAATATATATATATAGAGAGAGAGAGAGAAATATAAAATTATAGCTTTTATATAGTGCTACTTTCATGCTTATAGCGTGCTCAGAGCGATATGGTCCTATCTCATTTGTGGGGGAAGGGGGTATCTGTGAGAAGGTTTTCCGTGCTGCCTTTAGGCACTCAGTAAACACAACTCTGCTCGAGCCCCCTTCATGGGTAGTCAAGTTCAAGCGTACTTAGCCTTTCCACCTTGCTTCCCACTATATATGTATACTAGCCTGACATTACCCACGGCCTGCTGGTCTAAGTTTGTGTTTACTAATCTAGTGGATTGGATTTAGATGTATTAGCTTATGCTTAGCTTAGCTAATGATCCTTTCTAGTTTTTTCTCTTTCACTACAAAAATAAAATTAGTTTTGCGAAAATGGGTTTACCTGAAGCCGATGCATACATATCTATTAAAAACCAAAAGAGCGATAGATTAATAGTACAATTAAAATGGGTTTAAAATTGGTTAAAAGAATGGGATTATAAAGTAAACAATTAAACGAAATAATTTTTAGTACATGATTCATGAATGAATATAGGCCTATTTCAACACTGCTTCGCAGCTTTCGTAAACAAATGTTTTAAAAATGCTTTAGAAAACCAAATTTGAATGTTAATTTGATTAAAATATGAAATGAATGGACTATAATTAGTATGTTCATGTATTAAAGTATAAAACTATCTGTGTGAAGAGAAGCTATATCATCTTAGAGTTTTAGATCTAGGAACATTGTCTAATGAAAGAATGTTCATCAGGAAATCTGTAGTCACAAATATAAGGAACTAATGTATGTAAAAAATGGTTTTGAAACACAAATTTGAAGGTTAATTTTATTTTATAATGAAATGAATGGACCTTCTTTTGTATTGTTATGTGTCAAAGTAAAAAACTATCTGCGCAAAGTGTATTTATTAAAATTAGATCTAGATCTAAATCCTTTCGATCTTTTCTCATGTCAACATTGTAAACATGGCCTAGATCCATGAAATACTATAGCTGTAATAGAGTTGGTCTTTTTTTTTTTTTTTTTTTTGAGGGTCTTAAGTTTGTTTTAGGGCTACAATACATACATTACGGTCTAAGTTGGTACCCAAGGAACATTTCTGCCAAGTTTTATCAAGATCGGTCAAACGGTTTTGATTTCTATACGGGGACATACATACATACGCCAGACATTCTGCTTTATATTATTGATATGCATTTTTTATTTTTTTTTTGCAACTTCCTTGTTCAAAGGTGATTTGTATCTTATTTTTATTTTTTTTATAATTATTGTACTTTAATTAGGTACCAAAAAGTTTGAATCTAAACAGTTATCTACTGCACATCCTAAAAACCTGATTGGAGCTGTTTGCATAGAGAGATATCCAGTTATTACTGCCACTAAAACCAAATTAGAGGAGCACTTTTCTAATTTATTATCACAAATAGAATTAGAAAAAAGTCACTATTCAGATCATGAAGTGAGGTTGATGCGTGAAAAGTAAGTTATTGCTTTGGTTTTTTTTTTAGACTGTAAGGATTAAGTGTTAAAAAGTTTTTAAACTAAGATTTATATTCTTATAAAAAAAAAATGTTACAAATTACAAGTGCTTTATGTAAGATTTGTTGAAGTCAATGATTTCAGTGCTTGTGGAGCTTATCCATTTCTGTGGTCAGTAGCGGCCTTAGTGGGTGGCAAGTAAGGCAATGGCCCAAGGCCTTGCGCCTGTGGAGGCCCGCAATCGGAATTCAGTTCTTACAAACAAGGACTTGTTACTCAATATTTTCTCAGTATCTTTATGATACCAATTACCATTTTAGATCTTAACATACATTTTTTAATTCAAAATACCGTTCAGTACGGTAAAGACAGCATCTAATAACCTACCGATTCTAAGAGGCTATCGTCGTTTAACAGTTCACCTTGTCATCAGTAAGAACACATAGGTTGAAGCAACCAATCCAAATCATTTATTTTGTATACAACATTGACGTCCAATCAGATTTTATTAGGAAAATGCGTAGTGATTAAGTTTGAACTTCTCTTTGCATTATGAAAAATTGTATATGAAAGAGTCATTTCTAACATTTGTAGTAAGATAAATGCAACTTTTGAAAAAATTGATTTTTTTTAATGAAAATTTATAAACAAATATGCAGTGTTTTTTTGACTTTCGGTGGTGATACCTTCTAAGACCGCAAGCAAAGGACAGATTTTCGTTGTATTTAATTTCATAAACATATACTATTTTCGGATATAAACAGTATCACAGGACATCCCCAAACACTTAAAACGCCTAGATAACCATTTCCCATTTCATTAATAAAATACTAAGAAAGATACAAAGGTAAAGGCACATTCCTCATCCCATTCTTCTTCTTCTTCCAGGGTTCCCACTGCCTCCTGATTTTTCAGGGGCTCCTGGAAATCTCCTGAAAAATAGACAAAATTGTCTTTTTGAGTGTCATTCAATATGAAAATCGCCGATCCTACAGGTGATTAAGGAAAAAAAAACGACATTGTCCGCTTTCATTTAATAAAAATTTAATAATATGGCGAATTCAAACCTAAAACGGAAGTTTTAATTCTTTGTTTACTTTAAAAGTCAAAGCATATATAAACATAGATCTAAGTACCGGTATTCTAAGTCTATCTTTCTCAAAAGTGATTTTTTAAAAAACAAATCTGTAATTCTGCAGGAGTTCAAGGGGCAGCCATCTTTGTTACTATTTTGTTGTTGCTTATGTTCCAAAGAAATCCCAAGATAGTGTCTTAAAAAATACCAAGAATTAACATTATTTCTGTGTTTTCAAAGCAATGCTATTTTTTCTTTTAATTTTGACTTGGTGTCAATACTATACGTTTCTTATTGTTCTGTCTTCTTTTTAATTGTTAAATATTGTCTATATCTATTCTGAATTATTCTGATTTTTTTTACGTACTAAGTATTTAAGTATTTTTATCATCCTTTATATATGTCTTTTGAAAATGGCCCAGACTAATTGTATGGATCTTAAATTTAGATCTAGATTTATAAATGTAGATCTAGAAAATACTAGATCTATAAACTTAGATCTAGATCTATAAATTTAGATCTACAAATCTAGATCTATTAAATCTATATATATATGTATAGATCTAATAAGTTGTTATCTTTGTTGTTTTTTAACAAATGTTTCCTTGTACTTTTTAATACTCATTTTTCTATAAACTTGTTTTAAATCTAAGCCTATCAGAATTTCGCCTTATCATGCCTTATGCTAAAAAGGGGGAGTCTTGTGGGAGCACTGTTACCTCCCCCATTGGGAGTCAAGCATTAACCTGTTTTGGTGTCTATTAGATTATGTCTAATTAATAGACTTATTAGGACTAGATGATACCGGTATAGCTAGATCTAGCATATTTTTTAGCTACAAAAATAAAAAACAAACAAAAACCCAAATCTGAGAGAAAACCCAAGACATAAGATCCAGTCTAAACAATTACAAAGATGGCTGCCCCTTGAATTCCTGCAGAATTACCGACAAATCTAGATCTATCTGTATAGTCTAGATCTACATAGATTTGATAGAATTAGAATGAAAATGCTAGATCTATTTTATCTATATCTAGAAATACTTGAATCGTGATACTAAAATTAAGACTAGACTATCTAGATCTAGCCTGGGCCCTGCCTGGCCTAGGGCTAGACTAGTAGTAGATGATGATCTAGAATTCTAGATCTAGTAGATCATCTACTAGAAATGACTAGATCTAGAATTATATCTATCTCTATCTGCTATCTAGATCTGACTAGAGATCTACTAGTACTACTACTATAGTAACTTACATCTATCGAACACCTTCATATTAAGGTACTTATCGAACACCTCATTGTATTTTATTAAAATTCTCCTTTATTTCGATGATTATGGCGAAACTTGTCCATTCCTATTGTGCATCGTCCATTTCTTTATAGTTAAGTTATATTTAGTTTCATTTTCACCCGAGGATTATTTTTACTTATATTCATAGTGCATTGGTATAAAAATGTCACTTTTTTTAACCTCTTGGGAAGAGTGAAGTGAGTCTCGGGTTAAGGGTATTTTTTAATGCCCATGATGCTTCAGCTCAACAAAACCTATATAGTACGCTTCTAATTAGGCAGAGAAATATTTGCAACTATTTTTTTAAAGTGTCCCTTGCTACATAAACATGAAAATTGAGGGTTAAAAAGGGGGTGTTCGATAATAGCTGTTTTTATATAATCAATCTCAGCATATCGAACACCATTTTTATGTTAAAAATAAACATCAAAGGGATATAACCCAAAGAAGACAAAATATTTAAATTTTATATTTTTTATTTTTTAAAATAATGTAATGCAAAGTACAGATATAAATTAATCATGTTACAATTTGTATCAGCTATTTGTGGTTTACCGTAAATGTGCTTTTTTTTTTTTAAGTAAATAGATTTACATCGATATGCACTAATTGTACCCATTTTAAAAGCTTGTTTTTATGACACATATAGCTTGATGCTAAAAGCATTATTGCGTTAAATATACACTAACAATGTGGAATGTATTCAGTTGTGTGTTGTTGATTTTTCAGATGCCCCATTCTATTAACTTCTGAGTTGTTTATAAACCAATACCTAGCGCATGTGCTTGATGTGAAGAGATAATAAAACGAAAGGGCAAAGGGGGAGGTATATAATGTAATGTATGGTATTTTGAAATAAAAATATCTTGGGCAGGTAAAAAAAAAAGGGGGGGGGAGAAACATTCAAGACACTGTATCCAGAGATCATCAATAATTGATCGACCATTAGAATGTGACGTCAGCCTCAAATACATAGTCAGTTGTGCTTCTCGATCTAGACGTGTGGCGCCGGGTCTATAAAATTATATATATATTTATTTATTTTTGCCATAAAGTATGATAAAGCTCATAACGCCCTACAAAGACACTCATTTGAAACATCACAAATGCACAAAATAACAATAACAAATTTAACCATTCTCTTATTCTGCCTACCCCCCTTTACCCGCGCTTCTTCTTACGCAATTCCACTCTCCAACATTCACACATTTTCAGTGCAAAGTAACAACGTAAATTTCAAGACTCAATCTAAACGCAGCCACCAGACTAACACACAACCAAAAGAAAAATGGTCAGTGATTGCGTAACACACAGGTGTAAACCAGGCCATCAACACAGTCCCAAAACATTGTTCAAGTTGTAGTAAGAAGCCATCAGTCGAGTACCTACGGTCAAGCCGCTAATTAGGTCACAAACACTAGGCATGATAGATACGTAGTATATATAGATATGTTGTTTGTGTGTGTGTGACAAATACTAAGTGTGCTCTAAAATACGTTGTTGTTGTTTTGTTTTTTTTGGTCAACCAGGTGGTTTAGGGAGGGCGGATCTATCTAAATCTATAGGTAACACAGCTCACAAGCTACCATAGCTTTTCAGCCCCCCCCCCCCCCCGGCCCAGATCGTAAAATATCTAGCACTGACTTTTGGGCTGTTACATACACTGAGCGTGCTAGATCGGCGGCTAGTTACGTAGGGTCGCGTACCGTATGTTTTGCTTTTAGGTCAACCAAGTAAACTGTTGTATCCTGCAATGACTTGAGGAGGGCGGGATTTTCTATTGGCTACCAAAGCTCTCGAGACGTAAAATGCCACAGAATACCAAAGCTTATTAGGCTCTCCCCCAAATAAATAATATCTGGATTTATTAATGGCCTTATATCTCAAAATAACTTAGACCTAAATAAGTACTGGTACGGTAATGTGTCGGTAATGCGTTACTGGGCTTAGCACCGTCAGTTTCTAAGCATAGCTGATCAGTGATAGATTCCTTCGATGTGGAGCATGTGAAAATGACTAAAATCTGTCTGTCTTGACATGGCGTAAAAAGAAAATGATATAAATAAAAAAATATAGATTATAACACTTTTGAAACACCATACTTTTCACAAAATTGTAAGATTATAACACTTTTAAAGCACCATACTTCTCGTGTGTTCGAAAGTTCTTATTATGTTCGATAAGATAAAGGTAAAACAGTGTTCGATAATTTAAGCTTTTGAAAGCATCGACCTGGCCCACTTTAACATCAAATATAAGTTTAACTATGAGTAGTAATAGAATAAAACATGTCTACTTTTTAAGAAAAATGGATGAGGAATTCATAGATACTATCAGTTTTTTTCTAGGTCTAATTTTTAAGGAGATACACAAATTCAAACATAAAAAATGTCGGCGACTGAGCTTAACTTGTTCGATAAACGTAAGTTACTGTAGATCTAGAAGATAACTAATCTAGCTCTAGATTGACTAGATCTATTGTAGATCATACTGAATTTACTAATCATAGTAGAGTCTAGATCTAGACCTAGTAGACCAGACTAGATATTAGTAGATCTAGAATAGATCTACATAATATTATAAAAATAATATACTTATAGTAATAGAATCTAGATACGTATATACTATATTATAGTATATTATACTATAATGTCTATATATTATGTAGATCTATTCCATATCATATCTAGTGTATTAGATCTAATCTAGATCTACTATGATCAGTACGATCTAGATCTAGTCAATCTAGTGCTAGACCTAGTTATCTTCTAGATCTAGTAATAGTACTAGTTACTAGTAGATCTCTAGTCAGATCTATATATAGTAGTTTATTTATTTCGGACATTACATGAATTCGGACATTCGCTGTTTTTGTGGTCATTAAATAATTATTTTAATATTTATCATAAAACTAGCGCGCTGTATAATTTGCTTGTCCATTTTCCAATGATTCTGGCCCAATTTCCTTTCATTTAGCTATCTTTTTATGTAAGAAAAACGAATTTCAAATTTGTTAGTTAGGTTGTTTTTTCCTGTTACCCAGATGACTTTACCTCTTCCTAGGGTTAAGACTATAATTTTTGATTGGCTACGTCTATACTAATGAGCCCGACAATATTTATTCTGTTTTTGGAGATAATTTATTTGATTTATAAGCCAAGTTGTTTGATTCCATACAAAAAAAAATTTAATAGGGTGTCCGAATTAAATTCCACTTTCTTACCAAAATTTATTTCGGACAGCCAGTTTTGGACATCAATAAAAATGATCTTATATTTGTTCGTTTGTTGTTTTTTTAATAGAGAATAAATTGGCAAATGTTTGGAGTGAGATTGGTACATTGAATGAATTTAAATGCTTAGATCTAGACCTACTAGATAGATCTAGATTAATATAGAGAGAATATAGAGGATTCAGTTAAGCAAGAATGGCTATCCTAACATGTACTATACTACAAAAGATCATCTGACATCTGTAATAGAATTTTATTAAATTAATAAACAAAAAACACAAACATTCAACACAAATCTAATCATGCAAACAATTCAAACATAAAGTAAGTCCAAAAGTCTGCATAGAAGTCAGTATCCTAGTGACCTAATTTTGGTATAATATGTTCATATTTTTACTTTTTGTGTTTGTATTTATGCATAATTCCAAAACATCTTAATGATTTAATGTGTTGGTTTATGCCTGGGGATCTTAAAATTTAGTTAATGTTATTAAAGAATTAAAATCTGAGTTTATTGAGGCCTAAATATAGAGACTGTCTGAAATAAATAATGGTGTCTGGAATCAAATAATGTGGGTCAAATTTGTCGAATTAAATGAAGACACACTGCCTCTTTGACCTTAAATATAATAACAAATATATGTTAGGGGTACAAATTCTCCTCAAAGTAAAGAAGATTTTGATACTTCATTTTCTTTTCTATGTCGAACCATTGTAAAATAATGCGCTGTCAAAGTCAAACTTTCAAATTTGGGCCTATAGGTGTCCGAATAGCATAAACTTCTCTAGATAGCAGATAGAGATAGATATATCTAGTCTATTCTAGCCAATCTAGATAGAGACAGATATAGTGATATAGTTACAGACAGTATATAATTATAATAGTTATAGCCAATATACTGAATATAGGGCCTACTATTCTACTTTTACTGTACTTTTTAGGGTGGAGGTCTAGACTTAGAGTATATATATATATGATTAATGGTATAGATTATATTTCTAGATCTAATAGAGATCTGCTTAGATTCTGGAATCTCTCTCTTAGTTTTATAAGTCTAGATTGTGAAGTAGATGGGGCTTAGAGTATAGTGTAATATGGTCTATATAGTAGTATATAGTATAAGCTGCTATATAAAATTAAACTATTCATGGTTTTACTATCAAATTCACTTCTAGCTTTATGATTCAGAGCTAGATTTTATAGATTGAAAGACAGCTATTGTTAATAAAAACAATCAATGCAAGAGATTTCCACTGAAATAGGAAACTGATGTTGATAATGTGTTATACTATGCAATTTGTTTTTAGAGATTTTAATTAATTCCTAATGTTGACTAATACAAACAATAGAGAGAGAGAGAGTGCAAATAGGCTTATTGGTTTACAAGTATTTTTTTACTCTTTAATCAGTTACTTTTGAATTTGTTAATTTGAAAAGGAAAAAAAAATTGTATACATGTATATGGTAACTCTGATATTTATTACTAAATATAGATATAGTTCGCGTTTTTCCGCTCCTGGAAATCTGAAATCCTAATCTCAGAATGGTGGGGAACTCTGTTCTTCTAGCCAGCTTTATTGCTGCTGAGCTGTGAGCTCTTTTGCCGACTGTGCCAAGGAAAAAAAGTGTGCTGTTTTCTTCAGTTGTTCAGCACTGCTGTACAGGGTGTTGGTTATGTTGGGCTGTAGTGGAAGTAGGGTCTGCCAAAGGTGGATTAGGGAAGGGCATTCAAAGAGGATATGGTTTAAGGTTTCATAAGGGTGGGCGCAGTGTCTGCAAAGGGGGAGTTGTGTGGAGTTTATTTTGTTCAGATGGTCATTTAATAGAGGTGTGTGTCCTGTTCTTAGTTGGAAAATTGTAGATTGTTCTTTGCGAGGGAGGAAGTTAATACTGTCCAGTTTGTTAGGCATAGTCATTTCTTTGTACATGGCTCTGCCTGTGTTTCCTGATGCCTGTCCCGCAAAATCATAAAAAAAGCTCACATGTTCCGCCGTTCCGCATTCAAGATTTTTTGTTCCGCAAAGTCTGAATTCCGACACACAAAAAAAATCGCCGTTTTTTTTCATTATTTATTAATAGTGCGAAATGAAAATACTGAATGCAAAATAAAATATATATTGGTCTGTGTTTATTGTTTACATTTCATCTCCCGGACCCAGCGAGTCCTAAATTTACGAAGATATGGTTGAGCTAGATCAACATCTAGATCTACTGATCTAGTGGTCTAGGTCTAGATACTAGTCTAGATCTAATCTTAGAATCTAGTAAGTGCTAATAAGCCAAATGTTCCATTTAAATCCCTTTCTTTTCCCGACAATGGCTCTACTACTAGTAGTAGTACTAGATCTAGTCTAGTATACCGACTAGATCTATTTTTAGTCTATTCTAACTAACTGAGTACCTCAACTGAACTGGTTTCTAAGTCAAATCAAAGAAAAGGATTTTTAACAAAAATATGTTATTAAAGATCTAGGCCTAAATGTAATTAATTAACTTAGACACAGTAAAGCTAAGGCTATAGATCTACTAATTAAAATAATTACATTTTTAATTTATTTACTTAATGACCTTTTTTAGAAGTAGGACTAGCACTTAGACTAGAATCTAGATGTCAATACTAAATCAATCTAGAAATAGACAATAGACTTAGAAGGGGATAGATCTCTAGATTCTAGATCATTTATGTGTATCATTATGTAATAAATTTAGTTCTTAATAAGTCTATAGATCTAGACATAAATATTATAAACTATAATATAATTATTATAATCTGTGTTCTTAGACTTAGAGGACTTATTAGATGTAGATCTAGACTAGTACTAGTAGACTCATAAATTACGTATTTTAGATCTAGAACTAGAGACAGCATCTAGAGTGACAAGAGTAGAGCCCTAGAAAAAGATAGATAATCAAGTAGATCTAGAATAATCTAGATCTATTCATTAGATTTAGATCTAGATCTAGTAGTAACAAATAAAAATAAATTACATTAGTAACATTTGAGTCTAGGTCATTAGAATACATTTTGGTTAGAATTCATCATATAGGTCAATATAGGAGTTAGAACTATTGATTTCAAACAAATTATGAATTAAAGGTTTTCTTACTTTTAATTATACTATTTACATCTAATTTATAAAATAAGAAGCAAACTAGTATTGTTATTAAAGTAATATAATTGAAGTTTATGTATTGCGTACAGTATGGCTGACAAACGTAAACGCACATATGTTCCACATTGGGGCCCAAAATTCCACATTTTCAACCTGAGTGTTCCACATTCTGGGTCTTGGGGGTAGGCATGTCTGACGTATACATTAAATATATTGTTACTTTAGTCTGCAATGGTAAAAAAGATTATGAGAAGTATTCCTTATTTGGTACTGTAACCTAGCCTGTAATGAACCAGTTGCTGTGCTTATAATGCTTTTTCGGCCAGCCAGCTTCCAGAAAGTTTTGCAATGACATATTCAGTTATTGTTTTTTTCCAATAGGCTACTGTGAATAGACATCATGCGGCCGTGGGAAAACCAGTGACACCATTTTAAACAAAAAATGCAGGAGTATTTTTTTCAATTAATTTTTTTAAAAGACATGGTATAGCCCTTCCACAAAAGTCGGGTCTGCGAAAGTGTAGGAACCACTATAGCTCTTATAGCACACATTGTTCTTATAGAACATCAAATTGGCTTCAATTTGCAGAGTAAGAGAAGAGACATAAAATTAGTAGTGCGTAAGTGTTTTCCTTTTGTTTGCTTCTGTTTATAGAAAAGAATTACAATACACTGAATACCGTACATAATGTACTTAAGCTCCAATAGTAGACCAACAGTACCTACATCATGTTCTATGTTTTGTAGCAAAAATAAAGCCCACAGCTTAGAGGCGGAATTACTGTATTGTTATTGTTACAGCGTAGAGACACATTAGCTCGTTAGCGTGATGTGGTACAGTATATATGGTATATTATTGCGACTAAGGGCCCGCACATGACGCTTGCCCAGGGTCCCACGCACTGCTAAGGCTGCCCCTCTGTGTGGTAATGAGTGGCCATGAAACTGACCATTTTTCAAAACTAATATTCATGCTTATATATTTGTGCTTTTTTTACTTTTGCATATTATCAGATTGGGTGTTTGGTATAACTTAAAAGAAAAAAAAAAGGTATACCTTAGATCTGAATTAATATCCCAATCATTCAGATCTCTTGTCAGTCCTCTCACTTATAATTTAATGTTTTTTTTTGTTTTTTTTATGTATGTGTGTATTCACTATTTGCAGAAAAAATGTTAAGAGCAAAACAGATGAGGAAGAAACCCATGCTGAAGCTCAGACTGGCCTTGACCTTGAAGACAAATGGGATGCAGAATTGAAAGCATTTCAGCCTGCCTCAAGAGAAACTGAAGCAGACTGGAAAAAGGACAGGCGGTCACTTGAAAGGCAACTAGATTCCTGCCTGTATTTAGTCATCAAACAAAACATTAATGGCAAAGATCACTGGATTTTGCCTCAAATTTCTTGGCAAGAAGGTGAAAATTTGCGACAGGTTTGTTATACATCAATATACTTCTATCTTGCCCAATAATAATTTATAATGCTGGTAGTTTATAAGAGTTTGAAACAAACTGCAGTAGTGAAGAAAAATCTTCACCCACTAAATTGCGTTCATTTTTATCCTTTAGTATCAGTAGTCTGTAAGTTTTTATTTTACATACATTATCCAATAGGCTCCTCATATAGTTTTGAAATTCCACTTCAAAACCTAAGCAAAGAGAACACTCCAGTATCAAAATATTCCATTCATGTATATATATATATATATATATATATATATATATATATATATATATATATATATATATGTTAAAGAAAAACTTACAGCCTACTGACACCAAAGAAAGGCTGACTGTTCATGTGGTTTGCGCGCTGGACTGTCGTTTGGACTTATCGATGGTCCCGGGTTCAAACCCTGCACGCTTCCATCCCTAGTCGTCCTGCGGGAGGTGTGAAATAGGAAGTAAACTATCTTCAACTCTGAAGGAACATCCGAAACATGTAAAACATTTTACAAACAAACATTTTTACACACAAACAAAAATCCTTAAAACAACATCTGAGCTCTTACTAGTGAGCAGGAAAACTTTAACTCAATGGTCTTTTTCAGCATATTTAACAAGCCTAACAAAGGGTAAACCTTTATCAAACACTTAATTGCATCATAACAAAGTATGACAACTTGTAAATCATTTTTCTGTATAAAGGATTTTTTTTTTAATTCTTGACATTTTGTTTAAAAAAATAAACACAAGTAATTAGTACAGAAATATGTTAATGTAACTGAACAAATTCAAATTTGCATGTAAAATATTTAAAATAAGTGTTTGTCGGAATTGATAGAATTTAATATAAGGCTAATGATTAGCACAGGAGGCATGGTGACTGAGTGGTAAATCGCTTGGTTTCCATACTGGGTGTCCATGGTTTGAAGACTGAGATTTTATATTTTTTTGGCACCTGAGCTCTAATGGGTGCCTGACATTTGGGGAAAAATAAAGGCAGTTGGTTGTTGTGCTGGCCACAGAAACAGATGACCTTTACATATCATCTTCCCTATAGATCACAAGGTCTGAAAGAGAAACTTAATTTCTAATGATTAGCGCATTCGTTCTATTAAACTAAATGGGATAGAAAAGATTTAAAAGCAATGTCCCTAGACAATGAATCATTGGGATAGAAAATATTTAAAAGAATTATCCCTAGAAAAGAATCACTACTAAGCTTGTATATCAACTCTGTCTGTCTGTCAGGTTTAGGATTTATTTGTGTTGTTAACTAGCTGTATACCATTAAGGTCCCGGGGTTCAACCTGACAAGAACATCAGTCACACACAGTCGTACATAGAGTAACCAACTAGGTGAATAGTTTAAATAACAACAAAAGTAAAGGAATTTAATTGTATGATACTGATATATGTGCATGTACAATGAGCATGATATATAGACAATATATTTAAATATATATATCTAATAGGTATAATTAAAGATATTATTCAATAATTAATTTAAGCACCTTTGCTACTGCTATCAACTTGTCACCCTGGTTTCATATTCCACCAGACTCTGACCGACTGGCGTCACAAAACTGCCAACCTCTGTAATAGTAAAGTTAGACCTCAGATGATCGCCAATTTGACAATGACACTGAAAAACTATAATATATATTTCTGAGACGGCAAGCGACGCCCACAACTCCAACACTGACACCCTATAAACGAAATAAACACAATACTCTCAACTTCTACACTAAAAATAGAAATAGTGACAACCTCATACTACATACAATAATAGATATCACAAACAAATAACTCACCCTAAACAGGGGTCACAAAAATCCTACTAATTAATAAGTCAGAGAAACTAGTACAAACAAAGAACGTTTTACGGGCCAACACACCGTCCGTTTCAACCAAAGAGGGTAAACTGCCTCATGACAAAGAATGACCAATAGATGTCACCGGACTTTGTGACGTAGTAAAACAATTCAAAACAAAAATATAAGACACTCACGAGTAGAGAAAAAAAATAAACTAAGCAAAAGACACTACGCGACACTGTCTGTCCGGTAAAAAGTTTATTTCTCTGACACCCAATCTTGGATCAAGCTGAAATTTTATTATTTTTTTACCTGACAACACAAGAATCAATATAAAAAATTAACGAATTAGTTTATTAACTATTTGTTTGGTATCTTGAACAAGGGAAATTATATTTGACTGAAGTGGTGATATGAGCTGAAATTGCCCCTTTTATAGGTTGCGCTCCCCCCCCCCCTTTTTTTTTGTGTAAATGTTTTTAAAATCCAATTACATAAAATCCACACAGATATTCCTTTCTTTCTCCCCCCCCCCCCCCCCCCCTTTTTTTTTTCCAATTCTTCCAACTGGTCCAGAGAAGTGATTGGATCAATGTGTATTGGGAAAGCTAAAAGTATGAAATAGCGCTTAACTAAAAAAATGGTACAAATATTATTAATTGCAGATTTATTCTTGTTGATCTAGATCTATTGCAAGTTTAATTACATGACTGATCCAAACTAATTGATACAATTGCACTTTGTATAAGCTTTGTTGTGTTTAACTTAAAAAGTTTTTTTTTCTTGTTTTCAATTGTACATTTAAAATTAAAAATTATATCCAGACAGCTGAAAGAGCTTTAGCTTCAATTGGTGGAAATATTAAAGCAACATTCTTAGGAAATGCACCATGCGGAGTTGCTAAATTTGAGTCTGATAAGGTAATTCATTGAAATTATTATATTGCTCCCTCAACCAGGGAAAAGTTTTTTGTTTTGTTTTTTCTTGCCCATATGTCTCTCACATTTGCTGACTAAAGCTGAAAGCACTATTGTAAATTTGATTTCATCATTGCATACATTGTGTTCAACTTAATTGCCACAGCTTTTTTTTTTTTGTGGGGGGGGGGGGGGGGTCTGAAAGGGAATCCATATTTATGTTTTAATTTAAGACGGAAACATTTTCATTTGCATCTGTTCATCTGAATGGTGTAACTAAAAGGCAAGTAATTACTTATTTTGTCTTCTATTAAATTAATTATATTATTTATGTCAAGTGAAAGAAGGCAGTGCAGGTCAAAAAGCATAATAAATCAAAGAGTGGATACATGAGGCTGAAACTCTGGGAAGAATCTAATGAGGCCTGACAGTCTATTAGCATATGGGGAGATGTGTCTGGAGGCTTTAAGCCCAATAACAGTTTCTTGCTGGATGTTGGGTATTAATCTTTGTCTTAAAGCAAATCAAAGATTATTTCAGGTCAAAAAATAGATTTCAATACATGACAAACATAATGGTTAAATTACATTAATATATCACTTTTTTTTTTCTGATGTATGAATTTGTCTGTAGTGACCTGTTGTGGTACTAAATGTTTATTTTAAAGAACTAAACTGAACCTTTTGGATTAACATAAAATCATAGGAATCTCTTGTGTGAATATCAGTAAGTATGAAGTACAAACTATCAAACTAGTAAACTAGTTTAGTACATTTTGAACATGCCATCCCTCACTTCCAATACACCAGATTCTGCTTGTCAACTATGTGTAAATGTGAACCAGGCCAAATTTTTTATTAAATAGATAAAATAGATAAGCCTATTTAATCTTGTTTTTTTTAAAATGTTTATATGTGCATATAATATGCTTATGTAGTCATTTTTTTAGAAGAAATAAACATTTTAAAATACCTTAAGTAAAATATGCAATATAAATATTACATAATATACAAAATGATGTTTCCCATTGGGTTTGTTATTTCCTTGTAAAGAATTATGTTAGTGTGCACTACTTAAGCCTTGAATGTAAAATGGTGTACTGTATCTTATAAGAAAAACAACTAATATGCTTATTTTAAAATACAGAAGGGTCTTTTTTTAGAAAACCAATAAGTAGCCTTTGCACATGTAAGCATAACATGCTACAAAATTGGATTTTCTCTAGCTCTTTTAGTTTTTAGATCTAAGACAGCTTTTAGCAGCCTTCCCATTCGTGGAATCCACAGCCAAATAAATCTATAGTATATGTTTATTGGTGCTACTTATGGTCCTCCAAAAATGTGTGCTTTAAAAGAAAATGCATATATATTAAATGCACACACCTATTAACATAGGATTTAAATTTACAGACCTATTAACATAGGATTTAATTTACAGTTCATGTAAGTCCACACTTCCTATTAAAGTAATAAGTAATCTTGTTCTTTCAGATATTTTTCTTTAAAGCCTGGTACAGAGACGGACAAGTCATACTCAACAAAGACTTCGCCAAAGATTATTTATGGCTGACCAGAAATGAATTATCCCAATATTGTTTTCCTACATATAGTAAAAATATTAAAAAATTTATACCTACTTTCTGAACATTTTGTTCAAGAAATGCTGTTTAATGTATTATATATATTATATATATATAGGGTACCTTCCTGAAAACAATGACAATGTTCTAGATGGATTTGTTACTGTGAACTTGTGCTATACATTTATTACATTTCATTTAAACATTTCATTGTCATGTAAACTTACATTACAATACATAAAAAAAATGAATGCCTTTTTGTTAATTTATATTGTATTTGTCAGAAGATATTTTGGTTGTTGGCAGATTAATTATGCTACAATTGTGATCTTATATCTTTTTACTCATGGTCATATTTACTTTAGTTAAGTAACCTTCTGCTGTCTTCCTAAAAAAATTTGAAGGATGCTTAACAATTTCAGTAGCTATTTCTTGTTTTAATTAGTTAACAGTATATGTGAACAAATTCTAAATAATAATGCTTTGCTTTCTTTTTTTATTTCAGTATGGTAGTTAATTTTTTTCTGTCCAATATTTTCTATAGGAGTGTTTTTGTTGCATGATAGAAATTAGGCTTCTTTCTGTGCCTACATGTCAATAAACCAAATATTATGCTGACAGATATAGGTACATGAACAAAAAATCAATTAATACACACTACAAAACACAAGTACAGGTAACTGATTTCAATACTCAAATTTTTGGGCTATTTATTTCAACCATCTCACTTATATTTAGATTAATTAGAATTTGTAAATTTAAGTAACGCTATCACAATTCATATTTTTTTCTCAAAGTTTTGAGTTGATCTGGTGATACACTTGGTTCTTCTTCCAAGAACTGAATCAAATCCAGGATCACTAAAAAGAAAATAAGACTTTATAATACTAGTATACTTATAGTTGTTAATAGTTTTAAATAACTCTATCAATGGAAAAAACAAAATTGTTAATACTTGTATGCTGATCATAATCATGAAAATTACAATATACCAGTAATGGCAAAAAACAAATTCTGACCTTGTTTTTCTTTCTGAGAAAGAAACATAGCAGTCATAGAAAATCTTTTCACAAGTGTCAGGTTCAACATCACATCATAAAGGTTCAATGTAAGGCTAAACATTGCAGAAACAAACAAAAAACACACAAAGTTATGAATAGCAATAATAAAAATGTCTGCATCTTTCAGATTTCCAAACTAAACAGATTCTTGTAAAAGTTATAGGTTGTGCTGCATAAACAGGATTGCTAGCTATTTGTGACTTAAATACTATACTGGCACTAGCCACTTGATACCACCTCAAATCATATAATTGATAAGAGAACTTCTACTATATCTGCTCTTTGGACCTTCAGGGACCCAAACAAAAAAGCTACCTTTAGATTATCTTCATTACCGGTACCAGGAATCAAACTCTCACACTGACCTACCTTTTGTGGTACACTTTTAAAGTGGAGAGGATAGTTGTTAGTATGTCAGCATCGAGACATAGTCCAAACAATTGAGAATATTTGGCAGGAGGTATGGCCTATAGAAATAAAATTGTCACAATGCAAATATTTTTTAAAAACAATAAATAAAATGTTTTCATTATTTGAACAACACAGTCATGTGGTAGTCACAAAATTAGAAACGGGTAACTTTGAATTGAATCTAGAATGTATAAAGAGCAGAGGTAGTACCAGTACTGTAGTATTCTAACTAAATGTACGGTAATGAAAATTAAATGCAAAAAATAAATGTGGTAATTATATTAGGACCATAATACAGTAAAGTAAAAGTATCAGGAAACTTTCAAATTAATAGTTCCAATTATAATATGGATATCCTACAAAGCTATTTCCATTGTTACTGTCACAGCTTTCCTATTATTTTTATACTTATAACTCGATAGAATCTACCTTAGGTCTCGATACGTCTAGGTGTCCCTGGTTCAGTTCTAGTTAACGAAATAAAACAATGAAACCACTAGATCAAACACATAAACTTTAATCAGCCTTACCTCATATCACACACGCAGGTCTCTGTCTGACAACAAAACACACTTCTGGTCATTCGCGCAGATTGTAAAAATAGATTATACATACATAAACACATTCATCCATAACAGTTACTAAGTTTAAAACACGAGGGTATTTTTCGACAAAGTGTTCACCAGAATATCTTAGTTCTCTGACAGTTTTTTTGTGTGTTGTGTTTGTCTTATTATCTCTTCAAAACATGTGGACTTGGAAGAAACTGAGGATGCCATTCTGTTTAAAACACTGAAAACAATGATACAAGTAAAGCTGACAACACAGTTGTGGGTGCAGGAATGTAGGAGAGATCATCTCATTCATCTCTGCCTGTGGTCCCTTCTGGGGCATAAGCCACCAACCAGCTTCCTCCAGGCATTTTGGTCCTGGGCGAGTTTCTCCAACTGTCCCCACGTCACGCCCATCTGCTTGGTATATGCTTTCGAATCTCGGCGCCATGTATTCCTCGGCCGTCCCCTCTTCCTCTTTCCTTGGGGGTTCCAGGTTAGGGCTTGCCTTGTTATGATGGATGCAGGCTTGCGAAGGGTGTGACCATATCCAGTGTCTCTGAAGGATATCTACTTCAATGGGCTGCTGCCTTTACATGTTGTTAACATACCATTCGCTCACACACATGCATGCAATGCCATTGATAGAATCCTGTTGAAGACTGCGGACTTGTTATGGATGAGTGAAAAAGGTGTAGAGTCCAATCATATATGACAAGAACCCTAACCCTTTCCTATTATCAGAAACTGACAGACTGGAATTACTTTATTCAGTAGGAAAAAGGGTTTTAAATAAAATAGAAATCTTATTAAGCAAAACTTTGACTTTGAGAGTTTGAATTTTGTAAAATCCACAGTGTATTGTTTTATAATAAATTACAATATAAGTGAAACAATTTTAAAAAAAAAAATCAAATGGGAGATAATTTTTGAAGAGTCATTGAGTATATAGAAATTGAGTAATATTTGAGAGTTCTCAATCATCTGTTAAAGAAGTATATTTTAATTATATAAGTTAAAATAAATATTCTGTGCATGATTTGAGTTGAGATATGAATGGTAGTAGATCTAGAACCTTATCAAATCTTTAGATTAAAATGAAGATTTAGAAATGATCCAATAACAGGCCTTATTATTAAAAATAAAGTTAATTCTATTACACATAATTAGAGTATGTCAGATTACACTTGATACATAGTTTTGAAGTCAGAAGATGGATAATTATGGTTGTTTTATTATCCTAACTAATATTCTAAATAATATCATTATCTCTTCACGGATCAATAGATATCAAAGGTTTACTTCACTTTTTTTAAATGGTCAAAAAGCTAAATCTGGTCCCTTTATTACTTGTCAAGTTTTTAAGATCTTCTTAAAAATAAATAAGAAAAAAACAGAGAATTTTTTTTTTCAAGAACAGTGGAGTCCTGATAGTCTGAAATGATTACTGGACCCATTTTCATATAAAAGTATACTCCAGTATTTCAGATTAAGCAAAATTATTAATAAAATAAATATAATTATGAAATACTATGTGTAATTACATTAAATGGTAAAGGATATAGTGATAAGCAGTTTATTTTATTTCCTCTCTCTGAAACTAACTGATTGAAGTGCGAGACAAGAGAGATAAATGTTTATTATACAGTAGTCAAAGTAGTTTTCTAGATTAATGTATCAGATTTGAAAATACATGTAGTTACATAGTTCTGTTTTGTTCATTACATTATCTATCTTTGAAATGTACTGTAATTTTTAATACTTAGTACACTTATTCAATATCTTTGTTTTTTTTTTTTAATTCCTAAAAAATATACTAATTTTGGTTTTGAATTAGGCATAATTTATTGAGACTCCAGTGTATTTGTGGAATGCTTACCTGAAAATACTGGAAAAATGATTCTGGCTTGTTTTTCAATAACTTGAAGTCACTTTGAAACTGAAACGATGTTGTTGAAACTGTCAAGGAATCTCCACACCCGAGCTCCACTTTGGACTTTGAAATTTTATTATCATTCTGTGTTACAATTTTTGTAGAGAGTTGATGACACTCAGCAACACTTGACACTTTAAATGGACTTTCCTCTTCCATGTGAGTGTCTGTAGTGCTTGACACTTGGGTTCTTGAAATGTCTTCTTGTTCTTTAGTTGACTTAGCAGTCATAGGCTTTATCGAAGCTGCATTTACAAACTTATCAAACTTTTTGCCTTCTTTTGCAGTTAAGGACTTAGCCATCTCACTTTGGCTTTGAGAGGGAGATTCTAGTGGCTTATTTTGTTTCAGACTAATCTCATTTATTGGCACAGTCCTCAAGGGTAACTTAAGAACAAAAAAACAGGTAATATTAAATGAAAAAGAAACAGTTTTATTAATTATTTTATAAAATAAAGATGTTCTTTAACATTCTACGCTAAAACTTTTGTTAACTTTATTGTTCATAATGATTGGAGATTAAGACTAAGTTATTGGTTGCCTTTCCAATGGAAGACAAATTGTGAAGATGTTAATTTCACCAAACAAACAGGTGCTAATTAATGCTCCATAGCTAACAAAAACTAGGTTAGCTTGAATATTTTTCTTTTTTCAAAACACACATTTAAAATGTGTCACAGTCTTGGTTGACATTGCCTGTTATATGTTCACCTCAGGTCATGAGGGTGAAAGACACATGAAACTCCTGATATAAGAACAAGAAGTAAGAATGACCAAACTGAAATTTATGCAGTAGTATCCTTTTGGTCAGTTCAGTTAGTTAGTATCTTTTGGTCCGGTCCTGACGGTAGTAACTTTGTGAGTCGGGTAGTAACTTTGAGTTGAATAGAGTCAAAGCCAATGGTCACTTGAGACGTACATATATTTCTAGTAGCTGGTTCTCTGTAGTGCGGAGTCGTTATTGTTACCCGCTGTGATGCGGACGTGATTTAATAAGTAAAGTTATATGTATATCTATTCCTGAGGACTTAGTATATTGGAGATGTTTGATACCGCTGTTATACGGACGTAACTATATTTCTATGCATTGGATCATTTTTGTAAATACTATGTAGTGCAGTATATTGTGTTATTGAATAAACCTTATATTTGTCTGCTGAAGATTGACTCAAGTTTTGTATTCTATTCATGTCCGTTATGTGCTGAGTGGACACAGGAACCCCGCATTCAACATTCACGATGTTACAAATGTTACATATTTTAAATCCAAATCAAACTTAAGAAAAAAAAAGGTATTTTAAAATAAAAATGGCAATGGCCAACACAGAAAACTATTACAATTACCTTAGATCTTTCTTCAGGAGGCTTATAAATTGGTTTAACAAGCTCTTTCTTTCCTTCTGTCAGGCTGGACAAGGCTGTCTCTTTCTTTTCTCTGTCTACTTCCTAGAGTTAAAATGAGAAACAGTTTTAAGTTACAACATTCATTAATATGTATGGCTGAGTGGCAAAAAAATGTGGCTACCATACTAATGGTCTTGAGTTCAAATCCAGATGGCGCCATTCAAGATTTAGCATGGGCAAGGTTGAATCTTAAGCACCTAAGTATAGCAAAGAAACCCTTTCAGATACTCTTCTACCACATGTCCACAAAAGAATAGGAGTGCATTGAATAAACTATTGTCACATGGTGATACAAAAACAAAATCTTAACAAATAATAATACATCAGAAGACAGTTATTTAAATACATGTATTATTATACATACATATGGAATAACAATACATCCATCTAACTGTTCAGAGCCATTTTATTTCATATTATGACACATTTTGTATGTAGCATGAAAAGTATCCTAAAAAGTATCTTACTTTTCAGACCTAACTAAAAATTTGCACAAGAGCAGAAGTAAGAGATGCATATATTTTATTTTCTATGGGGGGTGGGGGGACTCTAATTATGGTGACCAGTCATTTCATCCCTGGTCATTTCATACCCAATTAAATATTTTTCTTTTTTCATTGTTTAATTGTGCTGTTAAGGCTTTGACTTTAAGCTGTCATCTCATCTAATATATAAATATGATTATGTAGAATGCTTTTTGATATTTTTTGACATGTTATTAATGCGTTTATAGTGTTTCCTCTTCCACTTTGCATACTTGATGAGTAATCTTATAGTATATTGTAAATCTGGGTTTGTACTTAGCTATAGCGCTTCTATTGAATGTGGTGGTTGTAATATTATAATATTATCCTGGGCACAATGTAATGATCAAAAGCCAAGTTTTGTTGGAAGTAGTAAAAATCATTTCAGAGATAGAAGTGCAATTAGAATAATTACAACCATGCCATTGATAACTTATCATCAAAGGCCAAGGTGTGGTGGAAGTACGACCATGTTTCACTTTATTTTATTTTTCAATCACTCTTTCTTGAAATTTGGCGCGTCATTTTTAGCCTGGAAAAAAGGCTTTATTATTTTTTTGTAATAAAGGCTGACTTCACCAATATCAGGATAACATTTTTTTATATTACCTCTATATTTATACATGTTAAATTTTTTTAGTTTATAATGGCATTTAATTGTAATTTTATTCTTATCTAATATGTTACACTTTTTGTCATTTAAAAAAAAATGAATAGATTAAATATTGCTCATTTCAAGATTTTTACAATTACTATTTGTTAAATAAAATGATCAGATGATGAAAATAACAGGGGATGAAATGACCAAGGGATAAAATGACCGGGGGGTGAAATGACTGGTGGATGAAATGACCAGGGGATGAAGTGACCAGGGGATGAAGTGACCAGGGGATGAAGTGACCAGGGGATGAAGTGACCGGGAACCCTATTTATATCTTTAAATATGTTTACTATTAAATTACTTAATAATCAATTCAAATGAATTTTAAAAAAAAAAGATGTATCTTTATACGAATGCTAATTGTATACACACACATAAAATCAAATAGACATTGAAATAAACCTTAAGTAGATGTTCCAGTTCTGTTTTGGCTTGTTTATTATTTGGCTCAAGGTCCAGTACACGCTTAAAATCTTCAATAGCCTCTGTCAGTTTACCAATACTTGACCTTGATGTTGCACGCCTCAGGTAAGCCTTGACATATAATGGATCAAGTGTGAGGGATAAAGTACAGTCCGATTCAGCTGCTGCAAATCTTAGTAACAAAAAATAAAACAAGTAAATAGTACAAACATCTGTCATCATTAATTTTTTTGCATTGCTTCTTTAATCCTTAGTGAGTTCTAACAGTTTGATTACATAAAAGTGCAGTCAAATCAAAACAAAAGATAGATAAATATTTATTCTAGAAGAGTGCCTAATCTTTAAAAGAATTAAAAGAATATATTTAAATTGTACACATGAACTATACAACTTTGGACATGTACACAGATTTAGATGATGATGCATAAGACTAATAACATAGACTGCACAAGACAAGGATCAGTATAAGCTAGGTTTTCAATGTGTCAACATCTTATAGTTAGTGTAGGCCATCTTGATGTTCTTTCTTAGTGTCAACATCTATAAGTTAGTGTAGACCATGCTGATGTTCTTTCAAAATATATTAGTTAGTGTAGACCAGGGGTAAGTAAAAGTAAAGTGCCCCTTTTAGACCTAGTGGTCTATAGGGCAGATGATGTAAAGGTCATCTGTCTCTGTGGCCATCAGTTAACAAGGGTGTCATATGGCCAGCACAATGACCAACCGCCTTTACTTTTCTCCAACTACTGTCAGGTACCCATTAGAGCTGGGTGGACTCAGAGGCGCCCGAAGATCCCAGAATTTGAACCCCCGACAGACCAGGGGTGGCCAGCCTATATCAGGATATTATGTACTTAAAGTACTCCCACTTATTTGTTCATACATCTAATACACAAAACAAAAATAAAACACTATGAAAGTACAAATTGCCCTCATCCCAAAGACCCATTTAACACATAGGACAGCTCAAATGATTTAAATCAATGCAGGAAAAAAAGTGACAAGCGTTTGGAATAAGAAGCTAACATAATATGAGGTTGAATTGTTTTGCTTGAATGTGATGCAGGTTCAAAGACACAAGTACACAGCTGATAAAATAGTGATGTTAATTTAATCAGAGCTTCCAATCAAACAAAGTGGTTTCTTTTAATCCAATGAATTCATTCAATTAAAAAAAACATACATAACCACATCCCAGCAGTTTTCAATCACTCAAATACTACTTTGAATTATTTCAAATTTGTCCTAATGAACATACATATTAGACTTTGCCTTTCATAAATAGCTAGACAACAAGAATACACTGAGTGACACTTTCAATGTAGTCTAATTACCATTGGATTATAAGTTATACTTATGTAGTCATTAGGTTAAGTAATTCCAAAATTAACAAAGCAAGCTTGGTAGCATCAACAAGTTTGTGTGTGAATAGAATAGAAAACTAGGAAACTAAATGTGAATACGCTACTAACTTTTGCTGTTTAAGGAGGGCCATGGCTCTATTGGCTGGTATAATAGCATTGGTTGGATCATACTGCATGCCCTTGGTGTAGGCTTCTATGGCTTTTTCTAATTCCCCTTGTTTGAGAAGATCATTGCCCTGGACAAAATATTAAACATTATATTAAGCATTAAATAATTTCATATCAAATGCGTAAATAAATGTAAATAAATGTATATCCTTAAGTTATGGTAAATTAATACTAATGAAGTTTGAAAAGGAAAACAATAAATAAATAATTAAATATATATATATATAAATTAAGTGGGGGGGCTGATCAAATTTGTTTCATATGTCTGACGTATCTTTATAAACTTTCCAAGGTTAATTCTATTACAAGTGATGCTGGAAAAAGGTGTAACTATAGATGAAAAACAAAATTTTTCATAATGTCAAATGCAAATCTCATTTTCCAATATTTCTATTGTAAAGCTAACAACAGGAGCAGATTAAAAAATAGTCAATAAGAAATAATCTTTTATAGAATTATATAGTGAAATTCTAAAATGACATTTACTTTTAAACTTGTTGAAAAATATTTTTTTCACAACAATTTCAAACAAGAATATCTAGTTTCATTATTCTAAATACCGGTAGTGCTTTTAATTAGATCTTGATAGTTTTATAAGGGTTTTATAATAACACCTGGAGCTCAAGGTAGCTCAAAGTTAATCATACTACATGTAGATAAAAATCTTAAAATGAACAAATTTCCTGTAGTGGTTTCTTAGACACACACACAAAAAGGTTTGTTATACAAGTCAGAAAGTATTGTCTTTCACAGTGATGGGCAAAGTGTTGTTTTTTTTAGAGAGTTCCAAAAACTTTCAGTAAAATTTTCAAGGCCTTTTTTTAATTTAAAGATATTTTTAATAAATATATTTTATTTCTAAAATAATATGATGAATGAAGCTGTGAAAATATTTATAATAGGCATAATTTGGTTCTAATAGGGATATAATTATTTTTAAGAATCAACTGAAGTTTTTAACCATTAATTTATGACACAAATTTTTCTAAATTTCATTTTTTTTTAAACTGTGCACAAATATATAGATACAAATAGTGCACAAATTCTCTACAAGATATGGGATATGGAAAACTGTATTTCAACAAAACCTCATAATGTGCACATACAATGGCATTGACATTATTTGGGGGTCACTTTAAAGTTCTATCTGTTCAGCTGTTTTGTAGGCAGACATGCTTAGATATAAAGTATATAGTAATGACTCAATAGTAAGATGCATAGAAGTTTGCCCCGGGTTTAATTGGGTTTTCCCATAGTGATACGAAACAAAACATACCTTATCTTTTTCCACACCTGCCAAATAGTTCTTTCTTTCCATCTCCCATTCTTCATCAGTTTCATATTCTGAAGAGGATGTGTCTTTCTGACCATCATTTTTATCTATCTCTTCTAATGCTTTCTCCTAAATATATTAAGCAAACAAATAGTTGAGATACAATTATAAGAGATAGAAAATAATTTGTTTTGAAATTTAAAAAGAAAGATTTTTGAGTTTTTAAACATGTGGCTAAATGATTCATAACTAACTATTTATTTTTTATTTTTTTTTATGTGTGGTTGAATTACAAATGTTTATTTAAAATATGGAAAATAAAAAAAAAATTCAATAATTTATATACTAATCTTTATTAAAAAAAAGTAAAGTTACCCTTTCAGATGATGTTAAGGTCATGTTACTTTTTGCCAATGGTTAACAAGCGAGGGTCATGTGGCCAGCACAATGACCAAACAAACGCCTTTACTTTCCCCATCTAAAGTCAGATACCATTAGAGTTGGGTGAACTCAGGGGTGCCCTAAAAAATCCTGAAATTTAAAATCTCAGTCTTCACTCGAGATTCAAACCCAGGACCCCAGGTTCAGAAGCCAAATGCTTAACCACTCAGCCACCGCACTAGCGCTAATCTTTATAACACTTGAAAAATGGTTAAACTAAAAAGACAAAGAATGCTTACAGCATCAAACTTATCCCAAGCTCGAAAATCAAAGCCACTAATTTTTTTAGGCTTCTGATCAGCAGGTTTTTCTTTTTTTATTCTTTTCAGCTTCTTCTTATGGATAGTATTTCTGACCGGGGGAAGTTCACTCTGGACCTGAAAAAAAACGTTTGAAAAATGTATTGATAGATTTAGCTTATATCCTAATAAGAATTTAAAATAGTAGTATTCTCTTTCAAAATACTAGTTTATAAGCCATATCTGTTTTAGTCTTTAAAAAGAGTTTTTATATTTCATTTCTTTATTTACTCTTGACATCAGAAACATAAAATTTGTAAAATCTTTAATTAGGTAGAAAATATCTTTGCTAGCCCAAATATTTTCATTTGAGCACCAACCATTTTGTCATGCAGGAAATACAAGGTGTAGTACTAAAATAGGAGGAACTGAGGATGTTTGTTAGAATCCTGGAATTAATGTATAATTTGAATGCAATTTATTAGGTACAAGACATTTCTTGGACAAGTCAATGGCTATTGTGTTGACCACATTTAAAACTTGTTATCCAATGGACTGAGAAATAGGTGGAACATTACATCCATAAAACTTATGGTATTAAAGAAAACTTTTAAAATAATTTTAATCCAGCAGCCAAATATCCATATGACCACACATATATCAAAAACATATCTATATAGTCAAGGATTTTACATAAAAGCTAATTTAGAGTCAAACAAGGCATACATACTGTTTCATGTGTATTCTTTCCTTCAGATTTGAGAACATTTTCTTTTTTCTTTATATCTTTCTCCCAACTTTTTAAATCAGAAAGATAGTCGTGGAGTTCAAGCTGATTTTGTTGAACTTGCGTTCGCAAGTTTATCATCTTCTCTTCATGTTCAGAAATCGGCATGGTTACAATAGCTGAAAAGTGTACAGCTGTTTAAAATACATTTTGAAAATATATACTTTAGGCAGATTTACATGTATTTTAAATGTACACACATTTTCTCATAGAAGAGTCTCTACTTGAATGTCTATTAAATTAGTGAGCCAATATCCTCCAGTGCTGTAGGCAGAAATAGTATTAATTTCTCCCACTGACAATTTGTTCCACTTTTCTTTTTCATTAAACTAAAAACCATAGTTTTGTGTTTGATAATAAAATCAACGTGTCTATGTTTTGTAATTTATAATTGTGTTCAATCAATCAATTAAATTAAAAATTAAGATAGTTTAGATAGAGATTTAATTATTGATAAGATTTTTTATATCTTAATTACTACAGTGTTGTCTAATTACATTTTACTGAGTTTAAGTTCAAATATCAAACTACAACTTAATTAATACTACTATAGTTTAGATCTTATATATATTATATAGAATATGAAAAATCATATTATAATAATAAATCTATCAGAATCTAGATATAGACTTCTATGTGACAGTTTAGTGACTTATGACAAAATCATATAACTTAGTGACACTTACTGACTTAGTCTTATGTCTATGTCACATTGTAGATTTCTAGCACTAGACCTAGATTATAATCTAGAATAATCCCACACTCAGTCGTCTCAGTGACACTCACATTAGAGTTCACTAGAATGAGTCTAGATTGAAGACTCTAGTCTATGTCTCTACTTAGAATAATCACTAGTCTAGAGTCTAGAGCCAGTCTAGACCTAGACCTGACCTAGATCTACATCTATGATCTATCGACTATTTTATTATGTATTATGTCATAGACGGTAAGTCATACTAGTCATAGACTATCTGAAATATCTCAATCTAGATTTCTAGAACTAGACCTAGATTATAATCTAGAATAATCCCACACTCAGTCGTGTCAGTGACAGTGTCGTATTGTTCACTAGAGTGAGTCTAGACACGAAGACACTAGACTAGAGTCGACTAGACACTAGTGACTAGTCGCATTCTCAATGATTTTAATTTATGATAAAAAATCATGATTCAATCTGAATTATGAATATCAATGATATTCAATCATGATCACACTCAACTCGTTAACTGTGACTTGTGACACAGACTGACACTAATTCACAGATTATGATAGATTAGTTGATAGATCTACCTTTTTTTTCAATCTAAATATTTTTTTATCCCGAATCTTTTTTCTACTTTTCTTCTTTATGAAAGGTTGGGGTGACTGTGTTTTGTTAAATTTTTTGATTTGACCTAATTATTCAGAAAAAAATAAGTACTCCCTGAATTCTGTGAAATCAATTGATAGGAGTAATCATGGCAGCAGACGTTAAGGACGTTGTTCTTCTCTGTTTATGTTCCTTTGGTCTTGGAGTTTTTGTTGGATACAAGCTAAAGAGTGCTAGGTTAAAATATCTTCAATGGAGAAGAGATCGTTTATTGAGTAAATTACAAGAGACAACAAAGCAAATCAATTTAGAAACGCACAATTAATGTTGCTACCGGTATCTATTCTTAGTTTTTCTGTTGCAAAAACGTCTTCCTGTTTCGTTGTGTTTACTTCCCAGCATTCATTGCTCACCACATGTTGATGTGATGGGCCGTAATCAAAGTCAATAAACCTAAACCTAGAGATCTATCTAGATCTAATTCATTGTGTAGATTTACCTCCTAAGTTCTTTTTAACATTACAATAAAATAAGTGATGTAATCATGTCTGGATTAGAAGGACTTGGTCTTGATGAATGGATTGTTAAACAGTGTCAGGCGATGGGCATAACAAAACCTTCACCAATTCAAACAAATTGTATCCCACCTATTTTGGAAGGGCTAAATTGTGTTGGGTGTGCAAAAACTGGTAGTGGTAAGACAGCAGCGTTTGCTTTACCCATTCTACAGAAACTTTCAGAGGATAGATATGGACCTTATGCTCTTGTATTAACACCAACTCGTGAACTAGCTTTTCAAATAGCTGACCAGTTTAAAGTACTGGGAAAAGAAATCAATGTAAATGTCATAGTCATCACAGGAGGTATGGATATGGTCCGCCAGGGACAAGATCTAACTCATAAGCCTCATATTGTAGTGTCAACACCAGGACGTCTTGCAGATCATTATGAAAGTTGTGATATGTTTAGCTTAAAAAAGATAAAATTTTTAGTTCTTGATGAGGCAGATAGACTATTAGAAGATGAAGGTTTTGCTGAACAACTTCAGATCATTTTTAAAAATCTACCAGAGAAAAGACAAACACTTTTGTTCAGTGCTACAATGACAACAGCTATTAGACAACTACAAGAGGCTTCAAAAGAAAAAGTATTTTCTTGGTCACAGTCTTCTGACATGATGACTGTTGATGAATTAGATCAACGTTATGTTCTTATGAATGCTGATGTTAAAGATGCCTATTTAATGCATATTCTTGATAAGTACACTACAGAAAGGCCAAAAAGCTCAATTATCATATTTACAAGCACATGTAAATATGCCCAGATTTTAGCATTAATGTGTGATGATTTAAACTTTCCTTGCGTTTCTCTACATTCTATGATGCCTCAAAAATTTCGTCTTTCTGGTCTAACAAAATTTAAATCTGATCAGATAAAGATTTTAATTGCCACTGATGTGGCAAGTAGAGGATTGGATATCCCAACTGTTGATCTTATAATCAATCACAATGTTCCGAACCGGCCAAGAGATTATGTCCATCGAGTTGGCAGAACAGCCAGAGCTGGCAGAGGTGGAATGGCCATTACACTAGTGACACAGTTTGACGTGCACTTAACTAAATCTATTGAGACATACATAAACACTAAACTTACAGAGTATGCCACAGATGAAAAAGAGGTTTTAAAACTTCTAACAGAGGTTGCTGTCTCTCGAAGACAAGCTGAAATTCGTTTAGATGAAAGAGACTTTGGAGAAAAGAGACAGATAAACAAAAGAAAGAAACTTCTTTTGGATGGTAAAGATCCAGACAAAGAAGAAGAAGAGAAAATGGCAAAGAAAAAAATGTTGAAAAAAGACTCTGATGCACGGAACCAAAAGAAAGTGGACAAAGAAGAAAGAAAAGAAAAGTTTAAGAATAAATTCAAAAAGAAAGTAGTTAAGTAGAAGTAAAAGAAAAATGTTCTAATTGTACTGGTATATTCATAATTAAATGTCATTAAAGTTGCATGTTTTAATGAACATATAGTGATGGTAAGAAACAATAATGATCTTACATAAAAATTGTTTTGAAATTATTTCTTTTGAAATGTTATGAAAAATGTATTAGTTACATAAAAAAATAATGCAATGATGTCACATTATTTTAAAGGAATATAAACTTAAATCACATATGTAGGTGCTTAATATCTGCGATTTGAAACATGAGAAGTAAATTTATTTTTTTTAAAGTTTCATTGGTATACTCTGATACAGTTATATAGATATCATTACTTTTATTTATTTTAATACTAACTATCAGCATAATGGAAGCTTATTATCCATGTATTTTGATAACTTATGAACATAACATTTGTTAGTATTAATTATTAAAATGTTCAGAATAATCAAACTTAATACACACAGTTTTAGTTTTCTAAATGTGAGGGGGGGGGGGGGAGTCTTTAAATATTTTTATTTAAAATTTCACTTGTAAGTGTTATTACAGCACCAGCATTAAAAGTAACATAACTTTGTAATATGGTCTGCTAACAAAAGTGATAATGTTTATCTATTATGTTTCTTTTATCAAGTGCCGGGTACCCATATTAATAATAATTTCGGCAGAATAATAAACAAAACATTGAAAAGTTCAAGTGCTCGAATATTTGTTTCATGTGTGTTTTGTGTTTACTTAATTTTTACACCATATCAGTTCTTTAACCAATTACAGTTGTAACTGAATTTATATTTCATAGTACCGGTATATCATAATCTTGAAATGCCGGTATTAATTAATTAATCTCTCTTGTCTTTTTTTTTTTAATTTATTCTTTTACCTTACTATACCTTTTTTCTAGTTGGACAGGAATTTAAGTATCTATTGTCAAAGTGACATTGAATGAAACAATAGTTCAGAGCATATAAAAAAATTATTTATAATTAGACTGTCTCTGACTTTGAAATCTAATAGGGTACATAGCATTACTCAAAGCCCTTCTTTGCATTGTAATATTATTAGATATATAGTTCAATTATAAATATTAATAACTGGATAGCCTACTCTGCATGTACTGGTAAGCATTAAAATTTCTTAATGGAGAAAGACACATTAGTTCACTTTCTGTGTTCAATACCAATAGATAATGCAATAGTAATATGTTACATGGCATCAAGACAATATGTAACTGACACTAGAAGATGCAATTATTTTTAAGGGTCTTGGAAGCCTCTCTGACAGAATTTTTTTCCACCTACAGCATCATGCTACTGTTAAAGCTGTTCAACTTCTTAGCCTTTGATTCACTGTGCCAGTTTTCAGTTGTCTGTAAGAAGTACTGGTAAGGTGGTATTTTTTTAAATATAATAATTTGCATTTTTCTTAAAGCATTAGTGTTGTTGGTTTTTTTTGGGACATGCACTCATGTTACAGCTTTATCATACCGGTATCTTTCACTCCCAACTTCTGACATTTTTGAAGCATCTTTTACTTCATAATCCTACTTTTTAGCAAATGGTTGGCATCTGTGTTCCAAAAGTTAAAATCATAATGATTAGGTTTTTTTCTGTGAATTAAGTCTTGTAGCTCAACAGTACATGTTTCTTTGTTTGTTGTTTATGGTATAAAGCCTAATTGGCTAAATTTAAATAAAAATAATACAATTTTAATTACAGTGCCGGTAGGTATCTATTTCTTGTTCCTGAAGTTAATGTGATTCTAGCTCTTCAGTATCAAAAACCAATTGATTGAAAGTCATTCCTATTTTATAATACGGGCATATTGTCTCTGTGGAATATGAGAAGGAAACTATGGCTTCAGGAAAAATATGGAAAAATCGAAGATTCATTTTAAGTTAGAAACATTCATTCCATTTGACAGACTAAACTAGAAAGAATACCGGTATCTATATAAAATACTTTTAAAAAAAGACTATTCCTTCTTACATCTGTAATCTATTTTTCGGTTAATAACTAATGAAAGTTATTAACCCCGCCCGAAGAAAAATCCTGGTTAAGCGAATATATAACTCTACTCATGGAACTATAACTTTAATAACATTCTAAGGATAGGCAAGCTCATTGGCATCAAAGCCAAATTTTTGGTACGTATGTCTTTAACCAGTCACACAATTTTTCATCTCTGCGGCAATTATCCATGTTTTACTTTGAAGTTCTAGTAAACCAAAAACCTTTATGATAGTTTCTCATTGGCTTAGTAAGGATTCAGCCTGACTTTTTCCTTTAGCATAATCTGTACTTCCTGCTAGTTTTTTTTTATTTTAAAGTATCACACATTTCTGAAGATTTGAACTTACCATTCTACACATACATCGTGTTTCTGATAATGGTTTAAGGCAGGGGTGGGCAAATTGCGTCCCGCGGACACCTAAAGAATTCATGTATGCCCACACATTACACATAAAAATGCAAATATATATTAAAAATAAATAATTTTAATCTATGGAAATTATTGAAACATTTGATTCTTAATGAAAAGGCTAAGTGAAACTTGTCTCAGTGTTATTGTTGAAGTACACCAGTGTTTTTAAAAAATAAATAGAATAATTATAGTTTTTTCGCTATTTATTTTTTTGAGGGGTGGCTACCAACTTCACTTCGGCTAGGGCTCCAAATATCTAAGGCGGCCCTGACTGGCAGTTCCGAAAAGTAATTGAAGATTTGGAAACAAAACATTCCTATGTTCGGTAACACAGTAGCATCAGGTGGCCTAGCATTAGAAGAATTTGGAATCTCAAGGAAGAAATTGTTAGAGTCCTTGAAGGACATTGACTGTGACCTTGTTACTAAAATTTCTAATGAAGAGTTGAAGACACTTCATGTTAATCAACGGAAGCATTGCAATTTGTTGTCTGTACATGAAATGCATGTGCTTCTTAAATCTTTTCAAACAAATCTATTTTATTTCTTGATGCCAGCAAGTGACATATGGTTTTGTCATTTTTCTTAGCTGAAAGGTGAAACTATTTCTAGTAAAAAATTTAAAAAGTACAAGACTAATATGGATTTCTTGGTTGTGGAATTTGAAAGCCAATTTTAAGACGTCAAGAACTTGGAACCAGTTTTCAATACACTCAGCTCACCATTTAACGCAGAAGCTGATTCAGCTCCAGATGTCATAACTCCAAGCAAAGTTTTTGCTGAAAGAGAAGCTCCAGTTAGTTCTTTCGAAGGAGCTTCATGGTGCCAGAAGCTGTATATCCTCACTTTAAAATACCTTGCTGCTAAACTTTCATATTTTTTAAAACCACAATCATATGTGAACAGGTCATGTTGAATGACTGTAATTTGACAACAGTCACAAGAAAAAAAAAAACTAGTAAGCTAGTTCCATGGTTCCGGAACATGCACGATAATAAACTTTTAAATACTTCACAATAAGTACTACTGTACATTTGTGTTGAAAATTATGATGTGAAATGACTATAGCAAAATTAAAGAAAAATCATTCGTAAAATTAGTTCAAGAAATTTCTAAGTCTTGTAGTAATTCCTCAATTTGGAGTGGAAAAAAAACAGTATATATTTATGCGGCCCCCTAGTCCCCAATTTTTTTTTATGCGGCCCTCTGTAGTAAAAGGTTGCCCACCTTGGTTTAACAGACCCTTCTCAAGCAGACAGGGGTTGGCTGGGTATCAAAATCGGCCCGGACAATACCATATTACCCGGCCACAAATAGCATGTCATGTTATATATGTAAGCATATTTCTCTTAAAAATACGGTATATAAAGTTAGATGATGCATCGGAAACTGAATGTATGCTTGAGTAATGTATTTTATTTATACATGTATGCAGTGCTTTTTTTTTTTTTTTTTGTACAAAATAGGTGCCGGTACACAGTGATGGATCGCCTTTTTAACCACTAATAAATTAATAATAAACGTTAAAATACAAGAAAAGTAATAATTTTTCCCCACATTGAAAAAGGTACCGGTGCGTACCGTCACAAAAAAAACACTGCATGTAGATCTATGTAGTCTGAAAACCGTAGGTACAATAATAGCCTTAATGAGTTTGAAATGAATATATTATTGAATGTTTTGGAAAATTTTGGTATAACTTAGAGATTACAGACATTGCTTTAAAAAAATAATAGTAAAGAAGTGTGTAATTTTGAGTTTTTGGAGAGTAAGGCTCTTGGTAGACGTACTTTTTTTTTTGTTTTGCTCGTTACATCAATGTTTTCTAACTTACACTCTCTCATCCCTTTTTTTTTTTTTTTTGATAACACTGTCAATGGAACCATCAAAAGACGGGGGAGGGAACGGCGGAAGGGCAAAAACAAATGGGAGTGCCATCAAACGTTCATGCCGACCAGTAAAAGGATTAGGCCAAACACAGCCTCGAAGATATCGAAGCAGTGTTGAACTCCATGCCGCTCGTACATACCAAAAAGCACGGGCTAACGATTGCAAATGAAAATAAGTATAGTTTGTATCTTGTAAAGATTTTGTGTCTGTATGTGTATAAGTTATACATGGAGTTTACACAGGGTTAAGGTTAGGGCTTGGGGGAAAAAAATCCCTTTCCCTCTAACCCAAAAATTCTGGATCCGCTAGTGAAATAAGTGAATCCATTGGGATGGAAGAAAGCTTCAACAAAGCCGTCACTATCCACACACCGTACCCCATAAGGGGCTTTTTTTTTTTTTTTTTTTTTACGGACACCTGCACGGCTGATGTGGTACGGTACTCGCTTCTAATCCGAGCGTCTCGGGATACGATCCATCGGTAATCGATAGACCATAGACTGACTAAGGTTTGGATATATAGAAGAATGGACATAGAGTAAAGTGCGAAGTTCGAGCGCATTAAGCCCGCTGGCAGCAATTTTCAAGTTTGGATTTTTATAGCACCGTAACGGTCTGACCTATGAAAAGACTGATAGTATCTCTGTCTGAATTCCTCGTCCTTTTTTCTATAAAAATAGATTGGATTTAATGTATCACTAGGCTTAGTTAAAATAAAATACGAAGTCAAAGAGGGGTAGGGTAAGTATTGCCAAGCGTACTTTTCCTCGAGCGGATTTTTCCCCAGTTAGTAAGCTCGATCGGGTTGATGGAAGGTTCTAGCAGGTCAAAGAAAATATATCTAAAAACATGTTTTAATATTTAATTTTTACTATAAAGTCATTTTCTTTTTACTCCAGCACAAGAACACCATCCATTGCACCATTTCCCACCCTCCACAACTTCAAATAGTCTCTTTAAGCTGATGAGCAATCAGACTTAAAAATAGCCTTATGCCCATTACCCATTTCCTTCACTACCGGGTAGTAAAAAAGAATAACTCCACACCTCCTGAGTTTGACCTCACCATGAACTTAGCCTTTACAAGGAAAAGAAAATAGTATGTGTAGGAAGGGAAGAAAAAAGGTGCATGCGCAGTAGCAATATAGTAGTAATTTGGTCAACATTCAAATAAAAAAGTTTTAGCAATAAAAAGTGAACTGTTCGAACCTCTTGACAAATCGGGGCTGCACTTTCCTATATACCTTGATAATAGAAATTTAAAATCAAATGAGCAGACTAATTTAAATATAGGGCCTAAGGCTAGATGTGAATAGATCTATTCTCTCTATACTAGATCTAGAGTCTATAGGTATAAGTTATACTGTTATAGATTATTATAGTCTAGTATTACTATAAATAATATATTATATAGGTCTAGAACTGTAGTAATAGTTACGTAGTCACTGACTAAGTAATATTTTTAGTAATAGTCACTGTCATAGACATAGACTAGTAATTTTTTTTAGTGAGTCGAAGAGTGAAAAAGTAACTTAAAGCTACTTATAGTCATAGACAATATAGAGATCTTATTTATTGATAAAATTCAAACCAATTAAAATAACAATTAATATTTAAATGTAATAATAATAATTTTATTTATAAAGCGCTGTTAACAAACAAAATGTTGGCTCAAGGCGCTGTAAACATTACAAACACTACAGCTAAAATGACAATCTAAAAAAGTTTTAAACAGATAGGTTTTGATGTTCTTCTTAAAAGTGGTGTAGCATGTTGTCTGTCTGAAATCAATGGGGAGTGAGTTCCAAACCTTTGGTCCATGCACTGAAAATGACCGTAGCAATTGAGGGAGAAACGTGGCACCACTAAAAGCGTTGAGTCCATTGAGCACAGGGCTCTCTGGGGGGTATATGGAGTGATCAGTTTGCTAAGGTACAAGGGCATCTCATTGTTATATATACACTAATGACAAAGTGTGGCGACTTTTTAATCGATTCTTGCTTTCACAGGAAGCCAATGGAGCGTGCGCAAGAGCGTAGTAGCAGAATCTCGTCTTGTTTTTCTAAGGAATATTCATGCAGCATTGTTCTGAATACGTTGCAGCTTGGCTATTTTGTCATCGGGTATACTTGCTAGCACGTCGTTGCAGTAAGATAAGATAAGATAATTTTATTGATCCAATCAAATGGAAATTCAGTTTGACTACAATTGACAACCTCAGCGTAACCACTTTGCAAAAACAATATGGATGAAAAATTCGAACAACATTCACTCACGAAACACTACACATTCACAACCAGCACTTTATGAGTTTGACTTTGTATACTTCTCAATGATGACAGCTGATCTTGTAACACTCTGGCTGATAGTGGGATAAAGGAGTTTTTAAATCTTTCTGTTTTAGTCCTAATGGAAAGGAGACGACCACTTCGTTCAGATCTTATGTAACAGTGGTTTAATGGGTGCAGGTTGTCTTTAAGAATCGTGAGTGTTTTGGAAATGCATCATTCTTGAAAAAGCTCTTTAAGAGATGGTAGCTGTATTTGAGTGATATACGATGTCTAATAAGTCTATGTCTTTGTACCAGTGAAGTATTACCATACCAGCTGGTAATGGCAAAGTTGATTAGACTGAATGCTGATAGTTGCTGTGTAGAAAAGTTTGATTATTGTTTTGTCTATGTTAAATTTTCTTAAATTTCTGAGATAGAAGAGTCGCTGGTGAATTTTCTTGAAGCGTGGTCGAGAGGCTAAGTGCGCTTGAACTTAGCTTGGCTTGGCTACCTAGAAGGGGGCTCGAGGTTCGACACCAGACTCGGGCAGAGTTGTGTTTACTGAGCGCCTAAAGGCAGCACGGAAAACCAATTCCTAGATACCCCCTTCCCCCCACTGGTCCACAAATGAGATTGGACCAAAGCGCTCTGAGCATGCTATAAGCATGAAAGTAGCGCTATATAAAAGCTATAAATATATATATGTTTTGACAGTGTTCAATCCATTTCAGTTTGTTGTTGATAGTTGTACCTAGATATCTATATTCTTGTACTTGTTCTATGGTTTGGTTATTTATCTGAATTTCTGCAATATGGTCTTTGTTTTTCCCAAAATCAATAATCATTTTTTTAGTTTTCTGAACATTTAAAATTAGAAAGTTATCTATACACCATTGGTAAAAGGTGTTAATTGTTGAATGGTACATATTTTCATCACCTGCAATAAGGCCAATGATTGCTGTGTCATCAGCAAATTTTATGATGGGAGTGTCAGCAGATGAACTCTGAATGTCATTTGTGTATATGGTATACAATACTGGTGACAGGATGCACCCCTGGAGCGCTCCAGTGCTAAGTTCTCTTGTGCTTGACACATGCCCGTTCACTTTTACATATTGTGGGCGTAGTCAAGGCAGAAGAGTATGAATGCCACAGCTAGCGTTTTTGTTGACTCCATTGTTAAATATAGCTATATAGATAAAGACCCTTGCAGAGCTGACTTATGTGTGGGTTGAAAGATAGTGTTGAGTTGAAGAAAACTCCAAGATTCCGCACTACATGGACATAAGAAACCTGGAAGTTCGTGATAAAAAGAGAATCTGTATTTTTGACTTTTGAGACGTTGTTCTGAGAGCAATCTTAATTATTTCTGTCTTGTCTTCGTTCATCTTGAGTTTATTCTCAACCATCCAATCGCTCACCCTTGCAACGGTACTACTAATTTTCTCTGCCAGATGCGACACCTCTGAGGGTACTGAGGAATCGTATAACTGTGAGTCATCGGCAAAGAAATGGTATAAGATGCCTGTTGGCCGTATGACACCGCTGAGTGGATATTTATTGCTGGAATTACCAAACACACTGGAAATTGTTTTAGGTTGTTTTTTTTTGCATGTTCATCATCCGTTATTACGGATATTATGTTTGATATAGGAATTTGTTGTTCTATGAAGTAGTCCTTCAAACACTAAATATTAATTAATTAATTAGCCTTAACCCCTTAAGTATCATTGTAAAAGTTTTCGCAAAGAGCAGTTTCTCGTGTATTTCTTGACCTTTCAAGTACGGCTCAAATATGAGCAGGCAGAACTGTTTTCGCTAACAGGAGAAGGGATGAAGGCGTGATACTATTGCCTAAATCAGTAAGCTTTGACCAGGAAGAGCTCATTAGCCTTGACTTGCTACCTACCAAGCAGAAGGAAAACTGAATTCAAAACTCTTCTGCCTTGGGAAAGGTTTCGTGGTTCAACCCTGAGAAAATAAGTAGCCAGCAACCCTCAGGCAGTTTGCAGCGCACAGCGCTACACCCTGTCAGAGCCTGTAATGCCACTGATCCCAAACTGTATAAGTTGTTTGCAAAGAATTACAATTAAGAAACTTTTAATGTTATAACTCATGCCACTGATGTGCCTTTGAACTATATTGTTGCTTAAAGAAATTATTTTCATAATATCAGATGTAGGTTTGTGTAAAACAGTTTTTAAAACTACAATGACTGGTTTTATCTATAGTGTTTTCCAAATTTTGCTAGCAGTAAAGAGATATTGTAAGACGCTTGCAAACCATCATCTACTCTATATGGTGTTGAAGAGAGATATTGTGGGTCCATTCTGAACTTCATCTTTGAGTGTTCGAAAGTTTTTAAAATCTTTATCTTTTTATCAGTGTGGCATCATCTCAGATGATCTTACAGTGTAATTAGTTTCATATCATTATAAAAAGGCACTTAGGGAACAGCTTGTTTGACAAGGAAGGAATGAATCCCAGTTTTAAATAATCAACAGTGTACAATCTACATTTCTTTTTGTTATATTATATTAGTTACAAGTAGACAAAATTAAGCTATAGTAGATTTAAATAATATTTAAATTATAATATTTAAATTAAATGCAACAATTTTTCATTTGAATATCAGGATAAATAGTTAAAGGATTAAATAAAGTACAAATCATATATATTAGTGTATGAAAGAATTACATTACCAGACCTGCTTAATAAATTAATTTTATTATCGTAGACCCCTGTAGATATCTCATAAACCCCCAATTTATTTTTTCAATTTTGTAGACCCCTTGGAAGTCTTCGTAGACTCCTGGGGGCTATATAGACCACTTTGGGAATCACTGCTCTAGATCTATTATATTAATTAATTGACATTAATAATATTATAAACTATAGATTTATAATAATGCCATAAATCATATGATCATATCATATGTATTCTGTATTGAATTGTATTGTCATGTGTATCTAGATCTGCATTATTATTACCTTTAGTAGCTTTATCTATTCCTTAATCTGTTGGACCTTTAGGGCACCATCACCATGTAAGATTTGTCAACTGTCTTTCTCCATTCCTCTCTGTCTTTTGCCTTAGAACCTCTTTCAATGATTCAATGGCAAGCCTGTCGTGCGGTTTGCACGCTGGACTGCTATTTGGATTTATCAATGGTCCTGGGTTCAAACTTGCCTGTTCCCATCCTCCATCATCCTGCGGGAGGTTTGGACTAGGAAGTAAACTATCTTCAACTCTAAAGGAACATCCGAAACATGTAAAACATTTTACAAACAAAAACATTTTACAAACATTTTTTTTATGTTGTCTTCTCATTGCTTTCTCTGTCTGCCTCTTCTTCTTTTTCATGGTAATGTTCCCTAAAAGAAGGTCTTTACAAGACCTGAAGACCTTGTAATATGGCCATAGATTTTTAGCGTGCATGGCATGGTGCTGTGAAAACTGGTGCACAAATAGCAGAGGACAATTTTGAGTAACTTAACAAAACTTCTGTCTATCATATCTCTACATTCTTGTTTCTGTTCTGACACTTTTCTTATTTTGTTAGTCACCATGGCAGATAAATTATCAGCAGATGTTTTTAAAGATGAAGATTTTGAATGTGCCATAGCAGAGTTGGACAAACCTAATCTGGAAGGCTGGGAGTTTTTTGTGGAATCACATGGTGTTACTATTTATAGATTGTTTAATGAGGTAATTTATAGAAATAGAATTGTAAGCCTATTTTACTTGTTTTAGTTAGAACTTAATCAGTGTCCCTTTAATAGTACATATTCTTTTAGAATGCTTTAAAGAAACATATAAGAAGAATACTATATATTCACTATTTCTTTCAGAATAATATTCTTAACAAACATAATAACAGAGAATTATCCTAATATTTTATTCAGAAAGTTGAAAACTAAGCAAATATTAAGCCATTAAATTAAGTGTTTTTGCAATAACAGTTACAAATAAATGTCATAATTTTTTTCCATGGAGTGCTCAAAAGTATGGGAAAATAATTTTCTTTGAATTAGATCTATTTCTTTGTAACAAATCAAACACAAATATTTATTCTAGTAGATTGCTAGTTGAATATTCTGTTGTACTTGGCATTAAACAGCAAGCATTTTATTCTTATTTTATTATCGATATTAGTGAGTATTAGAAATTAGAAAGGGATTACCCACAGAGTAATTAGATGCAATTCAAATTTTATTATTGTAATAAGGATATATTTTCTATACTAATAATTTACTGTGTGTATATTTGTTTTATTTTAGAAAAAGTCAACATGATTGCAATCTATATGGCATTTAAATAACTTTTATTTTAAGTTACAAGTATTTAGAATAGCAAACAATGACTCAGAATTAATTTTAAAAGTGAGATGTTGGGTTTATACCGAAATAGTTAATGTGGATTTATTTATTTGTATACATTTTTGACTAAACAATTAACATAATTACGTGGACTTAGATCCTCCGTGCCATTTGGTGCATTGGGCACAAAGCTGTCTCCATAAAGATCTGTCACTGGCAATGTTTGAAGCCTCTTCCACTACTCTGAGTTCCTCCATAAAAGTGTAGCGCCAATTTATACGAAGACATTTCTGTTTGCGCTTTCCTCATATCAGCCTCCATGTTGTTGCAACTCTTGGTATGCATGATTCATTCTTTCAGAGGACATATCCCACAAACCTAACGAGATGTTTGGCCACAGCTTCATTAAGTGGTAGAGGCCCAGTTCAGTTAGGATTTCTTTGCTTGAGACTCGATCTTTGTAACTGACTCCACATTTAATCTTTTCTCAATTTTGGCAGATGACTTCCATATCTCCATATGTTGCTTTTGGGATGAGGATTGTGTTAAGTAGGTGTATTTTTGCCTCAAGTCCAAATAAAAAGTTTCTATGTTTTGCTTTTATAGTATTTTTTTTCTTTTGTTGTTTTTTCTTAAACCTATAACTTAAATAAAATATTGTATCAGTCCTCAGGTTTATATCAATATAAAGTGTTTGGTGAATTAGATGTAGAGCCAGATATATGTGCTCAAGTGTATATGGATTTAGATTATCGCAAAAAATGGGATAGCTACGTCAAAGGTTTAATACATATTTTTCTTATTTAAAAAATCATCATAAAATATTTTTTTGTCTATTTGTTTCTGTTATATTTTATTAAAAAAATATTTGTGTAAATTGTTATTATGATAAAATAAAGGTTAAAAAATCCATTTCAAAACAAATTAAAAGAAAAAAAAAAGGTTTAAAATTTTATTTTTTTAAAGCAAAGAAATGCTCTTTATTGTTGATTTCAAAAAAGCATGTATAATTATCAAAAATTTTGTTTTTTTCTTCCAGTACTTGAAGAGAAACAATGTGAAGGAAAACATTTAATCTACTGGGAAGTCAGCTATCCATTCCCTCTATGGAACCGTGATGTATCCTTTTCTGAATATGTATTCATGTATTCCTCAGCTCATTGTGTCACTAAAGACAATTGAATGATAGCCAATTTATGACTGCCTGCTCTGGCTGTAGTTTTTGATAAGTTTCTAAGTCTCTCTTTATCTGGGTATTGACAGCTTAAATTTACCTCTTCCCTTATGCAAAGACTTTTTTTTCCTTCTTCCATCCTCTACAGAAGTTCTAACCTACACAATGCTATTGGCAGAGTAAGATAGCCATGATTATTAAAGCTTATGACATTCCTCTTCACTTCACCACTTCACTTATCTGGGAATTAGAGTTAGTAAAGACAGCAGAGCTGATGATGATATACTAATTTGAATCAATCAACTCTTCAAACAATCAGGCGCTTGAAGGCACTATCCTCTACATAACAAAATACAAATCTATAATACAAACGTTAAGTCTGTCCTTCTATATTATATAGAAACTTGGAGAGTCACTAAAACAAATATGGAAAAGCTCCAGACTTTTGTTAACAGATGCCTTCGCCGGATATTAGGAATTAGGTGGCCAGAAAAGATAACTACTATTGATTTGTGGGAGAGAACTAGACGAAAGCCCATAGTCCAAGACATCACAAAAGGAAAACGGAGCTGGATTGGACACACCCTGCGAAAACCAGCTACCAATGTTGCAAGGCAGGCACTTGACTGGAACCCACAAGGAAAGAGGAAAGTGGGCAGACCCAAGCAAACCTGGAAGAGGTCATCAGTGAAGCTGAGGGTACTGGAATGACATGTTGAGAACCGAGTTCAGTGGAGAGGTGTGGTAGCGGCCCTATGCTCCCCTGGGAGTACACAGGATTAACGACGAATGAACGATGACATTCCTCTGTCTTTGCATTAGTCTTAGTAGCTGTCTCAAGCAACTCATTTGGCAGAAATTTTGTGTTAATATTTTCTGTCTCACAATCTTTGTTTGTCAATGTTGTGCAAATCTTTTTATCTCTTTTATGCACAAGTGAAGAAATTGCTTGTGATTTTATGTGTAGCATTTTTTTATGCTATCAATCGTTTATTGATTTCAAGGGAAAGTCATGTTCGAAATTGGCGTTGTAGTCTTAGCTAAGATGAAAGCTAAGGCAATCTAATCTAAAATGATACTTTTTTTCAGTTGCTATCCTTTTCATTACTCACTGTAGAGGAAGTCCAATGGACCTCGTGACCAAATGAGACTTTTAATTAGAAAGTTTGCAGGAACAATGACTGGTCATGTGGTATCTTGGGCTTGATTACATTTATTCATCACACCCTTCTGACATACTGGTTAATGATAGACGCTTACATATGTTTGAATCTTAATTCCAACTCTAGTATATTTATGGAAGGGAACTCAAGATTGTGGAGAAAAATGGCCTGAAGATTAGGGTAGTCATGGCCAAGTCTGTGAATACACCATCAGTCCCAGAAAGAAGTGGTATTGTTAGAGTGGATGACTATCTGCAGAGTGCTGTATTGTGCTCCAATGGCAATCAAGGGACCAAAGGTAAGATGAAAGTATGTGTAATTTTGAGCCTAAAGATACAATTAAGTTATCTTATTTTAAAATATTTGTTTTTGTTTTCAAAAGCATTCATGCACTACTATGACAATCCAAAGGGCAACATTCCAACGTGGTTGATTAATTGGGCTGCAAAGGTAAATATATATCATAAAAATAATATATAAGTAAAGGCGTAATAAAGAAGCTATAAATCTCTGAATAGAAAAAGTATCAATGTTTTTGATTTGTCTGTAAGTTAACTATTTTTTTTAATGCAAAAAAAAAAATTAGTTTTGCACATTCATCATCTCAAGAGCACAATAGGTGCTTAATGATAATTATGGTCCCCCCCCCCCCCCCCCCCAAAAAACCCCCACTACATACAAAGCATATAAAACAGAATTTTGATTACCCACACGAGACATCATTCTCTAAAATGTATCAATGAAAAAGTTCTGGTATCAATCTATTCAAGTTGACTGTTGAGAATACAATTAAGCTGCGAGTTTGTGTATTTCATATCTACTGAAATCATTTTATTATCTTTTATGAATTTGTGTATGGTGCCCCCACTGCTAAGAGGAAAGGAAACCATATGACATATTCTTCATGCCTGTCTCAGATTTACCCAATTCTGATTGGAGAGGTTTGAGAAACCACAAGCTCTTGATTTGTGAGGAAACATACCTAGAAACATTAGGCACAACTGCAGGGTTTCTATACAAGTCTTATAAACAGGATAATTGAGTCTCTTAAACTAACACTTTTCTTCAGCTATCACTCAAACAGAGTTTGATGATGATGATATTGTCTTTCATAACTTTCCTGATATAATTATATATGAAAAAAAGGCTCCTAACACACTTTTAATCTGTATAGCCCATTTTTCAAATAATTTTGCCCTTGTGAAAAATTCATATAAACAAAATTTAAAAAAAAACATTCCCCCAAAATCAACTATTTCTCTCTCCAGTAATCCCTTTATTAAATGCTATTCAATCAAACAAATGAAATAATTCATACTTTGAGTTCTGATTTGGTCTAAAACTGTTTTGTATTTAATCTGACAGACTGGTGTCCCCCAGTTCTTGACAATGATGCAGGCAGCATGCAGAGATTATACAAAATATTTAGAATCAAAAAATGGAAGCTGATTTTTGTATTTTCTAGTTGCAGATTTTTAATTTTTTTGTTAATAACATTTCTGTGATATATTTTACACACTAGTTGTTAAAGGATGCACTAATTTTAAGTTTTTCATCATATGTTCTTTATTTTTAGAAGTGTTTTTTTTTATTAGATGTAAAAAATGTAATTGTTTTTGAACTCTATATTTTTGGATTTTTTTTTAAAGGGAAACTTTGACAGTTTACACAATTTTTGATGTGTTTTAAGTTACTGATAAAAGAATATATTATTCTTTTCATTTTATTTTCAATAGTAGCTTAGTACTGGTATTTGATGTCAAACTGTCAGATTTTTTACAGGTTTCTTTGTGATGTCCGAATGGCTTCAATGTGTAGCCTATTTATATCTACCAGGTTGTTAACATCAATTGGACTTGCAGCCTATTTACTTTTTGGCAGGGAGGGGTGTGCATGAAAATGTTACTTTTCTTTCTCAAGTTGGTTATCGTAATACTTTTAGATCTATATAACTGTAACAGTGACTATAATGGCTGTGACTTGGCCATCACTAAGCCTAACAGCCACTGTAAGAATGAAGTAATACGATTGGTTAAATCTAGATTCACTTTCAGTATTGTTGAGGGAAGTGACATATGCTCAACCTAAAAACAAAATCTCAAAGAACGCTTTTTTTTTTCTTTTTGGAGATGTCAAGAATTTATTCTCTAATTTATTAAATAAAACGTTTCTAGGTATTTAAATAACAAATGTTAAACATGGATGTGTTGAATCATTAGTTCAATTAGATGTAAGAATTAAAAATTCTTACCAGTTCCTAGAGTCTGAAGTGTTTCACAGAATGTCAGGTTCTATCAGTTCCTGGATTGTAAAGTGTTTCACAAAATGTCAGGTCATATCATTTATTTTTCATGTCAATATTGCTCTCAGTTTGTTTTATGTGATATTATTTATTATGCTGCATCAATCTTTCAAAAAGTTCATTTGCTATGAATTATTATGATAAAATTGAAATAAAAAGTATCATTCTGTAACATTGTTTCATGCCCTTTGCCAAGGGATTTATGTAAGTCAGTGAAATATTTGTCATTAAGAGGCAATATACAACAATTTAGTAAAGGAAATGTTAAATCTGCATAAAATAATTTGCTTTTATTTTCAACACAAACATTTCCACTTGGTTATTTTTAATAATAAATAAATTCAATATGATGTATTTATTCATTCACTGCATTAAAGTTACACAAAAAGAACATAAGAGGTAGAATCATAATCATAACATTCAAATTCCCCACCACACATGGTGAACAATTTTTTTCTAAAAAAAAACAGTAGAATATAAAATTTTCTAAAATGGAAAGTTTTAATATCAAGTAAGGAATTAAAAAAAATAATGACAGTAGTTTCCAGAATTTTTGGAAGAAAGAAAAAAGAAAGACATTTTAAACTAATTATATTAATGCTATATTTAATTTACCTAATAAGGATAGCATATTGACTGTTCAACTAGTAGAGTAGGGCACTATAGGATACAGTTTAAGTAATAGGTATCAAAAGCTTATGTTTTCATAATTTCCTTTTTTTTTTTTTGTGGTATGTCATCATTTTTGTTTTAATTTAATGCAATGTTTTGTATTATCTCTACACCACTTTGTTTCTTATAGTTACATTTGTCTAGTTGAAATAAAACACTGCATTACTATTGCAACTGGTTTAATAATTGCAAAATATACAAAATAAAGAACTATACACAACTATTGGATGATGTTTTGTATTTAATGTGATTGGGATCTTAATGTCAAATGGTTGTAATTCACAATGGTTGTAAGTAGATCTATACCTGTAATCTATAAGATGTCTTAAAATGCTACTTTATAGCTTAGGAAATATAATATTAAACATAGACCAAATACAAACTTCACATCAGCTTATCTGTACATTTAATAGTATCAATAATGTATATCCCTTTGAAGATTATTCATATGCACATTTAATACTGAAGTCCTAGATCTACTATGTACACAAACAAGTTTTTAGGATTTTACATTTTTCAAACACCAACAGTTTTCTATGTATAGAAAAAACCTGGGAAACAATGACAAGATGTCTTGATCATAAAATCATTCAACAATACTGATTACTATTGGTAATACTCTGAATGAGTGAAATATTAACATGACATATTTTTTAATATCTATTTTTCATAACAATTCAAACACACATTTTTGTAAAAGTAACACCAAGTTATAATAAAAAAAAATCAGATCCAAAAAAAGTGTTTTTTTATTTGGGACAACATTCATTTTTATTAAATATAATTATAAAAAAAAAAATGATGACTAGTAAATTCATAAAGAAAAGCATTAGCTTGGAATGAAATAATTAGAAGGAACAAAAGGCAACTTTGTCACATCAGCATCTATCATTTTCTGACGCACTTCAATTTTGACCTTGGTGGCATTTTTGGCATAGGCTGTCTTGACATAGCCCATGGAAACATTGATGTTGAGGGAAGGTGAGGGACATCCACTGGTCACTTCACCTATCAACTCTTTTCCATCTTGAGAGTAAATTTTGGCATGACCTACAAAAAAAAATCTTACTATTCAATTGTGTGTAACAATAAATATATTAAAAATGCTTTTAAAAAAAAAAAAAAAATCTTTATATTTGGCGTAATTGTATCAATTAGTTTGGATCAGTCATTAACTCCGTAATTATTTTTCCACATTATGATAGAATTTTTAATTTTTCATCTTTGTACATACTACCCTGTTATAATTAAACTTTAATAAAATTTTTGCTTGTGCTCAAAAAAACGTTACTTTTGGTATAGAATTAGAGGAAAACGTATGCTCTTTTTATATAACACGTACAAATTTATAAAACCAAAAATTAATTTAATTTTATGAGGTCAAATCAACAATGATCATTAATCATTAATTAGGAGAAAGAGAGTTGATTAAATTTGTAATAGATTTAGACTAACAATTAATAATTAATATGTGTGATTAGAAATAGTTTTACCAATTGTTTGTTTTTCTTTAGCCAATTTTCATGCTTTTAGCTTTCTTAATGCGCTATGATCCTATCACTTTTCTGGACCAGTTGGGAGAAAGGGGGAGGGGAGAAAAAAGGGGAGCATCTGGGTGAATGTAATTGTGATCACTTTATAAATGCATTTTATAAAAAAAAAAGGTGTACAGCTAGAACTTGAACTTGAGGGCTCAAGACAATACACATTCTTACTAGTAGAAGAAATTCTAAACAAAACTAGATTAAAAAATGACTGAAGTTATTTTAAGAACACTTGAATCATATAGCTGTAGTTTTATGAAAACGAGTTTGTTGCTGACTGCCAATGAGAATAATACTTAGTATGATACATGTTAAAGAGTTTCTAAACCATTTGGATATCAGGAGGATGGTTCTTTAACATATTTAAAGACCAAAAGAACTTACTCAGGATACAGGTTTTAATTTGAATGCCAAGAAAAAGGAGATTGCTGGAGTGAAAGAAAAGTGAAAAAAAGCTTCATAGTGACTCACACTTAGCAACAGACCATCATTTACACTTAGCATCAGATCAACTTTTACACTAGCATCAGATCAACTTTTACACTAGCATCAGATCAACTTTTACACTTAGCATCAGATCAACTTTTACATTTAGCATCAGATCAACTTTTACACTTAGCATCAGATCAACTTTTACTATTCATTGCAACAGCTCTAAGTAAAAACAGAAGGCTAAAGTAGAGCTAAGTTAAAGTAAATACAGTAACAAAATGATAACAAACCTCTCACTGGTATCCCAGTAGATGTGAAGCCCACTCTTCTTTTTGTGGGTTTAGACTTGATCTGTTGAAGAATTATTTCACCTCCTGGAAAGTCAGCTTTTGCCCTGCGACCTTTGCCTATATTGAAAACAAATGAAAAAATAAAATTAAAGTTTATATTTTATGCTTCTACACTAGTGAAACTGTGACATTTTTAGCAGCCTCCAAAAAGTGAAAAGATCTCGTAAACTAGAAAAGATAATGAAAATCCAACATCATAATATTTTAGACCATTCAAAGTTCTGATGCAATGGCTACTTTTTACTTTTCTAAAAGCGAAAAATGTAATTTTTTAAATCACTTATGCAAGCAGTTTTTCATAAAAATACACCACTTTTACAGCTATTCACTATTAATAGTAACAAACACAGGAAGCTCTTTATTAGGGGAGATGACTACTTACCATATTTTTTCACATTTATACAAATGGTTTTAGATTTTTGTCAAAATTTATTTTTTTTACATTTGTTTTGTTAAGTCACGTAAGTTCTGTCAATCTAACTACTACATTTACACACAAAAATTTTTTACTTTTTTTTAAAGAGAAAAAATCAATTTAATATATATATATATATATATATATAAGTTGGACATAATTTAAAACAACAATTAATTAAGTAGTTTTTCATATTATTGTGCAAACTGCACCACTGCATTACGGCCATAGAACACTTAACTAAAGTAGAAAAAAAATTTTTTTTAAGGAAATGTTTTTTTCTTGAGGATTTGAATAAGAGATTGACCCTTTACAAAACAGATCAATTATATATTAATTATAAGACATCAGTTAGGTGAAATTCACATTCACTTTCACCTATCCTTTGGTCTGCTGGATCACCACACAAGATCTGTCAACCTTCTTTCTCCATTCTTCTCTGTCATTTGTCTTTGATAGAATTTCATTCTGATATTCTTTTTGAAAATATTGAAACCTGCCTTTTTACCTGTCTGGGTGGACCACTTTGGGGGCTGATTTTGAGTTTGTATTTCGTTACAAACTGTCTTTGTGACCTTGTTTATTTTACATAATAGATCTAGTTTAGTTTTGTAAATTTATTAACAACAGAAATGTAATAAAAGGTAGCATTTTTGAATAAGTTAAAATTTAAATCAGATCCATTCTTCAACTGCAATACTTTTGTAAACTAATTAGACTATGTTCTAAATAAAAAGTAAAAAAAATACAGAATAGAAATAGAAAATTAAGAAAAAAAAGTAATAATTTATACAACTATTTTCTGGCAAAATGTTTTTTTAAAGGTTATAAGTTTTAAATGGCATTTATTGAACTATTTATTAAAAAGCAATAATGTTTAAGCCCAACATACTGTGACACCATGTGCACTGAAAGTTAAAACTCTTGATCCAAATAACTAAATTTTTTATGGGAAGCACATCTTAGGACAAAAACAATACAAATTTGAGCACTCACTAACAAGCCATGTCAAATTGGCTTCCACAGGTGTTGTTGTCTCATCAATATCATTCCCGTACAGACAGAGACCAGCTTCCAACCTAAGACTGTCTCTGGCACCTAGACCAATCAACTGAACAGGAGCTTTAGGTGATGACATCAGTGAAGACAGAACATCAACAGCACAATTGGATGGAATGGAAATCTATGAACAATAAAAAAAAATTGTTTTATTCCTATCAAAAAGTTTATACACACTAAACACATATTGGTGCTTTTCATTTGTGCCTCAGAAGAATATTGTGTATTGGCCATTTCTTGCTTTCTGTTTGTTCATTTAACCATAAACAGATAATTGTTTAGGCTAAGATGCATTCAATGGCTCTTTCATATCCCACTTTTCATAGTCATTGATAGAATTTCGAGTGAGGTCATGCTGAACATGGAAAATCACACTTGCCTGTTCGGTCTAAGCTTACTAGCATAGGTGAGCTTATTTACAACTAAATTTCTTGTGTTATGACTTAGTCTGAAGCCACAAATCAAATAGCAATACATTAATCCTTACAGCTGAAATCATACATTCAATAAAAAAAAAATATTTTCCCAACAATTCTTTTGATGACCATAGAATACAAGTATTTTGTTAAAAAGCTTAAAATGATGAATTTATTGACAGATGTCTCTAAATTGTAGATCCATTTCATGGAATTCAATGGATTCAAGAAAATGAAAAGGTAAAGAAGAAAATGAATGACATTGGAAATGTGGATAAAAAAGCAAATGGATGAAAAGCATTAAATAATAATGATAGCACATGCTGCACTAAGAATTTAAATGAAAAAAAAAAAACATGACTATCTACAAATTTTAATCTGTTTTATTAAGAACCATATTCAAGCTTTTAATATTTTTTTTTTAACTGATATTCTTTGAAACAGTTTGTATATGAGCTACTACATGTGTCTTTAATAAATAGCAACAATATTTTCATGTAGCAAGAATAAGATTTTAAGGATCTTATTTTACAATTTACAGATACTTTTTCATCCTACACATATTCATGTGTTGATCTAGTTGTTCATGTTCATTTGTATAACTTACAAGCTCCTTATAAAAAGAGTAATAAAATCTAATTAGAGACCAATTTAAAGTAATGAATCTACCTCAACACCATCTTCTCCAGTGTAGCCACAACGTGTTACTCTGCAGCCTTCTGCCCCAAAAACTTTTGCAGAGATAGTTGTCATAAAATGAAGACTATTCAAATCAAAATCCAAACCAGGTTGTAAAACCTTTTTCATACTGGGACCTAAAAATAGGTAAATTATATCATGTAGAATACTGCTAAAAATTATTGTAACTTGATTACCAAAGATTGTAATTAAGTCATTATTAAAAAAATTATCTAGATTTACTCTGTCAGAAAATAAAACAACTTTTAAATACGGTATGCTTAAAATTTTGAGAAATATCAATGAACTACCCAGTCAAGCATTACTTTTATTATTGATTTTGTCCACATCAAAATACACATTCAGAATCTCCTTTCAAAATTGATATTTATTCTTTGACACCATTTCCTATAATAATAAATATTAAAGTTAACCACTTGAAGGTCTGGTTAGTATATTGTGAATTAAACTAATTAATTTTAGTCAATAAAATTTCAATGCTACCACTATTACAAATGAAGTTTCATAATCTCAATATCATCTTAATATTCTAATATTATTATAAGTAATGTTTAAAGTTTACTCATTTCTTTAGGTATGGTCAGCACAATGAACAGCCACATTTAAATACATTTTTTCCATTCTGGAATCAAAACCCTTGGTTTTCCATCAGGATTCAAACCCAAAATAGGTTTCTGTTTTACTTATTTCAGATTATGACACCCTGGTGACAAGCAGGCTTTTAACCCAGAATGTCCATCAATATGCCAGTCCAGAGGACATACCACATGACCAGGTAGCCATTTGTAATTTAAATGTAAACACTGTGCTATACAACAAATCAAATAGTCAACTACCTTGTACTGCAAGTAAAGCTGTTTTTATTGTTGTCAATTTAACATCCGAGCCATTTTTTTGAAATTCAGCTTCTTTGGCCTGTAAAGAAAGAAGAAGAAAAAAGAACTATAGAATAATTTTGTCTAAATTTTATTGATATTTTAAAGAGAGCTGGAAGTTTTTACAGTAAATATAGTTTTAATAATTATTTAAAAGTCAGCGCTTCTTTATTTCTTCCAATTACATACAATGTTTAAAAGTGTTGAATTATTTAGACAGCATTATTTTAGTCTCCGAGTGATTAAGATTCATTTCATAAAAAGTAGAAGAAAGCCTGGGTATCAGCTATGGTTGGAACGATGTTGCCCACAAAGCAGTTCTTGTCTCTCCACATGTGCCTAAAGGAATGGAAGGACAATTTTGAATCAGGAGCATTGCAGGTGTTGGCAGAGTGTAGCTATTCCTGTGTTTGGATTTAGTGGGGACAAGACAAATTATTCACTGACATATCGATCACCAACAAATCATTCATGACTATTTGTTTACCAGATAATTCATTCACCCAACATTTCATTCACATAACTATTTGTTCACATATCGCTCACCAACAACTGGATCAGGAGAAGGATTAAGAAAATCAATAAATAATAGCACATTGGAGAATATACATTAAGTTTTACAGTTCGTCTTTCAGTCTTAATCTCATTCTAGTACTTGATAGTCTGTTAATTTAACTATGTGCTTCTTGTCAGAGTATTCACCAACTTCTTGAAGTAAAATACTCATTCAAGTTCAATAAATTAGGCAGTTAGAACTAAGCTGAACTTTGCATCTTCTTATAAGTGTGTGTGTGTGATTACAGACACTGCTAGCCAGCATTATCCTTGCAGCATTTGAAGATGTAAAATTCTGTTACACAGCCACATAACACAAACAATGTTACTCGCTAAAAAAAAGAATGATAACAAAGTTTCAATCATTATTGTTTTACAAATGAGTACCTACTTTCATGTGAGCCATATCTTTATCTGCACAGCCTGCATTGGAAACAACATATAAATATCCTTCGCTGGTGTTGCTAACTATCAAATCATCAATGATTCCACCTTTCTCATTGGTAAACACAGTTAGAGAGCCCTGATTAGGTTTCAAATCTAGAGAAAAAAAAAATTAAACCTATTATGCAAGTCAAACATTTTAAATGAGGGATACACAATGCTGGAAACATGAAAACAACAAAAGGAAATAAGGAACTATGCCATCATCTCCTGGATGAAAAAAAAAAGAAATGATTGGCATTGGTGCATTGCTGAGAATTGGAGAATGCTGTCTGCACAATGCCACACAGGACACATAGTAAAAATACAAAATAATCTGTATTCAAGGAATTACTAATTATAAATGAAAACATTTCCAGTTATGCAACTTAAACCTGTTAAATTCTATCCCACTTGTTTACACTGACCTTCCACATCTAAAACAACCAAACTTTCCATAAATTTCTTCCTGTCTTTACCATCAACTCGTGTCTGTAGCATGTGGGAAACATCAAAAATGCCAACCTCTCTGAAACACATTTGAATCTTTAGTTTAAATAATTAATGAGATGATATAAATCAACCGCTCATATTATCTAATAGGCCTACTTTGAATAAAATAAGACGTTCATTTGAATTTAAAGACCTTTCAAGACTTAAATTATTTATATATGACCAGCTAAAAAAAAAAGGCACTTATAACATGATCACATCATTAGATAGAAATTGATAATTGTGACGATACGAAACTTGCATGTTCATTTGAGTTTTTCCCAGCAAATAGTGGGAAACTTTTATTTTTAAATTAAAAAAATTATTTCATGTGTCCACCCATAACTAAATTCTTTTAGGATTCATCTCCCCTCGCACAGTTTCTCACTGGACGAATCTCAACGTAAAACATTAACTATCTGCCCTAGGGCTAACTTTTAATTTTTGACCGCTGTGCAGGTGACCAGCACACAATGGTCGCCACACCAACAACTACACGCAGCGCCTAATAACTTTTAACACCTATTCCCCCCCCCCCCCTGCAGGAAACACACCGCTTTAACAATAGCATTGCACTCGGGCTGGACAGATACATATTTGCTAAATTTTCTTGCTCTCCGGCAGGCAACAAATATTGACTATAAATATGACCTGACGCCTGTCATCTCCGGTACATCGATACATGTGAGAAAATCACCTAGATTTCTTCCCCATCCATTAAACAAAATGCCCCAAAGCATTCTAAGTTAGGCCCGCTAGAATTCATACAGTCCCCTCTGTTAGGAAGTTTATTTGTGAGGTTCATTAGGGACAAACGGCCTGGTAGCTACACATGATTGCTACACCTAACTGCTATAACTACCAGATCTCCATAGAAAGCTGTAACCAAGGCCGACCACACTAGATACTCCCCCCCCCCCCCCATTACATACCTGTCAGCAAGAAGGCATTGCCTACTGTCCCTGGCCATACAATATTGCCCAGTGTCCACAGTGCCCTATACTGCCCAGTATCATCTGCCCAGTACCTGGCATAAACTGTCTACTGCCCAATAGCTATCGCCTAATGCCGACTGCTTAGAGCTACCTTCGCTGCAGACGTCAAACTGGTGTGAGTCAGCACGGCCATCTACAAGCTAGAAACCACAGCTGAGAGGTCCACCCCACTATAACTTAGTCTGCAGCACCAACCCTCTCTACTGCTAAACAGGCAGCTGCCTCACCCTAGAGCCAGTTTGCCTACAGCATAGAGAACATCCAGAGCCAACGTCCTAAGACAGAGCCGGATGACTCATCCTTCTGAGTGCCAGTCCTTCGACCGCCAGAAGATGACCCACGGGCTAGCAGCTAAGAAAATAAGTAGCCAGACATAGGAACACTCTTCTCTTCCAATCACTCAATCCATGATGAGCAGTTATGTTAGATATTAGCACCTTCATTTCATTTCCTAATTATAATTTTATTTGATCATTTATCTTTTGTAAACTTTCATTTATTAAATTATTTTTATTTATAAACGTACAATATTGGTCTGTTCTTACTGTTAGTTGCGGTGTGCCTGTACAAAATCGTATATGTGAGCGGAATAAATTAATAAAATTTCCCCTAGACTGAAACAAACAAGCCAAATATTAATTAATTAAACATCTCGTAACAATAATAAAAAATAATAAACAGAAGATTAAGTAGGAAGAGCTACTATCGCTTCCAGAAAAGAGTTTGTGTTTTTTGAGTTTTTGGCACATCTGCACACTTTAGACCATGTCGTGCCCACAGAAAAACAAATCCCAAATCTGCTTAGGAGTGTCTAAATATATGATATAAATTTGTTTACCCCAATATATGTATAACTATATATTTAAAATTTAGGCTACTACCACTCAGCTAGTCCAGACTGACACTTTTCTTTTGTACCACTAAAGGCTTTGAATTATCAACAAAATACTACTTCAGAAAAAAAAAAGACTAAGCAGACTAACTTTAAAAAACATTCGTTATTTAAATTTGGATTCCAAAAATAATGTAAATCTATAAGAAACTAGATGATAGCCATGCTACGTTACAGTTGAAATAGTTAGTATATTTAATAATGGGCATATTTTGCCCAGAACACTTTTTCATCCATCAATAAAGTATTATGTCTAAGTATGACTGATCTGCAGTTATTAAAATATTTACAGTGACTACTTAAAATAAATTGGCTTTAGTTCTATGTTTATTCTAAATGAATTTTTTATAAGCCTAAAAATAAAAAGAAAAAATTAAAACCTCTAGTGCAAACATCGCCACTTTGCAAATGGCCCGCTTGGCCACCACAAGAATTATCAAAATAATGTTAATTATTCAGCGTTTAGAAGTCAAGACTAATTTTCAGGTAAAATATTTACTGAAAAAAAAACAAAAAAATAAAAAACCTAGAACGTAACAATCAACTTTGTTGAACTTAATAAGTATTCTTTAATGATCAGATTTTTGGAAACAAATTTTTATCACATTATAAATAAGCCTATATGTTAGAGTTAGACTTACAGAAAAATTGTCAGTGATTAATACTGTAAAAAATTTTATTTTAGTGACTACTAGGACCTCTGTATATTCAGTATACTCAGCACTGTCTGCAGTCACAAGACAATGTACACTAGTTTACTGACAATTTAATTAACCAGAATGACGAAGAATTAGTAACTACAGCAACAACTGCTAAAAAAAGAAAAATTAAGAACGAAATAGATCATTTAAAAAAAGATGAAAATTATATTATTTCTGCAAATAGGTACCAAATAAGATTCACTCCTTAATATGCAATTCCTGCATTAGTGTGCCTAAAGAGTTCAACGTCAAACAGCATGACACTAACCTGGAAAATGAGGGATGGCAAGCTACTTGAATTGAAATAAATAGTTTTAAAAGGTAACAAATAGTATTTGTTAAACTGAAAAAACGAGAGTGAGTCTGCAGCGAAAGCCAGCTACATTAATATAATACTTCTCAACGCGTCAGGAACTAAAACGATAAAATATGGCTACAACAGTTGGTAAATATGTCCTACACCTGGAATCGTTATTAGATGCTTTCAATTACCATTTTCATGACTATGATTCATACTAGCAAGAATTTTTGTTGTTTGTATCCCCATTTTCATTTGCTCCCGAAAATGCTGCTGATAATGTGCAGCTAGTGCTGATAGAATTGCAGTCAGATTCTTTGTTGACAACTAAGTATACAGAAGTGGCGGTACCAAAATTGTAGTTATTTGCCTGAACGGTAAGTGGAATTGTGGAAATTTGCAGCCAGAACTCTTGCTATGTTTGCAAGCATTGATCTTTGTGAGCAATTCTTTTCCATAATGAAACCTACAAAAACATCACACCGTTCGTGATTATCTGATCAAAATTTGTCACCAGTGATGAAAGTGTCAGTGGCAAACAAACTTCAACCTGACATTAATAAACTTGTACCCCAGAAAAGATGTCAGGACAACAAAAATAATGCATAATCATAGTAATGAGAAAAATAGTACTACTAATTATGCTAACATTATTGTATTCTATTGTATTGTTTTAATTTACATAAAACTTGTAAGCTAATTTAAGTTTTCCAACTAATTTTTGGCTGCAGCCCTACAGGTCATAGTAAGTTTTTAATGTGGCCCATAAACCTTAATGAGTTTGACATGCCTGCTCTAGAGTACCACCATAAATTTAATATACCTGTCAGAACTACTTAAAAAGATCAATACTGTTTAAAATCAAACTATCATAAAGCTTACTTTCTAACATGAAGGTGCTCCTTAATTATTCCAGATTTGTATTGCACAGGCATTTCCCAACCAGCAAATGGAACCATTTTTGCTCCTTCTGCTACATGGAAATCGTAAAGACATGTTCTCTTTAATTCCTCTGCCTGTTGAAAAATGTTTTTAAAAAAAGCATTTATAAGCTAGCTTCTGTGGGCCTAGAGTTTCAAGGTTGTTTAACTCCACTCTTATGACAATTACTTACAAGAAGAACCACTTCCAATGTAAACAAACTATAAAACTATTATTATAGTAAATTGTAGGCTTGATCTAGAATAACAAATATTATAAAATTTAATAAGATAAGTTGTTAACAGTTGACTGTTATTAATAATTCAACACGTTCAAGTAATTAATGTAGGCCTATTACTGTAGTAAGTATATTTTTATAATTGTAATTTAGTACAATATGTGAAAGCTGAAATGATATATTTTGTACTTTTTATATCAATAAATTTTTACTTTTAGTCAATGTTTATTTTATACCCTTCAAAGTCTTATAACTAAATAATATCCTATTACATCATAGATCTAATTTTCTTAACATATACAGTTAAATTCTTTAAAGTACATCTAATTCAACATTTGGTAATCCAACATTGTCTGTAATCTGATACCCTTCCTCCCTGTCGAGTAAATGTGGGACTATTAATGTATGTATGTAGGATATAGATCTAAGTTGTTTTGGTTATGGCCTTTGTCAGTCATATGACTCATCTCATAGAAATGTGATGAATGCATGCGTGAGCGTTAGCTATATATGGTCAGAACATAGCTGATGTGTCCAAAGGAACAGCAAGAGCCAATACAGTTTGGGGTGAGCGGCATTGCAGGCTCTGTCAGGGTGTAGCACTGTGTGCAGCATGCTACCATATTGGTTGCCGGCTCATGATTTTTCCTCAGGGTTGACTTGTCCCAATACATTTCCCATGTTTGGGTATAGCTGCAATTTTAAGGCAACAGAGGTTTGAATTCAGGGTTTTCCCTTCTCCTAGGAAAATATAGCCAGCCAAAGCTAACAAGCCCTTTCGTGCATAAAGGGTAAAATAAAATAGTGATACAGCTCATTGAGTTTGAGTAGTACTGATCTACTACTAAATCTAGACTAGATCTACTTTTTACTAGATAGATCTTGATATGTACATAAAACTATATAATAATTATATAACATAATAAAAGAAATATATACTTAGATATACAGATCTACTATTAACTATATATAATATACAGTAAGATATCTCTTCAATCATAATATACAATATATGCATCTCTTTAATCAGGATCTAGACCTAGAATCTAGATCATATTCAATATTTGGTATTATCATGTTTGGGCTTTTTAATGTGACATTGTCTAATCTGTACAGAGTGTACAAGTATAAATAATATTAACAGTAGATAATCATCTCAATCTAGCTACTGACAGCTTTAAATAGTTTAAATTAGACTTTATATTCTTTATAATAGAGTTTTTATAAATTTTTTATTTATATCTGGAAACTAGATCTACCTTGGAAGAAAACCAATTAGACTTGATAGTTTTATAAAGATGATGAAAGCAAAATTGTCTATATTTTCCAATAATTCCAACCATCATTTTTTATTTTCCACGCCTTGCACTTTCACGCAACACGTCAATTAAACAGGGGAAAAAAAAAAGCAGAACAGCTGAGCCACATGCCCCACAAATCAGGTCAGTTTTTATTATTGTTATTTTGAAATGGTCGTGACTTTTGATCTATGACCTGATTAGGTCAGGGATCATTTGAAATTTCTTTATAGACATGGTACCCATAGCCCATTGATCATTAATATCAACGACTCAAAATGTTCCTTTTGTAATAAATAATAATAATCTAAATCACGAATATAGATCTAATATGTTATGATTGTTGAAGAGAGATTTACGTTTGCGGATAGGGAGCTAAATTTTTTTTTTCGTTACCAATTCACAAATGCAGATCTATTTTGCGAAATATATTTTTCACTGTAGCTGTTAACCAATCATAGTTGGTCTAAATTAATGGCCGCATTCCTTGTGCATTAACATCCTAGCTAAAAGAGTCGAAAATGCTTTATCTGGAGGATTATCTGGAATGTAAGTTACGATTTTTATATCTAAATTTATAACTACACTACGAAATACTTTAATTTGACTCAGCTAGACTGTAGATATAGTTTCTAGAATAACCTAGAGCTATTTTTTAAGCCAAATAGATGGAGTCTAGAATCCAGATATTGAGATAAGATCTATTAATAATAATTATTTTATTATTATCCGAAGTCTTTTTTGGGTGTAAAAGCATCACACATCAACGTAAAAAAAACGTTAAGTATGCAACTTTCTCTTTTACATAAACAAATGTATTTGTTTTAAATATTTGTTATTACACCCCCAACTCTCCCCACTCCCAGTTGTTAATGGGTTGATCTTTATGGTTTGTACACAGTGACTCAATATAGTCTACTTCATTTTTGCATGCAACATCTATAAAATATATTTAATTAATTTATTTTAAATATATTAATTTAATTAATATTAATTATTATAATATCTTTATTACTTTATAATATTATTCTTTATTATTTATAATATTATAATTAGTTTTAATTAGATCTAGAGTCTAGATCATAATATACAGTTTTGTTACGACTTTGGAGTAGATTAAAGAAAGTTAACTCACCGATTGTCAGGTCGCCGATATCCTTCTGGTTGCAGAAGCACAATCCACTACGAACAGTCAATAATCCAAGTAAATTGAAATAATTTCACAGTTTTCCTAATCAAATGTACATACAACTATTCACAAAAATCGACTCGGTTAAGAAAAAAAACAATCCTCTGTTGAAAAATCCTCGATCCTAAACTCTTAACACATTTTACCATAGTCAAGGTCATTTACGCCCAACAGCATAAACAAAAATCACCCTACTTTGCATGTGGAAACAAAAGATGGTTAGTCAGGGAGGAACAGGGTTACAACAGTATGTTATCTCTTCAGGATCTAGACCTAGAATCTAGATTTTAGATCATATTCAATATTTAGTATGATCAAATCATGTTTGGGCTTTTATTGTGACATTGTCTCATCTGTTCAGAGTGTACAAGTATAAATAATATTAACAGTAGATAATCTAGCTACTGACTGCTACTGGTCTTCAACCACAGGCAGTTCTAAGAAGTAGAAGATTTGGAAAGAAAATATTTCGATGTCCAGTAGTGTCCAGTGGCTTAGATATTGACAAGAATAAAGGATCTCAAAGAAGATAATGTTATGTTCCTTGAAAGACATTGACCATAACTTTGTTACTAATATTTCTAATGAAGAATAAAAGACAGACTTCATGTTTTTTATTAAGAGCATTGCAGAGGAAATGTATGTGCATGTGAAATCTTTTCAAACAAAGCTTTCCCATTTCTCCAGGCAAGCAAGTAAAAACAGGTTTTGTCATTTTCCTTTTGCTGAATCTATTTCTAGTGTAATGGTTGAAAAGTACAAGACTTATTTATTTTAATTCTTTGACTGTAGAATTTGAAAGCAAATTTTAAGACATCAAGAACTTGGAATTATTTTTTAATACCCTCAGAGCAGCTCACAATTTAGTGCAGAAGCTGATTTAGCTCTAGAGGACAAAACTCCTAGCAAATTATGACCTGAAAGAGAAGTTCAATTCAGTTATTCCATGGAAGTTTTATTGGGCTTACCAAAAGCTGCATTTCCACACTTAAAAAAAACTTTGCTGCTAAACTTTCACATTATCAGGTCCACATACATCTGAGAACAAGCATTTTCTTTTTGAAAATAAACAATTGTAAGAACAGGTCGATGCTGACTGTCTGTAATTTGAAAGCAGTCATGAGGATAACTTAGTAAGCTAGTTTTACAGCTCTGGAACATAATGCTTGAGTGTAAACAGTTAAACACTTTAAGTACAACTTTACTTTTGTGGCGAAATGTAAACAGATGATAACAAAATTTTAAAAAATATTTGTAAAAATATTTTCAGAAATTGCTAACTCTTGTTGTAATCCCTCAACTGGGAGTGTAAAAAATGTATAATACAGTGAATTTAAAGACATTATTAATAAACGTTAAAAGACAAGAAAAGTAGTAATTTTTCCCCAGACTGTACCAGTGCGTATCATCACAAAAAAACACTGTGTATATATATTTGTGTGTGTGCGTGCCCCCTTCCGAAAGTTGTAATGCGGCCCTCGATATGAAAAGGTTGCCCACTCCTGATATAGATCTATACTAAACAGTCTAGATACTCCATGATACTCCATCTTTCTTAGTTTGTATATCTAGCCAATGTAGGAATCTAGGTTATGTTATATATAGTGAGTAACCAGTGGCAGTGGCATACATTTAAAACAAAGAACTCTGGTCTTTAAATCTATGGAATCTACCTTAAATTTGTTAAAATGCAAGAATTATAAAAAAAAACTTTTAATTTAACTAGATTTGCCATCTGAGACCAAAAGTGAAAAGATACTACAGCTCAGCTATAAAAATATTGCTTTTAAAAAAATCATATACTTAAATTTTTTTTCCTCCCACCCTAAAAAAAGTATGCTCAATGTTATGTTATGCACAAAATTGTCAAAAGACTATTATATATACCGTATTTTTCGCCGTATAAGACGCACTTTTTCTTCTCCAAAACTGGGGGGGGAAAGTTGGTGCGTCTTATACGGCAAATACACATTTTACATGCATTAAAACTGCCCCCAACTTTGTGTGGCGCTTACTCGCAGTCCTTTCCTTATGCAGTGTGTGCTGCGGGCTGGATTTGGGGCACGTACTGCGGGCTGTGGTGACTTCTGTAACCCTCCCTGCACGGCCAGGCTGTGTGTGTTCGGGCTTCCCTCTCCCTCCTATAGCGCGCCATGCCCCCCTCCCGACAGTCTAACCATGTGCTGCACGGGCATCATGCTGAGCTTACTGCCGGTACCTCCATCCATCAGCGCAGGCTGCGTCTCCTCATGTCTCCCGGAGCAGTCTCACTCCTCAATTTGCCATTGGCCTTCTCCCCATATAGCTGTTCTCATGACACATGCATGTTACCCTTTGTGGTCAGTGTAACAGTCTGTAAATCAAGGCTGCAGTCTATCCCACAACATTCTCTCCAGCAGCATTCACTCAAACCAGATGGCATATGAGGGGGTTATGAGACCACCAGATTAAATATGGGGATTAGAGAGCACCAGATGAAATATGGGGGGTAAGAGACCACCAAAAATATTTTAGTACAGTATTTGGTTCAGAATCTTTTTTTTCTAGATTTTCCTCCTTTAAAATTGGGTGCGTCTTATATGCCAGAGCGTCTTATACGGCGAAAAATACGGTATATATATAAATATGTAGGGCTTTTTTTTGTGACGGTATGCACCGGTACGGTGTACCAGCACCTTTTTGAAAAAAAATATTACTTTTCTTGTATTTTAACGTATGTTATTAAGTTTTAGTAGTTAAAAGTTAGGCAATCAACTACTGAGTACCGCACCTATTTTTTTTACAAAAAAAGCACTGTATATATATATATATATTTTGTAATAACTTAAGGGAGGCAACTCAACGAGAAATAGATGTTTATTTACACGACATCACAGTTACACAAAACAACATTTTCTCTTAGCACGGTTTCTCCTTATCGGCTCTCTCCTTGGGCAGAAATCGAAATCGTTCTCCTTTCTAATGTTGACATCCTTTCCAGTCTATTCTATAACAGTGCGCACCTCTGTACTAGCCTGGATGGCGGTGCGCATGGCAAAGTTATAACAATATGTATGCATATTATATATTTGTAAGGGCTCTGAATGACTTATCACTCATCACTAATTCTACAACTTGACATGTATGAAATATATGACAATTTAACCTTTTACCTTGGATCTAGAGCAACTAAGATATTTTCATCATTGAAACCGCAGCTATTAAAATTAACCAAAAATGATTTTTTTACACTCAATTTTGACCCAACATGTTTTTTTTAAAGTATATATATTGAAAAGTAAAAGATTATACTATTGTTTTTAAGCACTTGACTTTTTGTGTGTAATTTCCACTAATATAAATAACACTATATTAGCTCAGTTGGTAGAGCATTAGACTTTACATCTGAGGGTCGAAGTTCAGATCTCTATTTTCGCGATTACTTTTTATATTTAAAAAAAAATATTTTTAAAATTGTTTTTTCACACAATTTAATTTTAGTAATTCAATCTGCATAAAATTTAAAACAGGATTTATAACTCAATTCTAAGATGATTTTTAACTCTTAATTAAAATATTGATGCTATTTGAAAGTACTGGTATCAGAGAGCTTTTCAAATGGGCCCAAAGCATGTGTAGGGGTGCATCATAAAGTTGGTCTTTCCAAAATCAAGTTACAATTTTTTGTCTGAGAAATTATGATTTTTCAGGTTAAATTGAAAACAAACAAAAAAAATTGGGGTTCCAGAGATAGAAAAAGAGAGAGCTACAGGAAAAGAGACAGAAAGCAGACTGTTTCATTTAATTGTAACAGATGCAATAATACACGGGCTAAAAAGTATGTTAGAGAGATTGTTAAAATGTACCCGTTTATTGAACTTAAAAAAAAAAGAGAAGGAGGTGATGTAACTGCCATAATAAACAATCCAAAGTCTGTGGATAAATCAACGGGCATAGCTATCTCATACCCAAGCAGGGATGTGAATGAGTGGGTAAAGAAAGTTGTTTCCATGAACAAATTTTGTATTTTTAAACAAAAAATGTTTTTATATTTCTTTTATTTTAAAAGTGATTGTTAAACTTAAAAAACGTTATTAATCTTTTGTAACTATTCAGTGATTGAGAATCTTCCCATGGAAATGAGGGAGAAGTTAACAGAAATGAGAGAAATGGATTTGCAGGTTTCAAGTTAGTATACTTTTTTTTTGTTGTCATTGTCACATAATTTCAAAGCATTATTACACAATGTTTCCTTTGAGACTTAAATTAAAGACTAAGACTGCTTGATTGATCCTTATGGAAATTTGTTGTAATTACAAGGGCTCTTTTCTCATATAAAGACACCACAACAGAAATATACACATAAATACAACAGACACAATAAAGAATTCATTCAGCCACTACACACCTGACAGGCATCTTTGTCCTTTTCATGTTTCTTGATCAAAGGGTAGTGTTGATAAAGTCTGACCGAGTAAGTTACGAACAAGTTTTTGTATTGCTCTGTTCTTGTCTTGATTGACAGTAGTGGAAAGTCACGCCCACTTCGCAACGATTTGACATATTTAGATGGAGCGGGTGGCTGTTGTTTAAAGAAGTTTAATTTAAAATTGTCATCAAATCTTTCCTTTGTATTAAGCATTTGTAAGACACTTGGGCTTGCAAGCAGTTGTTTTTAATATCTTATCTGACTCCAAAGGCATGCTGTCCAATTGGTAAGGGGCTTGATAGCCTAATTGAGGGTTTTAATTCTGATGGGTGGGACATTAATAATGTGATGCAGTATTCTTTAAATTAACTAATGTTACAAGAGGCTGATTACCATCTTATGGCTTAAGCTTGTTAAGGCATCACTCACTAAGCAGGGGAAAGCATACATTCCATTTAGAGCTAATCCAGATGTTTGCTCTAGACACTGTGACTATCCAGTTCAGCCACTCACTCTACTGCGGAGTTCAAATCAGTTAAAGTTAAGTCAGTTGATTGTAATATCTCTTTACCACCAGAGCCTACCTGAATAGAATGCCTTGATTTCCCACAAGTCTAGAGCATGGCAATGACTTATTTCAACATATCCTTAAACCCCCAGAAGTAGATTATGTACTGAGTGTTTATCTAGGACTTAAAGAGTAGCACTAACTTGAACTAAATCTAATGGTGATTGTTGGAGGTTTTGGCAGTTGGTCTTTGTGCTGACTTCATGGCACCATGTCATTAACAATTGTCATTAACATTTTAAAATAATCTGATATGTGTATTGCAGTGTCTTGATAGAAACTTAAATTATAATTATAGCTGAACATTAGAAAATTTAGGTTCTTGTTTGATCTGGGTGTTTAAGATGATGATTATGTTTATTTGACATAATAAAAATTTTTTGAAATATTTGGTTTCTTTTTGTTTAAAATCAACTAAGACATGGTCTAGGTTAAAAATCCCTTCTATGCTGCCCTGCTGTCACTTTTAAAATCACATTCATGGAAACTGGATCCAAATGAAACCTCATGGGTTTAAAGGGTTCTTAAAAATGACTCTAAAGATTTTCCTAGAAAAATGACAGTTAATGTATATTGTTGGGAAAAGAATTACTAGCTTGTTGGACACATTGGGAAAACTCTAGTTTGACCCTTATAATTTTTCAGTATAAAATTATTTTTTTTTTAAATTTGGCTAGAGGACTAGATGCCTTCATGTATTTCTGCATGTAGGCTTTATTCATTATAGAGTTTTATAAATTAATTAATCTAATAGTTTAATAACTGAAGGGGGCATCTCAATGAGATATAGATGTTTATTTACATGGAGACATCAAACATACATAAAACAATGTCTGCCCAGAGCACAGCATCTTCATCAGCTCTAGACTTGGTCCTACCTCCTCTCATTGTGTCGCCTATAATCTCACTTTTTTAGCAGCTCCCGAAGGGGAAATGACGCTATTAGTTTTGTCTGGATTGTCTGTCCCGTTTAGCTTTCCTAAACTAGAAAAGTTATGAAAATCTGACATCAATAATATTTTACACCATTCAAAGTTCTGATGCAACGGCTACTTTTTTCTTTTCTGAAAGCGAAAAATCTAATTTCTTAAATCACTTATGCAAGCAGTTTTTTCATAAAAATACACCACTTTAACAACTATTCACTATTAATAGTAACAAACAGGGGAGGCTCTTTATTAGGGGAGATAGCTATTTACCATATTTTTAACACATTTATGCAAACAGTTGTAGATTTTGTCAAAAAAAATATATTATCGCGTGAACTGTAGTGCTGCACGAATACTATATAACACTTAATCAAAGGAAAATATTTTTTTTTCTTGAGGAATAAGACATTGACCCTTTACAAAACAATTAGATATTCATTATAAGTCATCAGTTAGGCCAGGTTCACATCTGGCTTCACATTCACTTTCATCTATTTTTTGGACTGTTGGGGCACCACACAAAATCTGTTAACCTTTTTTCTCCATTCTTCCCTGTCATTTGTCTTTGATAGAATTTCATTCTGATAATACTGAAACCTGCCTTTTTACCTGCCTGGGTGGACCATTTCGGGGGCAGATTTTCAGTTTGTGTTTCCACACAAACTGTCTTTGTAACCTTTTTTTTATTGTTTTTTTTTTTGTCTAGATACTTTGGATACTCTAAATGAAACAGTCAAAACATTTTTCAAAAAGTGTATGCAACCATCAGTCAAAAAAGAGTGGAGAGAAGAGCAGTTCAAAAAGATCAAAGAGGTATTCAGAATTGTTTTACTTTGCTTGAGAGATGATCATAATTTTTAGATTGATCTAAAGATATTTACAAATTAACTTATAAGTTGAAGATGACTATTCATTGCATATTTTCAGGAATATTATAAAGCTTTGGAAGATACAGATGAAAAAGTGCAACTTGCTAATCACATTTATGATCTGGTTAGTACATTTGACTATTATGTTTGCTGATATATGCCATTATTAATCTGGTCTGAAACATTTATATCTGATCTGTCTTTTCTGTTGCTAACATAATGCAGTTGTACTTAAGTCTTGATTACACTGAATGGATTGAAAAATGTAGGCTGTTATGCTCATCTTACAGGTTGATAGGCATTCCAGAAGACTTGATCAAGAACTTTCCAAATTTAAAATGGAACTTGAGGCAGACAATGCAGGAATCACAGAAGTGTTAGAAAAACGTAATATAATATGTGTTTATATTAGATATACAATCTGACATATTTACATTAGACATAGTTTTATTTTGTAGAGCTATTCAAGTAATATTATCTAATGTCTAAAGTTTTCTAAAGCCCTATCCAGCTCTGTGGTAACAAAAGCTAAGCTTTAGTTAATATAGAGTTTTACAAACATTTTTCAATTCATTTTCTTTATTGTGAACTTAATAAAACAAATATATTAAGTTAACATGAAGTGCTGTCATTCTTAGCAATCCTTTTACAAGCTTCAATTTTGAAAAAGAAATTAATGTGTCACTTTACAGTTCAACCTTTTTACAAAGCTTATATCTACTCATTCTGTCTGTCTGTGTATCTGACTGGCCAAAAGTTTGTACACCCAATCTCGGATCAAGCTGAATCACAATTATTTCTTTTACCTGGCAACACGAAACAATTTTTTAAAAATTAACCTATTAGTTAATTAACTATTGGTAATAAATGGCTCTGTTTGGTATCTCAAACAAGGGAAAGAAATAGTACTTGACTGAAGTGGTGGTATAAGCTGAATTAGTCCCCTTTATAGGTCGCCTGAGGCTTACTACAAATTTAATTACATGACTGATACAAACTAATTGATACACTTAATATAAGATTTGTTTTTGTTTTTTTTATTTTGTTTATTATTTTCTTACAATCTGCTATTCTAATTAGATATAAAAAGGATTGTCTTCAACATCATTAAGAAGATGTTTTGTATCAATTATTGTTTTAATATTGTAAACAGGTTCATTAGAACTGGACAAGCCTCCTCCTAGTCTGACTAATCATAAATCAGAAAGTGAGTATAATGTTCTTTGTTATGTTTTTCCTAAACTGTAGTGAATTTTTTTTTTTTTTTTTTTTTTTTTTTTTTTTTTTTTTTTTTTGTTGTTGTGGTTGTTGGGGAGGGGAGAATTATTATTTTATTGTGCCTATGAGAGTAAATTACATCTTTGTAAAACCTTCTTTCTCAAATTCAAATAAACCAATGGTCAAGCTTATCAATATTTTGAAAGTCATGACAACTTCCTCAGATTCTTTTTATAGCCTTAAAAGCAATGAATAATGCTTTGATTTTGTTTCAGAGCGACGACTTACGCATAACCAATCGTCTTTCTCAAATCACACAGAAAAAAGACTTGCCACTGAGGTTTTGTCTAATCTGGCCAATGATGTAGTGAGAGAATCATTTGGCCAGAGGCGACCTAGCTCCACATCTAGTTCACCTGCAGTAAAAATGTTTAGCTCAAACTCATCCAATGCTAGTGGTATCTCATATACACTGGGCAATATAGGAGCTGGCAATCCAGCTATAGCAGCAGCTGCTTCACAAGCCATAGCTGCAACACAACAGGTCAGTTGTTAAATTTGTTAGTGTTACCTTTGTCAGTGACTTTTAGGGATAATCTACTGGATAAAAATCAATGTGTATACAGGAAAAAAGGTACATAGATGATAATCCATTAAGTTACTTTCTTACGAAATGCAATTTATTAAATGTAAAAGTAAAGGGATGGGGGATAAAAATAGTGGAGAAAGCAATAATAATGGCTTGGTTCTCATCACTGACTGTTGTCGACAGATTGTGATTTATTGTTACTGTTTCTTGTCCTGTCCTTGTTCTTCAGTCTTACATGCTTCAGCATCAGGCACATCAAGCTTCTTACAGCGATGGAATTGTCAGAAAATTTTCTACCGTCCCGAGACATGACGTTAAACTGCGCTCCACTTTCCTTAGCACTTTTGGAGCTCAAAAGTGCCCTACTTCTTTTCTATCATTGTGTCTGCCTCCTCTTTTCCTCAGTCTGCCTACATTGATCATCACTCTGTCTCCTTATCTCTAAAATCTCACTACGTCCTAGACCAGTCTGTTTGCCGTGGACTGCGACGGGTAAGGGGGGATAAAGAGATCCTGGTGTTTGAGTGGTGGCTATCTGAGGATAAACCACCACAACACAATACTTTGGCTCCAAGTTCCCCTAGACCTGAGGCCCAGATGGCCCGCTCTGGGTCAACCGGCTGGTCATGCTGAGCTACCAGCATAGGTCTTCGATGGGCGGTGGCTGGAGGGTCAATCAGGGAGCTGCTGCATCGGACACATGTCCGATGCAGCAGCTGACTGAGTATAGCACCTGTGTAGCCCTGGCGGGCTCATTCTGGACTTCCGAATGGCCCGTCCCCTTGTTGGACTCAATGGCGGGTGGGGAGCACAGGTGCTGAATTAACAAGAATATATATGGACAAAAAAAAACCCATTAAACTACTTGCCCCAGATTTAAGTCTGGGCAAGAGACGCCGTATTGAGGCAAAAAAGGAGGAGGCCACAAAAAGCTGTACTACCTGGCCATCATTTTTGGTGGTCAGGTGCACAGAGGAAGGGAAAAGCCTGACAAAGCTGAGCCCTTTCCTTATCTATAAGGGGCTCAAGTCAGTAGTGGGAGAGCCCAAGAGTGTGTCTAAGCTACACAAATCAATGGAACTTCTTGTAGAAGTAGATGGCAAGACACACTCTGATGGGCTTTTAAGATGCAGAAGACTCTGTGATCTCCAAGTGGAAAGTCATGCCACACAAGAGTCTGAACACCAGCAGACGTGTAATCAGCTCTAGGAACCTACTGGAATGCTCCGAGAAGGAAATAGTGGAGGGCATTGAAGGAGTCACCCATGCCCGGCGCATTACCAGGCGCAGGGATGGTGAGGAGGTCTAAACCGCCACTATTATCCTCACATTTGGAACTAGGACACCACCAGAGTATTTGAAGGCAGGATACCTACGAGTTCCAGTGAGGCCCTACATACCTAACCCCACGAGGTGCTTCAAGTGCCAGGGTTATGGACACGGCGCTGCAGTCTGCAAGAGGAACACTGTGTGTGCCAGAAGTGCTGGAGAGGGTCATGAGGACAAGGGCTGCACAACCCAGTTCAAATGCCCAAACTGTCACGCTGGCCACTCAGCCTACTCCAAGGACTGCCCTGTGTGGAAACAGGAGGTTGCCATGCAGGAGTACAAGCCAAGAAATGGATGCACCTTCAGCCAGGCGAAATCGGCTGTATTGGCCCTACCCAAGGGCCCATTCGGCTTGACAAAGACCTACGCCCATGCTGTTGCTAAGATAGGAAGATCCATAGCCACACAGACGGACACATTGATCCCACCACCCCCTCCTCCTCCTCCAACTCAGAAGAAAACTCCGCCAAAGAACACACCTCTGAAGAAACAAGAAAGCCCTGTCGTCATGCTAAAGAACAGGTTCTCTGTGCTCGCTGATGAGAGCATGGAGACTGAGCAGCATGTCAAAACCAATACTCTGGGAGAACCCGGAGACATCATGTCTGACACAGGTTCTCCTCAGAGAACCCAGCCAGACACCCCAACCTCTACTGAATTAGAGGTTGACCAACTCCCTAAGGTGAGAAATCAAAGTGGAGAGGATGCTCGAGGTGATAGAGGAGGAAATAACCTCCGCTCTAACCAGAGGGATCTCCCCTCTCCAGAGAGAAAGACTTCCCCCAAAAGGGGGTTGTCCTCCTCTCCATCCAAACCCAAGAATAAAAATACCAAGGTCACTGGAATAAAAGGAAACCCCTCCCGGGGCCTCCCAAGGCCAAATAGCTCCAAGTAGGTCATCTAGAATAAGCCATGGATTCCAGAATTGTAGAGTGGAATTGTAGAGACATCAAGGCCAATTATGAGGAATTGCAGCTACTGATGGACTCTGAGACTCCTGTAGCTGTCTGCTTACAGGAAACATTTGTGAAAGATAGCATCAGCTTCCGAAGCTACAGTGCTTACAGCAAGAATGTTGAGGATGCAGAGAGAGCATCAGGTGGAGTCTGTATCCTTGTGAAGGATAGCATCCCCCATGAGAGGGTAGAACTACAGACCATACTACAGGCCGTAGCAGCTAGGATAACTTTTCACAAGGTTATCACTTGCTGCAGCCTGTATCTACCACCAGGCGCTTCATTAAGCCAAACAGACATGGAGGACCTATTGAAACAACTCCCCCGGCCTTATATAATCTTTGGGGATTTCAATGCCCATAACACCATGTGGGGATCCAACTATACTGACACAAGAGGTCGTATGCTGCAGGATATCTTCTTCCAACATGATTTATGCATACTTAATGATGCACCACCGAGCTACTTGCACCCAGGAACTGGATCTCTCACATGCATTGACCTCACTGTATGCGTCCCTGGACTTCTGGACAACTTTAAATGGTCAGTTAGAAATGATCTACGGGGAAGTGATCACTTCCCAATCATCATTACTAACAATCTCCCCTCATTGGGATGACCTCAGCGGTGGAAACTAAATAAGGCCGATTGGGAACAATTCCAAAAAAGATGCTCCGAGGATATCACAGAAAATATCCTCGATGAACAGAACCCAGCTGATACCTTTGCTAGCAAGCTACTTAGTATAGCCAGGAAAGTTGTCCCCCTAACCTCCGCAAATCCAAAACGGCCTAGCAAACCATGGTTTAATACAGCTTGCAAAAGTGCTATTGGCGATAGGAAAAAACGACTGGCTGCATTTATAAAGAGTCCTTCCCAGGAAAACCTAAAGCTATTCAGGATAGCTAGAGCAAAGGCTAGACAAACCATACGGTCAGCCAAAAGGAATTCCTGGAGAAGTTTTGTCGACAGCCTGGATGCCAAAACTTCTGCTAGAGCGGTTTGGAAGGCAGTAAGGCGAATCAAAGGGAAAGAATCAAATGCAATTGGGCATTTGAAAAACCAAAGACAAACTGTCACGTCCCCCAGAGAAATAGCTGACTGCCTTGCATCCACAATGGCAGAAAAGTCATCCACTGCACACTACACGCCAGAGTTCCAAAAAGTCAAAACCAGGGAGGAAAGACACCCCATTGATTTCAGGTCAGAGAACAATGAAGACTACAACAAACCGTTCTCGCTTGAGGAACTGAGGGAATCGTTAGACAAGTCACATGACACAGCGCCTGGAAAAGATGAAATCCATTACCAGTTCCTCAAGCACCTTCCCGAACCCTCATTGACAGTCCTGCTATAACTGTGTGTGGCAAACAGGCGCTTTCCCATACAGCTGGAGGAAAGCCACAGTTATACCAATACCTAAATCGGGAAGAGAAGGCTCTGACCCAGCTAACTATCGACCAATAGCACTAACAAGCTGCATCTGCAAAACCATGGAAAGAATGATTAACAGTAGGCTGGTCTGGTACCTGGAGAGGAATAAAGTGATCTCCAACTACCAGTGTGGATTCCGGCAGGGGCGGACAACTGACCACCTAGAAAGGCTGGAAGCTTATATTAGAAATGCATTACTCAGAAGAGAACATCTAGTAGCTGTATTCTTCGATATAGAAAAGGCCTATGACACAACCTGGAAACATGGCATTCTACGTGACCTGGAGCTTATGGGGCTTAAGGGACACCTTCCCTGTTTTGTGGGGGAATTCCTGAAAGACCGAAAATTTCAGGTTCGAGTGGGCAACTCCGCTTCTGACACTCATGACCAGGAAATGGGTGTACCCCAGGGCAGCATTCTGTCAGTCACCCTGTTCAACATTAAAATAAATAGCATCATAAATGCTCTGTCCCCTGGCATAGAGTGCTCTTTGTATGTTGATGACTTTGTCATTTTTACTTATGGGAAAAACATGAACACCTTAGAAAGAAAATTACAGTTATGTTTAAACAAAATTCAAAATTGGGCAAACGATAATGGTTTTAAATTTTCGGACTCCAAAACAGTTAGTATGCATTTTTGTAATTTAAGGGGACTCCACCCAGACCCTGAACTATTTATACACAAAAAGAAGATCCCTGTCGTGAAAACTACAAAATTTTTAGACCTCTCCCTAGATTCCAAATTTTATTTTCTCCCCCACATTAAGGAACTTAAGAAGAAATGCCAAAAGTCATTAAACATACTTAGAGTACTCAGCCATATGGACGGACAGATACCTTGCTGCTGCTATATTGGAGTCTAATTCGATCCAAGACTTTGGATTCATAATATATGGAGCAGCAAGGAAGTCTTATCTAAAAATACTGGAACCAATACAAAATGCTGCCCTGCGTCTCTGTCTCGGTGCGTTTCGTACATCACCTATCCCAAGTCTCCATGTGGAGATGGATGTAAGAATGAAAAAGCTTGCAATGCAGTATATAGTCAAGCTAAAATCCAACCCCACGAACCCTGCTTTCGACTCCATATTTAACCCCACAGAGGTAGAAATATACAATCGAGGCCTAACGTCATACAGCTGTTGGGCCTTCAAATGAGAGAACCCATCCAAAATTTAACCCCACCCATTGACCAAATCTCTAAAATAGAAACCCCTCAGAATCCTCCTAGGCTAATGAATAAACCCAAATTAAATTTATCCCTCCTTAATTTCAAAAAAGAAAATACATACCCAAGCATACTACAAGTCCACTCTAGGGAACTGCAGGAGAGCTACGGAGATTGTGGCACCATCTACACAGACGGATCCAAAATGGATGGAAAGGTCGCGTGTGCCTGCTCCTTTTGGAACAAAATAATCTCCAGTAGACTCCCCGATGGCTGCTCCTATTTACGGCCGAATTGCATGCAATATCGCTTGCACTTATGGCCGTTAAAGCATCAGAAAGGAAGAAATTTATAATCTGCTCCGACTCCAAACCTGCATTGCAAGCTTTGAGGCGGATGAAGACTGACATCCCATTGGTACATAAGAGCCTGAAGCTGTTGGACCAAATAACAGCCGACCATAGGGATGTCACCTTCATCTGGGTCCCCTCCCAAGCCGCAGACAGAGAAGCAAAGAGAGCCCTAAATCATGCGGTGTCAGGAACCCAAATTCCCTGCTCGGACCTGAGACAAAGTATTGCCTCTGCCACCTATCGAGAGTGGCAGAACCGATGGGAGGCTGAGACTCACAAAAAACTCAGGCAGATTGTGGCGGATGTCAGGTGGCGGCCCACATCTAAGGGTCTGACAAGGCATGGTAGCACGACCATGTCCAGACTTAGGATTGGCCACACCTAAATCGCGCACTCTTTTGTGCTGAAGAGAGATGAGCCCCCACTTTGTGAGTACTGTGACTCTCGCCTCACCGTGGAACATATCCTCGTTGATTGCCCCAGATACCAGGATGTCAGGGAGAAATATGTTAGAGCCACTAACTTAAAAACACTATTTGATAATGTCGACCCTGGGAAGGTACTGGGCTTTATCCGGGTATTGATCTGATTTATGAATTGTGAACATGTACTATTTACATTAGATTTTTACTAAATAATTAAATTTTTACTACCTTTACTATTTTAACTGTGAATAGACCTTGATTTTAATGATATGACTGTATAGAGTTTGGCCCTTGTTGTTTAGAGAGAGAGTAGTCCTTAAGGGACTGCAGGCATGACATGGCCTAAATTGTGCCGATGTGCCTAAAATCAAATCAAATCAGACAAATCAGAAAATTTTCGTTGTTCCGAAAATTTCTTCTGATCAATTTTTCTAACAAAAATACAAACAAACATTTTCCCAACATTTTTTTTTATCATGTAGTTTTTATTTGTTTTAGTTTTTTAGTTACTCTTAATAACTGGCATTTTATCTAAACTAAATGCAAAGTTAATAACTAAGTGGTATTTATGGCAAAAATTGATTTGTAATTAAAGAGCAGGGATTAAAATGTCCAGATTTATATTATGATTACTAAATAGTGTATTGCTCCTTAAAAATGTGCCTTAGCACAAAGACCTTTTAAAACATCCAATAGCTATGGTATGTCAACATCTCAGAAAGGGAACATTTGTTGATATTTTTTTTTTATTTTGCTGTGTTGTTGCATTTTCCAAAACATTGTCCTCCAATCTTTTTATTCATCTGTAGCAAGTAAGTGAGGGTGAATAGTGAAAAGTAAATGGCTTTAGGACACATTGAATTTCAATCAGTTTCTCTAATAGATTTTCACTTCTTTTTCCACTTTTTTTCAAATATGTCTTTCATTTTTTTTATTTTTTTTTATTTTACTTTCCTTGATTCTAGTGTGATGGAAATTAGAATGAATACATTCATGTAAGACTTACACATCTTTATCCAAATTTTTTTTTGTCATTAGTTATCTCAGGGTCGTCGTACATCTAGTATGAAAGCCAGCTATGACCTAATGAGCAAGAACCCATCAGTTTTACCTAAAGATATCAGTTTAAATGTTACACAGTCTGCCCCCACTACTCCAGAGCCAAGATCTCAAAGAACAAAAAAGTAGGCCTTTTTGTTTGACATTAGATTCAGATTTGATTCATTTTTCAAACCAATCATTTTTGCATAAACTTGCAAAATATAATATACTCATTTTAAAATGGATGAATGCATTGCTACAATTTTTGTGCTATTAAAAAAAAAAATTCAAAGTATATAGTTACCAAATTGAATGAAAAACTGATGAGAAATTTGTGTTAATTTTTTTAGACAAACCACTAAAGCAGCAGCATTAGCTGCGGCCCAGCAACAACATTCCACAACAAGTGCTAATGCATCCCAGCCATCTACCCCTCGGGTAACAGAAACGGAAGAAATGTCCACAGATGTACAGGTGGATGAATGGACTGCTGACCCCAATGAGCCAAGATATTGTCTATGTAACCAGGTGTCTTATGGTGAAATGGTTGGATGTGATAATAATGATGTAAGCTATTCCTTAGCACATTTCAAAACCAATAAGTTTATGTTATGCTTTAGTGGGTGGTCATATCTGAAGCAAGGATAAAGCATCAAATTGATGGTTAAAAATCTTAGTAAAGCTCAGTTTTTGTGACCAGTAACTTTTTGTAACTACATATATTTTAAAGTTCTTAATTAACTAGCTTATGAATTACAGTAAATGCAGTCTTGTATTTGAGAGTTGGTTTTAAAAAAGTCAGTTGATTAAGATAATAATGAGATTTGAGACTTCTTCATTTAGTATAGAAACAGTTTATTAACTGTTTCTTCTTTGAAGAAAATCTTAAAACTATAAAGCTGAGTTCCATTTTCTTTTAAAACCAAATCGTGATTAAGGAGACCCAGATCAACATGGTGTTGAGAGGTTACTTTTGTTGAAAAGGTTGTGAGTCTGATGTGATTTGAGATGCTGTTAATTTTAAATATATTAAGTCACAAGTCCTGAGTATAAGTATAAATAACACTCGCAACAGAAATAAGATGCCCTTGTTAAATAAAAAAATGATTTATTCAAATAAGCAGGGCACAATCGCTTTCAGGAATTTCTAAATGTAAGGCCTAATTGATTCAAGAGTTAAAATAAATTAATAATCAGGAAAATTTTGCGCATCGTCTTCTAAGTCTAGATCTAGAGGTCTATCATTGGAATATTATAAAGTTTAGTAGATCTATACATGCGCTTAACCAAGATTTGTTCTCAGGGAGAATTGGGCGGGGCTATCTAACATTCTTTAGTTATTGAATTGGGCAGGGTTATCTAACATTCATTAGTTATTGAATTGGGCGGGGTTATCTAACATTCATTAGTTATTGAATTGGGCGGGGTTATCTAACATTCATTAGTTATTGAATTGGGTGGGGTTATCTAACATTCATAAGTTATTGAATTGGGTGGGGTTATCTAACATTCATTAGTTATTGAATTGGGTGGGGTTATCTAACATGCATTAGTTATTGAATTGGGTGGGGTTATCTAACATTCATTAGTTATTAAGAGGGAAAAAAATTTTAAAAGCATGGTGTAGTCGCCGTAGTGTGCAGATAACTGAGTTGTTTATTAAATTTAAAGTTGCTTAAAGTGTATTGTAAAGTGTAAAGATTATCTAAGTTTTGCTTATATTCTAGACCAACAAAATAGCGCTGACTAAATAGCGCAAAAAATATATATTTTAGTCATTTTGAAAGAAATACTTAAGATATCATTAAATATAGAGCCAATATTTTGTTTTGTTTTAAAGTTATCATAATTTTTCAGTCATTTTGAAGGAAACACTTATAAAGGTGTAGTTCGAAAACACACAAAGATACTTGTCAAATTTACACACACACACACAAACTTAAATCGTAGGAAATGTCACGTAGAAATTCCATCACTGGCTTGTTTCTGTACAATGGTAATATAGCTTCATGTCATCTGTTAAGTTGGAGGTACTTTATCTTGCTTGCAGCTTTACTTCGTTCTCCAGCATAGTACCTCAGAATCTTGTTCTCAGTGTTCTCCTGTTCTCTGAGGAAGTGAGAGATTAACTTGTACACATAAGGGTGATGATCGTCAATAGACAGCTGAAATGTATGGTGCCATCCCTCCACTGAATTGTTTGCTCGTGGTATATTGTCCTGCACACAGTCTCTAACATTCCATGATGCTATCGGAAATTTTGGAGTCACTCTGCGGTTTTGTCCCTGGCGACCAATAAAGTTGTCCTCCCAATAGTCATACAAATTCAAATACAAATGATATAAAATTTAAAGTTCTCTCGTTCTTTGCAAATATGGCATCATTTCAGATCTGTTAATATTGAAAAAGATATAGACATTAACAAAATGAAGCCCTTGACATTAAATTACTAATAATCCGGCACTTTTATACACATCATATTTAAGTCTGCACTGCTTACCTCCCAAGCATGAGGAAGGGGCTACAAAAGGTGCCCTAAACATTGCCTGTCCCCCATGACCCTGGCCAGTCTCCCGCAACTGGGGAGGATCCCACTAATGCGAGAGAGACAAATCAAACACAAACCTCAAGAAAAAACAAATCAAAACACATGAACTCACACTCTGCGCCTGGAATGTCGCACTCTACTTGAACGTGCTTAATCAATGTACACCACCTTTGAGATGTGCGAGTTTCGCCTTTCCCACCACAGTAGAACACTGACTTTTATTTTCCTGTACCGCCCACCACCAAGCAAGAGAAATAAATTGACAACAAAAGTTTTCATCAAAGATTTTCAAGACCTCCTTGACACATATCAACAAAAGATCTATTTGTTATAGGTGATGTGAACTTGAATTTTGACAGTGAAAATGAGACATACACGATGTCGCTGAAAAATGCGCTAAAGGATCGCAACTTAGACCAACTGATAAATGTTCCGACACACGTCAAAGGCCATACTCTTGACTGGATTGTTACAAATGCAAGTGAGCTTATAGCCATACTCAATGTCTCAGACCGTGGCTTGTCAGATCATTTTCTTGTACACTTTGAAATGCGCCTATCAAAAGCAAAAAAGCCAAAGAAAAACGTGACTTCCTGTAAACTTAAAGCCATAGATATTGCCTCCTTCAAAATGGACGTGACCTCTTTGCTGTTGCAACAGAGCAACACAGACGTTTTCAGCAATTACAATTCTTGCTTGAAAAAGTTGCTGGACAGCCATGCACCTCTTGTCACTCGTACAGTCTCAGTTAGGCCATCTGCACCCTGGTTGATGGAAGACATAAAGACTGCCAAACTTATTCGCGGACGTGCCGAACGTACATTTCAAAAGACAGTTCTGATGATACATCGACAAATAAACATACTAGAAAAAAACAAGGTTAACCGTATGATTAGAGACGCAAAAGCTAGTCATATTTGACAAAAAATCGAAACTTCTGATTCTTCAAAGGAGCTATTTAGGATCACCGCTGAAATGTTAGGGGGAGCAAATAACGACGTTTGCCGTCATCTATCCCAGTATTTGAACTTCCTGATTCCTTCAATAGATTCTTCATTGGGAAGATTGAGCAGATTAGAAATGAGCCATCCCTCTCATCACAGCTTGACCACTCTCCAATTTTTCAAAATACTCCTTTTTGCGAGTTTCAGCGTGTATCTGAAGATTATGTCAAAAGTACTATTTTAAAGATGCCAAATAAGTCATGTGACCTTGATCCCATTCCAACTTCCTTGCTCCTTGAATGTTTAGATGAGCTTGTACCTACAATTACTAACATTGTGAACTCTTCACTGACTTAAGGCATTGTACCACAGCAATTTAAGCATGCACTTGTCAGGCCCTTATTAAAGAAATCAGGTCTTGACCCGGAATGTCTAAAAAACTATCGCCTGGTATCAAATCTTCCCTTCCTGTCAAAGCTTCTGTAGCGCATCGTGTTAGCGCAAATTCTTTCTCATCTTGAACAGTACTGTCTCTTGGAAGAATTTCAATCTGCATATAGGAAGTGCCGTAGCACAGAGACAGCAGTGGTCAGGGTACTAAACGACTTACTTCACAATTCCGACAAAGGCCACATATCAATTCTTTCCATGCTGGACTTGTCCGCAGCCTTTGATACGCTAGACCATGAAATTATGATGGCCAGATTCTCTGCAACTTTTGGTTTAGCAGGAGTCGTCCTAAAGTGGCTTTGATCCTACCTGACGGAACGCACCCAAAGTGTCGTTGTTAGCGGGACGGAATCAACAAGCTTACTTTTGAAGTACGGAGTACCCCAAGGATCAGTTCTAGGCCCTGTACTGTTCACTTTGTACACATATCCACTCAGCGGTGTCATACGGCCAACCGGCATCTTATACCATTTCTTTGCCGATGACTCACAGTTATACGATTCATCAGTACCCTCAGAGGTGTCGCATCTGGCAGAGAAAATCAGTAGTACCGTTGCAAGGGTGAGCAATTGGATGGTTGAAAATAAACTCAAGATGAACGAAGACAAGACAGAAATAATTAAGATTGGCACTAGGAAAATGTCTCAAAAGTTGAAAGCACATATTCTCTCTTTATCACGAACTGCCATGTTCCTTTTGTCCATGTAGTGTGGAATCTTGGAGTTTTCTTCGACTCAACACTATCTTTCGACCCACACATAAGTCAGCTCTGCAAAGGTCTTTATCTGCAGCTGCGCAGATTAGGCCAGATCCGACCATATTTAACAATGGAGTCAACAAAAATGCTAGCTGTGGCATTCATACTCTCCCGCCTTGACTACTGCAACGCCGTGCTAGCAGGTATACCTGATGACAAAATAGCCAAACTGCAACATATACAGAACAACGCCGCTTGAATAGTCCTTAAAAAAACTAGACAAGATTCTGCTACTACGCTCTTGCGCACGCTCCATTGGCTTCCCGTGAAAGCGAGAATCGATTACAAGGTCGCCACACTTTGTCATCAGTGTATATATAACAACGAGATGCCCTTGTACCTTAGCGAACTGATTACTCCATATGTCCCCCAGATAGCCCTGCGCTCAATGGACGCTTTTAGTAGTGCCACGTTTCTCCCTCAAAAGCTACAGTCTGCGGGCTTTTTCAGTTCATGGACCAAAGGTTTGGAACTCACTCCCGATTGATCTCAGACAGACAACATGCTACACCACTTTTAAGAAGAACATTAAGACCTATCTGTTTAAAACTTTTTTAGATTAACTGTCATTTTAGCTCTTGTGTTTTTGTTTGTAATGTTGTTACAGCGCCTTGAGCCTACATTTTGTTTGTTAACAGCGCTTTATACATAAAATTATTATTATTATTATTAAACCGCCATGAACATCGTACTGCTCTTGTGGCAAGAGAATCTAGATATTGCTGCCCTGAGAGAAATGCGACTTGCACAAGAAGGACAGTTAACAGAAGTGACGCAGGCTACACGTTCTTCTGGATTGGCAAAAATAGCTGTCCAACTTGAACAGTATCAATGCAACAGTAAAAAGGTCCCAACTTTGATGGGCGGAACATGTAGTCCGCATGCCAGACAATCGCCTTCCCAAATGACTTCTGTATGGGGAGTTGTGTGCAGGAAAGCGCTCCCTGGGAGGCCAATACAAGTGCTACAAAGACAATCTCAAGAACTCCTTCAAGGAATGCAATATCGACATTCATGGCTGGGAAGCACTAGCTCTCGATTGCTTCTCATGGTGTGAAGCTGTGAGTCTCAGAGTCTCAAGATTTGAAGCAAGTAGAGTGGCCAGGGTGAAAGAGCGTCGAACCAACAAAAAGCTGAGAGAAGAAGCAGGCCTATCTGCAACTGACCCAACCCACGTATGCGCCCTGCTTTTTAAAGCAAGGATAGGACTTTACAGTCATCTTCGAGTCCATAGGAAATGAGAAATGTGCTCATCTTTGACCACAAAGGAGGATATATATATATATATATATAATGAAAGTGCCAATAAATATTAAAACAATGACTCTGTCCTAGTGGATTGAGATGTAGTTTCATCAAGCTGATGGTGCCAAAGAACCTGCTTTACCTAGAAAATGTTTATTTTTTAATTTCTTTTTTATATTTAATGTATAGTTAAATGATAGTGCCAAATAACGAGTTTGATACCCTGCTTGACCTAAAAAAAATTCAATTTATAATTTCTATTTTATATTTAATTTTAGTTTAATTTGTATAATGGAGGTATTGTCTTTTTTAAAAATGTATTTTTAATATTATGATTCTCTAATCTCTTTTATATATTATGTTTTCAGTGCCCCATTGAATGGTTTCATTATGGATGCGTTGGATTATCTCAAGCACCTAAAGGAAAATGGTACTGCCCCCAATGTACAGCAGCAATGAAAAGACGAGGGCGCCGATAATATGGTGTAAATGTTTAGTGTTTATGTTAAAATATGATAATTAATTTTTAAACAAAGTCTCTGGGTTTTTCAGATACTATATTCTATTAGTATCTTTAGATTACTGCATCTGATGTTGAATTTGACATGTTCTGTTATTATCCTTACCAGTGTATCAAAAATTTCTTTTTACAAATTTTGGTACACTTGAAGTGTTACCAGATGTTGCCGACTTGTATTTTTTTATAAAGCAACTGAAACAAGATAAAGTAAAAATCATAAACAAAATATTTTGGGGTTCTGCTAGAAATTAAAGTCCCAAGAATTTTGTTTCATTCCCATGCTGTACTGATGTTCAAAATCTGGACAACCCCCCCCCCCCCCCCCCCCCATCATGTCAAGCTGATTTAAACATTTAACAAAGATTGACCTGTTGAATTTACATTTATTTAAGTAGAATAATACTTCTGGAACAAATTCAATTGGCAAAAAGTGGTCACAATGTATTTTACTATTTCTACCCTTGAAAAATTTTGAATGAAATATAGCGAGTGAAACTTTTTTTTAGGACTTAAGTTATGGTTTAATGTTGGTGCTAACTTCAGTTTTAAAGGTTGTTCATAAAAAAAAAGTGTATAGCCTACATGTATATAAATTAAATTTACTGTATACATAATCAGCGCTTGTATATGAAGTGATTGTATCATAGATATGTACATTTGTAAAATATAATATTTCTTTCTTCTGTCTTGTGTTGTTTTTTTTTAGATTGCATGATGTCATTTCAAAGCACAAACGACCTTTTTTTTTTTTTTTTTTTAAATTCTTTGATAATAAAATTAAAATTATATAGCTTTATCTGTCTGAAGAGAATTAAGTGTATTTTTTTCATGAGGCTAATCAGAACCAACTGTGATCTACATAGCCAATGGCTAATTTTTCTTTTAGTTACCTATAGCAGTAGCTTTTGCTCTAAGTCACAAATGTTTGAGCCACAATTTTAGAAAGTTTTCTGTTTCTCTCAAAAGTTAGTTGCTGAGTTCACCTAGCACATCAGCAGGTCTAGAAGCAGTGAGCACTGTAAGATACATCAACTCATCACTGGAATGTGGAATTACCGAGCCTAGTGTTCCACTTTAGAAATAAACATATAAGTGGCAGTTTTCTTTTGCACAAAAACAAGATTCATTTATACCAGTACCTCTATTCTAGTCATAACTTCATGAAGGAACCTGGACACTGATCTCAAAAATGGCTCTAAAGATTTCTTATAAATTAAACAGTTGATGTATATCGCTGAGAAAAGAATTACTAGCTGGTTGGCCACACAGGGAAAACTCAGGTTTGATGGTTATCGTTTTTCAAGTTAAAAATGAAATGGAATTTAAATTTGGCTATAAATTGGTGTAACTGAGTTATTTATTAAATTTAAAGTTACTTAAAGTTTATTGATAGATTTGCTTTGCTTTTATTTTTACATAAATCTAAAATAGATTACACCTAAACTCAAGAAGTATATCCAGATTAGATCTTAGAGTTCTAGATCAAAAGTCTAAATCTAGTTGTCTATATAAGGAAAGTATCAAAAAGTTTTTACTACATTATACATTTCTTGCTGGCCTAGTGGGTAGCAGCATTTGTACAAAGAGCTGAGGTTGTCAAATTCACAAGTTCGATAACTGGTTTGAGCTTAACAAAAATTTAAATATTTTATTTTAAGTTGAATGAAGGAAGCATAGTCCTTTTTTTTTTTTTATGTTTTTCTTGTTATACTCTGAAAAGAAATCAATCACAGACTAATATTTTTTACTTTGATTTGATATTGCTTAGAAAAATGAAAATAGGACATTGTGCATTCATCACCATGCAGTTATTGTGCGTTTCACATCCAAATAAGAAATCTTACTTTTGTTCCTTTAGGATCCTACACTCTCAGAACTCTAGCTGTTAGACTTGGCTTGGGTTCTCTTGCCTGGACTCTCTTCCTAAGAAGATACCAGTGAGGTATTAGAAACAAAGAAACTTTTGTTTTTTATGACCTTTTAATTGTAAATCTGTTACTTCATTTTTGGTCTGACATTGCCTTTTTCTTATCAGTGTCTCCAATCAAATTTTGATCCTGTAAGAATGAATTAAATGTTAAATGATAGTTACGTGTTTTTTTTTTCTGTGGGTTGGTATCAATTTCAGAAAATTGTTCCACTGTTTGTTCTTTATTAGATCTATTTCTATCTATTATGTATTATAGCTGTGCTTATGCTGTTCTCAAATTGGTTTCATTTTCTTCTCTTTACATTTATAACTAGACACCATGTCTCTTTTCATGTACATCTGATTTAAATCATGACGGTCGTCTCGATATGGTCCCGGATTCATAGCTTGCCACTCGCCGCCCCCCCCCCCCCCCCCTTTCCCCGTCGTCTTGCGGATGTGTGTACTAGGAAGTAGATTATTATCTTCAACACTGAAGGAACATCAGTAACCATTTACAGCAGGCATGTCAAACACGTCGTTCGGGAACCACATGCGGCCCGCTTGGCCGCCTAAAAAATTATAAAAATTACGCTGGAAAATAAGAGATGACAAGCTACTTGAATTGAAAAATAGTATTTGTTAAACTGGACAACGAGAGTGAGTCTGCAGTCTTTTGTCAAACTTTATTGCAAGCCATAACAAATCATTTAGTCAAGGGGATTTTAGGAAGGAGTGTGTCGTTAAAGCTGTCGAAGTAATTTATCCAGAAAAGGTAAAAACATTCAAAGAAATAGCGTTAACTAGGAACACTGTGGCAGATAAAATAAATGACATGTCAAACAGCTCGCGTGAATAATTAAAGTACAAAATAGTTGATTTTGAATTATTTTCATTGGCTGAAATTAACTATCGATGAGTCAACTGATGTAACGGGTGTTGCACAGTAAGCTTATATTCATAAGGGCCTGTGATAGGAATTCTGACATACATTGAGTTCTAGAGTTCTATGCATAACACTACAACAAGGGATGATGTTTTGAGAATTAACAGGATGTGATATTGCAGTACAATTTACATCAGGTAAAGCTAGCTAGTCTAATAACGGATGAACCATGAAATAAAATGCTTTTGATGCAAAGCTACTTGCAAAAATAAGAGACTGATGCTAATTTTTAATTTGCTCATTTTCAGTGCATCGCCAAGAAACATTCTGCGCACAGCAATTACGGTTCCAACATGTTATAAGACCGGTTTCAGTCGCTCTCAATTTTATTCGTGCCCGTGGCTTAAATAATCGCCAATTTTCAATGTTTTTGGATGACATTGGACACGACGAATTTGATTGTGTTCCCTGCTACACAGAAGTCCGCTGGCTCTCATGTCATAAAGTATTGAAGAGATTTTTTTGCACTGCGTGAGGAAATTGTATTGTTTATGAACATGAAAGGTGAACCTATTGAAAATTTCCAAACTGACGAATGGGTTCAGGATTTGGCATTTGCAGTTGGTCTCACTGGTCACCTGCAAGACTTGAATCGGAAAGACAAAAAAATTGTCACAACTGCGTGTGATGATGCGAAGTGCTTTCAAGCGAAATTACGACAGTAAAAGAGAATCTTGTTTACTTCTCATTGTGTCAGCAACTAAAAAGATTAAATGCGGTTACAACATTTGGTAAAGATACTTTCAATTACAGTTTTTGTGACTTCGTTTCATACGAGCAAGAATTTTCATTGTTTGTAGGCCTATCTCCCTTTCATTTGCTTCTGAAAATGCTGCTGGTAATGTGCTGATAGAATAGCAGTCAGATTTTTTGTTGAAAGCGAAGTATATAGAAGTGGCTGAGCCAAAATTTTATAGTTATTTACTTGAATGGTACGTTGAATTGCGGAGAATGGCAGGTCATGAAACACAGTTTATCATATCTTCAAATAGTTCAGTTCATGAAACACAGTTTATAGCAAGTTTATCCGTATCACAGTCTTTAATCACAACATTACCACATTTAAAGGAACTTTTTGAACAAAAGTGCCTAAGAAAAAATCGAAAAAATCTTGGAAGACAACGGCCACCCGCTCCATCAGAACTACGCCAGGTCGTCGCGAAGTGGTCGACTGCTGTCAATCAAAACAAGAACGGAGCGGTACAAAAACTCGTTCGTACCTCACTCAGTCAGACTCTATCAACGCCACTCATTGATCAGGGAACATGAAATGCACCAAGATACCTGTGTGTAGTCGCTGAATGAACTTTTTATGTTGTCTGTTGTATTTATGTGTATTTTTCTGTTGTGCTGTCTTAATATGAGAAAAGAGTCCTTGTAATCACAACAAATTTCCGTAAGGATCAATAAAATAGTCTTAGTCTTAGTCTTAATTTCAACACAGTCCATCTTGCCATCTGGTATCTGCCTTGTATAGGTACTGACACTGAGTAAAAAAAAAAAAAACACTGATCAGGGCAAATTAAAATAATGCGTAAATCAAAGTAATTTTAAATTATCAAATTGTACTACAAATTTAGCTAACTAAGAGACAGGTATGCCATTAATTATTGTTTCTTCTTCTTCTTCGTTCTCATTGTTATGTTGGAGCGTTCAGATGACTAGACCAATATATGCGATGATCTGCGCAGTGGTTTCCAAATCAGGGAGCTCTCCATTTAGTTTTGGAGGACGTGGTCGGCATTCTCTGGTGATACTCCACATGGGCAGATTTCACTGGTTCCAATTTTGAGCTTCCGGTACATGTGTTGTCACATTCTGTTGTGTCCGGTCCTGAGTCGAAAGATTAGACGTTGGTCTTGTCGGGATAGCTTATAGTAAGCGTCATCTTTCTTGTGATTTGGATGAGAGCTCGTCCATTTCTCATTTATTTTATTTACAATTAATTTCTTCAATTCTTCTGAAATTAATTACCGTGTTGTATTCTATTCATGGGCGTAGCCCGGGGGGGGGGGGGTTGGACCCCCCCCCCCGAAATGAAATCCCCCCACAGGGGGGGGGGGCGGAATTCATTGACTGATTTTTTGCTTTCATTTTGTTTATTTTAGGTGAGATTTTAATACTAAATCATCACTTACCACAGCACAGTCGAGGGGGGTTTTGAGTTTTAAAAAAACCCTACCAGGGGGTTTTGAGTTGAAAACCCCCTACTAGGGGTTTTGCCGTTAAAGCTCCCTCTTCTATAAACAAAACTAAAAAAAATGCAATTGACAATCCCCAAATTCCAAGAAAACAGCTAAGGAAGATTTTGACTTTAAAACCCCTTCAAAAATTACAATAAAAATATAAAAAAAAAGCAAATTACACATTCAAAATTCTATGAGCCAAAGGGATTTAGAGTTGCATAAACGGATGTCTTTTACAATAGTATTTTTCTTAGTTTACTTGTTTGAAGGTAGGCATAATTAGGCCTACTCAGCCTTCGTCTTACAACACTAATAATAAAGATTTTATTTTTAACAAAGGGGGGAAAGCAGAAGAAAGATATATTGAGACCGTAATAGATCTAATCATGCTATAAATACCGCTTTTAGTAACGTGTAGCGTCATTGAATAAAAATAAACTTTGGCGTAATATAAGTGTAATATCTTGATGTAATAATGATAATACAATCGAACGAAATTTACGTTTTTAGTGAGGTGTGTTTTTTATCTGGTCATGTGACAAATCACATGTTAGCAGTTAAACAAGATGGCAGAAACCACTGAATACTTGCCACTCGTACTATTTTTCTTGGCATTATTTGTACCTGGTGTCGCAGCATTTGATGCCGGCGATGCCATAGCATTGGTGATTGGGCTTATTATTGGAATTTTAGGTATTTGTGCATGCCTTGGTTATTATGCTCGGAGACGGGCGTCACGCTAATCATGGCAAGTCAACACTCGAACACAGAGTAAGAGTTGACAAGAGACAACTCACGTCAGCTGTCAACGACAACGCCTCTCGACTTGATTCAATTCATGACTGCATATTCATGTATTTTTCAACATCATTTCATCTGTCAATATTAACTTATATAGCAAATGTACAGTGATTTATTTCGTCAGTTGCTTTGAACGACTTTTATATTTAATGGATTTTATGTTCACTTTGTTTCATTGGACTTGGAAAATGGATCATGTGCAGATAACTTTTCTCAAGCCCAAAGCCAGTATGGTACCAGTTCTATTATCTATCTATATCTAAAGTGTAATAAATATAGAATTTAGAATCTAGATCTAAAGTAGGAATATAGATCTAGATTCTAATATTGTGGAATTAATAGATTGTGAAGTCAAAGATCTAGATCTACACAGTGAAGCAAACACAATCCAGCTAATACTACACATGGAATGTTTATGACCATCAGAGATAACATTTTACTAAGATTCTCTCAGCTATTCCAAAACGAAAACATTGCTCAAATGTATTCAAAAAACATTCCAAGCCCAACATCTGAAGAAAAGTGATGGATTTTAAAAATACCTTTAGATCTACATAACAGTTCTATGAATAAAATGAAAGTATGACCAAGCTTCATTAAAAAAATATGAAATTCTGAACTTCAATTATTTATGACAATTTTGGTACTCACCTATAGTGCAATTTAAACTTTTGAACAAAGTCTCTAAATCATGATGTATCTTATAATGCACTTTATGCACTATAATGCATAATCTTATTACAAATGTTAATTGTAATTAAACAAAATGAATTAGTGTGTTCTTAACTAATACTGTCTGTACTTTTGTGTGGTTGTAATTTAAAATTAGGAGCTCTACAGTCCGATGGTCTCAAAAATGTTAACATTTGAAATTTAGTTCTAAAAAAATACTCTATTTTTTCACTTATAAAATCTATCTAGATAGCGTCTCAATCATAATGTAATTTACAATACATTTTTTATGCACATATTTTATTTGATTTACTCTTTCGGTGTTGGTTCAAACAGTTTCATCTATTTTACTTTAGATTTTAATGACCTTAAGCTTACTTACAAACAATATCAATATTAAATGTTGTTATTGATTTCAGTTGTACTAAAATAAAGATTATTGTAAATAATAAATCTTTATTTTTTAGTAAGACATGACAATTTCATGTGCATATAAGTTTGAAAGTTGTATAATTGCTGTTTTCAATATCTGAAATATTTTGTAATTGTTCTTTTGTTTATGTAAGTAATACATCTGTATCGCAGTGTTGAAAGTTTGGTCTGTTAATATAAAATGCTTATTTTGTGCTGTTTTAAAACATTTCTTATTTTATGGAGTTGAACTTGATTCTTCAATTTATGTTATAAGTTTTTTAGAATTCTAATTTTTCACTTAAAATATTTTGTTTTATTTGACTTTTGTGTCTGTGCGTGTTAGTATTTAGGGTATAAATTATATTTTAGGGGAAAAAAGAGATTGCTAATTTTAAAAATGATTTATGGTTTCCCAGAACATCTTACAATTAATAAGTAATATAGTTGACATTATGAACATGAAGTTAACAAAAGGAAACCATCCTCACGACTTAGCTATAAACAATACTATCATGGAGATTTACATACTCTGCAGTTTTATTCTTAAACTATTAATGAAAACTGCTTTTATGCCTTGCATTACTTTGAGAGGATCTGATTAGGTCTTCTTGTGCTCTTTCAGCCATTTTGTACTAACAATTTATTTTTAACTTACCAACAAGCTTACGGGAATTGTAGTGAATTCAGTTTTATTAATATAAAATGGAACAAGTATTTTTTTTTTAATTAAAATAATATCAGAAATAAATAAGGGATGTGCTTAAAATAAATTTTATTTTTATAAATGACAGTGGACATAATTCTTATGTGTAGTGGGAGAAAGTATTACATTTAGTGGGAGACACATGCTATGACTTTAACACTAAAATATGAAAAAAATTCATTGACATTGTTGAATGATAATTGTATCAAACAAAAACTTTGGAATTCAAAAGTTGAATGAAAACATTAATGAACAAAATTTCATATAAGCAGTTAATACAATATTTGAGCATAGATATCAGCTCACTAATGGCAAAAGGAAATCACACAGATTGGAATGCAAAAAAAAAAAAAAATCAAAATGAGGGACTTCATATTTTATAAACATTTTCATTATGATTAGTACCTAGTATTTGAAATGATTCAATGCAATGAAAGCTAACCAAAGAATCATTTGCATTTTTTTTTAAATATAGCACTGGTACCAAATATTTGATAAAACAATGTCAGTAGAACACATTTACAATTTTACAGGAGCATTATTTTTATTAAACAAGTTTATCTTAGTGGATAGGGAAGGTATTGTATTTAGAACATCAGATGGTAATTAAACTTTAATGACCCATGAGGCTAAGAAATATTTGTTCAGAAATTTGTTGCTCAAAAAAGTATTTTTTTTTTCATAATAAACCAACATTCATTGATAAGACAAAACAACAACAACAGAACTTGTTATTCCAAAATATTTGCTTAAGTGTAAGCTGTAACAGATTTCTGAGGATTCAGTTTTATCTACCATACATAAGAGATCTGAGGTTAAGGAGAATAATCCACTTGACTTAGTTGTTTAAGATTCTACAAAGCAGCTGAATTATTTTAAGGACATAGGTAGCTAAGTGATTTTATTGCATAAAGAAAAAAATGTTATCAATGGTTAAATAAATATAATAGAATCTCTTAAAAACTGATGTGATTCATTCATGAAACATTCTGTACTAATAAAAAAAGAAAAAATGCACAATTTACTAGGTATACAATAAAACTTCCGTTGACCACTGTTTGACCATATATATATATATATATATATATGTATCACAAGACAGTTCATTGACTTGCTGCAATTCTGCAAGAACAATCAAAAGCAATGAACATTTTTTTCAAGGCACTAGTTGTCTAATAATGGTTCCTAAAAATAGTTTTTGTCTATCTTCAAAGTAACAATAGATTTATTTTAAATTTAAAAAAAATAAGTAAAATGCAAAATGTATGTTTGTTATGAATTTGATCTTCAATGTTTTATCCACCAGCAATGAGGGTTACATAATAAGAAATAATTTGCCTTCTTTATACCTACCATTGTTTTTTAATGTTAAATCTGTTCTAAATGTTGAAATAATCATTCAATCTCTGCATTCTAAAATCTGTATACTTAACAATATGGAGAAAAGTGACAAGGATCCTTAAAAAAAAAACTACACATGTTCCTTTTTAAAAATTTTGCATATAATCATATAAATAGTATTCTTTTCAATATAAATCTAGAACATTTAGATGCTTTGATATGCAATTAAAGGACATATCAGTTATCAACATTTAATTTAAAATATATAGTTGTGTAATAAAATTATTCCTTGACTGTTCAAATTATGCGCACATAAAAAAAAATCTGTTGGTGATGCTATGAATTTTAAGTTACAGAAAAAAACTAAAACTGTTAACTAGTTGCATTTTCAGATCCTTAAAATATGAATGATGTACCAGTACTATTTGTTGCTATAGTGATGTTCAGTTAGTTCCTAATAAAATGTTCACATCTTTGCAGCAAACATTATGTTTTAAAGTAAGCAGAAGTTGCCCAATCAAGCTATTTGACTATGTTCCATACAAGTGAGTTCATTAACACCTTTAACTAGGATCTTTTTGTCAAGTCAGAAACAAGAGAACCTATTAAAGAACAAGAAAAATAATTATTCTCAACCTACTGCATTGGCTCATACGCAATCAATTATTTCAATACGATGTGATAGCGAAATACAAACTTTATAAAACAATGCTATAATAATTAATGCACCAAATAGTGAATGGATAGGGCAATTTCAAGTAGAGCAATGACAAAATAGATACAATGAATGATGATTTGTTTTAGATAAGTTCAAACATGCATGAAAAAAATATTGCAAAAAAAAAAAAATTACATTAGTCCAAGTCATTTCAATAGTAAGCTTATTTCAATAGTCATTTCACTAGTAAAGTTACTTCAGTAGTCAAGTCATTTCAATTGTTATTTCACTAGTCAGGTTATTTCCCTACGGTAGTCAATTTATTACAATAGTTAAGTTATTTTACTTTAGAAAAATTATGACATTTAAACACTGTAAAAAAAAGTTAACAACATAAATCTACATTACTACAGACAAACAATGGATATTCAAGTAGATGAACTTTATGGGAAGCACAATATAGGACTGTTCTATGCTTTAAAACAAGAAAGGTCTAATATAAGTATAGTAACACTTTGTATCAATTTTGTAAAACTTTATATATTTTTGTATCAATTTTTGTAAAAACTTTTTATATTTCATTTCCACAATTCTTAAGCATCACAGAAATACAATTTATACAGTGAACTATCAAAAAACAAAAGTAGCCATTACAAAAAATGATTATATCAACAGTACATAGCAACTGGAAAGAATGAGCAATAAAATGTAGAAGTCCTATTGATCTTTAACACTGGCATTCCAAGTGAAGGAACAGGTATAACCTGCTTGTAGTAGACTGCTACTAGTTTTGTTTTCTCATTACATTTTGCCACTACATTAGTACAACTCACTAACAAATGTAAGTAACTCTTGTCCCATATTTGTAAAATATATAAATAGTTCAAGTATTCAGCAAGGAGGTGCATGTATAAGAAACCATACAAAGAATTTTCTATTATTTATAATTTTAGTCCACTATTTTAAATATTTCAGTAACAAAAAAGTTGTGAAAGAAAGTGTTCCTATTATAATTGCCTAATCACCATTAGAAAGTGATTTATATTTTTTTAAAAATTGAATATTTGGAGTGACAATCTTGTTGTAGGCTAATTTAGTTGAATAAAACTAGAAAATAGATTCAGCTCATATCAATAATTGATTGAATCACAAGCCATAGAAGTTGTTTATATGAACATAGAAAATAAATATTTAATAAAATACAAAATTAAATAAAAACAAACAAAAACGCTTATATTGAACGCACTAAAAATAAGAAAATATTTTTTTAAGCGTTAGGTGTGTTTAGTATGAGTTTTAGTGAAATTCACAACCAATTAGTTGATTTTTTTTTTTTACTGATTGGTGTGTAGTCATTGACCATAAGCTTGTATGCAAAATTTGATGATGATTGAATGTAGAAGTGGTCGAAATTGTATTTTAAAATATTTCTAATGTATTCTATATAAAAACTAAATTAATTAATTACCACTACTTGATTAACTAATTGGTTGTTCTTTTAATTGATCATGTGTTGTCATTGATCATGAGCTTGCATGCAAAATTTGATGACAATTGGATGAGTAGATGTCAAAAATCAATTGCCAAAATCTTAACATCCAAGAAAGATAGAGAGCAGGTTAATATAAGCATTGTAAAAAGTATACTGACTGCATTGCACATGTCAACCAGGGTTAAAAAAACAAACTATTGCACATCAAACTGCAAACAAAAGGATTTAAATAAATAAATGTACACTCTTTATCACAAAATAATCACAGCTGAACTTCATGGCCACAGAATGTGAGCCAAATCTTACATAACCTACCATCAGAAACACTTACTTGAATGAAATCTTTACATAATCTAACAAAGGAATACTAAATTGAATCAATTTATTTTATGCTTTTTTTTAAAACTCATTTAAGAATATATTAACTTTTTAAATATATTTCATTAATAGGAACTCTCATAAATAAATATCAATAACAAACTGTATCAGCTAATGCAGTGGTGACATTTGAATGTATACTTTGAGACAATTTAGTTAAGAAGTACCCATTTTATTTTGTTCAATCTACAGTTTCTAGCTAAACACTTTTTCTCCCCATCTAAAATTTTCCCAGCATTCATCTCAAGATTACAGTGGCAGTGGGCAGAGTTCAAATGCTGGACCTTCGAGACCGCCAAAACGTCCTAGGCTTATCATTCCAGTGGCTAAGCTAGGAAAAAATAGAAGTCTGAGAGTAGAAGGGAAAATAGGATTTCGTTTTTACAAAATTCTATTAGATATTGGTGCATCAAGATCAATAATTCATTCTAGTGTTATAAATAAAGTTATTCATGAAATAAGTGGCTACTGGTATTCTATAAAAACAGCTAGTGGAAAACTTTTGCCAATTTTAGGACAGACCACTGTAAAGACTGAGATAGCAAATCAACCTTTAAGTCATGAATTCTCCATCGCCAATATCATGGATGAGTGTATTCTGGGACTAGACTTCATGCAGTAGTTTGGATTCTCCTTGAACATTTGAAGTGGCAAAGTGCACTATAGAAATCTCAAAATTCCGTTGCTGGAGAATGACATTGGAGAAGAACAGATAAAAGAGGGTCTTGATAACGGAAGATACCAGCATACTCGCGCAGTCTGAAGCCATTATATGTGGCACAATAGAAGATAATGATCCTTTGTTTATCACAAGCCTCATAGAGCAGTTAAAGAAAATATGCAGTAGACTGCCTGTTGGGAGAATACTGGTTGTAAACAGAAACGACCGGAGGGTACCTGACACTCCGGCTTGCTACCTACAGAAGAATAATGTTATTGCCACCTGTTGACTAGTGGATCTTATTGTAACGTGTGATGCGGTGGTTCCTGTAGCTAGTGTCTCATCATGTGATTCTCTGGTTCATTGGATGCTGTAGGTGAGAATCTGAGGAGGAGTGCAGTGGCTGGGCAAATGTTGCTGGAGTTTAAGGACATCATGCCAGACAGTAAAAATGGGCTTGGCCAGACTGATTTGCTGCTCTAGGATGAGGTAGTGCACATGGATTGATTGCACCTGTAATTTGAGGAGACTGAGTCTGTTCAGGATGAACAGACAAAGGGAGGGGGCAGTGCTGTAAACCTGTTACCCCCGACTTACCATTTTGTCCACATGCAAAGTAGGGTGATTTTTGTTGTGCTGTCGGGAGTAAATGACCTGAGCTAGTGTGTTAATGTGCTAAGGAACTTTAGTTATGATTTTGATTTCTTGACTGGGGATTGTTTTCTTTAATTTGTGTTAGTGAATCAGGAAATGTAAATTTGAATTGGAGTATTGTGAAATTATTTTTTTTACTGGGAATATTGACTCATTATAGTTGGATTGTGCTTCTGCAATCAGTGAGATACCAGCAACCTGAAAATTAGTTATTTTCTTTAGATCACTTCCAGGTCACTCCCAGGTCATAACAATATATATATACATATATATATTAGGAAGATAACGCAAAGAAATTAATTTTAAAAAAGTGCTTCCTTAAACAACAGTCTGAACAAAGATTCCAATGGTTAATAAAATAGTTAATGTAGGCCTAAATAAAAAGGAAGAAAATGGCTGTTATAAAGTTTTTGTCACATGAGAGCAGCCTCAGCGTGTACTAAGCCAGCAAAGGATTTCTATTCTAGGCTGTGTAGTCCACTGCCACATCACCACTACTACTGCTATCATTACAGACATGACTGATGCCTTGATATTCACACAGCCACATTGAGAGTCATCCTCCTGAACAGAAGAGAACAAGTCAATGAGTTGCAGGCTTCACTACAAGGGAAGTTTTAATGCACTACTTTAACTACGCCATTAAAAACTAGTTTTATTGTGGTGCCAGATGGGCATTCAAACAAAGTATTAAGACAAATCTAATATCTCTACATTGACTGAATCATTTCCAATGAACTCATTAGCCACACATCCCACACCATATTCCTTACAAAAAGCATGAGGCATAAATGTGACATACAATTTTTTTTTCAGGTTGCTAAATTTTGAAAATAGTAAACATTAGAAGTAAAAAACTATACATTTAGAGACAGCTAGAAGATATAAATATTCTTGTGTTTGATTTAAATTGTGGGACACGTTCTACGTCAAAATGAATTACGCACACCAAGAGTTGCGATAACATGGAAGCCAAAACAAGGAAAGCGCAAACAGGGACGACCTCGTATTACTTGGCGACACACCTTCATGGAGGACCTCAGAACAGTGGACACCAGGTGGGAGGAGGCTTCAGACATTGCCAGTGACAGATCTTTATGGAGACAGCTTGCCGCCCAATGCGCCGAACGGCACGGGAGGACCTAAGTCTAAGTAAGTCTTATACATATTGATGTCAATTATAAATCTATTAGGTCAAGTATTCTTTTCTCAACAAGAGATTTGTATAGAAAAGCTTTGTATAATTGACATACTCCTATGATACACTGTAATACTAGATTATTACAATTTAGATCCAAACATTAAAATACATTTTACATTTATATTTAAACATTTATGCACCGACTTTTATGTCAGAAAGTGGATTTGATAAAACCTTTAAAATACTAATGCAATGTTTTCATGTCCATTAGGGAAAAGTGCAACATTTAACTAAGAAATCAGGTAAATAAAGATAAACAACATACCCTTGGATCATGATGATAGCACTGATAAGGACGTAATCTTTTACGTGGATTCTGTGCCATGCTACATACAATAGTTTCTTCATCATCTTCAGAAACTCTGCTTGGTTTCTGATAGATGAGCGAATCCTCACAGCGCTCAGTTTCTCCGACTGGTTCCGCCACAATAAATAGCAAATTGCTGTGGCTTAACTTGAATACTTTAAAAATTCTGAGGTAAAAGGGAGAGAACAAATAGTGCTAAGTAAAAGTAACAATTTAGCTTACTGTTAATGAAAATATTAATTGTAACTGAAACTGGTTGGAGTTAGTTGTTTTCTGGGAGTGGAAGATGACTGGTGTTTTGCAATCATTTAGTTTTTTCAATATTAAAGTTCTTCTTTCCAGAAAAGCTGGACTTTTGTGGAGTTTATTTAGTAGTATTGTAATTATATTATTGATCTACGGTGATCCAATCATAATATTTAAAGTAGCCCTAGTGTAAAGGTTCCTACTTGATAAATATTTTGTCAAATCTTGTAACTAGTCCTTATTTAAGCAGGCTAACATAAACTCTTGAAAAAAAAACAACACAAAACCCACAAAAAGCTAGGAGAAGAAAACAAAGGCTGGGGTAGAACTTCTGCTTCCTGATATAAAGGGAAAGAAGTGCTTTATATCTGTTAACAGACAAGAGAGCAATTCTTAACATTAAAGAGATTTCAAAGAATTTGGTTTAAATTTCAGTAGGTAACTTCCAACATCTAAAAGAACAGGTAAGAAAACTGAATGTACAATGTAGGCCTACTGTTGCATATTCCAATGTATGGATGAATCAATGGGCATGTGTCCTACATACAGTAAAACTGCTAGCTATTTCATATAGTTCTATATAAAGGGCACGGATACTGGTATCTGGTATAGTTGAAACAAGCATACATATTTAAACTAAGGAAAACAACTTATCACAAAATTCTTTAATTATCAAGGTAATAATTTCTGGCCACTTGTATGAGTGTTATAATGCTTCAGCTTCACTTTTCTATTATGACCAGCTGCTATAGCTTAAATAGTAGGGAACATAATTACCTTGTATAATTGAAACACTCCACTTTCCAATCACTTTCTGGTCTACTTTCATCTTTGATGTAATATTGTTGAATTTGTTTCACACACTCTTCTTCTTTATTTTCTTCATCTGAATCAGCTGAAAAATAATTTTGTAGAAGATTTTACATTATTGTTAAGACACATAAGTCTTCAAAACAGTGTTGTTTTTTTCTACACCAGAAGATGATCCCAGAACCAGAAATCTAAAAAATGTTTTCTTTCCTATCAGAACACTATTCAAGAATTACAAAATTATACTGTTGTTTTACAAATAGTTACCAGTCATTAGACAACACAATTGTACACATGTATTACTTTTTTTTTCATTGATTACATCTGAACATTAATTGACATTTGTTAAACTCACCTAATACTTCTATAGTGGGAGAGAACAACCAGCTATGAAAAAAAAAAAGATATAAATAATATAACTGCTACCTTAATTAATAATTCAAAACAGTGTTTCTTTTTCTTTAATATAGCTTTTAAAAAAATGATTTATGTACACTATTTTACCTGAAGAAATTGAAACTTGAATATGCCCTGGAAATAAAATTTTCAAAATCTTATTGTAAGATCTTCAAATTTTACCTACCTACATACCTACAACTGGAAGATTGCTGAATTAGATGAATTAGTTACTCCCAGATTATTAACAATGATTTGTTATATCTAAAGCAAAAAAAGATATTGTTCATGTCTAAGAAATCATTTGATGATGCCACTAGTATGACCTTGACTACTTACCAAGTTACCTTACTTGTCCACCAGCCAACATTCAGCACTTCAAAGAACATACTCATTGTGGGCTGTCGAAAGACAATATAGTGCAATAAAACATATGCATCAATGTTTTAACATGACCCAAGCATATATAAATATCTACACATACTTAATGGATTGGAAAAGGATGCTAATACATTTTAGTACTGCACAAGTACAAATTGTAGATCAAGTCAAGAAGATAAACAAGCAATTTGAACAACTTGCATGGCTTTGAACTCCTAATTATTATTATAAACTGTGGAAAAAACAGTCTTTGATTAGTTGTGGATTTAGTGGTGGAGAAAAAATGCATTTTTGATCACCTAACCTCCTAGTGAATCAACTATAATAACAGTTTATTTATGTACTTCTCATTTACCATGCACTTTATAACAGGGTAAAATAGTTAGTATTCTAATTTTTTATGCATGTTTTATTCACTTTTTGAAAAAAAAATTCACATTAACAAAATGGAGTTGGATGTCAAAATGGATATAGATAGTAACAAGTTAGATTGTATTGAAAGGAGAAATATAATTTTAATTTGAGAGTTGTCTATTTCTAAAAGTAGTGATTGGATTATATTTATTATACTAAGCCATAGCAAAGTGGACATAAGCTTTTTGTAGCATTATGTTTTATTTTTTATCAGAAGATAATCTTATAAGTAAAAACAACTTCATAAAGCAATAAGATTCTATTTATTGTATGTAATCCCAATTCTATACAAAACAGAAGACTTCTACAAGCAAAACAAGTTTTCCCCCATCCAATGACACATTTACATTTGTATAAGAAAACAAGATTACAAAGACAGTTTGTGTGGAATCGCAAACTCAAAATTGGCTCCCGAGGTGGTCCACCCAGGCAGGAGTCAATATTTTTAGAAAGAACATCTAAATGAAATTATATCAAAGACAAATGAGAGATAAGAATGGAGAAAGAAGGTTAACAGATCTTGGTAGTGCCCCAACGGTACAGCAGATCAAAGGATAGGTGCAAGTGAATGCAAAGTTAGATGTGAACCTGGCCTAACTAGTTCCCCTTTCAAACCTTGTGGTCTATAGGGCAGATGATGTAAAGTTCATCTGTTTTTGTGGCCTACGGTTAACGAGGGTGTCATGTAGCCAGCACAACGACCAACCGCTTTTACTTTTCCCCAACTAATATCAGGTACCCATTGGAGCTGGGTGGACTCAGAGGCGCCTAAGGATTCTGAAGTTGAAAATCCCAGTCTTCACCAGGATTCGAACCCGGGGTCCCCGGTTCGGAAGCCAAGCGTTTTACTGCTCAGCTACCGCGCCTCTCCTGGCCTAACTGAAGTCTTATAATAGATGTAATTGTTTTTAAAGGATCAATTTATTTTTCAAATGCTCAAAAAAAAAAAAAAAAAAAAAAAAAAAAAAAAAAAAGAAAACATTTCCGCAATAAAAAATTGTTCACGAAAATGACATTTACAAGATTACTATTCGTTTTAATTTAGGTCTAACTTTTAATGCATACTAATTAGCTTTTTCTTTTTAAAAACTGCTTGCATAACTGATTTTAAAAATTAGATTTTTTCGCTTTCAGAAAAAAAAAAGTAGCCGTTGCATCAGAACTTTGAATGGTCTAAAATAATGTGATGTCAGATTTTCAATATCTTTTCTAGTTTACGAGATCTAAACGGGACATATGGACATTTCGCACAAAACTAATAGCGTCTTTTCCCCTTTCGGGGGCCGCTAAAAATGAGATCTGGATCAAACTAGAGTGTTGTGTATTACGCATATGTAAATGAATACCATCATACATTACAGTTTTGTTTCATCCCTACTTTCTGTTGAATATCTCAATTGAATCTTGGATCCCTTAAATTCAACTTTCTTTATTTGATCCTGTGTACAGACTTTATCTTTCCTAAGCAAGGCTACAACATCAAGTATTTTGTTTATTTGTCAAAAGGTATTTTAGACTGAACTATTGAGACAAGATCCTACTAGACAATGTGGAAATGTTTCTCTGGAAGTAAAACAGTCCTTCTACTTACAATAGTGAATCCTCTAAAAGCAGCACTAGCTGTGTCTGTCTCTGGAGAACACAGAGCTTGGAAATCATACTGCTTGGCTCTACAGAAACAACACAATGCAATCCAATGAATAGTCTTAGCAAACATAGAACAGAGGCACATTTTTTGTTGAAGAGTTGAGCTAAAGTATCACATGGTACAAGATAGCTATAATGGGTACTTGGTGCAATAAAGGTAATGTCAAACTAATTGATAGATGGTCTTACCTCAAAATAACTTTGTATTTAACTCTACAAAGGTCTAAAACAAAAAAGCTAACTAAAATAAAATGAAAGTTACAACTAAATTACGAAGCATGGTGTTTGGTCACCATAATAAAAGACTACAAATCTAACTTGAGGAAAGCTGTTGTGTTTTTTTTGTACTGGATTTTAGTATGATCCCAACAGCAATGAAAGGGTTTTGGAGAAAAGTTAATGTTGCTGATTCCAGTTGAGAAACTAAACTAAGAACATCTAGAAGAAATAACCAAATAGGATCACATAGAACAGATGAACTACAACTTATCTGTCCAAAACAGACAAAAACAACAACACAAAATGTATGGACAAAACTGCAGACAACCAATCAAAGTAAACACCTTACAAAAAAAAAGTGAATTAAATATATTATAAAAATCAGCTTTCAACTAGACAAGTAAGTGAAAAATATTTGAAAGCCCAAATTGTTAAGATGAACTAAATGAACAAACAATTACATGAAAATATCTTCACAGACTCACAATCAGCTACTATTATCCAACTAGGATCAACTGGAACATCTAATCCAAGGTACAGGTTTTAGGATCACACAAAAGCAGGATCATCAAAGTTGTTAAGTAAATTGCTAAGCAATAAAAGTAAAGTTAAGTACCCCTTTCAAACCTTCTGATCTATAGGGCAGATGATGTAAAGATCATGTCTCTATGCCAATGGGTAATGAGGGTGTCATGGCCAGCACAATGACTAACCACCTTTACTATCCCCATTAGAGCTGGGTGGACTTGGGGCGTTCTAAAAATCCCAGCCTTCACTGAGATTCAAGCCCTAGACCCCTCAGTTCAGCCACCATGCCCCACTGTTATTATAATGTAATTTAATGTTACCTAAGTTTTAGTAATAACACTTTTAAATATGAATAAATATTAAGTATTCATATAAACAAATAGCTGTTAAATAGTATTACAATTAGAATACATGTAAAAGAAGACCTATTATAAGCTAAGACTAGGTACTTAACTATAAAAAAACCCACTAGTGTTACACGAAACCTAGTGTTACATGAAACCTAGTGGTTGTAGAGATTTTGACTGTTTCTTCTAATTATTGCTCTTCCTTAGATTCATTTCACTTCTCTGCCATCCTTCTTCCAATTTTCCCCTTGGAAAGACATTAAACTGCTCACGTATGTAGATATATAACCAGACTCTGCATACCCCTATTGACAACTGTTCTCACCCACAAGAAATTGTCTAACATTGCTCTTTTGAATGGCCCACATTACTTCCTCTCACATAGATCTTAGGCCTTGTCTGCCAAGTTGAGGCACCAAGCAAGTCTAAACAAACTTGAAGATGAAAACTATCACCTTTTCACACTTAACTACAACTAACATAAAGTTGATTGAAAAACTAGGAGGCCTACTTGTTAAAAAGATCTCCATCCAATTGCCTGAAAATTGCTGGCTCCACTTCACCAAAAAATCTTCCAATCTATTGAAAAGAAGAAAGAAAAAAAGGTAATTGTTTAAAGAAATGTGTATGAAGTGATATACAAAGTGATATACAAAGTTCATCAGAAAAAGAAAAAAAAACAAGACTTACATTTTCAAGTGCATTGTCTGCATTACTTGCAACCAGGAATCCTCCTTCATCAACTAGGTAACAATGAAGTTCTGTAGTATCACTACAAGTGAGGAAATTGGGCTCAATCTTGCTGGCATTCTTCACCAGATCTATGATTACACTATGACTGATCCATTCTCCAACAACTAGAAGAAAAGAATAACATATGAAGAGGAATTCAATCAAGACTGTCAAAACTTTTTTGTTTCCATAATACATATCATTGCAGTGAATTCTATAGGGGAAGAGCTTCACTAATTAAATAAGTATTATAACTTATGTTTATATCTTAACAGGCAATTCCCCATAGTAAAACTCTTAGAAACTTGTACATAATGTATATAGTAATTCATGCAATTCAAATAAATATTTTTTAAGTGTTCCTATAGTAATGAGAAAAAAAAAAAGAATTGAGATCTTAACCCTTAAAGTGCTGATCTGTTTTACAATGAGTGCATACAAATGGAATTACAATTCTGATGTTTAGAGGCTAAACTACCGCACGCGTTTTAAGAGTTAAATGAAAGATTTTTCTAGCTTGCCAGGAAGAACAGATGACTTTGTCATACTTTCAACATGATACTATTAGATTACACCTAGTATTCATGTTCCCCTAACCTAACAGAGTCATATTGTACACCTGAGCATGCCTACCTGCAGGTTTATCTACTATATTATCTTTTTCTAGATAGACTACAGCACATGCCATGGTAATGTCAGGCTCTGCAGATGTATTACTCCTGGGGCCTAAAAAAAATCAGTAGACACATATTTAAGAAATTAAGAATATACATTAAAACTTTTCATTTAAGTAGTAGCTAAAGGCAAAGGATTCCAGCTCCTATCTACTCATCATGGCCCCTACGTGGAAAATTGGCCCAAGAAAGTGGAAAGACTAAGAATGAGATCATTCCATCCAAGGTTATGGTGCTTCTTTTCCTTGATCCCCAGGTGTTCTTATCTGTCTGGAACCAATCCATCTTGACTCGCTGATTCCTAAGATGGTGAGGTTGTACCTTTTCATCTCAGCTGCCTCTTGTGCTGTCTTCCCACTCTCACAGGTTTCAGATGTTCCATGGTGGTGGTGGTGGTCCTGGTAGAGATGATGGTCTTCAGCCTGTCCGCTTCAAGATGACTGGCTTTCACAGACATGCGTCATAAATCTTCCAGATGGAGGTCCATCTTCTCCCAGGTCCATGACTTCTGTTAATTTGCTGTTTCTATAGCTAGTTGTTTTTCTACAGGGTATGGTAGCTAGCCCTATACCCAACCCTCCTCCTTTCTCAGCCATGCTTGGGACTATCCTATGGCGGAGTTCCATGAACAAATGGCTGTAATTAAATGATCATCTTTTTGATGGGGGCCTCCAGACAGAGGGATCAGTGAAAAGCCAATATTTCATCCTGGCCATGGGATAAAATCCTTTCCCAGATCAATGGTTCTTAAAGGGATTTATATTGAACCTTTTTTTGACATCTCAACAAGTTAGCTAAAGGCACTACAAACTGATATGACATTTAAAGGTGGAAAAAAGAAAACATTAAGAAAGTAAACATTTGTGGGTGACACAAAACAAGAAAAAATAGAAAAACCTAAATGTTAGCCTTCATGGTCTAACAGACAAAGAGAGATGCAAAAGGACTTAAATGTTAATATAGGCATTATTGAATGGGGAGCGAGATATTTTAAAAATACCAATAACTTTATAGAAATGATAGAAAATGTCTAACCTTCAATGTAATCAGCCATAAAAATACATTTGTCATAATGTTGAGCTCTTTTATAGATAGATGAGTTCCTAGGATCATGGTCACCTTTAAAGTACTTTGCTTTGCTGAAATTGAACGCATGAAACTTCTACTGTATTGGTAGTCAATGGATACATTTAATCTGGAGTTTTTTATTATAGCTCTACATTCCATCAGCAGTTCTCAACATGAAACTAGAGGAGAACTCAAACATTTCCCAACACAATGAATATCCCTTGCAACAGTGTCAACTAGTTAAATGATTTGATGTTTTGGTCCACAAAATGAAAAGTAATCCAGTAGCAGAAGTTGAGAACTGCTGCACTAGATGAATTCAGAACTTTACCTCTTGGGACTGACTAAGGTAATTCCTCCATTGGTCATTATAAATACTCCATTTCTGTTTTTTAAAAAAAAAAATCAAAATAAGAGATAAACCTTTTTTTGGTTTCTATTCTAAAGAAACATGCATTTCAATAAATTGAAGACAATAAAAAAAAACATTTTTTGCTGCTTTTTATAAATAGGCAATTGAAAATAATTTTCTTGCAACTAATTTCACTGAATGTTGTCTGCTTAAAGTCATTAAGATTAATAGTAGTATATGAAGCAAATGAAATAAAATATAATAACATTGTGTACAAGTGAAGGCATTTGAAACATTATGAGCAAACCATCTGTCCACAAAAAGTGCACAGAACTTTTGTTTCATTGTTAGAATAGCCTTGAAACTTGGAAGGTTGACAACTCTATTGATAATAGCAAAATGACTCATCATCCAAAAGTTGGAAGAATACATCCACACACAAAAATATACATATTGCTTCATCAAAAGGAAAAGCAGACTTGATAAAAGTGAAGCCAAGCACTTACAGGAGTCATTAGTTCAAGAAAAAAGCAAGCATTGATTTTAATATTATTTGCAGGTCTAAGTTTTGTTTCAATAGTTAAGGAGAATAAATCACAAGAATGTAACTAGGTTTAATAAGTTAAATGACTAAAAAAAATCACAAGTGATCAAAGCTGAATTGTACAGTTAGGCTGAGTTGAAGTATCTACAAGAAACTATCACTGGAGTCAACCATTAATTTAGCTCAGTTTACTTTGTCACATTGTTTAATACGCTAATATATTTCTTTGAAAAAGACCCTGTTCTTTATGTTGACATACCTATAGGGGAGGTTACCAAAGGAAGGGAGGAACAATGGGATGGCAAGGTGAGGATATTTCTGATGGCCAGGTTAGGAAAAAAAATACAAACACCAAAAAGAAACTCTTAATGTAGTAAGTTTTAAGTTGAAAAAAGAATGTTATAATGAGGCATTATTGATTACAACTGATGTAACATTATAGAATAGATAATCTTACAGCAAATGAGATTAAATAACAGAAAAAGAAGTAAGTCCAGTAAGTATGTACTTACTGTAAAAGTAGGAATATAAATCATGATTGTCTTTTTATTAACATGATTTGACTTGTGATAGTATTGGGCAAAAAGGTAAGTAAAAGATAGTGGGAATCACAGTCAAGCATAGGTTACACAAGTAGTTTTATTTTTTAGTATGTTAGTATAATTTACAACAACAGTGGAATCCACTTAATTCGTTTCATTACATTTCAACAAGAAAAATAACTAAATAATATGCATATGCTACTGAATAATATGAATATCTGACAAAGCTACTTCCTTTGTAAATTCCTCAAACATGAGAATATTTTGTACTTTATGTTTGAGATTTCTATTTTCTCTTCAAAAGAATTGGACATAATATTCTATTCTGAACTTCAGAGCAATAGAGCAAATGATAGCACATACACCAGTAAACAGAGAAGAGTGATCAGTGATTGCTTTAGCCAGATGAATAATTACAATGCACGGTATATATTTAGTCTAATAAAAAATGAAAGAAAATTGTACTAACTCAAATAGAGTGTATTGTCAGATGTGTGAATGGTTTAGAAATTAAGGGAAAAAGAAAGGTGTTGGCCAGTTTGTCTTCTCTTAGTAGGTACACCCACCCAGGCTAGACTACTTGATGCGTATCCATGATGCAGTATACCATACACAAGTACAATCCTATCAAAAGCCAATTGAGCTAGATCAAGAGATGTAACCTTGTTGACAGTGAAAGTTTGAGCTAGAATGACATCACCAACTTCTAGAAATTATCAACACCTTCTGGAAGGACTTCAAAATGCTCAGAAAGCTCATATGATGTGTAGAATAATTGGGAAAACACCAGACTCAAAAATACTATAAAAGGAATAATGATGATAGATAACAGGTTGTTCAGTTTGGCATAATAAATCTACTTTCAGTGAAACTCTTGTTTAAATATTATAATTTAGAGATACTACTGTACTTCCTGAATTTATCTAACATTATATTATCATTAGGGAGTTATGTTTCGTTGATGTGGTAATAAAGAATCAGCTAAATCCAATCATTATAGATTTATACACAATTTCAGAATAACAAATTGTCACAAATGCAATAGCAGTATGTTGAAGATTGGTGAACATCACATGACCGCTGATTTCTTACAGGTTGGTTTTAAAGGGCGTAGAGCTCACTGAGCATTTACAATGTTTTATTGGAATCATCAGGAACTGTGAATAACTGACTCCCAATTAACCACTTTTTCTATTTCAACAAGGAGGAAAAAGAATTGAATAATGAAGCAAATTTTTTAAAAAGCAGAACTTCTATTTATGTGAGTTTGAATTATCTGGATTCCATTGTATATAGTTTTGAAGATTTTTTCACTTTATATCATATTTATCTTAAAATTTATGTTTAATGTAAACTCCTGTTTAAAGGTAAAATTTGTTCAACTCCAGATTTTGTGTAGAAAGTTGCATGATTTGTGTCTGTCATTGAACATTTATCATCCCATCTCAGATTATTATTTCCCATTAAAGAGAATGCCTTTCAAAGCTGTACAAAAAAAATAATTTTTACCACTGCTCAGAAATCTTCTTATAACTACAAATCAGACAATGTAACATGCTTAAGGCAACCATCACCAGGAGACAGAAGAAAGAGAAGCCAAAATAGTAAAAAAAATCCCTGGCTTACTTTTCTTCCTTCAGATCTGTTGTATTAGTGCTGTGATATAGACAAAACATTGGGTTGACATAAATGACATTAACGTATTTTAAGGCTTTTCACAAGCTTTCAACTTGTTTTTTTGTTTGATGGCTTTTTTTTTTTGCAATGCAATAGCCCATTCAAGATGATTACTGAAGACCTAATGTTCCCCCTTTTCAGTACAGCGTTTTGAAGACCATCAAATGAGACAAATTTACTATCTACAGAACACACAACATTCTAAACCTAATGAAACACATTTTTGTTATTTTTATCATAAAAACTTCTTCCACTTGCATATTCACTCTGAGGACTAATCCTATTAGAAATGTATCCAAGTGGTTTATTCCACTTAGCTAGACATTGAGTTTATTGCTACTTTGATAAGATCACAATTCTCCATTCCAATATAACAAGAATCATTCATAAACACAACAAATAGTGTCTCACTTCATTTTACTTAATGGAATTTCATAAAACAGTTAAAAAAGGTATGAATAAGTTAATTTTGATAATTATATAATTTTTTTTAAAAATCTCAAACTACATCCCCAAGATGAAAGTTTAAAAATGAAACTAAAATAAAAGAATAAAACAAAAACAGAACAGATTAAAAAAAACATATTGCTTACTTATTGTAAAATTTAAGAAGAAAATCTTGAATGCTTGAGTCTCCAAGGATACTTTCATCCCAGGCCAGATGATACAGCAAGTTGAGATTCCCTAAAATAAAAGATAAACTGTGAATTTATTCCCTGATCTAATAAGATCATAAACTAAGTAGTGTGTTTCAGCAGCAACCTTACCATTGTCACATGATGAAATGCAACTCAAAAAAACTAATGTGACCAGATTAAAATAACCCTATCAAAGCAATGACAATCAAGTTGTGTAAATCTAAAAAATATTAAAATATTAATATTAATAATACTTTTTTTGTACAAAATAAACTTATCATGTGTGAAATATTGAATATCAAATGACATACAGTTTTCTGGATTGGGATCCTTAGCCAGAAGGTTCTTCACATCAGCAATTGACAGGTTCTTTTGTTTGGTCAGGTTTTTATGATAATTCCTAAAGCAGTAGCATGAATCAATTATTAAATAATGCTATCTTTCTTAAATCTTTGGACTTGAAAAAATTCCTTATTATTATCATTATTATTATGCATCCTAAGCAAGAGTGTATTGTAGTGTAGTGAAACTAGACTTGCAGCTTAAATTAATTGAACTCCAATCTAATAGTTATCTCAAATAATTATTTCTAAATATTCCACTATTTGAGTTCTACATGGATTCTGTTGAATTCCAGTTTCAAGAATTTCTTTAATTTCTTGTTTTCTTTAAGTTTTTGGCCCGCTCCTAAAAAAGTTTGCCTATCACTGGCCTAAATCAAGATGCAATTTTATTATGATATTATTAAAAGAAAACAGACCTTACAATCTATGGGGCAGATGATGTAAAGGTCATCTGTTTCTGTGGCCCACATTTAATGAGGGTGTCAATTGGCCAAATTTAATGACCAACCACCTTTACTTTTCCCCAACTAATGTCAGATACCTATTAGAGATGGGTTGATTATAAATCTGGGACTGCTCAGTTTGGAAGTCAAGTGCTTTACCACTCAGCCATAATTATTAATATTTTTTAGTTGGAAATTAAGGCGATATATAAAAATCTAACATTACTACTAAAACAAAGCAGGACACTCTTTAATTCAAGTAATGAAGAAGCACTTATGTAATTTGGTAAATAAGTAGATACATAAAGGAAAAGTTTAATCTAGAGAATTTCTTATTAGACTGCTACTGAAACACCTAGGAGAAGCCATGACTATCAATGTTAAGCAAATACTTTAGTTACCAACTGCCTAAATGTAAAAAAAAAAAAAAAAAAAGAAAGAAAAGAAACAATGTGGCCTCAAGAATACAGAACTAAGGCCTGTCAGAAGAATGGATAAGAAAGTGCCCTAAATGATTGCTTTCTATTATACAAGGAAGCATTAGGATTTTTTAAAAAACCAATTCATTAAGAAAAGTCAGTTCTCGAATGTCAAATACATGTTTGCAAATTGTAATTAGTTACAAGTACATACAAAAAATTAGCACACATACTTGATCACATAATGTAATCATCAATCTTCTAGCTTAATATCAGCTAGATAATTGACTTTGTTCAAGTCTCAAGTTTCCTTTCTGTTTTCTATGCATCTGTTGTTCAATAAATTCAGGTTTAGAGCAAGAGGAAGAGCTTATTTGTATTCAATAATAATTATCTTAGCAACTGTTCATTGCTAAGCTAAAAAAATCATTTGACTTTATTCAGTAAACAGAAAAAAAATAATTTTCCCTGACATCTGCACAATAATTGCATAATCTAATCAGAATGAGAGCAACCAATGCAAGCAGACTAACCAAGCTAACAAATTGAAATATACTTGCTAACAATCAACATACAATAGCTGACAATAAAATAACAAGAATCTTACCAGGGGGCAACTAAAACAGCAAAATGATCTGTATTTATATTAGATAAATCTGTAAACATTAGGAAAGTTCATTATAAAGTATAAAACTTTTAAAAAATATTAATGTATTTCATAATGTAATACAAATAGGTTGGTGTTTTTAACATCATTAACATATTAAACTTATTGCTATACAAAAACAGGTGAACTGAATTAACAGAAAACATGAACCAATCATTTAACTTACTAATTTTTTTGAAATCTGCTGAAAAATTTTGCCATTTTGTCTGATATTTGGGAACTGTAATAGCCAACCTAATGTAACAAAACAATATATATATATATATAAATATATAGTTACAAGTAGACAAAAAGTGCATTTCTATTCTCTATTTTTTTTTTGACAACTCAAAAAAAAAAGTGATTAGCTGTTGATATCTATCTCTATATGTATTTTTATTTTGTACTCTAAATTGTCAAACTAAAAGAGAAGGTCTACCTGAAAGATGTGTTGCTAATATCTGTGTACCAATAAGTGGCAGTATCAAATGTCACATAGCGCTGAAAAATCAAAGTAGTGAAGAATACAAAACTAAATTAAAATTGTACTAAAGGACACATTCAATATAAATCATTAGCAATATGAATGTGGTTGGGTTTTGTTAACTCCGTGTATATTCATTAAAAATCATGTTCAGAAAAGCAATGAGGAAAAGAAACACCTTAGTACCAGAACAAAATACTCACTTCCCCCACCCAAAAAAAAAAACACCTGATCTTTAAAGTAATAATTCTTATTTACAATATAGTGGGACACAAAATTTAGGTAAATAGGTCAAAAATTTTGATTTTCAGTTTTAACCTAATTTACATAGTCCAACCATTTCTGGACGTAAAAATATCATATTCATGATTGGCAAATAATTACTTTTTTTTTTGTAAAGTATATACAGCTGTCTCTTTTTACAATTTTTCTTCGTTTTATTCGATTTTCTTAAAATACTATTTTTATTCACTTTTTTTACTACTCCACTAATTCTGCATAGAAATCAATCAAACTTGTCCAACTTATTATTTATACCATGTACAAAAACTTCTATATTACATTTTCTAAGTCTCATTTAATATTTTGTCTTTATTGCAATAAAATACTAGAAAAATGAAAAAAATTATGTTTTTCTTTAGCAAGGTTAGTAAAAAATTTATTTTAAAAAGTTTTTACTATATTTAAAAACTAAAATATAGAAAATGTTCTGGAATGATTGGTCTACACATTGTATATTTTTGTTTGGCAATAGCTTAAATAGTTTTAAAGCCTTAGCGATTTAAAAATGATAAACAATAATCCAATATGGCTGCTGTTGCCATGACAACCATTATAAGAAAACATTTTTAACCACATTTTTTTAATGGCTATTCATAGGGAGTATACATATAAAGTTTGGCGTAATTTGATTAATAAATTTAAAAAAAGGTGTCAAGTGTCCCACATAGCCTAAGAGCTTTTAGAAGATAAAGACTAATGGATATCTCTGCAAAGAGCGTATAGAATATAAAGATTAATGGATATCTCTGCAAAGAGCATATAGAATATAAAGATTAATGGATATCTCTGCAAAGAGCTTATAGAAGATAAAGGTTAATGGATATCTCAACAAAGAGCTTATAGAAGATAAAGGTTAATGGATATCTCTACAAAGAGCTTATAGAATATAAAGATTAATGGATATCTCTGCAAAGAGCTTATAGAAGATAAAGGTTAATGGATACATGTTGGACCTTTTTCCCAATGACCTTTCTATTTTTAGACACATTGTCACAAATAATATACTTGATGCATCTGATACTGAAGATGAAATTGATATAGACATTGATCAAGAGAATTTAGCACTAGATCTAGTCCAATTCTGAGAGAGATAATGAAGTAAACACTGGATCAAGATTTAGACTTAGTCTCAACCTCAATCTACAACTTTTTAGACTGATCTTTTGACCCGTTTTGTTGACCGAATGGAAACTTTTGATGAATGAGATCTTTTTGAGGTGTACTCAACCTTGGAGATGATAGGAGTTAAATTTATTTTAGTTTTTCATATATATTTCCATGACAGACAGATATGAAGAATCCCACCAGTCAACTAAGGGCCAGAAGGACACCCAATGGAATCCAGAAAATGCTCAAGATATCTACACATTTAATGTACAAACATAATGTTTATTGTAAACGGTTTAGCACAAGTTTTAACAAGACAATGTAGAATCTTTATCTAGCCATCTAAAATAGTGGAATGAGACAATGGTTTACCTGATCTGGAGAAAGAAAGAGTGTCTTTGTTGTCTGGTTGCCAGTTTTACTATCTATCATTTTGGACCTCAGCTAAAATAACAAAGAGTAAAAACTGTTATAAGTTATATTGATAAATCTTTATCTGATCTTCTTATCTTATAGACTACAGACGTTACTTCAAAAAAATCAAAAAAGAAGATAATTACGTCCTAAGCATTTCATGTGTCAATCTAGCCATTCATGTTAATCAATGACTTAAACTCTGCTAAGTCGTTGGTTTTCCTGGCTGATTCAGGCAATCCATTCCATTCTCTAATGGCACTTGGGAAGGAGCACTTGTACGAATTTGTTCTAGCGTATGGAATAAGAAATCCCTCTATTTTTGTGTCTTTATGAGCTTTTCATTAGGTTTTGTATTTCTATTTGTAAATTATGGTTCAGTGTTTTTTGTATTATAGCTACTATACTTTTTTCTTCTGTCCTGAAGTGTCTTTAAGTTTAGTGATTTACTAATGGATTTGCAAAGACATGCTCCACTTTGATTCCCATTTCTTTAATTGTTCTAATTCTTTTTGTAAAATGTCAATATCTTGTGTTGTTTTTTAATGTTCTATATATTATGGAATCATCTGCAAATAATCTGACTTATGTTCCTGAACTAATGCAATTAGGTAGGTTATTTATGGAAATTAGAAACAGTAGTGGGCCTAAGACTGTTCCTTGAGGTACACCTGAGTTTATTATTATTGTTGATCTGAAACCATTTTTTATTGCAGTTTGTTCTCTAACTATTAGGAAATCCTGAATCCATTGATGTAATGAACCATCAATGCCAAAGTATTTTAGTTTTTTTAAGCAGGCAAAGTATATTAAAATTGCATATATTTGTTCGCTATTATCTAATCATTTTGAAAAATGATCAATTAATTTTATTAGTTGAGTTTCACATGATCTATTGTCCTAAAGCCATGTTAACTCAAAGTGTCACTTGTGGAAGGGAAAAATACTAAGGAGATAAATGGCATTAAAAAAAAGTGCCCTATCTGTCCATGAAATTATGTTTATAATATTTTTCCTTTAGTCAAGAGTGAATTAGATGGCAGTTAAACCAAGATGTCAGGGACTAACTCTAGTGAAGACAATTTTCCACTTGGTATTTTAGGACATTCGAGCAAGATCTTAGGTTGGTCTACTGTATTGGATTTTATAATTGTTTTAGGCATATAAAGATTTCAAATTAATGAGAAAGTTGAGAAAACTTGAACTCTTTTGTGCTGGTCAAATTATATGCTCCTCATTTGTTGCTAGTTGCAAGGGTTAGTGCATTTAAACAATGTTGATTTATTATAAGATTATCACCTATTTATGAATTTTAAGAACTCACATCTGCTAGCTCAGGATTATCTTCATCAATCTCTAACTCTAGCATGTCTATGTTGGGTGGTTCTTTCACTGACTTGCCCTGCCAGAACAACACATACACACTAATGGTTATTTGTTATTATAATAAACTGTGAACAAAAATGTAATAGTCAGTTAAAGAGACACATTTTTTAAAAAGACTTTGTTACAGACATTGTCTAGTAGATAATGCTGATTGGAAACATACCGTTGGAAGAAGGTTTGGATGAAAAACAACATAGCCATTAGGATTGATAGCGAATGAGTAGCCATTGGGACCAATCTAAAATAGAAATAGAAATAATAAACATTTATCTCTTATAGTTTTCTAGCTGGAGGTTTTTAATCATTTAACATCAACTATGAAATGTCAAAACACATTGGAAATTCAATAAACAAAAATTAAACTGAGTTGTGAATTACTTTATCATATGGTGTCATAGCTTCTAGTTTTGAGGTGGTGACATCAATTCCCATAACACCAAGAATGGTTTGATTGGACTGCAAGAACAGATCAGAATGATAGTCAGAGGTTAAAACCACATATTCAGAGAATCCATAAAAATTAAGTTGCACATATAAAAACTTTTACATAAAAATATTTTATTTACTTATCAACTGTTCAAAGTAATGAGTACATTCCGATAATGTTGTTGAAAAAAACTTTTTTTTAATGCTAAAAATTACATAACTTACAGATCCTAGACTTCTGTTGTATACTGGCAATGTCACTGTAGTCATCAGGCCTAGCCCCTTAAATAGCAATAGAGGATCATAAAGAATTAATTTACAATTATCATTATCAGGTAAAGTGAAATACCTTGTTAACTATTTTGTGCTTGATTTGAAATTCATTGATGTATTTTAAGGAAATTTCAAAGTATTATTGCAATTATTCTTTCTCAACTTAAAATATCTGGAAACAGGGTTAAAACATAAGTTTTAAAGATTTAAAATGATCACTAGCAGATATTAACACATTTTATTTAATAAGAAGCTTTTTTTTTTAAATTATTGAATCATATTTTTAACACTAGCTTTTTGTCTAAGTAATAACAATGAGTAGAAATATTTCAAATGTTTCTCAATATAATAAAGAAGTGAATAGATGTTTGGTTTGTAGTGAATACCAAAATCATGCAAAGAAACCAAGTGGATTAAACAAAAATTAGCAGCAAAACATTAGAGGAAAAGGCATATACTTTTACCAAAGCCATTTCTAGATCATTTCAGATTTGGTGTGCTTTAACAAAATTTGTCCATATTTTCAAATATAATTTTTTTAAAATGTTTACTAAGAAAATTTTAACAAGAAAATAAAAGCAACTAGGAAAATGTTTATGTATTTACTGAACCTTGTGCATTGCTTTTTGAATATTTGATTTAATTGAAAAGAATGTGTTTGACATGTGTCAAAGATAGTTTCAGTTTGAGAACCTTAAATTTACAAATCATAACAACCATTTTGTGGGAACATGGCTGTTCCTCTAATTATAGATCTATTTATTTTCAAAAGTCATAACAGTTACTATGCATTGTTTGTGTGAGTTAACTTGCTATAATTATACCTTTTTCTTACAACCACCAACCCATCTCTTTATCTGAATTTCAGAACTTATGCCCCTCAACTTTATATGTCAGATTTAAAATTTAATTTTTAAAGAAAATCAAAACAATAATAATTTGTCAAAAGATCACAAATTTTGGTATAGTAATACAGAACTGTAAATTAAACAAATCGGAAAAAAACAAACAATTACTCTTAATTATGCACATGATGCTATAATTAGAAGAACAAACTAATTTATCAAGAACAGATAATGAGAAAGATGTCAAGAGTACTTTACTAAATGCAATCAAAACAAAAAAGAATTGGAAGAGAGTCTTGGCATCTACTTATGTTCTTGTAAGACAACTGTCAATTGTTTTGCTATACAGGATCTCAAGCTGAAAGAAACACACACACACACTTTATGACAGGATTTATCTTTCTTTTAGCTTTTAGGCCTGTAAGTCATACATTTTTAGAAAACAACAATCAAGCCAAGTCTACAACAATATTCAAAGTATAAATTTGCAAAGCAAGTTAAATTGAACCAACAAATAGTGTAGGAAAGAAAAAGGTAATGACTTGATGACTTAGTTCTTTATAAGTGGGAGAACAGAATCAGAATTAATTTCGCCTTAATATTTGAGGAGAATGAAGTTAACCAATATTTCGTTTATATTCATTAACTTTAACATGTTTATTAAGACTAACTTTATGTTAAGTGTATTAATCATATTCAATCAGGCCTTTAAAATAATAGTATCTATTTTTCTAACTCTAATCTGGATTCATGCACAATAAAATATACATATATATACATTGCTTTGACTAGATGGCATTCATACATAAGTAACATCAGTTTCATTATAAACAGATATGAAATTTGACCTATAAAAACACTTCTAGAAGAAATAATGTCATTGAACATACCACATTTAACATATAAAACACAGGTTGAGGATCCTTTATTCAACTATTTTAAATACATGGTTTCCACTAAGAAACAAGAGAACTGTTTTAAGTCCATGTTCTTGTCCACAGTGTTGTTTGTATACTTGAATAAAGTGTTGGCACCAGACTAATTGTATAAAGATTTACTTGGATATGTACTCTGCCTAAGTTATTCATTCAATCAGCTTTGGACCTCTTTTAGCTTGATATGACAGAGGAAAAGCCCTAACCCAAGTGAGTATCAATCAAATAAAATTGGGTACAGCTTAGAACAATATGAGAGCAATAAATACAAATTGTATTTGCAGATGAATCAAAGTTTTAATAAAGAATCTTCAACCTGTACATTTGTGAATAGAAAGACAGTAACAGAAAAAAAAACATCTCTAAGACAACTGCTTGTTGTAACAAACATCTACACAAGAATCTCTTGAGACTTGAGCTGACACAGAGAGCACAAGGAACTAAAGACAAAACTAAATACAAATACCATATAGTCTTCATAAATGTTGCCCCACTCAAAAGTCTTCTTGTTCTGGATGACCTGCGGCCGGCTGAGGACTGGGATATATTCCTTATGAAAAAGTACAGAATGAAAAATGAACAGCAGGAAGCAGTGAGCAAGGTCTCCCACATCTGTCAAGTCTTTATTTTAATGATTTTAGGAAGGGTCATATTAATGAAATCTAGATACAGGGCCATTAAACAAAATTCATTCAAGTCAGATTTTTTTTATTTTAAAAAAGTATGTCATCCTTAAACACATTTTAATAAGCACAAATATTTTTTAAAAATTTTAAATTTTCACCATGTACATTTAGAGCATTTTTTTTCCTCTTCCTCTTATAGAAATAATGTTACATTTTAAGTTTCATTCTTAAATCAACTGCAAAATATTTTTTTAAATTTTGTATGGACTATATATAACAAATATTTAGCTATATGAGCATTGGAGTAAATTCTACATTAGCTTGTTTGTAAATACATGAAAGATACACAACAATGGAGGTGTGCATAGAACTACACACAGTTTCAGTTTAATTCATGTAAGCACTCCAAACCTGCATTTTATTAAGTCCAGTCTGTTTATTTTTCTAATAAATTTTGCAGTATAAAATTCTGAGAAAAACTTCACAACAAATGAATAACTTATTGTTGACAAGTCAGAGCAAGACAGTTTGGTTCAAGTTAGAAATGATGCATCAAATGCTTTGAAAATAAAAAAGAATATATTGAAAAGGACTTGTTATAACATTAGCTAAATTTTATTTTTTTTTGGATGTATTACTTTTACAATTTACTAAGATTGGCTCAAGTAGTAGACATGTGGATACCTCAACCAATTGTATCAGAATCACTTTTCCTAAAATATATGCTCAGGAACACAATGACTTCAACACACTCTGGAAATGATGCTAATACATCAACTGTTTGTTCTCAGATTTATCTAGATTTTATACATTTAACTGCGAGGTATGGGCTGGTTAAGTTTATGTACAGTATTCTTTGTTTTTCAGACTATTGGATATTTAACAAGTCACTTACTTTCTAGATAACTTAAATAAGGATGATACTAAAACTCTTTTTTTCCCATTGTTTTATTATATTATCAATATTTCATGAATGAGAAAAAATAAGTTATTTTTGTACTTTAAAAATCAGATATTAAAAATAAAGAGGTAAGCTTGATTTATCAGTTTTACACAGTTTATTGTTATTGTTTAGAGTTTATTTACAAAAAGTCACCAGAAAATCACACCAAATGCCATTTCAGATATCAGAATATGAGACTAGTAGTAAAGAATGCTTCTAGTAGTTAAAAAAAAAATGGAAAAAATTGGTAGATGAGTTAGTCAATGGTAAAAATTATATGTTGCAAGACAAAACAACTAAGATGTAGTAGATATTATGAGTTAATATGTAACTTGATTGTATTGTCCTTGTATCAAGGAAAACTTTTTAAACAAAATGTTTCTAGCTTAACGTTGAGCCAAGTATTATAAGTGTTTTTTTTTGTTCATTTCTTAAGATGTGTAGCTAATGTTATCTCAAGTCAATCCAAATCAAGATCAATTAGCAGACAGTCAAATAACCAAAAATATATATATATTTAGTAAATCTGAATATTAGATGTTTATGCTACCAGAAGTTCTCTGGTATCCTACCCTGGGATCAACTGTCCCTTCCCATAAAATATGTTGTGCTCCAGAGAGTTGCATAGTCTTGGTTAAGTTTTTTGTATATGCCTGTCAGAGCCAGAAGACAAGGTGACAGAAATTAAATGGAAACATAATGATTTCAGGTGGAGAGATAACCAAGGGGGAAACATTGTCCTCACATCAATGTGTTGATGGCCCATGAATTGGCAACACAGCATACATGTATTGAGTTGTAGGATGAGTCTTCAAGCACTAGTAGTGGAGCAAACATTTTTAATTAGATGATAAGGCCAAAATTTCAGCAAATGACACATGACAATCACTTCTATGTAAGGCTGTAAAAATACATATTGTTTTATTTTAATACTAAAACTTTCTTAAGTAGTTTTAATTGTAAACCTTCAGCAATCTAAATCTTAGAGGGAAAATGTACATTATTTTGTTCAGCCAGAAATGAGTTTTGTCAACTTTAGAATCTTTTCATGGGCCATCATCACAAATTAACTTCCAATAACAAAAGGAATTTAGGTTAAGAGAAAATTTAAAAGAAAACTTAATAAATAAATAATTTTTTTAGGAAGACTTAATAAATATCTATCAATAAGATTTAGTACCAACTGTCTTAAAAGTGGAACAAGAAAAACATAAAAAAGATTTAAAAAAAAAAAAAGACAATACCTAATGGACCTCATTCACCAATCGTAAACAAACAACATTTAGTCACGTGATCTTATTGATAAAACAACGAAAAAAGCTGTCCCTTGACAACCATCATGAATTAAACATGAGATCGTAAATTATATAGAAGATATAGAGCACCACGTGGCTAAATGTTGTTTGTTTACAATTGGTGAATGAGGTCCATTAATGTTAGATTTAAAAAAAAAAAGGAGCATCTTGTATTTTACTAGACTTTAAAAAACTCCAATAATAGGCCTTTAGATCTAGACTTAGAAGACGATGCTGAAAATGTTTCAGAACATTTATTTAAACTCTTGAATGAATAATGCCTACATGTGGAAATGAGTTGAATAGAGGTTTTGTAAAAAAATTGAAACATTCTAGAAATCACAGTAAAATTGCCTATCTTACTAATTGGTATTTTTGCACCCATTGGTTAAAGAAAAAGAATTTAGTTAAGCTGGAGCCCAAAGTAGATATACTAGTCCATCTTGTAACATTTATACTCCTGATTTCTCCTCTTTGTTTTCTGCTCTTAAAACACTCATTCTTAAGTGTAAGATTTAGTTGAAACTTAGCGAAAAAAAAAATTAATCAAAGGTACATATTTGTCCACTATTTACCTAGCTACTTAAGAATTACTTAATGCATCTAAAACTTAGAATATTACTAAAAAAAAATTCGAAATGTAAATAATACTAATATATTAGAATATTGGAAATGAAATTTTCAACCAAGGTTTTATAGTTGCATATTTTTATTAAAATAAAAAGGTTAAGGAAAAATTTCATATTAAAATATAAATTGTGTAATAAAAAAGCAAAGCTCTGGGAACATAATTAACCTGCACCTGAAGCATTGATTTCATTCAAGCAACATTAAAAGATTCAGTTTTTGCACTGAAACATTTTTCATCATGATTTTAAGTGGACCTGTTTGTCATTTCTGTTTCATGCTTTTCTTTTAATATTATAATTTTAATTGGTATGATGACCTTATGAGAAATATAAATATTTTGTTTTTTTAAGTGACCTCAGCATTTTTTAGTGTTGTTTCTCATGTATAGATATTTAGTTATGTGCTGTCATTATTTCTTGTTCACTGAATTATCAGTTAATTATCTATTTTTCTAAAATTTCATACTTTAAAATGAAAATCTCAATATAATTAAAAGGTGCTTTAATCAACCCTTTCCAAGAAGCAAGTACCGTGTCATTGGAAGTAGCATCATAGAATGTGTTCCTGTGACTGCTGGTCCACAGTACACGCTCAACATTACCCAGAGCCAAAGGCCGGGTTAGGACCACAACATACTCCTAGGCCATTTGTGTTAACAAAAAAAATGTTCTTTATCAAAAGTAGTTTCAATTATGTACTAAAAATTAATTATTTTCTTAAATATTCTTTGGAGTCTTTCAACTTTTCCTTATGGTTAAAGGAAGTCCATTGTAACAGTTTCAATAACTTGACTATATAAAAAGATTTGGCTTGGAAGATAAATAGTTCAGTGTATCTTGTTCTTTTTTAAACTTATTTTACTGACAAATTGGACAAGGCAATAGTTGTTTTCTACAATGCTAATGAATTAGGAGAAAAATATTGCTAATAAAATTGCTTTGCTAATATACTAAATCCTAAGTCAAAGAGCTTGAACTTTGTTGGTCTAAAACAGTGATGCTCAAGTTGCTGCTCAAACTCTTTTAAATGATAATTACAGAATATTATTTATTGAATATCACAGAACAATTACTATAAAAATGATATATTTTATGTAATTCCAATTTTAAAAATATATTCCTTTGTTAAATCAGACCACTAGTCCAGTCTAGTATTAGACTAGGATTAGATATGTATGTTTAATCTTTGTGATGCCTTTTCTTTTAAATCTGCCACAAAGTGTTTTAGAGACAGTCTTTGGTCTAATTTTACATCAAGATATGTTGGATTTTCTTCTTTATTTATTAAAGTGCCTTACTGACCAAAATGAAGTCCGGGAGGTCATTCATAAAGATTAGAAAGAGTGTGCAGCTAAGGACTGAACCTTGTGGTTGGCCTTCTTCCAAACTTTTATTACTAGAGATGGCACCTTCGAATCGGGTTTGGATGGTTCTGTTTTTTAGAAAAGCCCTGATCCAGTTATACATTCTTCCATGGATGCCCATTTTTTTCATCTTCAAAAATAGATCTTTTCTCCACACTCTATCATAGGCTTGTTGCAAATCTATAAAAACTGCTGTGGTGTGTTTGTTTTCGTGAAACCCTTCTACTGTGTCCTGGATAAAACAAAAGAGGTGGTCTTATGTTCTACTTGCTTTCCTGAAGCCAGCTTGTGCATTGTGGAGTGAGCAAGTACTTTCTAGCCACCAATAAAGTCGGTTATTGATCATTTTTTCTGCCATTTTGCCAATGTTGGATGTTAGAGATATTGGTCTATAACTTTTTGGGTCTCCAGGTGGTTTATTTTTCTTTAAAATGGGTATTATGTTTGCAGTTCTCCATTCCTGTGGTATGTCTCCAGTTTTCCATGTATGGTTGATAAAGTTAAGTAAACAGTTTTGGGCCTGTGGTCCTAGTCCCCGAATCATTTCATTTGTTATTTTATCAGGTCCAGGGGATTTTCTTGACTTGAGGCTTTTTAGGGCAGTATTGAGCTCATGTAGAGTGAAGGGAGTGTCAAAGATCTGACAGTTGACTGTTGGAGCTTTTTCTTCTTTCTTTAAGATATTACTAAAGGCCTGGTCCAGTTGTTTTCTTGGCTTTGACTTGTTAATGCTGGCAAAATATTTATTGAAGGTTTCAGCCTTTTTAAGGTTTTCTGTTATTATGACGTCAGTGCCTTTTATAGGTTGGGGGTTTGTTATTTGTTTCTTTCCTGCTAGCCAGTGCAGAAGAGTCCAGGCCTTTCGACCATCCTTGTTTAGATCTAGTTGTTCGCATGTTGTGGTCCACTTTTTCTTTTTTTCTGTTTTAATTTTGTATAAGCCCTGTCAATTTGTTGTACGTTGTCTTGTTCTCTCTAGTAGGGTTTTTTTCTATAGTCTTCCTGGCCATGTTTCTTTCTTTTACTAATTTATCTAATTCAGGTGTCCAAAAAGGTTTGTATTTCTTAATTTGGCCTCGAGCGATGTGTTTTTTTGCTGCTTGTAAGATGTTGGAGACTATAGTTGTGTAGGTTGAATTGACATCTGTCTCCATTATGCTTGATAGTCTTGTGTCTGTTTCTTGTGAAAAAGCTGCCCAGTTAGCTTTTTTATAGTTCCATCTAGTTGTTTTGCAGGATTGGTATCTACCTAGCGTTCCAATATTGTGGAGTATAGGCCTGTGGTCACTACCTATGTCTTCAAGTACTGTTATTTTAGAAGAGTCTGTAATGTCTGTAGAGATAAAAGTTAGGTCAGGTCTGCTAGTTGTGTTGTGTGCTCTGTGGAGGAAAGTTGGAGGTGAAGTTTTGTTTTACAGAAGTTGTAGGTTAGAGGCATTTGTTACATCCTCTATTTCTTTGCCACGCTTGTTGTAGTGTGGGTAGCCTAGGGAAGGTGTGTGTGCATTGAAGTTGCCAGCTATTAATGTCCTTGTGTAGTGTGGTAGTTGTATGTCTATTTCTGCTGTTGATGATGGTGGGCAATAGTAGTTTTTGATGGTGTACTTAGTTCCTCCTCTTCAAAGAAGTATTTCCTGTGTGTCGAAACCTCAAAACCAGTTTAGCTTCGTGTTGATGGGGCACGTCAGCCTAAATAACGCAACCCATCTAGGAGAAGGAAAACTCTGACTCCAAACCTCCACTCTGTGGCGATACTCCCCCATGTGGGTATTGGGGCTTGGAAATGACCAAGAGAAATAAATAACCCCACTGCCTTTCCACTTGCATTTCACTGTGAATAATAGTGGACCTTCCCCCCTCTAGGTGCTTTTTGACGGAGGTCTGGACTACACCAGACGGAGGTCCTTGTCTCACTACATTCTAATACTAGATATAAATCCATTATGAAGTGTTCTTTTTTCTGGATCTGGTGAATGTGATATCGTGAAGGGGCCTGGATCCAGGATGTGACGATTCCACAGGGCATACCCAGGGCACAGCCCACTTTAAGCTTTCTACTGCAGAAAAGTTCCATTTGGAGAGCTCTATGGATGGCAGAGAATGGACCATTGGCCAACCCCACCTTGTCCCATGGATATTCCGGTTACAGTCTTCAGACCTAGATGTTTCCTTTTATGTCAGTATTGGAGAAAATTGCCAAGACCGAAAACTCCCTTAAAATGCGGGGACTATATATTTATATATTTTAAAAAAAAAAGCCTGAGGAAACACCCAGCCTACACTAAAAGCCAGTGCTTTCTAGCCACCAATAAAGTCGGTTATTGATCATTTTTTCTGCTATTTTTACCAATGTTTAATGTTAGAGATATTGGTCTATAAATTTTAGGGTGTCCTGGTGGTTTTTCTTTAAAATGGTATTATGTTTGCAGTTCTCCATTCCTGTAGTATGTCTCCAGTTTTGGGCCTGTGATCCTAGTCCCCAGATCATTTCATTTGTTTCTTTCTTTATAAAAAAAATATGTTGGATTATTATCAGTACCAATCCATTTCTCCTAACATAGAGAAAAATATTTTTTTCAACCTTTTTTTTTGGTCGGGAGGGGATTTTCTACACTTTGTACCAACATTTTGCCGGGCCAGATGGAGCCATGTCGTGGGTTGGATGTGGCCTATGGGCCATATTTTGGGCATCACTGGTCTAAATCATCATAACGCTCAGTGAGTACATTTTGGTATCAAAACTGCAGCCAACCATAGAATACAAAAGAAAAGATCTAAACCTATCAACAATTGTTAGTGATCAAAGAAAATCAGTAACAACATTGCATTGAACCACAAAACTTACTAAGAAAAAAAAAATTAAGTCATGTTGTGACCAAAGAAAGTGTGCTGTTGCTTTAGTTATTTAAATATTCTCTAATTCTCTACAACACTGACTAAAACAAAAACAAAACAGTCCATCAGATAAAGTGTACCTGTACTTTAGCTCTGATGGCACCCATTGCTGGAATCTGTGAGAAGAAACCTAAAAGGAGAAAAGATGTTAATATTATTGCCAGCTAAAGTAATGGTAGGATAGTTGTTTTTTTCTCTATGTAAAATGGTTTTACAATTAGCTTCTTCTAAGTATGGATTGACTATAAGACTAGCAGAGGATACAGAGGAGAATAATTCTATTTGTTACCATTGGCTCTTCACTACATTTAAGGATTGGGAAAAAACAACGTATTGATACAAGATTGAAGAAAACTTTTTTTGCATGCCTAGAGGTGAACAACAACTCTTGATTGTTCATTCTTTGGCAAGCTCAACAATTTTGAAACATTGAGCAGATGAATAACTTTCACAACTTAAATTTATGAAATACTTTTGAGTACATGTTTAGTGGTTAGCCAAATCTTTTGTATTTCACAAAACTCAATTTTATTTCTAGGTTACCAAATATGGCTTGTTATTTTTTAAACAAATAAAAAAAATATATATAGTTAAGAACTATTAAAACATGAGTGTTACTGCATGATTTTCATTGGCCTCCTTCAGTCGTAGAACGACTATGGTTCATCTCAGAGCACACTTCCTCGTGTGGCTGTGGAGCCCTATTTTGGAGACACTCCTGTCCACAGATAGCGCAGGTTAAGGTGGCTTTTGCTTTGGATCTTGAATGTCACATGCAAAGAAAAAGTGTGCAATACTGAGATCCTTGCACGATCAGGTATTCCCAGCATCTTTACAGCCCTCAGATACGCCGTTTGTGCTGGCTTGGACATGTTCGCCGGATGGAGGACAAGTGCATCCCGAAAGTCATTCTCTATGGTCAACTCGCCACTGGCACAAGAAAAACTGGTTGCCCCCACCTCTGTTACATAGATGTAATAAAACGTGACCTCAAATCAGTGAACATCAATACTGAATATTGGGAAGACATAGCTCTAGACCGCAACAGATGAAAGTACATGGGTCTCAGCTCAGGAAGAAAAACGCACAATCCGAAAAACGGCCACCTTAACCTGCACTGCATGATTATAAACAATAAATAGATCAGATTCCAAAGAAAATAAAAAAGGTAATTCTCTAATAAAAATGGATTTTTTATGACAACTTATCTTTGATCCCAGATAAGGTTTAATTCAAACAAATTGTTTGCATCTCTTCTAACTGTATTTGTAATAAAGCAAAGAACTAAAAAACAAAGAAATAGATAAAAAGAAATACTTTGCTGAATGATCATTTACCTCTATTAGCACAAGCCATCCACCTTATAGCATGAACAGGATTAGGTGTTGGACCAACTGCATAAGTAAAAACTCTAACCTACCCATAAAAAAAACAATTACAATTACATGAATTGTGATTTAATAAGTTTATACATAATTTCACAAATTAGGATACACTTTTAAATAATAATATAATACTAGACTGGACTAGTGGTCTGATTTACCAAGAAAGATATTTAAAAAATTGGAATTACATAAAATATATCATTTTTATAGTAAATGTTCTGCAATATTCAATAAATAATATTCTTTAATTATCATTTTAAAGAGTTTTAAAAATTACAGATTTTTCAGGCCAGTTATATTTTTCAAATACACTTTCAGCAGTGTCTGTGCCCCCATCAGTTAACAACATAATAACTTTGTTACAATTTGCACCAATATTCAAAGATGGATCTGTAGCATTGTTGAACTGAAATGAAATAAATATTGTCTGCATAAGAGTCTTATTTTTTTATTGGTAAGAAGTTGCACTCATGTATTAAACTCCAAAAAACTTAATCTCACCTCTTGAAACTTTTCAAAAGCAAATTGAATGGCTTTGCTGAAGTCAGCTTGGCCTGATGCTTTAATTAGGTCTACATCCTTTTCAAGGCGCTGATAATCATAGACAATCAATCAATTAAAACCAAAATTTAATTAAAATATAAGAAAATCTTATACATTGCAGATGTACTTTACAAAAAGAAAATTAAGTCCTACACTGGTAGCCTAAACAATCTATCAAAGAAAAGGCATATGATTTATACTTCTAATGTTCCATAATAAAGATCAATGCAAAAAAACAGGAGGAGTCGTATTTTCTTTTTCTGTTATATTTTCCAATGCTATTCTCAATATTTTGCTTTTCGTGTAAATATAAGGAATCTTGAGACTAACCTTTTTATTTCTGAAGTTGGCTTGCACAAATGCTGTATGATTAAAACATGTACTGACAAACTCAGGTTTCTCTCCAAACTAAGAACAACAGAATATGTATAAAGAATTCACTAGCTTTATGACATTATACAGAATCATTTAAACAATGTGTTAACAACAAATTTAAAAAATAAATAATTTCCCTTTTCAAAGTTCAAAGCTCTTAGATATGAAGATAATGTGTTGATAATCTATTCATCTCCAAGGATGCAACCCACTTTGCAACCCACTTTGTGAAGAACTTCTGTATCAGATATCTTTTCCTGCCAATTAATATTTATATTCCAAATATGTCAGGACAGTTTGCCATAGATCTTGACAATTCGCTAGTCTATTTCATTGTCAATGCTTCACAGAAGAATGAAAGACTCATGTACCTCAGAGTCTTTTTTATGCCAGCTAAGATATGGAAAGGAAGCAAGGTGGCCAAGGTAAACAGTTCAAGGTCACTTCATGAGAGCAATTAATATTGGCTATGCCCATGGGAGACCAGAAAATGCCCCACACTTTAATCATTGGGGCAAGACTCAATGAAGACACAGGAGAACTGAACGTTGCAGGCTTAGTCTCACCAGTGATATGTTGATGCACAAAAATCAAGGCCAAGCCAGCCTCCTGCATGATAGAAGTGCTCGTCAAAGAAGACAATGGACAACTAGATCTTGTATATAGAAATGTATATACCCTAACCCTTCCCTTTCAGAAGCAACTAGATTGTTCTACTTACTGCTATACTATTGACAAAATCATTTTCTCCTAGTGTGATGTTCTACTTACTGCTATAATATTGACAAAATCATTTTCTCCTTGTGTGATTGTTCTACTTACTGCTATAATATTGACAAAATCATTTTCTCCTAGTTTGATTGTTCTACTAACTGCTATAATATTGACAAAATCATTTTCTCCTAGTGTGATTGTTCTACTTACTGCTATAATATTGACAAAATCATTTTCTCCTAGTGTGTCCAGAATAGATTTGACTGCATTTTTCATTAGCTGCAAAGACTGGCCATGTGTACTTCCACTCCTGTGACGGAAAAAAGATTGTAGTACAATAAAAATATTACCTATCCTATTCAGCATACAAACACAGTAAATTGAAATAATAAAACAAAGGAGGGGGGGGGCTTAGTGATAAAGCACTTGGCTTCTGAACCAAGTGGTCTCGGGTTTGAATACTGGTGGGATTTTGAATTTCAGCATTTTTAGCGCACCCCTGAATCCACCCAACTCTGAAGGAAACCCAACATTTGTTGAGGAAAAGTAAAAGTGTTTGGTCATTGTGCTGGCCACATGGCACCCTCATTAACTGTCTGACATAGGTTGTCAGAATTTTGGCTACATTATATCTATGATTAATTCTATATTAATTATTATGACACCATATATCATATCATCATATATCAACAAGAATGTAATTTTGGTTAAGAGTTTGTACATGTTAATCACACAATAAAGCATAGCATTATTTTGTTATTTTAAAAAAATGAACAAATAAGATTTTCTTATCTAAGCATTTCATATTTTCCATAAGACCTCTGACTGATTAATAATACTTCAACAACTAAAAGAACATAAGGCAGTAGGGGACAAACTCTTAACAATATGCATTCAAATTTAATTCAAAGGAATATTTAGTTCTTAAATAAATTCTTTCAGGTTTCTAAACTTGCTTTTTTTTTTGTTATTTTCCCACTTGTTCATAATTGTATTCAATCAGCAAAATAAATACTATATTGACTATGATGTAGGTTACTTACTTGTCAATCAAAATCATCATGTCCTTAGGCGAACTTGAACCTTGGGTGTACCTAAAAAAAAAACAAATATCAAATAATATAAAACTGTACAAACAGTTACTTTTTTTTTTAAGACTTCTTATAAATGCATTACCTGGTGAAGATCACTACATTTGATAGTATTTCTATTGGAAACAGGTAAACTCTTGTTTACTAGGTACTATGAACAGATGCTTTCATAAAACATGTCCTCTATTTTAAATAATTATGCAACTTGAAATAAATGCTTACCAAGACTGTCTGCGAACATCATAAAGATCCACGGGAGGTGTCTGCGGCCAAGTAGCAGCTGAAATTAAAGGTTAAAATAAAGATCAACTATAATTAACACTGCACCCTACAACACTACCAACTCAAAAAATTTAACAACTCAGGGATCCAAACAACATAATTCTTTTCATTGCACAATATATATTATTAGAGCAAACAATTTTTACAATAGCACACTAAATATGCGCTCATACCCCAGTTCCTCTTAAACATTACATGTGAAATTTACAACAGTAAGTTACACTATATTCAATGATTTTATTGCTAAAGGAAGAAAGGAGTTATGTTTCTATTTGTTTTTATGATCGGTGCCTAATATCTCCTTTGTTTTATTAAATTGTTAAAATCATGAACCAGAGGGTTTTTTTTATGCTTATAATCTTTATACCTTTCTTAGCAATGTTTTTCTCAAATAGGTGTCCAAGTGCGATTTGTTTGTTGCCAATGATCTTACTAGCAGCAATTAGGATTTTATTAAGTTTATATTTATTTACAAAGCTTATATCAACTCACAATGTGACCGATGCCAAAACAGTCCTTTAAAGCCTGAAAAACTTGCTATATATAAAGCAACTCTAAAACATTAACATTAACAGCAAGAAAATTGCTCTTCAATGGATTCCAGCAAACATAGCTTTAGAAGGCAATGAAAAGGCAGACATACTGGTCAAAGATGGTAGAACTAGAAAAACAAATGAAAATTTCTCTCTATCCAGAAGAAATTATGAAAATGATACAGAGTGTAGAATAAATGAGAATTGGACCATCTCACATCCCAATTACAAGAAAAAAAAGATGCCTATTTAAAAACTATCTTGACATGACCAACACAATTTTTCAACTCAGAACTAGACACAACAGAATGAGACAACATATATTTCAGAAGCTAAAAGTTGGGACTAGCAAAACATGCCCTTGTGGACCATCACCAGAGAATGCTGACCATGTCTTTCAAAGCTGCATACTTTATCAAGAGGCCCGAACAAGACTCTGGCCCCAAAACCCTCCTATAGAAGAGAAACAATAATGAGAACTGCCTGATCTGAAAACCGCTGCGCAGTTCATCTCAGATATAGAATTACTGATCTGAACTCTCTGACATGAAAAATGAGAATGAAGAAGAAAACTCATTCTGTCTGCAAAAAGTTTGTACATGTTATTTCTCCGACACCCACCCAATCTCAGATGAAGCTGAAATTTTGCACAATTATTTCTTTTACCTGACAACACAAGAATCAAAACAAAAATGAACAGATGAGTTACTTAACTATAGGTAATTAATGATTTTGTTTTGTATCTTGAACAAGGGAAAGAAGCTTTTCTTGATTAAGTGGTGATATAAGCTGAATTAGTCCCCTTTATAGGTTACCACTCGAAATTGAAACAAACAATATATAACTATACACTCTTCTCTAGTCATAAGTACCTCACTAGCAGATTTGTTAGCATGTTTACCTGAGGAGGTGTGAGCCATGAGTTCAAATTCGGGTCCTTTCCCCCTCCTCCTTTTTTCTTTTTGTAGATATTTTAAAAAACCAACTTAGGTCAAATCCAGCCAGATCTCCCTTGCTTTGTTACACCCTCCCCATTGTCCCAACTGGTCCAGACAAGTGATAGGATCATAGTGTATTGAGAAAACTAAAAGCACGAAACAGCGCTTAACAAAAACAATTTGAAGAAATATTTCTAATCAACAGATGTATTATTATTATTCTAGATCTATTACAAATATAATTACATAACTGATCCAAACGAAGTGATACAATTACACTTCGTATAAGCTTTGTTTTCTTTTTTTCTTTTTAAAGTATTTTTTATGTTTATTGTGTTTTTAATGTTCAGATTACCATACCAGGCAGTGATGTTGAAATTTAAAATACTATTGATGTGAGCATGGCAAAACATAGATTTCTCTTAGTAGCCTTACTTGCGTGTGTTAGATATTGACATGTTAACCCTAACTCTCTCAGGTCTATGTGTCAAATATTCATTAGTCCATAGAATTAAACATTAACTTATCTTTATAGCATCATCTAAACAAGGACTTATGTTCATAGCATCATCTACACCTTTTCCCTTTTGGTATGCAAATTTAACTGGTCTGCTTATGTAATGATTTCTAATATGACTAAAATATAATGAAATGTCATTTCGACTATCTTTATTTAAATGTAATAAATTTTTCTCAATCTAATTTTTTCCAATAAAAGAAATCTTTTTCATTATGACTTTCTAAATAGAATTCATCCAGAATCTAAATAAAAAAATGTTACTTTGTAAACTGATTTGTTAGATTTCTTATTTATTTTGTTTGGTCTAGGTACCCTATTGAGCTCCTCTTCAAATAACACATTTAACTCAAAGTTTTTCAATCAATCACAGTAATTCAGAGTGTATTCCTCTCATTGAAATCATTACAGCTAAAACATAACAAATATAAGCCTTTAATACCTGGAAAACTTCTCATAAAGCCAGTATGAGAACCAAAATATTGCCAGAGAATGTCAGAATCATTATTATAATTTTTGGCGAATTGCTCATCCAGTGCAGCTGACCAGTTAAGCCCATTGAGTATCTCAATATCTAGATAAAAACAGTAACAAACAAAATATTAAGAAAGCAGTTACAATCAAGACATAATAAAAAGGTGTAAAAGACTAAGAAACTATAAATTTTTTTACCAAGTGTTTTTCTGTTAGATTACTGAATTCAGAGAAGTGCAAATTTAAATGTTAATTAACAATTAAAAAAGAGAACAAGTCACAAAATACTGGATGGCTGCCTGGTCATGGTATTTGCTCTGAACTTTCATCTTGATGGTAGTGGGATTTAACCTTGCCAGCTGTCATCCCCCCCCCCCCCCACCCCTGCGAGGCTAGGATGTAATTCTGAAGGAACATTCTATATAACATGTAAAACAAACATACAAACAAACAAGACAACGCTATTTCTATATCAGATATAAATTATCTTGAGATATTTTCAATAATTACATTTGACTTCAGCTTTGACAATAAAGAAGGCAGATTCAATTTTTACTTTTTTTTTTTTTTTTAAAGTTATTTTCCGTGGCAATCCATATCTATCTATCTATAAGACTATAATTCTCCTAGCATGCCTTTGAAACTGACACTTTATCAAAGACACACCAAGCAGCTAAATCATTTCCATATGACCTGCATTAGAAAAAAATTAAACATTAAATGGTAGAATGAAATAACTAACACTGAAGTCCTCAACAGATGATCCTGGAAATATACACTCAACCTTGACGCAGTCTTAACTACAGTGGGCAAGCCCTGTCTGCAGAATGCAAGACTCACACATCTCAAAAAAACTCCTTCTTGACCAACTAACAATAGAAATTGAGCTAATGGTGGGCAAAGGAAAAGATTCAGGGACAATCGCAAAACATCCTTGAGAGCTTTCGATATTGACATTGATATGATGGCTAACCAAATCCATCCAATAACAAGAGAGAGGCTGGTCCATTCTTTTACATTATCCAGACAGCTTTTCTTTGGACAAACCTTTCTTTGTGCTCCCTCCATTGTTTGAATACAATATGACTGAACCAGCTCAGCTTTCATCTCTTCACAGTATTGAGGAGTTCTTCTTTTTTGCCAGCCAGAGTGTTGATTTGTAAAAGTACAAACTTATTTTTCTTTTTCCAGCATTTTTCTGTAGCATTTACTCTCACAGGCTTGGATTCTTCTTTAAGCTTCAGCTTTTTTCACAACCGTATAGGAGTAAAGAGACCACCAGTGAAGAATAGAGTTTTAATATTTCAGGAAAGTTGATGTTACTCCTCCAGATTTTCCACTGTTTTCTCATGGCAGAAGATGCCAAGCTTTACAGGTTTTTATCTCTTTTACTGATTCTCCATCTCTTGTGTGTTTGACCCTAAGTAATTCAATGAGTCAACTTCTTCTTCTAATATTTGGCCATTCAACAGTATGCAACATCTCGTACTAGTGCTAAAATAAATAAAGAAACTAAAATAACCATGGTAGAAAAAAGCAACATAAGAAAGCAATCCTCAATCTACCAACTACAATAGTCCAGTATGTTATTGAACATTGCAGGCTCAGCCATGCCCTCAGCCTCTTGAATAACAAAGTGGTCATTATCAAATGTAATGAATTAACTATACATATTAAAATATACAGACAAATATGAAGCATATACCATGACATCTAAAAGAAAATGTACCAACCTCCATCATATATTTCTACAGGAATGTGAACAGAAGATGTGTTAAAATTGACTTCTTTCTTAAATCTCTCCACATATGTCAATGTTAAGTTTTGGTGGCTATCTTTGCTGCTGACATAATTCACTGACTCTTTCTAAGAGTAAAAAAAAAAAGAAAAAGAAACTGATTTAAGTATCAATATTTTAAAATATTCTCAGAAATATGCTTGTATCTACTACATAGAACTTTTTATGCACTTCATTAAATATTAGAAAAAAAAAGACGCTGGAAGGAGTACACATTTTGTGTTTTACTACAAATTTAAACAATCAATCTACTCACCACTAAATTTTTGTTCCACTGGTATGCTGCTGCAGCTGATTCTGCAGCACTTACTAATTTCTGTTGAGCATTCAACAATATTTTTTAATGTTTAAGATACTTAATTATTATAACTTTTAAATCAATACATTTCTACGTTTGACATAGCACTAGAATTTAAAGTTCTTACCCACAATGCATCCATTTTTTTAAGCATCATTTCAGATAGTGACTTTGACATTGTGATGACAAGTTCTGTACCATTAATAGGTAAATAGCTTCGCTTTATATTCTGGTTACTGTCATTTTGCATATATCTCTAAAACACAAATTTAATACAATTAGTACCAGCAAAAACAAATTTGAAAGAGTTTCAAGCAAAATTCAGAAACCATATTGTATTATTAAATAAGCTTAAATATTTACTTTTAATGTTATTATAATTCTACAATTTCTCATAATCAAAGTAAAATTTGTGACTGTTTTTTTTTTTGTTTTTTTAAGGTTAACAGCATAAAAAAGTTTTAATTATTTCATTAGTCTGAATGCTTGTTACAACGTATGTAAAATATATTATTACCATTTTCAAAATAGGCTGCACATGAGGCAAACTTTGCAAATCTGTATCAATTGATGATACCCAATTTTGTATTCTGAAAGTAAAATTTTTGTAAAATAAAATGAAGTAGAATACTATAAATAATATATTTAATTGTATTGGGGCTGAAAGTATAAATAAAATAAAGCTTAATTATTATAACAAAAAAAACATGTAAATAGTATCTTATCTTATAAATCACAGAGAAGAGAATTATGTCCATATGTCAATCTAATCAAGCACGTTAATAGTATTTCAAACTGACAAACATGAAATATATTTTCAACATGCTTTTATGTTTGTTGTTATTTATATAAATTGAGAAAAAAAAAAGCATTAAATGTTTATAGAACTTTAATTATAAAAGGTCTAATATATTATATAAAGAATTCAGGTAATGCTAGGGTTTTTACTGTAATATTAGGTTAATACAAAGACATATTCTGTAATTTCTGTTTCCAATAATGATGATTTGATGGAATCTGAGTTAGCTCCTCCGTAAGTATCAATACTTATCAAGACAAGAGATTACACATTATAAAATTACACATGACATAAATTTTAGTATCATATCAGATATTAGCCTGGTCTGTTATGTGGTTATAAACATTCTCACATTATGGTTCACTGCCATGTTTGTTATAACAGTAACTTGTACTACTTATACTTATACACTGATCGTTCTTTAGCCAAAGAATGTTCCACATTGTTAATAACTGTTTAGCTTGGTTTTAAGTATAATGAAAGCTACGTCATCTGTATAGTTCAACAATTAGGGCAGCAGTACTAACTGAAATTATGTCAGGTGAGTAGAGAGTATGGCTTAGCATTCATGTAATATTAGAAAACCCTAAAAACCCTCCTCCAGAATTTCATAATGAGACACTAAGTTTAGCAGTCATTTTTATATGCTCAAGTAGCATGTTCCATTTCACCCATATACAGGTTTAAGTTGAGTGATGAAAGCACAGACACAAGCCATTCCTGCCCTCCTCCCCCCCCCCCCAACCCCGTTCTTCCCACAGCCAAAGGAATGCTTCTATTAAAATATATTTCTTTTAAAAAAATACTCATTAATTTTGTAAGCCTTAGAATTATATAAATCTAGGCTAATTAATGTACTTACATTTCCTAACCAATAGGCATAAATTAATAAACTTTTTTTAGTAAGGTTGAGTTCAGAGTTTTTTAATGTAAAGGACAATTTTTATCTTAAGGAGAAAAAGTGGTTTTTGCAAACTTGATTAGATTTTAGTGAATGCAGTTTTTGTATAAGTTTAATAATTTAGCCTCTAAATGGCATCCTTTTCCTGTGGTTAAGAGATGCTGCACTAGAAAATCCTAACCTCTTAAGTGAGCAATTCTCGTATGTATGTTGTATGTATGTATATATTTTTATATTACCTGGTATATTATATTATATTATATTATATTATATATTTATAATAAATATTTATACAATTTTATTTCGAAAACGACTAACGATTTTCTTTAAAATTTCAAGGCATGTGTATATTAATTTTTTTAAAAATCAACTCATTGACCACATCGCAAAAAACTCGAGATCAACTATTATATTGGTTTGAAAATGTTTCATTATCGAAAAACTAATTTTAGCTAGAATGTTTTATGAATGAAAATTTTCATATTAGTCAAAGGAAAAAAACTTGACACCACTTATGTCACTAGGCCTACAGCAAGAAAGGGAAAAAAAACATGACATCTCTTACGACTATTAAAAGATTTCTTTCCTGCAGCCTCTTTTGGTTTTACTATAAACATCGGAAAAATGGAAGTCATGTTCCAGAAGTCACACAAAAAAGATCCAAATAGACACCCCCTTAACAACTTCACATATCTGGGAAGATGGTATCAAATGACGCATTGCTTTGATAAGCGTCTGATCAGGGTCAGTAGTGCTTTTGGACGCTTTCAAGATAGAGTGTGGCAAAATAGATTGTTTACCAAACAGTGGTTCTCTCAACCTCTCTATATTGATCTGAGACCTGGGTACTTTACAGAAAGCCTCTAGGACTTCTTGAATGCTTTCACCAAAGATGTTTGCCCACCATCATGGTCATACAGTGGAAAGGCTGCACTACAAACAGCAATGTTCTTGCGAGTGCCGGTAAGAACTTCTTATAGTCCAACAGTCATGCTGAGCAGGGCATGAATCCTGTAAGGGGGGGGAGGGGGGAGAATGGGTGAACATGTGCCAAAGGCAATCTTTTTTGTAAGCTGAAAGGTGGTCGACGTAATAGGGATGCCCCATGGAAATGCTTCTTTTGAATACTAATGCAATGCTTTCAAGTCTCTTAGGAAAATTGTGCCATTTTACTTTGTTAGAAAGTGCATGTTTACCCTATAATGTAGAGATATCGCATCACTGGATGTTTCATACTAAAACCATAATGAATATACTAATTGCAATATAAAATGTCTGAACGTAACCATTTGAGAAATTACACTGCAAAGACTTTTTTCATAGCCAATAATAGGCCAATAGTTCTACGCAAAAGTTGTAAAACGACACGACATGAGCTGTGGTTTTCTACACTGCTGGGGGACCTAAGAGACTTCTATTCTAATCACCTTCTAGAACTAACAGCACAAAAGCAACTCTTCAGATTGGTAGTCTATACCTGATTGTTCATTTACGTAATTACATAAATATTTCCAAAATGACTTTGGGTATATATTCTTCCTTAAGAAATTATTCATACCAAGAGTTGCAATGACATGGAGGCCAATACAAGGAAAGCACAAACAGGAACATCCTCGTATAACTTGGTGCCACACTTTCATAGAGGACCTCAGAGCAGTGGACACCATTTGGGAAGAGGTTCCATACATTGCCAGTGACAGATCTTTATGAAGACAGCTTGCCGCCCAATGCACCGAACGGCGCGGGAGAATCTAAGTCTAAGTAAGTAAAGTTGATGACCTTCTTTGTGTGACAAAAACTAAAAAGTTCTCAGCAAGGCTTCTTACATAACATGAAGATTATCTTGACTTGTCCCACTCCATTATACTTTAACATTGACATGGGCTCTTCTTACTATGCTACGGGGAAAAAATGTGTTAAAGACGCCAGAGAACAAATTTATGAAGCTCAGAAATCAAGAAGATGACTGGCAAATCTAATAGTGCTTCCCAAGACTACCTGTTGTATAGCAGTGATGAGGAGATCAGTCGTACTCCTATGATGTGTGTTATTGAAATGAAAAGAGATGGGCTTAGTTGCAAAATTTAAAATGTCTCTAAGTTGTTCTTGGAGTCATCACTGCTATACAACAGTGCAATGAGAAAAACATCCATCTGCAGATCGAAAACTAATTTATTTACATGCCAGGCACCCTCCAAGTTAACAGGATCAACAACCAACACACTTTTATTTAACATGAGATGGGCACTAACACTAAACCCTTTTCCCATCTATCTTTGCCTCACATCACCGCCCCCTTCCTATTTCTTGCGCTTTTACATCAGCGTAGCTCATTTCTTTTCTGCCTCGATAGAAAACAACACCGGACAGATGAGTTAACTTAACTCTATGTTGTGTTTTTTGTTTGTCCTTTTTTTTTTTTTTTGTAGGTGATGAAGGCCTCATGGTCCAAACGTCCTATGTTTTACTTGGTCCGGCAGGATCATATATATATATCATATATATATATAACATGTTTATTGTATTTTCTTTGCTGTCATAGCAGGTATTAAGCAGTTCTAACACTTGTTGATTTTGATGTTCACCATATCTGCTACAATCCCTACCTGTGTCTTAAATTCATTCCTAGCCAAAACATGACTTCTCTATCTCACAGCTTGCTATTCACTATTCGTAAGTAAGACTTGCATGTCTAAACATAAGTTTGGCAGCAGAACAAATAAAGTTATGTAAATGTTTTGTAAATAATGCCATGGTAATTGGTCTTTTAAATTCCACTACGGCCTGGCTTCATTTGAAGTTTCACTTCTTGTGTCTAGTCAACCTTTCATGAGCACTGAATGTTCTATGCATGCAAATATAAGTAGTCTTGAATTTCAAATTACTTTGATTCACTAAAAGAGATCATATGTACAAAATCATTTGTTTTAGTATCTGGCAGAAAGTCTAGACAATAGATTTAGATGTGCATAAGGAAATAGAAAAAGTCCCATTACCATTTTCTGTATTTCTGAATGTGAGAAAAATAAAGGTTTCTTGAATTTGAATTTGGTTTGTCTCTTGTGATTATAAACTGCCACTTCTTTACCAAATATTCTATAGTCTATGTATAGTCATACAGTGGCGTCATTAGGTTCTGTGTCACCCGGTGCAGTTACATCAGGGTGTTACGCCCCCAATCAACTTTCCCCCGAAAATTTGAAAAAGTAAACTATTGTTTATTCTTTTTGTGAACCATAATAAACTTGGCTAATTACTTACATTTATTAATTGTTACACAACTGTAAAACGAATGTCCACTTCACTTTAATTTTTTTTTTACGACATTTTTGGAAATTTTTACTACATATATCAAAAAGTAAAATTATAAAAATAAGAAACAGACATAACATCAACTGAACTTTCCTTTGTTAGGATTTAAAGACATTTATACTTGAGGAAAGGGTTTAACATTATAAGCGTGTTTCTCAAAATTTTTATAGTGACAATGTTCTAAACCAGTGCTACCCAACCTTTATTGGACCAGAGGTTGGGAAGCACATACATTTCCGATACAAATGTCCAAATTTATTGATCCTCTGCTGCACTGTGGACAGCATTTCTAAAGCCAAATAAAACAGCGTCATGGGTCATAGTTTGCACATCGCTGCCCTGGGACAAAAAATCCCCTTAGTCAGCTAGGGGTCTGCAAGCTACCTCAGCAGAGAGCATTTCTAAGTTTCAAAAACCCATTCTCTTAGCATGTACAACACAATTTCTAATAGTAAGAAAATTGCAGTGGAGACAAAATCACACTAAGATGGTGTGGGACAGGTCAACACCAAAGTTTGAAAGATATTCGAGGCAGTTCTGTTCACACAAATGACCGTAACAGAATGATGGTTATCATCGTGCGTTATTGGATAAATTGTACCATTCTGATGTAAGAAGATAGTAAACTCTAGAAAAATAGTTAACAAAAATACATTGTAGACCTTATAAATGTCTTCTTAAATAGAACCTTCTAAATCTATCTAGTTGCTAAGGTATTTCTTAAATTTGGTAACTAATACTTTTGAATTCGGTTAATGGATCAACGGTTAATAGAACCAACTGCTGATTAGGACCATATCACTACCAAATCATAAAATCGAGAAACAAAATCCTATTATATTGGTGCAATGTTATCAGCTTTTTTGTATCCTAACAGTCTCACTTTAGTAGTGCTAATTTCACTTTTGTCTCATTAAAAGTGATTCCATACTTTTGAGCACTGTCAAGAAAACGCTGTAGGTTTTGGTCGTATGATTCAGAGTCCTGACCGCAGATGGTCACATTGTCCACATAAGCGAAAGTGTCAGTGAGTCATTCGTCTTTGATGATTTTGTCAATCGTACGCTGAAAGCAGGTGGCTCCATTTGTAATGATGGAATTGATACAGTTTCCCACATGCTTCGAAGGCTGTGAACTGCCTTTCCTCTTCTTTTATGGGAATCTGATGGTATACACTGTTCAGGTCAAAAGTGCTATATACAAAGTACTGGGAAATCTTTTCTGCTAGTTCATCAATTCTGAACATAGGGAGGCGTCTAGTAGAATGAACCGGTTTATGGTTTGACTGTAGTCTATAACCATTCTTTTCTTTTGTCTATCACTTGTTGTGACTAGACTTGTGCACGCCAGTTAGACAGATAGTTCAATAATCTCATCCTTTACCAGTTGTTGAATTTCCTTCTCTATAAACTTTCTATTTGGAATTGAGTATCTGCGAGACTTTGTAGCCACTGGGGTGGAGTACAGTTTGGTGATAGATTACTAAATAGGATAGAAGCCTCTACCTTCGCTTGCTGGAGAGTACTCAGGCACAATGATGGTTTCTGAACATCAAAAGCAATAAACAGATTTTGGTGCAAACTTATAAAGTCAAGTCCAAGAATGACATCGGATCACAAATTGTCTATAGAGAGAGTCTAACTCCTTCGTATCATTCATTTTTGAGTATGTTAGCGTAGATATGTCCTAGAGTGATTCGAGATAGATGGGTGGAAGCCACAAAGATTCTGATGCCTGAGGAACATGTCAGCCATTTGTGCTTCTTAGCAATGTGCGTTGAAATATAGCTTTCTGAGACAATACGAAAACGCTTGCATATAAAAGTTTCATTTGTGCTTAAACGCTTGAGAGAAAAGTTAGATCCAATTGACATATTAAACTCAACACTCTAATAATAGTTACAACATGTACCGTATTTTTCGCCGTATAAGACGCTCCGGCATATAAGACGCACCCAATTTTAAAGGAGGAAAATCTAGAAAAAAAAGATTCTGAACCAAATACTGTACTGCCCGGGAGATATGCAGAGAAGCGGCGAAATTGTGCCCACACTGCCCAGCAAGGAGTGAGACTGCTCCGGGAGACATGAGGAGACGCAGCCTGCGCTGATGGATGGAGGTACCGGCAGTAAGCTCAGCATGATGCCCGTGCAGCACATGGTTAGACTGTCGGGAGGGGGGCATGGCGCGCTATAGAAGGGAGAGGGAAGCCCGAACACACACAGCCTGGCCGTGCAGGGAGGGTCACAGAAGTCACCACAGCCCGCAGTACACACTGCATAAGGAAAGGACTGCGAGTAAGCGCCACACAAAGTTGGGGGCATTTTTAATGCATGTAAAATGTGTATTTGCCGTATAAGACGCACCAACTTTTCCCCCCCAGTTTTGGAAAAGAAAAAGTGCATCTTATACGGCGAAAAATACGGTAATGTCTCGAATTATTAAATTAGAATAGTATGGTGAACAGTAGGAGACAGAAGGCCAGTCAGAAATTCCCCCCCCCCCCCAGGTCACCCCGCCCTTGGTATGGGCTGAGTCACTGGATCGCGTGATATGGAAGGGACGAAACTTTCCACTTTATACCTAGATGGCGGGTTTAGGGTCAGCAGGTCAGCATTCCTCAACCTGTCCCACGTGGACTGCGATCGCTCTGCTACACTCACACACACACAAACAGGTGGGGGCACACATCGGTTTGGGACGGCGGTAATTTTAGAAATTTAATAACTTTAATCCCATTGGATCAAGCACAAATATTATTTTAAAATTCAAAATCCCACAAATCAATTGCGCCCTGCACCTCTGGCTATGCAAATGAGTTCGAGTCCCAGTTTATATAAGAGGGGACGCAGGCTCCAACCCACGCTTACACCCGCCAGACAGATTTCTATATTTAATAGGCGAGGCTGGAACTTTAGTTTCTCTCATAAAGCCGCCTATAATTTAAACAACCGTGGTAGGTTGATCATATTTATACAAATCTGTACATATGTATTATTTTGTGTAACTTTATTTTATCTTCAAAACATTTTTTATTATCGATGGTCTATGTTCTTGCCTATTTTAATTATTTTATTATTTTCCTCAACCTAGCGTTGAGATGTTCTAATCTAGATCTACTGTAGCGATCGGGTCTTTTACAAGATTCTGAATCGTGTACTCTCTTACTAGATCCATGTATATATTTTGCTGTATAACATGTCAGCTTATTTTAGTGACGGCATGTGATATACCACATCTGTCTATGGCATTTACAATCTTTATAATTTTACTTCTATTCAATCCCGCAATGTTGTGAATAAGATTTAATCTATGATCATATCATTCCCTCCCCCTGTATATCTACATATTCACCCCGTTACTCATAAATGATTTATATAACGTTGCCCACTAGAGATGTATGCAACTCTCTTCTTTTATGCTGGTTTTATCAGCATATATTCTTGTTCACTTTTAAACATTTTTCTTGGGTTATCTCCCTTATTTTGTTTTGTTTTATATAAACATTGAAGTTCAAAGTTTAAACCTGTTGTTTACTTGTATGATCATAACATCATGGCTTATTTTACTTATAGCCTCACGTATTGCTTAAGGTGGTTATTTCCCCTGTTTTATTTGTTAAATGTATTCATTGAACGGAATGAGCTCTATGCCTCACATGCACGATCTGATTGATTGCATGGCATACGAGAGTTCCTACCTATTGCCATGAGGAAGTTTCTAAGTGCTTCTTTCTTTTCAGCCTGGTTGTTATTGGTGGTGCAATATCACGCACACTAGACTCGCAGTCTTTTCACCACAAGATCTGCACTGTCTACACCTGTTAGATCATCAGCTTCGACTGGATCAGCAGCGTCACCAAACCTGAGCCTACAACATCTGAACTCACCCCCTCCCCTTTCTGTCAGCGAGAAGGAATCTCAGTAGTGCCCACTACAAACGGCCCCAAAGCCCAGTGCCCACTATCAGTTGCCTACAGTCCAGTGCCCAGATACTTGCCCAGTGTTCAGTGCCTACTGCCCAGCTTAAACTGCCCAGTCCAGGCTACAGCTGTCCACTGCCCACTACCTACGGTCCTGAGAATACCCTTCCCACCTTTCGCTACAGACATACTTCTTCGCGACTCAAGCCTCATCACTCTACAAGAAGATTCAGCTCTGAGTCCTTCCTACATCTACCAGACAAGCCCAGCAGTCAACCGACCACCAAAGAAAGTTAAGAACACAAAATAGAAACACTTATCCACTCCTTCATATGCAATCAATTATGAAATTAATCCACCTGAATCATTGTTAACTCACTACCCAAGCTAGTAATGATATTGTTGTTGTTAAATAAATTTGTATTTTTTTTATTCAACATATAGTCAGTTGATTTGTTCTAATTGTTGCTCGTAGTGTGCCTGTTCAATATTTACTTATGTGAGCGGGGAAACTCAAAATTACTTCCCCTAGAGTAACGAACCAAAAATCATTTTAAAATATTAAAACATCGCCACACTTTCACAGCTCCCAGTGTCTACTAGGGCTTTCAATTGTACGTTGTTGATGAAAATGAGTAGCGTAGATTTGTTTAAACTCAAAGGCTGCACAGTAGCAATAACCGAAACTGTTGAAGATTTCGAATTGACTACTCTTTGAAAATGACCTTTTTTGAAGCACTGATTGCATGTCACTTCCCTAGCAGGGCATTGAAAGCGGGGATGCTTAATCCTGCCGCAAAAGTAACACTTGCTAGCTAATGCATTTACTTCATGTGTGTGTGAATTTCTTGCACTCAGAGGAATAGTTACATTTGGCAAGGGTGTGGCCAAAGAATTGGTGAGTATAGTGGATAGTTGCCAGGAAATTAGTTTCCGGCTATGATGACTCATATTGTAATGAGTGTTGATAACCATGTTCTAGTAAGCGAGCCTCCTCAAAGGCGTCCTTTAAACTCAAAACAGTCTTTTCAAGTAGACAATTTTGAATGCTGTTGGACACTAGTCTATTGATAAAGGAATCTCTAATAGCCTCTTCTCTGTGTTGTTCAGCAGTAACCGCATTGAAGTTGCAATCTTTGGATATAATTCTTAATTTCTGCATATAGACGTCTATCGTTTGACCTTGCTCTTGTTTGCAAGTAGCTAACCTGTGCCCAGCAAACACCTCATACGTTGGTTGTATGTAGATGCCGTTTAGAGTCTGGATTGCTTCATCAAATGTCTCATTATCAAGTATCATTTGATGAGATATAGTTTATCAGTAGTTTCCTAGTATCAAGATTACCTACTGATACTACTGATACAAAGTTTTTAAAAGTTTCATACCAGTGCTGCCAATGCTCTGCTGCTTGAGGTGCTGTGGGCTCGATATCAAACTTCTTTGGCCGATATATCCTATCCATTTCAAAATTCTTAAAACTTCACAGTTTTGGATTCAGTGTATTAAATTGTTATGAACATAATAATAACAGAGTCGAAAACCATGTCCGCTTAGTGTGGCTTTAATACACTGAATGACTAAACATCACACATTTTGTGAACACATTCTTCTTGCGAACAAGTTACAATGTTACATGTTAACAAAAGAACGACAACCGATACAGCATATAATTTTCATAACAGTAACTAATACTTTTGAATCCGGTTAATTGGATCAATGGTTAATAGAACCAAATCATAAAATCCAGAAACAAATTCTATTATATAGGTGCAATGTTATCAGCTTATTTGAAACAAAATTCTGTTTAATTGGACCTAAGTAACAAAAAGAAGCCAAAAGTAGTAAATCGGCAAACTTCAAGGTGTCAAAAAGTACGAAGAATGTTTATCCATCGACAACGAGATGACAAAAATGAAAATATTGACGCTGCTGCCTATTGTTGCTCAAAGTGCATGGGGAGACCAGGAAAAAGATGATGATGCTGGTACAAGTGGCAACCAGGTTACTTGGAATGGTATAGGCCTAGTAGGCCTACCGATTCATTGTGTTGTAATTGTAGATCATTTCTAAAATAACTTATTTGCACCTGGCATGTATGTGTAATTGGACCTGCAGGATAGTAGGGCGAAAATGATCACAACCCGAATATGATTCAACAGTACTAACATAGAATATGGGTTTATAGATCTAACTACACTGCAAATAAAGACGATTTTTTGTCATTGTAGATCTAGATCTTGAATCTAGTCTATATTTCTATATAGTTTACTAGACTAGTACTGAGTTGTAGTCTCTAGTAGTGAACAAGATCTATCTAGATCAAGATCTAAGTTTATTATAATTTATATAGATAGGCCTACTAGATTTAACTAGATCAAGAATGAGATCAATCTAGAATTATAACCTAGAGTAAGTTCTAATATAAGGCCTAAGGGACACCCCATCAAATTCTCCTTCATCTGTTTTTATGTTTGGAGCTAAATATGACGTTTTGGGACTGCGCATGTACAATTTTAGATAAGTTCCGAATTTTTGTTTTTTCCTAAGCAGATAGCAGTTTTTTAGATTCTCAGTAACCATGTATGTAAAGCTTTTGTTTTAATCTCCCCCAGGAATTCACATCCATATAAGGGATGAGGACTAGATTATGAGCCTGTTTGATCAAAGGGTGATGGGCATATCAAAATAAGCTTCTAAACATCTTTAGAAAGATATTTCAATCACATTAATACTGATAGCTATTACATAAAATTAAAAAAGGAGGTGTCCCAACGAATAATAATGAATTTAACTCATTCTCCTTCATTGGACATGCAAAATCGTAAAAAGAAATATAATTGGGATTAATAAATCGATGATTTTTTTAATGAATAAACATGATCTAGATCGAGATATCTAGAAAATTTATGAATGAAAGAAAAAGTGTGGGCTGCTTATTTGAAGCCAGAGACCATGCCCACTGCAGGTGATCACGCCAGGTGAGCTGGTGGTGAGGAGAGGTATGTATACACTAAGCGTGTAGTGTCACAACAGTGGAGGGAAGAAGGAGAGAGTCATGAAAAGAATTATAAGCATCTATGGGAGGGAGAGGGTGTTAAGGTGTAACAAAACAAACATCCAAATTATGAAAACAAGAAGAGGGTCCTTGGATGGGAATTAAAAGAGTGGGAGAGAATACATGTAGCCTAGTTAAAAATTTCACAGTTCATTAAATTATAATAATTAATTTATAGATCTATAATCTATATAGATTTATTTCTGTCTGTTTCTGCAAATAGATTATATAGAGGTATATAAATAAATAAACTATAAATTTTATATATATATATATATATATATATATATATAGAGAGAGAGAGAGAGAGAGAGAGAGAGAGGGGGGCAATATGAGGCAATAGACTATAAATACATATTGCAGAAGTGAATCTACTTCTTTTAATAAAATCTAAATAATTTTTTAATTAACACAGATATATAGTTTATTAACAATTACAGTCAGGTGTTCATTGACGGTGCTCATTGTCCAATGAAGGGGAAGGTACAAAAACTGTGTTCAGTATAGGAGCATTAAGTGACCCAATTTATTTTTAAATAAAATCATGACTATGAGTGGTAATACAAAGGAACACATCTATTTTTATTGTCCATTACTTAGAGAATAAGAATCTGCTTTCTGTTGGTTTTTTTTTTTGTAAGTTAAACCTTCACCAAACAAAAAAATAAAATAAAAATTTGACCTAGCCTAGTCTAGTTCCCAAAAGTCGGTGTTCAGATATAAGAATCTACTGTATTTATTTATACTATTTTATTCAGACTATTCTAGATTATTCTACAATTCGACAAGTCTAGTATTTCTAGATCTAGAAACTAGTAGAGTAGATCTACATCTAGTCCTCTAGTCTAGACTCCTAGACAAGACTTCATGACTTCTAGACTGAGTAGACCATTATCATTATTGATTGGATAATTATATTTATAATAATAATAGATCTAGATTTCTACTAGATCTAGTGCATACTACATAGAAATCTAGTGAAGTGACTGAAGTGTAGATTAGATAGATGAGTAGATCTAGATTAGACTCTAGTGTCTCTAGACTGACTTTTTAAGTTTTTTAAAAAATACCCCCCCCCCCTCTTTTTTTCTGTCTAGAATCTAGCCTTATCACTTATCAGTAGATCTCTTTTTACTTACGTTTTAAGTGGTGGCATATTTTTTGCAAGTGCATCGTTGATAAATAGACCTAATGCCAAAACCATAAATGTGATGGGTTTCAACAGAACTAGCCCATAAACATTGCTTCGCTTATTTCTTATCGGCGCCATGTTTTGTTTCCTTACAGTCTCAGTGAGTGAGCGATCAACCGAGGTGGGGGATTCCTTGAGTATGTCGAGAGAGTATAATCAAATAGGTCTATCGCACGTGCACTGGGGCTCTGTTTGGGTCAGTAGCACGCAGAATCTTAATTACTTTGCATTGTAAGAAATGAAATGTTTTGCTTATTAACAGGGGCGTACTGGTGGTCAAAGTTGGCCCTAGCATTAACATACGATATAGGCATAATTATAGTTTTGATGACGTATGGAAAGCCTTATGCCTAACTTAACGTATTGTATTTATAAACCTAGATCTAGTAACTATAATATACTATATAATATATAGATTCTAGGTCTAGACATCGATCTAGACACATTGGAAGTCTACTAGGCTAGATATAGACTGATATAGAGACTATGGAAAATCTCAATTTGCACAAACAATTGTACAATCGCAAGTGTGAATAGAATATTTTATTATAAGAAGGCGCCTTTTATTATTAGGCTTATATAATTTTGAAACCATTTGATACAATTAAAAGAATGGGTGCAACATGAACTTTGTAGAATATTTGTTTTTATAAAAATAACAAACTAGTGTTAAAGAGGGAAGACAAATTAGGAACTCCATTTAGGCCCATAAATATATATATAATATATATATTTATCATATATATATCACATATTATTATTTTATTATAGCATTTATATAGCGCTACTTTCATGCTTATAGCATATAGCTCATATGCTCAGAGGGCTTTTGGTCCAATCTCATTTGTGAACCGGTGGGGGGGGGGGGGGAGAGGGGGTATCTAGGAGTTGGTTTTCCTTGCTGCCTTTAGGCGCTCAGTAAACACAACTCTGCCCGAGTCGGGTGTCGAACCTCGAGCCCCCTTCTAGGTAGCCAAGCCAAGCCAAGTTCAAGCGCACTTGGCCTCTCGACCACGCTTCCCACTCCATATATATATATTATGGGAGTAGCCAGGGGGGGCGTTTTGGGGGTTCAACCCCCCCCCCCCCGAAATGAAATCCCCCCCCCCCCCCTGCAGGGGGAGGGGAACGGAAGTAAGTGACTTTTTTTTGCTTTCATTTCGTTTATTTTAGGTGAGATTTTAATACTTTAATCATCACTTACCAAAGCACAGCCGAGGGGGTTTGAGTTAAAAACCCTCTACCAGGGGGTTTTGAGTTTAAACCCTCCTACCAGGGGGTTTTGAGATTTAAAAAAACCCTATCGGGGGGTTTTTAGATACAAATCCCTTCTACCAGGGGGTTGTGAGTTGTAACCCCTGCCAGCGGGGTTTGAAGCTGAAAACTACCTCTTCTATATTAAAAAAAAGCAAATTACGCACTCAAAATGCTATGAGCGTAGCCAAAGGGGGTTTTGAGTTTAAATCCCCCTCCTCCAGATGGCTTTTTCTTTAAAGTTTAAAACCCCTCCAGATGGTTTTGGTGTTTAAAATTCCCCTACAGAGCGTTTTGAGTTGGAAACCTCTCTCTTCAATATTATTTTAAAGCAAACTACAGTCACCAAATTCTATGATCGTAGCTAAATGGGGTTTTGAATGTAAAAAAAAAAAAAAAAAAAAAAAAAAAACTCCAGAGATTTTTTAGTTTAAAACGCTTCAACAGATGATTTTGACGATAAAACTTTCCTTTTCGATATAAAATCTAAAGCGAAATACAGGCATGTAATTCCAAGAGAGTAGCCAAGAGAGGTTACAAATTTCTACCTGTGACTTGGGCTCCATTAATAAAGTGTGAATAGTCTTCTGCCGACATTGAAAAACACTAAATGTTGCTCAACAAAGATGGCTAAGACAGATTTCAGGAGTCAGTTATAGAGATCGGGTTTAAATAAAATAAATCATATGCCGAACTGGGAGTCGAACCCTTAGTAAGGTTGTGACAGAGCGTCGCATGAGATTTTGCGGGACATGTTCTCCGGCAAAATAAAATTACGTATAATAAGAGTTGCGGAAACAGCTTGCCGGAAAATGCGCCGAACGGCGCGAGAGGGTCTAAGCCAGTAAGAATAGCACATTAGATGTTTGAAATAAAACTTTTTAGTAGCAAGATAATGCACTGTAGATATCTCAGAATATGCATTTTGTTGGCTTTCAATACCAGAAATAGTGCTCGGCGGCGGGGCTTCGCCCCGCGCTGGGGAAGCGCTGCGAGCTCCCCCAGACCCACTTAAATTGCTAGCAAGGGCGGGAAGTCTACAAGTTTTCCAGTAATTCCAGGAAGAACCTATTCTAGGGCACAATAAACGTCTTCCGAAAGGGTCAGAATGTAATAAAGATTAATTATGTACATACATACATATATATATAATTTTTTTCCACGGGGGGGGGATCACCCCCATCCCCCGAAAAAAATCCTGGCTACGCCCATGATATATATTACATAAATACAAGCGGTGTTACACTGACGCGCTAGTGTGCAAAAGTAGCCTACAGAAAATTTTTATTATCAAAATAACTATAAAGTCTCTTGGGTTTGTTAACTTTTCTGCCAATAAGCTAGCCGCGGGGGGGATTTTGTGACTGATTTTTAAGATGAGATAATTTTTATTGATCCAATCAAATGGAAATTCAGTTTGACTACAATTGACAACCTCAGCGTAACTACAGTACAATAACAATAAAGAAAGTGGCGTAGCTAGGGTATTTGATACACTGTACGGCAGTTCCTCATGATGCCTTCCAAAAAAAAAATGTTTTAAAACAGTGAAAAGTTTCTAATTTCGAAATTAAGTGTATTCATTATTTAAGCATTGTTATTTCGCAAAGAATCGATTTTACAAAAAAAAAAGATAATAAAATCTCAGCACGTGCTTCCTTTCCGGCAAAATCTATTATTAATCTATAATTTTATCGAAATCATTTTTTTCCACAATGTCTTGTTTAATAGACGAAATTGCCAAATTATTCAGTCATCGTTGATCGTAAGTATTTCTTCATCAAAGTAATATTCGCTTGCTTGCCACACTTACCACAATAGTAAAAAAATATGCGAATCAATATGGCAATATTCAGGTACTGACATTTTCTTTTATAAAACTCTAAAGCTCAATAGATTCTTGTTTTGGAAGTTCGGCGACTTCTGGAGAATCTGCGACAATTACCTGAATTACCAAAAACGAATTTTGTCTATGATGCTGGGAGAACCTTCGAGATTGATTTCGAAATGATTTCCATATGAAGATTCGATAAAGGCGACTAAAATTCATATTTATCATGACGTTGTTCTTATAGAGTTATTATTTCATGAACAACACGGTCTAATGAAGGTATTTCCATCAGTAGCTCTTTCTTGTGTGTTGATAGAAAATCTATCTTCATCTTTTTTTGACTGGCATTTTTTAAATTTATTTTTTTTATGTGGCCAATACGTCTCTAAGGCTCTGCGTGACAATGTACCATACAATTTTGATCCAGATTTGAGATGTTATGTGTACTGTGAAAAATAATCGAGAAATATTTGCTTTTTATTCTTTCTGTATGATTTTTTTTTTATTTTTTTTTTCGTGAGCACTTATATTACAATAAATTCCTTTATATTTTGTTGGGACATGTAAGTATTCGGTCTGTCATGACTGGATCGTACTTGCATCTTAATTTCACTCCAGGATAGCCTATCTCTTTAATTTTGTACTGCCAATTTATCTTCAACTCGTTCGTGATGCCCACGGAGTGCCAGATTCTGCTATAAGAGAAAACGCATGATGTCAGATAATCTTTCCACATTTTCCCCTCTTGCTTATTTAAATTTTGAGCCTTGATGTCATTATTATTGCCAAGCACGCCCGGTCTTAGACCACTGCAACCTATGCGGTCGCAGTGGGCCCCGCGCTTTCATAAGCCCCGCGCTAATTCTAGGTGTAGTAATAAAGTTGCAAAATATATACGAAAAATTCCCGGAAATCTCCCAAATTTATTAAAATCTCCTGAAAACTCATAAAAATCTCCAGAAAAATAGACAAAATGTCATTTGTGAATGTCATTCATTGCGGTCAACGCCAATCCTACGCGCGATAAAAGAAAAAAAAAGGCATTGTCAGCTTTCATGTAAAAAAAAAATGTAATAATCGGGCGAATTTTCACCTGAATCAGAAGTTCCAATACTTTATTTACTTTTTTAGTCACTGGCATATAAATATGCCATATGTTGCAAGGCTCGTAAAGTAAAGTTAATTTGATTGCAATTTTGTACTTAGTAAAGAATGAATACAGTTAAAAATCGAATTTTTTTCTAATACAAAATCTTAATTTTCACTTATTATCCGTATTCCCACCCAGAGTAGGCCCCGCGCTATCAGTTTCGCATAGGGCCCCGCGATTGTTAGGACCGGCCCTGTTGCCTAGTCACAGACAAACTTCCCTTCAAGCAAGTGATGTGTGGCTGAGATGCTTAAACCGCTTGGCTACGGCTTGGCCACCTTACAAGGGGGATTGAGTTGGAATCCCGACTCTAGTATGGTTGTGTTTGCTGAGTGGTTGGAGATCTTCTCCCAGATAAGACAAAGTTGTAAGACAAATTTCCATATGGACAATAAAGATTATTATTATTATTATAACCCCTCCCCCCACTGGTCCACAAAAGAGATTAGACTATTACTAATTAGTAGCTAGAAAATAAAACACTATTATAAACTTGTCCATAAGCAGTGCATTGAACAATAAAGTAACATGTAAGGCTTCAAAAAAAAAAGTGTTAAAGTGCGTTGACTTCAGAGATTTAAACAAATATGGTAAAATTTGATTCAAGCTGGTCTACAGCTCACATTTGATTTAAGAAAGAATACAGGACATAACAAATATATATGTTTCTTTTTATTTATGTAATTACAATGTGTAGTTTTACTGAGAAAGTTTGCCCTCAGTTTGATGCCTCCCAACCACTTGATGCCCCGTGTGGCCCGCACCGCCGGCACATTGCTAGCTACGCTACTGAATATAGATGAAAAATTCGAACAACATTCACACACGAAATACATACACATTTACAACCAGCGCTTTATGAATTTGACTTCTATCACTTCTCGATAACGACAGCTTTGATTTTGTTTATTTTAGGTGATATTTTAGTAGGCCTATTAAACCATCACTTGCCCCAGCCAAGGGGGTTTGAGTTAAAAATTCTTATCTTAAAATCTTCACTATTCCTTCCTAAGCCTTCTATGGGATTTCGTGGCTAAAATAAATAAATGATGCAAACGCCAATCCCCAAATTCCAAGAACATAGCCAGGGGTGATTTTGAGTTTAAAACCCACTCCAAAATTTTTTTTTACAATAAACCCCTTCTTCAATATAAGACTAAAACATACAACAGTCACCAGATTCTTTGAGCGTAGACAAAATGGGTTTAGTGTTTACCCCCCCCCCCCCCTCCAGAGGGCTTTAAGTTAAAATTTTAAGTTTAAAATCCCCCTACAGATAGTTATGAGGTTGAAAATCCTCTCTTCTCTCTACTGTCACCAAATCTATGAGTGTATCTAAAGGGTTTTGTTTCCCCCCCCCCCCCAACAGATGGTTTTGATGATAAAACTTCCCTTTTCGATAGAAAATCTAAAGCAAACTACAGTCACCAAATTCCTATCGCTGGGCTACATTATAAAGTGCAGTGAATAGCATGGAAGTCATCTTCCGAAATTGAAAATAGACTAAATATAAAATATAAATATAAAATCTAAAGCGAAATACAGGCATGTAATTCCAAGAGAGTAGCCAAGAGAGGTTACAAATTTCTACCTGTGACTTGGGCTCCATTAATAAAGTGTGAATAGTCTTCTGCCGACATTGAAAAACACTAAATGTTGCTCAACAAAGGTGGCTAAGACAGATTTAAGGAGTCAGTTATAGAGATCGGGTCTCAATTAAGGAAATCCTATGCCGAACTGGAAGTCGACCACTTAGTGAGGTTGTGACAGAGCGTCGCATGAGGTTTGCGGTACGTGTTCTCCGACAAAATGAACTACGCATACCAAGAGTTGCGATGACATGGAGACCACTACGAGGAAAGCGCAAACAGGGACGTCCCATAATAATTTAGCGCCACACTTTCATGGAGGACCTCAGAGCAGTGGACACCAGGTGGGAACAGGCTTCACTTATGCTACAGTCTTTCCCTAACTCCAGGAAGAACCTATTCTAGGGTAAAACAAACGTCGTCCGAAAGAATGAAGGGTAAGAATATAATAAAGATTAATCACGTGCACACATACACAAACACAATATCACTTCAATTCATACCTGGCCAAAACAAATGCCTGACCAAAACATGATTTCTCTGGCTCTCTTCCTAAACTTCACTATTCCTTCCTAAGTGAGACCTGTGTATCAGATTTAGCATGAATGAACGTAAGCTTGGCGTCATGACTATTCTCAGACCTATGTATATAATTCAATTCGAAGTTGATAACTATCTCTTGAATCCCAATATGGCCTGACTTCAATTAGAGTCTCGCTTCTTTTGTCTGGTCAACCAGTCATAATTACTTTTCGAAGCATTGAAAGTTCTTTGCTTGTATAGTCTTGAATTTCACTGTATTACGAATCACTTACAGCGATCATATGCACTGAATTATCTGTAAATTCACATGTCTGCGTATCAGTATTTGGTAGATGTGCACGAGAAAGTGTATCGAACACTTCCTTGCCTTTTCTGTAACAGACTTTCAGATCTTGTTTTTTGAAGTAACGTCTATGTTATATAAGATAACATTATTAACACTGTAGTCTCATTAGCATCTTCTGTATTCTCATTTTGTGCTGACAATAACGGCTTCTTGAATATTTGCTCCAGAGGTTTATGATCATTATAAACTGTTACTTCTTTACCATATATGTAGCAGTGAAATTTGCATGTACTATACACAATTTCTGTAACATAATAATATTATATGTACCTTTGCACACTAGCGCGTCAGTGCAACACCGATAGTGTTTACGTAATAAATGGAGTTCCTAATATGTCTTCTCTCTTAAACACTAGTTTGTTATTTGTGTAACACGAATATTCTACATGGTGTCAGAGTAAAACTTAAAAGCTGTCCAGACAAAGGTTTTTATTAATCTAAAAATGGCTTCTTTTTATTTTGAGCAACCAATCTTGAATTGGAATGCTAAAGATCTTTATCAAGAGTTTTTAAGATTTCAACAGGTGAGCTTTTGTTTCAAAGGACCGTTAGTTGGTGCCGATAGTAAACAAAAATCCGGATGGCTGGGAATGTGGATAGGTCAACAGGGCCGAAAAGTTTACAAAACTCTAAATATTACTGATAGTGAAGAGGGAGATCCACAATTGCTATTATAGAAAATAGATGACTACATAAGGCCAAGACAAAATAAAAGAGTGTCTAGATTTAGAGCACATCAGAGAAAACAGGTTGAAGGAGAAAGTTTTGATAACTTTGTTAAAGACCTAAAACTTCTCATTATGGACTGTGATGATCCAGATGATATACTTATTGATTTGATCATTAGTGGAGTCATACACGAAAAGGTACAATTAAGACTACTTGATCAGGGACAGAAGTTGACCCTTAGCAAAGGCTAAAGAAATAGGACAACAATATGAGATGTCACAAAGCCAAGTGAAAATGTTTAGGGGCCAAAAAGTTCTAACAATTAAGAGACAGTCACACAATGTACTCAAGCAGAAGTCTAAAGACAACTCAGATAAATTGTGTAGTAAATGTGGCAAGAACCAAGAAAAGGGAAAATTTCCACTAATAGAAACAACATGCAATTTCTACAAGAAGAAAAACCACTGGTTTCAAATGTGCAGAAAAAGACGCAACGTCAATCTGGTAGAAGATGACAGCCACAGCGATGACAATACTGTACAAGTAGCAAGTAGCCAGAGTAAAAAGGGTAAAATTGAGATAATCAATGTCGTTGAAGACAAGTGGACTGTGAAACTAGTCGTGCATGGCAAGACATTAATTTTCCGAATTGACACTGGTGCAAGGTGTAACATTCTTGTTAAGTCAGAGTTTGAAAAGCTCAAAGACAAAGTAAAACTTGTTTATTCAGCAAAGTCACTCAAGTCTTACACTAATCATGTTATTAAGACTATAGGAGCAGTGTTGCTACCTTTGAAAAAAAAATAATATCCAAGAGGTGAAAGCAAGGTTTGAGGTAGTAGATATTAGCCAAGAGAACATTTTGAGTGGTGACACAGCAGAATGTTTAGGAATACTACAACGGATAGACAGCATAGAATCCAAGGCAGAAGACGAGTTACAAAGAGAATTTCCTGAAATGCTGAAAACAACTGGAACACTGCCAGGAGAATATAAGATTCAGTTACAGGAAAATGCTAAAGGAGTTATCCATCCACCACGTCGCTTAGCAGCATCGCTACGCAAGAAAGTTGAAGAAAAACTTTAAGAAATGCAAGATGATGGATTTATTACTCCAGTACATGAACCTACTGAATGGGTTAGCTTCATGGTTGTTTCGTTCAGGAATGACAAAGCGAGAATATGTATTGATCCAAAAGATCTCAATAAAGCAATCAGACGGGAACATCACCCGATGAAAACTATTGAAGATGTGATCACTAATATTCCAGATTCGAAGATATTCTCAGTTCTTGATGCCAAGTCAGGGTTTATGCAAATAATTCTTGAAAGAAAATCTTCACTTCTCACAACTTTTAATACACCTCTGGGATGATATAGATGGTTACGATTACCTTTTGGAATCAAATCAGCGCCAGAAATTTACCAAAGAATTATGGATGAAATGCTTCAAGGTATTGAAGGAGCATATGGAGCATAGACGACATTCTAGTAGCTGGTAGAGATGTTGAGCATCATGATCACATTTTGATACAAGTCATGCAAAGAGCAAAGGAGTACAATCTAAAGCTGAACTATGACAAGTGCAAGATAAGGTAAAACAGAGTACCTTATATGGGCCATATCTTGTCAGAGAAAGGTTTAGAACCAGATCCAGCAAAGATAAAGGCAATTATTGACATGCCAGCTCATCGAGACAAAGATGGAATCAGAAGATTTCTAGGTTTATTTCAGTAACTAGCAAAATTTATTCCCTATCTAAGTCAAGCAGATGCTCCAATACGAAAGCTTCTAAAAGATGATGTAGAATTTCAATGGAATCATGAACAAAACAAGAGTTTTGAGGAATTGAAACAGCTTTGTACAAACCCTCCAGTTTTAGCATTTTATAATGTCAACAAGAACGTAGAGATAGAATGTGATGCAAGTAAAGATGGACTGGGAGCAGTAATACTCCAGGAAGGTCGTATAATTGCATACGCATCAAGAGCTCTCACGGATACAGAAACAAGATATGCTCAAATTGAGAAGGAAATGCTTTTAATTGTGTATAGTACAAGCACATTTCACTGCTACATATTTGGTAAAGAAGTAAGTTTATAAGGATCACAAACCTCTGGAGCAAATCTTCAAGAAACCTCTATTGTCAGCACCAATGAGAATACAGAAGATGCTAATAAGACTACAGTGGTATGATCTGAAAGTCTGTTACAGAAAAGGCAAGGAAGTGTTTATCTCCGATACACTTTCTCGTGCACATCTACCAAATACTGATAAACAGACATGTGAATTTACAGATGATTCAGTGCATATGATCTCTGTAAGTGAATCGAAATACAGTGAAATTCAAGACTGTACAAGCAAAGAACTTTCAATGCTTCGGGAAGTAATTATGACTGGTTGGCCAGACACAAGAAGCGAGACTCCAATAGAAGTCAGGCCATATTGGGATTCAAGATACCAGTTATCAACTTCTGATGGTATTATATACATAGGTCTGAAAATAGTCATGCCACCAAGCTTAGGTAAATACATGCTAAATCTGATTCACAAGTCTCACTTAGGAATAGTCAAATGTAAGCAGAGAGCCAGAGAAGTCGTGTATTGGCCAAGCATGAATGCAGACATTGTTTTGAGGTTAATTATGATGGAGCTGATGGCCGTCTTCCAAGATTTTTTCTGATTTTTAGCGGCCCCCGAAAGGGGAAAAGACGTTATTAGTTGAGTGTGAAATGTCTGTCCGTCCCGTTTAGATCTCGTAAACTAGAAAAGATAGTAAAAATCCGACATCATAATATTTTAGTCCATTCAAAGTTCTGATGCAACGGCTACTTTTTTTCTTTTCTAAAAGCGAAAAAACTAATTTTTTAAATCACTTATGCAAGTAGTTTTTTTCATAAAAATACACCTCTTTTACAACTATTCACTATTAATAGTAACAAACACGGGAGGCTCTTTAGTAGGGGTGATACCCATTTACCATATTTTTAACACATTTATGCATATGGTTTTAGACTTTAAAAAAATATTTTTTTTTACATTTGTATTGCTACGTGATCTAAGTTATGTCATACTAACTACTATATTTACCCAAAAATAATGTTAACTTTTTTTAAAGAGAAAAAAATCTATTAGTATACATATAAGTTGGACATAATTTAAAACAACAATTAATAAGTAGGTTTTCATATTACCGCGTGAACTGTAGTGCTACACTGCAACCCCAAAACACTCAATTAACTAAAGGAATTTTTTTTTTTTTTTTTTTTGAGGATTTGAATAAGAGATTGACCCTTTACAAAACAATTAGATATTCATTAAAAGACATCATTTAGGCCATGTTCGCTTTTAACTTCACGTTCACCTATCTTTTAATCTGCTGGGGCACCACACAAGATCTGTCAACCTTCTTTCTCCATTCTTCTGTCATTGGTCTTTGATAGAATTTAATTCTGATGTTCTTTCTGAAAATATTGATACCTGCCTTTTTACCTGCCTGGGTGGACCACTTCGGGAGCCGATTTTGAGTTAGTGTATTCTAACTTTGTCATTCGTGAACGAAACAACCATGGAGCTAACCCATTCAGTAGGTTCATGTACTGGAGTTATAAAACCATCAGCTTGCATTTCTTTTAGTTTTTCTTCAACTTTATTGAGTAGCAATGCTGCTAAGGATCTCAGAGAGAAAGTGGAGAAGGAATGGTCACACCCTTAGAAAAGATACCAACAACAGAGCTAAACAGGCCTTCGAGTGGGCACAAGACGTAGAGGAAGACCAAGTGAAGTTGAAGCCGAGAGGACTGGAAAGAGACACTAAAAAACTAGCAAGAGACCGTGGAGAATGGCGTGTTTTTACTGAGGTCCTATGTTCCATGAGGAACGTAAAGGAAAGATAATGATGATGCTAAGCGACGTGGTGGATGGATACTTCTTTGGCATTCTTCTCTAACGGGCTTTTTTGCGCTTATGCGTTTCTTTTCTTTGCTTTAAAACTAGAATTAGAAATTGGGCCGGAAGTACCTTTTATATATCGTTTGCATTTTTCAGTTCTCATTTTTAATTACACTGACATTATTAGGCTGTAAATTTAAGTGTACCTAATAGAAAAAAAAATCGGGTAGTTGGGATCAAACCCGATAGAGGCTATAAAAAGAAAAGACCTGAAACAAGCGCGTGAAACAACACATTTACAGTAGACCTACTTTATTTGATGAGTCTTTTACCCAAGATCTGTGTATTTCTTTTAGGACTAGCTTACTTTAAGTACCCGAGCATTTTCCGATGCACAATTTCACACACAAAAATAATTGTAGAAATAAAAATTGTGATTTTAAAACTTTTAATGATTTTTTTTTAAAAGGTGTTTTAAAAAGGTGTTACTGTAATCAATTGTGAATATTCGTTTGTTATGAATCTCACTATTTTGTGTCTGTTTTAATTTCTTAATGTTCTCTTGAGTTAAGGGGTCTTGTTTTCTCCTGATAGGCCTATGTATACCTGATTTCTCTTATCAGCCATTGTGAGACATTGGTCCAAAATAATGCTAAGCTTATAAATATGAAAAAAAATCGCATCTGAATATATGAATGAACTTGTTTTAGATGAAGTCCATTCATTATAGTTGCTTTGAAAAATTGATCTCACACATGCCACGGGCCTTGCCATAATAGTCATAGATCTATAAAATCTAAAACAGTGGCGTCACTAGGGTGGGTGTCACCCGGTGCGGTCTGCTCAGGGTGTCACCACCGCCCCCCCCCCCCTTTTTAAAAAATCCTTTTTCCCCGTTTCTTTGTTGCGCTGTATTACATATATGTGAGCAGGTCAGGCAGGCGAGAGACCTATTCTTACTGCTCAACATTAAATTATTTAGCAGTAGGCAGATGTTAGCGCTACTAGGCAGATGTTAGCGCTACTAGGCAGATGTTAGCGCTACTGGGTGGGCTCAATCTGTGCACCTCGGTATGGTGACCAAGGGGCTAGAGTCGCCTAAGTAACCAGACAACTAACTTAAACTAAATGAAAGCAAGATAACGAAACTTTAGTTTAGGATAAATAAACAAAACGAAACTTTATTTACATAAAAATAAATGAATCAATAATAAAATATAATATATATACACTAACCACTACTACTGAACCCATCAACTAACTAAAACCCTCTAAATCTACACCACTACAAACACAAACAAACTAACCAAGCCAACTATCTAACTAAATCACTACAACTACTACCCTAGACCTAGATCTACACAAACACACTACAATAAACTAATCTAGATCTACAATATTCTACTACTATAAACAACTCATAACTAAAACCAAAACAAGAACACCTTAGCCTTAGTACCTTACTATTAGTATTCACTAAGTACAGAAACAGACTATAAATAGTATAAGTATAACTAAGTTTACTAATAGAACTCTTAAGGCAACACTACACTAGTCACTACAGAAACAAAATAAATCTACAGCAGCAGCTTAGAACAGCAATGTAATATTCAATAGCAGCAGCTAAAAGCAGTAACAATAGCCTGCAATACATAAAATCATATATTCTATTAGGTCTAGAAAACTCTAGGACTGGTGGACGCCGCCATCTTTAAATTAACATGCTCAAAACATAAACTGCCAACTAGAAAATAAAACTAAATTAAAATATATCTAGCATATTTACACACAGTGTGACATAGATCTAGTAAAAGAAAATATAAAATAGTTACAAACTTACAGGCCGTCCCAGGTACAGAAATATAAAATAATTACACGACAGACCACAAAGATCTTCGGCTGTCACACAGACATAGGGGGGAGTGGGGAGAAATGGTCCACCATTTTTACTTTTTTACTAAAAGTTACATAAAAACATAAATAACAACAACTCAGAGATGTTTGTTATATTTCTCAATAAAGTAACCATTTATTTCAAAATATAGTCTATAAAAAAAAAAAAAATTATCATACATAAGAAAAAAATAAATAAAAAATACCACCCCAATATGGGGAGAAATGGACCGACTTTGGGGGAGAAATGGACCATCTGTGGAATACACAAGAAGCTTTAAAGAAATTAATAGAAATTTTTTTTTTTTTAAAGAGACATCAAATGAGATATATCTTTCTGTTCTTTTTGTACCTATGCAATTTACTGGTGGTGGCAAAATTGTTTTAATTTGTCCTATTCTGACTGTCCCAATGTCTTCTAATGTCGGCCAAAAAAAACTTGTCAACCATTTCCCACTCTTTCGCAAAAAAGAAACTTCAATATCACCATCCTCATCTTCTTCTTTCATAACCTTACCAACTAAATATTTTGTTTTCTTTCCTACCTCAAACTCACACAAAACATAGTCGTTAACATTCACACTTTCGACACCATCCATTCTGACATCAATACTTTCATCACTACTGTCGCTACTGTCACTAATAGCCTACTATCTGTCCTATCAGTATCCAATAGATTTTTTATATCATTGGATTTATCCCCAGATTTAATGCACTGCTTCAAATTTATTTCCTCCATCATTGGTGATATGTCGCAATCATACATTTTCCACGCTTTTTCCCTCTGTTGGTTTGCTTGCGAGAAGCAGCTTTAGGATAGCCTACAAATATTTCAGGCGAAGCAAACATTTTTGGTGAAGCTGCATCCGAAGATACTGTATGGGCCAACACATTAATTGATGTGTCTCCTTGTAAAGCTGCGTCTCAAGATACTGTCATGACTAACAAATTAATTGACATGTCCGCTTGTGGAGTTGCATCAGGAACAAAAGGAGTGTCAGTGTTTGGTGATGATGAGCAACAATGTGCCCTTGGTCTTGCCCTTCTCAACAGCAGTTGCAGCATCTATCATAACTGACTCTGAATCTGGCACTTTGCCTTTGTCAGTTTTCCTTATGTAAACTCGAGGCATTTTATTACCTGGAAAAAGAAAAAAAAATATTTGTCATTTCATTAGGCCTAATCATTAACTTTATTTTGACTTTAAAAAATCTAGATTAGATCTAGAGCTAGATCTACTTAAAATAGAACACCAGCATTAATAATTAACATCTTTATTACAGTAAAGATGGACATACATCTATTATAGATGCAAAATGCTAATTATAAGCATATCATCCCTATAGAAATCTACTGCCAATCATGAATCAAATGAATGGGGAGAAACGGACCTCCTATGGACCATTTCTCCCAACTGGTACCTGAATTGGTTAAAACACTATAAAATTTTTATTTATTGAATTTGTACGGCGAAAGTTATAAATTATTATACAGAAATGTTCGTTTTACAATAATATAAACTTACCTTGAATTCTGATGTAGATCCAAAAAATATAGACGTGCAAATTGGTTAAGAAAATACTTGTTTTGTGACTGAAAAATTTCCGTATGCAAATAAAAACATGATAAATTAACATGTGCATAAGAATTAAGGAAAAGGAAATGGTTTTTTAAAAACATCTCATGTTACTGAAGTTTTTTTAATTCTGGTCCAAAATAATATGGTCCACTAGTTTTAAAAATAGTAGGGGGTGTCCATTTCTCACCACTCTCCCCTACTATACTGACCACTGGTCAACTGTACACTGTACTGTTTTAAGACAGCATGTAGTACATCACTTTTTATACACTCCACCCTAACCTACACAAAAAGCGGAAGTACAAATAATAAATTTGTCACTAGCCTGTAAAAAATAGAATACATATAAATATAGCTCTGGGAGCGCAAGCTCACATATAGTTTATAATTTGATTGTTCAACAACTATAAAACAAGTGTCTATTAAATTCAGTTGTTTATTACAATTTATCTAAAGTTCACTGGGTTAGTGTAGCCATGTAAAACTCTGCACGCATCCTTAATCTTTATGGAATCAAAGACATTGCCATTAATATATAGTTCAATTTTGCAACAATGCAGTCATAAGTAAGTTACACTGTTTGAAAACTTATCATTAACTTCATCAAAGTTAATGTACTTCAAGTTTTCCTTTTAATAAAATTCACATTTGTGAAAGTGTCGTTTGTTCTTTCGACTCAAAAAGTTTTAAATTTTAATTTTTAAAATACTTTTTCACATGAAGCCATGGATAAGCAGATGGTAAGAAGGCTCTTGGTGGCATTTGAACCATGCAATGTCAACTTTTACAGAAGATCTTTTGTTGCCTTTAGATCTCTTCTCGGTCATGGTATTTCTGTTTGAATGTCGTCTTTTGAAAAATTGTCATAAACGCCAATATTTTGAAACTAACATCTACAATACTTCGTTGGATGTTGAACTATAGAATTTTTCGGTGGAATTACTCAAATTAATTTGTTGCATCAATGATTTCTTCCGGTAGGAGTTGAAGCTCAGAGTGAAAAAACAATCATTGCACATAAGAATGAACCTCTTTTTATCTTCTTCAGTAGTGAGTCCGTCATCTTGTGATTACTCGCCTGAATTTTTCTTCTTGATTTTAAATTTTTTTCTTCTGAATCACAGTGCTTTTTTTTTTTTAAAAGAGCCTTTTTATACAAAACACTTTGCACTAACGTGTTATGGTTTTGTTTAAAAAAAAAAGCTTTAATTATTGACCACATTGTCTATAGTTCAAAGAAAGGCATACTCTTGTGTATCTTTGGCCTTCCCCCCACAAAAAAAAAAAACAACTAAAGTAAAGATAGGTAAAATAAACGATCTTAAGCTGCGGTTCAAGTGGCAATAATTTCAAAACGAAAAAAGTAGTTCGATTGTGTCGAAAAATGCTAGGCAGGCAAAAAGCTAATTTCTGAAAAAAAATGTGGACCACATAGATTGAGTGAATTTTATATACATTTATTAAATAGCTATTATGTAGAAAATTTTATATACTTTGGGAGTGTAGTCAGTATATCAGGTGGAACAGATGGAGACATTAAACGCCGTATAAATCTAGCGCGTCAGACATTTACACAGCTAAAACCAACCTGGAAATCTCCTTACATCTCAAACAAGACTAAACTAAGAATCTTTAACTCTAATGTCAAGGCTGTCCTACTGTATGGTTCTGAAACATGGAGAACAACTGAAGCCACAACAAAAAATACAGACCTTCATCAACAGATGCCTGAGAAATATCCTAAAAATACACTGGTATGACAAAGTAGAAAACACCAAACTGTGGGAGATGAGTGGACAGAAAAATATAGAAATGCAGATCTTAGAGAGGAAGTGGCGATGGATTGGTCACACCCTTAAAAAAGATACCAGCAACAGAGCTAGGCAGGCCTTAGAGTGGAACCCCCAGGGAACAAGATGCAGAGGAAGACCAAAAAGAACATGGCGACGCAGTGTACTTGAAGAAGCAGAGAAGACCGGGAAGAGCTGGGACACCATCAAAAAGCTAGCAAGAGACCGTGGAGAGTGGCGTGTTTTTGTCGAGGCCCTATGTTCCATGAGGAACTCAAAGGAGTGATGATGATGTTGGTTCTTAAAAAGTTTCTTATACTCCTCCATGGTTCCAGACATCGAAGCTGTTTTTTCATATCTTTGAGCTCCACACATAAATTCAAGCTCAACCTTTTCTAGACATTTTAAGATATTAATTTAATCTCATCAGCTTTTTTGTTTCCCTTAAAAGCGTATAACTTCTGAATCTGATCAGTGTTTGCTATGTTAGGGTGTGCTATGTCAGGTGTGTTGTCAAACAAAATACAAAGGTTCTTGGGTCATTCTGACTATAATATCTTTTACGTCGTTAGCTAAAATATTTATAAACTTTTTAATATTACAGATATTACAGCTACGGGTTTTATGGACATGATATTTCCATCATCTCGTGGAAATTCTTTATTCAATAAAGACTTTTAGTTAATATGTCACAAAATGTCAAATATTCTGCTTTTATAGAAACAGAGTGTGCACTTTATCCTTCCGATGTTGTTGTTTTTTTCTTTTCATTAATCATAGAGCAACGACTTCCTTGTCAAATGTATTTATAGACGGATAATCTTGTTTTCCAAAAATCCAGATGAATTCTTCATATGTCTTTTAATATTTCAATATCATTCGAATGACACATTGTAACATTTCCTTCTAGGAAGCTCCAGCTTCTTTTACAGAAAAAATGAAATAACATCATCACCAGAAATCTCAATGGCCACTTATTTACTTTCCAATTCGACTAAATTTACATAAACTACATGTGAGATTTCAATAGTATTTTATTCATTTGTTAAACAGTGACTATTGGATGACATCCTGATTCGATTAAAACATTTTTTGGAATCAAAGCTCATATACATAGACGCAGCTGGTATACATCTGAAAGTAAGGTTTCACGTTTACCTTGATTTATTAAATATGATATAGCATTTTAAATATTCCGATAGAATTCCATTAAAAAATGTTTAGACGAAATGGAAAAAAAGTAGATAGATCTATTTATTAATTGTCAAGAATATGGTCCAAGATTTTTTTTTTTATTGTCAGATATTCACAAAGTCATTTTTTTAATTTGGGTGTCACCCGGTGCGGACCGCACCCCCTAGTGACGCCACTGATCTCAGGCCCGGCGCAAAAGGCCGCTGTTGGACTTCACTATACACTCCCGGAAATAGATTTAAAAAATGAAGATGAATGGCGGGGCTCTATTTAGAATTTCTTGAAGAGAGGAGGGGGGCACTTGAAGGGTAGGAGGCACGATGGAGGGGCCATTAAGTGCAATGTCCATTGGGTCATGGTCCTCATTAAATGAAAATGGGCCTGATGCCCCCCCCCCCCACTAAATGCGCCACTGGTAGGGCTATATCTCCATTTGAATACGCAATACGAGAACGGCGATAATAAAATCTGTTTTTTAAAATATGGACTCTCCATCTCTCAAACTATTATAATGTTCTCCCGTGCATCAGTATGCTGGAGTCTGTAGTGGGGTGGCGGAGTTGTGGTTAACTACGGTGACCAGAGGTATAGACAGTATTAATAGGACATTTGGCTTACCCAAAATAGTACAATAGTTTCATTATTGAGTTCTTATTTATTGTTATAATCATTCCTCACTTATTTTTATCAGTACTTCAGTCACTCAATTTAACTTTAGCAAACGAAATGCAAAAAGGAGGTGCACAAAAAGTTAGAGAAAAAAGACATGCGGAATTACAGCAATCAGCAACCAAATGCCGAAAATTAACGAGTTTCTATGGTAAGTTATTAATTCGTTTGCACTTGAGTATTGTATAATAATTTCGTTGGTATATATGCCATTGCGGCATTTTTGGTGAAGACTTTCTACTTCGTAGGAACAACGTTTCTACTCAGTCGAAAGTTAACTAGTCCTTCAGCCTTGATGATCCTATCACCTACCACCCTGCGTGTAAATAACAAGGTTTTATTTTACTTATGTTTTCTTCTATTTTGGTTTTATGTAAACTGTATATCATTATTAATGTAAATCATAATTTATATGTACAACAGGATCTACTTCAACATCAACTGGCTCTACGGAATGTACTTCAACATCAGCTAATTCTACCAGTGAATCTACTTCAACATCAGCTAATTCTACCAGTGAATCTACTTCAACATCAGCTAATTCTACCAGTGAATCTACTTCAACATCAGCTAATTCTACCAGTGAATCTACTTCAACATCAACTGGCTCTACGGAATGTACTTCAACATCAGCTAATTCTACCAGTGAATCTACTTCAACATCAGGTGGCTCTACTAAATCTACTTCAACATCAGCTAATTCTACCAGTGAATATAGATCATCATCAGCTGGCTCTACTAAATGTTCTATTGATCCTAAAACAGACAAGTTCCATCCAGATAAGTCCTTTCATTTTCCACTTACTCAATTTGGCAAGTCTGCAAAAAAAAAAAACGCAGTTTTCGCAGTGAATGGTGTGAAACACATGACTGGCTACATTACTCAATTGAAAGTGATGCTGCATACTGTTATACCTGCATACAATTCACTTCCACAGCCTCAAAACAAAACAGTGAACATGCATTTACAAAAACTGGCTTCCGTAATTGGAAAAAAACTATGGAGAGTTTTAGACAACACGAAAAGAGCGAATTCCACAGAAAAGCATATGAACAGACATTATTTAAATCAGACATTGGTGAACTGTTAAGTAAGCAACACAAGGAGGAAAAAGATCAACACAGTCATATGCTCCTTAAAATTTTACAAACAATGCAATTCTTAGCACGTCAAGGACTACCGTTAAGAGGAGATGGTGATGAAGAAGACAGCAACTTTACACAAGCTCTCTTATTCTTAAATCAAGATTATCAATTGATGTCGGAATGGATGAATAAAAAACAGTTGAAATTCACTTCTCATGAAATAAAAATGAATGTTGGAGAATAATGAGTCACCAAATAATTCGCAATTTATCATCCTGCATTTGTCAATCTGACTATTACTCAATACTTGCTGATGAGTGTACGGACCTAAGCAACAAAGAACAGTTCACAGTTTGTCTTCGGTGGATCGACAAGGAACTCACAGCTCATGAGGACTTTTTGGGCTTGTATCAGGTAGACAATATATCGTCTGATACACTAGTTAGCGCTTTAAAGGACGTACTTTGCAGACTCAATCTTGATATAAAAAAAATGCAGAGGTCTATGTTTTGATGGAGCTGCAAACATATCGGGATGTAAAAATGGCGTTGCAAAACAAATAAATGATCTAGAACCTAGAGCCACGTTTAGTCACTGTATTGGTCACTCCTTGAATTTAGCTGTACCCGATGTTTTCAAAGATATTGCTTTGATCCGAGATACATTAAATACATCTTTTGAAATAACAAAACTAATTAAATTCTCCTCTAAACGAGAAACCGCATTTCATAAATAAAAGAGATGAAACTTGATAACTCTGGATTTCGTGTTATGAGTTCGACCCGATGGACTGTTAGAGGAGAAACTCTCAAAAGCATTGAAACAAATTATTCTGTCCTACTTGTGGTATGAATGTCTGGAACAAAGGAACTTGGATTCAGAAGTAAAAGCTAGAATAAACGGTGTCAGATCACATATGGAAAATTTCTCTTTTCTATTTGGATTGCTCACTGCAGAAATCATTTTCCTACATACGGATAATCTAAGTCGTTCCTTGCAATCTGAAAATGTGTCAGCAACAGAAGGGCAACATCTCGCAGATTTGGTTACAACTACCTTAGACAAAATGCGAGATGAAAGCTGGTATAATTTGTTTTGGGAGAAAGTCATTCGACTGTCAACTGAATATGAAATAGAGGAACCAAAGCTACCACGGAAACGAAACATGCCAAAAAGATATGAAATTTCTACTGGCGATGCATATCATCATCAGGATGTTAAGTCCTATTACAGACAGTTATATTTTGAAGTTCTAGAGCTAACTGCGGCATGGATCAGGTCGCGTTTCACTCAAGTAGGATACAAAGTTTTAAAATACTCTGATGATCTGTTGCTGTACGCTTGCAACAATAAAAACTACCAAAAGGAGCTGGACTTTGTCACTGATTTCTATAAGGAAGATTTAAATAAGGATACACTATCAATACAACTACTACTTCTACCATCACTTTTCAACCAAATGAATCATGTGGACCTTTCACATCTAAGAATGGAAATTATTGGATTTTTAATTCCTCAGAGATCACTTTTCTCAGAGGTTGTTACGGTGGGGAAGTTGATGGCATGCATACCTGCAACCAACGCATGTTCTGAGCGATCATTTTCAACAATGCGACGTGTTAAGTCCTATTTAAGGGCAACAATGGGACAAGAAAGATTGAACCATGTCATGATTTTAAACATCCACAAGGAACGGACTGATAAGCTAGATCTCAAATCAACGGCAAATGAATTCATCAGTCATGAAGTGCAACGTGCTAGCTACTTTTCAAAATTTTGAATTTTTGTACATGACTTCATTACATACCCCATAGAGTTTGTTTGTTTGAACAATAAACTACCTACCTGATTATTCAATAATATTTGCATGTTGCATAATATTTGCATTTGCATTTACATCTGGATAAGTGGTTAACTTTTTGCTCAAAAGTAGGTTTTGTGCATTTTTTAAAATTTACAAAAACATTAAATTTAATTGGGTTAACACTGCTTTTACATGGAAAATTTTGATATAGGGGAAGTACGTCAAATATAGACACACTAAATGTCAGAGTCTACTTGGACACCATTTTTATATCTACATGTAGATTCTAACTAAGAAGAAGAAAATTTATATTAACTTCTTCTAACAACATCAGCTAAGAAGAAAATTTATATCAATATTGTTTTTTAATTCTGGGCCACGTAAATATGTGCCCCCCCCCCCCCAAATTGAATAATATGGCGCCGGGCCTGGATCTGTAATCTATATAATCATAAATATTCACGTTGAATTCGAATTGTAACTATAGAATCAGTATAGAGCTACTTCTAGAATATATATCTAGGTTATAAATATAGTAGAAACAGAATCTAAGATAATCAGAATTTATTGTAACTCTAGGCAGACTAGTTCTAGAGTCTTAGAATTAGTCTTGATTTTAAACTAGAATTAAGCCTAGTATACTATATAAACCTATATATAAGCTGCCTTCGTGGAACTCACCATAGCTTTCGTCAAGTTCAATGGTTAATTGAGGATTCTGGCCAGGCTCGGATGCCCAACTTCGCTCCTATCCTTTCTCTAGCAGTTTCACGTGGGACAAAAAGGACAGATTAGACACAATGGTGACCTGTCGATCATTTCCCAATAGAAAATGGCGTGAAGCAGGGCTGTGTACTTGCTCCTACTCTACTCGCTATCTTCTTGAGTTGGGTCAAACGAGGCAGCGATTGCACGAAGGCATCGACATCACTACAAACAGCGATATCCTTGCGAACACGGATATGGACAGTATAGACTAGTATAGAGGGACTTCTTATGGTCCGACAGTTACGCTGGGCAGGGCACTGCGTCTGATCTTATCTTATATAATAAAGACGTTACTTCAAAAAAGAAGATGATTAGGTCCTACGCGTCATGCATTTAGTCATGCATATTAACCAATGACTTAAATTCTGCCAAGTCACTGGTTTTTCTGGCTAGCTCAGGCGACCCATTCCATAGATCTAGATATAGAATAATCTAGATAGTAGGCTTAGATGTAGACCTATCCTAATTAATAAACTTTAGTCAGGTAGAGCTAGATCTAAACTAGTGACGATCTCAATATAGAATCTAGATTTCTAAACTAGATTTGATCTGAAATGTAGATCTAGATTTAGTCTACTTAATGACAATGTCAGTTATTCAGAAGATTAATGATGAGTGCAGTGTTTACTATTTATTTGAATGTATCACGAATCACATGTGCCCATGTGGTGATATGACTACGCCTACGGTATAAGCAGAACCGTGAAGGCGTGAACTGTTTTCGCAGAACCTGTTGCGACTTGACGGCTTTTGTAAGTTTGTCTGTACGATTAGCCAAAAAAAAAAATGTAGATTCTAAAATTCTAGAACAATAGCTCTATTCCACTGAATTTATTAACATAAATCTACTAATCTCATTGCTACTATGTAGCTCTTGATCTACTATTAGTATTTTACCAACGCATTCATAAGGATTTTAATATATAGATTTCATTATACTAATAAAGAGATGTAATTTATATCTATACGGTGAAAGCGTATCTACCATAACAACTTACCTAAAAATGAATGAAGTTTTAAAAGATGTGTTTGCAAATATGCAAAAAACATTTTCAAATCAACACGGGTAAATGCGTTCGAGGCGTAAAACCCTTCTTTGTCTCTGTATTTTTTTTAATGCAGTGCAGGATGCGCAAAGACCTGTTTTGAAGTCAGCATTCTTTAGTTCTTTCCATGCATAGACATAATTAAATATAGACTGGCCGAATGAAGTAACTTCATGTAACTTGAAAACATGTATATCTATTGTATTCGGATTTCCGAATTATGAAAAAATGCATGATCTTCATTCTTAGAGATTAAACAAAACTACACTGCCTCCTTATTTACATTATATGTAATTTTCGTTTCATAGAACTCTTTAATCGGCCAGTCTATATTTATTTATGTCTATGGTTCCATGATATAATTTCGTAAGTTCTAAAGAGAAATGACTTTTGTAATTTCTTTTACTGAAAATTTGGACTATTCGCTTCTGTCACATATAATTTTTAAGTGCAACAACAAAGCCAACTGAATCTTGTATTCTCTTGGCAGTGTTCCAGTTGCTTTGAGCATTTCAGGAAATTCTCTTTGTAACTGGTCTTCTGCTTTGGATTCTATGCTGTTTGTCCGTTGTAGTAGTCCTGAGCATTCAACAGGAAAGATGCTTGTCAGAATATTCCTTAAACATTTTTAAGAGTCGAAACTTCTTTCACAAGTTACTTGCGTAAACATTAACTCTAAAGCTTAACTTATAATAACAAAACACGCCACTGTCTATAATAGCCGATTGAAATTCTTACAAGGCGTAAGACCAAGACTGATTTATTAATCCTTTTGGAAATTTGTTGTGATTAGACCTAACCCTAACCCTATTCTCTAAAACAATAACGTCTTAAGCCACTACTGATTCATGATCGAATGTTGATTCGAGTCACTTGTTAAAAGGCTTAGGAATATGAGGACACACATGCAATCTATACTCAGGAGAAATTTAAAGGGTTTAGCTGCTCTAGGAGTACATTGCGTTGTGAATGTACCTTCGTGAACGTTATCATCATGATATTCATCAAGGTTCTCAAATCGGTTGTAGGCTACCAAACTGGCGACAAATCAGTCATTTTACTACATCTCTTAGAAAAGTATTCCATCGATTGTTGCTTTTATGTCTCAATTCTTCTCCTCCACGACTTTCTCTTTCCTTAACTGTGAGAAGTGTGAGGTGTGAATCATTTCGTAGCGGGGCAACTTTAGAATATAATGCTCAGTTCACTGAACACGCTATCTTTGAGTTAATTTAGGTACCGCTAATAGTAGATCTGTAGGTTACTGTATACCATTATAACAGGATTTTTTTTTTTTACTAATTGATTAGCTCAGCGTCTCGTTTTAGATTCACCCGAGTTTGTTCATAGGCTACTAACGCAACTTCTACAGAACGAAACAAAATATAAACCTTATCTTGTTTGTTAGAATCGCATAGTGTATGTGCAGACTAAGTAAAATAATTTCCCCTTTGCAGACCTTTCGATCTATAGGGCAGATGATCATCTGTGTCTGTGGACCACGAGGGTGTCACGTGGCCAGCACAACGACCTTTACGTTTCCCCAACTAATGTAAAATGCCCACTAGAGCTGGGTGGACTCAGAGGCGCCCAAAGATACTGTAACTAAAAATCCCAATCGTCACTAGGATTCGAACCCTCCCACCCCCGGTTCGGAAGCAATGCACTTTACCACTCAGCCACCACCCCTCCATAGTGAATATAGAGGATCGTAAATCACCAGTAGCATGGTATAAAGATCTAGATGATTCCATTATAACGAGAGCCTGTCACTGGTGGATCCAGGGGGGGGGGGACGATCGCGCCCTTCCGAGGGGGGGGGGGGGAGGACGAATTTTAGTATAGAATTCACACAATTTGTATACAAATTTAATACTTATGTGAGCAGGTCAGGAGGCACGAGAGAGGACCTTTTCTCTGCTCAACATTAAATTTTATAACAGTAGGCAGATGTTAGCGCTACTGGGTGGGTTTCATCTGTGACACCTCAGTCTACGACCAAGGGGCTAGAGTCGCCTAAGTAACCAGACAACTAGACTATACTAACTTAAACTAAATGAAAGCACCAACCTAACTTTACTTGAAATTAAATAAGACAAAATGAAACTTTATTTACATCAGGGAAAAATATATCAATAATAAAATATATATATATACACTAACCACTACAACTGAACCCAGCAACTAACTAAAACCCTCTAAATCTACGCCACTACCAAACCAACTATCTAACACAAATTGATCAAACAAACTTTCTAACACAAACAGATCAAACCAACTACCTAACTAAATCACTACAACTACTAGACCTAGATCTACACTAACACCCTACAATAAACTAGTCTAGATCTACAATATTCTACCACTAACTACAACCAAACCATAACACTAAAACAAGAACACCTAAGCCTTAGTACCTTACTATTAGTATTCACTAACAACAGACTATAACTAAGCCACTAAGGCAACACTACAGAAACAAAATAACACTAGATCTACAGCAGAGTAATAGCAGTTATAGCACAGCAGAGTAATAGCAGCATGTATTTCACCAGTAATAATAGCAGGCCGTCCCAGGTACAGAAATATAGAAATGATTAAATAAGTATACGCCAGATCACTAAGATCATCAACTGTCACACAGAGAGTGATATACTTTACTGACCGCTGGTCAACTGTACAGGATGTAGCATGGATTTTAATATTTATACTGCCCGCCCTAACCCATATAACAAAAAGCGGAAGTACAAATATTAATTCTGCCACTAGCCTATAAAAAATAGAATACATAAAATAGCTCTGACCTATAAAATTAGAAAAATAAAAATACATATAAATATAGCTCTGGGAGCGCAAACGCGATATGGTACAGTCGGGAGGGGGCGATGGCATACTCCCCCCCCCCCCCATAAACTTTCGAATGGGGGGGGCGGTCCAATTTATTTGTAGAAATCACAGCTTGCTAACAGAATCAATTAAATATCTATATGATTAAAACTTGTTATTGGTATTTTAACCGATCTTAATATTATGTCGTTTCCCTGTTGGCCGATTGGGTGGAGGAGGGGGCAAATACCTCTACTGCCCTTCCCACCTAAGCCCTTTGAGTATGTTTGTGTGTGTGGGGTCGGCCCTACTTTTATTTAGAAATCATAGTTTATGAACAAAATTAGTTGAATTAATATATACATTTTATATTATGTCGCTCCCCTTCTGGTATTTTGGTCGATTCAGTGGGGTAAGGGGAGGGGGGCGATTGCATGTACTGCTCTCCCCACTATAGCCCTCTGAGTGGCGGGGGGCGGTCCTATTTTTATGGAGAAATCATAGTATGTGAACAAAATTAGTCGCATATCTATATAATATAAACTACATATTGATATGTGAACTTATTGTATATTATGTGGCACCACACTCTAATCTCAAATTTTATCATTAGTAAATATAAAATGAAAAAGGGTTGTACCAGGTGGGAGGGGCGATACATGGAATCACCTTCCCAGCATCGGACAAACCAATACTTTTTCTTTTTGTATTATATTTAAGAAATTACAAAATTTAAAAAAACCTGTCACTAATATAATTTATATATGCTATAGATTAAATTCTTATATCAAGTGGCCCCACTCCTATTCTTTAATGCCGAATGCAATCATTAGCAGAAATTGTAAAAAGGAGCGAGGATTAATCATTTTCACTCTACCGCCCCTCCCCTTTCCAGACAAGAGTTTATGTAATTTCACATGAATTTATCATAATTATTTTATGAAAAACTTAGCTTTGGAAAAGTTATAATTCAAACCAAATTTTTCAGTATAAGAGTCACGATTGAGATGAGTTATAAACCCAGATAATTTTTTACTAGTCGCCTTTTTCCAACCTTTACTCAATCTGATATTTTTCTAGTTAAATAAATGTGGGACTATAACTCACAATTTATGCTTGAATTTTATTGAATATTTTTTATCGAATAATTTTTTTTCGGCGGCGTTCCTCAAACCCTTATCTAAATATGTGGGGTATCTTATCTTTTCAAGGAACAAATCGGTTTTATTTGCAATGTATTAAGGGCCTATAAATTCATATTAAAATATTTTTCAACATTATACAAAAGGTCCTTTAAAATAGGATGAATAATGAGCTTTAGGTCAGGAGAATGCATTACTGCAGTGAAGAATGCAAGAAAACACTTTTGATAAATAATGAGCTGTAAATGTCAGGAGAATGCGTTTCTTCAGTGAAAAAATGTAAGAAAAAGCTTTTGGAGTTGGGGCTTTGCCCCGAACCCCACCGGGGAAGCTTACAGCGCTCCCCAGACCCCAAAGCTTGCAAGAAAAAGGCCTCAACATAATTGTTGTTTTTTTTTTGTTTTTTCTTCGCCGAAGGTTGAGAAACACTGCTTTATTTTATTCTCATATATATATATATATATATGCTGTAGTGGCTGAGTGGTAAAGCCTTTGGCTTCTGAATCGAGGTCCGAGTTCGAATCCTGGTGAAGACTGGGATTTTTATTTCGGGATCCTTGAGTCCACCCAGCTCTAATGGGTACCTTACATTAGTTGGGGAAAAGTAAAGGCGGTTGGTCATTGTGCTGGCCACATGACACCCTCGTTAACCGTAGGCCACAGAATCAGATGACCTTTACATCATTTGCCCTATATACCACAAGATCTGAAAGGGGAACTTTACTATATGCTGTACACAGGTTTATGAATAGGCTAGGGTTTACTGGGCGTTAGGGTTAGGGTTTGGAAAAAAATCGCCCCCCCCCCCCCCCACTCCAAAGTTCTGGATCCACTAGTGGAGCATGTGTTTAGTATTACACAAGTCTGTAAAGTTATTTGATGAAATGTAGTCAAATTTATGGTGGGCCAACTTATTGTCATTCGACGACTCCACCAGCTCATTAGGCTACCAGTAGGCTACAGCAATTTGGCTGGATGCCCATATAGCCAGTCCACCTCTGCTTCTTGTAGAAGTAGCCTTACACATCTATTTCTTGTGACTATCACAAGTTATAAACTACACTACTCGATTGGCACAATGAAACAGCCAGCGGTCACTTTCGTGGGTGAGATGAATTCTAAGATCTCAATGGACAGCAGCTACAGCCTGCCTTAAACTAGGCAGGCTAAAAAGGTGGTGTTTTGCCATGCCTTGCTTTCTCTTTGGGCACACTAAGTTAGGTCAAAAACCAGAGAAACAGGCTTAAAACCTGATCCAAGTTTTTTTTGTTTGTCGTGTGCGAGGCCCTGCGTAGTTTGTATATGTCTAGGTCCGGCCGTGGGCTGACTCCCTCAACACTCACCCAAGCACCCCTTTCGTGTGTGATGTTTGCGGCCGAGAATGCCTTTCTAAAAATATTATTCTTTACCCAAAACAAAAAATGCTCTACGAAAGGAGCCATTGTGGATGATTAAGTCATTTAAAGATACAAGATGGCCAACCAATATAATTTAATGTAGTTATCATAACCAACACAATGTCACCTACTGGTGTAATGGAAACATAACAGACATTAGATTAGTGCTGTTTGTATACGTATAGCTCTATATTAATAATCTAATATATTGGACAAAGTTGGACTTCTGTGTTATTCAAATTAGAACCTAAACTATGAATCTAAAAAAAAAAAGTAAGCCTTTGGTACAAAAAGAAAAAGACTGTCTGGTATATGCCTATAATAATCTAAATTAAGCACTACACAACATGATTACATATCTATCATAATAATAACACAATAATAATAACATATTGGTAAAATGCACAAAGGAAACTTTTTTTAATTGATATATCATTTTATTAATGGATAGTTATAGTCTTAAATCAGAGCAATGAACAAGAATATCTTTCAAAACAAAAGAGCAGATTTTACTGTTTGTACATTGTCCTACTGAATGATGTATTGTATAGTTAATACAAAATAAATGAATATTTTATAACACCACTGGTATATTATCATTTGTAAAAAAAAATCTTAAGTATGTAGAGGGATTTAAACTAATTATATAAGAATTTAAGTGAAAATATTTTGATTTCAAAACAACATCATGATCTGCAAGATAAGGAAGCACATATTAAAATTAAAGATAAATTACATAAGTCTTTACCATCTTCTATAAAAATAGTTACAAGTTGAAGTGTCGGCTAGTGGTAGGAAGGCATAAAATGCTTGACTGCTAATCTGATGGTACACGTTTGAATTTCTAAGATGGTTTTAATTTGTAAATTAGGATTTAAATTGAGCTGAAAAAACTATTCCCTTTGAATGTTTATGAATTCAACAAATAACCTAAATAGACAGTGAATGCTAAAATATTCTAATTATAGCAGGTTACAGAAAGAGACCAGTTACACAAATTGTTATGGACAATTTTTTTCCAAGCACTTTTATTCCAGATTGCCCATATGATAGAAGGTGGAGTTTCCTGCTTTCTTGCAAGAGATTTATGCAATTATTTTTTTTTTCTATAAGTAGAAAATAGCTTGTTTTAAATAACATACCAGATATCCAGTTTGGGGTTAATCTAATTAGCTTAGTTTAACATTCCAATGCACAGGCCATCTATAGATTTTTAAACCTTAAGATTGTTATATTTATGTAATAAAAAGTGAAATACCTATGTACATACTCAGCAAGTGATTTTGTTCCACCAAACAACATGGTAATCTAATGTTTTGGATTGTAATCCTATGGAGACCTGATTAGAAATTTAACATTTGAAAAAAAATATTAATGGGTAGCCAACCTGAGAGTCTCATAAATTATTATCATTTATCTATAATTCATTCACCTGCCATTCAGAATTTAATTTATTATAAAAAAAGCATATCATGTAGATATTTGTTTTCTGGGTAATAAGCTTAAGTCTTTTGTTGTTGTTTTTTTAGATATTCTTTTAGAATTGAAGATAACTATGTCTCTTGACAGCAAGTGACTAAGGTGGGCAAGTCTCATTCTTTGGACCATCTATCTAGATGACAGTTTGAAGCCCATACTTTATGACCAGGCTGCCTAATTTAATAAATGTTCATCCGTCCAACTTTACATATTTAATTCATTTATAGACAAGTGAATAGAAATTTTTCGTAGTAAAAAAAATAAATAATTTATTTAAAATTTCATGCTTGTCAAATTACAAAATATATCAGCATTTAAGTGAGACAATCTCTTGAAAGTGGCGCTTTGGCTAAGGGTTACATGAGATTCCATTTCAATATGTCTCAGGTAATTTAAGAATTGATAAGTTAACATTAATTAAAGTAACCATAATGTTTCAGTTAAATTTACAACTTTTCTACAAACAATTAAATTAAGATATAGTTAATTTCTTTTTGTACTGTAACATTATATCATAGTCTTCACATGCTGCAATGACAAAAAAAAACAAAAACAATATGAGACTAATGAGACTGAAAAAAAAGCCTCAGAAATAAGATTTATATAAATAAAATATATTAAACAACACACAGCATTATTTTTAAAAAAAACATGTTCATTAATGACATGTATAAAGCACTACTATTTTTTCTTTTTTTGAAGAACTATTTTTAGTTGATCAGTCAGCCAATCTACTCCTTCATGCAAGCCTTCACCAGTCAAAGCATTACTGGCACATATAAACCATGGCTTGTTGGATAAGGACTGTAGCTCCAAAAGATGGGAACACTTAACACTTGAAACTGCATCTCTTGCATCCATTTTGTTAGCATAGAATAATATTGGAATAGATCTGTTTTTTAGTTCAGGATTTTCCAATAAAAGATTCAGTTCTTCTTTTGCAACCACCATACGCAACTTATCACTACTGTCTATAACAAATATAATACCATCACACTCTTTATAGTACTGTTCCCATAAGTTCCTATATCGGCCTTGTCCAGACATGTCAAATGCAGTGAATGCAAGAGACTTTGATTTGAACTTCTCAACATTAAAACCAACAGTTGGAACAATGTCATGATTTTTTGTCTCAGGAGATTTGAAGTGATTGATGATGGTAGTTTTACCACTATTATCCAAACCTACAACCATCACATTAACTTCCTTCTTCTTCATACCAAGCCATCGTGCCAGAGCATCAAAAAAAGGCATTGTCTATTATAGTTAGTGATCAAGCTAAATTATGAGAAATAATCCATCCCACTAATAGGTAAAACTGTGATGCATCCTTTACAAATTAGTATAAACCTACATATAATGATATATCAATGTATGCTGTAAGGCCTAATGTCCAGGATCATAAGGTTTACTGCTGATAAAAGTCTAGTGATACTGATACCTAACAACAAGATCATGAGACTGAGATGTTCCAAACAAAAGATGTTGATCCATTTAGTATAGAATAAAATCTAGAGATCTTGCCTAGGTCTAGTTTAACCTTTTTTTATCAGTATTCCTTGTGTAAATACTAGACACTGCAGTCTATATTGTATATTCTAATCTAGGTCTGGTAATGTTTGAATTTTTAGATAAAAGAGATGTATCAATCATTCATGATTCAATATGGAATCATTGGAATGTTCCAAAACAATCGTTACAATCATGAATCAACAATCACAATGGTGAATGACACTGAATGTACTAGTAATATTCATTATAATTTATATTAAAACTAAGTAATGTAATGAATGTAGTATCAGTATTTGCAGTGGGTTATCCTCTATAATCTACAACATAGCATTATTCGTAAAGTCTTCACGAAATATAATCTAGAACAATCAAATTAGCTTGAAATTGTTTGTCGTAATGCACAGAAATTCACATTATTACATTGATAGTTGTTAAAGAACAGATGAGCGTCATACGCAACCATCGTCTCTTGGTAAGAGTTATAGAATTTCCCAGAATACCGAGGTACAATTATGAACTGGAATTAAAATGCATGTTATATTTAATTGATACTTTAAATTTATAATATTTTTTTAATGACTTGATTATTTTTGATAATGATATTCAAACTTAATAAATAAAATTTTGTGATTTGTTTATTATCAAATATTATTAATTTTATTATATTTTGCATCCAATCCTGTACTTTTATTGCTGTAAATCGTAAAGATGGCTGCCAAACAAACCAAATTAAATCTACTACTGATCTATAATTAATAGTGATGTTGTTTTCTAAAGTTCTGAAACATGGATAGCTGTTTTTAATGTAAGTAATTAATTATTAATGTGTAGTATTCCTAAGGGCGTGGTTAATTATATAGATCTAACTTTAAATGCTTATATTATCTAGGTAAATTATTAGGTATGATGATCTTTTTAGTCTATTTTAACTATTTATCACATACAATACATTAAATATGATACATATGAATTTATCTAATAAACTTTAATAAAATAAAATACATGTTAAAAATCTAAGTCTAAGACTCTAAGACTAATTCAATTCTTAATTCATGCTTGATTTATTTTTATAACTATAACTTGATATTCATAGTCATAGATGATCATAATAGATGTATAACATATTCATATTGTGAATTATAATTCACAATTGTCACTTAAATTGTGTATGATGATGATAATGCATCGATTGACAATGGCATTGATAATTGATTTGATTGATTGTTGATGATACATCTAGAACTACTAGTACGTAACTAGTACAGTACTAGTAATTACTAGTACTAGTCAGAGTAGTCTAGATTATTCTATACTTATAATCTAGATTACTCTAGACAGTCTATGTCTGTTAATCTGTTATTATGTGTACTCAAAAAGTAGATTTTAGTAGATTAGTTCGACTCTCGAGGTGAACTTCAACTTTACAATCTGTCTGTATAACTTAGTATAAGATATATCTAGAATCTAGACTACACTAGGACTATATCATAGGTCTAGATGATAGATCTAGAGTCTAGATCTTAATCTTAGACTTAGTTGTTAAAATCATAATCATTTAGATTAGTTGCAATACTCAATCGGCTTGATTTGATAGTTTTAGAATTGAATTAAATTAATTAGATTAATTATAAGTATGCCATTCTCTCTATGGCATTTTACGTCTCAAGAGATAATCTTTTCCCTTTGCAACTTCTTGTGTGACTAAAGAGGCCAATCCTTGAGCCTTGATATACATCTGTGTTCACAGGTTGGGCATCTATATACCATTAATTCATTAATTATCTAGTAATGTACAGTCTATATAGATTCTAGATAATGTTTTTCTAGTAGTAATATAATCATAGATCTACTACTTAATAGTAGATCTATAATTTATAATGAAAGTTAATTGTCTATTAGATCTAATAGTGGCCCATAATCATGATAGTGGCCATAGCCCACATATAGTCATAGACAATGTGTTCCATTTTTACTTGTTTGTTGAGCTCTAAAGCTGTTTTCTATTTGATATCTATTTTCTGTTTGATATAAAATGTGTCTTAATGTTTTGTGACATAATTGTGTTCAATCAAATGAGGAATTGCAGTATCTTCAGAATGACTTAATTATTACAGTACAGGCAATTCTATAAAAATTTCAATATTGAAAATACAATAATGAAACCTACATTATTAAAAAGAATTAGAATAAAAGAAAAACTACATAGAATCTATCTATGTACACCGTCAGGAATCTGAGCCCTATATTGATTTTTAATGTTTAAAAATTCACTACTGTAAAAAAAAAAAAGAATATGAGATCACAAAGTGCTTGCCTAGTAGCAAAAAGTGATGTCTGGCTGTTAAAATGGCTCTTTTGTCCTTTGAGTAATGGCTGTAAGTTGCCAGAGTATGATTAGTTGATTTTGTTATTGCAGGTTTAAGGCTTAATGTCAGTGTTTCATTTAAAAGCGGAGGACTCGTTCTTTACAATAGTGTTGTTTTTATTATTCAAATTATTAATTTGTTTAGAAAATAAAGCCTATTTTAGATCCAAAGTAACAGAAGTAAATAAAATGTGTATGAATAAAACAAAAACATGGTTAAGAATGCTACCTCCTCTTTACAATGAAGCAAACTTGTGAGCATTACACAACATGACATACTAAAGTCACTTATCCTGGTAAGGATCTTGGTCAACAAAGCAGTCACAAATTATCTGATTTAAATATTTTGTAACATCTGGTGCTAAGCCATTGTCTGTCTGGATAAATAAATATGTTATAATACTAATGAATATAGACCCAAAATATTAAAACTACTTTGAAATTCATTTCCATAATTTTGAAGTAAATTATTTTATAAATTTTCAGATGTCCAGAAAATATAGTCGCAGTTTGCTGCGCATATCTGTTGCACAGATATGTCAAAATTTGGGCTGGCATTCTGCCCAGAGTTCCTCTCTAGAAGTACTCACAGATGTTTTGGAAAGATATTTGTCCCAATTGGGAGGAATATGTCACAGATATGCAGAACAATGTAATTTAATACCTATATTGAGTAGCTTAACTTTTAAAACATAGCAGTAAACTTTTCTTATCATAATGGCTGACACTGAGCAGTAACCTTTTTGATGTCTCAAAAAGAAATTCCTATTCAGTACCTATGAGTTGGTGCTTGTTAGCAGTTTGTATTCTTTGCTTAATTAAGCCCAATGTTAACTTCTTGTTTTTTGACTCAGAAGAAATTTGTTTAAGAGAATGTTTCTTTTGGATGCACCAGCTTTTTCTTGCCTGCTTTGGTCCTGTTATTCCTCTTTTATGTTTAAATAGTAATTCATTTTTAAGAGTAATCTACAGTGTCATCAAAAGTTTCATTCCCTTTGTTTTAAGAGAATTTAAAATGCATTTAAAATTTGTATTTTTCCTAATTAGTGTTTAGTTTTTAAAGAAAAAATATTAATTTTTTTTTTAAATAATTCATTTCATGTAATATTTTAAATAAAAATCGATTATTTCAGTTTGAAAGTAATTCTTTACTTTCCAGAAATTAATGTTTTTTTTTTTTAAGTTTAATACAAAAACAAAAATTTCATCCCCAGTTGGAAGGACTCAAGCAAACCTTGATGATCTTGGCTTAGCTTTTCGACATATGGGTATTAATCTTTCTGAACTTGAAGACTATGTTCGGCATGTGGAACCAGTTCCATTTGCCCATGAGGTGGTTTCCTTTCCGGCACCTAAACCTGCAGTTAATTTAGGATTTCCCAATCCAAGAAGTAGGGAAGTTTTACAACACAGAGAAGAGCACATTCCGAGTCATATGCCATTTATGTTTCCAAACTTAAAAGGTTTGATATGTATATAATATTATAAAATAATATATGAATGTCACTTCATTTGTTTGCTGTTGTCTTTGATTAACATGCATGACTTATATTGACCTAGGAACATGTGTAGGACATAATCATCTTCTTTTTTGAAGTAATGTCTATATATCATAAGATAAGTAAAATTAAACACCTAACCCAAAAAGTAAGCAGATAGCTGCAGATTGAATACATAAACAATGTGATATCTAAGGATAAAGATAAAAACATGATCAAATAACAGAGTATTTCTATTTTATAATTTTATTATATAATTAAGATTAGTACCTTTATTTTATCATACTTTTCTTATACAGTAAGATTAGTTTCTTTATTTGATAGTTTGTTTCTCTTTATAATTATACAAGTTTCTTGTAACTGTAACATGGCCATCCCATTATCAATCCACCTTTTGTTCTTAGATTTCCTTTTGCCATGTGTATCTGAGTATCTTCTGGTGTATGTTTTAAGGGTTGTTTGATTAACTTGCATTCTTATTATGTGGCCAAGCAGTTTATATTTTTGTTGGGATTTAAATTTGTTTATGGGTATGACACCAACCCTTCTTCTGATGTCTTTATGTGACATTTTTCTTACTTACTAATTTGTCTTTTACTTTCTTTATGCAATTGCATTCTCTATTTTCAAGACATACTCTCTTGCTGACTTTGGAAGAAAGCCTTTCCGCTAATTTACAAGAAGCTGAGACTTTTCTCTTTAGTGGACTCTTTGTGTTAAGTGGGAAAGAGGGGAGAATTTTCAAATTATTTACATCTTTGGCAATCATTACATTCTTGCCTTCTAATCAACATGTTTTTATGTAAATTTAACTGACATAGCTTTATTTTTTTTTATCCTAGCATCATTTTTTTTTTTCATCCTATTTCTTTGGATTTGAAATAAATTTCTTACAGAACATGGTATCAATCCTTTTCTTCCAAATAGCTTCTACTTCTCTTTAGAGACCCTTATTGATATATAGAAAATGCTATGGCCATTCAGATTTAACTCTTTCTCTCCATAATTATTTTTTAGTTCCAACTGAATTATCCATTTTGCTCAAATGTATTTCACAATCCTGTTATGATTAAACTTCAATAAAAAACTTTTTGTTATCAGAAAATTTTATATACGATATAGAATTAAAGGGGAATGCACACCCTTTATATAAAACAAATTAATGTTTATGAAATCAAAATTTAATTTAATTTTGGATCATGGAATTTAACAATGAAATTTTGCTGACTGTGGACAAATCTCATTAGAACTATGTCTAGGTAATATTGTATGATCCATATTTTTTTCTAATAGTTTTTTTTTTATTATTATTTTTTTTATTATTATATTATATTTTTACAAAACTTAATATATAACATATCTAAAACATATGCAATTATTGTCTTGTGCTCATTATCCCATGTCACTACTCTATCTTTAGATGAGATCCCTGAAGAGAAATCCTCCCCTAATGTTGAAAATATAGAGAATGCTGAGCAGCAGGATCTGACTTTAGATGGCAACAAGAAAGATGATCCCCTTTCTGGAGACAAAAGACCTGCTGGTTCATTACCTGCTGCAGATATGCCACCTAGTAAAAGACCAAGGTAAATGCTTGATGCATTTTCATAATAGGAGATTATTAACTTCTTTATTACATTTATATCACTCTAGAGGTAGGTTTGATGCCAGTTAGTTTCTAGCAAAAAAAGATGATGAATTTCTGGTGTTAGTTTGATACATTTTTTATTTGTGATAATTGGTGTTATCAAAAATAAAAATGAATGTAAAAAGTAAAAAATAATAATGTACCGATAATTAAAAGTTTAACTTTTCATCATATAATTATCTCCCCCACTTTTCATGATTAATTTATTGTCTCTCTCACCTCTTCTTGTTGATTGGTCTGTAAATTATAATTATAGATTGATTGACTAATTTTTTATCATCAGTGATTGATACAAATATTTTTCACTACAAAAAATATGACAGTTGTTAAAAATTCCCATATCATTCATTAAACCACACAATTTTTATTTGATCTTTTCAGATTTGGCAATTCTTATTTACCTGAAGAGGTCACTCAGTCACAGTACGAAATGACATGTGTATTCATGGGTCCAAATGGAGTACTGACTACAAGACAAGGTGTTCAAGGCCGCCTCCCTGAAGCATGCATGCCTCCACCTAACCCAAGAACTCTTATTGAAAGAGCTAATAAGGAAAATTCTGTCAAGTCCAAAGAATCTGGTCTCAGCACAAAAATTACCATTGGCGTTGGTGGCATTGGTGCTAATGTGTTGCCCAGTTCCAAAAATGACAAAAAAAGTAAAAAATCCCTTCATAAGAAAAACTTTGTACATGAACATTCAACTAAATCATTTCTAGATTCCAACAAAGACAGCAAAAAGTCATTTAGTAGCAAGGCTGCTGCCAAGTTTCTGAAAAAGTTAAAAGCCAGCAAAAAATCTTCCAAGATATTCTCTAAACCAAAGTTCAAAGAGCTCAAAGCATCAGATGGAGATGAAGGTACTAAAAACAGTACTAAAAAAGCAGTAGAGATATCTGGGGCTAACTTGGAAGGGAAACCCAAGAAGAGAAAGGAGAAAAAATCTGTGGCCATCATCATGGACTCTGATGAAGAGCTGCGCAACCTGTCCACCCCTTCATCAAGTAGGTCTTCCCCAGACCGTCTTCTTATCAAAGATAGTGAAGGCTCTGCAGTCAAAAAAGCTCAGATGGAAGCTATCGATGATAGTATTAATTCAGTTTTGAGAGAAGCCCCTGTTAAAGAGGATAAGGTCAGGAAGAAAAAGAAGAAGGAAGTTAAATCAGAAGAGCAAGTTGGTGAATCTCCTGAAGGAAAAGTGAAAAGGAAGCCAGGCAGACCTCCTAAAAAAGTAGAACCTCCACTACCACCTCCCCCTCCTATTGATATTAAACCTTTTGTGTCTGACAAGTACTCTCCCAAAGAATTGGAGGTCTACGAATTTAGTGACAGTCCGCCTCCTTCTGTGCTTAATGCACGTCATCTAAATCCAACTGAATCTGTCTTGCCTGCACCCTTGAGCCAGGCGCAACCAACCACACATGTTCCTCATCTAGCTGTGAAACATGAAAATGCTCCTCCCCCCAAACCCAAAGTACATAAACGTTTCGAGCCTGAAGATCAGCTGTTTGCACCAGAGATCAAGTTTGACACTATGGTAAAATCTGTGTCTAAGGATAAGCAGAAACCCAAGACAAAGGAGGAGAAGAAGAAAGATTTGCCAAGCAAAGACAGTGATAAGCTGAAACCCAAAGATGAGAAAAATGACAAACACAAAGAGAAGAAAGATAAAGGGAAAATTTTGAAAGTGAATTCTAGAGCAGACAATTTGAAGGTATACTAAAGTTGCTTATTAAACTTGTTGATTAAACTATTAACTTTTATTTCCATCAGTCTAATTCACAGTAAATATTCTATCTAATTCAGCGGTTCTCAACCTTTTAAGCTCGGCGACCCCTTTTTACAATTTCTCATTTTGCCGCGCCCCCCCCCCCCTTCACACACACAGCAATAGAAGAATAGACAGAAACAATCCATATTTTCGATGGTCTTAGGCGACCCCTGGCAAATCGTCAATCGACCCCCAAAGGGGTCGCGACCCACAGGTTGAGAACCCCTGATCTAATTGAACTTGGTGGCCGAGTCTTGACTTCTAGACTAAAGGGTCTAAGAGTTCAAATTCGGGTATTTGATTTTTAGGATGCCTCGAGTCCACACAACTGTATTGGTTACCTGCCATAAAAGTACTTGCTACATTAACTATATCAACTATTTTTTGTGTATTTTTTTTAAAGATTGTATAGTAAAAGTACATGTAGTTTAATGAGCATGACAGTCTAAATACTGATGAAGTGCTATAAATCAACATAAAGTTTAACCATATGATAACGCCCTGTATTATATCTTTTAAGGACAAAGATTACAAAAAAGACAAAAGAGACAAGAAAAAAGAAAAGGAAAAGAAAAAAAAGCACAAAGAAAGGGAGAAAGAAAGAGAGAAAGACAAACTCAAGAAAATAGAAAACAAACTCAAGGTAATCCAGTACTTTATAACTACCATAAATATACAAGCCAAAATCCAACCTATCACTATCACTAATTTTCTCATGTGGATTAGCACAAAAATTTAACCTACAGCTTAAATAAAAGCTTAAATAGACATGTTTAAGTACAAAATTATGCTTCCATCCTTTTCTTGTCAGCATCTGACTTGTAATTGTAAACACTTTACAAATAACTATCTGATGTTTTATTTTTTTTTTACAAAGCTTATATCAACTCTGTCAGTCTGTAGGTCTGCCTTTATGGTAAAAAGTTTTTATGCGTTATTCCTCTTACATGTGTGGTGGCTGAGTGGTTAAACGCTTGGCTTCCGAACCTGGGGTCCTGGGTTCAAATCTCGGTGAAAATGGGATTTTGAATTTCAGGATTTTTAGAGTGCCTCTGACTCCACCCAACTCTAAGGGTACCTGACTTAAGTTGGGGAAAGTAAAGTCGGTTGGTCATTGTGCTGGCCACATGACACTCTGCTCTTTAACCATTGGCCAAAGAAACAGATGACCTTAACATCATCTGCCCCATAGATCGCAACGGCTGAAAGGGGAAACTTTACTTTTTATGTTATTACTCCCACACCCAATCTCGGATAAAACTGAAATTTTGCACAATTATTTCTTTTACCTGACAACACAATAATCAATAAAGAAAAACAACAATTAGTTAATTAACTGTTGGTAATTAATTATTTTGTTTGTTATCTTAAACAAAGGAAGAAATTGTACTTGACAGATGTGGTGTATAAGTTGAATGAGTCCCCTTGAAGACTTTAGCCGTTAGTGAACTTATGCATTTAAAAAATGCTCATGTAAACATTCACCAAGATACCCCCTTCTTCCCTCCCTTTCACAACTGGTCCACAAGTGATAGGATTGGTGACCAGACACCTCATCATATGAGACATTTCATCATTGCAACATTTCATCATTATAGCAATTCATCATTTAGGGTTAGGGTTAACTTGCTCAGTATGTTAATTACTTAATTACACCTACATGCACTTTATGCAATGATAAAATGTTATGGTGATGAAATGTTGCAATGATGAAATGTCTCATATGACGAGATGTCATGGAACCGATAGGATCATAGCGCATTGAGAACTCTAAAAGTTAAACAAAAACATTTGGTAAAAAATTTCTAATCACACTGATTTATTATGTCTAGGTCAATCACACATATAATTACATAACTGATCTAAACATAATTTATAAAATTAGACCTGATATAAGCTTTTTTTTTTTTTTAAGCTTTTTTTTTCAATGTAAACTTAGCTGTATTAACCCACAAGTTTTACTAAGTTATTTAAGTGTGAAAGAGAATGTTTTAAGGTCTATATCTTCATCTAGATAAAGAATTGGAAAGTCTATGAATATTTTATATATAATTTATGTTATTGGCTAAGTTGTTGGTTGCACCTTATCTTATCTTATATAATACAGATGTTACTTCAAAAAAGAAGATGATTAGGTCCTACGCGTCATGCATTTAGTCATGCATATTAACCAATGACTTAAATTCTGCCAAGTCACTGGTTTTTCTGGCTAGCTCAGGCAACCCATTCCATGCTCTAATAGCACTAGGGAAGAAGGAGTATTTGTACAAATTTGTTCTATCATATGGGACAAGGAATGTGTCTTTATTTTTGTGTCTCTCAGAGTATTTTATTAAATTTTGTCTTTGTATTTGAAGATTATGGTTCAGTGTTTTATGTATAATTGCTACTTTACTTTTGAGTCTTCTGTCCTGAAGGCTTTCTAAATTTAGTGATTTTACTAATGGTGTTACTCTAGTCAAATGTGAATATTCGTTTGTTATGAATCTCACTGCTCTATTTTGTGTTTGTTCCAGTTTCTTTATGTTTTCTTGAGTTGAGGGGTCCCAAACGGTGGATGCATATTCTATTATTGGCCTAACCAAGGTTAAATAACATTTTAGTTTTATGTTCTTATTTGATTTATAGAAATTTCTTTTAATAAACCCTAATGCTTTGTTGGATTTTTTTATAGTTTCATCAATATGTGGATTCCATGACAGTTTTTCATTTATTATAACACCTAGTTATTTTGCGTTTTTAGTCTGTGTTACTGGTTTGCCATGGATAAGATAAGTGGAATTAATTTGTTTTAGTTTTTTGTTACTCTTAACAACTGACATTTTTCTGGGTGGAAAGACATGCTCCAATTTGATTCCCATTTCTGTAATTCATCTAATTCTCTTTGTAAAATATCTGTGTCTTGTGTTGTTTTTATTGTTCTATATATTATGCAATCGTCTGCAAATAATCTGACTTTTGTTCCTGAACTAATGCAATTTGGTAAATCATTTTGTTCTCTCCCTATCAGAAAATCTTTAATCCAATGATGCAGTGGACCATTAATGCCGAAATATTTTAATTTTTTAAGCAAACTATGGTGGTGAACTTTGTCAAAAGCCTTGGAAAAATCTAGTAAGATAGCATCTATTTGTTCACTATTATCTAAACCTTTTGAAAAATCATCAATTAGTCCTATTAGTTGTGTTTCACATGATCTATATTTCCTAAAGCCATGTTGGTATGGGGTGAGGATATTATGTTTGTCTAAGTGGTTTATGATGTTGCTACATATTATGTGTTCTAGGATTTTACATGTGATGCTGGTAAGTGATACTGGTCTGTAGTTTCCTGGATCAGATTTTTCTCCTTTTTTAAATAGGGGGGTGACATTAGCTTCTTTCCAGTCCTTTGGTACTCTGCCCTGGTTAAGCGATGCCTGAAAGAGTATTTTGAACACTGGGGCTAGCTCATTGCTTAGTTCTTTGAGTAATCTAGCTGGAATACCATCAGGTCAAGACGCTTTATTTGGTTTGGTGTTGGCTAATAGTTTTTGAATTCCATTTTCTTGTACTACTATATCTTCTATGTTGTCTACTTGGTTCAAATTAAGAAATATGTCTTTGTCTCCTGGGGCTGAGAATGCTGATGCAAAGTATTTGTTTAGGATGTTTGCTTTAGTTTCATTATCATTATGTATTATGTTATGGTCATCTTTTAATGGCGCTATGCCTGTTGTTTCCATTTTCTTAGACTTAATGTATGACCATAGGTTTTTGTTGTTATCTTTAGATATTACATTGTTTATGTATTCACTCTGCAGCTGTCTGCTTACTTTTTGGGTTAGGTGTTTAATTTTTATATACCTTTTGTAAACTCTTTCTGCCTTGGTTTCTTTAAATTTTCTATTTAGGTTTTCCTTCTGTTTACAAAGCTTCTTTAGTCTATTTAGTCTATTCGATCTTAGAAAATATATTTCAAAACTGTTATTTAAAGAATTTTCAGAAGGTGTTGTTTTTTCTGATAATAAATACATTTTTTTTTTAAATTTCTTTACAGCAAGAACCACCTGTTTCTCGAGAATCATCCCCTGCTAATGTTCTTGGTGTCAAATTGAAGATCAAAATAGGTGGTAGTACTGGGCCATCATCTATGATGGTAACAGGAGATAGTAGCTCTGCAACTCCATCTCCATCTTCTCTTGTGGGCTCCAAAAGAGATTCAGTATCTCCACATAAGATAATACCTAAATTGTGAGTTGTTTGTCACTAGATATAGAAAAGAAAAAACTATTCTACCGTATTTTTCGCCGTATAAGACGCACTTTTTCTTCTCCAAAACTGGGGGGGAAAAGTTGGTGTGTCTTATACGGCAAATACACATTTTACATGCATTAAAACTGCCCCCAACTTTGTGTGGTGCTTACTCGCAGTCCTTTCCTTATGCAGTGTGTGCTGCGGGCTGGATTTGGGGCACGTACTGCGGGCTGTGGTGACTTCTGTGACCCTCCCTGCACGGCCAGGCTGTGTGTGTTCGGACTTCCCTCTCCCTCCTATAGCGCGCCATGCCCCCCTCCCGACAGTCTAACCATGTGCTGCACGGGCATCATGCTGAGCTTACTGCTGGTACACACCGCCCTCCCTACGTCATAATGTGCCGTCTGGGTAGATCACAGACAACGTGTATGGTGTATGTGAGAAAGTGATCAGGCGGACCAACTAGTACAGTATTTGGTTCAGAATCTTTTTTTTCTAGATTTTCCTCCTTTAAAATTGGGTGCGCCTTATATGCCGGAGCGTCTTATACGGCAAAAAATACGGTAATTACTATCACTTTAATGCAATCAATTTTTACAAACATATTTAAGCAATGCATAAATTTAGTTTTGTTTTAAGTTGTCCCAGCAGAATGGTTCTTTAGATTTTATGATCACAAAATGATTGAGCTTATTCTCACTTTCGTGTTCCTTTTTATTGCTTGGCTTGGCTCACTATGGGTTAAATTTAAATATTACTATTAATAACAATTACTACTAAACAACTACTTCAACTCTAACTATCCCTGGAAGTATAGATAATACTTTAATATCCGATAGAACATAAATAATGACATCAACAAGAATAAATATTAATACACAACCACCAATCCAGTAAGCGACCGTCCAACCTTCCTTGACCAGGAACAAGACCTCGCTGACTAATACACTCTCTTGCACATTCAACGAAGACTTAAATCATTCAGTTCTTAACACGTGCAAGACTATATACATTCATAACCTGGGAGTACATAAACAAGGGGATATAACTATCATACCAAAATATCAAAGTAACATATTCACTCTTGCCATACTGACACTCACAGCACAATGGTCTTAAAGATTTTATTGGTTAAATGCACATACAAAATTAAAGCATGTTGCAAGGTCTGAGGGCACAGCTTATGTTGAAATTCTCAAAAATGTTTTAATTTTTGCTTGATTTCTAGGTCAGTGAGAATGGAAATAAGTGCTTGAAAGTGTCCAGCTTTGATATGACTTAGTGCAATTATGAAAAAAGCATTTCATCAATATGAGGATCTTTGCAAATTACCATGTCCCATACCTCTGCTCCTTTTTTTTTCCTCCAAAGTTTCTGTGCGTGCTTATTGTTCTAGAATGCTAAACTATCACATTCAAAATTGAGTATATATATAAAGTTTCAAATGCTCCAGTAGGATGTTATTACAAAATATATCTCTTTTCATTTTGATTTCTTTTTAAAAAGATTCTGTTTGAATAAAGTCTTATCTTTTTATCATTGTCTATTTTGAACAGGTATATTTCTAAAGGACCTGGTGGTGAGGAGAAGCCAAAGAAATCAAGCAAAATTAAAAGTGATGGCAAGCACAAATCCTCCCCAATGACTTCTGTAAAGTCCTCACCAGCTTCCAATGCTCAGACATCACCCTCACCTCGATCAACACCAACTCCACCTGTGCCAAGAAAGACTCCAACTCCTCCGCCACCTAAGTCAGACAAAATATCCAAAGAGCAAACCCATGACCGCAAAAAAGACACTAGTTTATCCAAAAAAAGAAAGAGTAGGTCACCGGTCAAAGTGTCAAGAAAGGAAAAGAAAAAAGATGAATTGTCTTCATTATCTGAAGATTCTTCTTTGTCACCTCCAGCATCTCCCGCAAAATCCAAGGCAAAGAAAAGAAGTAAAACCCCACCGAAACTTCAGAAAGCTGCCTCATCATCATCCTCCCCTGAAAAATCCCCACCATCATTACCTTTTCAGAGTCCCACACCATCCCCTCGACCATCCTCCAGGGCAACCAGATCACCGTCTCGTGCATCCTCACATCACAACTCTTCTGTTTCACCACCTCCACTTTCACGCAGAAAGCTTACACCTCCACCATCTTTGTCACCTGAAGCAATCGCACGTACCTCACGGCATCAGTCTCCCTCTCCAACAAGACCTCCAACCCCAGGATCCACTTCACCCACCCAGTCCCCAATCTGGAACTTGCCTATATCACCCACACACCACAGATCACCTACTCCTACTCCCCGTACACCAACAGCTTCACCCAAGCGTGATTCACGCTCACCCTCTCGCTCCTCCCCTCCTGGTAGCCCCGCCTCACCTCGAAAATCATCCAGTCCTGCAGCATTTTCATCTCGGCCTGGCTCTAGAGCTGCTGGCTCCCCAGATCCATATCTTAACAAAGAAATCCCATCGCCTTCATCTTCTTGTAAATCTTCTGCTGCAGCTGTTAAACCAGCACGAACTGTGGAAGCTGAGACTGTGTGTGTGTATACTGTAAGTTATTAATAATAATAATTATAATAATAATCTTTATTGTCATTAAGGAAAGTTGCACCAAACAAAACATTGCAACTATAAAAAAACAAAATGTACATTCACACCAGACTCAATCATAATTTGTTGTTTGCTTTCTTATTTAAGGAACTTTTTTGTTTTCTTATTTATGTCACTGGAGGTGATAAATATAGCACAAATATATCTCAAAAGATTTGTGAGGCCAAAGTGTACAAGGTAGCATATAACATACAAGAGTTGAAAGAATGGAGGTGGACTATACTTGAAGTTTTTTTTTAGTGGCTCTTCAAGCTACTAGGGTCACTTTTGTTTTTTACCTTCTTTTGTGAACAGATATTTTCTGAAGCAGAAATTGCTTGCGCTTAAAGTGAAAAAAGTAGATTTGAAAAGAAAGATGTTTGAGAAGTCTACTTGCAAAAAGTACAAGGTCAAAACATCTAGTAATTGTTTTTTTTATGTAGAAATTGCATCTTTTATACAGAGAAAGTTTTTTTAAGGAATCTAAACAAACAATTAACAAAAATTTCTATCATTATTTTTTTAATATATTTTTTTTTCATTGTGCATTACTTTATTTATTTATTTTAAAGTGTCTACATTACTGTCTCTTTGATCTGTTTTTTTTTTTTATATACGCTATAATTAGTCTTACTGGGTTTTTTTATTACTCTCTAACACAATTATTGGCAATAATACTAGTACAAGAGTAAGTCTTGAAATATGTAATGAAGATTTGAATAGAAATGAAAAGTATGTTGAAAACAAAATGGATGTCAGTTAATGAGTTTTCATCATTCGTTTACCTAATATTATTTGTGGAAATAAAAGTTAGATTGATCATATTGATTTTAAAAATGTTTCAAATAGAATTAAATCAGTGGGAATAACTTAGTTTTGACAAAAAATTAATTAGTTCTTTTTAGTTGAATTTTGTTTTTTCGCTTGACCATTTTAATCTTTTTTCTTTCTTGGTCTTAACACATGATTCTTTTTTACACAGGATGATAGTGGGCAAAAGATTTGGATCTGTCCAGGATGCAAGCTGCCAGATGATGGTTCAGAAATGATTGGCTGTGATATGTGTGATAACTGGTACCACTGGTATGTCTCCTTTATCATTGTTTCCTTAAGATTTATGTAGTTTGTAGCATTTGACTTGTACCACTGGTATGTCACATTTATCATTGTTTCCTTAAGATTTAGGTGGTTTTAAGCTTTCATGTGACCCCAAAATAAGGACTAGTTGAGTAAATTAGTTTCCCAACAGAGTACTAGGGTGTGAAACTTGCAGAATATTTTCATATCCTGAGGAAAATGTCAACAAGGATTCAAAACTTGGGATCTTTGGACTCACTAGCCATATTTCATTTTGTTGGATGAACTTTGCTTCACCTTCCATAGAGTTCTACATTTTTCAAGTTAATTTTTGTTTTCTCTGATCTTGGTTTGAACCTTCCTAATACACTAAGAGCTAAGAATTGTTCAACTAATTACAAATGTCCCACTAGATTTTTGTAGACATCATTTATGTTCAGCTCAATGTATCTTAAAGAATACTGTTTTGTTAATCATACATAGACAGTTTAATTTGATGGCATTTCATTTTCTGTTTATAAAAACACACAACACACTCATGAAATGTAATCTTTATATTAAAAAGACACTTGATAGTATAGAAGACAAAGGAAGATAAACATCATCAGAAACATAACCCATATATATTTTGTCTATCACCAGGCCTTGTGTTGGTATTACAGAAGCTCCACCTGAAACTCAGGACTGGTACTGTGTCAAATGCTTACCTAAGACTAAGTCTTCTCGAGGCAGGGGTAGACCAAGAGGGCGTGGCAGGGGAAGGGGGAAGAAGAAAATCACCTAAATGAAGCTTCTAGTTTCCAAATGAATGGATAGGGTAGTTAAGAAAAATTAGAAAGACATTTTTTTTTTATCTCTTTGAACAAATTAGTTTATCTTAATGATCTGATCATTTAGCATAAAAACAATATCTTGTTGTTGTTAGTATTTAGTCATCTTATCCTATTGTTTTGTCTCCTTTGATCTTGATATTCTGAGCTAGAATGCCATCTATTTGAATATGCTGCTTAGCCAGTAAATCACTAGATATTAGAAGTAATGTGTGACCTTATTTAGCTGCATCTCTTGTTGTTTTCAAACCAAACATTTGTTCCTGACTCTTCTGTTCACTGACTGCTTCATTGGGAAAGTGATAAAGCCACTATACTTTATTGTGAACCCTTTTTTTTATTCTGTATAATCACTGTTTATATTTAACATAAAAATATGTACAAGGAATCAAATGCTTCTATAATTAATGATCAAAACGTTTAGTCATCAAACAAAAAGCTGTTCAAGGTTCACTGAGGCGAGGAGATTAGTATTTGAAGTCATAAATAGAACTTATCTTCTAATCCACATATCAGAGAACCCTGGCTATCTATCATGTGACAGCATGCCAGTGGCCTCCCACTCAAGTTACTTGGTAGCCTAGGTTTAGCTAATTATCCAATGAGTCTTATGAAAGACACACTTAGTATACAGCATTACATAGTTGTTTGATATCAAACATTTTAGTTGTTGTCATGTTTGTTTGTGTAGAATGATGGGCTGAATTTAAAATGACATGGTGACACTTTGAAAAGATAAAGGTTACATTGCATGTAACAATATGAAATAGAAGGACAAATGACACATTTTCATTTTGTCACTTTTTTATATCATATGGACACTGGTACTCTAAAAGGGCTTTAACTAAAATATTTGTCAGTTTGGTTGTAATGTCCATAACAGTTGACTTCTATAAACAATACTTGTATACACATTGTCTTTAAACCTCCGCTCCTAAAGCTCAGTAGGTTAACTATGCCAGGAGTTGCTTTTTAGTTTTCTTCTGTTAGGTGCATTGCAGTTCACCTTGATTGTATTTTTGTGGGAAGTAGACTTGATAAGTATGTTATGGCTTACCCAAGCTTCCTGATTTATCTGAATGATTGTTGTATTGTTGTTGTTTTTTTTTTCACATAGTTTTTCAATTGTATTGGAACTGTTGGAGATTAGACAGGTAGGTTTTCTTATAGCTAATAAAAAAAAATATGTTCTACGCTGTTATCATGAGCCTAAAGCTTGTGTGATTTTAAAAAGCAGGAAAGTCACTTAATGACAGTTGTCTTGCAAAAATAACTAGGTCAAGATGAGATTCTTCTAAAAAATTTCCTACCAACCTTACATAAATTTTAGTTTCTGTGAACAAAATAATTTTCAGCATTTTTTCCATGGAGATTTTCTTAGTATCAAAGTTGTTAATTACTAGTATGCACCATTTGGTTTATTTTTTCTACTGGTATTATAGTTAAAATGTTTAGATGCTAAAGAAAATACCACTGCATTTAACTTTTGTAGGGTCCTATCTTTATATACAATATATTTTTAAAATGTATAGTGTTGTGTTAATTGAAACAATTCTGTGTTATTTATGAAGTTTGTTTTACATAAGAATATATTTGTGTTCAGTGGATTTTTCACACACCACTTTCAAGAAATTTTACACATTTATAAACTGTATGTATGTAATAAAGATGCACAATATTTTTTTGTGTTTATTGTAGCTGTTGTCTACTTGTTTGAAATGCTTTATCTCACTGTATCTTAGCAATGTGTAGAATTGTATCCATTTGTACATAATTGAGTTTGATTGAAGGATAACGTGCAAAACTGTTTGCATTGAAATTGTGTGTTTCTATTTGTACGAGTGTTGACTTACTGTTAGTACAACCATAACTATTGTTGCATTGTTAGGATTTTTTTTTGTGTGGTCATACTGCTAAAACTAGAAATGTGAATACTTTTGTTATGGGACATTACATACAAGATTTCACACCTTGGTTTTAAATTGCTCAGTTTTTTTTGTTTTTTTTATAAGCATAAGTGAAAACCTATAATTTATGGGTAAATCTGGACTAGTAAAGTTTATGTAATGACCAAATAGACTGTGACTAATTGAGACATATGTTGTAATGTCTTCCCTTCATTTGAACATGTCCTCAGTTGTGTGTTGTAGTAGTGGTATACAGTAGTCCCTAACCCTAGGCTTAGCATTTACATACCTTTCTATGATGTACTTGTTGACACGAGAAAATATTTTAACAAGCTATAAACAACATTACAAAGGTTACATAGAAGAAGGCAAACATTTCTGACACCATTGGAATAGTGCATGCTTTCTAGCCAGATCTGGTAGCTGTTGAAATGTTGTACTGTTGGGCAGCATTAGCAAACATTACCAACATCTCTAGTAGCTTTTTTGAGAAAGTTCTTGTTCAAACTCTCTTGAATAATCTTCTTTGGAGACGATGTCTTTTTGTTTTTTCTTCTCTTTAATGAAGACAAACTCTCATTATAAATGTGTAGAAGTAATGAGAGAAGGGCATGCAGACACTTGAGATCAAAGTTTTGAGTGCTTTGTATAGAAATGTTTGATTTATTTCATCTGAATATCTAGAGACAAGAATTAAGCATCAAATCTAAGAATCAAGAGCTTCAACCAACACTGGGCAGCTTTTTAGTGCTACTAAAGTTCCTACCCAGCCAAGATACTTCAAAGCTATGACTAGGTCATTTTCACATATTTTCTCTGCATAATTATTTCACATATTTGAATATAGGAATACTATCATAATTTTGTTTGTTTTAGCTACGACTTATACAGAAAGATTTCTTTGAAACTGGTGTTACATTAGGACGCTTCTATTATCTTTTCTAAAACTTCTGGTAGTGAAACAAGGTCATGCGTCGTCTAGTCATGTTTTGAGTGGAGATTGTGATTAGAAAATATTTTGGAATTTGTGAGTGGTACGTGTGATACAAGGAGCTGAGTGTGTCTTTTGGGTTTGTTAGCCAAATGAGATTAGTGTAGAGCATAAAAGCTACAGGTTTCTTAGTTGTTTTTGAACAGATTGTTGGAATCAAATGATGTCGCATTTGTCATTTACTAAGAGATGTCAATGGTTTAATGTACCAGACTTTTAGTTGCCACTTAGTAGTAGGCTTATGTTTGTTATGTTGAGAGAGACAGTACTATTATTGGTAGGCCTATTGTTATGTCTTGGTTTCTGTTTATTTTATTTTTAAATATCTTCAAATTGTTGTTTTTGAAATAAAATATGTATCCAGAACATCATATTTATTTGTTTTGTTAACAGTATTTTATAAAACCAATACCGGTAATGAGAACATTTTTTTTTGAGGTATAGAATGATATAATACATAAAGTTTACCTTAACAATATTAAAATCACACATGTTAAAGTAAGAAGCCTCCCCATTCTCTCTCTCTCTCAGCCTATATTGCACAAAATTTATACAACTTTTATAAAGGTGTGTCCTGATCAGACTTCAATATTGTATGGATTTCTTTTTCCTGCTCATCCATTTTAAAACTCCTAGGAAATAATCAACCTATTTTCTAAGTTTTAATGGACTTTATCAACCTTCAGTCTAAACTTTTATGGATTTTTTAAACCTTCTTTCTTGATTTGATGAAATGTATCACCCCTTATTCTAGATTTCATGAAAAGTACTCAACATTTAAAGCTTGAAGTAAAGTTCCTCTTTCAGACCTAGTGATATATAGGGCAGTTGATGTAAAGGTCATGTTTCTGTGGCCCGCCGTTAACAAGGGTGTCATGTGGCTGGCACAATGGCCTTTACTTTTCCCCCACTTAATGTCAGATACCCATTAGAGCTGGGTGGACTCAGAGGCGCCCTACAGAGACTGACATTAAAAATAGTCCACCATGATTTGAAGGGGGACCCCTTTGGTTCAGAAGCCAAGTGCTTTACCTCTCAACCACTGCGCCTAAGTTGCTGTTAGGGCAAGTACACAAAATAACAAGAAGAGCTGTTTGATTTGATTCTACAAGAATAAGAAGTAAAAAAAAAAAAGGGTAAAATACCTCTTTCAAACCTTGCCATCTTCAAGACAATGATGTAAAGGTCATTTGTTGCTATGGCCAATGAGGTCGTGGCCAGCACAACCGCCTTACCAATGTCAGGTACTCTTTGTGTGGACTTGGGGATGTCCAAAAAATCATGAAATTCAAAATCCGAGTCTTCACCAAAGATTTGAACCGGAGATACCTCTGTTTGGAAGTTAAGCACTTTGCCACTTGGCCACCATGCCCTGTTACAAGAATCATGTGCTAACAATACGAAGTTGATATGTCCTAGCATCATCTTTTAATCTTAATGAAGACTGCTTGCTGGAGGCTGTGTATGAGTTCTACTATCTGATTCTACAATCTAGAAGACCTAAATCTAGATCAAAAGCCTATTGGATGCAGCTTGGTTGTTTGGAATGCACTCTGGACAGTTATTGGATGGTTTTGATGGTCCCAGGTTCAAACCCTGCCAGCCGCCACACCCGTAGTCCTGCAGGAGGCTTGGGCTAGGATGTAATTATCTTTAAAGTCTGAAGGAACATGCACAACATGTAAATCATTGGAAAGGTTACTTCAATTTTAACCTTCGTTGAACTCAGAAAGGCTAATATCCACCGTAGTGAATATTGGATCAGAGATCTTAATAACCACGCTATTATAATCTCTGCTCGTAAAGAAAGACTATGGAACATATATCTAAATGATGTGCTAACAGGCTGTAATGCATACATTAACTGCATTAGCTTATGGCCAGAAAAGGAAGATTCTTCTTCTTCTAGCCAGCTTTATTATTGCTGAGCTGTGAGCTCTTTTGCAGACTGTGCCAAGGAAAAAAAGTGTGCGGTTTTCTTCAGTTGTTCACCACTGCCGTACAGTGTGATGGTTATGTTGGGCTGTAGTGGAAGTAGGGTCTGCCTAAGGTGGATTAGGAAGGGACATTCAAAGAGGATATGGTTTACGGTTTCAAAAGGGTGGGTATAGTGTCTGCAAAGGGGGAGTTGTGTGGAGTTTATTTTGTTCAGATGGTAATTTAATAGAGGTGTGTGCCCTGTTCTTAGTTGGAAAATTGTAGATTGTTCTTTGTGGGGGAGGAAGTTAATACTGTCCAGTTTGTTAGGCATAGTCATTTCTTTGACATGGCTCTGCCTTGTGTTTCCTGATGCCCATTGGTTGAGCCATTCCTTTTTGTGATTGTTGACTAATATTGACCTTATGGTGGGGTAGTTTACAGGTCTATCTTGTTGTTCCATAGATGAACCTGCCTTTGATAGCTTATCTGCGTTTTCATTTCCCATGATGCCAATGTGTCCTGGGATACACTATAGTGTGATATTGATATTTAATTTTGATATCATCTGATGGATTATCACAATTAGTGTTGTCAACTCTCTTGGGCTGTTTGTGGTGCTGCTGTTAAGTGCTTGCAGTGTGGATCTTGAGTCTGTAAACACAACAATATGTGATGGTGATTGCACTCCTTCATATAATTTGCTTTCCACTGTCTGTAGTGCTATGGTATTTGCCTCAATTTCGGCATGAAAGTTTGAGTAGCAATCGCCACAGGGTGCACTTATTTCAAAGTGTTTATTTTTAGGGAAGACCAGGAAGGCACCAAGACCAGCATAGATTGTGGCTTTGTAGACCGATCCATCGGTAGGCCTATATATATATATATATATATATGTTAGCTGGAGCTCCTAGATCTAATTTTTGAAGTAATTTTATCTAATTTATATTATTTATATAGGCCAGGGCTATGATGTTGATAATTCAGTATCCTTTTTAATTTTTATAGTTCAGTGCTGTGTATTTTGTAGTTTCCGCTATTTATAACTTTCTGCTAGTTTTAGTCTTTTTCTGTTATTTGTGTTTTACTCGTAGAGGAAAAGAAGTTTTTAAAATAGTTAACTAGCCTTAGAGCTGTGGATGTTATTTCCTATTTTCTGTCCCTGGTTAGTTCTGCTTATTTTTGTCTTTGGCATTAGCGTTGGATTGGTTGTTATTTTTTTATATCAGTTTATATATATTCAGTTTATATATATATATATCAGTCTGTAAACGCTCTAGAGCCCCCATATGAATTTAGAATAGAAATAACTTTTTATCTTCCTTTTTGTATTTTTGTAGATTTAAATTTTAAGATTCTCTTTTTAATGCTGTTTAATTTGGTATATAATGTTGTGTAGTCCGTGTCTTTAGTAATTTGTTAGATTTTATTGTTGTGTACGGCTAGGTACAAATTAGGGAAATCGGTAGTCTAGTTTAGTTTTAGATAATTAGCGTGACGTCATGCTCTCCGATATGTTCGTGCTGACCAGTTATAGCTAGCTCCGGAACCACGTTGAGTTCTCTTTTGTTTAGACCAGTCCAGTCTAATATATGTGTTATAGTAATCATCTTCTTTTTTGAAGTAACGTCTGTATTATATAAGATAAGAAGATAGTCCATTATTATTTTATTTTTTGAATATTTTCTTATGTTTGTTTATTTTGTAATTGCAGGCTATAATTCCTGCCTTACGGCCTAACTGCCTTACGGCCTAACTGTCTGTCGCAGTTATTACTGCCATTATTTCGGCTGTCTAACTGCTGTAGTTCTGCTTTTACTGCTGCTAGTAGTTTAGTGTTGGGGTAATTTAGGTTATTTGAGGGTTGATTAATTATTTAGTAGTGCGTATATATAGTTTTTGTTTATTTATAAGTTTATTTTCGTATCCACCTATATTTTTTTATTGCTTTGTAAGTTGGTTGTAAATAAAGTGTATATAAGTTTGTTTTATAATTGTAGTTGGTTATTTTATCTTTAGTTAGCTAGTTTAGTTTAGTTTAATTGTGCTGTCTGGTTGCTTAGGCTACTCTAGCCCCTTGGTTGCAGACCGAGGTGCACAGATTGGGCCCACCCAGTAGAGTGGTAGCTACTGCCTACTGTTCTTAATGAACAAATGTTGGGCAGCAGCAGATAACCAAAAAGGCCTCACTCAGTAGCGCCACCCTGACCTGCTCATATATATATATATATGGATAGCTGTTTTTGGATAGCTTTCAATTGTTTTGAACTCCAGTGGATTTGATTATTTTGTTAAGGTTTTATTTAGTAAATGTGTTTTTGATGTTTTCTTGTTTGTAGTTTAGTCCGGCGTTAAGTTTGAAAATCTGGTAATTTTTTCTGTTATTGGGTAGGTGGTGTTTTAAGGCTAGTTCGTCAGTAAGTTGGATCAGAGTTCTTTGCTTTTTTGGTTGTTTTTTCATATTTCTCTGTGTTAGTAGTTTATTAGGATGATCGTCCTCCCACCTTTTGTATCTCTCAATAGCTTCTATTGCTGCTCTGTTGCGCCTTAAGTTAAGAGGTTCAATATTGGAGTCTGCTGTGGGAGTAGTTCTCATACCTCCACTAATTAGAAGCAAGGCCTGGTTTTGGATTGTGTCTAATGATGATTGATAGGTTTTTGTTGGCGGCTACTTGTATGGAGAGACAGTTATCCATAACAGATCTGACGTATCCAGTGTATAACTGTCTTAAGGTTTTCTTTTCAGCTCCCCGGGATGTGTTTAATCTTTGTGATGCCTTTTCTTTTAAATCTGCCATAAGGTGTTTTAGAGACAGTCTTTGGTCTAACGTTACACCAAGTTATGTTAGAGTTTCTTCTTCTTTTTTTTTTTATTGGTTGTGAGTCTATTTTTAGGATGTAGTTTCTTTTTGCTGTTTTGTTGCTGTGGCTAAAGATTGAATAAACCGACTTTTCTTTGTTTATTTCCATACTTTTGAATACGTGGAGATAGTTGTGAGGGCTCTATTTAATTTGGATCTAGTCGGCACTGGATATTTCTCTGTATTCTAAATTAAAAGGTCGTCTGCGTAAAGTGCTTTATTGACCGAAATAAGGTCCGTGAGGTCATTCATGAAGATTAGAAAGAGAATGCAGCTAAGGGCTGAACTTTGTGGTACCGGTAGTCCGATCTATCGGTATATAAATGCATAGCTGTTTTTGGGATAGCTTTCAATTGTTTCGAGCGTGCCTACTTAGAGCTCTAGTGGATTTGATTCTTTTGTTAAGGTGTTATTTAGTAAATGTGTTTTAATGGTTGGTTGTTTGTAGTTTAGTCCGGGCGTTATGTTTGTCTGTTATTGGGTAGGTGGTGTTTTAGGGCTTGTGGTAGGAAGATCAAATCTTGAGTTACTGGGCAAGTGAAGTGCAAAACTTATTTTGATGACTTTTTGAAAAGCTCGTTTCACATATAACATATCATAATACATTTTGAAATAAAAGTTTCTATATAAAACATATGCTTATGAATGTAGTAATATTAATTAATTGAAATGTGAAAGTGGGTAAGGGTATCCATTGTTCTAATCTGTCACGGATTCACCTCACTAGCTTCCCATCACTTTACTCGCACTCTACCTACGAAGTGCTTGAAAGAGAATGGTGCGAAGTTTCCCCAAACAAAGAAAGGCAATTCACAATTAAATAAAAAAGAGCAAATGAACAGAGTTGGGGGCAGGACTCAGAGCTGCACCGCTCAGGACTGAAATGTTTTACAAAGTTAACAATTTGGCCATACAGAAAAGCAACATGTCTATATTGTTTTCACCATTTTTTGCAATGTAAATAAACATCTTTAATATCCATAAACCCATTTGATTGATACCATTGCCTAGATTTACTGTCTTATATTTATTTTTCAACTAACACTTCATTTAAAAAGTTCTGGATCCATATGAAACGACCCGGCCCCAAAAAATTTAATATATTGACTCTTTGTTTTCAGGGAACAGTACTTGAAAGCATTGTGTAGCTAGGAATTTGCTATCATTTGGGGGCCCTTGCATTTAGCTTGATATCTAATGTAAAAAAGAGCTTTTTCGACCCTCCCCCCCCCCTTTCCTTTAAATGGGAGCCTCTGCATGAAAGGTTCTATGCAATGTTCTTGTCAAAAGTTGAGTAATAAGCCTTTATATGGTTCTTGGTTCGAGCCTTTGTTGCTATGGTCACCAGCCAAAGTATAGCCTGTGGATTTGTCTTGTTTAAAAACTAACATTTATCTTCAGTTTATGATCTATCAGTTGCTTAATACCATCGTTACACATACCGTACTATTGTTTTCTAAGCTTTTGACCAAACAAGTGTATTAAAATGTCTTAACGTCAGGGCCAATTTCTTTTTTATTTTCCATTCTTTAGACAAATTGATCAAGTCGTTATTTAAAAAGAAATGTGACACTTATCTTTTTTCACCCTAAAATAATAAGGATGTCAGTATTTGCTTTTCTAAGTTTTAGAAGGAAACAAACATTGATAATCAAACCAAAATTAATTACAAATAATTGCAAAAAAACCAACAAAACTTTTCTCCTTGAATCTCAGATTTTTCTTGCAGCAATTTTCTGAGCATGTTCTTGATCCAGTCCATTCTTCTTATTGACAAAACAAAATGCTCTAAATTGTATTTGTTTTCTAGTCAAAACTAAACAGTGCCATGTATTTATGCTTGTAAAAAAAATAAAGTGGAAATATAATAACGTGAACATAAATTAGTGTGAATATAAAAGAAATTAAAATCCCTTTCTTTTGGGCAACTTGTGAATAATTCTAGAAAATAAAAAAAGCTTTAAGAATAGCTCAACAGTTATAAAAACAAAACAATGAATTACCAATAATTAATTGACTAATTGGTTAATATATTTTTTTTTATTCCTACTAATATCTAAGACAAACCCCCCAAATATTTTGCCATCTATCTTAATATTGAAGTATTAATTTCCCCTTCTTGGTTTCAAACAATTAATTACCAGTAATTAAGTGATGTATTTTTTTTTTTAATTGAAAGATGAACAGCTTAAACAAGTGTAACATTTGGTAAATGCATTTATTAAAAATAGTATGCAGTTTTAAAACAACATAAAGCAGTCAAATCAAGAAAGAGCTTGGGATTAGGTTGTATTTCTCTTTCCTTTCAAAAGTCATAGGTCAATAAAAAGTCGGCGTGTTTAAAAATAAATGATACAAGTCAATGTGGGTGGGGTGACAGAAGGTCAGTTCATGTAGCAATCTGTTTATCAAGTGTTGATGTTTATGGTCTGAAGAACTTGTCTTTCTGATTGGTTATGGTGTTGACAGAACATGGAGTAACAGTGCTGGGTAGATAAGGACTGAAGAAACTCTGTTAGATATGTCTGAAAACAAGTGTAGCACAATGTAAGGTGATACAAAATACGATTATATCAGAGTTAGAGCTGAATTAATATTAATAGTAGGTTGTTATAAATAAATGCTAACAAAGTTTTACAATTCTTATTTTGCATATTAAATTTTTGAAAGCATTTTCCACTAAATTTTGAAATACATTAGGCAATATAAACTTCTAATCCAAAGGCTTTACAAACCTCAGTATTTATTTGATAGTTAGGATCATTTTTAGCATCTGGATCTTCATCATTGTCATCATCAGCAGTTGAGAGCCCTGAAAGTTAAAAAAAACAACTTTTCTTCATTACTGGTTTCTTTTCCTCATGCACCAAGTGACAGCGTAAGCTAGAACTAGACAGTGTATGTAAGCTAGAACTAGACAGTGTATGTAAGCTAGAACTAGACAGTGTATGTAAGCTAGAACTAGACAGTGTATGTAAGCTAGAACTAGACAGTGTATATAAGCTAGAACTAGACAGTGTATGTAAGCTAGGATTTAATGGCCTACCTACAATAAAGTATAAATAATGTATATTTGTATGATATAATTGAAAATTCCAATTAATGTAAGATTGATATTAAACACAAGATCTTCTTAAATGAGATCCACTCTTGTGGATCCCCATTTCTTTTTTTCACTTTCGTAAACCCCTTGGAAGTTCACGTAGACCCCTAGTGGTCTATATAGACCACTTTGAGAATCACTGGTCTATGGTGACCTTAAGTCTATAGTCATGTAAAGTAGGCCTACATCTATAATATTAAATCTATAAGACAGATGACCGGTGGGCTTACTTGATCTAGACTAGATGTCTAAATCTAATCCCATTTGAACTCCTGGAAGTTGGCAGGCAGGGTTCAAATTAGAAAAATCTAGTGGCCATTGTAACAACAGAGTAAAAATTCAAAGCCTGACAAAGCGCTTAGCGGCCGGGCATAATGATTCTCTCAACTCCGATACTTTTTAAAAAGATGGCAAGACGCTCTACATCTAGATAGTCTAGATCAAAAGTATTAAAATTAAAGAAACTAGATATCTTATCTAGAATATATCTATCTAGACTGATTCAAACCACTCTAGTCATTCTAGACATAGATCTAGTCTATAAGATAATACAATAACAAGAGATTTTTCTAAAAAGAGAACTTTAACTGTGTCAAAAGAACAGATGCGCGCATGTTCAATATAAATCAAAATCTTATCATTGTTCCGAAAATGGAAAAATAATAAAATCTGATTTTTTTTTCCATTAAAAAAAAAATGTATGGGAAAATTTCGGATTTTTTTGTTAGAAAATAAGATCAGAAGAAATTTTTGGAATTCTGAAAATTTTCATCACTGTTAATATTCTGAACTGCCAAAAAGTCACATACGTCCATACTGACCAGATCCAAAGGGATAGACAACCATCTCTCTTTGGGGTCAGGTGGCTGCAGGAGTTTGCCAGAGAGCAGTATTCACTTTCCCCCACCAATAGTGCTCCAAAACCAGATTTTCTGTTAAGGTTTACTCTCTTAGCCTTAGACCTTACAGGGACACACACAAGGGGCTTTAGTTTGTGGACAGCAGGGCATATTGGGCTATGACTGCCTCATATCTTGGTGCCAAGACCCTTCATGTATCACAGCAGGATTAAGCAAATCAACTGAACCAAAGTTCTTCAATAGTGTGTGTGCATTTTAAAAATAATTGTAAACACTAAAAAAAAAAAAATACATTTGTACAATGTATAAAATACCACAGTTACCTTCATAAGGAAGATTGTCTAGGAAGTCAGAAAGAGATTCACCAGCCACAGCAAAATCATCATCAATTTCTTCTGCTTCATTGTCATCATCCTGAAAACAATTCATGGCTGACATTTGGCACTAACTTCTTGGGCTAAGAGACCATTGTAATTTAATCAGAGTTTGTAAAAAAACACAATTTTATATTATTTCCCCAAAGACAATTTACTATTAACTTAGAATGGACAAAAGGAGACAGTTTGTTGATTTAAAAAAATGCTAGAATGGACAAAAGGAGACAGGTTATTGATTTAAAAATACCTCATCCTCATCATTGTCCACATCACCATGATTAATATTTTCCTCTATTGCATTTGATAATTCATTGATCAAGAGCTTGTAGATTTTGACTAGAACAGGGATTGTTGTCCATTGCTCAGGAGCTGAAAACATTAGCATCTAGATTTCATACAGATGTCTCATCCACAACATTATAATTAATCCTAATTCTAAGGCTAACACACACACAAAAAGCTTGTTATCTGACTTACTATTTTTTGACTTTGACCTAGTTTGAATACCATGTCCTGGTTGCTGAATTGGTTCTCCCTGCACCATAATATCTTGAAGACGAAGATCATTGTTAGCTATGGCATGTTGCAGTAGTTTGCATAATGCTAAAGTACTGCCGAGTTGAATCAAGAAATTGAATATTTATTCAGCAAATGTAAACAAAAGACATGTCCAACTAATCAATCCATCACAGTACTATGTAACGTGCTGCTAAGCTACATAAATACTATCAGTCTTTAAGCAAGAATTTTTTTTTTAATCACAAAAATAAAAAACATGGAAGAGAAAGAGAGCATGTATGAGTTAGAAAAAATTGGTTCTCAAAATTTCAGTTTGAAAAGTTAGTCCAATCCATAAAAGTTTAGTACTAGTAAAGTTGTACTAATGTGCTAGTACATATTATCCTGGTGTGCTACTTAAAGAGAAAAAAAAAAAGACCAAAAAACCCCCACTTCTTTTGTTTTAATAAATACAATATATGTCCATAGAAAGACAATTTCTAAAATTAAGTTAGGAATCTTTTTCATTATAATTCTTAGCAGCAATAGATATTGTTAAAGTACCTAATTTTCCTTTCATAACTGCCAAAGAAAAGATGCTGACGTGAACACCATTCGGTCAGGACAAACTCCAAAGCAGGCTTCCCAGTTGGACCAGGTACACTGGTCAGGAAGTCTAAGACTGCTTCCATCTGTGTCAACATCAAGTTGGCAAATACCATAAGAAGACTCTGAAGGGAATTAATTGATTCTTAATAATGCAATGATTTGTTAGTAATCCATCAAATATTAATGAATAAGACTATTATTATAATGGCCACTGAAAAGTATGAGAAAAACGAAGATTTGTTACTAGTCACACATTCACTGACAAAATTCTGAAAAAAAAAAACAATAGAATTCTGAATCCCTTTCAAACAAAAGTAAAGAGTGCAGACATGCCATAAAACTTTCTACAAAAATTTACTAGGTCAAGACTAGAACCCATGTTTAATTATACAGTTTGTAATTAAGTACCAATACACCTAAAATAATTAGCTGATATTTTTGTATTTCATATTCTTATATTTTTGTATTTCATATTCTTTCTAGCTAAAGCCAATCATCAATTTTAATGTAAGCTTGTCATTTACTACATTCATTAGAGATACAAGCGATCTTATGTCTACAATCAAAGCAGGGCGCTTTGGCATGGCCTTTTTTAGCGCGATGGTCGTTTTGGTGCTATGTATGTAGACATATATTGTAAATTAAATTGTCTTTCAATAGATTAATATGTTTTTGTTGTGTATGTGTATTTCTGTTAGATTTATGTGCATTTTTATGTGTAAACTTTTTCCTGTAAGATTTTGAATCATAGTTTGTTATGCCATTGTAGGGTCAATTCATGTCAAAATTATTCATGTTAGAGGATTTTAATATTTATTAAGAATTTATTTAGAAGCTTTTCATCTGTGTGTGTGTGAGTTTTTGTTTCTGTTCATTTTCTCTAATTAAACAATTTATGTATGTAATATATGCATCAAGGTCTCACAATTTGAATAAATAGAATGTTAAAAATAAGTTTGAGAAGATACACTTGACATCAATACAATGTTTACAATAGCAGTAAATATGATAGCTTCTCATAAGAGACCAATTGTACTTTCCATTGTATTTTTAGTGACTTCGGAGGGCTTGGCTATATATCTATAAAAGGATAGACAGCTACTGTGAGAATTGAAGTCTTAAATAAGTTCTTTTGTGTCTACTTCTGTGAATTTGCAAGTGAAATTAAATTGTATTGTGTATTTATGATTTGTGTTCAATATTCTAATGATTCCAAGTTGTAGCATAAATGCATTTTTTTAATCAAAATAATTTCTGTTCAGCTTTTCATTTAAATAAGTATCTCCAGTTTAGATGATCAAACATAGTTCTAAGGTATGAAGGAAACAAATTTCAACATTACAATCTCAATCTACACAACTGCATCGTATCAACTATAAAATCCCATTGCTAAATTTTTTTTGGGGAAGAGCATTCATTGTCCATTTATAATTTCCGGGTATAAATCTCACTTGTGATAGTTAACTCCTAACATCAAGTCTACAACAACTTGCAAAATGTTTATTTTCCATCACTGCCAAGGTACAAACTAGACTTGTATTAATACAAGTAACATTTGAGATATTTTTAATTTTTAAAATAATAATTCATATATAATAGTGCTTGTTATTAATCCTTGCTATCATTGAAAAAAACTTTAAGACCTATGGCTTTTATTTTCATATCTAAGCTTGGCATTTTTTTTATAATGGAAGATAATGACCCAAAAATACGCCAAACAAAGAAATTAATGGCCAACAAGGATGCTTCTTAAGGACGATGAAGTCTGATTTTTAAAATTTAGAATTCCAACAAATCATACAAAAAAGTAGATCTAAACTGGTAGAAAATTCTGAGAGAAACATTGAAGGACAAATTTAAATAGATATTTTTTATAGACACAATAAGAATACCATATAAAGCAGAGTAATTCATGACAGAGTTGTAAATAGTTTAAAAAACTATTACCTAAAAAGAAGTCTCAAACCTGTAAAACAGTTAAAGTCTCTGCTTGTTGAATTTTACTCAAAACAGCACGAAGCATTAGATCCAGATTATCTCCTAGCTGTGTCCCACATCTGCCAATAACTATAGAAACTAGTCTACCTACAAAGGTGGCAGTATGTTCTGAAGTTTTGGGATCAAGAAGTTTAAATATCACTTGTATTGTATAGTGCATCCCATTGTTATCTGTGGACAAAAGCATCAATCAAACTGAAAAAAAAAGTAACTCAAACTCAAAATAATATTTTATAACACACAAAACTAGTTAACAACTATTTATTTTGCTGAAGGTGCAAGAAACAAAACCAGTGAAAATGCTTACCATATTCATCTTTCAGTTCAATGACTTGGTCTAAGGCTAAAGAAGTGTATGCTCTTAAACATTCTCCACCATTCTAGAATAATCAGGAACAAAATGCATTTTTGGCATTTTCTAACTACAGGTAATAATTAAACCTAGATTTAACTCTATCATGAGCCTCATTACAATTCTTGTTTGTGAACTGAACTTTAAATGTTAACAAAAAATTAATTTCAACAAAAAGATGCTCAATGTTTTGCACAAAGATGACTATTTATAACAAGCTTTTAAGGAACAAATAGTTGTCAGTTTCGAACTAAAAACCCTAACCTGAAGTGTTGTGCTGTCATCTGTTGTCATAAGAGTATGAATAACTGGCATGAAACAAGACATCATTGTGTCAGACAAAGGTAGTGAGACACTCCGAACAAAACAAGTCACCATTTCCACAGACACCTTGAAATAATGTTGGAAAAATATACATGAAATGAAGTGACAAAAGAAGTAATAAATAAATTGAAGAAAGCAAAATGTAGTTTACAATATAAACTCACAGCAACTAGTCCAGGAGAAAGCTTGTCAGAGTCAGAATTTAAAATACTGTTCAATGTAGGAACAAATCTGGATTGTATGGCAGAAGTACAAGAAGGGTTGCTGGCCAGGACCTTAATAATATCTTGCACCAATGAGACAATAAAGGGATCTGAAACAAACAATGAATATTTAAGCAGGACTTACAATGAAGTCAATGAAGACCAAAACAAACAAACAACAACAATCTACTGACCCCCTGCATACTTCAGAAACACAGCCAAGGATAAAGGACCCAATCTGTTCTCATTGCTAGCAGAGAACTGTTCATCCACCTGGAGATTGCAAAAGTGGATCTACATTTAATTTTACTAATCATTTGATCCAATTTTCAGCTTCTAAAAGTCAACTTTATTTATTTATTTTCTAAGCAAAAAAAAAGATTCCATTAATTTAAATCAATAAACAAAATAAATAAATTATATCAATAAAATAATAATTAGCATTAAAAAATAGAACAATACAAGTAATTTCAAAATTGTAAACTACCAATAGCTTTAGAACAGAAAAAAAAGTTTCATAAACACACAATATTTATGTCTTATACACAGAAGCATGAGCAGTTTAGTTTGAAACATATGTACAAAGAAAGCGTAAATGGAGAAAAAAAAATCCAGTTTTCAAAAGCTCAGTCGGATTGATATTATTTGATGGATTAAGGAGACTGCTGCTGGGCAGCTTTTTTTGGTAATTTCCAAAATGGCAGCTATGCATGTGGACCTTTTCCGTACTTGCCTATTAAAAAATATAAGTCAGAATCTAAAAATAACCATCCAAACGTAACTAAACGACATGTTTAGCCTGCTTTGAATGTGGCCAATGTGTTTGAAGGGAACAGTGACTGAGTGGTTAAGCACTTGGCTTCCAAACCTAGGGTCCTCGGTTCAAATCTCGGTGGACTGGGATTTTGAAGTTCGGGATATTTTAAGGGTGACACTGAGTTCACTCAACTCTAATGGGTACCTGACATTAGTTTAGGAAAAGTAAAGGAGGTTGGTCGTTGTGCTGACTATATGACACCCTGCTCATTAACTATTGGCCAAATAAAAAGATGACCTTAATATCATCTGCCCTACAGATCGCCAGGTCTAAAAGGGGAACTTTACTAAATGTGTGGCCTCCCAATATCGACACTGTCATCATGGCTTCACACAACATAAAGCAGCGCTATAGCACCCCTGTAATAATGCAGTGGGTACAGAGTCACATAGGTGTGACTGACAAGACTATTGGAGACTCCTTGGCCCACCAGGGAGGGCAAATTCCACCCACTGAACAGTTTTCATTATGCTCTGGCTATAATTCAAAAAACAGAAATGGAAAAGTGCTGGGACAAGTCCCAAAAAGCCAGTGGAGTCTGGGAGGCCTGAGCAAGCTATTATAGCACAAAGCAGGACAGGCTACTGTCCTGTTGGCTCATATTTCTCACGGCTATGGCCAAATTTCAATTCATGGGTGCCCCCGCTGCAGGGAAGAAGAGGAAACCATGCCTCATATTCTGTTTGACTGACCCAGACTTGCGGATCTCCGCCTCGACAGGTCTGGGAAACCAAAAATTCTCTACTTCTATGGCGACGTGTATGTGTCTTATACCAGTTTTAGCTGGTGACAGTATGCACTATGCAAGACAGCAGGGTTTCTGTCCAGGGCTTTTGCAAGAGAGGATTTAAGAGTCTCAAGCCCTCACTCAAATGGAGTTTGATGATGATGATGAATGTGTTTACGTTGAATTGGTGCGGTTTTACATAAAAATTTGCAATAAACATAAACCAAGCCTGTAAATGGTAGGTCTAGGTTTGTAATAAGCCTAAAGTTGATCAATACTTTAGTTGTGAGAGATCGCTTGATTAGAAAATTTTAAAAAAATTCATTAGATAGTAAGTAGGTTAGGGTTAGGAGAAAGTTTTTTTCAGGGGCTCAGGGCTGATTAGGTTAACTCATTTGTTTCATTTTTCCCCCTCCCAAAATGTCTTCTAATTGCTTAAAACTTAAATCTTATAATATAAAAAAGAGCATGGATTTTCCTTTAATGAACAAAAGGTTATTGAATTTTTTACCATGATCTGATAGTAAGTGACAAATAGGCCAAGAGAATAATTAGGTAAGTGGTATTAATTATATTGATAGTTCTTTTTTGAACAGCAATAATGTATATATATAATATATATTGAAGGGAGTATAAAGATTTGTGATGAAAGAGAATGAAACATTCTACAATCAATTTATAATCTTAAGGTGCAAGATGATGATGGCAGAAGACCATCATATCAAATAGTGGCAATGTCTTCGGTTCCGATAATTAAGGATGCATGCAGTGATTATCCTATCAAATACTTAGTGACTAATGTTCAGGGCAAACATTAGTGAGATAATAATAGCCGATTTGAGAAAATCTTAAGTACTAACAATCTTTATTACTTGATTTTTATATCAAATAGATCATTTTATTGAAAGTAGAGATGGCAACATGCTAAAATGGAAATGTGTATTCCCAGACCAGGAAATGTGTATTTTCCGAAATATAAAGAAATATACTCAGGAAAGACTAAAAATCATTTAAGCATGTAAAATAAACAAAATGCAGCAATCCCAAAATTAACAGAGCATATAGTAATATAAGACATTCTGTACGTTTTTCAAAATGTTTACACATTTAGTCTTTGTCATAGACTTTTCTAGAATATGTTAGAATGTTGCCATTCATGTCACTTGGCAATGATTTTTATAATCATAATGCCTGTAATATTTTATTCCTCATTCCATAACAGCACCAACATAAATTCATTCGAATAAGTAGTTTTGTTTATAGGCAACTTCTTTACAAGTTATGCGGACACTGGAAACAGTTTATAACACTATTTGAAAGAATTCAATTTTTTTTTCTTTCAGAACACTCTTTGCAGTCAGCAATGAATCACTACAATCACTAATAAAAAAACATTATTTTAAAGATTTTTTTTCAGGAAGATAATCCTAATTAGTCATTGAACTTGTTTCTAATATAGAAGCTGGGCTATTGAGTCTGCAGAATAGCTGTTGTGAGATATATCTATTTATTCTGGGTTATGATGCTGGAAGTTGTTTTAGAAAACAAACAGATGTGTTGAAGGAGGGCACAAGGAATCAAGAATTTAATTTTTTTTTTCAGCATAAGAAAAAGCTTTTCTTTCGCAAACACACTCAGCCAACTTTACCCCTTTTCTTAAATTTTAGATTCATAAAGGATAAGAAAGGAGATCAATAAATCTCTTTGAAGATGGCAAAGATTATTGCTTTTGAGTAGATCTTTTTACAGATATCTAGATCCTAGAGCTACTAGTCTAGACCTAATAAGTAGTCTATATCTATAATTAGATCTACTGTGATCTACATCTAAGTCCTGTACACATCTGATGTAGAATAGATTTAGATTTATATACAAATCTAGATCTAGAATAATAAAGATCTAGATGGATCGTGTTCTAAATCTAGATTTACACAAGTTCTAGGTGCCTAGATTTAGATCCAGTCTAGATGAACTAGAACTAAACAATCAATTAATTCCCAATCAGTTTGAAGACTTGAAATAAACAGACATATTGAAAGGAACTGAGCTTTATTTAGATCAGTAAGATCTAGTAATTATTTTTAATTTTCGTGTCACAGAGTAAGGGAAATAAAACAAACTATCTTGTGGTAGACCTAATAAGGAAAGTCCATTTCCAACCATTGATGCACTGATCTACTTATATGATTAGCAAGAACCAGCTGTTTTTTTTTTTTTTTTGCTTTTGAAGGGGAAATTTTTACATGATAAACAGTACTTGCATATTTTTATGTCCATTTGCGTACAAAATATGCAAGATGTGTACTTGAAGGCAACTCTGTGAAAGGTCAAATAGGCAAAAATGTAGAACTTGTTTTGGAATTCTTACTAACTGCAAATATTTTTCATGCTTTTTTTTCTGCTCAAAAGTTAAAATGAAAGTAACACAAATAGTCAATAATTTAAAGTTGGTAATTACTCACTGATACTACAACAGCTAAAGTTTCTAAACAAAGTCCCATGACTTCAGTAGAGAATTGTGTGGCTATACTTATAAGTCCTTCTAGTATACTTTGTAAATAAGGGACCAAGAGTTGTGTGTTTCCAGACAGCTTCAGATGATCACAGAAGCCAAATACTGCTCTTACTGCTGATATTCTAATACTGGGTGGTTGGGTCATGTGCAGTCCTCCAACTGTGGCTTGTAACAATCTTAAATCAATCAATTTTAAGTTAGAGGTCACAATGTCTTTATTAGTTTTAATGTAATTAAATAGTCAATAAAAAGTTTTAGTTCACATAACAAAATTAAAACTCTTACTTTTCAATCAAATCTGGAGGCATGGCTTCTGTAAATTTACTTGCTGTCCACAAACACCGTCCTATTAAAAATGGTGAAACTGAAACAAAACAAACACAGAAATTTTAACTGATAATGTACATTTAAAAATGTGGAGTCTCAAATACAAAAATTATTTTAAAAGTCTAATGCAGACATAATTAAATCATTATAAGAAAAGTTCAAATGTTAGGACTAATAATCTAGTTACCAGAGAGATTCATGTCCCCTAGTACCACTGTTTGTAAGAATCCAGTCAGGTGAAATTGCACTGTGCCAGACTTGATAGCTTTGACAATCATTTCTTTCACCGACCCCAGGGCCAGCATACAGGATTCATGGATTTTCCACCTAGTAAGTTTTTCAAAACAAAAGTAAACAAGAAAAACATAAAAAAAATGTTTTTTCAAAGCTTATATTTAGGGTGTACCTGTATCAATCAGTTTGGATCAGTCATGTCATTACATTTGTAATAGATCTAGACTAACTATAATAAAACTGGGCGATTACAAATATTTTTACCAATTGTTTTTTTTTTTTAGCACAATTTCATGCTTTTAGCTTTTTCAATACACTATGATCCTATCACCTGCCTGGACCAGTTGGAAAGGGGTGGGGAGAGAAAGAACAGGGTAACTGGGTGTTCACTTTTTAAATGCATCTGTAAAAAAAAGTGAACAACCTGAATTTTAAAGCCTCCTCAGGCCAATACATGAACCACTATGCCAGGGAAGTGCTTATGAAAACAGGTTTTATAGTTATCTATTCTTAGTGTCAAACGCTCCGCAAAGTATAAAAGGGGACTATTTCAACTTATACCACATCAGGTAAATACAACTTCTTTCCCTTGTTTGAGATACCAAATAAAATAATTAATTACCAATAGTAATTTAACTAATTGGTTAATTTTTTTTTATATTTATTCTTGTGTTGTCAGGTAAAAGAAATAATTGTGCAAAATTTCAGCTTAATCTGAGATTGGATGCGGGAGAAATAACCATAAAGACACAGCGGATATAAGTTTTGTAAAAATAAAACATTTTCCTTGTACAAAAAAAATTTAAGCAGAAACTGTTATTAAAATGTTTTTTGAATGTAATCTAGTTACCAACCAATATTGATTCCCTGAATTCCTTGCATTCTCAGACTCTTGTAGATGTTTAGTAACAGCCTGACACAGGGCCTCTGGACACAAATTGGCAAATTCAACAGCTAAAGACTGAAATATGTAGAGAAGAGTTGATTCATCTAATAAAAACGACCATTGTACCAACACTTCATAGTTTTAATTTAAATGAGCCTTTCAAAATAAAATAAAAAAAGCAGTACTGACCATTAACAAATCTTGAGCAGAGATTCGAACAGAGTAAGAAAAACTGTCATCATCTTCATCTTCCACAAATTGATCTGGATTATTGCTCCACAGTCTGATCTATCACATAGAAAAAGTTTACTTTCATACATTGGGGTTTATCTTTTATTACTCATTTTAAACAATCAGTATTATATTAAACAAAAAAAACGGGTTACAGTGAGAAAAAAAAAAATCTCTGGTTGAGATCTTAAATAATGATTGAATATCAATCATTTGAATTAGGAGCAAGACTTGGAACAAGGGTCACAAACCAGGACAGATCCAAGTTAAGTATGAATAGCAACTAAAAATTGAAAAAAACAAAGCTTTTTTTGTATATATGTTTATCTCTTGATTGTAATACTTATGATTATGTTCTTTATCTGACTAATGGGAGCTGTTAAAGGAAAAGAAATAAAGCGAATACATCCTTTACTGTTAATGTCACTAACCTGATCTTCTGTTATTTGCATGTAAATAATAATGTAGTATATAATTTGATCCACTGACTTCTTGATTGTTGACCTAAACTTGCTAGACTCAATCAGGTTGTGCACAAATTCAAACACAGTATAGACTAGATTCTCAAACCCTAAAAATTCACCTAATTCAAAGAATAAAATAGAACAAATAGTTTCATGACATTGTGAAATAATGAAGATTTGAAAAGCAAGATTAAAATTCTAATGTTGAGATGTTTATCCTAACTACTGGAGTAACTAGCTTCAATTATATACATCTGACATATTACATTCATGCTAAATGAATAAAGATTGATATGTAACAACTAACAGTTCTTAATCATACAAATGATGATTCATTACACACTTTTTTAAAATCTAGAAATGCTGTAAAAATTAGGGTGTCTGAACATCTTAGTTCTAATTCTAGACATTTTTTTTAGCTAGCTTTAGATGGGATATTAAAAGGCTTCTTCTCATCCATTAAGCTACTAGAATAAGAATTTAGTTATCAAACAGCACATGTACTTTTTCTATTGACCAGTAGCTTTTGGTTGCTGAACTGTAACTTTTTGCAGTCTATGCCAAGGAAAAATAGCTTGATGTTTTTTTTTCAGTTGTTCAGCACTGCCATTCAGAGTGTTGGATATGTTGGGGCTCTGGTGGTAGTAAAGTCTGCCTAAGGTGGATTCAGATGGTTTCATAAGAATGGGCGCAGTGTCCACAGAGTGTGTGGATTTATTTTGTTGGAGTGGTAATTTAAAGGTGTTCTGTTCTTAGTTGGAAGATTGTAGATTGCTCATTGCAGTGGAGGAAATTTAAACTGTCCACTTTGTTAGGCATGGTTATTTCTTGTACATAGCTCTGCCTGTGTTACCTGATGCCCATGGGTTTAACCACTCCTCTTTGTGATTGTTGACTAACATTACATTTAAGTGAGGTAATTTACTGGTCTAATTGGTTGATCCATAGATAACCCCACATTGAAAGATTATTGGCCTTTTCATTTCTCAGGATGCCTGTGCCCAAGGATCCATTGTAATGGGACTGTGATATTTACTTTTGACATCAAATTCGGATTAACTTGATTAGTGTTGTCAACTCTCTCAGACAGGATGAGGTGCAGCTGGTAAATGCTTGTAGAGTGAATTGTGAATCTGTAAAGATAACAGTATCTGATGGTGATTGTATTCCATCAACTGTCAGCAATGCTAAGGTGAATGCCTCAATTTCGTCCAGTAAAGTTTGAGGAGTAATCAGTAAACTTATTTCAAAGTGTTTATTTTTGGGTAAGATCAAGAAGGCACCAAGACCAACATTGATGGTGGCTTCAAAGGTTGATCCATTGGTGCATTTATAGATAGCCGTTTTTGAACAGCTTTCAATTGTTTCTAGTGTACCTACTTAAAGCTCCCTCGGATTTGATTCCTTTGTTAGGGTATTATTTAATAATGTGTTTTAATGATTGGTTGTTTGAAGTGAAGTCCAGGAGCTATGTTTGAAAATCTGGTAATTATTTCCTTTTGGGTTGATGGTGTGATTGATGGGCTAGTTTATTTATCTTTGCATCTTTTGTTTGTTTTTTGTTTCTCTGTGTCAGTATGTAGTCAAGATGGTCATCTTCCAAACTTCTGTGTCTGTCAATAGCCTCTAGTGCTGCTCTGTTGCACCTTAACTTAAGAGTTCAATATTGGAGTCTATTTCACAGGCTGCTTTCCTAAGCTTGTGCATTGGGGAGTGATCGTTTTTTCTGCCACTTTGCCAATGTTAGATGCTAGGGACATTGGCATATAACTTTTTGTGTCACCTGCTGGTTTATTTTTCTTTATGATGTTGGCAGTTCTCTATTCCTGTGGTATGTCTCCAGTTCTAAATGTAAGGCTGACAAGATTAAGTATGCGGTTTTGGGTCTATGATCCTAGTCCTCAGATCATTTCATTTGTTAATTTATCAGTATCAATGACAGTTGACTGAGATTTTTCTTGTTTCTTTAGAATGTTGCTAAAGCACTGGTCAAGCTGTTTTATTCATTGTGATTTGTTAACTAAGGTTTCTTGTTATCAGGTCTTCAGAGCCTTTTATAGGCTGGGGGTTTGTAATTTGTTTCTTTTCTGCTAGCCGGTGCAGAGGGGTCCAGGCGTTTCAACCATCATGTTTAGATCTAAAATCTCAAATGTAGTAATCCACTTTCTGTTTTATTTTGTACCTAAAAAGCCCAATCCACTTGTAGTTTGTCTCTTTTTCTCTAGTAGTTTTTTGTTTTTTTAATACAGTCTTCATGACTATATTTTTTTCTTTTATTAGTTTATCTAAATCTGGTGTCCAAAAGGCTCGGCGTTCCAGTACCACCTCATCAAGGTCGCCGGGTGAACACTCCGCTCTTTTGGAGTGGCCAAGGGTACTGGTTGCTTGCCGCTCATGAATGAGCAGCCGGCAAGTGTAAAAGGAACTCAAAGGGGTTATGTCCAGCCCCTCCCTATGGGGCCCCGGGGTAACGATGAGTAAGAGACCTAACGGGATCTCCGAAAAGCAGATAGCGCTGGACACCAACTCGAGGGTTAGTCGGGTTCTCCTGGAGCTTGGCTGATTCGCGGGTCTCTCTTTGGGCTAAGACTGGACTGACAGGCGCGGCCTTCGTGGGCTGCGTCGGGCAGACCGGTCGGCGTCCATGAGCTAGGCTCTAAATAGCCCGTCCACTGTGAGGTAGTAGAGGAACGCCCTTCCCAATAAGCAGTTTCGATACTGGGGATATTTTGGGTGCGGCTAAAAAGTATATCCCGCGGACCTATCCCGGCATACACCCACCTGGTCCGGAGAATTAGATCGAATAGTCAGGGCCAGAAAAGGGCGAGGCGCAGAGCACAAAAAAGGAGACCCCCGAATGCCGCAGGGAGTTCAACGCATTATGCCGGAAGGCCAGCGAGGTGACCCAACGTGTACGGGCGGACCACTGGAGGGATGCCTGTGCCGGGCTGGATCTTCAGGATACTTCTAAAGCCTGGCGTCTTCTTCGCAATCTTGAGGCCAAAGATTCGGCGCGTACAGCCACCCCATTCTTGTCACCCAGTGGGGATCGAGTGGCAAAAGATCAAAAAATGGCCGACTTGCTTAATAAATATTTTGCTTCGATAAGCATGTCCGAAAAGAAGACAGCCACGTCTATAGCCCTCAACAAGGAGCATAAAAGACTCGAGAGGGATGGGTCGGAAGACTTGGACACGTGCAATGCGCCCTTCTGCCGTGCTGAGCTGGACAGAGCAATAGCTAAGTGCAAAAACAGAAAGGCTCCGGGGCCAGACAAGGTTACTCCTGAGATGGTAAAACACCTCAGGGGTATTGCGAAAGACAGGTTCCTTGAGTTTGCGAATTGAACCTGGGTAGAGTCCAGACTACCCAGGGCCTGGCGCTGTGCTACATTGTTCCAATACTAAAAAAGGGCAAAGACGCGACTAACGTGGAGTCCTACAGACCCATATCCCTGACCTCCACTATCGGCAAGATAGTAGAACGGATGGTCAGCGAATGACTCGTGTGGAGCTTTGAGAGTACAGGTATCCTAGCACCAGAGCAGGCTGGCTTTAGGGCAGGCTTGAGCCCGATCGACCAGGTCACAGTTTTCATGCAGGAGGTGGCCGATGGGTTCCAGAGGTCCGAGAACACATATGCAGTTTTTATTGACCTAAAACAGGCTTATGACCGGGTGTGGAAGCAAGGCCTCTATCTTAAGCTTAGAGCCATGGGCGTACGCGGGCGGACCTACAACTGGATAAAACAGTTCCTAACGGAGAGGAAAACACGAACACAGTTCCAGTACTCTCTAAGTGGGGAAAACACCCCGATAAGAGGGTTGCTCCAGGGATCTGCCCTCTCATGTATCCTTTTCATGGCCTATCTTAATGATTTGCCCAGCTCACTCCGGTGTCGCAAACTGCTATGACATGCTGATGGCCTCGCCACATGTAGCTTTGATGCAGAATAAACGTCGATAACTAATACACTCAATTACCTGCTCCAAAAAATGTGTGAAAAGATAACCGTTGCGACAACCGTTGTAATGGTTACAAATTCCCAGTCGTGCCTCCAAGCCATGGCTGGCTTAGGGGGAAAGTCCAAATTGGTGGAAGAGGCATTAGGCGCCGCAAATAACATCCGCCTATTTATTGGAGCTGTCATCTTTATGCAGTGGATGCCCTTGCACTGCGGCATGAGGGGCGATGCCGTGGCTGATGCTCTAGCACGAGATGGAGCGCTGGCCGCGCCCACTTTCAAGTCACCAAGTACGTTTCAACAGGCTACCACAGTTATACGAGAGTGGGAACATGAAAAATGGGTAAAATCCTGGGATGACTCCAACACTGCCAGGGGAGTCTGGCAGCACATGCGTCGCCCAAATCGAGAAGACCCGTGGTGGAGGCTAAAAAGGTCAGAACAAACAACAATAGCGCAGTGGCGTACGGGACACTGCCCCATAGGTGTGTACCTCGCCTGGTTCCAGCCAAATTTTGATGCCCGTTGCCGACACTGCGGGGTATCAGAAGAGACGGTGGCGCACGTCTTGCAAGAGTGTCTGCAGCTCCGCAAGCTGCGGGAAGACGTATCCATGGTTCACTATGTTTGTATGGAAGCTATGAGGCACTACGCCAAACAGCAGAGTTCCTTACCAGGGCACTACGGGAGACCTAGGTCTCCTGGTCACCAATTGGAGTTCATCTCAGGTGTCCAAAAGGATTTGTATTTCCTAACTTGACCTCAAGGGATGTACTTTTTCACTGCTTCTAAGATGTTAAAGACTATAATTGCATAGGTTGTGTTAACATTTGTCTCAGTTATGCTTGATGTCGTGTTGCACATTCTAATACAAAGGCAGGCCAGTTGGTGTTTTTATTTCCTCTATCTTTGAGATGTATTCAATTCTATTCATGATCTTAAGTGTATTTCAGGAAAGCTTTTGATATAATTATTTACAAATGTACACATGCTTTTAATGGTAAGTAGTCATCATCATCAAAAGGCTCAAATCCTCTCTTGCAAAAGCCCTGGACAGAAACCCTGCTGTCTTGCGTAGTGCATAAATGTCGCCATACAGGTAGAGAATTTTGGGTTTCACAGACCTGTCGAGACGGAGATCAGCAAGTCTGGGTCAGTCAAACAGAATATGAGCGGGGCACAGTGAATCAAAATTTGGCCATAGCCGCGAGAAATATGAGCCAACAGGACAATGACCTGTCCTGCACTGTGCTATAATAGCTTGCTCAGGCCTGGACAGCCTCCACCACAGGGAAGTGCGGTCAGGGCGCTCCCAGACTCCACTGGCTTTTTAGGACTTGTCCCAGCACTCAAACCACTTTTCCATTTCTGTTTTTTGAATTATAGCCAGGGCTTGATGAAAGCTTACAGCCTGTTCAGTGGATGGAATTTGCCCTCCCTGGTGGGCCAAAGAGTCTGCAATGGTGTTGCCAGTCACACCTATGTGACTCTGTACCCACTGCATTATTACAGGGGTGCCATAGTGTTGTTTAATGTTATGTGAGGCCATGATGACAGTGTTGATTTTGGGGGGCCATAGTTCGGGGCTTTGCAAAACCTGTAGTACAGATTTTGAGTCAGTGACCACAACAATCTGTGTTGCCTTCAAATGTCCCTCGCAGAATTGAGAGAATGACTTTTAAGGCTTCACAGACTGCCATGGTCTCCGCATCAAAACTGCAAACACTACCACATGGTCCAAAGATTTTGACTGAGTAAGAGCCAAGAAAGTCGATGTAGGCTCCATAGCCTGCTCTTCCAGAATCTATTGATGCCCACCCATCAGTGTATGCAAAAATAGCACTGGGCTTGAAGGTATTAATGGTCTCCAGAGCTAGGATTTGAAGGTCGTCAGATGAACGACTTAGCTTAGTGGCATTAGGATCTACTAGTTTCAAGCGTATGTCTGGGCTTATTGGGCGACACCAAGGGGGAAGGGGATGAAAGCGTTGAATGTTTTGTCGGTTGGTGGAGAGGCCAGCTTTATCAGATAGTCTAGTGCCATGATGCATAAAAGACTGCATCTGGATACGTCTTCTGCATCTCCAACCATCCACTGGTTTTCTAGCTGGGAGGTATTCATCCAGCCTTTATACTGCTCATAGCAGGTCAGTACTGACCTTTCCCTCCTAAGGTTTAGTGGACCTATATTAGCCATTATTTCAGCCGTATTTACTGGACTTGTCCTAAAGGTTCCACAGACAAATCTTAGTGCTTGGAACTGTATTTTATCAAGTTGTTCAAGAGCAGCCATAAATTTGCACAGGTAGGCTGTAGTCTATCTGTGATCAGAATGCTCCTAAATACAGGGATCGGAGCAATGGTAAGTGGTGGATTTCTTCACTTTCATTCAACATGTCTAGTTCACAACTTTACACAGTTTATATGCCTCAAAGTGTTTTTCAATGTTTCCATTAAAAAGGAAATATTTTTTATTAAGACATTTTTTTACAAGCATGAAAATACTTTTAAGTTTTTTTTTAGTGAAAGGAACAGCAGCAATAGGGACAAGAAAAACGTAAGTTGAGTTCATATAATTAGATTCAAAACACAAACACATTTTTTTAGAGTGACAAAGTAGTGCATTCATACAGAAAACCCAACAGAGAACCTAAATGTAAATTCTTACCATCAGAATCAGCTGGCTCATCAGCATCTTCCAAGTTATTGACCACTGTTCTGACAAAACTGGACAATTGTTAAGGCTGGAAATACTATGTTTCTTATCCTCAACCAAAACTTATGCATCAAATATAAAAGGTTTTTCAAGGAAGTAACTTTAGAATAGTTAAGGATACATGTCAGCACTCTGTGTGAACATAGTCCATATACAAGGTAAAATGTCAGGGAGCCACTGAGACATTGTCTTGGGGAAACTTTTGATTAATGTTGTTAAGGCCTGTGAATGAGTAATAAAAAAAAGTAGTCACAGCCATCAAAACTAATATCCAGACTAAGAGAAACTATTCATTAATACAACTTTTTTTACAAAATCTTAATAAAACTATACATATTTTTTTCTTGACCTTAATAAATGTAACCCTTGGAAACAGCTATTACTATTTTAAACACCAATTTGGTGAATTGGCAACTAAAAAAAAAACTTTTAAACTACTTATAAATACTCTTTTATAAAACTTCATCTCACAAAGTTTTGAAATTTAAAAAAAAAAATGTTTGCTTTGCTAATGAATACCTTTATGACTTCAAGTTTCAGACCATTATCACAGGTTGCAGATGTAGGTAGGGTTAAGCAATGAATAAATGCCTTTGTAAATTGAGGAAGTACTGGCATCAATAGTTGCTTAGCTATACCCTGCAGGGAAATACAAATATTGATCTTAAATTAGAAAATATTCACTTACTTGTATTTTTTTGTAAACAAATGATTTTATGTTTTAAGAGTATAATATTGTATTGTCTCAGCTCTATCAGACCTTTCTATTTTATTTTTGGTATTTCCCCAAAATTAGAAAGTATAAATAGAAATTTGTCACAAATTCTATATTTTTAAAGCAACCCCCCCCCCCCCCCCCCCCCCCCAAGTCTACTTATTTTTAATATGCCTTATGTCATTTCTGCTTTCTTTTAGACGTGGTCTAAATATAAAAAAAATCCTATTAGCATAGTAAGATAGATCTATAGTCTTTTTCTTTTTTTTGCGAGAGAGAAAGAGCAAGTAATGGTAACTTAATTTATAACACTGTCAAAAAAAATTCTAATAGCATTAAAAAGATACATCTAGATCTATTGTCATTTCAATACATTCAAAAGGGTTGAGATAATAAACTATTACAGTTAATAAAGCCAAACTGATATTTAATTTTTTTAGAGAACAAAAATGAATGTAGAAAGAAAACAGGAATGTGGCATTCAATAGGGGCCTTCAGAAAATTCTTTTTTTTTTCTATGCCTGAAACTGAAGGTATGAAGAAATGTTGGGGGGGGGGGGGGGGGGTCAAGGTCAAATATAATATAGATTGAATTGAGAAGCCAAAGAAAGTCATATGAGTGCAAGTATGTGTCAGGGGAGGATTAGGAAGCGGGTCTTTCCACATCATGTAAAAAATCTACATAGGAGAAATTACAATGAGCAGGTCAACAGAAAACATAATGGGGGTTCCAGAGAGCGAAAAGACAGAGCGGGAGAGACAAAAAGGAAAAAGAGAGCATGACAAAATCAAACATTTTTTTTTGTATGGCATACCTTGTGATATTCTTGCATGGTAGACACCATCCCAGCAACAACATTAAATATATGTACAGATCTTGATCTAGTTCGAACACCAAATGTCTGCAACAAGTAACAAACATAAAGTACATAATAATATAACAAGTCTCAGATCCAACAAGGAAACAGAAAGGAAACTCTGTTAGAAGGGTGACTGCTGCTGTTTTTTAAAAATTACATCAAATATTTTTGTTTACAAAAAAAAAAAAGTGCAATACAGTAGAACATTGATTATATAGATTAATAGGGAACAGTATCTGTCCGGATACTCAGAATATTATTTATATATATGATGTGCACTCTGCTATATGGTAGTGAAACATGGTCAACCTACTTATGGCAGGAAAAAAGCTAAATATCTTCCACCTCCGACCTTTAAAATAAGGTGGCAAGATGCAAGATAAAATAATCAATGAGGAAGTGCTGCAAGGAGCAGGGTGACACGAAATCAGCACTGTTATCAGCAGCAGATGCCTTTGCTGGTTGGTCATGTTCATCGACTTCCACATGACATTCTGTATGGTGATCTAACAGAAGGCAGGAGAGCTGTTGGTTGTCAACTTCTAAGGTATACTGATGTATGCAAACACAACATGAACCTCTTCAAAATCAACACTAACAGTTGAAAAAAGAGGCTCTGGAGAGAAAGCATAAAGGAAGGGTCCCGGATTGCAGTTGCCATACACAACATAAGTAGAAAGAAGGGTGAAAGTGCAACAGCGCCTGGTGATTACAGATGCCTAACCTGTGTATCAAGGATTGGCCTCTTTAATCGCACAAGAAGTTGTAAAGGGAAAAGATTGTCTCTCGAAATGCCACAGAAAGAATTTTCACACAAAGGTACCGATATCAGATTACCCTTGCTCCACAGTTGAGTAAACCACAGTCAAGAGCTTCTCTCATTCACTTTTTTTTCTTGAACCATCATTAGAGTCAAGTTTTGATACAAATTTAACAATAATGCTTCAATTTTTTTTTATGCTCGAAATAGTGGATGTGCCAACCTTATAAATCTTGATGACAGAAGCTCCACTTTATGCCTTATAAAGACAATTTTATATTTCCAGCTTTTATTTCTTGTCAGCGCATTACTTTTCCAACGTGAATAAAGCCACGTTTCCCGCCTCAGCAAACAGCAACCAAACACTTCTCATTGCCTTGCAAGTTTTAAATCCATCAACTTGTTTACACGTTTCAGAAACAAGTGCTTTGAGACTGCCTGAATAGACCATGATCAGGAAGTAATGCAATATACAAAGTTGCACATCAGCAAGTGCACTTAGATACCATACTGTTAAACAAAAAAACAAAGAAAACAAAAACAAGGGAATAAAGATATTTGACATTCTGAATGACTGACATTCGGATAAACAACGTTCTACTGAAATACTTAGATCATTCTAATGAAAGAAATTGGGTGAGATAAAAAAGACATGTCAAAACACATTTGAAGTGATTAATTTACCTCAGCTCCAATAAAAACTTTGTACAGCTCTGGTAGTATAATTGGGGCCACATGTCCCATTTGTGAATCTGTAACATCCTGGCAAAACTCTGAAGTAGATTTTTATTGCTTTGACAATCAGTTTCATGATATACACATAAACAAGTAAATGGCATTGTGATTTAAATAGTGCAAATTAATATATTATAATTAAAAATAGCTTTTAAAAAAAATGTCCAAAACCTTAGGTTAAGCTAGATGACAATCACTTCAAATAAAATATAATTGCCAAAATATTAAGATAATGTCTCTTTAAAAACAAAATATAAAAAAAACAACTGCAAACTATTTGAATAAATAATAATTTTTTTTTACACACCTAAGCCACCTGTTTTATTTTCAGGGAAGCTAATATTGATTTAGAAAAAAATGATCCTACTATAGGCATGAGATGGAGTTAACATAACAAATAGTGGATGTTGATTGAATAGCGGACTGATGTCCTGATGATTAAAATTTAATTCAGGAATGAAAGACATTGTAATCTGGGGATCGGAACACTCAGCCCACCCTAGAACCTGATGAAATTTGAGAAGTTAAATGATATTCCTAAAAAAAAATAATTGATCCCTAAAATGTGTGAACTTCACTAAATTAACTTACTTCACTTTAAAATTTTTAGAATGAAAGGAAATTAAGTATATAATGCTTTAATAAGAAGCCATCTCAAAAACAAACTGAGAAAGGTAAAAATAAAATGATTAATCTTCAAAAATGACTATACCTGATAATACTCGCATTGAGCCATGAACAGCATTGGGTTGTCCACTTGTAAGTGCTTGCATAAGCAATGGAAACAGTTCTGGCCAAACCTCTGGCCAGTCCCAGTGTGCTATTGCAGATATAGCATATGCTATACTAGATCGCACTTTACTTATTGACTCTGACAAACCCTGGGGAAGCAGTTGTCGAATGTGTGCCTTGGCCTAGAGAAAATACATTTCAAATAAATTAGGTTTCTTTAGTTTTCACAATCAACTATTTGAACTTCCCCTTCATCTAAACACCAAAGTTAGCAACTTACAGCATTTGTAGCTTCTGGAGCAATAAATTTGTCTGATTGTTGGGACCAATGACATGCCACATATTGTTTGAGCAGAACAGAGGCTAACTGGCGAATGGCTAATGGTCCTTGTGGATCTACTGTAATTTCGGCTAAGTAAACACCAAATTCTGTAAAAAAACAACAACAAACAAATGGTAAGAGAAAAGGAACAGCGTCTTGTTATGCATTATTAATATCATCAGCCCATGCTCAGAAGAAACTTTTAAAATTGAACAATTTTTCAAATCAAATACATTTGCACAACTAGAATATATAGCACAGCCTGACAATTTTAATACTATTTTAACATAAATTTTATAATCACTGTGCTAAGAAAACTAGTAGCTTGGCTTCAGAACTGGGATTTTTTAATTTCCCGATTTTTAGAACGCTTCTGAATCCATCAAACTCTTACATACATTGAGGGAAGTAAAGTTGGTTGGTTATTGTGCTGGTCCCATGACACCCGTGTTAACCATCTTCCATAGAAACAGATGAAATTTACATCATCTAGATTTTATCTATCTAGATCTATAATGGATTCTATATCAAAGACTACTATAGATCTATAGCCAACAGTCTAGCATTGGCCTGCAGCGCGCTTGTTGTTGATATAATTATTATCATCAAGTTAAATGATTTATGCATTGTTTAAAGGCTTATATTTGATCAACCTAGTTATATTATCAAGGTGTTTAGTGACATATATAAATATTATAAAGCTGAGGAAGTTTCTACCAACCAGCTTTCAAGAAAAAGGATCCCAGTTGATTCACAAATGAATGGAATAGCTGTGAATGAATAATAGCTGATGATTGTATCGCCATATATTTTGCTTGAGTAGCCTATTTTTTTAGATTGCCTTAGCCTTGTCTTTTTTAAATGTGCCTAACAGATCAGTGTTTGTGACTGACGTCACATCATTTTGAACATGATGGTTTATAACTGGACCTGGTCGATCAATAAATGATGTAAACACATCCTCAAGACATTAAACAAACAAAAAAAAAAAAAAAAAAGGATTGATGATTTCACGGCCAAGTATATGTTGTCCTCCACCCAACTACATGAAAAACATTTTTATCATACATATTATGTCAAACTCTTCCTTCCCCACCCTTAAACTTTTTTTTGTATCTCAAATGAAGACAGAAAGTAAATAAATATGAACATGCTATACAAGACTATAATAGACTTGTCACACGTCAGCTGGACAACTTAAATGGAACCCATTATTAGCACTATGTTTACTTCATAAGTACCAACATGTAGTGATATTCCCTTTCTTTTTACCCATTCACGCCACATTGCCTTGGTTTAACACCTAATGCAAATAACTAAATTATACAAGATAATGTTACAAAATAAATCAAAGAAATGTATATTTCCATCCTTGAATTACATCCCTTTAATAGAATATGCTTTTTCAACATTCTTCTTCTTCTAGCCAGTTTTTTGCTGCTGAGCTGTCAGCTCTTTTGCAGACTGTGCCAAGGAAAAATAATGTGCTTCAGTTGTTCAGCACTGACGTACAGGGTGTTGGTTATGTTGGGCTGGATTGTTAGTAGGGTCTGCCTAAGGTGGATTGGGAAGGGGCATTCAAAGAGGATATGGTTTACGTTTTCATAAGGGTGGGTACAGTGTCTACAAAGGGGGAGTTGTGTGGGATTTATTTTATTGAGATGGTAATTTAACAGAGGTGTGTGTCCTGTCCATAGTTGGAAGATTGTAGATTGCTCTTTGCAGGGGAGGAAGTTAATACTGTCCAGTTTGTTAGGCATGTTCATTTCTTTGTACATGGCTCTGTCTGTGTTTCTTGTTGCCCATTGGTTGAGCCACTCCTCTTTGTGGTTGTTGATTAACATTGACCTTATGGCAGGCATGTCAAACTCATTAAGGTGTATGGGCCACATAAAAACTTACTATGACTTGAGAGGCAGCAGCAAAAAAAATCAGTTGCAAAACAGCCTACTAGCGTTATGTAAATTAGAAACAATACAATAGAATACAATAATACCTGTCTCTTAGTTAGCTAAATTTGTAGTACTATTTGGTAATTAAAAATTATTATGATTACGCATTATTTTCTTTGTCCTGATGCTTGACATCTTTTCTGGGATACAAGTTTATTAATGTCAGGTTGAAAGTTTGTTTGCCACTGACACTTTAATCACTGATGACGAATTTTGATCTGATAATCTCGAACGGTGAAGTGTTTTTGTAGCTTTCATTATGGAAAAGAACTGCTCACAGAGATAAGTGCTTGCAAACATAGCAAGAATTCTGGCTGGAAATTTCCGCAATTCAAAGTACTTCTCAGGTAAATAACTGTAAAATTTTGGTCAGCTAATTCTACATTCTTTGATTTCAACAAAGAATTTGACTGCTATTCTATCAGCTCTAGTTGCACATTACCAGCAGCATTTTCAGAATCAAATGAGAATGGAGATACTAACAACGAAAATTCTTGCTTGTATGAAACGAAGTCACAAAAACCTTCATTGAAAGCATCTACTAACGATTCCAGGTGTAGGACATATTTACCAAATGTTGCAGCTGTATTTAATCATTTTAGTTCCTGACACGTTGAGAAGTGAACAAGATTTTCTCTTCATATTTGGTTTATCCACAGTTTTAATTTTGCTTGAAAGCACTTCACATGATTACACACAGTTGTGACAATTTTATATTTACTTTGAAGTTTCAAATTCAAGTCTTGCAGGTGACCAGTGAGATCAACTGCCAATACCAAATCCGAACCCATTCGTCAGTTTGAAAATGTTCAACAGGTTCACCTTTTATTTTCAGAAACAATTAAATTTCCTTCTGCAGTGCAAAAAATCTCTTCAAGACTTTATGACAGGAAAGCCAGCAGACTTCTGTTTAGTTGGGAACACAATCAAATTCGTGTCCAATGTTATCCAGAAACATTGAACATTTGCAATGATTCAAACCACGAGCACAAATAAAATTGAGAGTGACTGAAACCGGTCTCATGACATGTTGGAACTGTAATTGCTTTGCACAGAATGTTTCTTGGTGAATGATGAACTGAAAATTAGCAAATTTAAAATTAGCATCAGTCTCTTATTTTTGCAAGTAACTTTGCATCAAAACCCTTTCATTTCATGGTTGGTGCGCCATCTGTTGTTAGACAAGTTAGCTTTAAAAAAGATAAATTGTACTGCAATATCACCTCCTGTTTTTTCTCAAAAACATCCTCGCTTGTTGTGGTGTTATGCAGAGAACAGAGCTCAAGTATCTCCAAATTCCTGTCACAGGCCCTAATGAATATAGCCAATGAGAGCCAATGAAAAGAATTCAAAATAAACTATTTTGCTCCTTCGTTGTTCACGCAATCCGGTTGACATATTATTTATTCTATCTGCCACAGTGTTACCAGTCAACGGCTGATCTGTTGGTGTATATATGGATGGCTGTTTTTATTTCCATCTTTGAGCTACATCCCTTTAATATAATATGCATTTTCAACATTAAAATAGTGTTCACTAATGTAATCGATAATGGTGAACAAATATTAGGGAACACCCCCTATTTACTTATAGGCTAGATGACATGCATGTTCTGTTTCCATGCTTATTGAGAAGCATTTTACACAGGTCATGTTTAGCTGATACTTCAATGGTCTAAAAATCTTCTTAACCAAGGACCTACCCTCCTTTGTCCTACTAGTGCACTTTGAGTCCAATTAAAACCCTTGGAGCAAGCACAAAAACAATGTATACACTAAAACTTATTCCGGAAAAGCTATCAAAATAAGGACATTGTGACAAATAGAATCTAAATCTAGATCTATGTTCACTAATAATATTAATATAATAATACTAATAAAAGTTAAAGTAATATCAGAAAAAAGGGGGTCTTTCTTAGATTTAAAAAAGATGAGAGTTCTAGAGTCTAGATCTATTTTAAATAATAATAGAAAAGACACTGTAAGTAATAAACCACAGATTTTAAATCTAAATCTACATGAGTATTTCATACAACTATGAATCCAAATTAGTATATAGTAGAGCTAGATCTATCGTAGATTCTTATACCTGAACACAGACTTTTGGGAACTAGGTCAAATTTTTTTTTTTTTTTTTATTTGGTGAAGGTTTAACTTACAAAAAAACTGAAAGCAGATTCTTCTACTTCAACTAATGGACAATGAAAATAACTGTGTTCCTAATTTATTACTACCATGATTAAGATTTTATTAAAAAATAAATTGGGTCACTTCATTCGCCTACGTCGAATGCAGTTTTTGTGCTTTCCCCTTTCACTGAACACTGTCGCTAAATAACATTATTACATGTAATTGCTAAGAAATTATATCTGTGTTCATTTAAAATTATTAGATTGTATTAAAAGAAGTAGTCACTTCTGCAATATGTATTTATAGTCTATGGCCTTATATACTATAGATCGTCTCTCTCTCTCTCTATATATATATATATATATATACTGGCTTTTTTTTTTGTGACAGTACGCACCGGTATTGCGTACCGGCACCTTTTTGAAAAAATTATTACTTTTCTTGTATTTTAATGTATATTATTAGTTTTTAGTAGTTAAAAGTTAGGCAATCAACTATTGAGTAGTTCAACATTTATTTTTATTTTTTTACAAAAAAAAGCATTGTGTATATATATATTTATTTGAGTGTTACTGTCGATATAGTTACTGAGAGTCTTTTTAAACCATTTAAACGAAATAATAATGTAATAAATAAAGCGAATGTGTAAATGTAAAAATAGTATGAATTAAGCCATCAAATCAAAATAGCTAATCTACTTAAATCCATTTTTTCAAATTAAAACATTTGCTTGTAGGCCTACATATATTTGATTAAAAATTTAAATGAATAGACTTAATTTTGTATGTTCATGTGTTAAAGTATAAAGTAGATCTTTAGGTAGACATAGATCTAGATCTAGACTTATCTAGAGTTAAAAATTGGCTTTTATAGAGTTCATTCTGTGCTGCGTGAAGGCTTTGCTCTGCGCATGCGTGACCTTTTTTCATGAATGAATATAGGTCTATCTCAACACGGCTACGCAGCTTTAGCAAACAGCGAACGAATGTATTAAAAATGCTTTAGAATAACAAATTTGGATGTTAATTTGATTAAAATATGAAATGAAAGGACTATAATTAGTATGTTCATGTGTTAAAGCATAAAACTATCTTTGCGAAAAGAAGTTATATCATCTTAGAGTTCAATAAGAGTTTTAGACCTAGGAATAAACTCAGTAGAGAGATGTGTTAATGTGTAACCATTTGGTAATGTCTAATGAAAGAATGTGCATTGGGATATCTAAATTCGCAGATATAAATAAAGAATTAAAGTAAAAATGCTTTTGAATTTGAAGGTTAATTTTATTAAATAATGAAATCAATAAACTATATTTTTTATTTTCATGTGTCAAAAAAAACAACTATAAGTGCAAAATTTAGTTCTTAAAATTATACATACACTACTGTCTAAGTTGGTACCCAAGGAACATTTCTGCCAAGTTTATCAAGATTGGTCAAGCGGTTTTTATTTCTATACGGGGACATACATACGTACGTACGCCAAACATTCTACTTGATATATTAGATACAGATCTTTTTTTTTTCATTTATAGATATTAAATTTATTTATATACCTCTATATAATCTATGTGTAGAAACAGACAGAAATAAATCTATATCTATATTATAGATCAATAAATTAATTATTATAATTTAATAAATGTGACATTTTCAACTACATGTATTCTCTCTCTCTCTCTTTTGATTCCTATCCATGAAACCTCTTCTTGTTTTCATAATTTGGATTTTCGTTTTGTTGCACCTTACCCCCCCCCTCCGCCAGTTTAATAGGTTGTGACACTACACGCTTAGTGTATACCTCACTCTCATCGCCGCTAGCTAACCTGACGTGATGACCTGCATTAGGCATGGTCTCTGGCTTCAAATTAGCAGTCTGTACTTTTTTTCTTTCATTCATATAAATTATATATATTCTACATATCTCAATTTAGGTCATGTTTATTCATTGAACAAATCATAGATTTATTAATTCCAATAATATTTCTAATTACGATTTTGCTATGTTCAGGGAAGAAGAATGAGTTAAATTTATTATTATTCATTGAACACTTCCTTTTTCTTTTACAGCTAACAGAATAAATGCGATTGGATTATTTTTCTATAGATAATTGGAAGCTTATTTGATATGCCCATCAGCATACGATCAAATGGGCTCATAATCTAGCCCTCATCCCTTATATGGGTGTGAATTGCCGGGGAAGGTTAAAACAATAGCTTTACATACATGGTTACCGAGAATCTAAAAAACTGCCATCTGCTTTGGAAAAATGGAACAAAAATACCAGAACTTAGTAAAGGATGGTTGTCGCCAAGCTAAGAAGCCAATTTCAAGCTATTTTTAAGTTTCAAAATTCATAACTCCGTAATGATCTGACCTATGAAAAAACTGTCAAAGAATTAGTCACCCTTTTGTCTATAAAAATAGCTATTTTGAAATGTATGACTACGCATAGTTAAAATTAAACCTGATGTGAAGAGTAATAGGGTCAGTTTTCTGATGCGTAAAAGTTTTCGACATGATTTTTTTCCCTGTAAAAGTTGTTGGTCGGTTTGGAGATTTATCGGCCACATCAAAGGAAATTTATATAAAACATGTTATTAAGAAATTTCATCCTTAATTTTATTTTTTTGTACATTAGCGCAATGACACAAGCCATATTGTCACTTTTCTCCACTTTCATTATTGGCTTGTAACTAATGTCACACAAGGCCACTACTTTGGGCCAAGCCTAGCTGGTCATGCTAGGGAAAAAAAATTGCCTCTGTTACAGGGGAGAAGAAGAGTCTTCTCTCTACTCTACCTTATTTTCTCAGCTCTATTTTTCCCAGAGAACAGCTCCACTAGCACAGTATGTGCCTGTCTCACCTTAGCCTTTTTGGTACCAGAAACTAGTCAATCGATAATCACTAGTCTCCTGCTCTCTCTCACAAGTTTTTTTTTTTGGAGCGTCTCCGCTCATATGGTATGCTTAAGAGACATAAAAAAAGGGGAGGGGGAGGAGGCTTCATACTTTCTTCTGATGATTTTGACAATCTCTTAGAACACACAAAGCATAATGCGTATATACTTATCACAAGCCCAGTGTATGTTGATGTTTCACACAAAGGTCTTTAGCGCACCTGGTCGATCAATAATTGTAGATTTCAGGTCAACATTGATATTGCTACTATGACTTTTTTTTTTCAGCTGCCTATTAATGCCAATCTATTATTGTATGGGGACGAGTATTCAAGTGCCATAACATTTGTACATACTTGTTGGCTATTAAGTGGTTTTAAATAAATGGTTATACGATTTGCATACACCATTAATAGGTGCTTGACTTTAATGGCAAATGCCAACGGATTGGGCTAGGTCTAATTTTTTAAAGCGAAACTGGCCGCCATTACTAGACAGGAAGTGATAGATTCTATGTTTATCAATGGCTGCATCCTTTTTGTATTTCAAATTCCCTTTTGAAATCCATCATAATTCTTCATTTTCATTGATTACCTATGATTTAAAACTTTATAAACAATATCTTTATAATGATATTTACTCACTATTCAAGTTTTGAAAAGATTATTAAAAAAAAAATCATATTTTTTTGTCATGATAATGACTGATAATTAAAAAATAATTATAAAAAAAATTGCAGGGAAAAAAATCTTTAAAAAAGTATCCATGGTAATGTCCCTTTTACGAACAAGTTAAGCGCTGCCGCCGCAATTTTTAGGTTTTAATTTTTATAGCTTCGTAATGGTCCTAGGAAAAAACTGCAAACATCTATAAACTCGTCATCCATTAGCATAGATGGGAACAGACTTCAAAATTTTTTTAAGGAAATCTTGTAACCCCCCTTTTTTTTAACTGGCCTGTCGCCGACTTAAAAAGAAAAGATGTTGCTGAATTTTTTTTAAATTATGTAGAATCATGTTATTTAATATTTTATTTAATTAATGTTATATTACATAATAACTACACTGCACACAAAATGCATGCAAAGCACTATTGTTTGTACATATAGATGAGAGGAGAAAGCTTTTTGCAGATGCTTTATGTTTGAGCATTCTATATTAGATAACTGCTTTACTGGCATTGTAACAACTTCTTTCTCAAACAACTATAAATACATGTGTTTGAAAATCAAAGCATGCTTGAGTTTTGGAAATACTTCAAAAGTATGAGTTACACTTCTGTTTGATTCACTGAGAAACTGTTTATTCAACTTTGCACATGAAGTCCACCAAAAATGCTTTGAAAAGCAATAGATAGAAAGCTGCTGAATCTCTGCTGAGTTTTAAGCAAGAACAACCAGATGAGATGCAATGCTTAGAGGAAGAGAATGTTAAGCAATAAAACTGCATATTGAGGCTTCCTTATGTGACTCTTTTTCATGTTGATACTAGTGATACAAGTTGTTTACAAGAAGTAAACCACACTGGGCTTTTAAAGCACTAGTAGGCCTAAAAGATTAGTTATTAGATCTAGTTAGATATAGAAACAAAACTTTAATATATTATATTTCTCACTATAGATCTAGATCTATCTACAATCTGATCTACTTAAATATAATAACTTGGATCTACATATCTAGTGACTCTAGAACCAATATATTATTATTAGATTTATTAGATCTATATTGACTATATTCTATCACTGTATCAGACTTATATTAAGTAACTCGCTATAGTCATGTAAAGTAGGCCTAGATCTAGAATACTACATCTATAAGATAGATGGCCTAGATCTAGATGTCTAAATCTAATACCTTTTGAACTCACGGAAGTCGGCAGGCAGGGTTCAAATTAGAAAAATCTAGGGGCCATCGTATCAACAGAGTAAAAATTAATAGCGCAAAGCGGCCGGGCATCATGATACTCTGAATAGTCTGATACTTTTCTAAACTTTTCAAGCTGGCAAGCAGCCATTGAAGTCTAGAAGCTCTAGATCTAGATCAAAAGTATTCAAATTAAAGACTAATATCTTATCTAGAATATATCTATCTAGACTGATTCAAACTACTCTAGTCTAGACCGAGATCTAGACTTAAGACAATACGGTAACAGGTAATTTAAAAAAACAAACAAACTTATAACTGTGTCAAAAGACCGGATGTGCACATGCTTAAAACAAATTTAAAAATCTTATTTCGCATTCTTCCGAAAATGGAAAAATAATAAAATTGGATTTTTTTTCCCTTAAAAAAAAAAAAAAAAAAAATCAGGAAAATTTTTGATTTTTTTGCTAGTAAATCGGACCAGAAGAAATTTTTGGAATTCTGAAAATTTTTGGAAAATTCCAATCACTGCATTAGTCAATAAAAATAGCTATATTGTTTTGTTATGCTACGCATAGTTACAATAAAATATGATGTTGAAGAGGGTCAGGTCAATAAGGTCCAGCGCTAACATTAACGAACACCATTCTCCTCTCTGTACACTAACAAACACTATCTGTACACTAACGAACACTTCATGTTATTGTATTTAAAAATCATATTATCTTCATTTTTTTAAATTTTAATATCAATTTCTTTTTACACCAACTCAAGACTGACAGATTAGTGTCACTTTTCCTTCTTTTAATTGCTCCCTTCTCTGCTAAACCCTCAACTTTACAAAGGGACATATACTAGATCAATTAGATCTAGTTGACCAAAAAAAAAAAAAAAACAACTGCGCGACCCCCCGCGTCTAGCACGCTCACTCCACTCAGAGAATGTAACCTAATTTGGTACCTGGTACTTTTTTTTTCTGGTACTGTGTTGATGATACCATGCTAGGTACCTAACTAAGCTGGTCAATCAATAATTAGAACGACAAGGAGTGAAAAAAGAGAGAGAGAGCAGGATGTGTCACTCACGAAAACATTATTTTTTTCATTCACATTATACTCAACTCTACTCCTCATTACCACTATGTTTAGCAATATTCCCTTTCTTTTTACTCATTCACACCACACTTGTTTTAACATCTAAAACAAAAGCAAAATTAAGTAAGAAAATGTTAGACCTATACAAAATAAATAAAAGAAATCTCCATTTCCCGGCTTTGAGTTACATCCCTTTGATATATATATGCATTTTCAACATTAAAATAGCGTTCGTTAGTGTCAATAATAGTGATAAAGACTGTTCGTTAGTGTCATTGGTGACAAACGAATATTATGGAACACCCCATATTTACTCAAAAAACTATGACATTTGTGTTTTTAGGCCTATTTAGAAGCATTTTAGATAGTTCATGTTTAGCTGATACTTAAATTTTCTAAAAAAAAATCTCCTTCGCCCTGGACCTACCCTCCTTCTGTCTTAGAAGAAAACAAATTGCATCGTCCTATCAGTGCTCTTTGAATCCGTGTAAAACCCTTGTTTTTCAGCGTAAACGAAACTAAATGTGTCTGAACTATAAATAAAAACAATAGTATAGTAGACTAGTTTCGTCATAGTCATAGCTATAAAAATAGAGGCTCATTTTAACAAAGATTGTGGGGTGTTTCTTAATGTCAGAAAATAGGGGGTGTTCCTTAGACAAAAATTACTATAGATCTATCATTAGCTAATAATATCTGTACAAGATTTTACACTTTCACTTGATGGTGACAAACAATATCTTCTATAAAAAAAAAAAATTAAAAACTGAAATGTCCAATGAGGTCAGTGTTATTTTTTCTTAAAGTTTGTACGATGTTGATGATGGATCGATCTGAAAATTGGTAGGAATGAGACACATGCTCATGTACTATTAGCTGGGAAAAAATCAACACGGTACGATTTATCTGTAATGAGTATCAGTTATAATAAATTAAAAATGTATATATACTTTCAATGCAAAATATTTATAAATAATTTTTTTTTTTTAAATTGTCAAAAAAGACAAATGTTCTCCATTGATGATTGACTCCATCATCAAGAGTAATCGAATTCACTCTTTATTTTCAGCAATGATATCTTTACATAGATCTATTTCTATAATCTATACAGACTGAGCATAATCGATTTCAAACAAAGACCAATCAATATCATTACCTATGACGCCTCCTATGTATGTCTGTAGCAGTAAGTAAGTCAGTATGAGTAAGGAAAACCCCATCTCAAGATTTTACACCATTTTTGGACACGGGAATTTCACCTCCCTACATGATGATGTTTCATGTACAAGTTACTGTTACTAGACCTAGTGTTACTGAGTGATGACACTGAGACGTGGTCTCTGAGACTGAATGACTGATGTCAGTGATGATAGTCTAAAATCTAAATTAGATGATGATCTGCTCATCATGATCAGATGATGATGTCAGTGAATGAGTGATGATGATGTAATTTCACTTGTAATCTTAAAATGTAGATCTAGACTCTAATTTAAAATCAACAAAATGTATTCTAGACCTTCTGTTACTTCTAATGCTTTGATTTGTTCCTCGCCACTTGAACGTGTCAAAAGATCCGAAGATAATATAGCATTGAGACTGTCATAAATGATCTCTTTTAGTGAACGGTTTCTATCACCCTCAGCTCCCGCCATGTTGATTAAATTGTCAACTTCCGTCAAGACTATGTTACGAATATATTTTGTCAGATTACTCTATACGCTATAGATCTAATTGTACTTCTAGATTAGATCTAGATTTGCCATCTTCCAATAAAACGACCCACATTAATTAAAATAACGCCTCTCCCCCACATTATGTAGGCTACATAGATCTAGACGTCTTGTCTATACAGAGTCTAGATATAAGAATCGAAGTCTAGACTCTAGAAATAGAATATATATATACTTTTTTTTTCAAATTTTGATCAGAACTCCGGCTTATATGATATTTATTATTTATAGGTTAGATATATATGGAGGCGCGAAGTGCTTATTGGCTTCCTAACCGGGGGGTCCAGATTCAAATCCTGTTGAAGAATGGGATTTCCAATATCGGGATCCTTGAGCGCTTCTGGGGAAGAGTAAAGGTGGTTGATCGTTATGTGCTTGCCACATGACACTCGTTTACCGTGGGCCACAGAAACAGATGACATTTACCCTACATCATCTGCCCTATAGACCACGCATGAGGGTCTGAAAAGGGAACTTTACTTTACTTTTATATATACAGAAAAAAACAAAAAAAGATCTAGTCTACTCGTAACTAGTAAAAATAAAAACTCCATTTCAGTAAGGCTTAATATAACTTTTTAAAAAAGTTCGAGATATTGTCGAAAAATAAATACAGTCTTGACAAAATGTTTTGTTTTTTTTCGAATCAAAACCCTTTCTTATAGTAAGCACCTAAATGTTATTCAAATTATTATTTAGAGGGTTATCATCTTATGATATTGGTTGGCTGCCTGGTCATGCGGTTTGCGCACTGGACTGTCGTTCAGATTTATCGATGGTCCCGGGTTTAAACCCTGTCCGCTCCCATCCCCCGTCGTCCTGTGGGAGGTTTGGACTATAATGGAGTAATTATCTTCAACTCTTTATTTGGGATACACATTTGAGACCAAACAAAAATCCACTGCAGAGGAAAGGTGTAGAAAGTGAAAAGAAAATCTGGTAATCATTCGACGGTTGTAACAACTTCTTTCTCAAACAACTATAAATACATGTGTTTGAAAATCAAAGCATGCTTGAGTTTTGGAAATACTTCAAAAGTATGAGTTACACTTCTGTTTGATTCACTGAGAAACTGTTTATTCAACTTTGCACATGAAGTCCACCAAAAATGCTTTGAAAAGCAATAGATAGAAAGCTGCTGAATCTCTGCTGAGTTTTAAGCAAGAACAACCAGATGAGATGCAATGCTTAGAGGAAGAGAATGTTAAGCAATAAAACTGCATATTGAGGCTTCCTTATGTGACTCTTTTTCATGTTGATACTAGTGATACAAGTTGTTTACAAGAAGTAAACCACACTGGGCTTTTAAAGCACTAGTAGGCCTAAAAGATTAGTTATTAGATCTAGTTAGATATAGAAACAAAACTTTAATATATTATATTTCTCACTATAGATCTAGATCTATCTACAATCTGATCTACTTAAATATAATAACTTGGATCTACATATCTAGTGACTCTAGAACCAATATATTATTATTAGATTTATTAGATCTATATTGACTATATTCTATCACTGTATCAGACTTATATTAAGTAACTCGCTATAGTCATGTAAAGTAGGCCTAGATCTAGAATACTACATCTATAAGATAGATGGCCTAGATCTAGATGTCTAAATCTAATACCTTTTGAACTCACGGAAGTCGGCAGGCAGGGTTCAAATTAGAAAAATCTAGGGGCCATCGTATCAACAGAGTAAAAATTAATAGCGCAAAGCGGCCGGGCATCATGATACTCTGAATAGTCTGATACTTTTCTAAACTTTTCAAGCTGGCAAGCAGCCATTGAAGTCTAGAAGCTCTAGATCTAGATCAAAAGTATTCAAATTAAAGACTAATATCTTATCTAGAATATATCTATCTAGACTGATTCAAACTACTCTAGTCTAGACCGAGATCTAGACTTAAGACAATACGGTAACAGGTAATTTAAAAAAACAAACAAACTTATAACTGTGTCAAAAGACCGGATGTGCACATGCTTAAAACAAATTTAAAAATCTTATTTCGCATTCTTCCGAAAATGGAAAAATAATAAAATTGGATTTTTTTTCCCTTAAAAAAAAAAAAAAAAAAAATCAGGAAAATTTTTGATTTTTTTGCTAGTAAATCGGACCAGAAGAAATTTTTGGAATTCTGAAAATTTTTGGAAAATTCCAATCACTGCATTAGTCAATAAAAATAGCTATATTGTTTTGTTATGCTACGCATAGTTACAATAAAATATGATGTTGAAGAGGGTCAGGTCAATAAGGTCCAGCGCTAACATTAACGAACACCATTCTCCTCTCTGTACACTAACAAACACTATCTGTACACTAACGAACACTTCATGTTATTGTATTTAAAAATCATATTATCTTCATTTTTTTAAATTTTAATATCAATTTCTTTTTACACCAACTCAAGACTGACAGATTAGTGTCACTTTTCCTTCTTTTAATTGCTCCCTTCTCTGCTAAACCCTCAACTTTACAAAGGGACATATACTAGATCAATTAGATCTAGTTGACCAAAAAAAAAAAAAAAACAACTGCGCGACCCCCCGCGTCTAGCACGCTCACTCCACTCAGAGAATGTAACCTAATTTGGTACCTGGTACTTTTTTTTTCTGGTACTGTGTTGATGATACCATGCTAGGTACCTAACTAAGCTGGTCAATCAATAATTAGAACGACAAGGAGTGAAAAAAGAGAGAGAGAGCAGGATGTGTCACTCACGAAAACATTATTTTTTTCATTCACATTATACTCAACTCTACTCCTCATTACCACTATGTTTAGCAATATTCCCTTTCTTTTTACTCATTCACACCACACTTGTTTTAACATCTAAAACAAAAGCAAAATTAAGTAAGAAAATGTTAGACCTATACAAAATAAATAAAAGAAATCTCCATTTCCCGGCTTTGAGTTACATCCCTTTGATATATATATGCATTTTCAACATTAAAATAGCGTTCGTTAGTGTCAATAATAGTGATAAAGACTGTTCGTTAGTGTCATTGGTGACAAACGAATATTATGGAACACCCCATATTTACTCAAAAAACTATGACATTTGTGTTTTTAGGCCTATTTAGAAGCATTTTAGATAGTTCATGTTTAGCTGATACTTAAATTTTCTAAAAAAAAATCTCCTTCGCCCTGGACCTACCCTCCTTCTGTCTTAGAAGAAAACAAATTGCATCGTCCTATCAGTGCTCTTTGAATCCGTGTAAAACCCTTGTTTTTCAGCGTAAACGAAACTAAATGTGTCTGAACTATAAATAAAAACAATAGTATAGTAGACTAGTTTCGTCATAGTCATAGCTATAAAAATAGAGGCTCATTTTAACAAAGATTGTGGGGTGTTTCTTAATGTCAGAAAATAGGGGGTGTTCCTTAGACAAAAATTACTATAGATCTATCATTAGCTAATAATATCTGTACAAGATTTTACACTTTCACTTGATGGTGACAAACAATATCTTCTATAAAAAAAAAAAATTAAAAACTGAAATGTCCAATGAGGTCAGTGTTATTTTTTCTTAAAGTTTGTACGATGTTGATGATGGATCGATCTGAAAATTGGTAGGAATGAGACACATGCTCATGTACTATTAGCTGGGAAAAAATCAACACGGTACGATTTATCTGTAATGAGTATCAGTTATAATAAATTAAAAATGTATATATACTTTCAATGCAAAATATTTATAAATAATTTTTTTTTTTTAAATTGTCAAAAAAGACAAATGTTCTCCATTGATGATTGACTCCATCATCAAGAGTAATCGAATTCACTCTTTATTTTCAGCAATGATATCTTTACATAGATCTATTTCTATAATCTATACAGACTGAGCATAATCGATTTCAAACAAAGACCAATCAATATCATTACCTATGACGCCTCCTATGTATGTCTGTAGCAGTAAGTAAGTCAGTATGAGTAAGGAAAACCCCATCTCAAGATTTTACACCATTTTTGGACACGGGAATTTCACCTCCCTACATGATGATGTTTCATGTACAAGTTACTGTTACTAGACCTAGTGTTACTGAGTGATGACACTGAGACGTGGTCTCTGAGACTGAATGACTGATGTCAGTGATGATAGTCTAAAATCTAAATTAGATGATGATCTGCTCATCATGATCAGATGATGATGTCAGTGAATGAGTGATGATGATGTAATTTCACTTGTAATCTTAAAATGTAGATCTAGACTCTAATTTAAAATCAACAAAATGTATTCTAGACCTTCTGTTACTTCTAATGCTTTGATTTGTTCCTCGCCACTTGAACGTGTCAAAAGATCCGAAGATAATATAGCATTGAGACTGTCATAAATGATCTCTTTTAGTGAACGGTTTCTATCACCCTCAGCTCCCGCCATGTTGATTAAATTGTCAACTTCCGTCAAGACTATGTTACGAATATATTTTGTCAGATTACTCTATACGCTATAGATCTAATTGTACTTCTAGATTAGATCTAGATTTGCCATCTTCCAATAAAACGACCCACATTAATTAAAATAACGCCTCTCCCCCACATTATGTAGGCTACATAGATCTAGACGTCTTGTCTATACAGAGTCTAGATATAAGAATCGAAGTCTAGACTCTAGAAATAGAATATATATATACTTTTTTTTTCAAATTTTGATCAGAACTCCGGCTTATATGATATTTATTATTTATAGGTTAGATATATATGGAGGCGCGAAGTGCTTATTGGCTTCCTAACCGGGGGGTCCAGATTCAAATCCTGTTGAAGAATGGGATTTCCAATATCGGGATCCTTGAGCGCTTCTGGGGAAGAGTAAAGGTGGTTGATCGTTATGTGCTTGCCACATGACACTCGTTTACCGTGGGCCACAGAAACAGATGACATTTACCCTACATCATCTGCCCTATAGACCACGCATGAGGGTCTGAAAAGGGAACTTTACTTTACTTTTATATATACAGAAAAAAACAAAAAAAGATCTAGTCTACTCGTAACTAGTAAAAATAAAAACTCCATTTCAGTAAGGCTTAATATAACTTTTTAAAAAAGTTCGAGATATTGTCGAAAAATAAATACAGTCTTGACAAAATGTTTTGTTTTTTTTCGAATCAAAACCCTTTCTTATAGTAAGCACCTAAATGTTATTCAAATTATTATTTAGAGGGTTATCATCTTATGATATTGGTTGGCTGCCTGGTCATGCGGTTTGCGCACTGGACTGTCGTTCAGATTTATCGATGGTCCCGGGTTTAAACCCTGTCCGCTCCCATCCCCCGTCGTCCTGTGGGAGGTTTGGACTATAATGGAGTAATTATCTTCAACTCTGAAGGAACATCCGAAACATATGTAAAACATTTTACAAACATGTTACTGGAAAAAAAAGAATTACGTCCTACGCATTTTATGTGTCAATGTAATCATGTATGTTAATCTGCTAAACCGTTTCCCTGGCTGATTCAGGCAACCCATTAAATTCTCTAATGGCACTATTATAAGGAAGAAGGAGCACTTCTAGGACTTTTTTTTCGTATATATGTGCAAATATAAGAAATATTTGGAATCCATTCTTTTAAGTTAGTTTGCTTATATAAGTCTTTTTTTTTTGAGTTAATATAAGCGGAATAAAAGTAGCTCTTTCACCCGCCTCCAGCTAGCTAGGGGATGTGGGAAAACACTGCGTACTCTCACGTACGTTACAACAATTGTGTTTTCTTGCTTTTTGAGCTTCAGAACTTCATTATATAATATACGGTGCACTTGTTCTCATAGTAAGAATAGCTGTCAAATTTAAAGTAAAAATTGGTGGAATAAAATTGAGGCAGCCTGATATGAGGGTTTTTTCTTCATTATGAGGTGTAGAAATGCATTATTATTGCATCTAGATGTCACGTACTACTATTCATCGGTCAGGTAAAAAAAAAAACAACACAGGCGAAATAAAGTATATGAATATATGAGCTAGAGCTTAGGTAACTTTTTTTTTTTTTTTTTTTTTTACTGGGCTATATATATATCGGGTGTCTGTTGAGTTTCCACTCATGGACACAGATACCATTGCATGTGGGAGCTGGAGGGAAAGAAGGAGGCAAAAAAAGGCAAATCTTATAATGTTCGAGGAACATAAACGAGATCTAGCGCACGTCGTAAGATCAACTTCCATCGTTTTCTGTGAGACGTTTTGTCGAGGAAATCTTTTTTTTTAAACGACAAAAAAACTACTATGAGGTTGTGAATTCATAGTTTATTGCGAAATTAAAATAATTATTTAAAATTAGATCTAGATTCAGATAGACCATAGATCTCGCGATCTCCTACAATAGATTTATATTTTTTTTTTTAGATTTATACTGTAACGTAAATCTAGAACCTAGATTTAGATTATATAATTTTTCGTTTCTTTTCTCCAATAGACATTTTGCATGTTACTTTGCCAACTCGGCGATGCATTATACTTCCGGTTATTTTTCGTGTACGATAACGATTCGCCGGTGCTATTTGCAACCGGTTATGCAGTTCTAGATTCTAGTCTAAGTAGATCTAGATCTATCTGTTAGTGTGAAGTATTAAAAAAAATGAATACTAGAGCATTAATTCTATTGCTCATACAGATTTCCGTTTCTGTCTTTGGAAAAATCAATCAGGACTCTATTGATAGCAATATTGTCATTGCCAAAGTGGAAAGGAAAATTGACATAGCCACGCACCTGGTTAAGACGTCTACATTAATTACTCTAGAAAACAAAGGCTCTTCTGGAATTCGATCTTTTCTCTTTTCTTTAGACCCATCTCTCAAAGACAACTTATCGTTTCTGAGTGCAGTGGTACGTAAATGTTATCTAGTCTAAATCTAGAAAATGACTTAAATGTTTTTCAGTAAAAGTAAAGTAGGTTTTGGCTGCCCAGACCGTACTGGACCTTGAAAATTACGCTAATTATTAGGGTTATTACGTTTTAAAAATCTATCTTGCCTTGGTTGGTTGGAATAATAAACATAAATGGGGGATGAGACTGGTACTTCTTGATGAGGGCATTGAGGTAGGTACTTCAACATCGCTATTTTTGTATGCTGGAAGTGTTTAAAAGCTGGTCCTCATGGTTTCGGTCGCGTCCCCAGTTACCATCGGAAAATTGCGTAAAACGTCAATATTTTTAAACCGATCTTCTAGATTAGAGTATCATTTTGTTAGGGAGAAAATGGCGATTCTTTTGATTTGACGGGATTAGTTTACTAGATCGTTTTTTTTTTTAAAATCCAAAATTAGGGTGTGTTCCAGATATTACTTTTTTATTTTTGTTTTGTAATTATTTATATTGGTTAGTAATTTGTAGTATCCATATCTACATAAGAATCATGTGTGATTATTAAGCTTTTTTGGATGGCTCTCTTGGTATATGAATGCCAAAATGACCACATCGAAAGTAGCCATTTTGCTATCAATTCTACAGGAAGTAGTAATAAAATCTTTATAAAATATTATTAAAACGAAGTTTCCTTGTTTATTAATATAGATAATGAAGCAAAAAAACTTGTATTAATGTAGATCTAGATTTAGTTAATAATATATCTAGAGAAGCAACAGATAATGTAGAAAAATCAAATTTATTGTTTTAATCATACACTAGAGTGTAGATCTAGGTCTAATACTTAGATTTAGGCTTAGACTTAGATCTATTTTCTAGAATAGGAAGAGAGATGCATAGAATGAAATCTAGAATTCGATAAGATAGATAAATATATAGATCTTTAATTGATTTGATATATACTAGTCTAGTCTAAACTTAATTGTCTTAATAAACTAATACTAGTTTCTAGATCTAGAATGTTGAGGACTAAATTTAGATCTATTTTTTAATGTGAAATTTAATGGGAGAAAATCTGAGAAATAGCCTAAAAACTAAAACAGCTTTTCAATATATATTATAAATTAGATCTAGGTGTTATATTATAAGTTTGTTTAGATTATGTCTGTATATATACTCTGTATATTTTAAACTTTATAAAAGAGACATTCTGATATCTAATCTTGGCAATTTGACTAATTGTATTGATTTCTCTTGCCTCGCTCTCCCTCCCCCCCCCCCCCCCTCATATCCAAATATTTTGTAATTTTTTTTTTGGTAATCTGCATTTTTTTTTAAAATAAAAAAAAAGGTCAATATTTTAAAAATGTTTTTTAAAGATAACCTTTTCATACTCCAGCTGTTTAAAGTCTCCTTTTAATTTTATGATTAAACATTAAGAAATAAAAACAAGTTTTCGTCAATATTTGAAAAAAATCTAGCTGTTCCCGTTGTACAATTTTTAAAAATAAATGTCACAATTTTGAATTGCTTTTTTTCTTTAAAATTATTATTTATTTTTGTAGCAAATAACATGTTTAAAGTTTCTTGAAAATTTGAAATGGTAATATTAATAAATAAAAAAGTTGTGCGTGAACAAGTCAAATTCCGACCAAATTCGTCAGTTTCTTTTTTTAGCTTCATCTAGCTGTAAAAGTATAAAAGATAGATTTAGATGAAAGATTTGGGGGTTATAAAATGATATAAAGAACATGTAAAGTCTCCTGAAAATTTGAAATGGAAATATTGACAAATAAAAAAATGTGCATGAATTAAGTCAAATTTCGACCAAATTTGTCGTCTCTATTTTCAGCTTCGCCCGGCTGGAAAATTCTGAAAAATAGGTTTAGATGAAAGATTGTGGTCATATTACGCTTTAAATAACATGCATAAAGTCTTCTGAAAATTTGAACCAAAAATATTGAATAATAAGAAAGATATGCATGCTTTAATAACAAAAAGTCAAAATTCGGGTACCAAAATTTTTTATTGAATACAAAACCAAAGAAGGAAAAAAAATCAATTAAAAAATCATAACTTTGCTTCTAGTTATCATAGAAACATAAATTTAATATTTCTGTAAATGGGACACCAAGCTCTATTTAATGATATCAATTACAAAACTATATGATCAAAACAAATTTTTTTGTTGAAGTGCCTAATTGAGGGTAAACAGTTTAATTTATTTAGATTCAGTTGCACTCTACAATGTCAATTACCAGAATGCTGTTTAGTACAGTATTAGTTGCAAGAGATGAAGGAGGTCACTTTCAAAGGCCACGGGATACACATTTGAGACCAAACAAAAATCCACTGCAGAGGAAAGGTGTAGAAAGTGAAAAGAAAATCTGGTAATCATTCGACGGTTGGGTCCCCTTTGAAAAATGCTATGCAAGTGGCAGCATCCTGTCTATCCTCACTGTGTCTAGTTAAAGTTGGATCTAGGTTCCTACCAAGTACATGGTATTAGTGCATATAATCATGATCTGGGTCCACAATATAATGTAGGTCTATTATATAGATCTATATCTATTGTTTGTTGTGTGTTTCAAATCAATGTTATTGTTTTTAGCTTTTTTTTTTTTTTTCACAAAAAGTATTGTGTGGGTGTTTTTTTTTGTCAGTGACTGGTTATAAAATGTATGGTGTTCTATTTTGGCCATATTTCAAAATGTGTATACAAAGTTTGAACTACTCTTAGAGACATTTATAACATTTGTAGTAACATAAATACAACTTTTGACTAATTGATTTTTTTAATAAAAATAAATAAACAAATATAAAGTGTTTTCTTGACTTTCGCTGGTAATATGTTCTAAGACCGAACGCTAAGGTCAGATTTTCGCGGTAGGCTATTAATTTCATATATATGATTACTATTTGATTAATGTGTATGTACAGCTATTTCGGCCTATCAGCTTCCAAAAAGTTTGGCGATGATGTATTTTGTTGTTTTGTTTTTTTTTTCCAATAGGCTACTGTGCATGAACATCGTGTGGCCATGGGAAAACCTGTGTCGCAGTGTAAAACAAAAAAAAGGAGTATTTTTTAAAAATTAATTTTTTGAAAACCTGTGATATAGCCCTTCCAGGGCCGGTCCTACATATTGCGGGGATAAGGATAATTTTATAAGTGAAAATTAAGATTTTGTTATAGAAAATAAATTCGTCTTTGCATTCCATTCATACTTTACTAAGTACAAAATCACCCCGAAATGATATTTTATGAGATTTGCATGAGTTTTCAGAAGATTTTTATAATTTCAGGATATTTTCATGACTTTTCCATATATTTTGCAATTTCAGAAGAATTCCAGGTACCCCTTAATAATAAGTCAAAATGGTTAAATTTAATAATTTACACCTAGAATTCACGTGGGGCCTATGAAAGTGCAGGGCAGATCAGGCGCATAGGTTGCAGTGGCCCAAGCCCAAGACCGCCCTGAGCCCTTCCGAAAAAAAATCGAAAAGTGTATAAGACCATTGTAACTCTTATAGTACACTTTGTTCTTATAGAACGTCCAATTGGCTTCAATTTGCAGAGTGAGAGAGGAGACATAATATTAGTAGTGCGCCAGTATTTTCCTTTTCATTTGCTGCTGTTAATGCAGAACAATTACAATACAGTATATAATATAACATTAGCGGTCAACAGTAAGCCAACAGTACCTACGTAATAGTCTATGTTTTGTAATAAAAATAAGGCCCACAGCGATAAAGACGGATTAACCCGTTAGCGAGATGCGGTACGGTATATATTTTTATTATGCAAAAGGCAAGCATATCACCATTTTGGAAATTACCGAAAAAATAGTACAATGTTCTGGTGGAGGGTTGTTGGTAAACGGTGTGGTTTGAGTAAACAAATGAAAGAAATACAAAATTGGTGCGATTGACAAGACAATTTGCCTTAGGAAAAATAAACATTGTTATTAATTACCCAGAGAACAAACTTGAGTAGTCAGCAGCTGCTTAGACTTGCTTGTACTTGTCAAAAGGGAATGTACTTAAAATTAACAATACCACAATGGCATCTTTTAGAATTTATAAAATAAGTAAAAGACATTTGATTTGAAGGATTTAGTTTCATTGTTGGCTGTCTCAATGAGAATGTAATTTGAATAACTACATACCGGTAGTTGAAAATTTAGTGCAATCAACTATCAATTTTATGTCCCAACATTCTAAATTAAACTAGACTTCGGCTGCTGGACGTTATATTTACCTCTGAGTAGGTCTTCATTGTTGCTACTATTTGCTACTACTTTGTTATAACAAAATAGGCTTAATGTTATACATTATTAACTTAACTAAGTATAAATATACATTTTCTTTATTATAGTGTAAACCTTGTTTGTTTTTTTTTGTTTCTAGACCAAAGAAAATAAAGATGACAAGCTAGATGTGAAAGAAACCAATGTAGCAGGTCACGGGTAAAGTAGTACAATAAACTGTCTTCATTGTTTCTAAAGTATTTGCTTTTTTTTTTATTGTTTTGACATATTGTCATATTTAGATATATCAATTGTATGAAACCCACCGATTGTGACAGAAATAAAAAAGAACAGACCACATTGGGCAGGTCACCTTGAAAGAATGTCAGATAACAGGAGCGAAAATTGTATACAGGCTAAAACCAAAAGGCAGGCGACAGACTTTGAATGTGATGGATTGATGATGTGGAGGCAGATCAACAACAGCTTGGGGTTAGGGAGATGAAAGGGCCAAGAGAGATCTGAATGCAGGGATGTAGTGAAGCAAGCCAGAGCCCTTCATGGGCTGTAGCACCATTGGGATGGATGGATGGATAATATTGTCATATTTAGGTCTACTTAATTTCTTATTCAGTTCAAGTTGCTATTAAGTTACATCTTACAAAAGACTTAATACTTTTCAATATTAGATATACTAGAGAAGCATATTTTTGAAGCATAAAAAAATATAATTATCACTTGTAAGGTTCATATATATCACAGAAGACAAAATATTTGATTTCAAGTTTCAGTTATGTATCCTATCCTTAATTTTCTTTATGTTACTGATTGCAGTGATAAAAGATTTTATCGTATCACTTTACCCACAACTCTTGATGCGGGCAAAACAGTGACAGTTGATGTTGAGGCAGTCTATGCTCATGTCTTGAAGCCTTATCCATTAGAAATTACTCAGGCAAGTGAAGACAAATTCTGCCTATTAGAAGAAAATGTCACAATAAAAACTAAGTCATCTAGGTAGAGGTTTAATTAAAAAAAAATGGACATATTATTCTGTGACTCAAGTCACCCATTATTCTATTTTTTGGATGAATGTTTCATTTCAGTCAGAAAAGCAGTTGGTTGTATTGGATACCAACCTGTACTTCTACTCTCCATATGTAACCAAAAGCCAAACAACAGTTGTCACTACAACAAACTCTAACATTGAGTCCTATACTAAGACTAAACCAGTCACTCAGTCTGATAATGTCATTACTTATGGTCCTTTTGAAGAGAAAGCTCCATTTTCTGAGGTATTGAAATTCAATTAACTGTTTTAAGTTTTAAAAAAATGATTTTGGTGATAGTAAATTGAGTAATTTCTGATTTGTTTAAATTAGATAGCAAGGTCATCAAGGCTGTACTCGTGGAATTTAAAGAATTTCGATTAAAATTTATTTAATAAAACTACATGTCAAGGACAGACAGGCTAAACCCACCAGACTGTGACCCTCCCCTCTTCTCAAAATGCCTACATCCATAAAGAGTTGATTTTTTACCCTATGAAGAACAAGTAAATCAGAATAAAAAAATAGCTATAATGAAATATGGGGAAACTTTTAATATTAGCCATTGAAATAGTAGATTTAGAAGTTGACATTTTTACATCAATTTATAGAGACAAAGGGAGCTTGATTGATAATAAAAATCCTGAAATTTATTAGATTTAGAGTTAGAAAGGAATGGTGGGGGCCCTCAGGCAAATTGGTCTTTCAAGAGTGAGGCTTGGTAGTCTGCTCTAGTGTTTCTTTCTTAAATAGTTACAATGTTTTAAAACTTGTTTTGTTACTCTATCACCTGTGTTTTAGTTTATCCCTTTTCTCAATCAGTACTTGTCCTTTACATCATCTGCCTTATAGAGAGGGGAATTTTAATTTTTGTTAACTGTAACTTTACTTGTCACATTCAATCAGGAAAAATATTATCTCATCCTCCCTTTTTTTTTCTTTCTCAAAACTACAGATTTTTAATTTAAACATATCTTTTTGGCATAAAAAATCTTATCTTTTTTGGTCAAGATTATTTGAGAAACATTGAAATTTATTAAGTATATTTTGTATCAGTCCCAGCTCAGAGTTCATGAAGAAAACAACAGCCCATTCTTAACTGTCACCAGCATGGAGAGAGTGATTGAAGTTTCCCTCTGGGGTAATATTGCTGTAGAGGAACACATTGACATGAAACACACTGGAGCCAGGTTAAAGGGGCCATTCTCAAGATTTGATTATCAGAGACAGCAAGATGGTTATGCCTCTATTAAAACCTTCAAGGTAAGTTTTAGATTTGGATATTTACTTGTATAAAACAATACCACTTCACATATCATTGAAATAAAATCATGCTCACTGCTAGTGTTCCTTTTTTCTTATAGACATCCCTGCCAGCTTCCGCTAGAGATGTGTATTATAGAGATGAGATTGGTAACATATCCACATCCAATATGCGTGAGCTGGATGAATCTGTTGATGTTGAGTTGCGGCCTAGATTTCCACTTTTTGGTGGTTGGAAGACCAGATATTTTCTTGGTTACAATGTACCTAGTTATGAATACCTGTACTACAAAGGTAAGTGGCATTGTCTTAATTGGTCTTATGATTTTTGAGAGTCGATATAATACCATATCTACGTAAACAAAATGTTTCGTTTTGTTGTACTGTTCAGAGATGCCTACAAGTACGCAAATGATAAGCGTGTACAGTTTATCATCTTAAAATACTCATTTACCCTGCAGAAGCAAAAAAAAAATGTATATAAAAAAAAAGTTGTTGCTAATAATATATATCTCTATAAATCAGTGTGTCAATGCCTGGAAATGGAACTATTCATTTAGATCTACCACAATATATAGATACCTTTTTTTTTTCCCCTGCTCGCTCATGCGCGAAGATTTAGAAAAATAACTATATCTCGATCTTGCTGATGCAAATAAAGTGGAGTTCCTTTCAATGTTTATTTTAGACTCTACTCTCTAGTCTTCAAACTGATTGGGAATTTATTGATTGTTTAGTTCTAATTCATTGGACGTTTATAGATCAAGTATTCCATTAAAAAGTTTTACAATGTCAGGCACTACGAATTAACATAAATCTAGATTTATAAATAAGATCTAAATAGATCTAAACTTAGATCTAGATATAGTCTTGTTTTCTAGATCTAGGAGTAACCAGGTGTGTACTAGACTTAAATCTGTAGAGAACTAATCTAGATCAAAGTAGATCTAATTATCAATTTAGATTTAGACTACCGGTACTACTAGTTCTAGCAGCTCTAGGAGCTAATCTAGATATACTCAAAAGTGTGCAGCTACTTCTGCCATTATAAAAAGATTTATTAACCTTATTAACCAGAGTTTTTAATGGAAGAAATGGTGGTTAATCTCTCTCTTAGCATGACAAAGGGAATCAAACTGATGTGGTCTGACTCTAAAATTACAGAAAGTAGGCAGATCTAACGCTACCATTACTTATGAATAGTTATGAAATTCTAAATTCAAAGAATGAAATCAGGGACATTGAAGCTTTTGATTATGCAGGAAAAAAAAAAGCATTAAATTCTTGATTTCTTGCGCCCTCCTTCAACACTTTTTATTTAAAAAAAACTTCCTGCATCAGAACCCAGAATAAAAAGCTTTATCTTACCACAGCTTGGGATATTATATATATATATATATTCAACAAACTCACTAGCCCAGCTTCTATATTAGAAACAAGTTCAGTAACTAAAAAGGATTATCTGTCTGAAAACAAATATTACTTTTTTTTTCTTAGTGATTGTAGAGGATGCCAGAGCTTTCATTGCTGACTCTCCAAAGAATGGTCTGAAAGAAAAAAATCTTAGTGATGTGGTCCCTACATGTACCTAGTACTGAGTACTTAAGCTTAATTTCCACAGGTTAACACAAAAAAATGTTTGTTTACAGGGTTAGGTAACAAACTGAAGTCAGGTGAATGATAGGCTAATAGAAAATGGGATGTTGGATTTTTTCGTTAAACAAAATTCATAGTAGCCTTTTATCAGTGTCCACTGAGGAATTTATTATTATTATTATAATTAGAGTTGATCTTGTCTAGACTTCTCATTTTGATATTTCAGTGGGTGTATTAGTTTTACTGAGTTATTTGTTTTTGAAGGACCATTTAGGTTTCTATGAGCATTTTCATTCAATGTTATTTTTTTCCCCTTTTATTGATGTTTTTCCATGCCAGACTCTTTGAAACCTACCAAAACATGGTAGAGAATTTGTAATTGTTCCATAAATAACCTTAGATTTTTTAATCTGCTGTGCCACTTCCTAGTTTAAAACCCTCCTTAGTATTTACTGAGATTGATGGTAAGCTTGGCATTGCCCTAAGTATTACTGTGTTGTTGTTTTTTTCTAGGAGATCACTATGCCCTAAAGCTGAGATTTGTTGATCACATCTATGATGACATGGTGATTGATGAAGTGCAAGTGAAGATCATATTACCAGAAGGATCAAAGTAACTCCTACTTTCAAATAGTTATCTCAACCCTAAAATAACAAAACTTATAACAAACTGTAACTTCATAGTATATGATAGCTATAAAGGACTATATTTTAATAGTAGATCAAATTACTTGAATATTGCATGTTGTTAAATTGTCTGACTGAGTAGAGAATGAATCAGAAATATGAATTCATTGTACATCTTTTAGAAATATAGAACTGAAAGTTCCATTTGATGTTGAAAGAAGAGGAGATGAAATTCATTACACTTACCTTGATACCCTTGGACGTCCAGTGGTTGTTCTCAACAAACATAATCTTGTGGAACAGCACATTCAGGACTTTGAGGTCAGTTACCTATTCCTTCATATCTAACAGTTTGTTAGGAATAAATGACTATTTCAAAATTGGTGTTTCTGTTTATTATTGTAAATAGAAGGATTAGATTTATAATATATACTACCTTGAATTGTAAACAATGGCTTGTTTACTACTGATATAAGATATGCATTTCGTGTAAAATCAATAATCTACCATTGTTATCTTTGTCAAACTGAAAGGAACAAAGAGACATGAAGTTAAAAACCTTGACTTTAGTGGACTAGTATCCCTTTCTGCATTATAATGTAAGTTTATAAAGTAATCTTTTTTTTTTAGCTGCACTTCACATTCCAAAAGCATCTTTTGTTGCAAGAACCTTTGTTAGTTGTTGGAGTCTTCTATTTTTTGTTTCTGGCTGTTATCATCTATGTTAGATTGGATTTTGCCATTACAAAGGTAAACACATGTCTATGTGTATCAATGCCAGCTTTTAATTGCCAGTACCATATTTTTGCACATAACCCACAGGTTATACTAGTTCTTAACAAACGAATGGCAGCTGTGCGGGGAATACAAAATTTTGCTCATTAACATAGCATAGCGGAAAGTATGGACATAGCTTCGCTGTGTGGTTGTGAAATGTACATCTCATTATAAACCTCAAGAAAACAAATAGTACAGATGCGGCAGAGAATCTCTAATATACCTAGGTCATAACTAAACTAATTAGCAGAATTATATAGACTACAAAGCATGCAATACATCCGTAATCAATCACCAGTCTCACTATGTCCCTTTCCTTGCTATAGTTAGTAAAGCCATTGAAACATATTCATTGTCTTCTTTCAAAGCATGAAGATAGCAGCAATTGGGTCATAAGTTAACTCTGCAGGATGAGGGATATAAAGGAGCTGATAGGACAAATTTGATTTGACTTATTTTGTAATTTGTGCTGGGAATACTTGTATGTAGTACTAATTTTTTGGCAGGGGGAGAGGTTAAGTATTTAAATTTGACCACTATTGGTCAAACACCTGAGGTAGTGTTTCTCAAACTTTTGGCTGAACATGAAGTGGTAACTGGAGGGGGGGGGGGGGGAGACACAGAAGCATAAACAAAAATCTTGTATTTGCATTATAATTCTAAATCCATATTTGAGAATTATCAATTAAAGATAACATTTTTACAGCGTTTTACAAAACTTAAGTAAGGTGTTATCCTTTAATATGGCCTTCCCTGCTGTTTTTGTCAGATTCTTCTGCATCAAGATAGACTTAAAACATTCATATAAAAAAACATCAATAACACTTTCGTCAGTGCAATTCTATAGTTATCCATCTTTCTTACAGTACTGGTACCATTATTTTATCTTTTGTGTGAACAAAAACAGGCCTACTACTAGATGTTTTGCTGAACATGTCCCATTACTTCTTCATTGAATTTTGTTAGACCTGAATTCTCCTTACCAGGAGAAGCAGTATTATCTCAAGGTCAAGAGAAGGAATTTGTGTACCCCAGAATACATGAACAGAAAGAGCTTCCCCAGACACTCTAGCTGGTTAAAAAGGAGGGGAGGGGAGGGATGACTACTTTTTGTTCTGGTGGGGGGGGGGGGTATGGAGTTGGAGAGACACTAACCTGAGGGTAAGATTTGCTAACTTTCTAAAACTTGCTTACCACTAGGATGAGGCTAAAGAAAGCAGAATGAGAGTCTCTTCTTTGATTGATGAAGTTCAGAGTGCTCATGACCGTCGTAGTGCTTTGTATCAAAGTTATGATGATGCCATCAACAAGTTTAAAAGCAGCAAGGATGTGACAGCTTTCTCAGCTAGCCGGAAAAAGATTGATGCTGACTACAAACAGTTGACTCAGCAAATTCAAAACCTACAAACCCAACTAAAAGCAGAGGGTTCTGAGGCAGCTGAAAAGGTAAATGTGCCATTCAAATATGTCTTTAAATTAAAGTAGCAATAGTAAGCTAGCAGATCTTGGTAATTAGAGTCTGATGGGTAGCTACACAGATCAACTATAGTGTAATATGTATTATATTATCCAGGTTGCTCAGTTACAACGTTTAGATACGCTATACAAGGAGCAGATTGGCTTGGCTATAACTGCAGCAGAGAAACTTGTATCTGGGAAATTAAACCGCCAGCAGTACTTAGATACTCAAGCAGCTACTGCTGCCAAGTGTGATGATACTTACAAGGAAATGGAATCCCTGCGAGCTGCTTTGTAAACAAGTTTAGTCACATGAAATTGTTTTAATCTCACCTAGCAACATTTCATTGTGTCCGATGTTTTTGTATGTTTGATCAGAAGTTTGTTTCTTTGTGTTTGGAGCATGTTTTAACTTGGAATATGTGTTGCTGTTAAATTTGAGTAGCCATTTCTAAATTTACTTACTTATGTTGTGTGTATTTTGTATGCACATTTTATCCATTGTTCTATGGATAATAAAGTGTTTTATTAAATGTTCCAAACTTGTTTTTTTTTAAAGTATCATCTCTATTTGTACTGTCCCAATATTTGTGATGTCCCTAGCAAAGGTTCTCAATTCAAGTTTGAAATGTATCTATTAAGCTAAACATCCCTCACACTAAGTGATCTTTTTTTTTTTTTTAGCTTTATTATTATAACTATTACCCTACTAATAATTGAACTGATTTTGTTGTCATTTTACATGTTGGTACTGAACTAGTCAAACTTGTCTTTTGGATCATAAATGTTAACAAAATGAGCTCCAAAGCTTGCTCTATTCCAAGTGTACAAATGTAGACTTAAGCTCTCTGAATGCTGGTAATGGCAAATGGGGTAAAAAGAAAACACATATCATTAATTCTATTTTCAATGTGTGTAAGTCAATCAAACCATGTCTCTCCTATGTTGTCTTGTATCAGAGCAAGAAAAATCCTTTTATATACCAGTAATAAGAAACTTGCTAAATTGCCTGCTACAAAGGCATGAACAGATTTAGATGCATTAAATGAACTGATCCAGCTATTGTGCTATCAGTACCAACCCTATATATGCAGCCATTTTATAGTGCTGCCATGCATTTTATTTGTCTGTCATAAAATTTCTTAGGAAACAAATGCCCACTAGACTAATGATTATTTCTGCATTTTCTAATAAAATTTAAATTACTGACTACAAACTGAAAGCAACAATTTATTTCAAAATTGAACACTACCTTTTCCAATGAAATAATTCTAAAAATAACAAAGTAACCAGTCTTACAAAGAAATGGCAAGAGAAGTACCATGTATTGCTTTTTTTGTGTGTGTTTTAATTGAAAAAAAAAACAACAAAAAACTTTACAATAAAAGAAGTTAGAACATTGGGTAAATTATGAATGAGATAAATGACATTTTGATTAAACAAACAAAAACGAAGAATTATGATTTTCAAGAAGGCTTGGTTCCCCACAAGAGTTGACACTAAAACATGACCATACACCAACAAAACTCATTAAGAAACAAGTGTACAATATTGGATGAAACAAATGAGCTAACCAAGACAACAATCAGTATTAAATGCAATCTTAAAGCTCAACACTGAAACATTGACTTATGAAGCAAACAAAATCAAAACAGTACAGCTTTCACATTGAAACTATTGGGATTGCTTCTTGTAGCACAAATAATTTGGAATCAATCCATTACTTGCTATGAACAGTTGAGTTCAGCTAACTACAGTATAAGTACTGAAGCCTAAAATTTTTATAAAGATCTATGTATATATGTATATATTTACTTGGCAGTGATCATAAAAAGCACATGACAATTATACATGAATTAGTTACACAATATATCTGTATCACAAGTAATCTGATTGTAACTCAATAGTTTACCCTTCACAACTGAAGTCTATCACAAATAATAAAGCAAGGTAAAAATTTTGAGACAATACACTGCTTAAGAAATAAAAACACAATCTTTCTCATTCAGGTTTGTTCAAATTATGTTTTTTTTCTTGGTCTTTTTACAATGTCTTTCTTGATACTTGTATCAAGTCTTAATTTATGCTTTCTACCACTCTGTGACTTGACAGAGGCACCGGGCGGAAGCTGAGTGTGAATAGTTTTAGTACCAGTTGTGGAGTTATGGGCAGATGACTTAGAGCCACCTCGTGCTGGCTGAATAATTGGGGCAGGGTCTACAAGGAAAACAGCAGTGCTAGGAGTGACAGGCCCATTATTTTTGGCCAGTGCACCTGCCTTTAGTCGAGGTTTTCTTGAAGGTATAGGGGGTGCAGAAGGATTTCTGCGCTTTACTACAGCCTTTTCAGGTGTTGAACTATCACTTGGTACCTTTGTTTTTTTGACAGACTCTAAGGCACCTTTAGCAGAAGATAGTCGTGGTGAAATAGACAGTTTGATGTTAGAATCAGGCAAGTTTTTATGGCTAGTCTGGTTAGTTAAATTTCTGGATGGAGAAGACAAGTTATGCACCCTTAAAGCATCCACCCCTCTGTTTCTTAAACTGATTTGGTTAAATGCTTTCATAGCAGCCTCAGATGAACGTGTCAAGGGAGCTAGTCCATCTTGAGTAGTCTGCCCTATTTGAGGACTTGTAATTTTGATTAAGCCAGCCTTCAGGGGATCAGAACTTTTTTTAATTTTTTTAGAGTTGCTCTGAACAGTATTCTCACCTTGTCTTTTGCATGTCTGAGATGAGTCTGACCTATTGGAGTCAACTGAGCTATGTCTTGTCCTTAAAGCTAGAATAGCCTTTGGAGAAACCTGTTCTAACAGGCTGGGCATTTTGGCACTGTAAGAAGCTGACAAATTTGGAGTGTGTTGTTTAGATCTACGTCCTCTAGGTTTAGGATTTGATGGACTAGATGCTACAGAACTTGATGCTGAACAACTACTAGTGCCAAGAAGTGGTGAAGAAAAAGAATCTCTTTTGAAGGATATTTCTTCATCAACAGTGATAGAGTTACTGCAGCTTTCAAGAATCCCAAGAGGTGACTCTTCCAAAACCAGCATTTCCCCTTCTGCTTTCTTATCCACTTTTCTCTCAAGTGTTGCCCTCTTAGCAGGTACATTTGTACAAGATTTGAGCTTTGATGGCATCATGGCACTTGAAACAAAATCTGGGGAGAAACTTTTTTTCTTTCGAAAAATCCTTCTGGCCTTTATTCTAGATGTTAAATCACTTTGGGATTCAGCCAAAGCATTTTTGTTTTCTTGATTAACAATGTGTGTTGTCTTTTCACTATTGCCATCATCTAGGTCCCATGTAAAAGGCGACATCTCAGTTTTTTCTTTCAGGGCATTTCTTTTCCTTTTGATGGCTTCCTGTGCTGCAGTGCAGACTTTTGTTCTGTCAGTCTTTACAAATGTGCTTTTATTATGTTTGCTCTCTTCATCATCATCCACATCCCAAACAAACTGCTCCTGGCTTACTTTCTTAAGAGACTTGGCACCACTTAAAGGTCTCCTGGGAGATAATTCAGGATTCAAATGTTCTTGTTTTTGAAGCTGTTCCTTAATAGACTTGAGAGTATTTATAAAAGGGTTGGTTTGTTCTTTTTTTGGATCAGCAAACACAGAGGAATAGTGTCTAGCAACATAAGCTTTGGAATCATGAGAAGATTTCCTTTCTGATGTCACTTTGTAAGGGACAATATTTCTGGATGATGTGTCTTCTTCTATGACTAGGTCAAAATCACTTAAGTCATCATCAATGTCTGAACCTGATGCTTTATCATCTGTCGCCTGAATATTTGTAACACCATAACTAGTTGATTTGTTAACTATAACCTCATTTTCTTCCGAGATTTGTGCTTTTGAATGTGGTTTCCTTTTGACATCGATTTCTGTAGCCATCACATCTTTAGCAGAGCTCAACACTGAATCAGAACTTTCCTTTACACTTGAAGTGTCTTTATCTGAATCAGTTTTAAAAGCATTTTTACATAACACAGTTTCTGGTAAGCTTCCAAGGAATGCCTGCACACTATCTTGGCCACCAGAAAAAGTATTAGAAGAATTTGAATGACAATCAATTTCTGTAATAATATTCTCTTTAGTCACAGACAGAACATTAGCTTCTAATTGTGTATTTTTTATCTGTTCCTCCGGCACATGAGATAAGCTCACAGCAAAATTTAAAACATGCCCTGTATCAAATTGGATGTGTTCTTTAATTACTGCTGAGTGATGGGGAGATACAAACTCAATTTGATCTAAATTCCTATCCTGTAAACATTTTCTGTCTTCATTTAAACTGTTCAGTTTCTTTGTAGATTGATCAGAAGTTTCAGTACTGTCTGTACAAGGGTAAAAGGGAGACAAAAGGTTGACTTCGTCCATATAAGGGTAACAGCTTGAGACGTTGTCGTGTCGAGCCACACAAGTCAGAGGTTTCAAATTTTTGTCTGCATCATCTTTTGCTTCTTTCAAATGTGCAATTTTCAAGACAGTAACCAAGAGACCATCCTCAGGTTTTTTTTCTTCAGTAGGCGTTGGAGCATCAATATGAACTGGTTGACTACTTACAGTGTTTTCTATGATGCAAGAAGCTTCACTATTCTTTCCACATTCTTTGGGGTTATTTAGTGCATCAAGAAATGAAACAGATACATCATCAATAGTAGGTTTGTTTATCTCAGAAATAGTTGCATTAGCTCCTTTTTTGTCAAAAGTATGAGAGAAATGGCAGGAGTGCTCATCTCTCTCCACCACACTGTGTTCACTGACATTGTATTCTGGAGGAGAGTTGTAAGAAACACAGGGACAAGATGGCATCAACTTTTCCTCAGTATCTAGCAAAGTTGCTTTATATTTATCTGTTGCCACCTTAAAATTACTCTCTTGTAAATTAATTTGATGTTCAGATTTATCAGATTCAGGGAGTATCAACTTTTCATCTTTCTCTTGTACTCTAATTTTATACTTATATTTATCCATTTCAGATAGCATAAGTTGATCTTTTTCCTTTTCTAAGCTTATTTCATATTGAAAGTTATCATTTTCATTACTGTCTGTCACAGCAACTTGGTCTTCCACTGCTCTCACTTTTTCTCTAGCAAATATTTCATTGCTCTCTTCAACTTTTTCTCTAGCAAATATTTCATTGCTCTCTTCAACTTTTTCTCTAGCAAATATTTCATTGCTCTCTTCAACTTTTTCTCTAGCTAATATTTCATTGCTCTCTTCAACTTTTTCTCTAGCTAATATTTCATTCATCTCTTCAACTTTTTCTGTAGCTAATATTTTATTCATCTCTTCAACTTTTTCTGTAACTAATATTTCATTGTTCTCTTCAATTTTTTCTCTAGCTAATATTTCATTGTTCTCTTCAACTTTTTCTCTAGCTAATATTTCATTCATCTCTTCAACTTTTTCTGTAGCTAATATTTCATTGTTCTCTTCAACTTTTTCTCTAGCTAATATTTCATTGTTCTCTTCAACTTTTTCTCTAGCTAATATTTCATTTTTCTCTTCCACTTCTCTCAAATTTTCTCCAGCCACTAAATCAATACTGTCAGAAATAGGAATACTAGAATCTAACGTAGGAACATTTTGTATAGTGTTAATGATTTCGATGGATGACTCTAAGCTTGATATTTCTAAATATAGGTTTGTATGCTCAGTTTTTTGGTTCTGATCTGACATAACATCATCATCAAGTTCTTTATCTTCATCTGACGAACTGTAGTCAACTAAACCAGAACCTAGATTTATCTGCTTTGTACTGGTATCTGCAACATTAGCAAACTTCTGATAAGTGACATTATCAATGTCATTAAGTTGAGAGATAGGTAGAACAAGGTTATTTGATGCACCAGTTTCACTGATTTCTGTATTAGACACAGAATACATTGATTTAGTATTGAGCAAACAGTCTTGATGACTTACTAAAGAATGCTTTGAATTATCACTTAAGTCATTGTCACTGTCTTCCTCACTAGTGCTTTCAGCATAGTTGGTACTTGCACAGTTACTAAACAGTCTTTTGGCAACGAAAGCTGCAAGTGAAACTTGAGGATTTTTCACCCGATTCTTATCTTTATTTCTACTTCTTTTTCTAAGACCAGTCTTTGCTCCAGTGAGTTCTTTATATTCTACTTCAGAAGTTGCATCTGCTTTGTAACTGCTGGATGTTGAAGAGAAGTGTAGAGTAGTTACTGAAACATCCAGAATTTTACCCAAGTCCATATTTTCTGGCATGTCAGATACATAATTTACGTCAACAGGAATATTCAAAGAAAGTTTCTCTTGAGCAGGTAAATCTATATTATCTGTTGCTTGAGGCAAACTAAAATCTTGATGTGAAGTTTCACATAGTAGATTAGTTTGATTTTGTTGGCATGAGATCTTGTCTAAACTATTCTCATACTGTTGATCAATAGCCTCATTGCTTGTATCCCCAGCAATGTTCTTAGAAACGAGTAGACTATAACTTTGATGACCTGAGATGTCTAAACTAGCTTTAGATTGCGGATTCACAGTCTCATTGAATATACCACTTGAAATATTCTCACAGTCTAGTATAGCATCATTTTGTTGATACTGTTCAATGATGGACTCACTGCCATTGCATAAACCAACTTCAAATTTCTCAGCAGAGTTTGGTATACTATCACTTTTTTGGCCTGACATGTCCTCAGAGTCTAAAATTTCTTGATATCCTTGAGCACTATTGTTTATTGTCATTTCAACCTTTTCCAACTGAAAGTTTTCATTTTGCAATTTTTCAGTATCAACTATTAAAGTACTTTCATTACATGAATTGACATTATGAGCCAGACCAGCTAAAGTTATAATATGAGCATCACTACAACTATTTTTTAGAGAATTTGTTTCTATTGTTTCTATTATAGTTTCCCCTGTATATAAAAGTTGCATATGAACACTTGTCTCAGGGAGATATGAAGTGACATGGGGTAACAATGAATTGTTGACAGAGTCACCATTTGATGAGTCTAGGTTTTTCTCTAAACCACTTTCTATCATCTTCAAGTTAGTTTTCTCTCCATGGTCATGCTCACATTCTAAAAGACACTGATTTACTGAACAAGACAAATCACCATTTGTGACAATATTTTCTGTAGCATTAGAAAGCTCTGAAGTGTGAGAAATTTCTTGAAGATTCTCAACATGGTTAACATGTTTCTTAGACACAAATGAATCTTTCATGTTTGAAAAATCATTGCCTACATTGTCTGAATCACTATTTCTTTCTGGTAAGTTTGATTGAAATTGAGTGTTTCGCAGAGTCAGATTGTCAGAAATTTCAGAATTCAACTTGATAGTAGCATTTTCTATTTGTAATTCTTGATTGTGACAATCTGAATCCTTCATATTGTTCATTTCAATAGCATTTCCTAAATCTCTATGCTTCAATGTCATTTCTGTAGACATGACCCCAGAATCAACAGAACTTTCCAAAGCACTCACATGTTTCAGAAAGATTTGCTGGCCTTTAATTTCTCTATTCGATTTGTCAACACTTGCATGCATGTTTTCTAGAGTTAGACTTTCTGAAGTGATGTCTAGAGCAACCGGGTGTGCTTCCAAGACAGAGAATTTTTCTTCATCGCATTCCACTTTACAACAAGCATCAAGTGTCTCCTGCTGTGAACAGCTTTGAATTTGTTGAACAGGTGTTATGCCACTATTGTTGTCTATAGAATCATGTTTCCACTCCAAAGAATTAGACAATTCAAATTGAGATGCATTCTCGACCTGGATAACACTATTTTCCAATAAAATAGTACAGCTTGTTGATTTCTCAAGATTTGGTTCATTAGCAATTAGCTCAGTTTCATCCATTTCTGGATCACTGGTTTTCTTGATGATGTAAAAGTCCTCAGACTCATCATTCTCCTCTAAAATGTAACAAGGGTTATCATGGCCATCATCACTGTTTGTTTCAATGATGATGATGCCATCTTTCTTGTCTGGAGAAATATCAAGCTCTTTAGGAGAAACAACTTGATCTAGCTCATATGTATCATCTCCACTATGTTCTTCACTAACATTAATCTCATCTTCCTGAGAGATGCTCAAGTCCAGTAATGATTCTTTTGAACAAACCATACTATCTGAAGTGTCAATGTTTTCTACAGACAAAATGACACCACTCTCCACAAATGGATCAATAACTTCACATGATTCTTCAACAACAATGCTCTTCTGATTGTTTTCACAGACAATGGTATCTAATAATATTTGTTTAGATATGAAAGCTATATTGTGTGAGTTTAAATTGTTTTCTGCAGACATACATACACTATTTTCAAAACATTGTTCAATAACTTCACTTGCATCAGGACAAAGGACATGATCCTTCATAACAATGTTTTCCTGGTCTTGGTTTGAGACAGTTTTGTCTAGTGATGTTTTTTTGTCTGAAGTTTCAATGGCTGTCAAATGTTGACCTGACTCAGGATAGCAACTAAGACTTTTTTCAGCAACAATGTTCTTCTGCTCTTTATGAGAGATTCTAGCATCTAATGTTTGACTAGAACACAAATCTATACTTTCTGAAGTGTTCATATTTTCTAAAGACAGATTGTCATCTCTCCCTACACCCAAATCAATGCATGCTTCAGAAAGAGCTTCACCTTTAGAAGTTGAAATAATTTCTTTCGATTGGTTGTCCACCAAAGAAAATTTATAGTCTTTCTGTTCAACTTTTGTTTTACCATCACCTGGAAGTACAATATCTTGTTTTAAATATTTACCTGGAGTCTCAATTTTTGGCAAGCAAACCTTGACATCAACAAGCAAAGGTAGTTTGACATCATCTTCTGGTGTCACAATGTCGTCGGCCTTATTAGACAACAAAATTGGATCAAGTTTTTTACCAAGATTGACACTGCATCGTCTGGTAGGAAATTTGGCAAGAAGTGTTTGGACATCAGATTGATTGTTACCGCAGTTAAGAGGTGTTGTATCAGCATAATCCTCCTTGTCAGTGTTTGTACCATAACTAACAGTGCTGCCATCTGTATCCATAGAAGAGCAGAGTTCTGTGCTAGCATTGCTACTGTTACTTTTAGGGACAACACTTTCACTAGGCAGATTTTTCTCTTCAGAAGATGCAGGGTACTGATTGAGGTATGAAAGAAAGGAATCAAAAAATGAAGAAGTCTTAGCGGAGCTTGCCAGAACAGCATTTTGAGCAGAAACACCAAGGTTAGATAACTTTATGTCCCCTGTGGATTTCTCAATGTCCTTAGTTGTTAGATTTTTTAAAACTATAGTGGGTCGTAGATCACACAATTTAAGTGTCTCCTTTAGCTTCTTATTCAGAGAGCGCACAGTAATAGTGCAAGTTGGTGAAGATTGGTCTGATTTGTCTAGGTTAGAGGGTTGTTGGTCTGGCAGCACAATTAATGTTCCATTAGGCTCTTGTAAGAATGTCAGAGTAGCAGAGTTAGAGTCAGAGTCAAATCCTGAGACTTCCATTGATTTGATGTAATTTGGATGCTTGGACATGACTGAGCCACTAGTGTTGTCTGTGTCAGACCCTGACCACTGTTCCTTTCTATTCAAACTATATTTTTTACTCCTAGTTGTTATAGGTGCTCTGTAGTCAAACTCAGTATCATCACTCATTACATAATCTTCATCTCTATTACTAGACAGCTTAGAACCAGATCTTTCTGAAGAAGAAGTCTCATCATAACTTGCAGGTTTGCGCTGTCTACCGCATCTTCTATTGGAAACATCACTTACAATTTCTGAGATTCGTTTCAGATGGTGAACTTCTGGAGTATAATCTTCTTCACTTGATGGGTAACTTTTTGATTTTTTCTTTTTGGAAAGACTCAATTTCTCTCGAACAGCCTCAGTGTTTGAGGATAGAATTTCTCTTTTTATTCTGTCCAATGCAGACATTTTGGCAGCCCTTTTACTCTTTAAAGATTTAGCCAGTAGGGACATAGCATTCTTTTTGTGAATCATGCCTTTGAGTGAAGAGACTTTATTCCTATGTGATAATCGCTTTTTGATAATGAAAGCTTTCATTTTTTCATATATGGTAACAGAATGGTCCGGAACATGTTGCATGTAATGCATAAAAATTGGGAAACTTTTCTGGCAAAGATGACAAATGTAAGATGTGTTATCTGATGCCCTTTTCACTGTGTATGGTTTTAAATGTCTGCCAGCATAATGCTGTATCAGCATTCTTTTATTGTGGTAGCTAGTTTTACAAAGTTGACAAGAGAGACCACTGCCTTCAGATTCAAACTCACTAGATGAGGAAGATGTCTTGTCTCCTTCTGTGTCCTCTAGTTCTTTCTCTCCATTCCTAGACCTTGCATGCATCTTTGAGGATCTTCCAAGATTTTCATTATCATGTCTAGCACTATCTTTATGACTATTTAGACAACGGCTTCGTGCTTTTCTATAAGCAACATCCTCTTCTGAATCTTTCTCTGTTGTGGCCTCAGAAATATTGTCTTCATCTGATTTAGTGCTAATCAAACTGTTTAAGTCATCTGCATCACTTTCAGATGGAACAATATAATTAAGTTCAGATTGATTAGCCTCTTTCTCACATGGATCCTCAAGCAATACAAGTTCTGTTTCACTCAGGTCCTCATCATCAAAAACACTGTCTGATGCTCCACCCCCAGCAGCAACAAAAGCAATGACATCAATCCATTTTTTCACCATTTCTTCTGTAGGTGGTTTGACATTTAAAAGTTTTTCCCTAGAAGCTCTTCTCTTTAACAAAGCTTTATTTTTAGAGACACACTCTTCCCAGTGCAACCTGAAACTTTCCACTGAACACAATGTTTGAGAGCATAGGTCACACTTGTAAAACTTACTTCCTCCAGAACCAGAGATTTCTGTGAAGCAGGGAGCTGGCAGCTGTTTAGCTCTCTTTGGAGCTTTCTTAGGCAGAACTGGAGAAGGTATGACTTTTTCTGCTTCTATAACTGGTGCAATAGGACTAGCCAATTGAGAGGAGCCCAAAGTACTACTTTTTGGACTATACTGAGCAGAAACATTTTGAAAAAGCTGAACTAAATTTGATGAAGTAGCATTACAAGTGGATTGAGATAATGAACTATTATTTACACTAGGAGGAGTCTTTTCAACAAAAGCTGAGACATGTGTCACTGGTCTGGTAATGCTGATGTCATTAACAGAATCAGAAGCAAGCAGGTTGTAACAAGCTTTGGCAGCTTCATTGATGACATTATTTATACTGTTTAAATTAGTTGTCAGGACTGGATTGGTATAAGATAAACTGACTCTGCTCAATGTTGATGTGTTCAAGCTGTTACTCACATTCATCAGATTTGCACTTCTGGCAACAGTTGTGACTACACTGCTTGTTATATTTGAGACATTGGCTGAATAAACACATCCAGATTTGGAACTTTCTGCTCTACCAATGCTAAACAACTGTTCTGAATTGATGCTTAACATTCTGCTATTTTGTATTGATGCAGTACCTGCTTGTAGAGTAGAAGCATGCTCCTTTGGTGTGATAATATTTATGGGAGACCCAGAAGTCTGTGCTGTGGATACCTGTTGCTTTGACATTATACTATTTAAAGGTGCCCATGTTGATTGTGAAGTGGATACCTGCTGCTTTGTTGTAATGCTATTTAAGGGTGCCCCTGTAGCTTGAGCGGTAGATACCTGTTGCTTTGGTGAAAAACTGCTAAAGGGAGCTCCAGTAAATTGTGCCGTGGACATTGGTTGCTTTGATGTGACATTACTATATGGAGCCACAGAAGCTTGAGCAGTAGAGACCTTTTGTTTTGATGTGATACTATTCAAAGAAGACTCTGTAGTTTCTGCAGAAGATATTTGCTGCTTTGTTGTAATGCTATTTAAAGGTGCCCCAGTAGCTTGTGCAGAAGATACCTGCTGCTTTGATGTAAAAGCCCTTTCTTGACATGTCATTGAGGACTTTCCTGCCAATGCCAGGCTTTTCTTTACAGCTTCAGAATTCAAACTTGGATATGGAAAAGGTAAAGGCATCTCAGGGACTATGTAAGAGCTATCTTTCATTTCTCTTTTTGGGGTGGACCTGCCAGATTTAATGGCACTTCTAGCTTTGTTCTGAACCTCTTTCTTTATGTCTGAAGGTACAGTTGGGACTCTTTTGCAAGTCAATCTATGTTGCTTGATGCCAGCATCACTAACACACAATTCAAAACATCTCAAACACTGAAATACTGTAGTAGTTTCCAGACCTGCTTTAGCAGAATTAGCTTTGTCCTGCTTAATCTTTGAAGTATATACACTTGAAGACTGTAGACCTGGTTTACAAACATTTCTAACATGCTCACGAAGATTGTCTAACGTCTCAAAAGCCTGGCTGCAAATGATGCACCTATAGGTGGCATTGTTAGCAGAGTCAAGGTAGATTTCACCTTGTATATCTTCTTTTTTCAGCTGTTCCCTCAATTGATCCATAGTTGGTTTAGTTTCTTCTACATTCATAGTCACAGGTGTGCTCATGTTTTCCCTTGGTTGCAAGGATAATTTTGAAACTGTAAACTGCTTTTGGCTTGATACTTGAAATGGGCTTTGAAGGCTGGAATTTACATCATTAGCAGCCAAACAAGGTAAAGATACTTTTGAAGTCATGACTGCCAGATTTGATGATGTCAGTATTTCACTTTTGCCTGTATAAAGCGAAGGTTGAGAATATGGGATATGAAGCTGGGAGGTGGTGTGAATTTGAATTGGACTTGTTTGAATAGCAGGTTGGCCAGATTTTTGTATAGTATGCCTTGACAAAATTGAGGGAGTCTGAAATGATTCAGCTGCTGATATATTTGAATTTGTACGTCTATTGAAGTCAAAAGTATGAACAGATGGCACATTCAACTGAGATAAAGATACAAGTTCAGATATCTTTCTTGATTTATCTTCCCCAATTGTATCAACTTCAATATCTGGGAAGGTATTTGCCAAGATTCCAGAATCCTGCAGCAGTTCCTTAATTATTGTATCATCTATACCCATGATGGAGCCAGAAAGCTCATCTGACAATGTTAAATTTTGATTATTATTTGAGGAAGAGGTATTAAAATTATTTGAATTAAGCCCACAAGAGTTTTGTGACTGTTGCTTTTGTAGTTGTGACTGTGATTCAGAAGTCTGTAATGTCATAAACTGTTGGTTAGTTTTATTAACTGAAGGACTGGATGATGATGGAAAACCCTGAGATTGAACTGGTTGATACGCTGGTGATTTCCCTTGTTGTTTAGCCAGAGCTGCTTTTTCTGCAAGTTCTACTGTAGTTTTTGGTCTTAATGCAATAGTAGAACCTAAATTATTAGAACTTGAAATATTATTGACAGTAATAGTAGATCCTGACATTTGTCGCATTTCTGATATTTGTTTTTGCTGAAGATTGGAGGTCATCTGCATGTGCATCAACTGTCGTATGCTTTCTGCTTGGCTCTTTGATGCCAAGTCAGACTTTTGTTTCTGTGCCACAGTCATAGTTGAAGTAACATTAGATGATGAGGGCATAAAATTATAACTTTTAGTAACAGAAATTGAAACATTTGATAACTGGGGACGAAGAGAGCTTGAGATGCCTGACGAAGATGAGACAACAATGGGCTGAGCATATAGCTGTGGCCTAGGATAGCGTCGTGGGGGAGGCTGCTCTCTTTTTGCTTCTGAAAGCTGTTGCGGTTGTTGAGCTGTGGGCTTCAATAATGTTGAGACTGTAGGCAATGGCTGTGATGGACCAGTGCCCTGTATTATTGGATTACCCAGTTGTTTCTGCTGCTGTTGAGCAGGTCTGATGGCACTGTTTTTTAATATGTCAATAACTGCACGCACCATCTCTGGGCTTGCAGTCTGGGATAACTTTTGTAGTGCAGCAGGGTCATTTCGCAGGGCAGAATGAATCAACTGAGATACTTGAATACTGGGAACCTGCTGCTGCTGTTGGGTACTTTGCTTGTTGCTATTTGACCTACAAGTCTGCAACTGTTGTAAAGGCACACCCTGCTTGTTGGAATCTTGCCTTGCATTTTGATGCTGTTGGGGATGGGTACTTAAAGCTAATGGCTCCTGTGCTTTACCCTCTTTCTTTTTCATGGAGTTTTTGCGTCTCTGCTCTAATTCTTTCTCATGCTTGCTTAAGTAATACTGATGCTGCTGCTCCATTGGAATACCGTAGGGAAAACTGTTTTTGACTTTCTCTGAATCAAAAGCATACTGCTGTTTAGAATGATGTGTTAAAATGTTATGTCGGTTCACACCAGCTGCTGAGTGTGTAATATGAGTAGGCTGAGGAGGTGAGTGGATGGTTGGTATATTCTGTAGCCTCATTTTGTTCAGAAGTAACTGAGTGTTGTGCACATCTTGGGGTAAGAGAGCCTCAAACAAGTTTGTGGCTTTGTTAGAGCTGATCATTTTCTTCTTTCCTTCTGGCCCATTAACAGTCATTGCAGCTACAGCTGACTCTTGCTTTCTTTGTTCAGCAACTTTCAAACTTTCATGTAAGAAACGTCGACATAATGCCTGTATGTTGACAAAATTATTATCTGGATTAAGATACTCAGGTCTCAGCATATTGATTAGCCTTTCCACTTCATAGAGCGTAGCTGGGTTCACTTTGCCAGGATCATGATTATTTCCTACACCACATTTCTTGCAGCAACCACCACCTTGCCCATAAAATGTTCCAATTTTGGCTAATGATTGATCTGAGGGCTTTAGTGCAAATGATGTCAATGCACAGATTCTAGCCACTTTGAGAGAAGTATGGTGACAAAGGCAAGACAGCTTAGCACAGACAGAGGCCATATCCCCTCTTCTAGCAACAGCTGCAACTAAGTTGTCTTCTTTAATGCTTGTTTCCATTTGACCTTTGTCTACATTAATTGCAAAGATGCACATGTCGACATATAACTGAAGATAGGTATCACCACACTGAAAAAAAAAATTAATTTCTGTACTTTAAATATTTGAAAATCAAATTAAACATTAGAAAATTATATTTAAATTAATAACCTAGTTTAATTAAGCAGCTGAATCAGCAAGTACCAATGAATAGACAAGGATTGTAACTCATAATCAGTATTCCTCATAACAAATGTATTGGTAACATTTTGTAAGCACCATGCTGGGAGGGAAGGATTGTTTTAATGCATTAGTGAAGAGATTTAAAGGTGCAAGAAAAGACAGCACAAAAACACTAGCCCCATTACGACTAGTTACAGCTCTAATAATCAAAATTATTACAATAAAATTAAAATCCAAAAAAATATCAAATTATATAACACATCTAAAGATAAATTGCCTTCCTAAAAGTGAAAACTAACCTCCTCTCTTAGTACATCTATGAAAATGACTATCTGTTCTGTAGACTGTGAAAGTTTAGCCATTGCCCAGACACTTTCTTTAAACTGATCCTGCTCTCTATCAACCAGCAGCTGTTGCCGAATCCAAAGACGCAAAAGTTCCTATAAATAATCAAGAAAATATTCATTTTAAAAGATAAACAGGCAGGATTGATCAGGATGAAAACTTTCTGCTCTAATGTAGCTTGAAATAGTAAGAGGGGAAAAAGAGGATTTTAACTAAATGTGTCACTACCAAAATATCATCAGAGTCAAAAAATAGTATTAACATAACCTGATTTTAAAAAATTGAGGCAGCTCAGACAAGGGAGTTAGACAGGATGAACATGGGATGATGAAACAAGACACACAGAGAGAATCTTAAAGATGTGGGATCAACTTTGCTGTTACAGTCCAGTAGTTCTTACTAGTCTTGGACTCCAGATACCTCTTTAGTTAACAACATTCATTACTATCTTAAGAACGATTACCACAGTAATTAATTGCTACACTGCATTTCCACAAGCAAGACTTCCTCTGCCTTGGAATGACTTGATTAAAATCATGACACTCAATTCCTCAGGCCTCTACACTACACCAATCATCAATTTCTAGAATGTTGTAACAAGCAGTTTTCTCCTTTTCCCAATTCAGAAGAATCTGTTATTCTCTTCTATCACTTGGGCAGAAAATGCCATCACCCTCTCATAAAAACATCTCTTGGCCTAGTTTAAGACGGCATGCTGGTGCGCACCATAAATATTGGTGTAGGAGCAGGGTTATAACATTTTAATTTAATTTTATTTGATTTGATTTATAAACCAAAAAATGAATTGGAACTGCCACCTTTAGTGATGAGTAACTCATACCAGTACTGCAATAAATACACAATGTTATACCTAATGACTTATTGAACCAATCAATTTCGTAGTTTTGGCAATTTGGCTAAGGAAAAGAAGAATAAAATCTTAAGATGGTGTCTTGAGGTTACATTTATGGACTTTTTTTTTTATCAGTTTATGATTAGATGAACATTAATATTTCCACTGAAAGTGCAGATGTTAACTACCCAAATATATGACACATCACAATGTTCAAGGATGAAATTTGGAAAGATTCTATAATTGGTTTTTAATTATAATTAGTAAAAATTCTTCTGAAAATTTTGTTCATTTAATTTTTATTATTAAAAAATTGACAAAAGTTACAATGAATGAAACAAAGAAAAGTACTCACTTTATTAGCTTCCGTATCTGTTGGCCGTATCCAATTTTGCACCATGAAAGTTTGAGCCAGAACAGTACATAGTTGCCGATGCGGTTCTGATGCCTGCAACTGCTTAATAATGCGTAGTGCATCATTAATATTGAGTTTCTGACACTAAAAGAAAATATATGTAAGAACCAAATCACATAGGTGTTTTCCATTAAAATTTATGAAATAATCAGTAAAATGTCTGCAACATAGCCCAATTGAAAAAAATCAAACATTTAATAATACATATTTCAATGAGTTGTAGGTCCAGTAGGTCTCAGGTAGGTATAATGGGAAAAAAAAAAAGCATATTTCATTTCTTATTAACTGCGAGACTGTTCCTTTTATTATCTAACATTAATGTACTACTGTTGTCATTTGTTTTATATCATCATTTTAGGAACAATAATAAAATTAAAGTAAATGAACAAAATATTTGAATAAACATTAATAAACTATATAAATAACAGTGTATCTTCAATGTAAAGACACTACTAACTCTTTCTCTCCATAATTATTGTCCACATTCATTTTGCTCAAATGTATTTCACTACCCTGTTATGATTAAACTTCAATAACTTTTTGTTTGTTATAAGAAAATGTTATATTTGGTATAGAATTAAAGGAGAAGCTACAACCTTTATAGATAAAACAAACTGATGTTTAACAAGGTTACAAAGACACTTTGTGTGGAAACAAACTGAAAATCAACCCCCGAAGTGGTCCACCCAGGCAGGTAAAAAGGCAGGTTTCAATATTATCAGAATGAAATTCTATCAAAGACAAATTCAGAAAATAATGGAGAAAAAAAGGTTAACAGATCTCGTGTGGTGCCCCAGGGGCCAGCAGACAAGACCAAAGGATAGGTGAAAGTGAATGTGAAGTTAGATGTGAACCTGGCCTAACTGATGTCTTATAATGAATATCTAATTGTTTTGTAAAGGGTCAATCTCTTATTTCTCAAGAATAAAACATTTCGTAAAAATAAAAAATTTTTTTTTTAATTTTTTGGTTAGGTGTTTTAAAAATAAAAGCAGCACTGCAGTTCAAGAGATAATATGAAAAACTACTTATTAATTGTTGTTTTAAATTATGTCTTACTTATATGCAAACTAAATAGATTTTTTCTCTTTAAAAAAATAATAAACATTTTTTTGTGAGTATATATAGTACTTAGTATAACAGCACATACATAACTTAAGTGGTGTATTTTTATGAAAAAAAAACTGCTTGCATAAGTGATTTAAAAAATTAGATTTTTCCCTTTCAGAAAGGAAAAAGTAGCAGTTGCATCAGAACTTTGAATGGTCTAAAATATTGTGATGTTGAATTTTCACTATCTTTCTAGTTTACGAGATCTAAATGGGACGAACAGACTGACAGACAGGACACACAAATAATACGTCTTTTCCCCTTTCAGGAGCCACTAATAAAACTATAATAAAATTTTATTTAGGATAATGGATTTTTAAAAATAAAAACTTACAGACCGGACAAACCTTTTAAGAACTAGATCTAAGCAATATTGTATGATCCAAATTGTACTAAATGTATTTTTTTTATAATAGTCATATTTTCACAAAACTTAATATATAACACAAAAAACATTCAAATTAACTTTGACCCTGTGTGGAAAAAGAGACTTTTTTTTTTATAGAAAAACATTTTTTCTACTTTGGGTAAAAACACCATGAAAAAAATGTGTATGTTTTCTAATGGCAAACTATTCAAGATTAAATGAGAAGAAATTAAAAACAGTTTGGGAGGAAAGAAAACAAAACAACTGACTTTTTAAACATCAGCAATACTATTGTTAATTAGGCTGAAAGTATGTGTTTAAACCAACAATTAGGAGAAAACGAGTTCAATGTCTCATGCTAATGTACCTCTTCTTGAAGTTTATCTTCATGCCCCAACTTGTACAACAAAGAGAGTTGTATCTTACGAATGCTTAAATCTGTCTGTAGTTCAGGATGAGTCAGGCAACTATTGCACAAATTAAGGGCATACTCTTCACAATTCTCTTTCAACATCATATCAACCCTTAGTTGTAATATGATAGGATCTTCTTGCTCAATATAAGAGCGCACTAGAACAAATAAAAAATATACACAAGTTGTAATTTTAAATAATTATTAAGCGTGTGCACTCTACAAGTTAGTCCAATAAACAATGTGTTCATTGAATTGTTCATTGAATAACTTAAGCTTCATAATCGTTTTTGTCATGAAGACCAAATGTTTGGTTTTTAAACAATTAGAAACATTTAGGAAGGAAAGAAAATGGAACAAATGAGTTTAGAGCATTAAAGATGGAGCATTGTTCTTCTTCTTCTAGCCAGCTTATTGCTGCTGAGCTGTGAGCTCTTTTGCAGTGCCAATGAAATAAAGTGTGCTGTTTTTACAGTTGTTCAGCACTGCCGCACAGGGTGTTGGTTATGATGGGCTGTAGTGGAAGTAGGGTCTGTTTTGGAGACAAAAAGTTAAGTCTAAGGAACTTTACTTCAAAAAGCTAAATATATATTTTTTAAATTGTAATGGCTTCACACTCTTGTATCTACATTAGTTTTGTGTTTCTTTTTTTTTAGAGGGGGGGGGGGGGAGATGAGAGGAATCAAAATGAACTGCACCACTAGGTACCAAATACACTAGGCACACCACTGTTCTGCTTATTTAAATGTTTGTAGTCTTATTGTATATAGTTTCAATTATTCAAGACATCTTTGTATTATTGCTACTAGTTATTGCACCAAGGACATTAAAACAACATAATCTCTACCCAAAAAAATCTAGTGGTCTATTACTCAGGCTGCAGATGATCAAATCACATTTTTAACCCAGTAAAGAAAATGTCTAACCTTCTTCTTTATCAGCGTCTTCAATTTCACCTCCCATAACTTTTGCCAAGGTAGGATTAGTCCAAGGACTTTCTGTTAAGGCTTCCAGCAGCCTAAATCTTGGAAAGTCAAAAGGGATCAATTTGGCATGAAGATTGGCTAAAGAGACCAAGAAGTTCTGTCTCACAGAGCTGTCTTCTTCCAAATTTTGCCACTGTATGTTCAAAACTGATTTAGAACATTGTCTGTGGAAAAGGAGTGTACTTACTTCTTGACATATATTTTTTAAGGGTATTATGTTCACAGCATAAGTTATTACAATATTAAACAAATACATGCATTGATACATTCTATCATTCGCAAAGTTTACAAATGTGGTCTAATTCTTAAACCCTTAGACATTTTTAATTTAATACATAGGTTTGAACAATGTCTGGATTTATCTTCTTGTGCTCATAAAAACCCACTTGAAATGAAAATAAAATCCTGTTTTTTTTTTCTTACTTGCTCAATTCCATATTTTTCTTTATAACACCAAATACAATTAAAAAATCCACTGAATAATGGTTTGAATTTCAGAGTTTAAAACAGTATTTTAAAAAATCTAGTAACAAAATGACTACCTGAACAGCTTAAAGCACAGCTCTGACAGTGCTGGAACAGGCTTCAAGTAACGAAGTTGTTCAGCAAAATGGCCTACAATCAGCCATAATCCAGTTATCACATTGTCATACTCCTGGCTTTCTGCTATTTTGTCTATTGCCTGAAAAGTAAATAAGTATTAAAGGTTTAAAAACAAAAAAGGACTGAAATAAATTAAGATTTGTAATGCTTGTCCAACAACAACATTTAATGTTGAAATTTAGCCATAATAAACTATTTCTTGTAGCTATCATTTAGTTATTTTCGTTTGAATTTTTTCTCTATTACTTTTATAGACCATTTACAATTTTCATGAACAACTGATGGAACAGACTTCAAGCAAACGAAGTTGCTCTGCAAAACAAACTACAATAAGCCATTATCCAGTTATCACATTGTCATTGTCTTACTATGCCTGGAATCTTCAGGCATTCCATGGAATGCAGGATTTCACACTTTGTGGTAACATATAAATGGAATTAGAATTTAAATCCTTATTAATATCCATTATCAAATGTACAATTTATTTTAACATTTGCTTCTTTGACTTTTCCTTACTTACTCCCCCAGGCTACTGCACAGTTTCAAGCTATTAGTAGACATTGTTCTCTCCCCTGCCATGGGTCACTCATATATTATATACATTATCTCCATTTAATATCTGTCAATATTGTGCCTGCAATAACACGCTCCGCAGAATAAGTGTCATAGTGATAGTCCATTTAAAGCCTTACCCTATAAACAGATGAGCCATGGAATCAAGGTAGGCATGACATTACTTTAAAAAATAACATAGTTTATGAAAGTTCCAAATTTGTACAGTATAGAGTACAATGAACGTAAATGTATATCAGAAATATAGAAAAATTGAGCATGTTCTCCCCAATATAATATTTCTGTTTTAGCCATCAAAATATAGAAGTAATTGACAAGTGGATTAAAATATGGTGAGGCCATCTGACTATGACAGTCCTAGTTTACAAATATTTCATATATATATATATTTTTGTCAAACTTGTTCGCATACTTATTAAGACTTTGGTTTTAGAATGGGCCCTAAATATATATATAAATATATATATACACACACATACACATACATGTATATATATATACAGAAATAGAAATACAGTGCTTTTTTCTAAAAAAAAAAAAATTGGTGCCGGTACTCAGTTATGGATTGCCTAACTATTAAATACTGATAAATTAATAATAAACGTTAAAATACAAGAAAAGTAATAATTTTTTCCCCACACTGAAAAAGGTGCAGGTATATATATATATAAGAAATGGTCTGGTTTTCGAACCTGACAATGATAAGGCAATTGCCTATCGCAGGGCCCCCCTTAGGCGTGGGGCCAGGGGCGGTTGCCCCACCCTAAGGCCTATATATATATTATACATTTAAATACTTAAAATAGATTAGTACTAGTAAGTCTATAATATATAATATTATTACAGGAAAAAATCCAGTACCAGTACAAGGCTTTCTGTTATTTCTAATATAAAAAAAAAAATTATTTGATATACTTATAATATTAATCTTAATATAAATACAAAATTGTGAAGCTAAGTGCTGAAACAATGAATGATGTATGAAATATATATATTACATAGATATATATATATTATATATATAGTTATATATAAATGCACCAAAAGGGTGCCAAATGTTTTAATGAGAGAAAATGGTAAATTAAATATTTATAAAGGAACAAGGGACTGCAATGACCAAGGCATAAACCATTACCAAACAGAAATGGAAAAGTGGTTTGAGTGCTGGAACAAGTCCTAAAAAGCCTGCAGAGTTTGGGAGAGCATGAGGCGCCCCAACTGCACTTCCCTTGGTGGAGGCATTAGGCAAAACAATAGGGTTTCTGTCCAAGGCTTTCACAAGAGAAGATTTGATCCCATCAAGCCCCAACACAAATGGAGTTTGATGATGGTGACCAATGACACTCAAAATACAACCACTCCACATAGCATCAAAACAGTGTTGAGTGAAATTAACCACTAGACTCAATAAACAATATAATTATAATACTACGACTATAAGTCACTAAGACTGACTATTCAAGGCAATTCAAGACTACTGAATCTAGCATAGCCTAGCACTCATAACATAGCCAGGCATTGAGTGTCATTGCATTAATTATAATAATTATTATAATAAATTAATTAATAATTATAATAGACAAAGCCACCCCACCCATTGTATAATTACTATGCCATAGATATAGGAATCTAGCCAAGTGCACTATAACCTGGCAATAGTACTTTTGACATCCTTACTCTACTGACCTATAAACTGCTAGACTAGCTGCTATTGAAACAGCATGGCTAGACTTCCCAAACCCATGGTGTTAGTCGACTGATTATTGTTTTTACATTTGCTTCGTTTAAAAAAAAAAACACTTGTGATAATCTTAAAGGAGGATTCCTAAGCTTTTGAATGATATTATTATTATAGCTTTTATATAGCACTACTTTCATGCTTATAGCATGCTCAGAGCGCTATGGTCCAATCTCATTTGTGGACCAGTGGGGAGAAGGGGGTATCTAGGAGTTGATTTTCCGTGCTGCCTTTAGGCGCTCAGTAAACGCAACTCTGGTGTCGAACCTCGAGCCCCCATCTAGGTAGCTAAGACAAGCCAAGTTCAAGCTCACTTAGACTCTCGACCACACTTCCCACAACAACAGAAAAATGATACCACATTGTCAACAAATGAAAACCATGGTTATTTCGAAAATTTACAGTACAAATGATTTTGCAATTTAAAGAAACTAAGACAGAAAGAATTTATAAAAAGTATACAAAAATTTAACACCTAACCCAAAAAGTAAGCAGACAACTGCATAGTGAATACATAAACAATATTCTAAAACCAATGGTCATACATAAAGTCTAAGAAAATGGAAACACCATTTAGAGGAGAAGATAACACATAAAATGATAATGAAATTAAAGCTAATATCCTAAATAAATACTTTGCATCAGCATTCTCAGCCCCAGGAGACAAAGACATACTTAATTTGAACCAAGTAGACAACATAAAAGATATAGAAGTACAAGAAAAGGGGATCCAAAAATATTAAACCAAATAAAGAACCTGGACCTGATGGTATTCCAGCTAGATTACTCAAAGAACTAAGCAATGAGCTAGCAGCAGTGTTCAAAATACTTTTTCAGACATCTCCTTAACCAGGGCAGTGTATCAAGGGACTGGAAAGAAGCTAACATCACCCCTCTATTTAAAAAAGGAGAAAAATTTTACACAGGAAACTACAGACCAGTATGACTAACCAGCATCACATGTAAAATCCTAGAACACAATAATATGTAGCAACATCATGAACCACTTAGACAAACATAATATCCTCACCCCATACCAACATGGCTTTAGGAAATATAGATCATGTGAAACACAACTAATAGGACTAATTGATGATTTTTCAAAAGGTTTAGATAATAGTGAACAAATAGATGCTTATCTTAATTATGACATTTTCCCAAGGCTTTTGACAAAGTTCAACACTATAGTTTGCTTAAAGGGAAATTTCGATGTTTTTTTAAATTTTAATTTGAGTCATTGACAGATACATAGTATAGCATATATGCCCCTATCATGCCCTATGTTATGCCACTATGGTTATTTTGACAAAAATTCTTTTAAAAATTATAACAAAAGAAACTATCTAGTTATGTAGAGCTTGCTAAGAGGTTTATAAGGACACCAAGTTTATCTTTCTGTTATATACGAGTGAAATTAATCTGTTTTATGTATATATTTTTTTATATAAACATGGACTGTAGAAAACGTCCAAAACTGTGATAGAAAAAATTATTTTGTCCTTAACTCATCATAACTTTATAACCATGATAGATGGAATCTTGAAATTTGGAACAAGTATAACCCTATTATATGCTTTTTAATTTGCTTCATTGCTTCATCTCACATGCAGCTATCATTCATTCAAAGTTAATCCAATTGTTTGTAAATTGACTTCGATCCTTTTTCTAGAATGCTGTTTGGTAGAAACCTCCTCAGCTTTATATTAATATTAATACATCATATAAAATGTAAAATAACACCTTGATAGCATAATCTCCACTAGGATGATCAAGATAAGCCTTTAAACAAAGCATATCATTTATCAACATGAATTAATAATGTTTGGCACTGCAGGTCCATGCATCGTATGGTGACAATTTAACAAAATTAAAACATCATCAGGATGAGCCCAAACTTGCCTTAAAAAGCTGGCACTGGTTTACCTGGCTGGTTCAGGCAACCCATTCCATGCTCTAATAGCACTAGGGAAGAAGGAGCATTTGTACAAATTTTTCCTAGCATATAATGGAACAAGGAATGTGCCTTTATCATTGAGTATTTTATTAGATTTTGTTTTTGTATCTGAAGATTATGGTTCAGTGTTTTATGTATAATTGCTGCTTTACTTTTGAGTCTTCTCTCCTGAAGGCATTCTAAATTTAGTGGTTTTACTAAAGGTGCTACTCTAGTCAAATGTGAATATTCGTTTGTTATGAATCTCACTGCTCTATTTTGTGTCTGTTCCAGTTTCTTAATGTTTTCTTGAGTTGAGGGGTCCCAAACAGAGGCCTAACCAAGGTTAAATAACATTTTAGTTTTATGTTCTTACATTTGTTTATAGAAATGCTTTGTTTGATTTTTTGATAGTTTCATCAATATGGGGATTCCATGATAGTTTTTCATTTATTATAACACCTAACTATTTTGTGTTTTTAGTCTGTGTTACTGGTTTACCATGAATAAGATAAGTGGAATTTATTTGTTTTAGTGTTGTTTTTTTTGTTACTCTTAATTTTTCTGGGTAGATAGACATGCTCCAATTTGATTCCCATTTCTGTGATTCATCTAATTCTCTTTGTAAAATTTCTGTATCTTGTGTTGTTTTTATTTTTCTATATATTATGCAATCGTCTGCAAATAATCTGACTTTTGTTCCCGAACTAAAGTAATTTGGTAAATTGTTTATAATATTAATGTAAATTAAAAATAGTAGTGGACCTAAGACTTTTCCCTACAGTTTGCTCTCTCCCTATCAGAAAATCCTTAATCCACTGATTCAATGGACTATCAATGTCAAAATATTTTAATTTTTTAAAGGGAAAATGATGGTTTTGACAATTTTTTTATATGTGTTCCGATTTACAGATAATGAATATATTTTCTTTTTTTTAAAATTTGCAATAATAACTTAGTAATTGATGTTTTTCTGACGTAATTTTCCTGCCCATATCCAAAATGGTCAGACTTTCTTTATGACGTCACACAAACCTATTAATTTAATCTATTGACTTACTGTATAACTGAAAACCATACAGTAAAGATGACATTCTCATAAAAGTGTTAAAAGTAGATTTACATGCTTGATTAACCACGGCAGTGTGTATTTTCTCGCCTGACCACTCAAAACACAACAAACACTATCGCTTGGTTGTCTTGTTATCACAAAAACTATACTTAGCCTAGATTAGCCTTATACTGACCAGTTTGTTAGAATCAGTCAGTTTACTTTTTGTGACTGGGAGGGACTTAGATGAAAATGTTACTTTTTTTTTCTACAGTTGGTTATCTTAATGCTTTTAGATCTGTCTATCTATATAACTGTACTATAGGTCTGGATTAGGCCATCACTAAGCCTAACAGCTACTGTAAGAATAAAGCGATATAATTGGTTAAATCTAGTTCCCTTTCAGTATTGTTAAGGGAAGTGACATTTGCCTAAGCTAAAAAGAACACTGGTTTTTTTTTTTGGAGATATCAAGAATTTACTTACTAATTTATTAAATATAAATGTTTTAAGCATTTAAATAAAAAATGGTAAAATAATGTTTGTGAACTATTACAACTTTTTATCCAGAATTTAAATATAATATATATTTTAATATTATTTATAATATATCAAGAGACTAGTGATGGGCAAAAGTTAACTAAAATGTTAGAAACTTTAAGTTTAACTAAAAAAAATTAATTAACGCCAAAGTTGAACTAGAAAAAAAAGTTTAATCAAAATCGTAGTTTAATTAATTTTTTTAGTTACTAACTAAAAAGTTTAATTAAAATTTGTACAACTTTTCAACATGTGGTCAGGGTTGAAACGCACATCCCTGTTATCTGGTCATGTGATATCAATAACTTTGATTTATCAAAAAAAAAAATTTAAAAAAATGATGCAGTTAACAACCAGTCAGTCTGTATTTGAAGAGAGGGTAACGTAAGATGCTGGTAGAAATTATCTGCACTTGAAAGTAGCAGTAGTATAAAATGTTGTTAAACATTTTTTGCCAAAGCTTCTATGCAATATTATGAATGGGGTGGTTCAAAATTTTTTGTGAGTCGTGTTTAAATTCTGTAGTTGTAATCTGATTAGTGAGTTAGGTTAAGCTTTAATGGTTTTAATTAATTCATGTGCGGAAAACAATAATTTATTAACTACAGGAACATCAAGTACACTCTTGTTATAGTCTATAAAGACATCAAATCTTAATCCACACCCTCTCTGACACTAAAATAAATAGACTGTGTCCAACTGATTTTAACAAACTGGTCAGCTAGACATACACATGTAGCTACGTGTGTAGCTGATGATACTATAGAACACCATGTGTTTTTTTTATTGCGTGTTATGCAATAGTGTTTGCTTAATGTCAAGTGGTCAGACAAGAAAATAACACACTAGTGTGGTTAGTCAAGCATGTTCATAGATCTATCTTTACACTAAAATAGTTACAAACAGAAAGTAAACAGACGGTGTGTCCGGCTGATTTTAACAACCTGGTCAGATAGACGTACACATGTAGTGTAGGTCTATTAGATATATATAGTGTACTGAGTGTGAAGTCCATAATGACAAGACCAACCTGATTTTTTTCCTTGCGCGTTTAACAATAGCAATAGTGTTGGTTATATTTATAGTGGTCAGACAAGAAAATAGCACATTGGCATGGTTTGTCAAGCATATAATATACTTTACACTATAATTTAGTTATACAGGTCAAATGTTTCTTAAAACTCCAACAATAAATTTGAAATTCTAAATTGTCAGGGAGAGGTATGGCGAGAATGAATGTTAGTTTAATATTTTGGTGTGATTGTTATATCCCCTTGTTATGAATGCGAAGTGTTGCACGTGTTGTGAACTGAGTGATTAAGTATTCGTTGAATGTGCGAGAGAGTGTGTTAATCAGTAAGGTCTTGCTCCCGGTCCAGGAAGGTTGGACGTTTACTTCCTGGACTGTTATTTATGCATTTATATATTTATAAGTTGATGGACTGGTGTTTTGTGTATTACTATTTCATAAGAGTGATATAATTGTGTGCTTTAATGAGTATTAAAGTATTATCGATATTCATGATCATAAGGAGTTAGAGTTGATGTATATTAAGTGTTCGTATTTGAGTTAAGCAAGTATTGATGAATTCTAATTGAGTAACAAAGAAAGTATCAAGCAAGTATTATTTAATATTCAAGAAACCCCTAGTGATCCAAGTTAAGAAACACAAGAGACAAGCAGCAGCAGCGTATATATATAAATTTGAACTCTGACATAAATCTATGTTATTTAATAAGATTTTATACTTTACTGGTATAAGTAACATTTTCTGTTATATAATAAGTTAATATAATTTTTTTTTAAAAAGTGTACCATTCTTTTTAAACGTTTTAATTCAAGGCAAAAATACAAGGACACAAATATTTATTTAGACAACTTTTTAAAAATTTTTTATTGTGCATTAACGCTTATGTAAGAAACATATTCCTCATTACTGATTTTATTATGGATAAATATTTCTACAATGTTAATTTATCAAACCGTAGGCATACAGTTGAATGATTATAGCTAAATATGTCTAGTTTATACCCCCCCCCCTAAGTTATGAAAAGTTTGTACAATTTAATTAATTTTCTTTAGTTTAGTTTTTAAACTACTTTATTTTAGTTGAAAATTAGTTTTAGTTTAACTTTTTAAATTTAGTTTAGTTCCCATCACTAAGTTTAATAATATACATTATACTAGTAGATACTAGATTCTAGATCTAGCCAATCTAGTCTAAACTTTAATTTAAAATTAGATCTAAGTATTCTAAGTGTCACTAAGTCTAAGACCAAATCCTACTAAGACTACTGCAACTAGAAAACCTAGATCTAGATTATTCTTATCTAAATCTCTAGTCTAGAGATCTAGGTCTAGATTCTACAAATAAGACAAGATACTAGATGTCTAGGTAGATTTTACTAGATATTACTATAGATCTCTTCTAGCAGTCACTGACTTAGTTTAGAGTTCAAGACATTTCCTTAGTCAGTCTAAGTTAAGTCCTAAGCCTAATAGTAGATCCATCTAGTCTAATAAGTCAATGATGACTCTATGTATCTAGATATATCTACTAGACTCTAATAACTACTAAAGTACTAGATATATCTAGATCTAGATTCTAAATAAGTCAAGTAACTAAGATGGCTAAGATTAATCATTAAGTCAAGATGGGAGACAGACTAAAAGTGGCTAAACGAGAATATCTAAATTTATGCCTAGATATGTACTATTTTTACAGATGAAATCAGTTAAAGATTATGATATACGTTATTTGTATTAATTTTGTTGCTCATATCTGGATAATAATTTCGATTCATTCTTTTTATCAAAAAAATGAAGTATGCGTGCAATTCTGCACAAACGCCATGTCGGCGAACTGTGTATTTGCATCATTATGACTAGATTCTATGAAACTTAATACGTATCTTTAAATAAACTTACTTTGCAAGCTTTGTTGCAATAAACCGAAGAAAGGAGGCTTCTATCCGCCGATTCATTGGGGAGGTTTTCGGACGAAGCTCTAAGTTCAGCAATCAATTCATTAAATTCCATTTTGCATTGAATTTTTTACACTATAAGCCATCCCCATCGTAAACACAACTTCACAATACTTTGAGCGCCATCTATGAAACGCTTTTTTTTTTTTTTTTAAAGGGAAGCAACTAAAAAAAAATAATATATATATAACCTATGCCAAAGAAAAATTATTCATATTTCAGTAGGATTGGTACTTATATTTTTGTGATACAGATTAAAGACTATATGCTCTACACATTGTATTTTATAAGATAAGATGTACAACTATCAATATCCTCAAAGAAAGGGAGACCCTTGTTTGTACATGCAACCTCTTTTGAGTGTAATGCATGTAGGTGATATATATTTTTAAAAAAATGGTGGATATAAGTAGTTGATAATGTTATTGTGAAACTAACTACATGAACTGTATCATTCAGACTGTTGTTATTATTTTATATAAAAATTCATATATTGTTAACAAAAGTTTGCTAAGATTTGCTAGGCAAAAATTAATATTTTACATTAAAAAAATAAAAATAAATAATAAACTTACAGGATTATGTTTGAGCATTTATGCAATTTAAAAATATATATTATATTGTCCACCTTGCATTAAGTTTTCCATTCTGTTGCTATTATAAAATATTATATTGTTATTACTTTATTATGAATTAGAGAATGGATTATATACCAGACTTGACACAAACTACAACACCCAAAATCCCATTAAAAAATAAGGGAGAAAATTAAACTAATCTAATTAGCTAAATAATGCTAATATTTTAATTATATAAAATATCTGGTATAGGCTACATACAGACCAAAGGCATATCATTAAAAAAAAACTAGCGAGTCTTCAAGTTAAGCAGTTTAAGAGACCAGGATGAGATAGAGAGACAGTTGAGTTTAGTATAGCAGTATGGTGATGTACAGTGTAACGTTTGTAGTCATTTTATTATGTTGCCAATAGTGCCTGGTCGCGCGGTTTGCACGTTGGACTGTCGTTCAGATTTATCAATGGTCCCGGGTTCAAACCCTGCCCACTCTCATTTCCCGTCGTCCTGCGGGAGGTTTGGACTAGGAAGTAATTATCTTCAACTCTGAAGGAACATCCGAAACATGTAAAACAAACAAACATTTAACTCATTAAATTTATCAGATTATTTGGAACTCTTGTCAAGTACTTGAGTTATATGCGTTGTGTTGAGCAGAAGGCCTAACTAAGAGAGAAACTTGTGGAGGGGAATATCTGTCCAGAATAGGGCTCTAGAGTAACATCAATACAGCATTCTATGAGGTGAATTCAAGTTGTTATAGGAAATAAGGGACCAACAATATGCCTATGATGGGCATATGAAAATGACAGCTAGCAGTTCTTCCTTTACACATGTACATTTTGTGTATATTAATGGCTCCTTTCAAGAAGACAGGTTTATGATTGAAGAGATATAGAAAATTAGACATAAAATCAGTCTGATAAACTAAATTTGCCATAATAATACTTATAATTCTGTAAGTCAACTTTTGTTCATTACACATAACAAAACATTACAATGATAGCTTAAATTCCTGCTTTACTCAAACATTACATATGAAGTTTACATCACATTTAATTTAATAAGAGTTCTTGTGTCTGTTGTTGTTATCAGTGACTTGTATCTGCTCTTCAATGGTGAAATGTTAAAAATAGATCCCCTTGGGATGTTGTATATTAATGGTTAAAATTTTTTTGTTGCTAGTGATTTTTTTTGTACCAGCATTTAAGATTTTATTTATTTTATTTGTAGTTTTAACAGTCAGACCTAACTTGTCTTATCAGCAATGTTAAAAATGCACCCTTAAGGGTATTTTTTTTAATGGTTAAAAAACTTTTAAATATTTGTATCAAGTAGGTAACCAAAAGAGGTTTGATGACTTAATTACCAGGATTTAAGATTTTGATAATTTTTTTTAAAATTTCAGATTGCTAAAACTGAGATTTTCAAATTTTAATTACAGATACTGACATTTGCAACATGCTGCTTTTGTAAGTATACTTCAAGTAATCATATAAGCTAAACAGACTTAAATTTGTCAAAGTTTTCAATGATAGGTGGTTAACATTTTGTTTTCCATTTAATTAACAGAAAAATGCAATAAAATACCAATGTTAAAATTCCCAGCAGAACTAACCTTTCCTTGCGAGAATCTACTAAATTCCTCTGCTCAATGAGCATTGTAACAGTGATCAAAATGTAAACCAAAATGTACACCAAAAAATTGATTTCCTTGAGACTATAATTCCAAAACACTTTTTCTGTGGTATGCTACAGATTTACCCTTCATCTATTTTATGAGCCATTACAGGCTTTTGTTCAACAGTGTTAAAGGATTAAGTAGAAACTAAAACAATAATTTACAATATTTAGAAATCAAAATTTAAATGATAAATAATAAAAACAATAAATAATAATATAATAAAAATTAACAAATGTTAACATAAAATGTTGATAATTTAATGAATTTGTTCATAGTTATCCATTATATGTATAATAAATAGAAAAGAACAAAACAATTAATATGTATTTATAGAAATAAACTGCTTTCAATTTTGAAAATGTTTGATTCTTGTAAGTTTTCATTTGCAAGACTTTGTTTAAAAAAATAATTCTATAAGTCACATGTCATCACACTGTGTTTAATTACATAGAAGTACAGTTACATAAAATCTGGACATCAATACATTGCATTAACAAAAAAAATTAATGTACATAATAAAATAAACATTTTACACTATGTCAACACTAGAGTATTTAAACAAAGTTCATAACAAGTGAGACAAAAATTAAGCAAAAAATAAACAACAAAAAACAAAACTTTATTAAATGCTTTCTCCGCATACAATTTTTAAAACTGTTTACTTTTAATTCAATATGACATCTTCAAGGCTTTGCTTGCTGTTTACTTGGCAGATATGTAGAAGTAATGTGCAGCAGCACCACTAGAGTAGAAGTACAGATACAGGCAAAACATGCGTACCAGAGAAGATTGGGTATACTATTTAGTGCCCAGGATGTCTGTAGGGATAGGAGCATTGTAACAGTGATCAAAATGTAAAGCAAGACAGCTGATGTGGCATGATACAACTTCAAGTCTGCCAGCTTCAACTGCAAAGAGTAAATACATTTTCATTTTTTAATGTTTTTATCTTGCATCAATACTATAACTTTGTGACAAAAAATAAAATGTGTATTACACTGAGTAGTTTGAATATCTTGACATTCATACTTTGTCAGCACAGTGAAATAAAAATGCATCTTTATAGCTTTATTAGGGATTGTGTTACGTTCACTTTGAGACAAACAACCAGCTAATTAAAACTGGATACATAAGCAATCAAGCAGAACACTAAACTATAAATAATGTTAACTGATTTTCAATTTTTCTTTATTTCTTCAATTGCAATTTTTAGACTCATTCCTAGCAGCAACTCTCCCTATAGATTACATTCAAATCTATGGTTGACAAAATTCAACGTAGCCAGTCAAAAGAATAACTTACTTTTAAAAAACGCTTTGTATAATTGTAATATTTAGCAAGTGATCCACCAGTTGACTGTAAACAAGCATAACCAACAGTTATGGCCCCTAGAAGCCCATGCCAAGATGTTAAATGAGACTTTCCAGCATTTTCTTTGTTAAGGTAGATCACATAAAAACCTAAAGACAGAAAGAACATTTATAACACATTGCCAACATACCCATGTGTCTTACTGTATATATTTACCTATGCACACAAAGAAACATGCATATTAAAAAATAATAATGAGGCATAGTCTTCAAGTTCAAAGTTAAGGAAGAGTGCATATTTCACATGACCATGTAAAACCATTATTATTACTTTGTCATATCTGATGCAAACAAAGCGATTGGCATCAAGAAATTGATTTCTCTTTTTTTCCATCTGCAACTGTCTATAATTGGACAGATTGTTTGGGTCTCAAGTGTATGAGTTGCCATTAGTTTAAGATTTCTCTTGTCAGAAGCAAGCTACTGCAATAAATAAAAGTATTTTGGGATGTGTGAATGAGAGGCTTTAACCCCTTGGCTACCTATGAAGGGGGCTCAAATTGTGTTTACTGAGCACCTAAAGGCAGCATCAAAAACCTTCTTCCAGGTACCCTTTTCCTCAGCCACAAAAGAGTTTGGAACATAGCACCATGGGCGTAGCTGGTGAGATTTTAATACTAAACCATCACTTGCCCCAGCACAGCCAATGTGGTTTTGCGTTTAAAACCCCCTACCAGGGGTTTTTGCAGTTAAAGGTTTTGAGTTTAATATCCCCTTACAGAGCGTTTTGAGGTGGAAATACCAAATTCTATGACGGTAACTAAATGGGTTTTTGAATTTAAAAAAAACAAAAAAACTTCAGAGGATTTTTAGTTTAAGACCCCCAACAGATGATTTTGATGATAAAACTTCCCTTTTCAAAAATCTAAAGCAAACTACAGTCACCTAATTCTAAGAGCATATTCAAGAGAGGTTACACATTTCTACCAGTGGCAGGGCTCCATTAATAAAGAGCAGTGAATAGTCATCTGCCGAAATTGAAAAACACTAAATGTGGCTCTAACAAAGATAGCTAAGACAGATTTTAGGAGTCAGTTATAGAGATCATGTATAAATCAAGGAAATCCTATGCCGAACTGGGAGTCGACCCCTTAGTAAGATTATGACAGAGCGTCACATGAGGTTTGCGGGACTTGTTCTCCAACAAAATGAATTACACATAATAGGAGTTGCGATGACATCCTAGTACAACTTGGTGCCACACATTCATGGAGGTCCTCAAAGCAGGCTTCAGACATTACCAGTGACAGAATTTTGTGGAAACAGCTTGACGGCAAATGCACTGAATGGCGCGGGAGGGTCTAAGTCAGTAAGAATTAGGTTTTTGAAATAAAACTTTTTAATAGCAGGAAAATGCACTGTAGATACCTCAGAATATGCATTTTGTTGGCTTTCAATACCAGAAATAGTGCTTGGCGGCGGGGCACCGCACTGAGGGAGCTCCTAGTGCTCCCCCAGACCCCCTTGCTGGCAATTGCGGGGAGTCTACAATTTTTCCATTAACTCCAGGAAGAACCTATTCTAGGGCACAATAAATGTTTTACGAAAGAATGAAGAGTCAGAATGTAATAGAGATTATGTACACACACACACATATAAATATTTTTTTTGCGGGGTGGGGTGGGGTGAGATAACAACCCCCCCCCCCCCCCCCCCCCCAAAAAAAATCCTGGCTACACCCATACATAGCACAATGAAGATGCTATAAGCATGAAAAATGAGCTACATAAAAGCATTTTTGTTTTTTTTGTGTACAATTTTTTATTTATTTTATAAAAAATATGGTACTCACATATCAAAGACATGGTTATATTAACATTTCATTTTTATTATAGAAGATTTATGTGGCAGATAAAATTAGTTAATGTGACAAACACATCTATCATATATGTGGTTCTAGAGCCCATGAAAGGTTGATTCACATCTTTTAAACCTGGATTACTAGCTTCCTTATGTTTGTTTCCACATCATCTATTTATCTAAGCCTTGGTGTGTATATTGTTATTTGGTTTATGTATTTTCACCTTCACTTATTACAATGTGCTGGAAGACCAAGCCATCAGTTGTATTTTGAAAATTTCACAATGTCTAAAAATACTAAATTTATAGTACAAACTCCAGCTGAATTATAACAATACTATAGAAATGCACTCTAGTTCTTCACCAGTTGACCACAATGAGACATCATCTTAGAAGTAGTTTTAAAAAAAATTAGTAAATAAATGTGCTGGATATAGTTTTTATTGTTATTTTAATTTTTAACTACAATGTTAAATGACTATCCATACCAACAAGAGCGCAGGTAACAGCACTGCCCATAACCAAATAATGAATGGATGCTTTGGAAGCTCTGCTCATGTTTGGAAAGAGGGATGAATTTTGTGAAAATATTATAATTCCTTCCAGTGTCAGCAGTGAAAACTAGTATTGCAGAATAAAAAAAACATCATTTTTACATACAATTATTTGCAAGCATCTGTCATAAACACCTAATCAATATAACAGTCCTACTAAACAATACTGATCATGATAGAAAGAAAACAAGAAAAAGATACAGTGAAGCAGAATAAAACACATACACTCTTACCGCTATAGACATTAAGGTGGGATGCCATGAAAATAGACCTGGAGGAAGAAAAATCCCAAAATTACAGGAAAATGTATAATGTTTATTTCATAGTCAAATTTTATTTCTATCCAAGTTTATGAAAGGTCCTTTTAAGTCCAAGCAAAGCAAAATGAACATAATATTCCATTTATTAGTATTGATGTCATTTATTTATATTTGGTACTTTATAAAATTTAAAAAAAAAACTTCTTTTTGAGATGTCAGAAACATGGCTATATTTATAATCAATAATTCATATTTTCTAATAATCTTAATTGATGTAGACAAGATATCTAGATTTAAGCTGCTTCCAATAACATCTTCAATGTGGTCCACCACATAAAATGTTTGTCTGAACAATATTATTACCTATCATGCTCAATCATCACAAGTTAAACAAAACAACAGTGCCACATAGATAACAAATACATATGTATTTTGTTTTAATACTATACAAGTAATAGCTAAAAAAGTATTAAAAATATAATATCTATTCCCTTTATGGTTAAATAACTGTTAGAATAAATGTAGATAGTTAAAAACATTATTTTTGCTGTCTCAGCAAGCAGTATTCATTTTAATCTTTTCAAACTAAAAATGTTCTATAGATATCTATAAACATTGGCATACTTGAGCCTGGAACAACACTGTAAATAATTATGGCTGGAAATACAATGGCTGATAAATGGGACACCATTCTTGTTAAAATGCTTAGCGCCAAGCTTTGACAGGTGTCATCCAATGAAAGACCTATAAAACAAACAAGAGAATCATGTATTCATAAGTTGTTGTTTTTAAAAAAATTATTTTCAAATCTATTAAAAGTACAAAAATGCTAACAATTTTTTAACAGATGCTCAAAACAAGGCATGGCCTGCAACTCGGGACTATCATGCCATCAAAAAATGGCATGGTCTCGAGACTATCAGGCCAATCAAAACACAAGACTTTAGAGTCCATCAAAACAAGACATGCAACTCGAGACTATCAGGCCCATCAAAATTTCTATCACAATACAGTTCATTGAAATTTTTTTTAAAAGTTTATTGCTGATGAGTCACCGACAATATTTATCACCCTTCATTAAATTTTATTTGCAGTATTTAACTTTTAATTATAGGTGTGTGAAAGCAGTGGTTTTTAAACTGTGGTCTATGGACTCTGAGATGACCATAGGGGGTTTGCAGAAAGATGAAAATTGTATAAAATTAAAATAACTTTTTTGCTAAAAGCCAGTTTTTCCGACTGGATAACTTAAATAATAATCATTTCACCCCCTAAACTATTAATATATCTATAAGGTATTATTAGGATGGCTGCCTGGCCGTGCGGTTTGCGCTCTGGACTGTCATTAGGATTTATCGACGTTCCAGGATTCAAACCCTGCCCGCTCCCACCCCCAATCATCCTGCGGAAGGTTTGGACTGGAAAGTAAACTATCTTCAACTCTGAAGAAACATGTAAAACATTTTACAAACAAACATATTCAATGATGACCTAAACCAAAGATTTCAGATCAAGTTGAAACTTGGCACAATTATTCATTGACATAGACAAGACATAAATCAATAAAAAAAAGTAACCAATTAGACAAATAATTACTGTTAATTATTTTGTTTAATAGCAACAAGGGAAGCTAATATCAGTATTCACAGACTTGGCTAAATTTGTTGGGTTTAGTCCCTTTAAATACTTGTTAATGCTATTTCTCCCTCAGGCATTCTCCGATCAAGTTAATACTTTAAACAATTATTTATTGTACCTAACAAAACATAAATCAATAAACAAAAATGCTCAATTAGTCAATTAATTTTTGGTAATTAATCATTTTGTTTGATATTGAATAAGAGAAAAACTTGAACATTATTGGTCGATAGTTCAAGGATGAAGTTATTCCTCTTTGTTTTTAAAAAAAAAAAGATTTTTTACATTAGATTTTTACAAGCTTAGATCAACTCACTCTGTCTGGTAAAAAAGTTTGTATACATGATTTCATCCACACACAATCTCAGATCAAGATGAAATTTTGCACAATTATTTCTTTTACCTGACAACACAAGAATCAATAAACAAAAATTAACCAATTAGTTAATTAACTATTGGCAATAAATTATTTTGTTTGGTATCCCGAACAAGGGAAAGAAATAGTACTTGACTGAAGTCGCCCCTCCCGGGGGTAGGGGAAATATAAATATAATATAAATCTGAATTCTGGTAGCTGATGATGTGTCAAGCCTGTTTCCTATGCTTTAACTTTTTTGCAATATAAGAAAATCCTGCTTCACAGAAATAGGTTCCTAAAGCTTAAGTAAAAAACAATAACTTTTAAAAAAATACTGTGGTGCTCTCCAGAAAAACTTGATAAGAAAGCATTTAATGATTGATCTTTCATTGTATATTTGTTTTAAATTAGATTCAGAATCTAAATCAGTTCAGTTTTCAATCAAAATTCATATTGATGTTATAGATCTAGAATTTATTTAAAAACAAAAAAAATCTTTTTGTTTTCCTGCAATTATAATAATAATAAGAGCCCGAAGATTAGTGAGGAATGCAGTATTTCCCGCAATTTCCTGCATTTCCTTGGAGATTAATTCATGGGATGAGGCGGAAAAAATAAAGAGGCATAGGCCCAATAATTACTAAGATAGTTAGTTCTTCCAGTAGTTCGTGGAACACCTATTCTTTCCTTGTGAAACACTAGGGTTCTGTGGAACACAGTTTGTGAAACACTGGTCTTGATCTAGAATAGATTAACACTATTATTACTAAATCTAGATCATAGTATCAATATATATATATATACAGAGAGAGAGAGAGAGAGTAATTTTCGTCTAGGGAACACCCCCTATTTTCTAACATTAACGAACACCCCACAATCTTTGTTAGCTATGACGAAACTAGTGGTTTTTATTTATAGTTCAGACACATTTAGTTTCGTTTACTCTGAAAAACAAGGGTTTTATACAGATTCAAAGAGCACTGGTAGGACGATGTAATTTTTTGTCTTCTAGGACAGAAGGAGGGTAGATCTGGGATGGAGATTTTTTTTAGAAAATTTAAATATCAGCTAAACATGAACTATCTAAAATGCTTCTTAATAGGCCTATAAATACTGAAGCAGGACATTTTGGTGCTGCTGTTTTGGCGCAAGGGACATTTTGGCAAGAAATGCATTATGCATGTTCATTGTATTATTTCTTTAAAAAGAATTATGCATATACACATATTTTTCATGTACAGAAGAAGAAATATTTTTTTCCGCTATTTTTGGTATTTAAGTAATTATTGTTAAATCTCTAATATTACACAACACCAGGCTGCCATCCATACTTCATACAAAGTAGGGTGATTTTTATTCCTGCTGTTGGGCGTAAATGACCTTGACTAGTGTGTATATGTGTTAAGAAACTTAAGTTATGATTTTTGGATTTCTTGACTGAGGATTGAGAATTGTTTTCTATTGTGTTAGTGAATCGGGATTTGTAAATTTGATTTGGAGATAGTGACATTATTTCTTTTTATCGGGGATATTGATTGATCATAGTTGGATTGTGCTTCTGCAATCGAAGAGATACCAGCGATCTGAGAATCGGTGAGTTATTTTCTTTAGTTCAACCCCACGTCTTAACAATATAATAGAATAAAATGGCAAAAGTTTTTCTAGTCTGTCGGCGTGCTGGAAAAAATGATTAGTGAATAGTCCAAACTACGCGAGCTTATAAAGATGTAGGGGCGAAGAGATTGAAAGAGAGGGATAGATTTTGGGCCGCTCTTGGAATTTAAGATTAAATCGCACCTAGGGATGTCAAGTGAAGTGCTAGAAAAAGATTATCGTCTTGCGCGTGAGAGAGGGAAGGGGTGACGGAAAGAGTATTTACAAAGACTGAAATGTGAGCAGTAGAGAGGGGATGGGATAGGCATCACAGGTAATGACCAGTCCCAAGGAGATGTCGCAGATGCACGACACCAACGACCAGTGCTTGGTGCTGGTCTTGTCTTCATTTGTTCATTCGCCAATGCGAGATGTGTCACCCAAATCACCCTTACCCTATTTCTCAAAATATATCTTTTCAAAGTATCTTAGTGTCATGAATTTGTTTCTATCTATTGTCGCCCCTAGTGTTTGTTTACATCATCACATCAGAGTTTGTACTGACCACTTTCCGTGTCTTGATCTTTACTATGTATGGAGTTATTATCATTCAGCGTAATAAATCTTTAGATGTTAACATGGTTTTTGTTATATGAAAGTATTACACTAATGTCAAATAAAAAGATTGTCTTTTGGAAAGAAATTGAAAAATGTCATCCAGTGCGATTAGCAGAATTCACATATAAATAAAGGGGAGGGGATAGCATGTCGTTACCATTCAGGAATCTGACTTATTATAGGCCTATATTCATGAAATAAGCAAAACCTTTATATTTATAAAAAATAAAAAAAAATTCGCTGGACATGGTGTTACAATTAATGCTATACATACAATATTATGGTAGAGTGAAATAAATACGCTATAAATATGTTATAAACGCAGCGTGCTTATTAAATTATTGTCAAATTATATCTCGTGCCAAAACGTCCCCAGCGCCAAAACGTCACGTATCATAAAAACACACACGTCATAGTCTTTAAGTAAATATGGGGTGTTCCATAATATTCATTTGCTACTATCAATAACACTAACGAACGCTATTTTAATGTTGAAAATGCATATCAAAGGGATGTAACTCAAGGCCCTGAAATGGAGATTTCTTTGATTTCTTTTGTATAAGTCTAACATTTTCTTACTTAATTTTGCTTTTGTTTTAGATGTTAAAACAAGTGTGGTGTGAATGAGTAAAAAGAAAGGGAATATTGCTAAACATAGTGGTAATGAGGAGTAGAGTTGGGTATAATGTGAATGAAAAAAATAATGTTTTCATGAGTGGCACAATCCTGCTCTCTCTCTCTCTTTTTTCACTCCTTGTCGCTCTAATTATTGATTGACCAGCCTAGGTAGGTACCTAGCATGGTATCGTCAACACAGTACCAGAAAAAAAAAGTAGCGGGAGGGACAATTATTGATCAATCAGGTAGGGTCACATTCACTGAGTGGAGTGAGTGGGGTAGACGCACGGGGTTGCACAGTTGTTGTTTTTTTTTTTTTTTTTTTTGGGGGGGGGGGGGGGGGGGGGTCAACTAGATCTAGGTAGTCACAGTATATGTCCCTTTGTAAAGTTGAAGGTTTAGCAGTGAAGGGAGCAATTAAAAGAGGGAAAAGTGACACTAATCTGTCAGTCTTGAGTTGGTGTAAAAAGAAATTGATATTAAAATAAAATTGAAGATAATATTATTTTTAAATACAATAACAGGAAGTGTTCGTTAGTGTACAGATAGTGTTCGTTAGTGTACAGAGCGGAGAATGGTGTTAGTAAATGTTAGCGCTGGACCTCACTGACCTGACCCTCTTCAACATCATATTTTATTGTAACTATGCGTAGCGTAACAAAACAATATAGCTATTTTTATTGACAAATGGATGACGATGTTTGTAGTTTTTTCCTAGGACTAACCATTACGGAGCTATAAAAATTCAACATAAAATTGCAGGGGCAGCACTTAACTTATTCGTACCCGTATAATATATACATATATAAGTAATAATATTAATAATCTTTATTATATCTTTATCTGGACCGCACTAGTTGGAGAGAGATGCTGACCAAGAAAGCTATAGACAGCGACTAAACATGGACCTCATCAATTCTTGAAGAAAAGTGTGCCATACAGAAAATGGCCATATGGATATCCTCTACCACCAAAGCAAAAGCCACCTTGACATGCAATATATGTGGACGAGAGTGTCTCTTCAAAATAGGGCTCCACAGCCATATGGAAAAGTGTTCGAGATGAACCATAGTCGTTTCACGACTGAAGGAGACCAATGTCTGTCAATGATATATATATATATATATATATTATAATATATATATCATTATTATATATACAATGCTTCTTTGTTAAGAAATGGGTTATGGTACTCACTGATGGACTGCCTAACTTTTTTTAACTACTAGAAAAATAGATCTAGATCTAATAATTTTAAATTAATAAAAAAATTAAATAAAAGCACTGTATATTACTAGTGTATAAATATAAATATAGGTAATAATCTAATCTAATATAGATCTATATAGTACTACTAGATTAAAGACGTAGATTACTAAGAGGGAGAGAGAGAGGGGGGCAAACATACCGGGTAGGCTAACTGATGACTAGATCTAGATCTAAAGTTCAAGTTATAATCAGTCTAATAGTGTCAACAGTGACTACAGTTGAGTGGAAAGCAGAGACGGTGATTCCTTAAAAAATTACAAAATAATAATTTTGCATCAGTCACGATTGAAAGAGATATCTAAACTACCGTACTAAATGCTTCTTATCTTATCTTCTGATCTAGGCTGTTTGGCGGTTCCCGAGCTTAAGTGATAGATCTATATTGACTATATTCTATATTCAGAAAAAAAATAGGGTGGGTGCAATGTAGTCGTGAAGACGGAAACAATGGCAGATCTGGAGAAGAAAAAAAAAGGGGGGGGGGATTTTTATGAAGAAATAACGCAATTTGTGTACAAAATCATTTACTTATTAATATATATATATACCCTATAAACATGCCCACTACCAGTTTTAATTAGGGTTATCCCCCTTTGCAGCCCTAAATAGCCCAAATGGCGCCCTAATGGGCGCGGGAACCGTTTGCACATTGGCGTCATAAGGTTTCCATTAGGGACCAATACGGGCAACCCTAATCGTGCCAATATCGGCCCAGAATGGGTAAACCCACTTCCGGATTCATTGGGGATTTCCAGAATCGCGTAATAATCAAGCCCATACTAGCCCCAATGGTTTAGTAACAGATTTTCATTGGGGTTCAATTAGGGATAACCCTTATTGTGCCATTATCGGTCCGATGCTGGCCTGAATGGTTGAGTAACAAATATTTATTAGGGCTCAATTAGGAATAGCCCTTATTGTGCCATTATCGGTCTGGTGCTGGCCCTAATGGTTTAGTAACTGAAATATTTATTAGGGCTCAATTAGGTATTATCATGCAAATACTGTCTCTGATGGTTCAGTCATTAAATTTTATTATGGCTTAATTAGGGATAATCTTTAATGTTTTTCAATACTGTAGTTTAAAACAAATTCATTAGTGATTTTTTGTTTATAATGCCCTTTTTGTTCAGATGCAGCTCAATGGCTTTGTATGAGATTTTTAACCTTTTACATAGGTCTACTTTCACACTGATGATTTAGATCTAGCAATAGAATTATTTGACATAATTGTTTGGAAATTATAATGAATAATTGAATCAGTGCATGATCTCTATATACATCTAGCTATAATGTCAACATATTTATAAAGTAATGGACATGTTTTATTACATTTTTGGGTTTGAACAATAGCAAACAATACAATTTTTGGTAATGTACTATATAAGACTTGCATGCTCTGATCATTCATTCTTAAATCAAACTTACACAATTAGCTTTTTTAATTATTTTATTCATGGAATAATTAACCAACACAAAAGACAAATATAACAGCACAAACAAGATATCAAGACAGCATTTTCATTCAATTCTTAGCATTCTTTACAAGCTTACTTCAAGCCTGGTGGCAATAATTCATATTTTGACTTCCATGCAGCAGCTGGAACAAACAATCAAACAAAAAAATATTATAGTCATGTAACAAAACTACCTTCAAGCTGTATTAATAATTTAAAAAATCTAACAATTAAACATCAGAAGACCTTACATTTATCTATGTGGACATACTATTTAATGGTTATATTTCCAGCCCTTGATGATAAATGGTGCTAAAAAATTAGGTTGCTTCTAAAGCCTATTAAGCAACACAAAAATTAATGGTATTTCAAAATTTGGAGTTCAATCTTATCCTTAAATTAAATGTTATGAATTGGTGTCAGCAAATGTGGCACTGGTATTTGACTATGCTAAAAGTGCAATGGCAGACTAGATCTAGCTAGGCTTCAATTCATTCAATATAATATTCTGTCCAATTTATTTATATTAACTTTATCAATGGCAATGGCAGACTAGATCTAGCTAGGCTTCAATTCATTCAATATTATATTTTGTCCAATTTATTTATAATAACTTTATCACAGGCTCTTACGAATACAACTATATTCTGTTGTAATTAGAGTTCGATGGTAATTTTAAAAATAAGTTGGCTGAAAAGTTATTCTAGAATTAAAATAAACAATGACCACAGTGAAACTTAAAAAAAACATAACAAAAAAAAAAAAACAAAAAAAAAAAACAACCAGCATATTTAAAATTAGGAGAGCATTTTTTTTATTAACATTTATTTAAATCAATTCCATCCCATTAAAAATTTTCTTTCAGATTGCTTATCAATAATCTAAAAATCTAAAAGCAAAATTTAATTCTTCTTACCTTCTTGAGCAGGCTTGCTTATGAAAAGATAATGAACAGCATCTGTAATGCATGCATAGGTTATTATTAATCTAAAAGATTAATGTCAACTTCCCTTAAAGAAAATTGTGACGATCTGTTAAAAAAAATATTTAAAAAATAAATAAAAACCTAAAAAATGTTTAAAGAATGCAAGCAAAAATAATATTACAATAGACGCAAAACACAAAATGTTTAAGGTATGGTATACTAGAAGGATTGTTGCTATATAATGACATTAGGTCAAAAACGATTCTATGTAGGCTCTATTTTCATTGTAAAATGTTTATTATAATTTTTTATGCAAATTAATAATGAACTTAAATCTCAGTGAAATGACAAAAAGCTGAAGATATTGGTCTCGAACCATTGTTTCATAAGATTAACATTTATTTTACATTTTTTAAAATTTAATTGATTTGATCTCATTAAAATTTTCATTTGTTTGGGGAGTGTCACTGATCAGTAATCTTAAAGAAAAATTTATTCTTCGTACCTTTTTGAGCAGGCTTCCTCATGAAAAGATATTGAACAGACCATTCTTATTGTCAGCTGCCCTTAAAGAAAACTGACATTCTAAAAAAAAAAATACAAACAAAAAAAAATTACAATAAAGACATCCTGAAATGTTTATGGTATGGTGTATAAGAAAAACTGTTGCTATAGCCTAATGATGAGACTCTGTATATTTTCTTTAACAGTATCCACACAATGAAATTTTAAAAAGCCTAAGCCTTATCTAAGCCTATAGAATGAATCCTAAATCAAATTGTAAAAAAATGTATAATATAATAATTAGTATTAAGACCTCTAGATATTCTAGCTAGATCTAAATATGATAATCTAAATCTATGTCTAGTTTATAGATCTAGAATTTCTAGATCTGTATAGGTCTATTTAATTCTATTACCTAGAGCCTAGAGTCTTTGAAATTTACAAAAAATAAAATCTAACATGTATTGAGTATTGGTGAATAAAGATCTAATGCTACCTGGACCTGGTTATGTGGTATGCACAATGGACTGTTTCGTCGCCTTGATGGTCTCTGCATGGTTGTCTGGTTCATACCCCGCAACTGCCATCACTTCCCTAAGCTCCTTTGAGGTTTAGACTACCAAGTAGATATCTTCAACTCTGAAGGAACATTAAAAAAAACAAAAAAAAAAAAACAATGTCAATATAGGGCTATAATCTATAGTAGCTATAGGGTTAGCCGTTAGTCTATTATATAGATATACTATATTAACTATATACATATTTAGCTAGACATATCTCAGATATCTGATTTTAAAACCAATATAAACGTTTGATTTTATTTATTTGTGTAAATTAAAACAATCTAAACTGTAGACTAGATTGTCAAGATCTGGAGTGTAGGCCTATTATTGTACATTAGTCTCTACAAAGTAAATATCTATATTATGAGATTATAAGTCTATTGGTCTATGACTATAACTAGATCTAGAATTATTTAATCTAAATGACCTATCGTCTATACTCCATAGTTTGAAAAAATTAAAGATCTAGGTCAATTTTTTTTAACCTCAAAATATTTGAATTAGAATAGAACTAAAATCTATATGAGTATAATAATTATTATATTAAAATTAAATTATACCAAAGTCATAAGTCTAAGTATTAGTTTACGGTTACGTGACAAGATAGGCATATAGATCTAATAATCTAATATTCTGCCCTGAAAGGTAGTAGATTTACTATGATTTAGATAAAATTTAAGATCTAGTTAGTCCTTAACTAAATCTAATTCTATGCTGCAGATGCATGGTAGATTCTAGATCTAGAATCTATTCTAAATAGTAAATCTAGTCACTTAAGTTAAGTAGTCTAGATCTAGATTTAATAGGTCTGGAGTCTAGATATAATATATATATTATATCGTACTAATCTAAATCTCGACTAGTAGCCTATATTATAATAAAACGTCTAGAGAGATCTAGCCAGATCTTGAATCTAGATCTATCTCTTAGATTCTTAGCATTCTAGATTATCTAGATATCTATTCTAAGTCTAGACCTAATCAACTATCTAGATTAGATCTGTTAGTAGTGTTAGAGTACTTAGAGATTCGTCCTCTGTACTTGTGATAGGCTTAAGACTAACTTAAAAGTTACGATCATTCCTTGGCACCATGGCTGCTGCCAGTGCTGGCTTGAGTTGAAGAACATATGATATCAAGAAGTCAGCTCATATAATAGATCTATTAAATTAATGAAAGTCTGGATTGACTAGACCTAGATCTATAACTTGTATAACTAATAACTAAACAGATTTAGATCTAGATAGCTCTAATTTGATCCACGTGTGTACGTTCTAGAGTGAAGACTGAATAATCCAGTTTATGCCGAATATCGCGAGCTTAAAAGAAATAAAAGCTTCTTTTTCATTGGTCGAAAAAAATGTTAACATGTATAAAACCTTTTTTTTTTTAAATCTAAAAAAAAATAAAATATGTTCTCCTATAGATTCTATGTGTGATTAAATATTACTAGATATAGATATATTTTTTTAGTGTGCACATTAAAAAATCACACAGACACACACACATACACTATTTGATTACGAAAAGTTTGCATTGGGCCCATACGGGTAAAACTTCACTATTCAAGTTATGGATTTCCCCAATAGAACCCTAATTAATTTTAAAAAAATCTTAATATTACTTACAAAAAGGATTCAAAGCAAAATTTAGCTTTAAGACAATTAATACTAAATTTTAAAACATCCTAATATTGTTTTTTATTTTATAATAGAGATTTCATCATGTTGGTTCTGGCGTGATTGGGGAAATCCCACACCGGCACCAAAGCGGAAAGACGTTAACGGCCCAATAACTAAAATCCCACAACGATCCGTTTACGTTTTTATAGGGGCGAGTGTAAGTAGGGCAATCTACCCAACGAAACCTTATTACCCCAGACCGCGCCAGAATGGTTTCGATAGGGCTTTGTTTATAGGGTGTATATATATATATATATATATATATATAACTAGCAGTAGGCCCTACACACAGGCTGCGCCCGTTCATTTGTTCCTAGGCTTTAGGCCCTATATTGTAATATTATGGCCGAAACACTCCTTTTTTTTTAAATTTTATAAGCGGGGCATTTTAATGATCAACTGTACCTAACATATGCTACTTTTTTTTTTTCAGCAAGTGAGTTAGTGTAACTGCTACAATGAAATTTCACGGACAGCTCTAGCTTAAAATTTCCTTCTCTTTCGCTCTCAGGAACCTCCTTTTTTATTTTTTATCTTCGCATCGTAATTTCTCCAAAATAGACTTTTGACATAATTTAGAAACACCTGCTTCATAATTCCCCCACCCCCCAACACACACACATACATGGGCCCGTTAATTTTAGTATCACTTTTATTTATCCGCTCCTTCCCCTCCACGACCATCAACAAAAAGTTAGTCTTTATCGTATACATTTCAGTACCCCTTACTACATTTATGTTGGTATTTTGTTCTCTTAATTAAAAAAATCAATTTGGTTTTATTAATTGTAATCGTTTATTTGATCCCTTTTGAATGTAGCGAATTGACAATAGATCTAGATTATCTTTTCTTTTAGAAACACATTACCTTAACATCATCTGCCCCATAGATCCAAGGTCTGTAAGAGAAACTACTTTTTTATAACTATATATAAGTATTTGTATTCATAAGTGGATCTTTATTAAAGCTTTTGAAAGAGTGAAGAAACTTCCACAAAATCTTGCCCCGGGCCTCCACATACTTAAATCCGGCCCTGTATATTTTTAAGCTACTACTGACTCATTAACCAAAAGGTCCTTAAAACTGTCGTACTGATCAGCATGGCATTTCATACACAGGTTCCTTTTAACTCCCAGGCGCTTGCTTGGAACCTGTTTTGACAGATTCGCAACCTAACCACCGCTATTCGCGAAAAACCGCAAGCTTTCAATTAAAGTTCAAGTCTTTGTATTGTATTTTTGGCATTTTCCTAAAAGGCCGCAGTCTATATACATAATACAAATCGTACAAATCCAGTGTTTTTAAAGCAATTTTGTTTCCTAAGTTTTCTTATTTCTAATATGCCTTACATGATTTACGATTAGGGTTTTGAAAAAATCGCCACCCCCCTTCCGCTAGTGGAAGCAGGACTACCCTGGGAATCAGTCGGCGCCTTCGACATACGGGGTCACGGAGGTCACGAATCAGTGGTGGCACAAGACATAAATTTGGTGTGTGTGACGTATATTTTGCGAGGTCCTCTAGTGCAGTGCTTCTCAAATTCAAATGTTATAAAATAACACTTGTTGCTGTGAAATTTTTAATTTTTAAAAAAATCCATTGATGAAAAAAAAAAAAAGAAACAGAAACTTCATGCTTTTAATAGAGCTGAACTCTTTTATAGTAGTATAGATAGGGCCTACTGTATCGATACTTTAGTTACTTTAGTAAATAACCAGACAAACGGTTGACCGACAAATTATTTACCGACAAAATTGGCTTAAGACAAGAGGCTTCCTGACAATTAGCTCACGGATAGTTGGTTTATTGGATAGTAACATATTGTTACTATTCTTGCCCGCATCTTTAATCATTTTCCATTAATACATTCTCGCATTTGTTTCTTTTATTTCCGAAACAATTTTTTAATTCTAGCTAGACACAATACTGGTCCTAATCAGAGTTTCTTTGTTAATTTAATTGGACCCTAGACAAATGGCGCATCTGGAAGTAATAAAACTTTATCGAATAAGGAATCATTATTCATAAAAAGAACAAATGGGTTTAATGTGTTGAATTGAAAATATCTACTTGAGACTAATATTACACATTTAAACTTTTAAATTTAAAAAAATTAAACGAAAAGGAAAAGACCCTATTAGTTTTGTGTGAAATGTCTGTTCGTCTGTCCCGTTTAGATCTCGTAAACTAGAAAATATAGTGAAAATCCGACATCATAATATTTTAATCCATTCAAAGTTATGATGCAACGGCATCTTTTTTATTTTCTAAAAGCGAAAAATCTAATTTTTAAAAATCATTTTTGCAAGCAGTTTTATCATAAAAATACACCACTTTTACAACTATTTACTATTAATAGTAACAAACACTGGAGGTTCTTTAGTAGACGCCGCTACATATACCGCAACATTTATAATACATTTATGCTGCTCTTGAGTGTTTTGTTCATCAATGTCAGGGCAGTTGTTTACAAACATGTCCCAATCTGTTTGCTCCAGACCACTTTGTAGCTGTAAAACAGCGTCGTAAGACCATGACTGGATGGACTGTACTTCGGGTTTTGTTGTTTTTAAAACCGGTTTGTATGTGGGTGTAAGATGGATCATTGTGTGGTCCGTCTCTCCGAGGGGAAATAACGATCGAGATGTGTAGACCATTTTTATGTTGCTATAACACATGTCCAAGGTTTTATCGTGCCTTGTAGGGCAATTAACATATTGACTATATGTTGGCAAGTGTTGAGCTAACGAAAGATGATTGAAATCTCCCATAACTAGTCGGATAGCATCAGAACTTTTATATTGAAACGACACATAATGTCTACTATATGTTCTGTTCTCTGTGTTGGCTGTGGGTGGTATATACACAAGTATGACGTAGATTTGTGTAATCTCTCTCGGCAGGTAGTATGGCCTGAGATTGATACATAGTAGTTCAATATCGGTGGTAGACACTTTAGTTTTGATTGAAATATTGTTGACACTGCAGTACTATTTATTGACATAAATGGTCAGTCCTCCTCCTCCTTCTCTTATGTTGCCACTATCTGTTGTTCTGTCTGATCTGTACAAATGACAGGGTCTAAAAGACTAATGTGTTCAATAAACAGTTTACTATCAACCAGTATTGCAGATATGTTTAGATTTTAGATGTTTATGTTTTAGTCATCATTTTATTTTGCTTTGACTATCTGTTGTGTTATATATATATATATATATATATATACAATTTTAACGTGGGATGAGTGTCGTGATTTTGTTTATTTCGATTATCACCCCTAATGTTTGTTTACATTGTTGGATTCACATTAGATTGTGTACTGACCATATTCCGTGTCTCAGCCAAAAAACCTCTTTAAAAGGAAAAAAATTGAAAGATTTTTCAAGAAAAATAACTCTAAAGCTTGTTTGAGTGGCTTGAAACAAATTACTGGTTACGTACCTAAGCGCGAACCAATGTGCGTCGCTGACAACAAATTTGTCAATGAATTAAATGATTTCTACAGCCGATTTGACTGCCACAACTTTGAGATAGACCACCATGATTTATTGGCATCATTTGAAAACAGTAATTTAAACCAATCTCAAGAACTGTTTTATAAACAAGAAGTGACTAAAATATTTAAACAAGTAAACACTACCATAGCATCGGGACCCGACAAATAAGGTGGAAAACTTTTATATCTTTTGTGCTATATTCAACAATTCCTGGCAAACGAACAAAATACCTTCTATTTGGAAGACGAGTGAAATAATTCCAGTACCCCAAAAGAAGATCATTGCTTCCAACAACAACCTACGCCCCGTAGCACTTACGCCAACTCCAATGAAGTGCTTGGAGAAAATGATTTTAATACATCTATTGAAAGAAGTCGTAACACGTCTTGACCCGCACCAGTTCGCTTACTAACCGTCAAATAAGTACAGAATATGCAATACTATTCATGCTGAATAGTCTATACTCTATAGTCTATACCATCATCTTGATACTCAGAAACACTACGCCAAAGTATTTTTCGTAGATTTATCATCGGCATTCAACACCATCCAACCACATCGCATGATACAAAAACTATCTGAACTGAACGTTAGCAAAAACATACTAGCTTGGATTCTAAACTTTCTTATCAAATGCCCACATTATGTAAAAGTGAATGGGCATGTGTCAGGCACAAGATAGCTTAGCACCGGAGCGCCGCAGGAGTGCTTCATGTCACCAGTGTTGTATACCATATACACAAATGACATTCAAAGCGTATCAGCTGACACTTCCATCATAAAATTTGCTGCCTTATTGCAGGGGACGAAAATCTGTACCATTCAACAATTAACACTTTTTACCAATCGTGTATAGATAACTTTCTAATTTTAAAGAAATGATAATAGATTTTAGGAAACATAATCCATCTTGCAGAAATTCAGATAAATAACCAAAACGTAGAAGAAGTGCAAGAATATAAATATCTAGGTACAACCATCAACAACAAACTGAAATGGAGTGAACACTGTCAAAACCTTTACACAAAAATTCACCAACGTCTCTTCTATCTAAGAAAGTTTAACATCGACAAAACAATAATTAAACTTTTTTTATCCAGCAACCATCGGCAGTCTGGTATGTCTTGCCATCACCTGCTGGTATGGTAATACTTCACTTGCACAAAGACTTAGAGACTAAATAGACTAATTAAAAAAGCATCGTATATCACTTGAACACAACTACCATCTATTGAAGAGCTTTTCTATGAAAGATGCCTTTCCAAAACACTCACGATTCTTAAAGATAACCTTCACCCATTGAACCACTATTACATAAGATCTGAACGAAGTCTCTTTTCCATTTGAACTTAAATTGAAAGATTTAAAAACTCCTTCATCCCACTGTCGGTCAGTGTTACAAGATCATCTGTCATCATCGAGAAGTTCATAGAAGTCTATTCATAAAAGCTCTGGTTGTGAGTGTGTATGTGTTTCATGTGTGAATGTTGTTCGTATATGCATGTATAATGTTATTGTTACAGTAGTTACGCTAAGGTGGTCAATTGTTGTCAAACTGAATTTCCATCATCTAAACCTTTTGAAAATCATCAATTAGTCCTATTGTGTTTCACATGATCTATATTTCCTAAAGCAATGCTGGTATGGAGTAACGACATTATGTTAGTCTAAGTGGTTTATGACGTTTTATAATGTTGCTATACATTATGTGTTCTAGGATTTTACGTGTGATGCTGGTAAGTTATACTGGTCTATAGTTTCCTGGGTCAGATTTTTCATTAGCTTCTTTTCAGTCCCTTGGTACTCTGCCCTGGTTAAGAGATGCCTGAAAAAGTATTTTGAACACTGGTGTTAGCTCATTGCTTAGTTCTTTGAGTAATCTAGCTGGAATACCATCAGGTCCAGATGCTTTATTCGGTTTGATGTTGGATAATAGTTTTTGGATTCCCTTTTCTTGTACTTCTATATCTCCTATATTGTCTACTTGGTTCAAATTAAGTAATATGTCTTTGTCTCCTGGGGCTGAGAATGCTGATGCAAAGTACAGTGTGAGTCTCATCGCACTGAGTGTTGAGAACACTATTCTCTGATAACACGGACAAGGAAAGCAGCAGTTCGTTGCAGAGTTGCCCTGTCTCGTACATGCATACCAGTTTCTTTTTCACTCAAATACTATCAGTAGCAACAAAGTTACTTGGCGACTCGATGGTCGGGGCTTCAGTCGAGTCAACTTCCCCCGATAAGATTGACTTGGTTGTTTGGTTAGCAGGAGGATTCAGAGTAGAGTGCGTTGTTTTCAGTTTCGCTTTGAAGTGAGGGCGTCGCATTCTCTTAGCACAAGGGGTCTCACATTTTCTGTGAAAGTCTTTTTCTTTGGGCGCCAACAATCTTAAAAAAAACTGTTTCTTCTCGGCCTGTAGGTGTTTTGATAAGAGCGTATTGAGGGTTGCTGTTCACAAGTTCTACCTCTTCTGTTAATGGGTCATACTTAGAGGATCTGTTACTTCTTTTTAACAACACAGGACAAGGAGATGTTAATAATCACGTTAGTAAGGATGTTCCAGAAGTACTTCTGCGATAGAATCCAAAGAGTCTCTCGGATGGAGTTGTGTTCGTCGCCGTGCACAGAAGTGACCGAATTGAGTGCAACGCGTCATGTAATACTAGTTCCCATTGAGATGTACTCAAGTCCTGGGAGTGTAAGGCTAAAGTTATAGCTTTCCAAAGACGACTATTCAGTTTCTCTATTTGACTGTTTTCTCTAGGATTATAAGGCGTGCTCCTGCTCGTAGCCACTCCTCTTTCGTTAAGATACTTCTGTACTTCAGCAGACAATAAAGAAATACCTATGTCGTTATGGACATAGGAAGGTAGCCCGAATAAGGCGAATAACTCATTTAGGCATTCAACAACAGTAGCAGATGACATATCTGCACATGCAAAGGCAAAAGGAAACCTAGAGAATTCGTCGATCATGGTAAATAGATATTTATTGCGTGAATTAGAAGGGAGAGGCCTCTTAAAGTCCATGCTTATTCTTTCGAATGGCTGAGTGGCTTTGATTAATTGTCCTGTTGGTTGCCTGAAGAATCGAGGTTTAAGTTCAGCACATGTCTGGCACTGGTCGATCACTGTTCTGACGTCATCGCAAGAAAAAGGTACTTTTTTTATCTCACAAAATGTAGCATCCGAGTTACACCAGGGTGACACAAGCTATTGTGGATTAACTTTAAAGTCATTACGTGACATTGTGGATAAGTAGCGATTTCTGCTGAAAGTGTCGGCAGCTGAGTTCTGTGTATCTGGTCTGTAAATGACATTATAGTGATAGCAGGATAGCTCTAACCTCCACCTTTGGATCTTTTCATTCTTCATTTTTCCTTTATTTTGTCTACAAAACATAAAGGTCACGGATTGCTGGTCTGTGACAAGGGTAAAGCGTCCTCCGAAAAGAAAGTGTTTCCACTTTCTCAAAGATTCTACTATTGCATACGCTTCTTTTTTCACCGATGAGTGTCTTTACGATAGTGTCCGGCCATCTTTGTTAAGTGTATCTACTATAGCTGTGTCAGAAGCATCTGTCTCAACTGTTAGTGGGCGATTGTAATATATGGTGTAAACAGCGGATTCCTCAAGCTCGTCCTTTAGGTCCTGGAATGCTTGTTTGACCTCCTCAGGGACAGGAAATGATTTTGTCTGAAAAATTAGGAATCCATAGAGAATAATAGGCCAGCAGGCCAACGTTTCCTTTTTGTTCCCGTAGGTTCGACGGAGCATTTAATTCCCGCAAGGCTCTGAATCTTTCGGGGTCAGGCTTGAGCTGACCTTTAGATATTTTGTATCCCAGTATTCTGGCACTATGTGTTCCGATCTCACTTTTAGCTTCGTTGAAGGCAATACCATACTTCTGATCTACTTTGAAGAATCTCTGCAGGTTTCTATCATGAGATTCGTCATCACGTCCACAGATGGTCACATTGTCCACATAAGAGAATGCATTTTCTAGTTGCTAGTTTTCGATTATTTTATCTACAGTTCGCCGGAACAGAGGCGGCCTTAGCAGGGCACGGGGCCCTTGGGAGTGTCATATGCGGGGCCCTCTACATATCATACCACATCACGCTATCGGGCTCCAGCGCCTCTAACGCTGTTGGCGAAAATGTTGGTTCGTCTTTACTCTCATAATCGAACTGTTTTTATTCTTGCGTCTGACCCTTTGTTCCTTGAATTTCAGATCGTCGTTTATTTCAGTGGCAATTTCCTTTGCTATGACCACTACACCAGAGAAATCGGTGTCTGTCCCGGTACTTTCTAAAAAGTGCAAGAAGGTTTTTGGATTGCAGAAGATTGCAAAGTTTGGTGACAGTATTCATAACAAAAAAAAAAAAAAAAAAGCATATCATAGGGGCCTATGATTAGATTGAGAATAAACTCGAAGCTTCCTTCCTTGTTCATAGTTTGCTATACATTCGGCTTTACTTTTCAAGAGTGGATCATTTACGGTGTCAGCGACAGTCAACAGTGCCTCCATGAATTCTTTCGTTTGATAGCGTAGCGCTGTATAACTTTCGAGGCGGCACTCCACTGTGTGTACAACAGTGATTTTGTTTGGCTTCTTCCAATTTTTTTTTTCTTTTCAGACGACGCAGTAAAACTTTTATAGATTCTCTGTATGAAATAAAAAAAACGCCACTGCTTGAGTTTCATTTAGCCATGTCTCCTGAAACAAATTTCAGATAATGGCAGCCACACGGTTTGTAAAATGCTTAACTGTAAATACGAGTAATGTGCGCCTTTAACTTCTTCATGGTGCTTTCCCTTTATGTTCGCACCATTGTCATTTCCCTGGCCACGACAGTTGGCGATATCCAGACCAAGAGGAGAAGAGTCTCGATCTGACAAACCCTTTCCTGTTGAGTTGTCAACATCTAGAAATTCGATGAAGTGTTCTCCACCTTAACGTCTTTATCTGATGCGTCTACAAAACGCAATATAAGGGACATCTGCTTCTTGATTGATTTTATCAATAATTTTCCCTTTTACTTCTGCTGCCATCTGGTCCATGAGCTTGTTTTGAATCCTATGTCCGAAGAAACAAGTAATGGCCGTGAGCTTCGGCGTTTTTAATAAGTCGAAGATGGTTGAGTCGAATTTGGGGAGCATCTCAACCAAAAATTGACAGTTGTTTGGCGCATAAAGTAAAACTGTTCGTCTACGAAATGCTTGTTGTTGAGACTTCGCACCAATGCAGTTTTCCTCTTTTCATTTGTTCCATCATCATGTTATCCATTGTGCTACATTTGGACATTCTCAGAGCTAAATCCAACTACGCTGTTATTAGAACCTGTGCCCGCCAGGAGGATTTTGAAGGTTCTATTACTTCTTCTTTTGGTAGTCTCTGAATCTCAGCATTAATAAACTTAGTGTCATGTAATGAGTGTCTGCGCGACTTAGTTGCCACTGGAGTGCAGTTTGAAGATAAGTTACCAAAATTACTCGTCGTCTACTTTGGCTGGTCTAGAGTAGGCTTAATTACCTTCATAGGCCAACAGAGGTGGTTTCTTTTCACTATAGGGAATATGTAGATTCTCGTGTAGGCTTATGAAATCTAATTTTTAAAATTTTAAAACTTTTAAAAGATCTAGAGATCTAGTCTAGATCTATATGCAAAACGACACCCTTTGCAAACTTATAATGTTCATAACTTTGTTTTTCAATCAAGCAAAATATAACATAATATCTAGGTCTAAATATAGCTCTCCTTTATCAACCCTGATATATTTATTTTTCCCATTTTCATATGTTTCGTTTTGTTTTACGCATTTCTCGTGTCTATTATGTCCTAGCACCATTTTGCGGGACGACAGCGGGGATGTTTAAATTACGTCTTATACGGTCAGGGTTCGAACTCATGATGACAATTTGATGGGCATATCAGATGACTTCACAGCCACACAAGAGTTAACTAAACTAAGCATTAAATTATTAAATGGTGAGACTGATAAATAAAAGTTGTACATAAACATAATTATTTGCAAGCTTTTCTTGAATGGCTTTAAGAAAAAAGAGGATGAAATACATAGGGTGCACGGCCTGTTAGACATACCGAACTTAGCAAGGAGAAGCACTCTAAGATTAAAAGAGAACTCTTTGTTTTGATTGGCTACCATTCATATAGCCGCCATATTCAATAGCAAAATAATAATAATAAATAAATAATTTTTTTGTAGATTAATACTTAGTCTACGTCTATAGGTCTAGACTAGATCTAATGTAATAGATTAATAGCAATGTCAAAGTTATGTTTATTTTGTTTTTTATTCAATGATATTTGGATTTCCTGGTAAATAATGGATGACAAAGACGTCTTTAAGTAAGCATAAATGATAATTAAATAGATCTATATTGAGACATTTGAGTCATTGACTATATAATATTCTAACATAATGTAATACTAGAGTCTAGTCTAGAATCTAGATCTATTAATAGTCATTATACTTATAGTCTTAGATCTAATTATTATACTTAATCAGTTAATACTTAATACAGTTAATACTATTAAATAATAGTAATAACACTTATAACAGATCTAGAATTCTTATTCTAGTCATCAACTATGACAGACTATCTAGACTCTATGAAAAATTTATAATGATTATCTACTAGATCTATGTAACTATCTAGTATAATCTAGATCTAGATTCTAGGTCCTTAGAAGTAAAATATAACTTTAAGTCTTAAAGTGTCTTAAAAAAATTAAATGTCATACTCACTCATTAAATATACTACTCATAGTTCATAGTCTAGAGTCTAGGACTAGAGTCTATATCTATCTAGAATCATAATCATAATGATATAAACATGTCTTGAAAAAACTTGATTAATATTAAGACAACAATAATTTATATAATGATATGATGATTGATTATCATAATCATTATGATAATTATAATTTTAAATTTAGAATATACTTGACTAATAATATTTAAGTTAATTTTTAAAACTTATTTTATTTTTAACTTAGCTTTAAGTTTAAGACTTAAATAAGTTTTAGAAGTTAAAGTAGACCTAGATATAGATCTCTAGATCTAGATTATTTTAGATCTAATTAATATAATTATTATCATTTAATAAATTATATCATTTATATAGATTAATAGATCTAAAATCAAGTAATATTCTAGTTACACTACAGTGTATAGAAGAGACAGAGTATAGAATAGAGTCTGAATAGACTAATAGATCCTATTCTAGATCTAGACTCTAGATGTAGATTAAATCTAGATTATTCTAGATCTATGTCAAACTTAGTTAAAGTATGTCTTTATAGATTACTTTAGTTAGATCTAGTTTAGTAACTATTAGAATATATATATTATATAAGAATTACTAGATCTAGTCTATATAGATTCTAAAGATCTACTCATCTAGAATAATCTTTTAACCAATCTGGAGTCTAGATCTAAAATCTAAGTCTATATCTATTTACAAACAATTACAATATTTACTAATACATTTACTAAATTATACTTACATTGATTAAACTCTTAGACTTAGAGAGACTTAATCATAGATGATAGAGTCTAGTTAGTCTAGTTTAAGTTCCAGATCTATGACTCTAGATGCTAGGTAGGTAGCCGATATATTGTGGAATCCACGTATTGATGAAACTATAAAAAAATCAAACAAAGCATTAGGATTTATTAAAAGAAATTTCTATAAATCAAATAAGAACATAAAACTAAAATGTTATTTAACCTTGGTTAGGCCAAGAATAGAATATGCATCCTCCGTTTGGGACCCCTCAACTCAAGAAAACATTAAGAAACTGGAACAGACACAAAATAGAGCAGTGAGATTCATAACAAATGAATATTCACATTTGACTAGAGTAACACCTATAGTAAAATCACAAAATTTAGAAAGCCTTCAGGACAGAAGACTCAAAAGTAAAGTAGCAATTATACATAAAACACTGAACCATAATCTTCAGATACAGAAACAAAATCTAATAAAATACTCAATGATAAAGGCACATTCCTTGTTCCATTATATGCTAGGAAAATTTTTTTACAAATGCTCCTTCTTCCCTAGTGCTATTAGAGCATGGAATGGGTTGCCTGAGCTAGCCAGGAAAACCAGTGACTTGGCAGAATTTAAGTCATTGGTTAATATGCATGACTAAATGTATGACGCGTAGGACGTAATCATCTTCTTTTTTGAAGTAACGTCTGTATTATATAAGATAAGATATAATATTATAATACAAGACTGACAAGAGTCTATAACTATATATATTATATATAACTACAGATAGTCTATGACTCTACTCTGTACTGACTATACTGTCATCTAGATATCTAGAATCTAGAGACGAGGAGTAGATCTCTAGAGGCAATCTAGATTCTAGATCTAGATCTATAGACTATTTCTAGAATCTAGACTTACTAGTATAATTACTATAATACTCTACTACTTTACTAGGCTCATACTAGATCTAGATCTATCTTTTTAATCTTTTATAATAATATTATATAGATCTAATACCTAGATTATAATTATTATATCTAGCAATCTACTTTATAAAATAGATGTATATCTACTTTATCTAACTTAAGCCTTGGTCTAAATGTAGACATAGATCTATTCTAGTGTCTAGAGAAGATATAGATTTAGTCTCTAGACTTTAAATCTAGATTCTAGATGTAGACAGGGAGACATTCTCAAATTCTTAATGATATGATCACTTGATTTTATATTATTAAAAAAACAACATAAACTTGTATCAATTAGTTTGGGTCAGTCATGCGTTATTGACTTAGACATAATAAATCTGTGCAATTAGAAATATTTTAACCGATTTGTTTTTTGTTTAGCTTTTAGCTTTCTAAATGCGCTATTATCCTATCACTTGTCTGTACCAGTTGGGAAATGGGGAGGGAAGAAGAGGGTATCTTGGTGAATGTTTACATGGTTGTTTTTTATATGCATAAACAAATTTTCACTTAGGGCTCGGGTCCCCAAGGTAACTAATTCAACTTATACCACAATCTCTGTCAAGTACAATTCTTTCCCCATTTAAGACTCCAAACAAAATAATTAATTACAATATTTAATTAACTAATTGGTTAATTCTTTTATTGATTCTTGTGTTGTCAGGTTAAAGAAATAATTATGCAAAATTTCAGCTTAGTCCGAGATTGGGGGTAGGAGAAATAATGTGTACCAACTTTTGACCAGACATACAAAGTGAGTTTTGTAAAATTATATATTGTCTTTGGGGCATGTTAAGTGAATTGTTGCTGATATATTATATATTTGTAGGTTTTATAACAAAATGACTAATTAATCCCAGCAGTTAGTATTGAAATTGAATAAACTATGCACTGCTTAGGCCTATCATTGGTTAAATAGTCAATATACATTAAACATCTGAAAGGTTGAAGTTGTAATGTACTTACTAAAAAGAAATCTTCAAGTAAGTCTCCATATAAAGATTTAAGTTGATATAGATAATAGTTGCTGGTGGAGTTGTATTTTTAAATGTTTTTCTCGCTATTGATTTGATTGTTTAAAGAAAAATTATAATCCAAACATGGTAGTTCATAAATTAACAAACAATCCTTATTTCCCATTGTACTTTTCTAGCCATTCTCTTTCTTCTTGTAAGTGATTAGACCATGTGTTGCCATGGCTTTACCCTCTATTGAGTAATGAACCTTGTGGGTGAAGTGGAAAAGGTGGTAGGGGGCTGGCTGAATCCATTGTGAGGATTATGCTTGACTGAAGAGGTGGGTGTGAAAAGGTCATTAACCCTGACATTACTGTGTACAACTGGACACACCATGTATTGGTAGCCAACTACGTTGGTAGAGTTGGGGGGGGGGGGCAGGACTAAATACAAAACTAACTTACAGAAAGGGGTAATAAGGCACCGCCTCCCCCATGACTAGTCTACACACCCATGCCTTCCAGGTAACTGGTAGTACAAAATTTCAGGGAAAGATAAAAAAAAATACAATAAAAACACCACAACAGCATACAAACATAAACATAAATGTTTGTTTTGTTTGTGATGGTCAGAGTGTTAAATGTTCACTGAACTGTTTTTTTTGTGTATGTGCGTAAGGCTGTGTGTACATGTGAGTCAATAATGTGTTATCAGACTTAGTGATTTAGTTTTAACGAACTGACTTACGACTTTGCCAAACATTGACACCTTGGAATACAATTATTATAGGCTACAACTCATGCATCTGTGTCCAGTGATTGTGGGCCAATTGTTATCTCAAAGTAACAGTTTTATATATTTTGGTTATCCTTTTGCCTAAACATTGCTGCTCTTGATATTCAATTTCCGAGAACCAACAAAATGGATAAACGTTCCCTGCGACAGAGAGTCTCCAACCTTCTTCGCGCCAAGCGACATAAAGTCAGAGATAATATGGCAGTGGCTACAATCAGCGGGAATGAAGTTGGTGACGAGCCAATGGAAGAGACAGAGACCACGTTTGGCTCCAATGCTGTAGGCAGAAGTGAAAGCACCAGAAGCACGAGATCACTTGAACGTACAGACTATCTTAATCGCACGACAACTAAAGTGAAAAGGTCGTACAATTCTTTGCCAGGGAATTTCGTTCTACGCGGTACATCCGCTTTTAAATCGCGAAATAAAACTGTAGAAAACAGACAGAAGTCTTCAGGTAAGACCTATCATCTGTGTTTCTGCTGTTGTGCCCAAGTTGAAGACGAGCCATATTCAGAATTAGAGGAGACTAAGTTTGAAATGCTGGCCAGACCTCACATAGAAACGGATTCAAAAAGCTGCACTGGATCTTCTCCTGGCTTAAGTGAAACCACATTGGCGGAAAGGGCCCCCGGTAGCGATGATCGGATGAGACAAGAAGCTATTGAAAACATGACACGTCCGCCCCTTGGTGACCACCCCAGCTCTCTCGATGGTGCAAGAGTTATTGATGGGGCCTGGGGCGGTGCTAGCGCCATCTTGGGCTGTGGGGTGGGACCCATTGTTGTGGTTACTGAGGCAGCCAGCGTGTATAGTGTAAAGATCCCCTTAATTGTGACTAGTGTGGAGGTAGAGATCTGTACAGACGAGTTACACGACGAGTCGCAGGGTGACTTGTGTAGCGTGGTAGTGGATAAAGATTACCTATTCCCCAACCGAACCATGGACCAAGTTGAAAGCGATAGCCTTGGAAAATTGGAGTAAGTAGACTTTGCACAATGACTATATAGAATAGTGAAATTCTTTTTGACGTTAGTTTCGATTTAACGTTTAGACACTTAATTTGGTAGATACAGTAGATCTACATTTTAATAAACATGGCACTACTATAACTATCTTTGGTCTTTAAATAGCCCGTTAGTTGGTGAAGATGTGGAAAAGCTGATTGTTACATTCATTATTTTTTACATAGCTCCAAAATACATTTACAATGTGAGGTCTTTGTTCGGGTATGTAGTAGGCTAATTGTATTGGATGCTGAAGGTGTAGGCCCTATTTCCAACAACATTATTGTTAGACATTTTTCTGTGCTGTGGTTTAGTGGAAAGTAAAGAGTCATTAGTTTTTTTTTGGTAGGTGAATTCTTCGTATCATTAGTACCAGTATTTATACAGTTGGATAGATCTAGATCTATTTCAGAGCGAAAGTTGCACCTATGTTCTAGATGTAATCATCTCCTTGTAAGCCTGAAGTGCTGTTAAAAGGAAGTAATATTATTATACCGACTAAATCTGTTTTGATACAGTTGTTTCCCCTGCGATAATTGAAATGATGGGCTAGAGTTGAAAATGATGTCGGCGTGAAAAGATTGCTATATTAGCGATTCTTTTATTTGGTGTGACTACTGTGAAACGCGATCTTTTATTGGAGATGTTCACGATAAATTAAACAATGTCAAGGATGCTCAATTGAACTTCCAAATGGCCAACTCAATAAAAGTGACAAACAGAAGAGCTTAAAACATATGACTCAGCAGTGCTGAACTGGCCCAACAAAATCATGTATGTAGTTTGTTTTTAAAACCTAACTTGTCACCACTTCCTTTCGTTCCTACACCGTGTAGCCACCAAAAACCTTTTTTTTTTAGGAGTTCCGCCATTTCTGAAAATCTCCAATCTACGGTAGTAAGTCTTGACGCATTTGTCTCCCTTGCTTTGACTATTTGTCTCCTGATTGTCAAACATGTCATGTCATTAAAACACTATAATGGGGGAGAACTCCACACTCGTTCGTATAATTTCTAGTTGATACAAACTTAAAATTCCCATAAGAATTTTGGTTTATTTTAGCTACCATGGTAACGAGCTAACTTGTAAGTAACATTGTAAGAGAGCTAGTGTCTTCTAACATCACAATTGACTTCCGTTTTACTGACGAAAGAGTTGAGCCGAAACTCGACACAATTTTGGAAGCTCTCTTAGAACCCAGCACCCTGCAATGGGAACACTTTGGACGCACGGACTAGAATACGTGGACGAAGGTCGAGCACACCGGGAATCCCGCCATTTTCCTATAGTTTACCAAGCGAATCGCGCAGGACTCCCCATTAATGAAACTGTCTCTTGAGGAATGCTGCCTAGATTATCGACAAGGTCGTGTAAGCTCTCTTAGAACTCAGCACCTTGCAATGAGAATGCTCGCCCACATAGTCTTGTTTTACTACCCATTTGGCCTAATAGTTTCCTTTAGTGATCATTTCCACCCGTGTGCCGCTTTGAGGCTGGGTAGCGTACTCGGGCAACTACTAGACTTTGAACATTTAGGCCCAACTAATGTTCATTTCATAGAAGAGTTGCATTGATGAAGTCGTTAATGAGAATGAGTCTTTGTTAGCATTCAAGTCAACTTTTTAAGTGGGCAATGCCTCGTGTTCTGTAATTCTTCTTACTTGTATTTTTAAATAAATATGAATATGCCTATTATTGTATATATAATAGCTTATCGAAAATTGTAGACAATTTGGAATTTCGAATGCAAATAGTAGTAGCCAGTGTGTACTATTCACATTGAGCGTTAATTGAAACTTTCTTCTCATCCATTTCACGCTAGAGCAATCTTGGAACCATTTCACCACGTTGTTTCACTTCAACATTTTGTATTAATTTGACTGGAGATGGACTTTGTCTTGGAGATTCAGTTTTATGAGCGACCACAGTTTCGTTGCAAATGATAGAAGAACTTGTTTGTCGCAGTAGTTCTTCATGTTTTATTTTGGTTTGTTTTTTTATCGTTGTGAATGTAATTCTTATTTGAAGTCTTATTACAAAACATCTGGTGAGCTGAATGAAACTAGTTCAGCTCGCGAACTGATCTAGATCTAAATACTAAATGCAATGCGCTGTGTGTCCCTCTCGGCTGTCAGTGTAACGAGTATCTAGATTATGATTATAAATTCGCTACATTTTCTTATTAGACTTTGATGTGACAAAATTTGACAGTATCTCTATAAGCCTTTAGTTCTATGGAGAATTACTTTTTTTTTTTTTGTATGGTTCGTTTAAACCAAAAGGGTTAACAATAATTTTGCTGAAGATGTAACAGGGCAGTGCGCGAAGGGTCATCTCTGCCATGCGATTTAATAAAGTGGCATCATCCGGCGCCAGAGATGCTGGCTTAGTGTCAGAAAATTGGCTTCAAATAATGTCATGTGAGCAAATCCTTGACCTTGAAGGTTTGATGTTCAATCTCACTCGCTCTTCCAGCTCCTAGTCCCGTCAGATGTTGTTTAGAGCTCCGTGACTTTTTTAGTTTACCAATTGTGTGTGTGTTTATGTCCGAAGAAAACTAAATCCACCATTACATAAAATTTGTTTTTCCACAGCGCATTTTGTACTGAACTAATGGCATCTAGATTCATCTATCTTATCCTATATTCTTGTATGTGAGCTGAAAGGAGGTCGGGGTAACAGATAACTCTTCTTTAGAATACTAACGCGATGTTTTTAAGTCTTTTAGGAAAAAATGCGCTTTTTTACTTTGTTACAAGGTGCACGCTTTACCCTATAACGTAGAGATTTAGCATCACTTGATGCTTCGTACTAAAGCCATAATGAATTTACTAATTGAAATATTAATTGTCAGAACGTAACCATTTTAGAAGTCACACTGCAAAGACTTTCTTCCAATCCAATAATAGCCCATTAGTTTTACGCATAAGATGCAATGTAAAACGTTAGGACGTGACCTGTGGTTTTAAAAACTGTTGGAGGGACTTAAAGAGACTTTCTATTCTAATCGCCATGTACAATTACATTGGGGACTAACAGAACGAAAAAGCAACTCTTCAGATTGATAGTCTTTACCCGATCGTTCATTTTCGTAATTTACAGAAATATTCCCAAAATGACTACAGGTATATATCCTTCCTTAACGAATTATTCATCCGATCGAGGCTCGGTCACCTGGTACTATCTATCTATCTATCTATCTATCTATCTATCTATCTATATATCTATCTATCTATATATCTATCTATCTATCTGTCTGTCTGTCTGTCTGTTAGGACTTATGAAAAAGTATTTCAGAACAATAGACTTGTTTGATTTTCACTTGAGGTTAAGATATATATATATATATATATGAAAATCCAACTATAATTGTGGCTTATCTAAAAAGTAGTTAAGCCGTTTTGTATATAATAAACAAATCACCTCCTATTGTTAACATTTCAATACAGCGCGTATGGAAATAGTCCAAGTCTGTCTAGTCTCTTGTTTTGTTTATGAATCTTAAAGAAGTAACTGGAGCTACTTGAGATAATAATGAAATTGTTCACATGTAGAACTATGTGATATGGATTAGATTGTTGCTTCTATTAATAACGCTTTGGGAAACGAACAATGCAATCCCATCTTTTTGATTGACAGTTGTATTTTCGTCTCCGGATTCTAATTGAGCGCTAAACATCGGAACAAACAAGCGATTATAAATATGTACGACTGTCTTTTCTTTCAGGAGTTTGCGAAACGTTGCAAGTGAGAGTAAAAAAATAGCTACGTCTGCTCTCCATTCAGTGAATCAAAAAACAAACAAACGTGGATCCAATTGAAGCGGCTTCTGTGTTTTTCTTTGCGGTTTGAATTGTCGAGCTTAAAGTTGGCATCTCTGTTTGGTGACCTCGCCCCTCCCTTTTCTTTCCCCAAATCTTTTTTTTTTAGACAAGGATTTCTGCTTGAAATGTGTCTTTACTGGGCTATGTATGGCCACCTTTGTTTTAAAGTGGCCGCTGGATGTTTCTGAAAATAGTCTTCTCAGAACTCCCCTTTCCATGGGGTCTTCATTCTTTCTCTCCTTGAAACTGAAGTTGTGATGTGGACCGCCTTGTATCAATATTTCCACTGCTATTCTCGTCGTGTTTATCTTCACAACGTCTCAAAGAGTGACTTTTATGCCCTGCGGTCCAACGACTGAATCCATTTAACTTTTTACAAACTTTTATTTGCGCCTCTGGTCAATTCAGAAAATGTACTATTTATATATTTATTTGTTTTCGCATTGCGCACACTACACAGGTTTAGTTCCCCTTTCAGACCTTGACACCCATTGGGCAAATGGTGTAAAGGTCATCTGTTTCTGTGGCCCACGGTTAGCGAGGGTGCCATGTGGCCAGCAACAATTGCCAACTGCTTTTGCTTTTCCCCTAAAGTCTAAAGTCAGGTACCCATTAGAGTTGGGTGGACTAATGGGCGCCCCCCCAAAAAAAACGAAATTCAAAATCCCAGTCTTCAATGGGATTCGAACTCAGGACCCACTGGGGGCGTGGTGATTGCTATCTCGACACAGAATTGGCCATAATCCGAGTTTCTTTGTAAATCTTTCTAAAGCATGAAGACAGTATGAATTAGACTTAAAAAAACAAAAAACAAGCGATTTTACACCAATGTACATTTAAGTATAGTCAACCTCTTTCATCATGTACTTTTACGCTCATGTAGTCGCCCCACCCTTATCCCTTTGTGTGTATTGTTTTTTTTTAAGCTGGTCCAGATGCTTAATAAATATACCTATTCTATCATGCTCTTTAGGGCCATCGTCTACATCTACTTATACTGCATTAAAAAAAAAATCTAATCGTAAAGCTGGAAGTTAACATCTAATTGAGAACTAGACAGAATGGCGCTTCTGGAAGTAATACAACTTCATCGGACAGGCAATCTTTACCTATAAAAATCTGTCAACTTAGAAAATATCTACTAGATACTAGTATTACACTTTTAAAAATAAATAATTGGTTTATTAGAAAAATAAATTTGCAAAGAGGCCTAATTGATTCATTTTTCATGGCTCCCCCCCCCCCCCCCCTGCTGTCTTGGATATCTGGTTCCAATATCTAATGTTCTATTTGGTAAGCTGATAAGATTGAATCATTTTGTTTTGTAGTTTTACAATGGTATTATCATTCTGGACCTGGAATCAGTCTCCTGGTGTTTTGTTTCCTAAGGTATCTCAATGGACAAGTATTTAGTCTAAATCCCGTAGATGTACTTTGAAAGTCAACAAATGAAACACGCAACGAGAATAGTCAAAATAAATTACTTTCCAGTGAACGATTTGTCGGTGAACCAATTGTCTGTATTAGTATACCAATTGTCAATGAGACATTTCTCGTGTGAACTATTTGTGGTTAATCAGTTGTTGGTGAACCTTTTGTCTGTGAATCAGTTGTTGGTGAACCTGATGTCTGTGAATCAGTTGTTGGTGAACCAATTGTCTGTATTAGTATACCAATTGTCAATGAGACATTTCTCGTGTGAACTATTTTTGGTTAATCAGTTGTTGGTGAACCTTTTGTCTGTGAATCAGTTGTTGGTGAACCTGCTGTCTGTGAATCAGTTGTTGGTGAACCTGATGTCTGAGAATCAGTTGTTGGTAAACCTGATGTCTGAGAATCAGTTGTTGGTGAACCTGATGTCTGAGAATCAGTTGTTGGTGAACCTGATGTCTGTGAATCAGTTGTTGGTGAACCTGATGTCTGAGAATCAGTTGTTGGTGAACCATTTCTCGGCTGAGGGAATAGTCATCAACCATTTGTCGTGTTCCTGTCAAAACATTTCTCACAATTAGCTTAGAAAATATGCTCATATAAACCACTTTCTTTTTAGACTGTACAGACACACCATGAGTAGACTTTTAGTTTTAAAATGTACAGACACCTTGAGCGGACTTTTTAAATGTATAGACAGTCCTTGAGTATATATTTTTTAAAAATCTTCGGGCACCCCATGATTAGATTTGTTCATATTCAAGTACGAGATTTATATACCTTCTTTTTTTTTTTAATAACATATGCTCACTTTTTCTTCTTTAGAAGCAATGCCTGCTTTTTACTCTCGTCTATTTGTCTGAGTAGAATCTTTTACACTTTATTAAGTTTATTTCTCCCACTTCCCATTGTCGGGTCAAGTTGAAACTTTTCAGAATCATTCATTGCCTATGACAACACATGAACCAATAAAAAATGAACCAATTATATAATTAACTAGTCGTAATTAATTAATTTTGTTTCATGTTGACATTGTACAAATTGAAGGGCAGATAAGCCTTGTGTAGAGAATTACGTCTTTCGCCAAAAAACAATAGACTATAAAACCTTCTATTTTTATAAGTAATTGAATAGTTTAGTTGCTAAACACGTCTACCTTCCATCACGGAGGCTCGAGACCTCGAGTTCGAATTCAGCTTTTGAAACATTTTGACAAATACCCCTTGATTGGATCAAAGCCCACTGAGCATGCAATAACATGAAAGTTACGCTAAACAAAAACAATGAATGAAAGTTTAGATCTATTAAAAATAAATTACATGATTGATTCAAAATAATTGATGTCATGTCTCTCAAGCTTTGTTTGATAATTTTTTTTCCTATTTGAATAGTTGATATCTAATAGCATTTGTTATTAAGTAACATTTTTTTCTTTTACTTGACAGAGTTCCAACGTTGTCTCGAAGGTCTAGTCGCAGACAATCTATATCCTCGAACTTTGAATTGACCAGATTTGTAAGTAGATCAAGGTCATTTTTTAAAGAACATTTTGCTTGCACTTTATAACTTGTGATCAGGTGATGCACAATCAAACTAGTTGACATCTTTCGTGACTGCTATCTTTCCATAACGAGAGGGGAAAATGTGATTTGTTTACAAAGCTTCTATCAACTCACTCTGGTAAAATGTTTGTACACGTGATTTCTCTCACACCCAATCTCGGATTAAGCTGAAATTATTATTATTTCTTTTACAAGACAACACAAGAACACAACCCTTCCCCCCCCCCCCCCCCCCCCAAAATAATTATTTAGTTAATTAACTATTAGTAATTAATTATTTTGTTTGGCATTAAACAAGGGAAAGAAATTGTACTTGACTGATGTGGTGTTTTAGGTCGAATTAGTTCCCTTTTTATTTTGTAGAGAGATATACGTCACCGCTTTTAAGTTTTAAACTAACAATAGATAACTATAAAACCTTCTACTTATATAAGCACTTCGCTGGTTAATTTGCTGAATTACAAATTGAGGAGGCTAGAACCCTTGAGTTCAAATCCAGGTCGTTCAACTTTCTTTTGTAAGTGCATTTCAAAAGCGATTTCGAAAATATTTACACAGATCCTCGCGCCACCCCCCCCCCCCCCCCCCCCATTTATCTCCCACCCCTTTCCCAACTGGTCCAGACAACTGCTAGGATTATAGCGTAGTGAGAAAGCTCAAAGCATGGAATTACTATAAACAAAAATAATTGGTAAACATATTTCTAATTCCACAGATTTATTATTGTAAGTCTAGATCTATTACAAATTTAATTACACGACTGATCCAAACTAGTTAACACAACTACGCTTAATACAAGCTTTATTTTTTTTCAAAAGTATTTTTTATATATTTTTAAAACTAATCCAAATGATTTGTATTTCTATTAATGTGAGTTATTTCTGCACAAATCCAACTGACCCGCTGTTTTGTCAGTGTTTTGGATCACGTTGTTGTCCGTGTTTGTTTTGTCATTTCAATTCCTGTGTTGAAACTGTGTAGCGAACATTGCTTATTACCCGAGGGGAAGCTAGGAGCACACAAAAAAAGGCTCATGCAACTGTTTGAAGTAAAACATTGAAACCTCTTTGAAACCGCCTTGTAGAGAAAATGATAGTAACAGGAAACTATTTTTCGTACAATCCTTATGGCTAAATAGATACACACACGCGCGCACACACACACGCAAGTCTTGCAAGAGCAGAAACTGTGGTATACCAACTAAACTTTTTAGAAAGGTCGCTTGGTGTGGACTCTATTCATCCATTCAATATTAAAGCAGCTTCCCTGACATCTATACCAATCTCTCATGATCTACATTCAATATTAAAGCAGCTCCCCTGACATCTATACCAATATCTCATGGTCTACATTCTGTGTACGTGTCGGTCAGCCTGTACTTGACATTGGGGCTCTTTTCGGCCTGTTCTTTGACGTCACATTCTCAGACTGCCCTTCGTGTACAAACATTATTGGGTCACCTGATTTGAGTTTCCTGGTCAATGCAGAAATAAACGAAATCAACACGCAACTGGGCGCTTAAACATTTCTTCGTTTCAATGAAATTCTGGAATCTGCGACTTTTCTCTCTCTTTGTCTCTCTCTGCCTCTCTCTCAAAAAACAAAAACTGCTGATGTAACCGAGTGAATGATGTGAGGTTTTACTTGAGTCGTTTAAGCTCTATGATCGAAAGGACTTCAGCGCAGATGTTAAATGGAACCCGTAGCTAAGTAATGAAGATCGTTCAATTTTATTTGGTTCTTACATTTAGACTGCACGTCGTCCTGTCCCCAGGAATGAACTATCAGAGAATGTTTTAGAATAGATGTTTGTTGCCGAGCATTGAGTGTTTATGTTTCAAAATAATTTCGTTTCTTCTCTATTTGTATACGTCCTGAGTGAATGTTTTATTTCTTTTTTAGTCAGAATTCTAGAAGCGGCAATTATTTTTAAATCAGTCAAAAAAACAACAACAAACAAACAACACCTCGTGGCTAAACATAATATTTGTATACATTATTTTACCATGATCGCTGCTCCAAGAGGAGCTTTAGGTAACTCTCCTTCGCTGTCCTGGTCATGTCCAGTTTGTATTTCTTGCCCCTTAACGCCCTACTTTGTGGTCCAGGCGCCATGCATGGCAGTTTCTTTCTGGACATGGAGAATCCTGATCTGTCTGTAAAGCGTTGTTCAAAATTCAGAAATTGTATACGAAAAAAAAAAGTTTGCTTATTTACGTTCGTTTCAAATCCAAAATTTTCATTGTTAATTCCAAAGTCACAAGACATGCTAATAGCCGCTGGTCGCCCTTTTAATAGTCTACTGATGTATGCAAAGTCACAAGACTTATTAATAGCCGCTGGTCGCCCTTTGAATAGTCTACTAATGTATGCAAACGCAACATGGAGCTCCTTCAAAATCGATACTAACATCTGGGAGAAAGAGGCGCTGGTTAGAGCCACATGGAGAGCAAACATAAAAGAAAAGGCCCTGGATTGCAGATGGCACAAGCATCAGAAGTAGAAAGAAGGGTGGAGGCTAATACAATTGTGTACGATAGTTTCTGTTTACTGTTTAACCAGACAAAAAGCACAAAAACTTAAAACCAACATTTTCCCACCTATCAAAGTGTTAAAGAGGTTTAGAATAAAAAAAAAAGCATTTGAAAGAATACACTGAAGCCAGAGAAATAAAGAAAATAAGATTAGAACTTCAGATCTTAATAATGTGTTTGTTAAAGGGGGGGGGGGTCAAGGTGAGGTAGAAAATGTCTTGACTCTAGTTATTTGAAAACATCAAGTATATTGTGCAATCAACATTTAACAAAAAGTTTCAACTGCTTTTCTCCTCGCCCTGCATGCAAGAGATCAGCCCAAGTGGACATAAATATGGATAGCATTTCGAAACTGTCTATGGGGTAGTGCACGAACGTGCGTGAGTAGACAGCGTTCTGTTTGTGTTCTTGTCAACACGAGCAATGGCCTCAATCATTGATCACTGTCCTCTTTGACTTACTTTGGTTGGTGGATGTTACAACACGGGGGAAATAATGCACGAAAACACGGGATTTACTGGTCAAGCTTTGATGTCTGCCCTGGGGAAAGGTTGCATTGAAAATTTATAATTCTATAGATCAGCAGTGAACAAACGTTGGTCTAAATAGTATCAGTGCATTGTATTAACTCTAAAAAAAACAAAATAAAAAATAAAAAACACACACACACACACAAAAACTCGCTTATATTGAATGAAATTTATTATTTTGACCTATTAATGATATATACATTGCTACTCCTGATTGTAAAGCATACAATTTAGTACATTGTCCACATAAAACAAAATCAATTAATTACGACTAAATGATTAAAAATATTTTATTTATTTTGATTGATTCATGTGTTGTCATCGACAATAAATAATTATGCAAAGTTTCATTTTGATTCTACACTGGGAAATGGGAGAAATAACGTGTAATAGATTTTGACCAGACTGACGGAGTGAGTTGATAGAAGCGAGGTAAATAGATCTAGATCTACTGCAACACAATACACACATTCTCATCTAAGCCAAGCTCAAAGTTTTCTTATGGAACTGTTCAATCGAATCCCCATTAGTGACTAGGTTTGGGATAAAACACAAAGTTATAAAGAATTTAACTTGTACTAAATGTAAATAAAAAAAAAAAAACAATTAAAATAGTTTGTTCTTAAATCTGGTAAGATTTCTGTGTGGTTTTCATTCGATAAAACTTTTAGATTGTCTTCTAGGGACACTAACTCTCTACGCGAGTATTTTTTTATGAGAATTCAAATATTCCAAACTGAGTTCTTTGAATAGAATGTACACATTTTTTGTTTTGAATATTGAAGAATTGAACTACACAAAGTTGTTTTGTAGAATAAACAGACACATCAAGTAATTTCAATATAATGACTGTACCTGGGGACCGAGCCTCTCTCGGTTGAATAATTTTTCATGGAAAGTTAATATTTACCCAAACTCATTTTGGAAACATTTTTGTAACTACGACAATAAGCTTCCAATCCGAACAATTGCTTGTGTGTTGTTAGTTCCAAATGTCACTGTACAAGGCAAGTGGAACAGAAATCTTTGAAGTGCCCCGACAGTCTAGACCAGTGATGCCCAACCTCATTCAATCTGCGGGTGATTTTAATTTCCAACACTAGTGTCGCGGGCCACATGATGGAAAAGATACAAAAACTTAATGAAATTGACCTGAAACTATTTCATTTCTTGTACTTACATTGAAGTATTGGGATATTTGAATTTTCTCTTTACACTTCAAAAAATGGCGTAAGTTCTGTTTATAGTTTGTTGTTCTTGTTTTTTTTTTTTAAACCGCCACACTTTCTTTATAAAAAACAACATGTTGGCTAGCAATGGTATTATGTTCTACCAAAAAGTAAAGATCCGTTCACTTTTCCTAGTAGATTCTATAGTCTTATTTCATGAACGCACCAATGTTAAATGCGGTGACCAAATACCTCATCATACGAGACATTTCATCATTGCAACATTTCATCATTAAGCAATTCATCATTTAGGGTTAGGGTTTGGTTAGGGTTAACTTGCTCAGTATGTTAATTACTTAATTACACCTATATGTACTTATGTTTGCAAAATGCACTTTATGCAATGATGAAATGTCTCGTATGAAATGATGAAATGTTGCAATGATGAAATGTCTCGTATAATGAGATGTCAGGGAACCGTTAAATGCCTTGGTCGTTATCCATTAGAAAAATGTAAGGGCACTAACCTAGGTGAAGAGACATTTTGAACATTGGGGGGGGGGGAGGAGATTTTCATTTTGTGCCGACTGGTCTAGACAAACCGTTGCTCATGTCGAGTCGTTTTCCATTTCAGCTTTTGTGTAACACTATTGGCCTATTATTGGCTTGGTAGAAATGATGTTTTATTTGCAGTGTAACTTCTCCAATGGTCACGTACATTTAATATATATGTAGTGCATGACAGCTACCAATATTTAAGCAAAACTATGGACTTTGTAACAAAGTAAAACGCATCACTTTTCCCTGATCCACTTGAAATCATTGCCTTGGTGTTCTACAGAAAACTTATATTCATTGTCGGACATTGGATCAGTACAGTGTAAATTTAAATGTAAAATGGATTTTGAAAGTTTGGATTTATATTGTAATAATTTAATATCAGGAGATTTTCATTTTGTGCCGACTGGTCTAGACAAACCGTTGCTCATGTCGAGTCGTTTTCCATTTCAGCTTTTGTGTAACACTATTGGCCTATTATTGGCTTGGTAGAAATGATGTTTTATTTGCAGTGTAACTTCTCCAATGGTCACGTACATTTAATATATATGTAGTGCATGACAGCTACCAATATTTAAGCAAAACTATGGACTTTGTAACAAAGTAAAACGCATCACTTTTCCCTGATCCACTTGAAATCATTGCCTTGGTGTTCTACAGAAAACTTATATTCATTGTCGGACATTGGATCAGTACAGTGTAAATGTAAATGTAAAATGGATTTTGAAAGTTTGGATTTATATTGTAATAATTTAATATCATGTTTAATTTTGGTGTAGCCTACATCTGGGCCAAATCTATGTTGATTCTCTATTGAAGTTCAATTATATACTAATTATGTTGTTAAAAATAGATTTTTGGTGTCCATGTAGGGCTTACATGAGTGGATTATGCTTGGTACATAGTGACAGTCGGATTTGTAATGGTGCTTTTAAGTTTTTTTTATTTTTTTTTTAAAGTTTTCCACGTGACAGTCTGTTGAAAACAAATCTTAGTATTTCCCTCGGCTATGCATCCCTAGCTGCTACCTACTTATTTTGCCACAACCAGCACATACATTTTCCGCTTATGGTCGATTTAGATTTTTATTTCGCCGTCTACGTCTGTCCTCGGCAGTGGATTTTCCTTTGGCCTGAAATGTGTATTCCGCTGTTTAGAGTGCGGTCGTGCCATCGTATGTCCAGGATGGAGAGCAAGAATCTTAGGTGAAGTAGGGTTATGTACTTACCCCTTCTCTGTATGACTTGTATGAAAATACCGGATTTTAGTACGTAAAGGACCAGGGCAGCATTTTTCTATCTTCATCATCATTAATATCTTTTAAGTATGCCATATTTGTGCTCTATCAATAGTTTACGACATCTATAGTATTTCTTCGCAAAATCACTGAAAAATATTTTTTCCGCGCTATTTTGTCGGGGAATTGACTTCGACAATTACTCAGGAGGGGTCTGAGTGTCTTGTCTTGTAAGGGCGTATTTTGCATAATCTAAGTTCGAATGCAAATAGTAACATTTTCTTTCTCAGAAGGTTGGATGAATCTGTTAGGCACTTAACGTAGCTGCTCACTATAGTTGACCGACGTTGAACGCGACATTTAGTGACGTCACGGATTGTTGGGTTGAATTTGTTTATATGTTATTTGATTATGTTGAAATTAGGACTTCAAGGTGACAACATCGATTATTGACGGACATATATTCAGGCCCGTTCGTTGATTTGCATTACTGAAAAGTCTGGACTTAGTTCTTCACTTGTGATGGTTTTGTCTTGTATTGAACTTGCATTAGTTAAAATTCGCGCATACAAGACACCCAAATATCTCCTGAGTTGTTGTTGAAGTCAGACATCTACTATAGCAAAGGAACCATTACAATTCCAGTAGTTCGTGGAGTTTGGGAAACATTGCTCTAAGACATTCTGGAGAGCCTGGCTGAGCAATGCAGTGACTACACCTCCTCCCACTACGACATTTACACCGAACATTTCTCTGAAACTTTTCTATGGGATAGATTCTACTGGCTATCCGTCCTTGTAATTTGATTACCATCTCCCGAACCGGTCATAAAATAGTCGTTCCAGCGTTGTCGTCATCTATTTTGTTCCTCTTGTCTCGGGGCCATTGTTCAACTTTTCCGACGGCTTGACGGGCCGATAGCTCACGTGAGTCAATAGTCCAGCTTGAGTCACGTGTCCGCTATAAATAGCTTCCAAAGTACGTGTTAGCTGAAGACCTTGCTTGTTGAAAATGCCAAAGCATCTAAGCGGATTGAACATTCAATCATGCGTGTTCAATTAGACACTTCAGTCGAGCAGCTCAGAGTTTTCAACTTCCGTCTTTGTCATTAAGTTTTAATGATGTACTTTTAATCAGAGTACACAAGAAATTGTTGAATGATTGCGAGTTGAGTTTCTCTTCTTTGTGTTTGTATTAAACAAATCTTGAATTCTTGTTCAACTTGACAACGAAGGCGTCCTTTAATTAAAGAATTTATAATGAATAGATAAAATGTATTTACATTGTCTGATGTTTTTTTTCTTTTTTTTGCTATTGTAGTTCCTTTAGATGTATTTGAGATTTTCATACATACAGACAAATCCACAAATAGCAAGCCTTTAGTACAGTTTTGTTTTTAAAGAAAAAGTAAAGTTGACATTTCAAACCTTGCGATCTGTAGATCAGATGATGTTAAGGTCATCTGTTTATTGGGACAACGGTTAACGGGCAGCACAATGACTAACCGCCTTTACTTTTCCCAGCCAAAGTCAAGTACCCATTAGAGTTGGGTGGACTCTGGGGCGCCCTAATTCCCGAAATTCAAAACCCCAGTCTTCACTGAGAATCGAACTGCCCACGATCCCAAGTTCGGTAGCTAAGCGCTTAACCACTCAGGCACCGAGACGCCGCTTTTAAATAAACCATATAATAATTTTGTGCACCTTTTATTACGGTAGAATCAAATTTCTCAGCTCTTGTGCTTGGCCTCCTTGACTTTTTTTTTCTATTTATCTCCAAATGTCTCCATTTCTTCCTCCTTTCATTTTCTTAACACTATTCTTCCTGTTCCATTATATCGGCGCCTCATTTCTTTGTATCACTTTCTTTTTTTTCTCTCTTACTAAATTGTATTGCTTCAATAAGATAAATGGAATCTTAAACATCAAATGTATATGTCAGGCTTCATTTTTACAAGTACGAAAGGAAACATTTTATTTCCATTGTTGGGATAGTGAGGAACATTGGGTAGGTTTGAACAAAATATCTGTAAATAAAATAATTCTGGAATGTCATTGGGGAATTTCACGACCAATTTTAAACACAGTATTCTTCTCTTTGTACAGAATGTAGCCAGTGTTGATGATACATAGGGAGTCCATAGTACTGTATAATAAACTATTCCAAGCTCATTTGCCTGTAGCACAATCACATTTGTCTTGTTTGGTTGGCGTGTTGGTTTATTTCAAAATCTCTCACAATCTTCCTCTTTTTGTGACGATCTCTCCTAGTAGCTTGCAAACTCTTCATTCGTTCAACAATCAAAAGTTGTAAACTGACTTGGGATTTCGAAAGCGTCACTAACAATTTTTCTAGAAAAAATGGCAGTATATATATATATATATATATGATCATCTTCAAGTTAACACACAACTTCAACGGGAATTTCCTCCCTCGACTCAATGTGTCTTTGTATGCAGTAGACGTACATAACCATTTAGCGCACCGTCTAATGTAGAAATTATGAACTGGACTGGGCAAAGTTCTCTAGAGGGACTCCTTGCAATAACGAAGCATTACCAAGAAATACTTGGAGTGAGAAATTATAGACCACCAGATTCATAAAGAATGAATTGATTTTAAAAAAAAACTTTTTTTTTTGTTACTTTGTTTTCCTTGTGTTTCTTTTTATCGAGTCTACAATTCGCAATATCACATTCTCTTTCTATTAGTTACTGTGTTGTATTACTTCCATTATGACATCTGGATCTTTTTGATTTGTATTTATTATCACTTTCTGATGACATTTATGCTGTTAATTATTGTCCAAATATCGGTTTTCGTCTTGGAACAAAATGAAATGTACTAGTTGATGACAAATATTTGAATACATCGCTTTCCCTAGTTGTTACCCGACATGCACTTCCAATACAATTTGTCTCTTCACGCCCTTTGTTGACAGTTTAGCCACGGTTATTAATAGCAGCGCTTCAAAACAGCCGCTAGAATGAAATCCAACGAGGCGGTGACGTCATGAGATTGTATCAAATGGCGATCAATTGGCAGTTGAAAATAGCAGAGGACGACCAAGTTGTACATTCCCCCCCCCCCCCCCCCCCCCCCCCCCCCAAAGTATTTGAGCAGAAAGAGGGGGAAACAAAAACCATGTCAATTGTTCAGGGTAATGCTGTGGAAAACTTGGAGCTACTCAGGCGCTGAAGGGCGTCTACAATTAGCATTCTAAGTATGGAGGATGTTAGGTTGTTTTTACACAGGGTGAACTCAAATTTAGCAGGAAAACAAACATTAGCCATAAAATTGTGGGTTATAAGGTATGAAAAATGTGAGTAGATCTTGAATCGATTCCACAGAATTTGTGTGTGTGTGTGGGGGGGGGGGGATGGGGGGGATTTTTCTTTACTTTACAAAACTTTCCTATTGGTTGAAACTCTTGGTGAAATGATAAATCCCTCCCTCTCCCCCTACTTCCAGCTTCGTTGTCTCTTTCCTCATGTTTTGCAATCTATTTACAAATGTGTATCAGTCCGTTTTCAAACTTGGTCATGGGATCTAGATGTGGAAACTATTGCTTCAATAGTCAACAAGTCATTTGTAATGTCAAGAAAGGATTCTGTTTAACAAGATTTGCTCCCAGTTACTTTTGAATCCTCTTAAATTCTCTTTAATTCTTCAGGCGCCCAATATCTAATTAATATTTGACACCCCAACTATTCGTAAGACTTAAGGCCTCCTCACTAAGTTCCCTGATCCCCAACACGTGTTCCTAGTCTTCTACACCACTTGCAGCTGTTCAAGGACACGCTACGTCACAACTTTCATCTAAAACTAACTTGAAACCCAAACTTGAAACTTGTTTGTTAAGCTGATTAGCGATGATTTCTCTTCTGGCTGCCCTATACTGTGTAACCTGGTGTTTTAATGAGATCTGTCTGAGGAGGTTAGGGTTTTGTTTCCTTCTTAGCTGAATGTAGCATCAGAGAGTGTCTGGGCGGATTAATCTCTCTCTCTCTCTCTGACGTCTCTTTTCTTTTACCATTGACATTACATTTTGAAGACCTCCAAACCAAAAAAAAAAATGTTTTGTAACACCCACCCAAAAGACATTGACCGACCACCATACTATATGACCATGTCAAGATTAGGACGAGTTTTGGGGAGCTAAAAATATGATGGACCATTAACGAGGGAGATGGTTATATCCCATTCACTTTGAAGAGAAGTCAATACTACAGCTTCAGCCCATCTGTGACTTACGAAGGTATGGCTAGCCAGTTCCTTGACCAACCACCAAACCCCAAGATATCAGCAGATCTCGAGACGGAGGAAAGTACGTGAAATTCTCTGGTGGTTCATGATTTCAATATTGTAATTCTAAAATAGATTTCCGAGCTACTTTCTACCCCCCAAAGAAAAACAATAACAAACAAGCAAACAAAAAAACAAAGTCAATTATAAAATAGAAAAACATTTATTTCCATTGGAATATTTATATGTATTTATCAGAAGTAATCCCCTTGAAATATTTATGTATTTATCAGAAGTAATCCCCTTGAAATATTTATATGTATTTATCAGAAGTAATCCCCTTGAAATACTTATGTGTATTTATCAAGCTTTGACAAGTTAAAATATAATACGCTTACAGCAAGTTTGGCGCTACAAGTCAACAACCGTCAACACCACCACTTAATGAATTTCGAACATATATCAAGTATTTTGGAATGTTTAATGTATATGCAATCTCAAGTATGATTGCTTCTTTATCGCCGCATCAGTTTACGAGGGTGTAGTTTAGCCAACACAAGAAGCTTGCAAATCTACTTTCCTCATTCTATTTGTGTCACTTATTAAGAGCTCTTACTTTTTGTGTCTCTGGCCCCTCCCCCGTCTGCCCCCCAATAAGTGCAAGGTGCGAGTGCTATCGATTTCTCTTCCATTCACACCTGAGGTCAGACCGATATCTTTAGGAGGAACGAGTTAATGGCGACACTGCATTGTAGAATCTGCTCGCAGCTATTTTTAGTGCCTGATTGATGGCGTACACTGTACACGTTTGAGTAGCCCTAGTGACCTTAAAAGAGTCAATGTTTGATTATGTCCCCTGGCTGCCACCTTCCATGAAGCTGCATCATGAGCGTTAACGGTTGGTTGGAGAACTACATCTAGATCTAGAAGACATTTGGACATCGCATATAAGTGATGGAATTGGAAATAGTTATAGTATATAAATAGTTTCAATTCCAAGAAGTATTTTGTGGTGCTAAAAGAACTATTCACTGCGAAATTGTTGGATTTAGCACCTTTCCACTTTCTCTGCCTGGCCTTGTTCTACATATGTTAGTGTCTTAGCTGAAATGCGTTTGATAAAAATAGATTGTAATACCTTTTTGTGTTTCCTATACGTTTATATAGTCCTTAGTTTCAATTAGTGTCAATAGGACTTTAACCTTGCTTCATATTGCGTCATTGGCTTGCGTCGAGTTCCGGTGAAAGTCCAGATTTGGTTGGATGTATACGACATTCTTATTGGAAACCTCGTCTACATGGAAATGCTGGTTTGATGAAGTATAGAGCAAGTTGAACTGAGGTCACTGACCTATCTACGTTTAGCCAGACGTCGTTGTGATGTTTGATTGAAGGCAGAATTGATCACTTGAGAGCCAGAAATCAGAGAGTTTCAATAATCGATAGCACACTGCCTACAAGCCACTTCTCAAATTTGTTCATCTTAAACCCATTGGAAATGCAGCATTGACTTGTTCCGTGCCTTGGAATAGAATGAACGCCTCACACTTTGGACCTCCTTTTGGCATATCATTTTTTTCAGATATGTCTGCTGGTGAGTCTCACAAGTTCGATAGTGTCATGGGTAGCATTGCTGTTGTCCAAACCTAATGTACACAACGAACTTACGTTATTTTTCAAATCGTCGAGAGACCTTTGCACTGGTTTTCATCTGTCTTTTATGATGTCTCCCATTGAAACTGAAACATGATTTCTATATCTGTCCTGCAATCGTGACATTGTTCTCGCTCTCTACATTTGATTTAAAACTGCTTAAAAGTTTTGAGTATAATAGTTTATCACATTTTTTAATTGTCCACTTAGGATATATATATATTTTTAAAATTTAGATTGGTGTAAATGTTTGACCTTTTTTTTTGTGGACTGTTTTTAGAATTTATCTGTTTATTTAAAAACGCTTGTGACGCCTTTTTCTGTGGACTTAGAAATGATCTGTTAATTTAAAACATTTGGGACTCCTGTTTCTAGAATTGATATGTTAGTTTAAAACAATTAAATCTAATATTCTTTAGCTTCATTTTGACAGTTTGTACAACAGACTTACATTCTTTCCTTGACTTAACTTCAACATAGTGATCATGTGATCAGAGAAATATGTGAACTGATTTGAAACTGTCTTTGACATCTACTGTGGATCCAGATTTATTATTTTGATTTATTTTGTTTGTTTATTTTGTCTGCTAGCCAATCTCCCCAGCTAAACTGTGTCATGACATATTCCATTGAATTGCTTTCAGCGCAAACGAAAACTGAACAATGAGAATGACGACATCAGTAATGACAACAACAGCGACACCATCAGCGTACAGAGCTTTGACATCAGCGGCAACGAGAAGGTAAGTCTTTTCGGACTGGTGGGAAGTGTTTGTAAGGTCATTAGAAATGTCTAAGTTGGACCCAATGCATTCCATGAGTATTGCTCTGGATTCATGGGACAGAATTGGGTTCGTTTCATTGAGTGCTCGCTTTTCTTTGTGCTACTTACGTAATGGTTTGATCATTTCAAAGAAAACTACTGCCAATGGAACTTGAAAACAAATCATGCGTCGCTTTGAACAGTAGAGAAAGAAGTCAATACAAGAAGGATAAAATAACAGCACACAAAACTCACATGGATCTTTGATTTGATATGTAGAAATAGATGGGCACAGTAACGCCATTAGTGCAATGTAATATATTACGTAGTCTGAAATAGTGCAATGTAATACATTTCATAGTCTGAAATAGTGCAATGTAATATATTACGTAGTCTGAAATAGTGCAATGTAATATATTACGTAGTCTGAAATAGTGCAATGTAATATATTACATAGTCTGAAATAGTGCTTCCTTCAAAGAAACACCCCTTTCTATGTCCCACACATTGTTCAAGTGTGTGTGTGTGTGTGTGTCGGCAGTGTTGTCACATCACAAAATGTCTCACGTTTAGCCAACGACTGGAATGACTTTTGTTATGTTATTTATACCATCCAATCCATTGGCTGCAGCGGACAAGGTCAGTGTAACCTGGACAAAAAAAAATAACCGCTGGGCTTTTCTCTATTCGGCATGTTGAGTTGGAGTGCTGATGTCCGAGTTACTGCGCCTGTTTTAACAGTGTATTGTTCTATTGGTGCTAGAGATCTAATGGTTTTGTTAGAGCCTTGTTCCATCTTACAGTTTGTACCCATTTCCTTATCCTCACATTTGTGACTAGATCTTGTAGTTTGGCGCCTTTTATTTTTAATTTCTCTCCCCTTCATTGATGAAAAGTCATTCTTGTGTTTGTGCTGTCAGTCAACCAAACACTTTTTGTTTTTATTATAAGCATATATATATTTAATCACTAGCGTTGGCTACGCCCGTTGGTTTGTTTCCAGGGTCTTCACTATTTGTTTAATTGTGGCCGGACATTCCCCTCGTTTTAACTTCCAAAAAACTATCCTATAACAAACTTTTTAGCCCATGAATTATTGTATGCTACATTGAAATGAAACAGCCTACTCTCGGGGGGTGGGGGAGTATCTGGAAGAAGGTTTGGTGATCAGCAAATGCAACTCTGGATTCGAACTCCAGCCTCCTTATTAGGTGCCCTAGCCATAGTCAAGCTTTTTTTTCCCCATCTCACACGACTGAAATGCGAGTTCTTGTGTTCAGTATTGTGTAGGTTCAATAGTTCCTCACCTTTATTATACCAATTTTGTGTGTGTCCCATACGACTTTATATATCCACATCTTCATTATATTGGTGTTTTTGTTCCAAATCTATACTATAACGTAGACCAGAAGAGATAACTCCAAGTGTAGGGCGTATGCATGTATGTAAGTATGTTACGAATAGAAGAATAGAAATCAAAACCGTTTAACCAATCTTGATAAAACTTGTCAGAAATGTTCCTTGGGTACTAACTGGAACCGTAACGTGAGTATGGTAGCCCTGAAACAAACTTATGATGCTCAAAAAAAGCCTTAGTATTTTAGGCCATGTTTATCATGTCTACATGATGAGACAAGATGGAGAGGTCACGCGTAGTGATACAAATGAAATGAACGCCAGAGGTCATAATATCGCGCATTATAAAGGCATATTATTAAACTAATAAACTACTTACATAATACAATTTACTTTACAATGTGTTTTTTTTTTAAAGCATTTAAGCCTACAGCTACCGATTCGGTTTTATTTTAAGTCTTTATTTTCTATTTACTTTTTTCTTTAAGATTTACTTATGCGCATTTAGACCTTTTAACAACATAGCTACATATATACAAAAAATTTCATTCATCATGTCGTCATAGCGTGCGTGTAGCTAGATCTGGATTTCTAGGTCAACACAAGCCATTTACTAGGCTCAAAGTCTTAAGTTATTGACTAGACTACTATGGCATTCAAGTTTTTAAAGATTCTAGATCTATATCTATATAAAATTAAACTAACAATGTTATATTAATAGTTACATTCACGCGTTCGCTTTAATTCTTAAAACATATTTGACATCTTGATATCGTGTACTTCTAAATACACAAGCCTATGTTTTCATTCAATAATTGGATCTAGTTATCTAGGTCGAATAGCTATTTTTAGCTCCATTCCTAAAATTTTAAATTCTTGAATTTATGCATTCGCTTTACTTATTACATTATTATTTTCTTTAATTGTTTTTAATGCACTATATCAGTAACTATTTCAGTGATACGCAAATTAAGACCCGCGGGCCGCGGATAATATATGGCTAGTGACTTTATGAAATAGAATACTAGCCAGTCAAGTTCGTGTAATGGTTAAATTTTTAAAATAATTTCATTATTGATTAAAGATTAATTTTTAACTATTCATTTAAAGCGAGACGAAGGACCCCCCTCCCCCACCCCTTCTTTTACTCCTCGTTCTTATCAAGCAACTCAGTTTAAAAACAATCTTGTAGTCTTTCTGTGGCATCAATTAGGTCAGCGGTTCTCAGCCTTTTAAGCTCGACGACCCCTTTTTACAATCCCCCACTCTGCCGCGACCCCCCCCCCCCCCCGCATACACACATAGCAATAGAAGAGTAGACAAAAACAATCCATTTGTTCAATGGTCTTTGGCGACCCCTGGCAAATCGTCAATCGACCCCCAAGTGGGTCGCGACCCACAGGTTAAGAACCCCTGCACTAGAGTGATGTGACATTGGTTGACTAGCCAGGCGCATAAGTCATGTCGGCCGGACAGAGGTTGATGTAATGTCCACACTTCTAAAGCCACGTGATTCTGAGTGCACCTAATTCTAGAAAACATTTCTACAATTTGCGACAAATGGAGTGCTCGTGTACCAACATTTCAGTGGTCTCCCAATTGTGTCCGTTTTACAGAGCTATTTTGATTAGTAAGGCTTTCCTCACAGTGTTTGCCCCCCCCCCCCCCCCGGTCACATAAATCAATCCTAATGATAAAAAATGGAACTTGTATAAAGCTTAAATATAAACATTCAATCAACCCCTTAGGAAAACTTAACTTCCCAGGGCACTCCGGCGTAAAGTTTGAGAATCAGAGCTTTCATTTAATTGATGGATTCTGCATCGTATTCTGGGTAATCCATCTTGTTGATCTCATTGTTTACATAGGAACTTGTTTTCATCACGTGCTTGTGAAGACCAGAAGAGATCAACTCCAAATATCGATTGATTAACACAATTACCTTCATTGTTGCATAATAGAGAGAATCACATGGATGTCTGATTTAAGAAAACTAGCACACGTCGAGAATGTTCTTATTTGTTGTTTGGATTCATTGAGTGGGCATTGTCAATGAAATGTTCAAAGAATTGGCTGTTTATAAAAGTAGCCTGGCGGAAGGACTGTTGCTGAGTAATGTTACCAGACTACAGCAACGTGTTTGGTAATGGCAGGGTCTATTGTCCGGATAAATGACCTGACACTAGAAGGCATGATTAACTTAGTAAAAAAAAAAAGTGACGTAGTTTTAGTGTCAATCCGTGTATTTACAATGATTGGGTGGAAACAGAGAAATTAGGGCTTTAGTACATCATGTTGGCACTATGTGGTCTGTGTTGGCACCAAGTGGTCCATGTCGGCAGTATGTTGGCTGTGTCAGCACTGTGTGAGTGATGCTGGAGCCACGTGGACCATGTCGGAACGGTTTGGGTGATGTTGGCACCATGGGTCCATTTCGGCACTATGTGAGCCACGTTGGCACTATGTGGGCCATGTCTGCACTATGTGAGTGATGTTGGCACTATGTGGACCGTGTTGGCACCATGTGGTCCATGTCGGCACTATGTGGTCCATGTCGGCACTATGTGGATGATTTTGGCGCCATGTGGGCCACATCGGCACTATGTGGGTGATGCCGACACTATGTGGACTATGTTAATATTGTGTAAACTATATCGACATATGACAGGCCATTTCATCCTATTGTACATTTTAGATGATTCGATCGCGTAGTTGGAGAAGTAGTTAATGAACTGGACAAACGCTAATTCTGTCCCACATTGGGACACGGAGAAGCTGTTTTCAATTTGTCACATTAAAAAAACCCAAAAAACAACGAAAGTGAAGCCTGCAAGAAACTGGTGCATGGGAACAAAAAACGTTAGCAACTATTGGTTCTCAAATGTTCGTGGAGTGGTGTTACACTTCACATCTCTGCATCTCTACACACGTGACTTGATTTACTGGTGAAAATGATGCGGGCTCTAATATAGTCTAGTCTCCGTCTCGCACGTGTCTGGTAGAAAAGACACATGTTGAACCTAATGGCGCCACTTCAATGGCTACGGGGATGTCACGGGACTTTGCTAAGGACCACTCACCTTCTCCTTCTCCCAAATAAAATCGATCTCTTTTTTTTTATAGTTTGACACATTTTCCGTTTCATTATGGACGTAGCCCATGGCTCGAGAGAATGTCATGTCTCTTATCTTATCTTATATAATACAGACGTTACTTCAAAAAAGAAGATGATTACGTCCTACGCGTCATGCATTTAGTCATGCATATTAACCAATGACTTAAATTCTGCCAAGTCACTGGTTTTTCTGGCTAGCTCAGGCAACCAATTCCATGCTCTAATAGCACTAGGGAAGAAGGAGTATTTGTACAAATTTGTCCTAGCATATGGGACGAGGAATGTGCCTTTATTTTTGTGTCTTTCAGAGTATTTTATTAAATTTTGTTTTTGTATTTGAAGATTATGGTTCAGTGTTTTATGTATGATTGCTACTTTACTTTTGAGTCTTCTGTCCTGAAGGCTTTCTAAATTTAGTGATTTTACTAAAGGTGTTACTCTAGTCAAATGTGAATATTCATTTATGAATCTCACTGCTCTATTTTGTGTCTGTTCCAGTTTCTTAATGTTTTCTTGAGTTGAGGGGTCCCAAACGGAGGATGCATATTCTATTATTGGCCTAACCAAGGTTAAATAACATTTTAGTTTTATGTTCTTATTTGATTTATAGAAATGTCTTTTAATAAATCCTAATGCTTTGTTTGATTTTTTTAAATAGTTTCATCAATCTTTGGATTCCATGACAGTTTTTCATTTATTATAACACCTAGGTATTTTGCGTTTTTAGTCTGTGTTACTGGTTTGCCACGAATAAGATAAGTGGAATTAATTTGTTTTAGTTTTTTTGTTACTCTTAACAACTGACATTTTTCTGGGTGGAAAGACATGCTCCAATTTGATTCCCATTTCTGTAATTCATCTAATTCTCTTTGTAAAATATCTGTGTCTTGTGTTGTTTTTATTGTTCTATATATTATGCAATCGTCTGCAAATAATCTTATAGTAATCTTAATATTGCTTTAAGCATCTCCTACCCTTTAGAGAGACGTCAACAGAATTTTCTTATTTGAAACATTCATATTTCTATTGACCTAGGCAAATGATAAATCAATCAGCTGATCTGTTGTTGTTTTTTTGTGTGTGTGCGTTATTTGTAAGCACTAGTTTGAATAAAGTAACTAGACAAGAGCTATTGTATTCGGTGTTTGACTTTGATGTGTACTTTAACCGCTTGGCCTTCCTCATTCTCAGATTTGTTTAGAATAGAACCGAAGTCTGAATCTCGCTCTGTCACCCACAAAATGATTTCACTACCACTGGCCCGAACAGAAAAGCATGACACATGATGTTTTCATGCGTTCCATCAAAAGTCCCGAACAATCTGCTTCCAGCTCATTAGCTTATAATTTCTGCAGTCATGACATACTCACGCTTTTGTCGGCAGACTGTCCAGTGGTCACTGGAATAATGCCATCTGTTGATTCAAGGTTCCTATAGGTCACAGGTAACATGAACTTCAGGGCATTCACCTGACACCACACACTTTAGATGCAGGCTTTTTTTGTGTTTGTTTTTTAAATGTTCTAAACCAGTGATGTTAGAAAAAAGAAGGGGGAAATGTACTTGTGACATGTGTGTCACTGACCATATCCTCGGCAAAGTAACCTTGACCTTCTGCGATTTCAATGTGCGCTTGGGCAAACATTTAACGGAGCACCAAATGTGGCCATCCAGCTTTAGTTCGTGGATCTCTGATCTGAACCTTGACTCTTCTATCTGCCCCTGTTAACAAGCACTTGTGTAGAACATGTCCTCGTGGACGGGCTATATTTATCATAGCACTTTTAAGGGGCTCACGTTGGGGGCTTGGGTTCTTGGTTATTTTGAGATGCTTAAGTATTCAGCAAAGCGTATTGATTCGAGGCATGATACATATTCCACCTTATCATGCGGGCTACACGTGGCAGCCATAGACTGGTGTAATTTACACCTATGTAATGAAACGAACGGTCAGAAAGGACAGTCACTTATCACTTCACGAATCAATGCACTAGCCCACTTTTTTTTTAACAGTGTCTGGTCTGTTTCAATGTCTGTCAACCATAAGTTTGTCTCACGATTTATGTCTTAAGCTTGTATTCACTTTTAATATATACATTGCTATATCAATAAACCGGGTTTATGAATGAATGAATTTCATAAATGAATCTGTTGATGAATGATTGGTCTTTAATTAACTAAAAATGTTATCAATAGAAACATCCCAAGATACAACTAAATCAAGAACTTTATTATGTATTAACATTTGGTGACTGGATAAGAGACTGGTTGAAATGTTTGCTTTAACTGACTGCTTTATTAGGTAGAAAACAATTTATCTAAAACTATGAAAATGTCTTGTAAGATAAACCTTTTTTTCTGACCAATGGTCAAAAGAGTGGCAAGGAAAACACACAATCTTTAGACAATCTAAGTCAAGAACTGATCACTCAGGAAACACAAAATAAATGTCAAAACTTCAAGACTAATAACTCGGGCACACGTTGGTGAAAGCCCGACGTAGTATTCATGTCGAATCTTTTGAAAGAAAGAAAGAAACTTATAAAAAACAAAACAACTCACTTACAAGTATCATACTTTTCTTTTTAGTTTGACCAGTTCAAGATGTGACGTCTTTGAGTTGTCCCTCTTGCTATTACTTCTCCAACGTCTCTGAACATCTCAAACGTCTCTGCACATCTCAAACGTCTCTGCACATCTCCAACGTTTCTGCACATCTCCAACGTTTCTGCACATCTCCAACGTTTCTGCACATCTCAAACGTTTTTGCACATCTTAAACGTCTCTGCACATCTCCAACGTTTCTGCACATCTCAAACGTTTTTGCACATCTCCAACGTCTCTGCACATCTCAAACGTCTCTGCACATCTCAAACGTCTCTGCACACCTCAAACGTCTCTGCACATCTCAAACGTCTCTGCACATCTCCGTTTCTGCACTTCTTAAACGTTTTTGCACATCTCAAACGTCTCTGCACATCTCCGTTTCTGCACATCTTAAATGTTTTTGCACATCTCAAACGTCTCTGCATATCTCAAACGTCTCTGCACATCTCAAATGTCTCTGCACATCTCAAACGTTTTTGCACATCTCAAACGTCTCTGCACATCTTAAACGTCTCTGCACATCTCAAACGTTTCTGCACATCTCAAACGTCTCTGCACATCTCAAACGTCTCTGCACATCTCTGCACATCTCAAACGTCTCTGCACATCTCAAACGTCTCTGCACGTCTCAAACGTTTTTGCACATCTCAAACGTCTCTGCACATCTTAAACGTTTTTGCACATCTCAAACGTCTTTGCACATCTCAAACGTTTTTGCACATCTCAAACGTCTCTGCACATCTCAAATGTCTCTGCACATCTCAAACATCTCTGCACATCTTAAACGTCTCTGCACATCTCAAACGTCTCTGCACATCTCAAACGTTTCTGCACATCTCAAACGTCTCTCAACATCTCAAACAACATCAACAAAGGGCAGCTTAACTCAAGATGTCAAATGTATTCTATTACCGCTGCGCTATCCATACTTGAGAATCCTTGTTTGTCGTATGCTGTTTCTAGATAAGATTCTGCACGATGCCAGCGCCATCTAAATGGAGCAGCTTTAGTCAAGGATGATTTTTTTCCTTTCCATTTTTAGGATAAATTTCGGCTCTCGTGCGTAAGGAGATTAATAAAAGAATAACTTAAGTTTAAAATCCATTCACTTCCGTATGAAAATATGACAGTGTGGATTTAGGTCACGTGCTTGGGCACGTGATTACATTTCCATAGCTTCGTCGCAGATCTTTCCAGCCCTTAAGACACTAACATTTTCTTTTTGAATTCAGAGTTTAAACAAAATAATTATTTTGGGACTTATTATTTTATGTGTGTATGTGTGAGGTGTAGTTTTAATTCTTAGAAACTTTTGTATAAGGTAAGGATTAGGAGCAGGGTCATCCCTTACTTGAATTTATACTGGACTTTGATAATGTCTAGTGCTGCATTGGAAATGTGATCTTTTATACCTACTTCCAAATAGCGAAGATGTGAGCATTCGGTGGCTAATTAAGTCTCGGTCTCTCCGACTCTCCTCGGGCAGTGATACATGTCTGTGATCGTGTGTCTGGCACCGCTGTGTCCGCTAGAAGCCTGTGCAGCGATACCATCTGGCGTTCATGACGTAGGAAGAGGTTGTTTTTGGGGGGGGGGGGGCGGCAGGGGGAACAAAATTTAAAAAATGTAGATAAGAAATCTACACGCTAGAAGAAAAAAAAACTTGAGGCATGGGTCAGGTGGACACGCACGTGGACGTAAGGAACAGCAGACGTGAACCTGGCTTGAAACTGAACATTGGACATATGACCGTAGGGCTAGACTTAAACTCATTGCAATGACATTCTCGGGACATTGGCCACGTCCAGGAATACAACTGGGAGCTATTATTATTATTATTTATTTTTTTTGTAGACAAATCTTGAACTAGGGCAAAAAGGTTGCAATGTAGAGAAATGAACTGTGCTCGTGGCTCTGTTATTTTTAATTTGAAAAGGACATCGACACAGTTCTTGAATTATTGGAAAATGTATGACGTATGTGTCCAACTCTGGATGTAAATCAGATTTTGTCTTAGACTAAACAAGGAATTAAACAATGACCTGAAACATTTTTCCACCGATGCCATCTATGCATATATATATTTACTTGAATGTCACGTCTCTGAAACAAACAACTGGACAGCTCTCTACTTTGTCACGCCTCTGAGAAAAAGATCCACCAAACAGCTCTCTGCTGTTGTCACGACTCTGACAAAACGATCCACCAGACAGCTCTCTACTGTTGCCACGCCTCTGAGAAAAAAATCCACCAGACAGTTCTCTTTTGTTGTATGATACTCTGGTTATTTTTTGAATGAGTCACTTCTTACACTGCAATCCATCTCCGTTCTCTGTTGATCTAGGTGTGGGATTATCGACTCCTACAGTAGAGTAAGCTCGGAAACAATTAGACATCGCCAACAGCATCCTCTACACAAGACCTACAACATCTCCTACGTGACTTTTCTCGCATCACTTACACGACGTATAGAAACATCCACATCACTTACATGACCTACTGCATCACCTACTGCATCACTTAGATGACCAACTGCATGACCAACTGCATCACCTACTGCATCACTTACATAACCTACTGCATCACTTACATGACCTACTGCATCACCTACTGCATCACTTACATGACCTACTACATCACCTACTGCATCACTTACATCACCTACTGCATCACTTACATCACCTACTGCATCACTTACATCACCTACTGCATCACTTACATCACCTACTGCATCACTTACATCACCTACTGCATCACTTACATCACCTACTACATCACCTATTGCATCACTTACATCACCTACTGCATCACTTACATCACCTACAGCATCACTTACATCACCTACAGCATCCCTTACATCACCTACTGCATCACTTACGTCACCTACTGCATCACTTACGTCACCTACTGCATCACTTACGTCACCTACTGCATCACTTACATCACCTACTGCATTACTTACATCACCTACTGCATCACTTACATCACCTACCGCATCACTTTCATCACCTACTACATGACCTACTGCATCACTTACATCACCTACTGCATCACTTACATCACCTACTGCATCACTTACATCACCTACTACATCACCTAGTACATCACCTACTGCATCACCTACTGCATCACTTACATCACCTACTACATCACTTACATCACCTACTACAGCAATTACATCACCTACTGCATCACTTACATCACCTACTGCATCACTTACATCACCTACTACATCACCTAGTACATCACCTACTGCATCACTTTCTACATCACCTACTGCATCACTTACATCACCTACTACATCACTTACATCACCTACTACAGCAATTACATCACCTACTACATCACCTACTGCATCACTTACATCACCTACTGCATCACCTACATGACCTACTGCATCACTTACATCACCTACTGCATCACTTACATCACCTACTGCATCACTTACATGACCTACTGCATCACTTACATCACCTACTGCATCACTTACATCACCTACTACAGCACTTACATCACCTACTGCATCACCTACTGCATCACTCACATGACCTACTCTATGACCTACTGCATCACCTACATGACCTACTGCATCACCTACATGAACTACTGCATCACTGACATGAACTACTGCATCACCTACATGACCCTTAAAGACCATATGTCTAAAGTAGCACTAGACATTTAAAAACGTATACTTAATTAGAACACGAGAAAAGTGATAATAGAGACAATCTGTTGGAATAAAATTTGCCATCATGTTTTTTTTTTGGTTTAGTTTAAAATTATTTTGTTCATAGACATGCAAATAAAGAAACGCGACTGGGAATTCCCTAAACATTGATCTCGTGTGTTCACTTTGACCACGTGAGGCGGCACGTGTCTAATTGAAATATCCTTCTTCCCATCCCTTGTCATCTTTTGTATTCCAATCCATAAAACGTGTTCAAGGCTATTGGAACTTCAAATCAGTCAGTCTAGTGTGTCTTACTGGTCTCTTTAGACCTAGATACCAGCTGACTGGAATAGGAGGAAATTAGTCTCATAGTTGAACGGAACCATTTTTTTTCCTCAGGTTAATCGACCATCTTTTGGTTACTTTGAAACTAGCCAATGATTTTGTTTCCCCCTGTATTAAGGTCCAACTTCTATGAACTTTGTTTGTATTCTTCTGTTTTAGGAAAACTCTACTTGTACTTACTTACCCCCAAAGATAAAAATCCGTGTATTAGTTTTGTGTTATTAAAAGGCTATTGAAAATCCGACATCACCATTTTTTTGTTTGGAATGCTCTAGTAGGTGCAACGGCTACTTTTGGTCTTCTATTTTGTCATATCTCTGAATAGGGGAATACTGGGGAATTAATTTCCCTTGGTATCAAACAAATTAATTAATTACCCTTAATTAATTGACTAATTGGTTAATTTTTATTCATTTGTATACTGTCTTCGCCGATAAATAATTGTGCAAAGTTTCATCTTCTTCCAAGAATGGGTGTGGGAGAAATAACGTGTTCAAACTTTTAACCAGACAGAGTGAGTTGCTTTGTAAAAAGAGTTGCATATTTAATTTAAAATAAACATCTGGCTGCATAGATGAAACACCAAGAAAACGTTTGTCAACACAAATAAGTGCTTGTAAACATTGTGATCATCCTTAGCGCCTGTTGGCAAAGATTTGGAAAAGTTTCTGCAGGTAACCCTAAGTAGAAGTCAATGGTCTGCATCACTTGAAATTTGTCAAGCAGGGATGTCTGGCTTTGTAAGTCAATCAGTTCCAGTTGCAGGTCTGCCGGGGCACTTGACACAAGCAGGAATGTCGGGGCTTTGTAAGTCAATCAGTTCCAGTTGCAGATCTGTCGGGGCACTTGACACATTGGCACTAATCGAATTTTCAAAAAGACGGATTTCCTGTTTGCTCTTTAAACATCCATACATAGACAAATATTGTTTTGTAAGTTTTAAAAAATTTTCTTGTTTAAAAATACCAGTAATAAAAATACAAGTGTTTATGTAATAATTGACCAACAGTCTCAGTTCACCATTATTCATCATAGTTTTTGTGAGTCTATTTCTCTGTTCATTACTTAATACCTTAACTCAACCTCAAGGAAACCCAAACATTTTTGTTAGTATCATTGTTCTTCCAGGCAGTTGAATTTCAGCATGAAGAATGTGTTCAGCTATTGTTAGAATACCATGTCGAGATAGACACTGTGGATAAAGATGGAATATCAGCACTTCATCTTGCAGTTGGATATGACAAAATATCTGGGGTTTTGTCCCCTTAAATTGTACACGTTATTTTATCACACCCATTCTCGGATTAAGTTTAATTATTTAATGCTTCTAACAAATTAACCAGTTAGTCAATCTATTATTGGTAATTAATTGTTTTGATTGACTTTGAAAAAGAGAAATAACTTCTTTCTTATTGAGAGATATGTACAAATGTGCCATTTGTCCTCTTAGATAAGCCCTTTTTTTTTCTATTGAGATCTAATTTCACCAATATGTTAATCTTGCCAAAAAACTATCAGTACCTGCCTTTTGTTTTGCATTGTTTTTTAAACAGCGGACCCATTGGGGCCGACCAAACGTTTAGCTGCAGGATGTGGTTTAACTAGTGTTCGAAAGCATGAAACATCAGCTGTGTTTCCCATAAAAGTAATTAAACTGGAAGGGTCTCACTGGACATTATTTCAGTAACATTTGTTGTCCTAGTGAAAGTATCTTCTCAGTTCTTCCGAATGATCTTCATAAATACATTTTCTTCATTCCGTGTACGAGGTAGTTAACTTATATAAAGATTTCTTGTTCAAGTTTGATTTACCTTTCATTGACTGGATCAGTTCTTGAACTGTCTAGCACAGGACATTCAACTCTAACCGACTGTTTCTTTTTTTGTTTTCTTCATAAGTCAACTACGAGAAAATTCAATTTTTATTTCCCTCGTACACTATTAGTTACAGTTCTCAAAGAATTACTGTTACCAAATCACACTGTCACAAAGTGTGGTAGCCTCTATGCTTTCTAGTTTTGCTTACTTCAACAGACAGTGAAAATATAGTTACATTTGTATTTATCTCCGATTCACTTTGAACAAAGCTTATTCCAGACTTGTACATAGCAGACTTGCACAGATCAGACATCCTCATACCATTTGTAAGCCTCCATGCTTTTAAGCTCCATGCTGAGATGACTCTCTTTTTAGCACGGTTCAGATATCTGGCAGTGTTCTGTATATAGAGTTTGCCTATATCTTAAGGGCAAGACCCCCGCATGCACCAGCTCTATCGTTTACTAAGCAATCGTATCCTGGAAATCGGTTCTGATCACTTTTAGGATGTGTTCTACTCTCGTCTCTCAAGTAGCAGTGTCTACATCTCGGATCGTGATTCTATCGAATCCTAACGAAGTAGGCTCCTATTGCACAATATCCCGCGCGAAAACGTGCCAGAGTTATTTGATCCTTTCTGTCTAGCTGCCACTACTTATCCTTCCTCCTGTTTGGGCTTTTTAGAAACTTCTAGAGTTCTCGTCACTTGCTATAATGGTACCAGCTGTCATACCATTTGGACTTCATCCGTTCCCAGATCCTGGCTCTTGCTTTCTTGTATGTTTGCGGTTCCTCTGTTGCGTCAAGAAGCGTTCTTAGCATCGCCAAACTTTCGGCTCTTTTTAACTCTTTGATTCCACAATTCGATGGAATCCATTGTATCACCATACGTACCTTGTGTTTTCCTGCTAGGCGCTTCGCGCACGCCATTGCTTTTTCCAGTTGGGTAGGCCACGTCGCTGAACTTTCGACGGCTTGTAGGCAGGAGAGTGAGTCTGTTCAGAGAATGACATCGGTCGGTCCTCAATTCGCTCCTCGATATATTCTAAAGCGTTTCTGACTCCTTCCATTTCAGCAACGTAGGTGCCCATACCAGTTCGTCCCCTTCGGTTGCACCGGGGAATCTGACTACCGCGCTATATCATAGCCCGAAGACGTCTTATATAGGACTTCCCTCGTGAAGCGGTCGGTGTAGACCTAGGGTATCTTTTTGGATGATGAGCTATCTCGCAATACTTATTATCAGTGTTAATTTACATTTCTTATTTACTTTTCAATCGATCAGCGTTTTGAAGGCCTCAGAAAGAGTAACTATTTCCTGTGGGAAGCCGAGCTCTTGGACAACTCCAACGCGATATGCATAAAGGATTTCCATTTGAGCCGACCTCTACCCATCCATCCGTCTGAGTGAGCAGCGTCCCGAGACATGACGTTAAACTGCGCTCCTCTTTCCTTAGCACTTTCGGAGCTCAAAAGTGCTCTACTTCTTTTCTATCATTGTGTCTGCCTCCTGCTTTCCTCAGTCTGCCTTCATTGATCATCACTCTGTCTCCTTATCTCTAAATATCTCACTACGTCCTAGACCAGTCCGTTTGCCGTGGACTGCGACGGGTAAGGGGGGATAAAGAGATCCTGGTGTTTGAGTGGTGGCTATCTGAGGATAAACCACCACAACACAATACTTTGGCTCCAAGTTCCCCTAGACCTGAGGCCCAGATGGCCCGCTCTGGGTCAACCGGCTGGTCATGGAGGGCGGTGGCTGGAGGGTCAATCAGGGAGCTACTGTATCGGGCACATGTCCGATGCAGTAGCTGACTGAGTATAGCATATGTGTAGCCCTGGCGGGCTCATTCTGGACTTCCGAATGGCCCGTCCCCTTGTTGGACTCGATGGCGGGTGGGGAGCACATGTGCCGAACTAATAAATAACACCTATGGAAAAAAAAACTTCAAAAAAACTACTTGCCCCAGACCTATGTCTGGGCAAGAGACGCCGTATGGAGGACAGAAAGGAGGAGGCCACAAAAAGCTGTGCTACCTGGCCATCATTTCTGGTGGTTAGGTGCACAGAGGAGGGGAAAAGTCTGACAAAGATGAGCCCTTTTGTCATCTACAAGGGACTTAAGTCAGTAGTGGGAGAGCCCAAGAGTGTGTCTAAGCTACACAAGTCTTTGGAACTTCTAGTAGAAGTTGATAGCAAGATACACTCTGATGGGCTTTTAAGATGCAGAAGACTCTGTGATCTCCAAGTGGAAGTCATGCCACACACGAGTCTGAACACCAGCAGAGGTGTAATCAGCTCTAGGGACCTACTGGAATGTTCCGAGAAGGAAGTAGTGGAGGGCATTGAAGGAGTCACCCATGCCCGGCGCATTACCAGGCGCAGGGATGGTGAGGAGGTCAAATCCGCCACTATTATCCTCACATTTGGAACTAGGACACCGCCAGAGTATGTGAAGGCAGGATACCTACGAGTTCCAGTGAGGCCCTACATACCTAACCCCATGAGGTGCTTCAAGTGCTTGTGTGTGCCAGATGTGCTGGAGAAGGTCATGAGGACAAGGGCTGCACAGCCCAGTTCAAATGCCCAAACTGTCACGCTGGCCACTCAGCCTACTCCAAGGACTGCCCTGTGTGGAAACAGGAGGTTGCCGTGCAGGAGTACAAGGCAAGAAATGGATGTACCTTCAGCCAGGCGAAATCGGCTGTATTGGCCCTACCCAAGGGCCAATTCGGCTTGACAAAGACCTATGCCCAGGCTGTTGCTAAGATAGGAAGATCCATAGCCACACAGACGGACACATTGACCCCACCACCCCCTCCTCCTCCTCCAACTCAGAAGAAAACACCGCCAAAGAACACACCTCGGAAGAAACAAGAAAGCCCTGTTGTCATGCTAAAGAACAGGTTCTCTGTGCTCGCTGATGAGAGCATGGAGACTGAGCAGCTAGTCAAAACCAATACTCCGGGAGAACCCGGAGACATCATGTCTGACACAGGTTCTCCTCAGAGAAACCAGTCAGACACCCCAACCTCTACCGAATTAGAGGTTGACCAACTCCCTAAGGGGAGAAATCAAAGCGGAGAGGATGCCCGAGGTGAGCGAGGGGGAAATAACCTCCGCTCTAACCAAAGGGATCTCCCCTCTCCAGAGAGAAAGACTTCCCCCAAAAGGGGGTTGTCCTCCTCTCCATCCAAACCCAAGAATAAAAATACCAAGGTCACTGGAATTAAGGGAAACCCCTCCGGGGGCCTCCCAAAGCCAAATAGCTCCAAGTAGGCCATCTAGAATAAGCCATGGATTCCAGAATTGTACAGTGGAATTGCAGAGGCCTCAAGGCCAATTTTGAGGAAATGCAGCTACTGATGGACTCTGAGACTCCTGTAGCTGTCTGCCTACAGGAAACATTTCTGAAAGATAGCATCAGCTTCCGAAGCTACAGTGCTTACAGCAAGAATGTTGAGGATGCAGAGAGAGCATCAGGTGGAGTCTGTATCCTTGTGAAGGATAGCATCCCCCATGAGAGGGTAGAACTACAGACCACACTACAGGCCGTAGCAGCTAGGATAACCCTTCACAAGGTTATCACTTGCTGCAGCCTGTATCTACCACCAGGCGCTCCATTAAACCAAACAGACATGGAGGACCTATAGAAACAACTCCCCCGGCCTTACATAATCCTTGGGGATTTCAATGCCCATAACACCATGTGGGGATCCAACAATACCGACACAAGAGGCCGTATGCTGGAGGATATCTTCCTCCAACATGATTTATGCATACTTAATGATGCATCACCGACCTACTTGCACCCAGGAACTGGATCTCTCACATGCATTGACCTCACCGTATGCGTCCCTTGACTTCTGGACGACTTTAAATGGTCAGTTAGCAATGATCTACGGGGAAGTGATCACTTCCCAATCATCATTGCTAACAATCTCCCCTCATTGGGACGACCTCAGCGGTGGAAACTGAATAAGGCCGATTGGGAACAATTCCAAAAAAGATGCTCAGAGGATATTACAGAAAATATCCTCGATGAACAGAACCCAGCTGATACCTTTGCTAGCAAGCTACTTAGTATAGCCAGGAAAGTTGTCCCCCTAACCTCCGCAAATCCTAAACGGCCTAGCAAACCATGGTTTGATACAGCCTGCAAAAGTGCTATTGGCGATAGGAAAAAACGACTGGCTGCATTTATAAAAAATCCATCCCAGGAAAACCTAAAGCTATTCAGAATAGCTAGAGCAAAGGCTAGACAAACCATACGGTCAGCCAAAAGGAATTCTTGGAGAAGTTTTGTCGGCAGTCTGGATGCCAAAACTTCTGCTAGAGCGGTCTGGAAGGCAGTAAGGCGAATCAAAGGGAAAGAATCAAATGCAATAGGGCATCTGAAAAACCAAGGACGAACTGTCACGTCCCCCAGAGAAATAGCTGACTGCCTTGCATCCTCAATAGCAGAAAAGTCATCCACTGCACATTACACGCCAGAGTTTCAAAAAGTCAAAACCAGGGAGGAAAGACACTCCATTGATTTCAGATCAGAAAACAATGAAGACTACAACAAACCGTTCTCGCTTGAGGAACTGAGGGAATCGCTAGACAAGTCACATGACACAGCGCCTGGAGAAGATGATATCCATTACCAGTTCCTCAAGCACCTCCCCGAACCCTCATTGGCAGTCCTGCTAGGGGTCTATAACTGTGTGTGGCAAACAGGCGCTTTCCCAAACAGCTGGAGGAAAGCCACAGTTATACCGATATCTAAACCGGGAAGAGACGGCTCTGACCCAGCTAACTATCGACCAATAGCACTAACAAGCTGCATCTGCAAAACCATGGAAAGAATGATTAACAGTAGGCTGGTCTGGTACCTGGAGAGGAACAAAGTGATCTCTAACTACCAGTGCGGATTCCGGCAAGGGCGGACAACAACTGACCACCTGGTAAGGCTGGAAGCTTGTATCAGAAATTCATTACTCAGAAGAGAACATCTAGTAGCTGTATTCTTCGATATAGAAAAGGCCTATGACACAACCTGGAAACATGGCATTCTACGTGACCTGGAGCTTATGGGGCTTAAGGGACATCTTCCCCGTTTTGTGGGGGAATTCCTGAAAGACCGAAAATTTCAGGTTCGAGTGGGCAACACCACTTCTGACACTCATGACCAGGAAATGGGTGTACCCCAGGGCAGCATTCTGTCAGTCACCCTGTTCATCATTAAAATAAATAGCATCATAAATGCTCTGTCCCCTGGCATAGAGTGCTCTTTGTATGTTGATGACTTTGTCATTTTCACTTATGGGAAAAACATGAACACCCTAGAAAGAAAATTACAGTTATGTTTAAACAAAATTCAAAATTGGGCAAACGATAATGGTTTTAAATTTTCGGACTCCAAAACAGTTAGTATGCATTTTTGTAATTTAAGGGGACTCCACCCAGACCCTGAACTATCTATACACAAAAAGAAAATCCCTGTCGTGAAAACTACAAAATTTTTAGGCCTCACTCTAGATTCCAAATTTAATTTTCTCCCCCACATTAAGGAACTTAAGAGAAAATGCCAAAAGTCATTAAACATACTTAGAGTGCTCAGCCATACGGACTGGGGAGCTGACAGAGATACTTTGCTGCTGCTATATCGGAGTCTAATTCGATCCAAGCTAGACTACGGATCCATAATATATGGAGCAGCAAGGAAGTCGTACCTAAAAATACTGGAACCAATACAAAATGCTGCCCTGCGTCTCTGTCTCGGCGCGTTTCGTACATCACCTATCCCAAGCCTCCATGTGGAGGCTGGAGAACTCCCCATGGATATAAGAATGAAAAAGCTTGCAATGCAGTATATAGTTAAGCTAAAATCCAACCCTACGAACCCTGCTTTCGATTGCATATTTAACCCCACAGAGGTAGAATTATACAATCGAAGGCCTAACGTCATACAGCCGTTAGGCCTTCGAATGAGAGAACCCATCCAAAATTTAACTCCACCCATTAACCAAATCTCTAAAATAGAAACCCCTCAGAATCCTCCTTGGCTAATGAATAAACCCAAATTAAATTTATCCCTCCTTAATTTCAAAAAAGAAAATACAGACCCAAGCATACTACAAGTCCACTTTAGGGAACTGCAGGAGAGCTACGGAGATTGTGGCACCATCTACACAGACGGATCCAAAATGGAAGGAAAGGTCGCGTGTGCCTGCTCCTTTCGGAAAAAAACAATCTCCCGTAGACTCCCCGATGGCTGCTCCATCTTTACGGCCGAATTGCATGCAATATCGCTTGCACTTATGGCCGTCAAAGCATCAGAAAGGAGGAAATTTATAATCTGCTCCGACTCCAAATCTGCACTGCAAGCTTTGGGGCGGATGAAGACTGACATTCCATTGGTACATAAGAGCCTGAAGCTGTTGAACCAAATAACAGGCGACCATAGGGATGTCACCTTCATCAGGGTCCCTTCCCATGTGGGCATTGAGGGAAACGAAGCCGCAAACAGAGAAGCAAAGAGAGCCCTAAATCATGCGGTGTCAGGAACCCAAATTCCCTGCTCGGACCTGAGACAAAGTATTGCCTCTGCCACCTATCAAGAGTGGCAGGACTGATGGGAGGCTGAGAATCACAATAAACTGAGGCAGATTGTGGCGGATGTCAGGTGGCGGTCCACATCTAAGGGTCTGACAAGGCGTGGTAGCACAACCATGTCCAGACTTAGGATTGGCCACACCTACATCACGCACTCTTTTGTGCTGAAGAAAGAAAAGCCCCCACTTTGTGAGTATTGTGACTCTCCTAACCGTGGAACATATCCTCATTGACTGCCCCAGATACCAGGATGTCAGGAAGAAATATTTTATAGTGTTATTAACTTAAAAACACTATTCGACAATGTCGACCCTGGGAAGGTACTGGGTTTTATCCGGGAAGTGGGGTTGTCTACAAAGATCTGATTTATGAATTTGTAAACATGTACTATTTACTTTAGATTTTTACCAAATTATTAAATTTTTACTACCTCTACTATTTTAACTATGAATAGACCTTGATTTTAATGATTTGACTGTATGGAATTTGGCCCTTGTTGTGTGGAGGGAGAGAGTCCCTTGAGGAACTGCAGGCACGACATGGCCTAAATTGTGCCGATGTGCCCAAAATCAAAATCAAATCACCACACCTACATCACCCACTGCTTTGTGCTGAAGAGAAAGGAGTTCCCACTTTGTGAGTATTGTGACTTTCGCCTCACCGTGGAACATATCCTCATTGATTGCCCCAGATACCAGGATGTCAGGGAGAAATTCTTTAGAGCACACACCTTAAAAACACTATTCGACAATGTCGACCCTGGGAAGGTACTGGGCTTTGTCCGGGAGGTGGGGTTGTCTACAAAGATCTGATTTTTGAATATTGAACATTTAATATTTACATACGATTTTTACCAAATTATTAAATTTTTACTACCTATACTATTTTAACTGTGAATAGACCTTGTTTTTAATGATTTAACTGTAAAGAATTTAGCCCTTGTTATGTAAAGGGAGAGTGATCCTTAAAGGATTACGGGCACGACATGGCCTAAATTGTGCCGATGTGCCTAAACTCAAAACTTGAACTCATGATAGTGAAGAGCCCTGGGGTAAACCTTGTTTAAGGCTAGAAATACTGCCAATGTCGATTCGCCATTGCGTCTCACCGTGATTCTAACCACATACCAGATTTGCACATTAGTGCAAAGAAATGTTCCAAAAACAAAAATACCCTCCCCCCAAAAAAATCCCAACAACAACAATAATAAAAAAAACAAAAACAAAAAAACTCGAGTCCTAAAACACCTCTGCAGTTTTATTATGCGTCGAGGGCAAAGGAGTCCGCACAGCATCACGGGCCTGGCCATTTTAGATTTCTCAATGCTATCAAGGGAACTGAAACTAGATGTAGCTATAAGCTCACAGAAGTAATCGATATCTCCACATCTCGCACTTCATTAGACAGTTTTGGTGTTGAAATGGAAGTTTTGTTAGTGGCGAGATTAGTAAAAGAATTTTATGTATATTTTATCCTCAAAGTAGGAAATTTAGTCGTCGAAATTTTTGTAAAAGAGAAAGCAACTCTTCTTTCGCGGTTTTATTCCAAAAGCTATGGTATCGAAAATAATCGATTATTTACTCTTTTATTTATTTCTGAAGAATGTCGCACTCAGAAATAAATTGCGTTTAGTCTCAGTAACTGCCTGAGTAACACCATCAATCAAATCACTAAATTAAGAGACACTTCAGGAAAATAGACTAAATAGTAAAGTAACAATTATACATAAAACAGTGGATCATAACTTACAAAGACTAAAACACAATATAATATATTTGGAAAGACACAAAAATGGACTTCATTATTCCATATGCTAGGACATATGTGTACGAGTACTCCTTCTTCTTAGTGACCTAGTACCATGAAAGCATTGCTTGGGTTGCTAGGGAACCCAATGCCTCCATGCCCAACTAGATGTACGTCCTCACTTGAACCCAACTTTCAAAGTTAAGATAGACAACATTGTTCCTACATTTCAAGCACGCTCTTAGGAATGCACAACCCGAGCTATGGATCCACTTCTGAATAGTAAGCGTGGACCGACTCTCTGGACCTGATTGCATTTTCCCAACGATAGCACAGATAATAGACCAATAAGAAAGATTATCATTTGAGATCAAACTATGTGTATTTAATGCTGAGTGAGAAACCAGCCATCTTAAAAACTGAGAAAAAAATTGACGCGATAAAATTTCCAAAAATAGTATTCTACCTAGGTCTGTGAAATGTCTATGTTTTAGCTCACACACGTAGTGCCGTTCAAGCATGTGCTGCTTCACGTGCCGGCTGCCTCATGGTTTCATTGACTCGTTATATAAGTTTTGTAAATAGAGTGGGAAATAATGTCAGTCTGTACTTTAGACGTTTCTCTCTCCTGTCACTTCTACATTTTACTGACTGTCACTTCTACATTCAACTGACTGTCACTTCTACATTCAACTGACTGTCACTTCTACATTCAACTGACTGTCACTTCTACATTCAACCGACTGTGACTTCTACATGAGCTACTGAGGAAATATCGTAAAGAAAGTAATGTTTGCATGGTTGAGGAGATTTTGTATACTCTCTGTGAATTCTCTTCAGTTTTCTAAAAAACACATAATCACTAGCAACATTAGAGAATAAGTAATTCCCCCCCCCCCCCCAATAATCACAATTAGATTTCATGATTAGAATCTAATTCTAATTTTGACTTGATTGTGATACATAAGTTATTTCCATTTAAGTATTATAGAAAGCATTTCCTTTTCTTTCCAAAAGTAAATATAATATTTTCTATAATTCCTAAAAAAAAATATTACAAATTCGGAGTCGAATCCCTGTCGGATCCGCCTATTCGCAAGGAATATTCAAGACGTGATTTTGTTTTGATTGTCAAAAGGAATAATGTTTCAAAGATTCATTTGGCGTTATAAAAAATGTATTTTTTTATTCCGTAAAATGTTTTGGATGTTCCTTCAAAGTTAAAGATAATTTACTTCCTTATCCGAATTTCCCGCTGGACGACGGGGGATGGCAGCGAGCAGGGTATGAAACCGGGACCGTAGAGATAATCAGTTCAGCAAGCTTACCGCACGACCAGGCATTGCTCTTAATAACAAACTGGTTACAAACTAATAGCCTATTATTGATAAAGAGTCTTTACGGCATGACAACTACCGGATATGTACAATATGTCAGACGAGCGATTTTAGATCATCTTTTGGAATTGATTTGTAATAAAATAAAAAAAAAAAAGAAAAGAACAAGGCATCGAGCTCAACGTCTGCCCTCGATGTCCCAGCACAGTTACCAACAGAGCTATTTTCATTTAAATGGGACTAGAATGAGGATGTAGATCTACCTAAATTAAAATTCTGATTTAAGATAAGATAACTTTATTGATCCAAACAAATGGAAATTCATTTTGACTACAATTGACAACCTCAGCGTAACTACTGTACAATAACAATATAGATGCACGATATACATGCACATACGAACAACATTCACACGAAAAAAACAGACACTCATAACCAGCGCTTATTAATAGACTTCTATGTACTTCTCGATGATGACAGAATGTCAATTATTGATGTTATCACTCTTAAGATCTATATCTATTAGATCTAGATCTAAAATATAAATTTGGAATAATGTAGATGTAATTTATATAAGATTTATGTAAAAAAAAAAGGCCTAGATATCTATTAAGACTGAATGCAATATTAAATTTAAAAATAGTAGATTAGTTTTAGTATTTTATAGCATTGCAACATTGATCTAGACATTTTGAAATATAAATCTACACTTTAAGTCTAGAAATCGAAATTATAGATCTTGATCTAGTCTAAATCATGGCTGCCTGGTTGTGCGGTTTGCGCGCTGGACTGTCGTTAGGATTTATTGATGGTCCCAGATTTAAACTCAGGCCGCTCCCATCTTCCGTCGTCCTGCTGGAGGTTTGGACTAGGAAGTAAACATCTTCAACTCTGAAAGAACATCCGAAACATGTAAAACAACAAACATTCTAAAATAGACCTAGAAATTCTAGATCTAGAATCTACAATAATTTGAATTACAATATAAATCTAAATCTAGTTTAAAAAATCTAGCTCTAGTGTAAAAAAAAATCTAGATCTAATGTAAAAAATCTAGCTCTAGTGTGTGGAGCAGCAAGGAAGTCTAAAAATACTGGAACCAATACAAAATGCTGCCCTGCGCCTCTTTCTCGGGGCGTTTCGTACATCACCAATTCCAAGTCTCCATGTAGAGGCTGGAGAACTCCCCAAAGACATAAGAATGAAAAAGCTTGCAATGCAGTACATAGTCATGCTAAAATCCAACCCCACGAACCCTGCTTTCGACTCTATATTCAATCCTACAACTGAACTATACATTCGAAGGCCCAACGTCATACAGACGTTGGCACTTCGAATGAGAGAATCCATCCAAAATTTAACCCCACCCATTGACATAATTTATAAAATAGAAACCTCCTTGGCTATTGAGTAAAGGCAATTTAAATGTAACCCATTTTAATTTCAAAAAAGAAAATACAGACCCAAACATACTACAAGTCCACTTTAGGGAACTGCAAGAGAGCTACGGAGATTGTGGCACCATCTACAATGACAGATCCAAAATGGAAGTTAAGGTCGCGTGTGCCTGCTCCTTTGGGAACAAAACAATCTCCCGTAGACTCCCCGATGGCTGCTCCATCTTTACGGCCGAATTACATGCAATATCGCTTGCACTTATGGCCGTCAAAGCATCAGAAAGGAGGAAATTTATAATCTGTTCTGACTCCAAATCCGCATAGCAAGCTTTGGGGCGGATGAAGACTGACATTCCATTGGTACATAAGAGCCTGAAGCTGTTGAACCAAATAACAGCCGACCATAGGGATGTCACCTTCATCTCCCATGTGGGCATTGAGGGAAACGAAGCCGCAGACAGAAGCAAAGAGAGCCCTAAATCATGCGGTGTCAGGAACCCAAATTCCCTGCTCGGACCTGAGACAAAGTATTGCCTCTGCCACCTATCAAGAGTGGCAGGACTGATGGGAGGCTGAGACTGTGGCGGATGTTGGGTGGCGGTCCACATCTAAGGGTCTGACAAGGCGTGGTAGCACAACCATGTCCAGACTTAGGATTGGCCACACCTACATCACCCACTCCTTTGTGCTGAAGAGAGAGAAGCCCCCACTTTGTGAGTATTGTGACTCTCGCCTAACCGTGGAACATATCCTCATTGACTGCCCCAGATACCAGGATGTCAGGGAGAAATATTTTATAGTGTTATTAACTTAAAAACACCAATCGACAATTTCGACCCTGGGAAGGTACTGGGCTTTATCCGGGAAGTGGGGTTGTCTACGAAGATCTGATTTATGAATTTGTGAACATGTACTATTTACATTAGATTTTTACCAAATTATTAAATTTTTACTACCTTTACTATTTTAACTGTGAATAGGCCTATTAATGATTTGACTGTATGGAATTTGGCCCTTGTTGTGTGGAGGGAGAGAGAGTAATCCTTAAGGGACTGCAGGAGCCAGGCACGACATGGCCTAAATTGTGCCGATGTGCCTAAAATCTAAATCCAATCAAATCAAATCAAACCAGCTCTAGTGTAAAAAAATATAGATCTAGTTTAAAAAATCTAGATTAGATCTAAATCTAGCTACATAAATACGAGTCAGATAACGAGGTTTAATAAACATTACTATACAGAGTTGTTTTAGCAATTCATTTGAAGAATTTATTCCACATGATGTCAAGGGAACCGAGTGAGTTCTTTAAGCATTTCATTTAACGGTTTGCTTTTAGAAAACTAAAAGTAGCCGTTGCACCTAAACTTTTCAAGTCGCATCGCGTGGTTAAAAAATATTTTTCACATCTCTTCTAGTTTTCGAGATCTGAGTGTGACAGACGGTCATTTTGCACAAACCTAATAGCGGCTTTTCCTGATATGACGTCAAAGGGAAAAAGTCCATTACGCCACAATGGCCTGGTTAAACTAAAAAATGTCATCTCATTTAAAGAATTAACTACATATTACTTCAAAGAAAAAAAAATCCATTACGTCATAATGGGCTAGACTAAATTTGTATGTATGTGTATATATATATATATATATATATATATATATATATATATATATATATATATATATATATATATATATATATATAAAAGGATAAAAGACCCATTTTTGTGCGTTTTGTCTGTCATTCTGTCTGTCGTCATGTTAATATGGAAAATACAAACAAACTAAAAGCTATTGAAAATCTGGTTAAAATTTAATTTCCCTTCCGAACCATCGCAATAGTTTTAAGTATCTATAATAGATTGTTCCGGATGTTTATATATTTATAGTGAGAGAAAATAAGAATTCCTGATAAATCAAATACCGTTAATTAAATTTTTTGGGATAGTCTCGTATGAAATATATTTGCACTATAGCCTTGTGGAGAGATTTTAAAACCATACTTTGGTGCTAGGAAGTTGTTTTCCTGAAAAATCGGAACATATTATTAACGATACTTAGATTCTCTAACGTTTTAGCTAGAAAGTTAAATGTATTGTAAGAGAGAAGTGTGATTTTACATAAATAAGGTTACAAACATTTACATAAAAAATCCGGAACAACGCATTTTCGTTGAGAAGAAGATTATCTGTTTTATTTATTAAAAGAAGGATTTCAAAGTTATTTGGCGTTAGTAGATTTTTCATATAAAATTCGGAACATTTTTGGCGACGATTTGTAAGAAAATTAAAGTAATGTAGATCGATTTATTTTTTAAAAATCCGGAACATTCTTTACCGATTAAACAACTTTTGTTATGTTTCGGCAAGAAAATTAACTGTAAAATGTCTAAAAAGTGATTTTTAATAATCGTTTCTAGTAAATTACTTTCTTATTTTAAAATCCTGAACAACCTATTGTCGATATTTTTGAAAAAATAAAGTCGACATAAATTTGTTTTAAGTTGAAAATACGGAACAATTTGATATCGATAAATAAACTATAGTGTCGCATTGTCAAAGAATATAAGTGTAATATTAGTCAGTTATGCGATTTTAAACAACCAATCAATTATTTTTTTATAAACAATATCCGGAACAACTTTATAGTTAATGAAATATAAGTCAGTATAGAAATTTTCATTTAGCATTTATATGCTATTTACATAAAAAAACCGGAACAACATATAAATGATCGTGTGTTTTTGCAACGTTTAAGCATGGAAATTAAATGTAATATAACTTAGAAGAGCAAACAAACATTGGTTGGCATTGATTTAAAAAAAATAATTTCCGGAACAATCTATTATATATACTTCAAACTTTGGAAATGTTTTGGAAGGAACATTAAAGGTCTAAAAAGATTTTCAATAGCTTTTAGACTTATTGTTTTTGTTATCTAAACATGACAGACAGACCGCCCGGCAAACAAAACGCACAAAAATAAGCGTCTTTTATCCTGATGTGGGCACTAAACAAAAAATAAATAAAATTTTATTATTTTAAAAATTTTAATGGAGAGGAATAGTGTTGTGTCTTGACACTACTTGTTACGCTGATGCACGAAAGCCGCTGCATAAAATGTCAATTTAAAAAAAATGCATACAAAGTGCATTCTTAGCCTTTATAAACAAACATAAATGTTTTCTTTTAATTTTAGCAGCTAGTTGACCAGAAAAAAACACCTTTAACTATTATTTATATTTGTTTACATTTCTTGTACATTTTTAAAATATATTTGACTTAGTGATACTCAAAATACATAAAAAATTGTCATTCTTTGTTAACATATTGTAACATTACCTCCCTTACATTTATGCAATTGTTTTAGAATTGGTGTATTTTTATAAAAAAATCGATTGTATAATTTATTTTATAAATTAAACGGTTTGCTTTTAGAAAACTAAAAGTAGCCGTTGCACCTAAACTTTTCAAGTCGCATCGCGTGGTAAAAAAAATATTTTTCATATCTCTTCTAGTTTTCGAGATCTGAGTGTGACAGACGGTCATTTTGCACAAACCTTATAGCGGCTTTTCCTCTACGGGGGCCGCTATAAAGGATTTTGGAATCTTTTTGGTCAATTTATGGTGATATATTGAATGCGGTTATGGCGTCCTTTTTCTTTCATCTGAACAAATGGTATGATCAAATCGCAGTTGATTATTTCCGAAATTTAGTAGATACACGAATACCATACACTACACAGAATACTACCTTGTGGGGGTTGAATCTGGGTGGCGCGGGGTGCAATCGTTCTTGGAGACCGAGTTCCTCGCCCGTCGTGAGAAGCTTTACTTTCCATTAGCTCTCCGCAGTATGGACTGGCAAGACAACAAGATATCTAGGTCACATGTTGAATTGGATGGAAGAGTGGAGGCGCTCCACCCCCCCTCCCCCAGTCTAACCCAACTCCCTAGCTACATGTTTTCAATAAGTGTCTTTGACGCAAGCTTTGTGGCTGTCACCCACAGAGGATGTGAACCTAATGCAACCAATCAACAGCTCTCCTATTCTGTCATGTTGCCTCCGTCATGAAATGGCTTAAGTTTTGGTTTGGATAATGGACAAGAACGATGTATTGACCGAATCAAGGCGTAGGCCATCAGATCCTTTGGGCACTACTCTACGGAGTTCCTTGCATTCTAGCTACCGTTAAGTGCATTATTTTTGTGTTCAGTCTTCAAGTGTTAACGATTCATTGTCTCAGATTTTATGGCAAATAATGTCAGTTTTCAGAGTCCCTACACCCCCAAGGTCACTGTGTTCTTCCCCCGAGTTCTCTTTCTAGTCTGTTTGGATGAAGCAATGTAGTTTTTTTTTTCTGATGATATAGTAAACCCTGATCAATGTTGAAATTATTACAAAGCTCTGTCTGTATGATAAAAAGTTTGAATACGTTATTTCTCCCACACACAATCTCTGATCATGCTAAAATTTTTCACAATTATTTCTTTTACCTGACAACACAAGAATCAATAAGAAAAATTAACCGATAAGTTAATTAACCATTGGTAATAAATTATTTTGTTTGGTATTTCGAACAAGGGAAAAATTGTGCTTGATTGATTTTTTTTTGGTATAAGCTGGACTGCTCCCCTTTCTAGGTCGCCGCTCTAAATAGAAACAAACAATCTATAACTATACAATATTCTCCAGTCCTAAGTACCTCACCCGCAGAGTGGTTTGCCCGAGGAGAGCCACGAGTTCAGGTCGTTTTTTTTTTGTTTTTTTTAAAATGCTTTTAAAAACCAATTACTGTAAAATCCCTCTTCCCCCCCCCCCCCCCAATTTTCACCAACTGGTCCAGATATAAGTGATAGGATCATAGTGTACAGAGAAAGCTACAAGCATGAAATTGCGCTAAACAAAAACAGTTGGTAAAAATATTTCTGATTGCATAGATTAATTATTGTTAGTCTAGATCTATAAAAATGACTGATTTACAGTAATAAATACATAGATATGAATAAATGATATTTAATTTAAGCTTCTTTTTTTTTTAAGTATTGTTTTGTATTTCGCTTATTTTTAGGTTTCAAATAAAGCTCAAACCTAGTGCTTAAAGGTGCTGATTGTTAAAATGTAGCTCACTTGGTATTGTGTGCAGTCTGCTAACATGAACAGTTATCTTCACTAATAGAATAGGGACTTAGCATCCACTTGAACTTTGATTGAAACGCTGTGTAGTAACATGAGCTGCCGACCTGAATGGAAGCTAGTTTTTCTTTCAATTCTGCTTTACATCTAAACGTATTGAATGACTCAAGGTGTATGGAGGGAGCTGGAACACTGCCCCACTGCCCCTCAATGCAGCTCAGATATTGGACCCCCCCCCCCCCCCATCTTGATAATGAGAACGCAGAAAATTGAATCTCTTCTTCATATCAAATACTAATTCTGAATGTTTCTTAAATCTCCAGACTAGTTCATCTAGTTATCTACCAATGAATTATACCTTCATCATTTCATGATGATCACATTCACAATAGCCATCTACTTCCTGTAACTAAATTGTTCTATGGCCTATTTAAGGGTTAGTCCCGCTATTGGATGCAGATCTGGCTCCGTCAGGAAACATACAGCTTCTTTCCGGGGCCAAGATTGCGTGTTTGTTGATGAACATACAAATCTCGGTTAGAGGGCGTTGTTGACGAGTCACTATTTCGAGCAGTCAATCGTTCAGGGCTTGTCATTTTGTTCCCGAGTTTACTTAGAACTGTAACAAGAACTAGGGAACACAATTAGGAAACACTTGTCAGAATCTGTGTTCAAAGTTTGCACAGAATTATTGAAATACTATTTATTGTAAATACCCCCCCCCATCGTTTTTCTCTCTCTTTTTCTTGTAGATGTTTAAGTAGTGAGGAATCCTCCATTCATAGATTGTAAGACTATCAGAGCACTGGTTGGAACGTTTATTGACGAATACAATGCTGCTGCTGTTGTTGTTGTTGAAAGACGTGCCATCAGTAATGCATTTGTAGATCTGTATCGGATCAACATAATAGCATGACAGTCTAAACCAGAGTAATCATTTCATATGTAGTCAAGGTATTGCACTCTTGTCATGTCTAACCATGGCATCCATGTCATACTGACTTAGACTATCCATAGCAATCTATCTATAACACCATTGACATGTGTGTTAAGTCTTAACTATAGAATCCTAGCCCTGTGTATTAAGTTTAACCATAGCACCCTAACCCTGTGTGTTAAGTCTAACCATAGCACCCTAGCCCTGTGTATTAAGTTTAACCATAGCACCCTAATCATGTGTGTTAAGTCTAACCATACCACCCTAGCCCTGTGTATTAAGTTTAACCATAGCACCCTAACCCTGTGTGTTAAGTCTAACCATAGCACCCTAGCCCTGTGTATTAAGTTTAACAATAGCACCCTAATCATATGTGTTAAGTCTAACCATACCACCCTAGCCCTGTGTATTAAGTTTAACCATAGCACCCTAACCCTGTGTGTTAAGTCTAACCATAGCACCCTAGCCCTGTGTATTAAGTTTAACCATAGCACCCTAATCATGTGTGTTAAGTCTAACCATACCACCCTAGTCCTGTGTGTATTAAGTTTAACCATAGCACCCTAACCATGTGTGTGTTAAGTCTAACCATAGCACCCTAACCATGTGTGTTAAGTCTAACCATAGCACCCTAGCCCTGTGTGTATTAAGTTTAACCATAGTACCCTAATCATGTGTGTTAAGTCTAACCATAGCATCCTAGCCCTGTGTATTAAGTTTAACCATAGCACCCTAACCTTGTGTATTTAGTTTAACCATAGCACCCTAGCCCTGTGTATTAAGTTTAACCATAGCACCCTAACCTTGTGTGTTAAGTCTAACCATAGCACCCTAGCCCTGTGTATTAAGTTTAACCATAGTACCCTAACCTTGTGTATTAAGTTTAACCATAGCACCCTAGCCCTGTGTATTAAGTTTAACCATAGCACCCTAACCCTGTGTGTTAAGTCTAACCATAGCACCCTAGCCCTGTGTATTAAGTTTAACCATAGCACCCTAATCATGTGTGTTAAGTCTAACCATACCACCCTAGTCCTGTGTGTATTAAGTTTAACCATATCACCCTAACCATGTGTGTGTTAAGTCTAACCATAGCACCCTAACCATGTGTGTTAAGACTAACCATAGCACCCTAGCCCTGTGTGTATTAAGTTTAACCATAGTACCCTAATCATGTGTGTTAAGTCTAACCATAGTACCCTAATCATGTGTGTTAAGTCTAACCATAGCATCCTAGCCCTGTGTATTAAGTTTAACCATAGCACCCTAACCTTGTGTATTAAGTTTAACCATAGCACCCTAGCCCTGTGTATTAAGTTTAACCATAGCACCCTAACCTTGTGTGTTAAGTCTAACCATAGCACCCTAGCCCTGTGTATTAAGTTTAACCATAGTACCCTAACCTTGTGTATTAAGTTTAACCATAGCACCCTAGCCCTGTGTATTAAGTTTAACCATAGCACCCTAACCTTGTGTGTTAAGACTAACCATAGCACCCTAGTCCTATTTGTACAGTGTTGAGCGACGTTGAACGTTGTGCTTACCACTACTTTGAAAAGACAAAACAACGAATCCAAAGGAAATCCTTGTCTCCAACAGAAGGATGTCATCTAAAGTATTTAAAAAAGCTTTCGACGCTGCTTATTTATTTTATATCAAGCTCTTGACACCATACTGTCATAATTTTTTTAATTAACAACAAATATCGCATTACATAAAAATAATTACCCGTATCTGCCTTGAGTTTAAAGACTCTCTCTTCTATAGCTAAGTGAGGTGCAAGTCCTTGAAGACATCCCCAAGATAGTGTAATACCAACAAGCTGTCACAAATGCATCACTAGGCCAGACGTCACCAATGAAACTAGTTGTTATTGTTGTCCATATCAATAATGACGCTCATTGGTTCAGTGTGTCTCGTCTGCTTAATGCACTTCCTTATTCACTTTAATGAATCATCCAGGGACTGGACATTTTGATCTGGGATGTAGGCCCCAGCTTTGCCTCTCGGTTTCTTAGTGGAGCTCATAGGGAAATAAGCCGCTATTGGTTCTGTGTTGTTTGTCTGTCCATCTGTCAAGTTAATATATTAAAAAGTAAAAGCTCTGTTGAACATATTTTTTTTTGTCTTCTGAAAAAGAACTTAAAAAAAAATATGCTCACTGTTTTTTTTTTTTTTCCACCTACTCCATTTCTAAAACAATATTTAAAAAATCTTATTCAATATTTACTACTTTACAGTGGCACACAATCCACATTATGTAGTGGAGAAATAATCAAACTTCATTGAATTGTTTAGCATTTGTGTATAGATTCATGAAAGAAAGAATTATACATAAAGTCGTATAGATATGAATGTAATATTTATTATATAACAATATTGGTATTTGCAACAGCGACTTAACTGTCTTCCGAGTTTGTACTTGTTTCCAACTTGTGTATGCACACATGTATACATAGTTTCAAAGGACAAAAATTGAACCGTTACTTGATGTGGTCTAGTAAATGTGATGTCACAATCCCTTCATTCTGTAACAAGCCTGACCCTTTAATTCTGTTGGTTTACATTTCTGTATCCCTTTGAAGCGGTTGTCATTTTCTTGTCTTTAATGATGTATCTTGTTGTACATCTTTTTTTTCTGGACATATCTATCTATCTATCTGTCTGTCTGTCTGTTTCCGTCCGTCCGTCCATTCGTCAGTCCGTCCGTAGGTCCCAAATGTTCTATTGAATGTCTTTAACTTTGTTAAGAATAGCCTTATTTCCCCTAAACATTGACGTCAATAGTCTTGCGGCATTCTTCATACTTGTATGTATCTGCTATCATTACGTTCAACACTAATTCAACTGAAAAGCTGCACTTTATGAAATCGATCATTTAGTGATAACATTGGCGAAATACGCTTTATACGGGCCGTTTTATAAATAGCCTAATGGATCAGCTATTTTCTCACACTAGGAGTTAATCCACTACTCATTTTAACTTCATTAAAAAAAAATCTGGTGAAATGCCTAAACAGGTTGTGGACCAGCTTTTGTTTCGTTCAATATTTGATTGGATTCCAGAAAGCCAATGAGACGGGATCAATACCTGCTACCTGGAGGGGTCTAAATTTGGAACCAATCGTTGATAGAAGAAAACGTTGTATAGTGTGACCTGCTTGGAGGAGTTGTCTGACTTGATGCTGCCGAGAACACTCAGGTCTGCTAACTCGAGTTGTCCTAAGAACAAGTTTAGCAGGCAATCATTTCCTTTCCCTTTCTTCTGGCCTATAAATAGCACACTTTCTTTTCTTGGAGTGAAGCTTTCACACAATGCTTTTGAGGTTATGCTCTGGAAACTCAATCTTCCATGAACTAGTCAGCATAAACTAAGGAACACTTGCATGTTGTGCAGATCTAGATCTCTCTGTTTGTACACGTCATTTCTCCCACACCCAATGTTGGATCCAACTGAAATTTGCACAATTGTTTCTTTTACCCGGCAATACAAGAGATAAAGAAAATAACCAATTAGTTAATTAACTATTGTTAATAAATTATTGTTTGGTATCTCGAACAAGGGAAAGAAATTGTAATTGACTGAAGTGGTGATATAAGCTGAATTAGTCCCCTACTCCCCTTTATATGTTTATATGAGTCTTAGTGAACACAAACCTGAAAAATAGGTATAGTCTATAGAAACAATAGATAACTATACAATCTTTCTTGTTTATAAGCTCTCCACTAGCAGAGTGGTTACCGTGTTGGTATGAGAAGCCTGATAAGGCTTGAGTCATGTGTTCGAATTCAGGTCGTTCCCCCCCCCCCCTTTTTTTTTTAAATTTTTATAAATCCTTTTTTTTTAATGGTTGGTCTAGATATATTAAAATTTTAATTACATGTGTGATCCAAACTAATTGGTACAAGAACGATTAATAAAAGCTTTTTTTTTTAAATTTTAAAGTATTTTTTTCTTTTATTTTCTTGTGCTAAAGCTTGGCACTGACCTAAAAAAAATTAACTGATTTGACAAACAAGTTCAAAGTTCTGTCAGCCTTTTTCTGTCGATTCCTTCTTTGACTCTTCCATCTCAACGTTTTGTGTTCATCTATTAGCTTATTCTCCTCTTCTTTCTTTCTCCCCCCCCCCTCTCTCTCTCAATGTTTCTCGTTTACCATGTCCAATGTCTTAACTGAAATCACTAGGGCCTAATTGTCTTGACGGTATTGTGTTGAAAGTAAACAAGTTATGTAGGAGGAATTACGCTGATGGTTGGTGGCCCCATGATGAGCATTACCTTTCCGGGCATTTGGTTTCAGACAAATACTTGGGTGTGTGTGTGTGTGTGGTCTCTCTGAACGTTACAGATTTTATTTGCTAATAGCGGCAAAGTTTCTCAAATAATTTGTATTTGCTTAATAATTATTGAAATAGGACAACCTTCACCTTGCTAGATTATACACAGAAAAGGAACAAAAGCCCACAAGCTCGCATAATAGAATTTTAATTGCCAACTTGATAATTAAATCATCCTTCACCTTGTCAAAATGGCACTCAAACTAATCACCTAGTAAATCGGACCAACCTTCACATTGAAAGGGGATCCTTGTTAGATTTTACATTAAGGGTAGGTTAAACTAAGGAAAATACGATTTTTTTTTCAAAATTATGTCAATTGAGCTTTTACGTTAATTAGAAACTGTATCCAATTCTGAATAATAATCTGTAATTTGTTTTTAGAAAAAATATTAATAAATATATTAAATAATTAAAATAAAAACATGACTAATGTTTGCTTTTGCCTCAGTGTCTAATTTTCAAAATACTATAACTTTTTTTCTAATTATCCTATTTAAAATTTTTTTTCACTGTTACAGTTCTTTTTTTAAACAAGATACATTTTTTTAAAGCCTTATTTTAGTTAAAGGCTTCAATTTCATTGGTTGAAATTAGATTCTTATATTATCTCTCTATCCAACCAATCAGAACGTTTCTTACAAAGCCTCTTTGGCAGCCATTTTGTTTACTATTTTTACCCACGTTTGTCGGTGCTCTGTGACACTGTTTATTTCTCTACATTATATTACTCTTGTATTCATTCAAGTGTGTTATAGTTTATTGTAATTAATATTATTTAAATATAACAATGCCTAGACCACGCAAAGATCGTCCTAAGAAAAGAAAATTCCATGGTAATAGGTTTTTTAAAAAGCTTAGTCTAGATCTAGATGATCATGATACTGAAATTGAGTCTAGATCTAGCGAGACTGAAGTCAGTGATATTCAACCTATTTCTGAGGACATATTAGAGCTAGATCCAGTAAATCCTGATGCTACTAACACTGGAAATGTTCCTGAAAGTAGTTCATTTATTAAACTAAATGATAGTGTTCAACAGGACAACATTAATTTGGATGATATGACTGGATACCGCATGTTTGATGTTCAAATTTTATTGTGTTTTGTGAATCAATTTCCTTGCTCTAATTGTGAAAAACATTGGGGTTTTCAAGTTACTGAAAGAAACACTGGACTTAACTGTACTATATCCTTTGTGTGCCTGGATTGCAAACATGTTTTCATGCTTCAAAGTTCTAAGGAAAATATAAATTTAAGGTTTCATCTGTCTATGTTTTCCATTGGATGCCATTATGAACAAGGTAACAAATTTCTAGCAAATATGAACATGCCACCACCGGTAAACATTACAATAAGAAATTATTTTAGAAATAAAATATTAGAAGCCACAAAGAGTGTTGCTACAAAATGCAAAGAAGCAGCTGCGGAAGAATTCAAAGCTTCTCAGCCTTCATCGGATGTCACTGTGTCGTGCGATGGAACATGGCAGAGGCGTGGTTTCGTGTCAAAAAATGAAGTTGCAACTGTACTTTCCGTTAATCTTGCAGGTGCTCATAAAGTAATAGACACATTTACCAGCAGTAACTATTGTGATAAATGTTGCAAAAGCAAAAAGAAACTTACTCCTGAACAGTTTGTAGCTTGGAAAGCAAACCACGCAGCTGAATGTGACGCTAATCACACAGGCTCTTCTGGTGCGATGGAATCACAAGGGATCCTACAAACTTTCCGACGTTCACAGATCTACGGCTTAAACTATACAGGCTATTTGGGGGATGGTGACTCAAAAAGCTATAAAACTGTTGCAGATGCAGATCCACCAATATACCCCGGTAAGACGATTGAAAAGTTGGAATGCTGCGGTCATGTACAGAAAAGAATGGGACGTCGACTTATGGACCTAAAGAATTCTAAGAAAGGAAAAGTTTTTGAAGAAGATGGCAAACACTACAAAGGGATGGGAGGAGTAAAAAGGCTTACTCAAACAGCAATTCTAAGAATCCAGGGCCATTATGGTGGTGCCATTAGAAATAATATCAACCTTCTACAGATGAAAAAGGCAATTTGGGCAATTTGGAAACATTAAATAATTATCATGAAATTTGCATCAAATAATTATCTTAAAAGAAAAAAATTACTGTGTGTTTCTTGAACTACTCATTGTATTTTTTGAGTGTCATTTGAGTCATTAAAGTCATTTGAGTCATTCGAGTCATTTGAGTCATCTAAGTCATCTAAGTCATTAAAGTCATTCGAGTCATTTGAAGTCGCAGTTCCCTAGCATCGGCTTGGTTTCCATCTGGTTACATTTTGTGACCCTGCCCTACAAACGTGTGAACTGGTAGGTAATTCACGAATCGTTTTGTCTAGAGAACAATGGAATCGTATCACTTTAATTGAAATGTCTTCAAGAAATGACTAATGGCGTACCACATTATTTTCGCTGACCATGAGAAGGTGGCCTTAGTTAACATTTAAGAAAAACGCATTCAGTCATTTGTAGAGAACTGGAATCGTGTAAAACCGAAGGTGTCCACGTCAAGCAGTGCTAGGCCAAGCCTTGATTTCTGGGCCGCCTGTCACAGAGTTACGTTTCTGTTTCAGTTGATTGCAGTTCATGTTACCATCACCGAGTTGGATATCAAGTGACATCTCTGACCAGATTCTTTTGTTTGATCCCTCAGCTTTCCTCAGTGTCTTCTTGGCTGATTGTCCATTTAAATCTAGTTAGTTATTGATTACAAAATGAAGGAAAGAATTTAGTGCCAGACTAACGATCAGGAATATTGAATCTTGAGATCTTCCACCCCCCTTACCTTTTTTTTCTCATCGATTTACCGCCTCCATCATCCCTTCTGTGTGTGTGTGTGTGTGTTGAGGCCACAGATCACTTATTTTTGGGAACTGGGGAGGCCATGTCCAGACGTCCTATGTTTGTCCAGCCCGCGTGGAGGGGAGAGTGTTATGAGTCTTATCCCTATTTGTGAAGTCCCCGCTGGGAGTTTGCTAATGTCATTTCAAGACTGAGCTGAGGGGGTGGAGTTGAAGAGGTTCAGGAAGTAACATCCCATCCTCCAGAGATTTTTTTTTTTTGTGGTCTTCTTAGCCTTTGTTGCACATTGTTCTCTCCCCTAGACACCAGACAAGTTTCAATATTAACAACGTCAAGGGGACGTTCCTAAGCTTGAGGAATGCATAATATTCCATTGAAGAATAGAAACATTTATGTGATTGGGAGTGCTATTAGAAACATTGCTAAGCTTATTGTAGAGCTCAATTACTGACAATGTTACAAAGACAGCCACACAAACTTAAAATCGGCCCCCGAAGTGGTCCATCCAGCCAGGCTTCAATATTTTCAGCATGCATATCAGAAACTATGAACTAAAAAATGTCAACAACCCCAACCCTATCAACAACCCCAACCCTATTTCCGCCAATATATAAAGAAGAGAAGTGTAAGCTACGAAAGTGTTGCCGATACTGTTGTATTCTTACAACATTCTGACGACATGATACCACAGGATACGGAGATTTATTTATTTTATTATTATAACTTTGATAATATTTAATGAACTGATAGTTATGAAGATGTGGGTCAATATGAACTGATGTTATTGAATGATTATCTCTAATTGATGGTTTTGTCAATCTCTCATTCAAGGTGTCAAGGAAGAAAGTTTTCCTTTTTCTTTATTAATGTCTCTGTGTACTTTCCTCTGTAGACATTGTACTCCACTTGAAACACTGCTTATTGTTTTAAATGATATTTGACTTGTGTACAAATTAAATGCGTTCTTTCTCTTTAAAAAAAAAACAACTTAACATTTTATTTAAATGTAAAACTTATTGCAGAAAATCCTAAATTTAGTAATACAAATTATTTTCATAACATTATTTTGGGAAAACAAAAATAAAACCGTTCACATGAATATAACGAATGTACTGGTCCTTTAGTTTCCCTTGTTAATATAGTCTTTCGTGCTGTTTGTTTTTTTAACATTAATAGTGAATAGTTTTAAAAAGTGTGTATTTTCTCTCTCTCTGTCTGTCTGTCTGTCTGTCTGTCTGCTATATAACTGTTAAATAAATATCACTCCCAACATTACACATAGATTCTATCACAAAAGACATATCTGAAGTTTACATAGGCTGTAAGCAACATTTACCGCAGTCATTGTCAGGAATCAATTCTCTCCTCCCCCCCCCCTTTCTTTTTTCCCCTCCCGTTGTCCTGGTCTTGTGTCCAGCGTGGGAGGCGATTGAATTCCTCCCACTCAGGCCCCTATCGAGTCTATAAGGCCAAGGCGTGGAGATCTAGCTCACTCTCTTGCTGGGCCATCAAATCAATACTGCGCTCCTACATCGTGTACACATTGAACACTCCAACGTTTGAACATACACCAAGTTCAAGAGTAACCATTTGTCTATTGAATGTATTTGGTGGGCTTGTTTCCAGATCTACTACATCTCTATGTAGTTTATTTTGTCTGTTGAATGTATTTGGTGGGCTTGTATCCAGAGCTACTACATCTCTATGTAGTTTATTTTGTCTGTTGAATGTATTTGGTGGGCTTGTATCCAGAGCTACTACATGTCTATGTAGTTTATTTTGTCCATTGAATGTATTTGGTGGGCTTGTATCCAGAGCTACTACATGTCTATGTAGTTTATTTTGTCCATTGAATGTATTTGGTGGGCTTGTATCCAGAGCTACTACATGTCTATGTAGTTTATTTTGTCTGTTGAATGTATTTGGTGGGCTTGTTTCCAGATCTACATGTCTATGTAGTTTATTTTGTCTATTGAATGTATTTGGTGGGCTTGTTTCCAGATCTACTACATGTCTATGTAGTTTATTTTGTCTGTTGAATGTATTTGGTGGGCTTGTTTCCAGATCTACATCTCTATGTAGTTTATTTTGTCTATTGAATGTATTTGGTGGGCTTGTTTCCAGATCTACATCTCTATGTAGTTTATTTTGTCTGTTGAATGTATTTGGTGGGCTTGTTTCCAGATCTACATCTCTATGTAGTTTATTTTGTCTATTGAATGTATTTGGTGGGCTTGTTTCCAGATCTACATCTCTATGTAGTTTATTTTGTCTATTGAATGTATTTGGTGGGCTTGTTTCCAGATCTACATCTCTATGTAGTTTATTTTGTCTATTGAATGTATTTGGTGGGCTTGTTTCCAGATCTACATCTCTATGTAGTTTATTTTGTCTATTGAATGTATTTGGTGGTCGAGCACCTTTTACCAAAATTTAAAACATGTCTATGTTATTTATTTTGTCTATTGAATGTATTTGGTGGTCGAGCACCTTTTACCAAAATTTAAAACATGTCTATGTAGTTTATTTTGTCTATTGAATGTATTTGGTGGTCGAGCACCTTTTACCAAAATTTAAAACATGTCTATGTAGTTTATTTTGTCTATTGAATGTATTTGGTGGTCGAGCACCTTTTACCCAAATTTAAAACATGTCTATGTAGTTTATTTTGTCTATTGAATGTATTTGGTGGGCTTGTATCCAGAGCTACTACATGTCTATGTAGTTTATTTTGTCTATTGAATGTATTTGGTGGTCGAACACCTTTTACCAAAATTTAAAACATGTCTATGTAGTTTATTTTGTCTATTGAATGTATTTGGTAGTCGAGCACCTTTTACCAAAATTTAAAACATGTCTATGTAGTTTATTTTGTCTATTGAATGTATTTGGTGGGCTTGTATCCAGATCTACTACATCTCTATGTAGTTTATTTTGTCTATTGAATGTATTTGGTGGGCTTGTATCCAGAGCTACTACATGTCTATGTAGTTTATTTTGTCTGTTGAATGTATTTGGTGGGCTTGTTTCCAGATCTACTACATGTCTATGTAGTTTATTTTGTCTGTTGAATGTATTTGGTGGGCTTGTATCCAGAGCTACTACATGTCTATGTAGTTTATTTTGTCTGTTAAATGTATTTGGTGGGCTTGTATCCAGAGCTACTACATGTCTATGTAGTTTATTTTGTCTGTTGAATGTATTTGGTGGGCTTGTATCCAGAGCTACTACATGTCTATGTAGTTTATTTTGTCTGTTGAATGTATTTGGTGGGCTTGTATCCAGAGCTACTACATGTCTATGTAGTTTATTTTGTCTGTTGAATGTATTTGGTGGGCTTGTTTCCAGATCTACATGTCTATGTAGTTTATTTTGTCTATTGAATGTATTTGGTGGGCTTGTATCCAGAGCTACTACATGTCTATGTAGTTTATTTTGTCTGTTGAATGTATTTGGTGGGCTTGTATCCAGAGCTACTACATGTCTATGTAGTTTATTTTGTCTGTTGAATGTATTTGGTGGGCTTGTTTCCAGATCTACATGTCTATGTAGTTTATTTTGTCTATTGAATGTATTTGGTGGGCTTGTATCCAGAGCTACTACATGTCTATGTAGTTTATTTTGTCTGTTAAATGTATTTGGTGGGCTTGTATCCAGAGCTACTACATGTCTATGTAGTTTATTTTGTCTATTGAATGTATTTGGTGGGCTTGTATCCAGAGCTACTACATGTCTATGTAGTTTATTTTGTCTGTTGAATGTATTTGGTGGGCTTGTATCCAGAGCTACTACATGTCTATGTAGTTTATTTTGTCCTGTTGAATGTATTTGGTGGGCTTGTATCCAGAGCTACTACATGTCTATGTAGTTTATTTTGTCTGTTGAATGTATTTGGTGGGCTTGTATCCAGAGCTACTACATGTCTATGTAGTTTATTTTGTCTGTTGAATGTATTTGGTGGGCTTGTTTCCAGATCTACATGTCTATGTAGTTTATTTTGTCTATTGAATGTATTTGGTGGGCTTGTTTCCAGATCTACTACATGTCTATGTAGTTTATTTTGTCTGTTGAATGTATTTGGTGGGCTTGTATCCAGAGCTACTACATGTCTATGTAGTTTATTTTGTCTGTTGAATGTATTTGGTGGGCTTGTATCCAGAGCTACTACATGTCTATGTAGTTTATTTTGTCTGTTGAATGTATTTGGTGGGCTTGTTTCCAGATCTACTACATGTCTATGTAGTTTATTTTGTCTGTTGAATGTATTTGGTGGGCTTGTATCCAGAGCTACTACATGTCTATGTAGTTTATTTTGTCTATTGAATGTATTTGGTGGGCTTGTTTCCAGATCTACTACATGTCTATGTAGTTTATTTTGTCTGTTAAATGTATTTGGTGGGCTTGTATCCAGAGCTACTACATGTCTATGTAGTTTATTTTGTCTGTTGAATGTATTTGGTGGTCGAGCACCTTTTACCAAAATTTAAAACATGTCTATGTAGTTTATTTTGTCTATTGAATGTATTTGGTGGTCGAGCACCTTTTACCAAAATTTAAAACATGTCTATGTAGTTTATTTTGTCTATTGAATGTATTTGGTGGTCGAGCACCTTTTACCCAAATTTAAAACATGTCTATGTAGTTTATTTTGTCTATTAAATGTATTTGGTGGGCTTGTATCCAGAGCTACTACATGTCTATGTAGTTTATTTTGTCTATTGAATGTATTTGGTGGTCGAACACCTTTTACCAAAATTTAAAACATGTCTATGTAGTTTATTTTGTCTATTGAATGTATTTGGTAGTCGAGCACCTTTTACCAAAATTTAAAACATGTCTATGTAGTTTATTTTGTCTATTGAATGTATTTGGTGGGCTTGTATCAAGATCTACTACATCTCTATGTAGTTTATTTTTTCTATTGAATGTATTTGGTGGGCTTGTATCCAGAGCTACTACATGTCTATGTAGTTTATTTTGTCTGTTGAATGTATTTGGTGGGCTTGTATCCAGAGCTACTACATGTCTATGTAGTTTATTTTGTCCTGTTGAATGTATTTGGTGGGCTTGTATCCAGAGCTACTACATGTCTATGTAGTTTATTTTGTCTGTTGAATGTATTTGGTGGGCTTGTATCCAGAGCTACTACATGTCTATGTAGTTTATTTTGTCTGTTGAATGTATTTGGTGGGCTTGTTTCCAGATCTACATGTCTATGTAGTTTATTTTGTCTATTGAATGTATTTGGTGGGCTTGTTTCCAGATCTACTACATGTCTATGTAGTTTATTTTGTCTGTTGAATGTATTTGGTGGGCTTGTATCCAGAGCTACTACATGTCTATGTAGTTTATTTTGTCTGTTAAATGTATTTGGTGGGCTTGTATCCAGAGCTACTACATGTCTATGTAGTTTATTTTGTCTGTTGAATGTATTTGGTGGGCTTGTATCCAGAGCTACTACATGTCTATGTAGTTTATTTTGTCTGTTGAATGTATTTGGTGGGCTTGTATCCAGAGCTACTACATGTCTATGTAGTTTATTTTGTCTGTTGAATGTATTTGGTGGGCTTGTATCCAGAGCTACTACATGTCTATGTAGTTTATTTTGTCTGTTGAATGTATTTGGTGGGCTTGTATCCAGAGCTACTACATGTCTATGTAGTTTATTTTGTCTGTTGAATGTATTTGGTGGGCTTGTATCCAGAGCTACTACATGTCTATGTAGTTTATTTTGTCTGTTGAATGTATTTGGTGGGCTTGTATCCAGAGCTACTACATGTCTATGTAGTTTATTTTGTCTGTTAAATGTATTTGGTGGGCTTGTATCCAGAGCTACTACATGTCTATGTAGTTTATTTTGTCTGTTGAATGTATTTGGTGGGCTTGTATCCAGAGCTACTACATGTCTATGTAGTTTATTTTGTCTGTTAAATGTATTTGGTGGGCTTGTATCCAGAGCTACTACATGTCTATGTAGTTTATTTTGTCTGTTGAATGTATTTGGTGGGCTTGTTTCCAGATCTACATGTCTATGTAGTTTATTTTGTCTGTTGAATGTATTTGGTGGGCTTGTATCCAGAGCTACTACATGTCTATGTAGTTTATTTTGTCTGTTAAATGTATTTGGTGGGCTTGTATCCAGAGCTACTACATGTCTATGTAGTTTATTTTGTCTGTTAAATGTATTTGGTGGGCTTGTATCCAGAGCTACTACATGTCTATGTAGTTTATTTTGTCTGTTAAATGTATTTGGTGGGCTTGTATCCAGAGCTACTACATGTCTATGTAGTTTATTGCCTGCTAGATGAATGAGACACGTTTTGTTTTTATTTAATTTTTTTTTTTAAATTTCTTTCTCCTTTATTGCCCTCCCCATTCCTCATTGAATTCCGCATCAGAGCAAACTGACCAGTCACAAAATTCACATCGATGTAAGTCATGTGTGCACAATTAAAATGAGCTCAAATGTGTAGTCCATCGTCAATACATTTCGTCATATCGTAGATAAACTGGCAATGCTAAGACTTAAAATAGAGGTGTATGCTATTTCACTAGATCCATTTTTTAGCGTCCCCCGCTATTAGTTTTGTGTGGTCTGTCTGTCTGTCCGTCCGTCCCGTTTAGATCTCTTAAACTACAAAAGATATTGAAAATCCAACATGATATTTTAGATCTTTTAAAGTTCTGATGAACGGCTACTTTGTTCGTTGTGTTTTGTAGGGGTGAGAGGCGTTTCATTTTAAAATGTTGTGTCTCTGGGGGCAGACGAGAAGGCTGATGGATTTGTTTGTACATGCTCTATATTAGGGGATTTCCACCATAGCGTAGCATCTGCTCGTTCTGCTCATTTCTTCTGAAAACCTAATCTGCTCATCTTTCCCTGTACAATCTTTAAAGAAGGCCAATAACTCTTCAGACTTGATATGACTACTGTAGTTTCGGAAAATCCATTTTTTTTGGACCTTAAAATTGGTAGTGCGCCAAGCAACGTGAATAAATGTCGTGTGGATATAACAGTTATATGGCGTAGATACAACAGTAATGTAGTGTATATATATATCAAAACTAAATTTCCGAGTTTGACAATTCTACAGAATCTTGGCAGCCCATCTCTAATCACCGGTAAGTGATGTACCTAATGTTTGTAGTGGTAACAGCACCAATCTGACCAGCGTCACGACTCAATCTTTGTGCACTGCCACGTTAGGGACAAACAACATACTCTTACACACACCCAGACTATCTCTCTCTCTCTCACACACACACAGAGACAGACACTCACCATCACTCTACACACACACACATATATACAAGCAGACACTCACACAATTACAGAGTGTACGATCAGTTAGAGGTGGGAAATTCTAAATCCCCAAAGACTTTCCAGCCAGAGTTGTGTTCTGGCGTGGGTGTATGTTTTGTTCATGAGTGGTGCAAAGCTTATTTTGTCTATGTCGATATGTGAATTAGTGATCCCTCCCCCCCCCCCCAAGGGGGAAGGGAGGCTAGATTAAACGTGATGAGACAGTAAACCCTACTCAGTGTCATCAAGTCCCTCATCTTGTTACCAACATTTGAAGGTCAATATCAAATCGGATATATTTGTATACAATGAGCGTCATATTTGCGTGTATGTTTTGTTGATCAAAGTTCAATAACCCACTGCTCTTTAATTTGAGATACTTCTGTGTTAAGCTGAATTGATTGGAAACTTGATTTCTTTCCAGACAACATACGTCCGTCACTAAATTCAATATGCAACAAGGTGAAACGTTACGTCCATGGCATGGAAGAAAATAGAATTAGTTTTCTGTTTTTCTAAGTATGAATAAGGAATAGACTATTTCCTCTTACGATTACATGCTAGAAAGGGGTGGGTGAATTTAATGTTTAGTTAAGTGAATCTTATGTGTATGTCTTTTGGGGCTCACTGCGTCTACAGTTTAAGCACATCTTCTCCCTGTGTTTAGATTATTTGAAGGAGCAAATCTTCCTATTCTTAGACTACTTGATGTGCAAATCTTCCTGTACTTAAACTATTTGCTGAGCAAATCTTCCTGTACTTAAAGTATTTGATGAGCAAATCTTCCTGTACTTAGACTATTTGATGAGCAAATCTTCCTGTACTTAGAGTATTTGATATGCAATTCTTCATGTACTTAGACTATTTGATAAGCAATTCTTCATGTACGTAGACTATTTGCTGAGCAAATCTTCCTGTTCTTAGACTATTTGATAAGCAATTCTTTCTGTACTTAGGCTATTTGAATTTATCTACCTGTTGTTAGGCGTCCCGAGACATGACGTTAAACTGCGCTCCTCTTTCCTTAAAACTTTTGGAGCTCAAAAGTGCCCTACTTCTTTTCTATCATTGTGTCTGCCTCCTCTTTTCCTCAGTCTGCCTTCATTGATCATCACTCTGTCTCCTTATCTCTAAAATCTCACTACGTCCTAGACCAGTCTGTTTGCCGTGGACTGCGACGTGTAAGGGGGGATAAAGAGATCCTGGTGTTTGAGTGGTGGCTATCTGAGGATAAACTCCCACAACACAATACTTTGGCTCCAAGTTTCCCTAGACCTGAGGCCCAGATGGCCCGCTCTGGGTCAACCGGCTGGTCATGCTGAGCTACCAGCATAGGTCGAAGAGGGCGGTGGCTGGAGGGTCAATCAGGGAGCTGCTGTATCGGACACATGTCCGATGCTGCAGCTGACTGAGTATAGCACTGTGTAGCCCTGGCGGGCTCATTCTGGACTTCCGAATGGCCCGTCCCCTTGTTGGACTCGATGGCGGGTGGGGAGCACAGGTGCCGAACTAATAAGAACACACATGGATAAGAAAACACTGCATGGATAAGAAAACGATAATGGTTTTAAATTTTCGGACTCCAAAACAGTTAGTATGCATTTTTGAATTTAAGGGGACTCCACCCAGACCCTGAACTATTTATACACAAAAAGAAGATCCCTGTCGTGAAAACTACAAAATTTTTAGGCCTCACTCTAGATTCCAAATTTAATTTTCTCCCCCACATTAAGGAACTTAAGAGAAAATGCCAAAAGTCATAAAACATACTTAGAGTACTGAGCCATACGGACTGGGGAGCAGACAGAGATACCTTGCTGCTGCTATATCGGAGTCTAATTCGATCCAAGCTAGACTACGGATCCATAATATATGGAGCAGCAAGGAAGTCGTACCTAAAAATACTGGAACCAATACAAAATGCTTCCCTGCGTCTCTGTCTGCGTTTCGTACATCACCTATCCCAAGTCTCCACGTAGAGGCTGGATAACTCCCCATGGATATAAGAATGAAAAAGCTTGCAATGCAGTACATAATCAAGCTAAAATCCAACCCCACGAACCCTGCTTTCGACTCCATATTTAATCCCACAGAGGTAAAATTATACAATCGAAGGGCTAACGTCATACAGCCGTTGGGCCTTCGAATGAGAGAACCCATCCAAAATTTAACCCCACCCATTGACCAAATCTCTAAAATAGAAACCCCTCAGAATCCTCCTTGGCTAATGAATAAACCCAAATTAAATTTATCCCTCCTTAATTTCAAAAAAAGAAAATACAGACCCAAGCATGCTACAAGTCCACTTTAGGGAACTGCAGGAGAGCTACGGAGATTGTGGCACCATCTACACAGACGGATCCAAAATGGAAGGAAAGGTCGCGTGTGCCTGCTCCTTTCGGAACAAAACAATCTCCCGTAGACTCTCCGATGGCTGCTCCATCATTACGGCCGAATTACATGCAATATCGCTTGCACTTATGGCCGTCAAAGCATCAGAAAGGAGGAAATTTATAATCTGCTCCGACTCCAAATCTGCACTGCAAGTTTTGGGGCGGATGAAGACTGACATTCCATTGGTACATAAGAGCCTGAAGCTGTTGAACCAAATAACAGCCGACCATAGGGATGTCACCTTCATCTCCCATGTGGGCATTGAGGGAAACGAAGCCGCAGACAGAAGCAAAGAGAGCCCTAAATCATGCGGTGTCAGGAACTCAAATTCCCTGCTCAGACCTGAGACAAAGTATTGCCTCTGCCATCTACCAAGAGTGGCAGGACCGATGGGAGGCTGAGACTCACAATAAACTCAGGCAGATTGTGGCGGATGTCAGGTGGCGGTCCACATCTAAGGGTCTGACAAGGCGTGGTAGCACGACCATGTCCAGACTTAGGATTGGCCACACCTACATCACGCACTCTTTTGTGCTGAAGAAAGAAGAGCCCCCACTTTGTGAGTATTGTGACTCTCGCCTCACCGTGGAACATATCCTCATCGACTGCCCCAGATACCAGGATGTCAGGGAAAAATATTTTAGAGCCACTAATTTAAAAACACTATTCGATAATGTCGACCCTGGGAAGGTACTGGGCTTTATCCGGGAAGTGGGGTTGTCTACGAAGATCTGATTTATGAATTCTGTAGACATGTACTATTTACATTAGATTTGTACCAAATTATTAAATTTTTACTACCTCTACTATTTTAACTGTGAATAGACCTTGATTTTAATGATTTGACTGTATGGAATTTGGCCTTTGCTGTGTGGAGGGAGAGTGGCCCTTGAGGGACTGCAGGCACGACATGGCCTAAATTGTTCCGATGTGCCCAAAATCACAAATCACCCCCGTAAGGGTAAAAAGCCGCTATTAGGTTTGTGCAAAATGTCCGTCTGTCACACTCAGATCTCGAAAACTAGAAAAGATATGAAAAATATTATTTCACCATTAAATGCGGCTTGAAAAGTTTAGGTGCAACGGCTACTTTTGGTTTTCTAAAAGCAAACCGTTTAATTTATAAAATTAATAATGCAAGCGATTTTTTCATAAAAATACACCAATTCTAAAACAATAACGTAAATGTAAGGGCGGCAATGTTATAATATGGTAACAAAGATGGACATTTTTATTCGTATTTTCAGTATCACTAAGTCAAATATTTTTATAAAATGTACTAGAAATGTTTACAACAAATATAAATATTAATTAAAGGTGTTTTTTTCTGGTCAACTATCTTCTAAAATTAAAAGAAAACTTTTATGTTTGTTTGCAAAGGCTAAAAATGCACTTTGTATGTAAATATCACGCACATTTTTTTAAATGGACTTTGTATGCAGCGACTTTTGTGTAGTAAGAGTAAAGCCCGTCCTTGACATGGTGCTAAACTAATTTCTTAAACTTTTTTAAAAAGTCAGATTTTATTTATTTTTTGTTTAGTGCCCTCATAAAAAAGGTTTATTTTTGTGCGTTTTGTCTGTCGGTAGGTCTGTCCGTCTCGATTAGATAAAAAAAAAAACAATCTTAAAAGCTATTGAAAATCGGATTTACCCTTCAATGTTCCTCCCGTAACATCTCAATAGTTTTAAGTATCTAAAATTGATTGTTTCGGATATTTTTTTTTGTAATACTAATATCAACGCCAACAAATGTTTGTTTGCTCTTCTAACTTATATTACATTAATTTCCATGTTTAAACGTTGCAAAAACACATTATCAATAATATGTTGTTCCGTTTTTTATGTAAATAGCATATTAATGCTAAATCAAAATCTCAATACTGACTTATATTTCATTAAGTGTAAAAATGTTCCGGATATTGTTTTATAAAAAATGAATTATGCCTAATGATTGTTTGAAATCGCATAATTGACTAATATTACACGTATATTATTGGACAATGCGTCACTATAATTTGATTATCGATATCAAATTGTTCCTTATTTTCATCTTTAAACAAATTTTAAAAATATCGACAATTGGTTGTTCAGGGCTTTAAAAAAAAGTAATTTACTAGAATTGATTACCGAAAATCACTTTTTAGACATTTAATTTTCTTGCTGAAACATAACATAAAAGTTTAGGAATCGATAAAGAATGTTCCGGATTTTGTTTTGAAAAGAAATCGACTTATATTACTTACAAATCGTCGCCAGAAATTTCCGAATTTATTTAAAAATCAACTAACGCCAAATAACTGTTTGAACTCCCTCTTCTAATTAATAAACAAATAATCTTCTCATTTACGAAAAAATGTTATTCCGGATTTTATTGAAAAATATTTTAACTCACTTCTCTCTTACAGTACAATTAATTTTCTACCTAAACCATAAAAAAATCTAATTATCGTTTATATTATGTTCCGATTTTTAAGGAAAACAACATCCATACACCAAAGTAAGGTATGAATATCTTTCCACAAGGCTGTAGTTCTTCTAATTTTTATACGAGACCATCCAACAAATTTAATTAACGGTATTACATTTATCTGGAATTCTCTTTTTCTTTTACTATTTATACAAACATCGGAACAATCTATTATATAAACTTAAATCAATTGTGTTCATACCTAAAATTATTGCGATGTTTTGAAACGTAAAATAAAGGTTAATCAATTTTTAATTGCTTTTAGTTGTTTTTGTTTTTTAATATTAAGATGACGGACAGACCGACTGACAGACAAAACGCAAAAACAATGCGGCTTTGATCATCTTCAAATAAATTCTATTAGAACTCAGTGCACCAATGTCTATGAACCCTCGTTAAATATCTCGTGGAAATAAAGACTATTGTGAGGTAATGGAATTTTTTTTTCTTTGACGTCATATGAATGGACTCTTTAAATGTAATGCTAAAAGAACGCACTCGGTGCACCAATGTCTATGAACACTCGAAAAATTGCTCGTATTGCTGAAAACATATTTTAGTCTAACTAAGCCGTGTGACGTAGTGTTGTTTTTTTCCTTTGACGTCATATGGAACTAATTCTTTAAAGGAAATGCTAAAAGAACGCACTCGGTGCACCAATGTCTATGAACACTCGATAAATGGCTCGTATTGATGAAGGCGTTTTTTTTAGTCTAGGCCGTTTGACGTAGTGTTTTTTTTTTCTCCTTTGACGTCATATGGAATTAATTCTTCAAATGAAATGCTAAGAGAACTCGGTATAGTAATGTTTATTAAGCCTCGTTATGTGACTCGCATTTAAAAAAGGAATGATATCTTCATTTAGATCTAATCTACATTTTTAGAGGCCCCCGTAAGTTTAAACTATATCTAAATTTTTATTACAGTATATCTAGATCTGGATTTATTAAAATTATTTTAGAGTCTAGATCTAGTTTAGACTAAAGTATAATAGATTAAGATGTAGAATTTTCAATTTCTAGACTTAAAGTGTAGATTTTGATTTCCAAACGTTTTGATAATATTGCAATGTTATAATAGGGCCTATACTAAAACTAATATACTATTTTTAAATTTAATGTTGCATTCAGTCTATTGATAGATTATCTAGGATATTTTTTTGTACACAAATCTTATCTAAATTGCAGCTACATTATTCCAAGTTCATATTTTAGATCTAGATCTAGTAGATATAGATCTTAAGAGTGATAAATCAGAATTTTTTATTTTAGGTAGATCTACATCCTTATTCTAGTTCCGTTTAAATAAAAATGCCCGATATCTCTGTTGATAGGCCTAACTGTGCTGAGACATCGAAGTAAGAGCACGATATATCTGTTCTTTCCTTTTTTTTTTTTTTTTTTTACAAACCTCCAATAGAACTACGGGGGATGGGAGCATGCAGGGTTTGAACCAGGGACCATCGATAAATCCGAACGACAGTCCAGCACGCAAACTGAACGACCAGGCAGTGTTCATACCCTGCTTGTTGCCATCCTCCATTCCATCGTCCAGCGCGAAGTGAATTATTTTAAACTTTGAAGTGAACACCCGAAACATGTAAAACAAAAACAAACAACATTTCTTACAACGACAAATAAAACTTTGAAACATTATGACTTTGGACCATCAACATTAAATAACCTCTTGAATATTCTTTGTGAATAGGCAGATCCGACAGGGATCCGACTTCGACGGGGCCGCCTCTGAGTTTGTGTAACACAAACTCTCTTTGTAATCTTGTTTTTTTCTACATTTGATAGAATTCTAGATAAATATACACACAAACTTTGATGTAAAGGCTGAAGAAAATACGTTTCATTTCCAGATGTGTGTCTTGTCACAATGTCTTCAGTTATTTGTCACCCTTTCAAAAAAAAAAAGTTCCTCACTTTCTGTCTTTGTATTAAACCAACACCGAAAGTGTTAAAACCAAAACCACCACCCTATAACTGTTGACAGACTAAATGTGTTCACCAGCAGTACCATGATCACATCTCACTATACAGTGGAAAATAATTTCAAACAATTGGTTACACAAGTTCTACCTTCAAATAAATTATTCCCCCCCCCCAAAAAAATGATTCTTACTTTGGATGTATGCATAATGTCCACTAGATGTGATCGCCTACAATTCTCCTTAATTTATTCTGACCTAGTCATACAAGCATATTAGTTTCAATCGAGTCTGCCATGATACTCTTGGCTTCAGTCCTGTTTTGGGGGATTGGCTTTTGTCTGGTCTTTCTCGTAAAGGATACAAAAAAAGTAGGGTAGGGGAATCTGTTGAATCTTTATCTGGAAGGTTGTCAATGACCAAGTGACTTATTACGTATTTTTTGTTGTTGTATACAATAATGTCAAGTGTCAGTGGCGTAATATCTCCAAGCCTTGTCAAAGGGATTTTTTCCTAACCCTAACCCTAGTTCCTTCTGTAGGAGATCGATACAGGCCGGGATAAAAACTCGCGGCTCTCGCTGGCTCGTCTCGTCCCGCCATCCCGCTCGGTGCCACGTTTGTTGACGTTGGAAACTATAGGAACAGCAGCCGGGCCCAAAGTTTACCCTGGAAACCCAAACACAAGAGAGAGTTTTAGAATATAACGCGTGGACGTTGTCTTGGTCACTTTGTTGTCAACCTGTGGCTGGAGGACTGAAGCTTTGACCACAATCATTTCTTGACTTTCTAAAACTTGGACTAACTCATTGTACTGGAGATATTCGTGTTTCTGATTGAACAAAATAGTGTGACTTTGAACCTTTGATCCTGGGAGTTTATACAACGTTTGTTTCTGGGGCATTAGCATTGAGCTAAATTGTGACTGAGAGAAACTCGTCTAGTGCACTAGTTCTAGAACATTCAGCCAGTGTATTTGTGTTTGGCCTAGTCAAAGCCTTGACATTTCAACTTGTGTCTGGACTTGATCCAGTATTGTTCTTTTGTTGATTGACCATTCCGTACGTTTTACTGACCTTTTCACGGGTGACCTGATGACACCCAACAAAGTGACATTCGCAGACGACAGCCAAGATTGTCTGATAGAACCAGAGGTGAAAATGAAGGGCGCGGACGGAGCCCCAAGGTCAGATCTCACTGTAGTAGATATGAAGCCGAAAAAACGCAGGAACAGTGGGAGTGACGTAGAGATTAGCGGAGATGAGAATGAGAACTGTAGGATTCGTTTCTTGTCTGTCAGACAGGTAGGACATCCACAAGTTTCACCTTTGGTAAAATGACTCGAGAGTGTGTTTGAGTCGGTAGGCCTATTAGTGCGCCAATTAGTATAATATCTCTTGTAAAATACAAAGTTCTTTTCCCGTAGTCCGACACCAAACACTTACTTTACCATTATTGCTTGTATTGACTTTAACTTTAAGGCCAATATTGCCGAACCTTTTTCAACCTCGGGACATATTGATTTCCGACAAGCGTGTTGCGGGCCGCATGACCGCAAATATAATATAAATATCTAAATAAATAAATAAATAAATATATATATAAAACTAATAGAAATGGTCAAGTCAAAAGTGTCCGATAGTCTACTTCATCATTATGAGGCCAGAAGTTTCTAGAGGCCGAAGCGTCACGGCTAGCGAGTCCTAGTTTAGGCGTTACTAAGATGTTTGTTAGTACGTAGACAGTATTTGTTAGACATCTTGAACTGGAGATGTTTGTTAGTACGTAGACAATATTACCGCGTAAATCACTGTGTGAGAGAGAGAGAGAGAGAGAGAGAGAGAGAGAGAGGCATGAAGGCAGTATTTTTAATCTGAAGAATTGTGAAAGGCACAGAAAACTTTGAAGCGAATTCTGGACGATCTTACATTAATATGGATGAATTGGTTTTATTCGCATTGCTCTTGTAGGAAAGACACAAATAACCAGACGATTTGTTTCTCTGAAAAAAACTCATAAGCTACAGTTGAATATAGAAAATGTGTCTCCCCCGCCTCCTTTCCCTCTATGTCTCTCTCTCTCTGATAAAATCATTTGTAAACCAAAATTTTTCTATTGTGTTCCAGAAAAAGTCCAAGAGATCTCTGTTGAGAGTTTCAACGTCTTTAGTCAACTTGATCTCACCAGGAAGACATCACCAGAAGCAGGTCAGTTTTTGTTTTCTTTGACTGATAGAATCTAGTCTAGCTCTAGGTCTGTAACATGCAATAATAGATGCGGGACCAGATAACTACACTCGCTTGAATGACCTTTTGTTTTATTTGATTGATAGAATCTAGTCTAGATCTAGGTCTGTAACATGCAATACTGGCAGCACGATGCAGGACCAGATAACTCGCTTGAATGACCTTTTATTTTCTTTGAGAGCGGGATTGTGAAAGTGTTGAACAGAGTGACTCACCATTTCTTTGTAGCTTATATCTATCTTGTCATATGTTCTTGAACTTCTCTCAATAACCCAAAGTGCTGCTAGTATTATATCTGTTTCAGCTTTGAAACCTTCAAACCCCCATTTATAGCTGTACCTGGCATTCTAAGTTTAGTCTTAAGTACTAGAATTAATCTTGTGTACTAAAACTAGTCTGATTTAGAGAGCAATTATGATTAAACACGGGACATAAAGAATCAAGTCAATTAATTGTACTGACACTATGAAGATATTCAGGAAATAGAATCAAGTCAAACTGTTTGTACTAAGACTATAAAGACATTTCTTTTCTCTATATGTAAAGCTGTCTCTTATTCTGAGTTTGTCCAATATGGTTTTGGGATTTAATTTCTTTGAGCTCAAGGACTAAGATTACCAATTCTTTCTCCAGCAACAAGATCCAGATGGCTTTAAAGTTCCTTGTTCACCTTCTCGTCAACCTACCTCCCCTTACAAGCCTCCTCAGCCCTCTCCTGCCAAAAGAAGACATCAGGTCAGCTGGGTGGACTCCTTTGCAGGGGGCCAAAATGCCAATACTTTGTCAGCCTTTTCCCACGTAGACATCAAGAGGCAGGAGGTGAGTCTTTAACCATAAGACCTAGAGTAGCAAGGTTTAGGGAAAGTGACAAATATTAATGTACAACATATGGAAGTGGTTCATCTTAAATTTCTGATCTTTACGGTTATTTAGAGGTATTGGCTAGGATAATCTAAATTTGATAAAGAATTCAAAGCCACTTCTTTTTTTCTGCTCTAAAGATTTGATTTCAATGAAAACATATTTTTGTTTCCCTCAACAGGCAATTTATGAGTTGTATCAAGGAGAAAAAGATATGCTTGAAGATCTAGCAAATGTTGCTAAGGTAGGTCCCTCAATGATATTTGTTATTTGGATATTTTGTATGTTGCTGATGTTAGAAGTATTTAAGAGATGCTTTGTAGTAACACTGCAGACACTGACATTAATATGTTGTTTGCTTTGTTTGACAGCTCTATCGAGACACACTGGTGACACTAGGGTTAATGACAGCATCTGATGTCTGCACATTGTTTGGAAATATAGACAATCTGATACCTGTACATCGAGGTAACAACATAACACTCAACACTCTTTTTCTTCTAAATATTTGTGCACTTGTTAAAAGCAATTTTAACCTTTAACCTACCTTAGAGATACCTGGCACATACTCCTTTTACTATGTACTTTTTGTTTTTCTAATCTTTGTGTGTGACTATTTCATTTTTTTTTTTGTATGATTGTGTTTGTTTCAGATTTATTAGACAGATTAGAGACTCAGAGAAAACCTGATGGCACATCAATGAGTGTTGGAAAAGAAATCCTTGAATGGGTAAGACACAGTTTCTCTATTTGTATTTTAACCATGACTATTATTCTCATTTTGCTTGCATATAATTACAATCAACAGGCCCAGATTTTTATTTCAAGTAATTTTTTAGAAGGTAAAGCATTCACTGTTTGCTTCTCTGCTAATGTGTAGTTTTGTTTTGTTTTCTATACAGACCAATAAACTAAGTGCCTATGTTACATTCTGTGCAAATCAAATTAAAGCTAAAGAAATATTTGATGAAAAGAAAAATGAGCCTGCTTTGAATGATTTCTACCAGCGATGCCAGGCCTCCCCCTTCAGTAGGAAGCTTGACCTCTGGTCACTACTTGGTAAGTTCTTACTATTACTTTGTTTACTTCAAAGTTCTCTGTGAAATTATATCTCACTATTTGTTATGTAACTTAGACTAGGTGCAGATACTGGTTACAATTCAATATCAATGTTTTATTTGTGTTCATTTAGATGGTGCTAGAGGGAGGTTTGTGAAATATCCTCTTCTCATCCGAAGCATTGCCAAATACGTAAGTCTTAATGGTGCTCACACAACTCATTCCTTGGGGGTCAATCATTGGGCTACAGCAACTTTACCTTTAAAAAAAAACAACTTTTTATTGAACTTTTTAAAATATATTTTTATTGTGAATTAAGAAAAGTTACAAATTTATGTTACTATTAGCTTAGAGAAAGTATTTTATGTTTTGTTTTTTTTGTTTATAAAAATTATTTTTTCATCTTCAAAGTTTCCCCCTTATCTTAGCCCTGAGTGCCTTAGCATGGGGGGATAAGTTTAAAGTAAATGTTTCATGATCATTTCATTTTGTTTGAAAGTTTCTTTCTTAAAACAACAACAACTGTATTTATAATTGATTGTGTTCACAGACACTAAATGATAGAGAGGAGGCTGAGAAGTTAGAACAATCTGTAAGTAGTTTGTGTTTTAGACCATGTTTTTGTTCATTAGAGAACATCTTTGTTTTGAAAGTTATTTTTTGACTGTTTATAGTCTGGTTGAATGCCTCAAAGGTTTAAACTTCCATTCAATTCCAGTGTTTAATGTTTTTTTTTTTCAGATTAAAGAAATGGAGACAATAATTCAAGAAGCAGATGAGGCAACTGGTCTAGCTAGATGTGAACATGCCAAAAGTTTACTTATTTATTTATATGATGATCAGGTAAATATTATTGTCTTCAAATTTAAATATATAAAACAAACAAAAGAAGGTATATATGTAGAGTTTAGCATATACTCTGTGGCTTATACTAAGTTGTCAGTTTACCTTCCCAAACCAGTGTTGTAGACAAATGAGATTCTAAAAGTTTCCACCAGGACTTGCCTCCTACAACATGCTCTGTTATCATCCCACCCCTTTATTTGATAAGCAAAAATAACTTTATTTAGTTGTAACAGTGCTTGGTATTTATGTCGTATTATTATTATTTTTTTATTTTTTTTTTACAAAATATTTGTTTTGGAAGCTACCCTACTTTAAAAATGTTTGTCAACTCAAAAGAAGTCAATTTTTCTAATGTTTATTTTTGTTTCAATTGTGCTAAACAAATAGTTTAGCCAGCACATTCTCCCACATGATATCTGTACTTAGAAGTACTTGATTGATCCAGCCAACTTGTAGTTTAATTTATTTGTTTTTTGTTTTCTCCAGAGAGTCTCAGCAATACAAGAGTCTCAGGCTTTTGTCTGTAGTGGATGCATGAAGAATACAAAAGGAAGCGTAAGTCCTACACACTGTCCAATTCATTTCAAATGAATAGAGAATTGACTTACTTTCCTAATGGTTCCAAAGTCACACTGCACAATTTTAGCATAATTTTTACAAAATTTACTATCTCAGACCTGTTGTTTGATATGATTCACTTACTGATAAAACCTACCTAATGTTTGATATACCACTGACCTTACGTTTGATAAAAACCAACCTGATGTTTGACATACCACTGACCTAATGTTTGATAAAACTGACCTAATTTTGATAAAACTGACCTAATGTTTGATATAAATTTTCTAAGGCTGCCTGGTCATGCGTTATGTGCTCTGGACTATCATTTAGTGGTCCTGGGTTCAAACCCTTCTCCTCTCCTATCCCCTAAATTGTAGGTTTGGACTAGGATGTAATCCTCAACTTTTAAAGACAATTCAAAACGTAAAACAATGCTTTATACAATATACTTATTGTTTGATAAATGCCCAGGCTCCCATCACTATGAGATGAACCATTACCCGTTCCACAACTGAAAGAGGCCAACACTGATGAATGCAATTGACCTGATATTTAATAGAATCCTAAATAAATAAAACAATAATTATTATTATAGGTTGAAACTCTAAACCAGTATCAATTAACATTATTTTATTTGTTTCTCTTCTCCCAGAAACTCCATGTATTTCTCTTTGACAAAGTTCTGCTAGTATCCAGGTCTTGCACACAAAGTGGCAAACAAATGTATCAGATCTATAGGCAGCCCATTCCAACTGCAGAACTTCTTGTCCAAGACCTTCCAGATGGGGAAGTCAAGTTGGGATCTTTTCGAAATGCATTTGGTCAGGGAGGGCTAACTGGTGAGTTTGTTTCATCTTTGAACTAGTTGTATTGAAAAACATTTTGTTGTCCAGTATTTTAGTTCATTGTTTTTATGTTATCAGTATTGAACATTGTACTGGCTGAACACAAAAAGTCTGTTTTCTGGTATTTGAAAAATGTATGGCATTCTCTTTCTTTTTAAATGTAATTCTAAATTGTCACCAAGATTTTATGGGCTAAAAATATTTTGTAGTGTCAATCAAAAATAACGTGTATTTTTACATCTATGTCACCAGAAATTAATTGTCAGCACAGTTCAGTCTCTTTTTCTACAGTCTATTTGAACATTGTTTTGTCTTTCTTCAGGTAAAAATGTCATCCGCTTATCTTTCATGGACACTGAAAAAGGTCAAACTCACACTCTGATAGCTAATGATGAGCATGACAAGAGGCAGTGGATGCAGGCCTTCCATAAAGTCACATCTAACATTGTAGTTGTACCAGAGAGTAAAAACAAAGACAAGCCTTCAAGCTAACTTCCTGCCCTCCAGTCAATGTTTGTGGTTACTTCCTGTTTTGGTTTGTCTGGGTTTATACTTGGGTCAAATATTGTATGTACAAAAGAAATAAGTATCAAATGAAATGCCTTGATCATTTTCATTTTATTGTTTTTAATACAAAATTTTTTTTTTTCATATTTTAGAGAAAATAATTTTTAAGCCTATTTTTAAATGTTTGCTCAGTTTGTTTTATACTCTTAAGCTTTAATTCCAAATAATTTTTTGGGGCATGTTATATTTGTAGATACAAAATCTTTTTTGATTTAAATTATGACTAATGTATGACTTTTGTTGCTGTTTATAAGATTTTCTAAGAATTGCTCATTACAAGTATGTGTGTGTGTTATGAGTTTATCACCTCTGCTGCCTAAAATGTATTTTGTTTCTTTTTCAACAGTGTTACGCCATAGATAAATGTCCAAAATGGAAAGATTATTAAATATACAGAACTTGTATACTTAGTACATGCACCTATAGAGATTGGGATTGGGATTTATTATATAATCAAAAGTTAACACTGAAATATGTATATTGGCACATAACCTATAATTTATTAACTTTATATATATCTATTTATATATATATATATATATTTAAAAGAATATACAATATACATAAACAGCTAAATATTTTGTAATAATAAAAATAGCTCTTAGGGACACATTAGTAGTGCTTAAATCACAACATATCATATCTGTTAATATTTCTACTTGAAGTGATTTGGTCACAAACAAATAGATTTGTTATTTACCAACAAAAGCATGAGATAATGGGCTGTGGAGAAATAGAAATAAAAAAGATCCAATCTTATGTTTCAGCATAATGTTTTTTATGAACAGAATATGTTAGTTGCCGTATCTTCTTCTTGTGATGTCCAAGGGCTGAGCGAGGCCGAGGACACTGGGAGCCTCCGTCATTTTCCTTCGTTATACCAAGCTAACCGTGGGGAACTCCATTTATCTAACGGTCCTTTGAGGAACGGCGCATGGATGTGTGATGGGGTTTGTGGGGACTTTTTTACAACCCTGCCTGTGCAATGGGGTGGACTCTCGTCTACCCGTGGGCATCCCCACAGGAGTTATGTTTCGACATTCATTTAGCCTAGCTACCCCCTCAAGTAGCCGTTTCCACGATGAGGCAGAACAGCGTACCTGGGAGTTGCTGTATCATCACCTCTTAGCTGATATTACATTTGTACATAAATATCTCACACTGTAAATAATGTTTTGAATTGCTGCTTGTTAATGATAGTAGCAGGTTGTTCTCTCTTGTGTAGGGAATGACTTGGCATTTTATTTGTTGTCTATTTTGTATTCTAAATGATTTTATTCAAATCAAATAGTATTTTACCATTTCCTTCTTTTCATCCTAAGCCTGCAACCATGTTGAGCTACTTGATTGAATACATTGGATGACATTAAATGTTATGGAAAAAAATAAGATTTTTAAACACTTTTTTTTGTATGTATTGGCCACTGTCCTTCTACATTAATGTATTGGCCACTGTCCTTTGTGTACTCTTACTTGTGTAGGACATGTACATGTAGGACAAAATATATGAGGAACATTTTTATTATTTTTATTTAGTATTACCAAGTTTCTTCCAGTCCCCAGTCAAACTTGCCATGCGGAAACTAATTTACCAGTTTATGAACACCAAACTAGCCAAAGCATTTTATGTTGTATGAAGTTATTCTAGATTTGAAGCCAATACACATTTTTTTTTAAAAAAAAAGCTCTTGTAGTAAATACTAAACAGCTGCATTTTGTATTGAGAATGTATTTCAGTTCCTAAGACTATAAAATCCTATGTCCTGATGTGATAGCTAACTGCATACTGAATAAACTGACTCATTTTTACAAGTGTGTTTTTCCACTTTCTTAAGTGAATGAAATATAATTAGCTGTTCATTGGTTGTTTAGTAAAGGCACACTTCATACTTCCATATTTATTCAAAGACAAATTCCTAAACACACCATTTCATCCCTAGAACTATTAGACTGAGTAAAGAAAGCAATGGCTTGCCTTGATCAATAAGGAAAACAGATGACACTTAGCAGAGTTGAAGTCTCTAATTAACATGCACTTAATTACAGTCTACTTTAAAACATCTGTAATTTATAAGATAAGACTTGTGTCAAGTTGATTTGTAATGAACTGAGACTAAAATACAGGGAAAAAAAATTTCAGGAGATATACAATGAATCACTAGACATGTTTTAAAGGGAATTCATATCAATGGTCAGAATCAGAATTGTTTGCTCTTTATTTCTGAGAGATAATAATAATAAGGCCTGTCTTTGAGTCAAAAAGATTAATGAGAAATACAGTATTTCCCATGGCTATGCAGCTCCACGTGACCTACATATTTTGCCACCTCCAACTCAGGTATAACTATTGAGAGCTATAGGACAGCCAAAAGAATAATAGAAAAACGAAAAACAAACTGTGACTTTTAAGATTGTAAACAGTTTATTGAGCCAAGTCATAAAGTAAAGCAACAATCATCTCTGGGCTTTGACATTTCTGTCATCCATTTTTTTGTGAATTTCTGTCACCATTAACCTCCATTTCTGCATCCACTGTTCCAATGTTTTCCCTTCTTGTATAACCCAGGGAGTGGTGTATTTGGCTGGTTGTTCCCACCTTAAAATACGATTGGAATCAATATTGAACAGGATGAAAAAAAAACAAAACAATATGATAAATCATGCACTCAGATCTAAACATTTGGTCTCTAGCATGTAGGGTTCTAAGATTCAGTTTACTAAATGGCTGCAAACAAAATTCATCATAAAGATAACAATGACAGTTTTAGCCACCCCTGTCTGTTGTTTGGTAAGCTAGCAGATGAAAGTGTATTAATCAAACATGATAGTGAAATTATATTACAATTGTTAATGCTTTATAAATATATAATTACACAACTATACAAGATTCTTAGGTTTTGTTTAAAAAATGTCTTACATATTTAATCTAAAAAATAAACAGAACCAAAAATTGCAGAACTGTTCATCCCATTTTTAGCATGTAAACTTTTTAAAAATTACAGAACATGGTGAAAACATATTTTTAATAGTTCAAAACCATTTCACCAATCTTATTAAAACTTTGCATAAATGTTCCTTAGATACTACCTGGAAAAGTAACAGATGTAAAAAAGCCCTAAAACAAATGTAAGATCCTCAAAGAAAAAAAAAAAAAAGTTGCCCAACTCTATGTTTGCATTTTCATATTTTTCTAAGTAGCTTTTTTTCAATGAGACTTAGAAAAAGCTATGTCAGAAATAGATTGACAGATGAACACCCTAGTTCACTCTTAAGATTTAACCAAATGATGAAGTACTAGAATCAAAACACTACCAGCTTCATACATCAAATTTGATACAACACTTCTGTTGTTTGTTTTTTTATTATGACCCTTAAAAACTTTTCCTTTAAGGTTTTGGGCGGCTCCTAAAAAAGTTTGCACATTACTTCTCTAGTCCATTCTTAATTTTCAATGAACATTTTTTTTAAAAGCCTAATTTCCATTTTAAAAAATCACAATATAAGTCATTTAAAATGCAGATGTGTATAAAAAAGCATAGCAAAAAAACCTTTTAAGTGTAAAACACTTTTTAAAAGTTCTTTTTAAATTCTGTATTTTTACTAATGAACTCATGTTGGTAAATTGTTCCAAGTTAATTCTCTAAATGCAAGGCAAGAGTTTGTGTGTATTTTCCTCTTCAACTGATGACTAGAATTTTACCTCTATCACCTTTTTCTGACATATTTTTATGAAGTTATTTATTACTAAAATAAAGAAGAAAAACTGAAGACTTACCAAACAGAAATAAGACTTTTTATTGTATCTATTTTCTTGAGAGAAGAAGTTAAACTCTCTAAGCCTTTGTTCAGTTTAGGAATATATTTATCACATTGGGATTTGTCAAACTGCTCCATTAAATTACACAGTTCTGTAGTGATTGAAAACATTGAAAATGTTAATGACTTCTTATATCGAAAATACTCTCCTAAATAGACTATAAAAGGTAGGTCAAGACAAAAAAACCCATTTTGCTTCAGTTTGTCTTGCAATGGTCCTTCCTTAGAGTCTGAGCAGGTCAGAATCATCTTGTTAGAGTGAGCTTAAAATAAACGACTTAATAAACAAAGAAGTCAGAACAAAAACAAAGTTGTCAGAACAAAAACAAAGATGTCAGAAAAAAAAAGATATCAATAAAAACAAAAGATGTCGGAACAGTTAAAAATTTTTTAGGGGGGGGGGGGAGTCAAAATCCCCAAATTATTAAAGTGAAATTAATTGAAACACATAAATTATGAGAAAGTTGCAAAATAGATTTTATGATTCTTATGGAATAAAAAAAAATATCCTAACCTGAGTTCAAGGGCACTTAATAGTTAGATTAATAATTATTGATAGTAACTTTTCTTCTTAGATATAGTTTGCAGCAAACAAACAAACAAAAATAATTTCTTTCAAGTGATTTCCCTATCAAATTATACAAATAGTAAAATTAAGTATGAGTTCATTTCATTCCAGATTAAAGAAAAATAAGCCAGAAATTAAACAAAAAGGATGCAACCAACAATTTAAAGAAATAATATTAGAATCCATGTTATAAGTTTATATGGCTGACATTAAGGAGGGAGAAAGAGAGAGAGACACAGAATGAGAGGGCGAGGGAAAGAAGAAAGTGACCCCAGTGTTTGGGAAGTGGATTACTTTGATCAACTTTAACAGATGGACTTTGAGATGATTTGATTTAAAAAAGGAAAAAGATTTTTAGATAAGGATGGTCTTTGAATTAGCATTAACTTTTTGAAAGGTTTCCTAGTAATGTATTCTAAAGATGTGCAATGTTTTCTGTTTTAAATTTTAAAAAATCTCTTTTGTTATAACAATAGTAGATTATTGTACAACATTGAGCTAATATAAAATATTAAATGGCACAAGTTTTAGTAGTTTCTTCAACATAAACAAACATTGGAACAAAAAAAAAAAGGTTTTAGTTAGTAAAACAACAACTAATAATCCATTTTTTAAACTCTTAACAAGTCAATAATACCTGTACAATTCTTCTTTAACAAAGCTGCAAGCAATGAGTTGAATCAAAGTAATATTTTTACATCCTTATTAGTATCATAGTAAAACAATGAATCTAATGTAGTTTTAAAGCTTTCGTAATGATTGTGAGGCACACAAAAAAAGCAGAATTTAAAGATATGGTTAAGGTTATGTTTTTATGGCCACATATTCTAAAAAATAGATACCTTTAGAAATATAGCTCATAATCAAAAAATTACATGTTAGCAAGGACTTGAGGGGCTGAAAACATCACTACCCTGGACTACAGTCCAGAATGTTTCCATAATGGTGAAGAGCAAGTGTCTCCCCTGTCAAATGCAATTCAGCAAGTCTTGGACTGTGAGTGTCTTCCCCTGTCGAATGCAATTCAGCAAGTCCTGGACTGTCTAAAAGAATAGTATACATGGTTTCCTCTTCCTACCTGCAGTGTGAGCTCTGTGAGTCAAAGTTTTGCCTCAATCATGCAAAGTAAGAACCAACAGTAACATAGCCTGTCCAGCATTGGGTTATAATAGCTTGTAATGGCCTGGGTGGTCTCCATGGCCACACCAGTCCATTGATACCACACCAGCCCTTGTGATATCACACCAGTCCATGTAACACCACACCAGCCCATGTTATACAACACAAGTCAATGTGACACAATTTCTATGAGGAAAGAAACTATCTAATTTAAACTAACCTATAAAATGACTAATATCATCAATTGTCTTAGAACCTCTCAAAGCAGATTTGATTCTCATCTCTTTGTGTTGCTGAAGGTTGAAGAGTTCCTGTAAACTTTTGTATACGTCTAACACATGTAATGGTAAACTATCTGTGGACTGTACAGAGATAAGTAAATGATGTATACAGGTCACTGAATCAACTCTTTTGCTAGAACAAATAAACAACAAAAACATAACAAACACCTGGGAAAAAAAAAGTTTAAATTAAGTGTAGTTGTATCAATTAGTTAGGATCAATTAAATTTGTAATAGCTCTAGACTGACAATAATACATCTGTGTGAAATATTTTACCAAATGTTTTTGTTCAGCGCTATTTTATGATATTAGCTTTCTCAATATTTTATGATCCAATCACTTGTCTTCACCAGTTAAGAATGGTGGGGGAGAAAAAAAGGGGGTATCTGTGTGAATGTTACTGTGTTTGCTTTATAAATGCATTTTTAAAAAAAAAGTTGAGAGATCTGAATTCAAACACAGGACTCCTCAAGCCAACTCACTCACCACAATGCCAGTGATTCATTTATGAAAAAAGAAGGTTTTATAATTATCTATTGTTAGCTTCAAGCTTTAAAGTGGCGACCTATAAAGTAGGGGGGGGGGGGCTAATTCAATTTATACCACCACATCAGTCAAGTACTATTTCTTTTCCTTGTTCCATACCAAACAAAATAATTAATTACCAATAGATAATTAACTAATTGGCTATTTTTTTAAATTCATTCTCCTGTTGTCACGTAAAAAAAATAATTGTGCAAAATTTCAGCATGATCTGAGATTGGTTGTGGGACAAATAACATGTACAAGATTTTTACCAGACAAACAGACAGAGTAAGTTGATATAAGCTTTGTAAAAAATATGATCATCAAAAATATGACAGATAGTTCTGATGCCAGATTGTTTACTTTTAATATGGGCAATGTTTTGTCTATTTAACTTTTAATATTTATGGAGCAAATGTGGCTGATATAGAATGGAAAGATCTAGGTAGACTGTAGACTGTGTACTCTACTGCCTCTAACACTGTGTGCTCAACTGCCTCTAACACTGTGTGCTCTACTGCCTCTAACAAACTGTTGGGGAAGATAGAAGGTGACAAGCACATTCATTTACAAATGTTTAATGCAAGCTGGACATCTAAGAGAGAATATTTCACTAGAGGGCATTAATATGTTGAGCTTTCAAACAAATTTGGGAATTTTTAAGAAAAATGGGATTTCAAACAAATCTGGGCATTTGTAAGAAAAATGGGATTTAAATGTGGCTGAACAAAATCTAAATTTACAGCCTGTGGGTTACAACTCAGCAAACATCTATAGAGCAAGAAATCAGAAGCTGCAATTGAAGCTAGATTTGGGCCTAAAATCCAAGCAGAAAACATTGCAAGACAGGCTCTAGAACCCATAGGGAGAGAGACCAAACATGGAGGAGATCAGAATTCAAGTTCCCCTTTCAGACATTGTGGTCTAGATGATGTAAAGGTCATCTGTTTCTGTGGCCCACAGTTAACAAGGGTGTCAAGTGGCCAGCACAATGACCAATAGAGCTGTGTGGACTCAGAGCCACCTTAAAGATCCCAATGTATAAATCCCAGTCTTCACCACTCAGCCATCGCACCTCCAGATCAGCGACCAAGAAGCGAAAATGGTAGAATGAACATGGACCCAACTGAGTGGAATCGCACTAAACAGAGTTCCATGGTAAAGTACTGTTGCAGTCCTACACTCCACTAGGAGTCAAAAAGACTAAAACAAACAAATCTGAATGAATGCACAAAATGTAAAAAAATGATGTAATCAAAACCTACTTTAAAACCTGGGAAACAAAGAGCTGCATACACATCTGCGTGAATCCATGGCTTCTCTCGTAGGACATAAAACATTGATGGTGCGATTGACAGGTCCAGAACACATAAACGAGTTTGACTCAATCTATACATTATGTCAAAACTATTTTATTTTGAATGGTCCAATAATGATAAAATTTCATTTTTAAATGAAAAGTTAAAATATAAACAATTCTAATTGAACTATAATATTATACAGACAGCATTCTTAATCAATTATATACATCTTATGGCTTTTGAATTGCCTACAAAATATGTTTCATTATTAAGTCATTATAAGAAACTTGACACTTTTGTAAATACCTGTCTAGTGATAAAACCAGCAAACATGGTAACACCATAGAGGAAAATTTGTCCACTTCTGATGATAGGTTACCTCGTAGGCCAGAAGTAAGAAGCTTCATTTCAGATACCTGAGCTTCTACTGATTTAGCAGCAACAAAAGATAAAACCTGGGAACATATTAATTTAATTAAAATGGATTTTGAAAATATGTTCAATTATGTTTATAATAATGAAGTTGGTATACAAGATCATTTATTTACAGGAACAACAGATACTTACCACTGAGTCTTCAAGAAACCAAATAAAATTATCAAAATACGGTTTTTCAAACAACTAGAGTTAGCTTATATTGTTATAATTTAAAAAATGTGAATAGTTATATTGTATAACTATTCACATTTTTTAAATGTTTATTATTACTTGTACTAATTGTATAAATAATTTTTTGTTTTACTTTCATCATTGAGATGGTAAAGCCTGGCTTCTTCCATCATAGTCAAAATATGGAGAAAAAGGTGGCATAATCTCAGCATTTCAGAAAATTAAAATTTTACTCATTCATATAGTTTCTGTTTGGCAAATGTTAGATACTGAACCTTGAACCTGGAAGTAGGATTCTGACCTTAAAAGTAAATACTAAATGAGGTTACTGGATATGTGATACTAGTAGAAAACAAAGGAGCTTGTGAGTGCATAATTTGTCAGACACTGTGAAGTAACAAAACCTGGGATAGCTGACATGCTTTAAAGACATGATTTGTTGGACAAGATTATTCATCATTAAACCCTAACATCAGACAGTGCGAGTCAATGATCAAAGGATGATGAACCTATAAAACTAAAGCAGTGTTTAAAAGTTTAAAAAAATGGATAGGTTACCTGGGATTTCTTATTAGACAACCGTTCAGGTGCAGATGAATTTTGTTTGGCCAAGGCAGAGATAATGGCTTGTTTCTTACCCTAAAATAATAGAGTTCTGACATTTTCATTTTCTTTTATTCATGTGGAACAATTTGTAAGATTTTAAAGAATAATCTGCTAGATACAGAAACATTTGACTAAACTTTGTGTGCTTGAAGTGTGTGTTCCTGTTGTGTGTATGACTGGCATGTTATGCACAACTGTTATTAAAGCTCTTAGATGTTAAAGTTTTTGTTTGATCATTTATTTCCATACACATAAAACATACCACAATTTTTTTAAAGTCTTGAATTTTTTCAAATTTGAAATGCAGCTCCTGTTTTTCCTGTTTGGCTATTTCAATAGCCTCACTGATTCTGGTGACCTCTTCCCTTAGACATGGTAACACAGCATGTTCCACTGCTAGCTGGATCAAGGAATCAACATAGCCCCTGCAATTTAAACAAATTATCTTCATTTTCTGTCAAACAGTGTGGTTCTAATTCACAAGGCAAAAGCAGACATGGGGTTAACAATAAGTTAACACAAGAATGAGGGTGCAAGATAATGAAATAGCATTTCCTATAAATAACATACAAACATAGTAGACATTTACAATTCTTCACTAATGTGAACCTACTTGGCCAACTGAATATTGCGAGGGTGATCTGCCAGCAGTCTACTGATGTGCTTGTGTATTTCCATCTTGATGTCCTCAAGTCTGGTTGTTAACTTCCACTCATCATTCTTATGTTCCTGTTCCTTGGACCACCTCAATACATGACGCAAATTACTTGCCTAAGTAAAATAAAATGGATTATCTAACATGGTATAGTCTTTGAAATGAACTTGTGTGTAAACATTTAAACATCAATATATTATGATGAAAATATAACTTGCCTAGATTATTATTAAACTATAACTTGGATAGATTATTTCACATACCTCCAGTAACTGTTTGACTGTTTTCTCTACTGGCACTGGTTGTGAGACATCATGTAAACTTTGATCCTCTTCAAAAGTAAAACTGAGATACAACCATCAGAGATTATTTCAAAACATTCAAGTTTTTAATTTGAGGATGCATTTTTTTAATATTTTAAATACAAATATTTTTTATTTAGTCCTAGAGTTGTACTTGACACAATGTCAGTAGGCTGCTTAACAATTTGTTAGCAATGAAGAAGTTAGGCTGGAGAAGTAGGAATAGACACAAATATTTGAAGAAACATTTAAATATTGACCAATTAATTGTTTAAAATTATGTATGTATGAGATGATGATGACAAAACTTTGTGATTGTGGAAAATAAAAATGATCAAAATTTTTTTTAAATATGTATTTATGCACATATTTAACAAGGGAACTTAAAAAGATTATTTGTTTCCTTTCAATTGTTCTCAGCTTCTATTCTTCAGACTTTACCACTATGCTCAATTTTACCTCAATTATTAGGTTAGATTGTCCAAATTAAGAAGTCACTCTACGACTTTCAGTGACATGCAATCCTCATACTATTTTCATAACTGTTCTATTACAAAACAATGGAAGAGTTGGGCTTTTTATGCCCATAAATTTCAGATCACAAAAAGAGTGTTTAAAAAAAGACAATTTTGATAAATATTACATTTCTAATCTATCCACAAAAATTGATCTGTATGAGGAGATTTATCTATACAAAAGGTCAACATGTTTTTCAAGACAATGGACTACCTTAACTCTTGTGCATCTTTGATAAGATCAAACTTGGCTGTCTCTTCTCTTAGGCTTTTTGTTGTGTTCTCCACATGTGAGATCAGAGAGGTTACAACACTTTGTGTGCTGTACAAGCCAGCTATGTTGAGAACATTTTTCCAGATGGTTGACTCTGCTTTCTGTCTATATGACACAGAAGACAAATTTGAACTATTGTTTGTAGGATTAAGATACAGAATAGCCTGGACTATTTCAATTTCTTTTTTTAACATATTCTAGATAATTACTTTAAAAAAAAAGTGAAATTCAATGTTTGTTAAAAATGAACTTTATGGAAAATAAAACAAAAAAAACACTCTAATCTGTCTGATGGTATGGGATATAAACATAGTCTGCATTATTATAATATTTATTAAAGCCAATTAATACAATATTTAACCTAACCTATTATTGTTATTAGTTATATGATCCTTTCCCAGTACAAAACCCTAAAGGGACTAGTGCCAGTTGCAAAGTGAAAACAACTCAGAACTAGTTTAAACAAATAATAATCAAATGTAAATACAAGGAGTTAAATGATAGCATTCAGTTGAATAGAAAATCAGATCAATTCTCAACAGTTAAATGAACTGATTTATTTTTATTTCATTTTTTTTTTTACTACTTACAATGTTTTAAGCTTGCTACTTACAATGTATTAGGCTTACAATGTTTTAGGCTTGCTACTTACAATGTTTTAGGTTTACAATGTTTTAGACTTGCTACTTACAAAGTTTCTTTGTTGGAAGAGAAGTCTCTAAGAAATCTACTTAAATGCTCACAGGCAAGTCTCACATCTCTCTAGAAACACATCAAAGGTGGACTGATTTAGTGCATGGATAAGACTTTTACAAAGCTTATATCAACTCTGTCTGTAATAAGTTTGTACACATTGACACTTGATCTCAGATCAAGCTGAAATTTAGCACAATCATTTCTTTTACCAGACAACACAAGAATCAATTTAAAAAATTAACCAATTAGTTGATTAACTATTGGTAACTAATTATTTTGTTTGGCTTCTCTAATAGACAGACCCAATAACTGCTGAGGAGGTTACCATGGCCATTGCAGTGCTAAAGAATAACAAAGCACCAGGGCTAGACATGATATCAGCAGAAATGCTAAAATATGGGGGACAGTGCATTGTTAACAGAATAAATGATCTCTTAAATCTCTGTTGGCGAACTTCAAAAGTCCCAGAGGACTGGCAAAAGGGAGTGATTGTAAAGCTTCCAAAAAAGGGCAACTTGGTAGACTGCAACAACTAGAGGGGCATTACTCTCCTCTGTCCCAGGCAAAGTTTTCAGCACTGTTTTGTTGAGACGGCTTCAACAGTCTGTAGATGAAAGGCTCAGAGAAGAACAAGCAGGTTTCCGAAGAGGCATATCATGTACAGAGCAGATTTTCGTTCTACGAAATATCATAGAACAAAGTTTTGAGTACCAACAACGGCTAACGATCAGTTTCGTGGACTTCAAAAAAGCGTTTGATAGTGTCCACCGAGAATCACTATGGAAAATAGAGAATACGGTATCCCAGAAAAATTCGTCCAGATCCTATGACGCCTTTACAGTCAGTCTAGTTGCTGCATTAAAACAGAAAAGGGAACCAGACTGCCTTTGGTATTCCATGGCATGAACAACTCCGATTGACGGACTTGGACTTTGCTGATGATGTTGCACTACTCGGGGCTACAAATAAATGCAATCAAGAAATGACGGAGAGCCTAGACAGAGAGGCACCCAAAATTGGCCTTCGCATAAACTTGGATAAGACTAAAATTATGCGAGTGGGATATAAGGCAAAGGGTGTCCCCGTCAGACTTGGCGAGTCAAAGCTTGAAGAGCTGGACAAGTTCACGTACCTTGGCAGCATCATAACAAATGATGGAGATGCTTACCATGATGATGCGTGCCGAAGAGGAAAGGCAGGGAGCATTTTCCAAAGACTGCAGCCTATTTGGACTAGCCAAGCCATTGGACTCAAGACAAAAATACACCTTCTCAACACAATCGTCATTCCAACTGCTACATATGCATGTGAGATGTGGAAGTCATCTGTCAAAATTGAAAAAAGACTAAATGTGGCTCAACAGATATGGCTGAAATGGATTTTGGGAGTCAATTACACAAATCGGGTCTCAAACAAGGAAATCCTATGCCGAAGTGGGAGTCGAACACTTAGGTTGTGACTGAGCGTCGCATGAGGTTTGCGGGACATGTTCTACGTCAAAATGAATTACGCACACCAAGAGTTGCGATAACATGGAAGCCAAAACGAGGAAAGCGCAAACAGGGACGTCCTCGTATTACTTGGCGACACACCTTCATGGAGGACCTCAGAACAGTGGACACCAGGTGGGAGGGTGGGAGGAGGCTTCAGACATTGCCAGTGACAGATCTTTATGGAGACAGCTTGCCGCCCAATGCGCCGAACGGCGCGGGAGGACCTAAGTCTAAGTCTAACTAAAGTCTCTAATAAGGAAAAAAAAATGTATTTAACTGCTTGACTGAAGTGGTGTTATAAGCTGAATTATTCCCCTTTATAGGTCACCGCTTTAAAGTAAGTACGTTTGAAACAAACAAAAGATAAATATACAATTTTCTATTTTTCATAATACCTTCCTTACTAGCAGAGTGGTTAGTATGTCGGCTTTAGGAGGCTAGAGCCATGAGTTTGAATTCAGGTTTTTCCCCCCTTTTTTATATAAATTCTTTTAAAAAGAAATTATGATAAAAATCCTTTCTTTTCCTTCCCCCATATCTTCCCTACCTGCCCCAATTAGTGGTAGGATCATAGCGTATTGAGAAAGCTTAAAGTATGAAATAGCGCTAAACAAAAATAATTGGTAAAAATATTTCTAATCGCACAGATTTATTGTTATTGGTCTAGATATTTTTATTAATAGCTCTTTTTTGTCTCAGAAGGCAATGGATGCGCCCAGATGAGTCACTGGTTTTGGTTTCGTCTTGGGACGGGACAGAAACTGGTGTGGCTAATCAAGCCTATTCTAGTCCGGCAGACTTTGCCACAATTCATACATGTGTATGCATCTGATTCAGGGCTAGCTGATAAGGCAGCTTTCTTTTTTCCTCTTGATTAAGGCCACCTTGTTTCTTTTGCTCTCAGCGAGGATCGTCCCAGCACCCACAGTCTGTCTCCATGCACTCTGGTCTTTGGCTATTTCTTCCCACATACTTTCCTTGATGTCTGGCTCTCATGTCTCACTTGCAGACATCTCTATAGGTTAGTCTTGGGCGGCCCTTTGGTCCAACTCCCTCCACAAGCTCAGCATAAAAGATATCTTTTGGGATTCTACCATCTGGCATGCGGGTGACATGTCTGAGCCATCGTAGTCTTCTTTGTGTCAGGAGAGCATACATGCTGTTCATATTGGCCAATCTCAAAACTTCCTGATTGGAGACATGGTCCTTCCAATAGGTGCGCATTATGTGTCTCAGGCTGTGCAAGTGGAAACTATTCAATCAGTGCTCTTGGTACATGTATGTGACCAGCTTTCACTGCCATAAAGAAAACTGCTCACAACACAGGCATTGTAGACTAGGATTTTGGTTGCTGTGGTCAATTTGGCATTTTCCCAAATGCGCTTGGAGAGTTTTGCCAATGCTGTAGTAGCTTTTCCTATTCTTTATTGTCAGCTCGATGTCTAAATCTAGGTTACTGGCAGTTGTTGATTCCAAGTAGCTTAATTGCTCATACCCACTGAAGTTTCTATATGTAATGTACTTATCATTATGTGAGATACACAAATAAATAGAGCCATTGCTTGTCTTATACATGCCTAACAGCTGTCTGTGTCGGCTCTATTGAAGTTGTTGGTGAACGGATGTGGCGAAGTGGGGGAGGGGCTAGCTAGGGCATGGGACCATTGACCACTAGGGTGGTAATTCGCATACGGGCGAAATGACTCTGGACCAGAAGAATGTTTTTTGGACATTCCGATGGTCTAGAGGTTAAGTTCGCTTAGTGCGTTATTGCTAGGCGGTGTTGTCGTTTCCAGGGTCACTGGTTTGAGCCTTGGTCGGCGCAGTCCCTTATTTTTCGTAACATTTAATTCACTACTTTCTCTCATTTAAAAACTTCATTTATGTTTAATATATGTATCACATTTGTTTCAGCACCTAGCTTCAACTCTATATTTACACTTTGCATAAGCTTGTTTTTTTTAAAAGTATTTTTTATGTTTTTCTTGTTTGTATGGTGATCATTATGATATGATTATGAAATAATACATTGGCAGTCAATTTCTGGCTTAAATAGAAGCACAAAGTTTATGAAAAAAAAAAAATCTTGTGTATACTAACAATCATCAAAATGTCTTTAGTATATTCTACAAGTCTATACAACTGTTGTTCTAATTAATAGTTTTAAAACAGGGTAGAAAGTTCTGTTATTTAGAATATAACAGTTAATTCATTCTGAGACCATATTCATTAAAGATTCATGTGAATAATAATTGCTGATGCTTACATCTCTTTTAGTTTCCAGTAAACCTTCTTTGTGACTTTTTCCACCCATTACAAAATTGTCTGAAGACTTATCACTGTTCATACAAAAAGAAGGAATCATTTCATCATTTCATTAAGATTATGGTACATATTTAAAAATCTAAATTGGCATTTTAGAAAAAAAAAATCTTTACCTGGTCTTTTTAATTTGATCTATGTGTTCTGTGATTTGTTTAGCACAGTTTGTATACTGATTGATTCGAACCTCCGATGCCCTGCAAACTACCTCCAACAGACTTTCCTTTCTTTGTAAGTCTCTGACATGTTGGCTGATACCCTGATAAGACAATTCTGTGGAAAAATAAAACAAAATACAATCAATGAACAAGAATATATAGAGATAAAATAATAAATGTTAAATATAAGGCAGATAGAAATATTTAAACTTGATTTTGTTTAACAGTTCACTCATTTGATTCCAATCAATTTTATAATTTTACAGAGCTTTTAAATAATTATAAATTTAAAAAGATATCTGAGGCTCACTAACATCAGTGAAGAAAATTTCTTCATATTATTGCATAATACAAAACATCTATCAGATTGAGAAATTCTAGTAATAGAAAAATAGTTTCAAATTTCAAAGGACAAGCTATGCCTTAAGTTATTTCTGAAAAGTGAAATTATAATTAATAGCTGTAGCTTTTATAACCATATATATATATCATATACTAGAAAACAGTAAATTGTTCTTATGCTGACCAACCTATATCCCTGAGAAGTGACTTTATAGTCTTTAATTCAGCTAGAAGAAAAATATCCAACTTCCACAGCTTTTAAGCTAAGACAAACATAGGAAAAGCTTTAGGAGTCAAAAGGTAAACCTTAGGTAGTTTGCAGCACAGAGCGCTACATTCTAGCAAGTCCTGCAAATGCTGCTTATACCAAATTGTTATTATTTTTTGCAGTTAATTTGGAGGGCGGACAACAACTGTGTGGGGACATTGTGGGGGACAATGTACACACACTAGCTAATGCATAAGTTCTCATTTATTGTTTGTAAACAATCACTTGATTTACCAGTTTCCATAACATCTTTACTGATTTGTTCCATTTCTTTTTGCAGGTAGCTGATATCAATTATACAGCTGGTTAATTCTTTGACATCTTTTGATAGAGATTTTTTAGGCTTAAGACTTTCTTCTTCATTTTCTTTTTCAGGCCGTGACTTTAAGCATTTCTGAGCATCCAAACTGCACTTTCTTGATAGTAAATTAAGGATCATCAGATAATTAAATACAAAGATTTTAAGAGAATATATTAAAACATGTACATATGCCAGTTGAGTCTAAATTAATTTCATTTCAAGTTGTAAAGGCTTTATATCTATGCTTTAAGAAGGTACACACATACAAGTACAGTACTGTATTTTCCTGGACTTCATTCATTATATGTAGGGCTCCTTCTGTTGCAGAAGACAAAGGATGTGCCTAAATGAGTCACTGGGTCACTGGTTTTGATTTCGTCTTGAGACAGAGCAGAATCTGGTGTGACTAATCAAGCCAATTCTGGAGTGGCAAAGTTTGCCACAGTTCACGCATGTTTTAGGGATAGCAGATAAGGCAGCTTTTTTTTCTTCTCTCCTTTGCTTTGCTCTCTGCGACGTTTGTACCAGAATGCACAGTCTGTTTCCATTCTGTCTGATTTTGGGATTTTTCCTCCCACATACTTTCATTGATGCCTGTGGTTCTCATGTCTATAGGTTAGTCTTGGGTAGCCTTTGGGCGTGACTGACTCCCTCCACAAGTTCAGCCTTTAGGGATTTTTCCATCTGGCATGTGGGTGTCCTAGCCAGCGCAGTCTTTTTTGTGTCAGAAGAGCATAGATACTGTGCATCATTGGCCAGTTTCAAAACGTTCTGATTATATTATTTTATTCTATTCTTATTAACATCTTTTTATGTAAATTATCTTTTTTCTATTAGATTGCAAAGTTCCTTTCCAGCTATTAAAAGTCAGGAGAAACTATATTTGGTAAGGACATCAAAAGGAGAAAGTAAAATCATATTTCTTGTATGTTTTTATAACAGTCGTTTGTTTTTTTCATCCACAAATATCAGTTCCATAAAAAGAAAAATGTATCTTTCTGAAATATGGATTACAACTCAACAAAAGGATACACTGCAATATTTCCTTTGACATGTTTGACTGTCCTAGAGTTCAGAGAAATAAACATAACAATAAATAGTTTGTAGGAATGAGATAACTCTAAATGAAAACAAGCATTTTTCCATATTGCAATTATTTCATATGTAAATAATTTAGTTGCATGGTTGTCTGTTGTGTCATTTAAAAACAACCTCCCAATGTCTAACAAAAAAAAAAAAATAATAGCATGCATCATAAAAAAACAACTCTTGACAACTGCATCCAGAACCTGTGTAACATAGCCTGTCTAAACTGCTACTATTGATAGGTAAAAAGTGAATGTATATAGATTACTGGCACATATAAAGCCAGAAATTTTAGATAGGTGAAGCATATCACCCAAGGGTATTCATGTAGGAAAAGGATGCCTTTATTTCAAACTTCAAGAATAAACTAGCAGTCAAGTCCCTTAGGTATTGGTACTATCAATTATGTTTTTCCTTCTGAAAGTTCCTGCAACTAAGTTAGTAGGTACAAAATGTAATGCTTAGCATTCCCTTGGCACCAATGGGTCCAAAAATAAGAGAAGCCTGACTATAAATAATCTGACTTGAATTTATATCAATTTAAAGTGCAAAAACCACAGAAAGTATTATAAAAAAAAAATTAATTTAATTATATTTTACAAAATAAATTACATAGCAATAAAATAAATCAAAAGTTAGCATATTATCTTTTCACTAAGAAACACTGATTTGTAAGCCTTGATAGCATGTATTTATGTTATAAAGTAGGAGAATTTGCTTTTCTTCTGATCAGTTGGTAGTAAAAATTGATTTCTAATTGTTGCACCACTCCTAGCAACTCCATTTGTCTGTTAATTGATTTGCAGCACTATAAGATTGTGTGCATTGTTTTTAAACCTAATTAAAACAAACAAAATACAAAAAAAAGTTTTTTAAAACAAAGCTTATATTAAGTGTATCAATTAGTTTGGATCAGTTATTTGTTATAGATCTAGACTAACAATAATAAATCTGTGCGAGTAGAAATATTTTTTTACCTATTGTTTTTGTTTAGTGCTATTTCATGTTTTTATTGTTCTCAATATGCTATGTTCCTATTACTAGTCTGCACCAGTTGGAAAGGTGTCAGAGAGAAAGAAGGGGGTATTTGTGTGATCACTTTTTAAATGCATTTTTAAAAAAAAAGGGAAGGGTCTGAATTCAAACTTGTGGGCTGAAGCCTCCTCAGGATTCTGAAGACAACAGGGTAAACTCTCTGCTAGTGAAGAGTCTATGAACATGAAAGATTGTATAGTTATCTATTGTTTCTATTTCATTTTTGTTGTCACTAAGCCTAATATAAAGGGGACTAATTCAGCTTATACCTCCCATTTAGACAAGTACTAATTCTTTCCCTTGTTAGAGATACCAATAAGAATGATTTATTACCAATAGTTAAAGTAACTAATTTATCAATTTTTATTTTTGATTCTTGTTTTGTCAGGTAAAAGAAATAATTGTGCAAAATTTCAGCTTGATCCGAGATTGGGTGTAAGAGAAATAATGAGTACAAACTTTTGTCCAGACAAACAGACAAGTGAGTTGATATAAGCTTTGTAAAAACTAATAAAAATCTTATGCAAAACATTTACTGCTATAGAGTAAGTGCCCCCTAATTATCAATCAGTTTAATTCTACAGAATAACAAGTCATTAAAAAAAAAAACACATTGAGCTTCCTTTAAAATGAGTATCTAACAAAAACAATGTATTGATAGACTAGTTAACATTAAGATACAAATAATATCATTAAGTATCTGCTAAGACTTACTGAACTGACTTGACATGTTTTAAAATATACTTCCACACATCATCCAGAGGTTTCTGAAATAAACTTTAAAAACAAAAAGGAAACAACAAATTACATTTCAAAATATATGCATGATTAAATGGTATGACATTATGTTATAGTTTACAAGGCAATGAAATGGTTGAAGCTTTTTGTTCAGGTCTGAAAGCCCACTTGAAATTTTGTATTTCATTTCTCTGCTGCAAACTAGGTCTTCTATAAACAAGTTTCATTTCAACCAGATTTCCTATGAAAGTACTATATGTTCTATCTTTTGTGAGGGGATTGTGTCCAAGTGCTTAGGTTCAAAACCAAGGGTCTCTAATTGAAATTCTGATTTAAAAAAAAAAGAACTTTAATTTTGAATTTTACAGTGATATTCAGTCAACCCTGAACTAATGAGTGACTTACATTAGTATGGTAAACTAGCATCAAAAAATAATACAACAAATATTGAAATTCTTAAAACCAAATGAAAGATGGAAATCTTCCTAATGGACCTCATTCACCAATCGTAAACAAACAACATTAAACCTTGTGATAATATTGATAAAACAATGAAAATTAAGTATCACATGACAGCCTTTATGGATTGCATATTTGTAAAGAAGATATAGAGATATATATATATATAAAAAAGCTTATCTATTGGGAGGAACAACAAAATTAGTAACATATGCTAAAAAACAGCAAAATATTTTTCCCCCTTCCAAATATTACCAAAATTTAACTTCTTACAGTTTAAAATCTTGTTCTGAAGGGAATTCATAGTTATTTCTGGAACTAAGGGATGTGGCTTGGTACTTCATTTCATCTTTAGCCCATGACATTAACTGCTTAGGTAGTTGTTCATTTTGACACTTGAGCATTTTAATACTGCAAAATAAAATAAGTCTAGATCTAGACATCACCAGGAAAGGAGAGTGATCATGAATGTCAAGAACGTATTTTATTATATTATATTACATATATATTATCATCATCATCATCACTCCTTTGAGTTCCTCATGGAACATAGGGCCTCGACAAAAACACGCCACTCTCCACAATCTCTTGCTAGCTTTTTTATGGTTTCCAAGCTCTTCCCGGTCCTCTCTGCTTCTTCAAGTACACTGCGTTGCCATGTTCTTTTCGGTCTTCCTTACATATATAATATGTTAAATAACATAATAAAAATCACAAGAATATTCATTTTAGTGTATCTTAAAATGTTGATATATATTTAAAAGCTAAATAATATTTATAAGTCACAATCACAATGTAAGACAAGACAAAGTAACCAAAAGTGGGATGAAATAATATGAAATACAACTTAAAGGCAAAGAAAAGGTCACAATAATTCAGTAAAAAATTCATGTCTTTTGTACTAATTATTCGATTTTCAAATTTCTTTTCATGATATTTACAACTCAATAAAATTAGTTAAATGTGCTCTTGTCAAGATGTCTGCTTTTTGTATTCAGTCATCAAAGATGGGGTAAATTATTTTTTTTTGTATTAATTAAAATCAAAACCTAATCCCTTAAAAAGAAACTAATAACTTTAAATTATAGATATAACTTAAATTAGCATTATTTCCATTAATTAATGTAACTTAACAACTTTTAGTCTAGGACTAAATAGTTTTATTCAGTGCTTTTTTTTTAAAAATATAGTGCAGGTACTCAGTGATGGATTGCCTAACTTTTAACTACTAATAAACTAATAATAAACGTTAATATGCAAGAAAAGTAATCCTTTTTTCCCCAAATTGAAAAAGGTGCTGGTACGCTGTACCAGTGCCTACCGTCACAAAAAAAGCACTGGTTAAGTCTTATTCTAGATCTCTAAAATTTTAAGAGACTTACAGATTTGATTACCAAACTAGATCAGATAGCTAATAAATACTAATCAATAAACCATTGTAAACTAGCTTTCCTCTTAGCCTTAGGCGTTACTTCAAACTAGATCTAGTTTTAGAATTTAGACTAGACTCAAGTAGACAGTCTCTACTGAATCTAGAGAGTAAGACCTTTTAAAAGCTAAAAACTAAATTCCAACAATCCAACAACAGGTGACAATAGCAATCTTGAAATTGCTCTGGCCCTGGCTATTTATAAATAGATCTATCTACTAAACATACATTAACTCATAACTGAAAACAGATCTAGAATAGATCTACCTCAGTTTCAGTCAACATTAAAATTTAACTTATTTAAAATGAAAGTCATTATCATAGATAGATCTAGAGATCTAGTATACAACTTCAAAAATAATCTAGACTAAAAAAAAAATTGTCTTGATTGATTGTCACGATAGTGTGTAAGTTAGTCTCATAGATCATAGGGTAATATCCATATTGGCGGGTGGGGTCACCATTACCAGGTTGTCGTCCTTGCCTAGTTTGTGTTCCAAGTAGCCAGGGAATGGTAAAAAGTAGTGGTTTTAATTATGTATGTATTGGTAATGGCCAGGGAATGGTAGAAAGTAGTGGTTTTATTAATAGTGCTGCTAACGTGTAGAATTTTGTTCAAATAAAAGTAAATACAGCCAATCTGGTTTGTTGTTGTACCTTTCTCAAAATGGCAATCCCGCCCACAAAATAGGAAATTTCCAGATCATAGATCTATTCATAACATCACATTCAATTTAAATTCATTAATAAAAAAGATTGATCACCCATCACAAACCATGACCAATGCCTCAATTAATATTAAACTTCAAAAATAATCTCTAAACTAAAAAAGACATTGTCTGATTGATAGTCACGATTGTCACGGATTGTGTGTAAATCAGACTCATACCATAGATCTAGATTCTAGTCCTACTACCGGTACTTCCTAGATCATAGATCTATTCATAACATTACATTAAATTCCTTGATAAAGAAGATTGATTACCCATCACAAATCGTGACAAATGTCTCAAATGGAAGTTCTCAATAACAATAAGAAACAGTGGAAACGAGACTACTAAGTTACTAAAATATTCTAATCTAATAGTAATACCTCTATAAGATGAATCTACAATGAATAATATTAATACATGTTATGTATCAATAATCTAAATCTAGAATAATTATTAATTATCTAGAATCTATATCTAGATTACTAGACTTAGATCTAGACTAGTAACTAAACTAGAGTTCTAGAGTCAGAGACACTAGCCTAGGTGACTAGAGTGAGAGTCTAGACTAAGACTACTACACTACATACAGTACTAGTACAACTTGTAGTACAATTACAGTCTGAGTCTATATTCTTTGATTCTAGATAGTACTAATACTACTACTAGTGATACTAATACTAAGTAAGTAATACTAAGTACTAGACTAGATGATAGATTATCAAAAATTTAATATCATAATCATAGATTTCTAATTTCTATGCAGTATGCTCGTATAATAAGTATTTTCTATTTAGTATAGTTCTATAGTGTCTATACTTAACTGTGCACAGTGTATACACCCTATACTATAGTGCCTATACCTTATAGTAAGTGGTAATTTCCGCTTTTTTTTTTATGACATAGTCATATTAATGTCAATACTAGATTCTAATACACAGAATCTAGATCTACATTCTAGACTCTACTAACTAGATCTATAGATTTATAGTATATCTACATTTACATGTAGTCTAGATCTAGATCTATAACCTAGTATTTGAATCAAATTTTTTGAACTTAAATGTTTATGTAGTTTATTTTTATTCCATATTTTTAATCTAGGGAAAACTTTAAAAAACACAACTCTTCAATTTTATGGATCAAATATTATTACCAAATACAAATGCAGAGCGCATGAAAGAGGCAAAGAGACCTTCTTCCCTACACCGTTCCATCGAAAAAAAATGTATAGATTAAAGTATTAAAATGCAATTCATTAAAATTCTTCTTTTTTTTGTAATGCACAGACTCTTAAAAACACTTATGTATAAGCATGACTAAGACTGCTTTATTAAATTATGGAAATTTTATGGAAATTTGTTGTGATTACAAGGACTGTTTTGAGTCTTTGCTCAAATAAAAACAACACAACAGAAACATCCATATAAATAGAACACACACAACATAAATAGTTCATTGAATGACTACATACAGACGTCTTAAATTGATCCTTTTCACGTTTTTCTAGTCAACGAGTAGCGCTGATACAGTCTGACCGAGTAAGGAACCATCAAGTTTTTGTAGGCCATACCGTTCGGTTCTAGTCTTGATTGAAAAAAGTCGCCCACTTTGCGACGACTTGATGTAGGCCTAGTTATAACGGAGCAGGTGGCTGTTATCTTCCAAGATTTTTCCGATTTTCCTGAGACATTTCTGCTCAAAAAGTTCGTTTAAATATGGTAGTGTTGTGTGTGTGGTTTTTTGATGCTCTATTATAAGTCTCGACGAAACGTTGCCTCGCCAAGTTATTCCATATCAGGGGGGTGCGAGGGGTGCGGTCCGCACTGGGTTACACCCTTTTGGGGGTGACAACCAAGTTGGCAAAATTATATCTTGGCAAATGCAGACACATCGAAAAAGATAACAATAATAAAATCCCTAGATATATGCCCAAATATGCCTAGACATCTGGTTGCATGCGGCCTCAGAACGAGACAGCTGGAGGTCACTCACGAAGGCCGCGGGATACACATTTGAGACCAAAAGAAAATCTGCTGCTGAGCACAAATGCAGACGGCGAAAAGAAAATCTAAATCGACCACCTGCGGACAATGGTACAATACCGTTATGTTTGTTCTGGATGTGGCAAAATATGTAAGTCTCAGCTGGGGCTGCGCAGCCACGTGAAATACTGCATTCCTCACTAATCTTCGGACTAGCCTTATTAGTATTATTATTATGCCTAGACAAATCTAGATGGTAGTGTAAGTTTAAATAACACAGCAAAACGTTATACCATTTCTGTCTCAAAGTATAACAAAGGAAACCATTTCAGGTGATGTTAAGTCTGTTTTTAATTTTAATTAAATTTCATTGTAAATTTGCAATAACAACTGAATAAATGTTATAAACAGTGGGATAATAAAATTGACATTCACTTTACAATAAAATTGGGTAATCAGCTCACTGCATTGGTTCAACAAAAAGAACTAACTAACAATAGTGTTTATTTGAACATATTTGAAGAAAGTTGATGGGGAGGGGTGACACCCTGAGCTAACCTCACCAGGAGACACCGACAAGAGTGACGCCGCTGTTCCATATGTTAGCAAATTTTGGATTGTTGCACAGTAAAAATTATCTAAGATATTTATATATATAAACGTTCTTAAGTTTGTATAGGGGAAAAAAAAGCCGCTGTGCTATTTTCTTTCATCAGAGTTTCAATTAGATGGTCTTCCCACGAAAGCTTGTTTTTAACAATGACACCCACTTGTTGTATTGGTATAATGTTAATCTACAGTTTATCATTTGCTACCTATAGTGCAATCTGTGCATTGCACGCAGGCGGCCGAATGCAAGGCCTGTAAGTAGATCTAGTATATAGAAAGTCACATTTTAAAACATTGTCACTTAATTTAAATGGCTGTTAGTTGAGAGTACAATATTTTTGGCCGATTATAGAGTGTAGATGTAGATCTACATTAAGTTCATTTGTGTTCTACTTTAAAATAAATTTTTAATTCTCTTCTTTATTTAGTAAAATCAGTTAAAAACGGAATCTGTTTTATAAATATTTAATATAAGAACTACTTAATATTTAATTATAGGTCTATATAACGATATTTAAATTTCTTTTTAGAGTTTTATTTTTCAAAAATATTCCGTATTGGATTATTATAACTATTATTCTGTTTTGCATTATTAATAATCTGTATTTTTAATGTAGCGCTTCTCAAACTTTAAATAGGGGCGGGGGGAGCAACTTCCTGACAAAAAGGAGTGTTATAGAATGCGAGTGTTTCCTTAGAGGCGAAAGAAAAGGTTAAGTGATTGATAGACAGTTTAGGAGGATGAAATGAGCGTAATGCCAATGTGAAATGGCGACGATCTTGTGACGTTAAAGAGTAACAAGATTCAAGACGTTGTTTTGGTTGTGAGCTAGATTTCGTTTCAACATCAGATGATTTCATAACTATTAGATCTCTATCTGAAGTTAAATATGTCAATATTGTTATAACAGTTATACTGAGTTTATGTTCACATAAGAAGTTTGTTCAAGTTATTTAAAGTGTATTTATTTAAAATATAAAACGCCTACATTGGTTCAGAATGGTTGAATTTCTTCCGTCTATTGCACTTTATTATAATGACGACTTTTGTATGAAAAAAAAAAAACGTCCGCGAAAGATCACGCCCATTAAGAAAAGGCCGTGTGCAATGTGTAGGCCTACCTAGAATGTCCCTCGCATAATACTGTTAGCCAGGGCTGCCTTTGTATTATTAGATTTAATATGGCCATCGACTTTTTTTTATTATGACGAATAGTGCGTTCTGAAAGAAAACACATCAATATTAGCCTTTCTTAAATTCTCTCTTCTTACTAAGAGAAAAAGCCCAGAATACGCTTAGCGCAGAGTCCCGCCCGGAATCAAACCTCTTGCTGCGTCTTCAATTCCATCTCCATGAAGAAACTTTTACAACGCTTAAAATTTATGTAGTCAACAATATTTCGGAAAAAAAACAACTGATCATAGACCTATATATAGGTCTGTGAAGCTGACTCATTTTAGGGATATTCCATTCCCAAAATTTGGATTCCATACGTAAATATAAAAAATATAAATGAAAAATAAAACCTGGAAAAAATTGTGTTATAATTAAGACAAAGTTTCTTTTCTTTTTGATTACATTCTTTAAAAAAAATGCAAAGTTAAAATTGAAAATAAAACATATTAGAGGGCATGCGAATATGAAAGGAAAAAGGAATGGTACAAAATGGATTTAAATCAAAGAGCGCTTTAGTTAAATTGCTCAGCTCAGTCTAAATGAATATTTTTTCTAAAAAAAAAAAAAGGGGGGGGGGGGGGCGGCATTTGAAAATTTTGCACGCAGGCGGCCACAACCCTGCGGGGGGGGGGGGGTGTCGGAATTTAGTGACTGATTTTTGGCTTTGCTTTTGTTTATTATTTTAGGTGAGATTTTAATACTAAACCATCACTTGCCCCAGCACAACCAAAGGGGTTTTGAGTTTAAAACCCCCTACCAGGGGATTTTGAGATTAAAAATCCCTACCAAGGGGGTTCGAGTTTAAAAACCGGTACCAGGAGGGGTCGAGTTTAAAACCCCTACCAGAGGGGTTCGAGTTTAAACACCCCTACCAGCCGTTTTGAGTTTAAAACCCCCTACCAGGGGTTTTGAGTTTTAAACCCCTTACCTGGGGTTTTTGCAGTTAACTCCCCCTCTTCTATAAAACAAAACACAAAAAATGCAAACGAAAGTCCCCTAATTCCAAGAGCGCAGTTAAGAAAGATTTTGATTTTAAAACCCCCTATAAAATTTATGATAAACCCACAATATAAAAAAAAAAGCTAATTACGCACTCAAAATGTTAAGAGCGTAGCTAAATGGGTTTTGACTCAGTTTTGAGTTTAAACCCCACTTCAGCGGGGTTTGAAGGTACAAAATACCCCTTTAATAATAAAAACAAAGCAAATTATACACTCAAAATGTTATGAGTGTAGTCAAATGGGTTTCGAGTTTAAACTCCCCTCCAGTGGAGTTTGAAGCTAAAAAGTACCTCTTCAATATAAATAAAAGTAAATTACTCTAAATCTATGAGCGTAGCCAAATGAATTTTGAGTTTAAACCCCCGCATAAGGAAATCCTATGACGAAAAGTACATCTTCAGTGTAAGAAAAAAAAAAGCAAATTACGCATTCAAAATGCTACAAGCGTTGCCAAAAGGGGTTTTGAGTTTAAACCCCAATTCAGAGGGGTTTGATGCTAAAAAATACCTCTTCAATATAAAAAAAAAGCAAATTACACACTAAAATTATTTGAGCGTAGCCAATCCAATCGGGGGTTTTGAATTTTAAACCCCTCTTCTACAGATGGCTTTTTTTTTAAAGTTTAAAACCCCTCCAGATGGCTTTGAGTTTAAGATCCCCCTACAGAGCATTTCGAGGTGGAAAACCCCCAACAGATGATTTTTACGATAAAACTTCTCTTTTCAATATAAAATCTAAAGCAAACTACAGTCAATTAATTCCAAGAGCGTATTCAAGAGAGGTTACACATTTTAACCAGTGGCAGGGCTCCATTAATAATCTACAATGAATAGTCATCTGCTGAAATTGAAAAACACTAAATGTGGCTCAACAAAGATGGCTAAGACAGATTTTAGGAGTCAGTTATAGAGATCGGGTTTAATCCACGAAAGTGGAGTGAGGCAGGAGACCTTTTTTTTTAAAGCCACCAGTTTAGGGCCCGCAAATTTTGATGGCTTGACCCTCCACTAGTCTCCAGGGCGGCGGCTGATCAGTTAGCATTAGCTAAAGCCCCGACAGACACAAATCCCTACACCAGACGAGCGTGCGTCCTCTTCTTCCTCGCTGCGGGGAAGAAGAGGAAACAGTGCCTCATATTCTGTTTGACTGCCCAGACTTGTTGATCTCCGTCTCGACAGGTCTGGGAAACCCAAAATTCTCGGCCTGTATGGCGACATTTATGCACTACGCAAGACAGCGGGGTTTCTGTCCAGGGCTTTTGCAAGAGAGGATTTGAGCCTCTCAAGCCCTCACTCTAATGGAGTTTGATGATGATGATGATGATAGAGATCGGGTCTAAATCAAGGAAATCCTATGACGAACTGGGAGTCGACCCCTTAGTAAGATTGTGAGAGAGCGACGCATGAGGTTTGCAGACATGTTCTCCGACAAAATGAATAACGCATAAGAAGAGTTGCAATATCCTAATACAACTTGACGCCACTCATTCATGGAGGTCCTCATGGCAGGTAAAAAGAGGCTTCAGAAACTACCAGTGACAGATTTTTATGGAAACAGCTTGACGTCAAATGCGCCGAACGGCGCGGGAGGGTCTAAGTCAGTAAGAATAGCACATTAGGTTTTTGAAATAAAACTTTTTAATATCAGGAAAATGCAGTGTAGATACCTCAGAATATGCATTTTTTTGGCTTTCAATTCCAGAAATAGTGCTTGGCGGCGGGGCTTAGCCCCGCGCTGGGAGAGCTCCTTGCGCTCCCCCAGACCCCCTTGCTAGTAATGGCGGGGAATCTACAACTTTTCCACTAACTCATGGAAGAAACTATTCTAGGGCACAATAAACGTATTCCAAAAGAATGAAGGGTCAGAATGTAATAAAGATTATGTACACACACATAAATACATATACATTTTTTGTTTCGGGGGGGGGGGACCCCCCCCCCCCCGAAAAAAATCCTGGCTACGCCCATGATTCGTTGTTTGTTCCTTCTGAAATCTGTTTTGAGTTCTTTTGTTTTTGTGACATTCAGTTCTAAAAAAGTTGTCAGTGCACCAGTTTGTAAACTCTTCTATCGAGCTTCGATATTGAGTTTTGTCTCCTGAAATAAGACCGACTATGGCAGTATCATCGAATTTAATGAATTTAAATCGAGTTGACGATTTAGTTTTGTTGCCTTTAACAAAATGGGGTCGTTGTGTTGAGAAGTTTAGAATCCACGCTTTAAGTAAGGGCTTTTATTTAGATTACTCAGTTTGTTGATCATTAGATTTGGCTGTAGGCCTTCTTCCCTAGTGCTATTAGAGCATGGAATGGGTTGCCTGAGCTAGCCAGAAAAACCAGTGACTTGGCAGAATTTAAGTCATTGGTTAATATGCATGACTAAATGCATGACGCGTAGGACGTAATCATCTTCTTTTTTGAAGTAACGTCTGTATTATATAAGGCCAATGGTGTTGAAAGGCGAGGAGAAATCTACTAAGAACACTCGTGCATACGATTCTGCGTATCTGATGCTCATAAAGTTTTCCAAAAGCAATAGAATTACATCCTCAGTTTCCAGTTCCCCTTGCTGCTTTATACGCATATTGGTGAAGGACTAATTTTAAGCTGTTGTTGAATTTTGTTACAAGGTTTTGAGCACATAGCCGATTAAATTTTTAAAAACTTTCAAAACTGTTGGTGTTAGTGCTACTGAGCAGAAATAAAAAAAAAAAAACTATCTATTTTTGGTTTCTTTGATACTGGTACGATTTCTGAAGATTATATAGGCATGTATGTAGTGAGTAGTGAGATGTGAGAGAAGAGGTTTGTTCCGCACATAGCTTGATCAGCTTGCCGCTTATTTTATCGGGTCCAGAAGCTTTTGTTACATGTAATTAACCGTAAGTTATGATGTAACATATAATAATAGCAGCACTATGGTACCTAGGTTATTAAGAGGATTCGAACCACTAACTCTGACTCGGCACCATTGCCTAGCAACAACCAAAAAATAGAATTGTTTGTGGGGACTATATATGGATAGGAATGTGTCTCCTTAGATCAGTGGTTCTCAAACTGTGGTACACGGACCCCTTACGACCGTAGGGGATCCGAAAACAGAGGAAAATTGTATTTAATTAAATTATTTCTTCGCTAAAAAGCAGTTTATCTGATCAAATGATTAACTCGTCCCTCACAGTGCTTTTTTTGTGACGGTAAGCACCGGTACGGCGTACCGGCACCTTTTTCAATATGGGGAAAATTAGTAGGCTACTTTTCTTGCATTTTAACGTTTATTATTAGCTTATTAGTAGTTAAAGTTAGGCAATTCATCACGGAGTAAATAAAAAAAAAAAAGCACCGGTCCCTCACTACTGTTTGATATGTCTATAATGTTGCTTTTTTTTTTTGGTGTCATGAACAAATTGTAAAACAAATTTCCTTACGGACAATAAAGATTTTTTTTTTTTTACGAGCTATGACGACCTAAATCAAAGATTTGAAGACATTCTTCAATTGGCCATTTCCGGCTGAATCCATTTTAATACAGGAGCAGCTTATTGAATATCCGAATTCGAGGAACTTTAAAAATATGTTTGGACAAGGATACCCACAAACTCTGGTTTCAAAAACAGATTCCACTTTTATATCTTATATTATAGGTCATTGTACAGACGTTGTTGACTGCTTTCCCGTCTCTTCTTATTTGGTAGAGCATGGAACTTGTGCTCGATGACTCGATGAGATTTGCGGTTGCTGTTTATAAACATTGAGCCGGACATAAATACAATCATAAAATCTCATCACATTTATCGAAGTCTTTTTTATTTATTTTTTTAAAACCAAAGTTATAATTTCAACAAACACGCAAACAAACAAATTGATTTTTTTTTTACTTAGGGATCTTAGGCAAGTTTTGAGTCTTTGTTTATATAATGGGGTCCAAAATTCTTGAGAACCTCTGCCTTAGATAATTGTAAACGTTATTTCTCCTACAATAATTCTGTCTCAGATTTAGTTGAAACAATTTAATTTAAAAACAATTAGTCAATTTGATGTGCAATAAATAACAAAGCCTCTGAAATGAATGATTTCAGAACATATGACCTAGAAACAGGCGCGTTTATTTGACCACAATTTATCCCGCCGCTAAAACTAGATTACACTTCCGTCTATGACGTCAAGTTCGTTATCGCATTCTTTGGTTAACCTACTAAACTACATTCTCAAGGCCACACATATCTACCTAGTTTTAAGACTAGTTCTTGTACTTGTTCCTACATCAAAATATTTGGTAGCACTGCATAGGCTACATTTTGTAATCATTTAGTAAACAAAAAGACATAAACTTAGAATATGTGCATTAAAATCCAGGGATTATAATTATATCATTTATATGTAGGCCTACGCAGGTCTCGTTAGCCTATATACACGCATAAATAAAGGCTTGGGCGTAACCAGGATTTTTTTTTCGGGGGAGGGGTTTGAGGGAATTTCTCGTACCGACCACAGCTAATGCCTAGGCATTCATCTCATTTCGATGAAATGATCCATAGTCGCTTGTAATTACTTGTCACTACATTCTGACCCTTCATTCTTTCGTATGTTTTTTGTTAGTGGAAAGACAGTAGACACCCCACCCTTGCCAGCCAGGGGGTCCGGCGGAGCTCCGCAGCCAAGCATTATTTCCGGTATTGAAAACTAAAACAAAATGAAAATTTTAGGTATCTGGTAGCTAAAGGCAAGTGTCTAAGTAGAGGTCAAAGGAGACGCGAGAACTCGAATAAAGAAAAACTTCAGTCGTGTCGAGATTCTCAGAGAGATAAAGGTTATATTAGTTTGAATTAGAGAGATCAGACTTTTATTTGTATTTGTATTGAACCGACTATTAAATTTGAATATTCTATTTTGATACAGTTTACTAGTGTAGATACTGTACATTGCAGTGATTCCTAGTTTTTGAATTAAAGTTCTGTATTTGATTTATAAGGATCTTCACTTATCAGATCTCTAAGATAGTATTTAGAACTAGAGTCAGGGGTCTCAAACACGTGGCCCGCGAAACAATTTTGTGTGGCCCGCGGCCACGTCCGCGAATTCAAAAAAATTTGATAAAATTTACAACGACCATATATAAGCCGTGAAATGATTTACAACTGCACAAATCAGTAAATGAGGTGTCCGCGCACTGCAAGCGAAGATTCTGTGAAGGCAAGCTTTGTTGTTAGCGAGATAATAGCAAAGGCATCTCGACCATTCACTGAAGGCCAGTTTGTAAAAGAGTGTATTCTACAGGCGTGTGAAATTACCAAGAAAAAGAAACTCTTCGAAGGCATAAGTTTGTCTGCGACCACAGTTGTAAGCAGGATCACCGAGTCAGCGACAAATGTTCAACAGCAACTGATTGCCGCTGCAAAAGACTTTGTAGCATATTTCATTGCACTGGAGTCCTGGACGAGTCTTCTGGTGTAAACAGAGACGGTGCCGTATTCTTTCGTGGGGTCGACGAAGAACATTGTTGAAGAGCTATTGGACTTACTACCCATGAAAGGACGACTAGCCGCGACGTGTTTCAAAAACTGGAAGCTTGTATTGACAGGTGTATGGGCTACCGTGGGAAAAAAACTTGTTTCAGTGGCTACGACGGTGCACCAGCAATGTGTTTAGAGAAGGTTGGTGTTGTTGGATTAATGGTAGAGAAACTGTATCAGCTCAGCTTGGCGGGACCTTTTGCAGCCATACACTGCATTCTGCACCAAGAAGCACTCTGTGGAAAAAGTCTACAAATGAAGAACGTGATGGATGTTGTAAACTTCATACGTGCACTAGGTCTCAACCACAGACAGTTTGTGTCTTTCTAACTGATTTAGATACGAATACGGAGAGTTGCTTTATCATACGGAAGTCAGATGGTTGAGTCGTGGATAAGTTCTGCAGAGATTTTTTGAACTGAGATGGAAAATAGCATTGTTCATGGCAATGAAAGATGAAGACATACCTCAGCTCAGTGACCCAATGTTTTGTCGGATCTTGCTTTTCTTACTGACATCACGCAACATCTCAATGCACTCAATTCACAACTACAGGGCACAAAGCAGCTGATTACCGTGATTCAGATGCAAGCTGACTTTGTGGGCCACTCAACTGGCAGATGTAAACCTGGCTAATTTGTCTTTTCTACAGAGCATTACGGTTGAACCACAGCGCCTAAAAGACTACGTAGACATCCTCACCAGACTAATGGAAGAGTTTGAACACCACTTTCAGCAATTCACTGCTCTCGAACCACAGTTTTCCCTTGTTGCCACTCCGTTCGCAGCTGTGAAAAACGTTCCAGAGGAAGTCCAGATGGAACTACTGGACCTGCAGTGTGACACTGTTCAGAAGCAAATATACGCTGATGTTGGTGTTCCAGATTTCTACCAGTTTCTTCCCAGAGAGAAGTTTCCAAACTTATTCTGCGCAGCTGCTAGAATTCTAGCGATGTTTGGGAGTACGTACGTTTGCGAACAGTTTTTCTGTAGACTGAAGATCAACAAAACAGCATTACTATCAAGACTGACTGATAAGCATCTGAGAGCAACCTTGCGGCTTGCCACTACACGCGACTTCAGGCCTAACGTTGATGGTCTGGTCTCTGCCAAACGCTTTCAGCTGAGTGAACAGAAACATGAGTGACGAGCCATCTGCAATAGGCCTAGAAATTATAGTTGTTTTTTGGGGAACTACAGTTTCTGCTTTTTAATAAGTAACAGAGACAACGTCAACTTATTTTAGTAAACTAAACTGCCTGTGCATGTAATAAACTACACTAAATGTAATTAATAATTATAAAAACTTTATTTTAGCATTTAACTGCACTGGCAGTAGTGTTCGTAGAAGTTAATGAAAAAACATTCTCTTTTTGTGGCGCGGCCCGCTGAATGGTTGTTACTTTCCACTGTGGCTCACATGCTGAAATGAGTTTGAGACCCCTGATCTAGAGATATACAATAGAATCCTCGGCATCACGGTTACAAGATATCAACCTCCCTGACGATTCGGCAAAGATCATCAACGAACTCAACTGACAAGAAAGAAACTTACAAACAGTGACAGTCAAGCTCTTTAACTGCGACATCTTTAATCGTGATAGACACCTTTTTAAAATCGTGTCAAAATGTTTTTAAGACAACCGTAACCCGCCCAACCACATGTCGCCATGTCAAATAGTCTCAGTAAGGCAATAACTGAATGCTTTTAGATCTAAGTACTTACAGTTACTTCGTCAGACCGTATCATAGCTGCTCGTTGACTGTGTGAAAAAGGGGGGGACGTGAAAAAGATTAAGATACGATGTATGTGTGTAATGGACAGTCAATGATCGAAACTCTTTGTGTGTCATGTGATGCCATTATGACCCATTTCTTATTAAGATAAATAAAAATTTATTCTATTTATTTACACATATGACATTGTTGGACACATAATATGGGCGTAGCCAGGATTTTTTTCGGGGGGGGGGGGGTGGGGAGAATTTTTTCTCCTCCCTCCCCGCCAAGAGCACTATTTCTGGTATTGAAAGCCATCAAAATACATATTCTGAGGTATCTACAGTGCATTTTCCTGCTATTAAAAAGTCTTATTTTAAAAACCTAATGTGCTATTCTTACTGACTTAGACCCTCCTGCGCCGTTCGGCGCATTGGGCGATAAGCTGTTTCCACAAAAATCTGTCACTGGCAATGTCTGAAGCCTCTTCCCACCTGCTATGAGGACCTTCGTGAAAGTGTTGGGTAAAGTTGTACTAGGATGTTATCACTACTCTTATTATGCGTAATTCATTTTGTCGGAGAACATGTCTGCAATCCTCATTCGGCGCTCTGTCACAATTAAAGGGTCGACCCGATTTCTATCAGTGTGTAATTTATATTGAAGAGGGGTTTTATCGTAAATTTTGGAGAGGGTTTTAAAATCAAAATCTTGCTTAGCTGTACTCTTGGAAGTTGGGGATTGTCGTTTGCATTTTTTATATTTTGTTTTATAGAAGAGGGGGATTTAACTGTAAAACCCCGTGGTAGGGGGTTTTAAACTCAATACCCCCATTGACTGTGCTGTGGCAATGATGGTTTAGTATTAGAATCTCACATAAAATAAACAAAATAAAAGCAAAAAATTAATCACTAAACCCCCCCCCCTCCTTTTCATTTCCATGGTTGGGCATCTTCAGTCGTAAAACAACCGTGGTTCATCTCCTAAGCATTTGTTCATTTCCACGTAGAGCCTACATTATTTTGAAGCATTTGGTCAGCATATGTTACATCCTTTACTTATAAGAGTATAGCCGCAGTATAGCGTACCGTGAGAAGGTGCTGGAGGAACGGCAGGAGTCAGTCTTCTTCCGGGATTAATAAAAAATCCGCTAAAAATAGACAGGAGTCTATCATGGTCTGCTGATATTTTAATTTATGCTTAGTCCTACATAACTACGAGTAGGCCTACAATACAGGAATTGGAGTCTTATTTACAAACAATGAACTATCTTTTACTAGACTCTGTGTGATTGGTTCAAAATGGGGGCGTGTGGTTCGAATGATCGTTTATTGGTGGGAAAGTAAGGTATGCCATCATGGTCATGATTCCTATAAATAGATTTTTAAAAATATTATTTTTAAGTGCGACACACAAATATAGATTTAGATTCTATATTACAGACTACTCAATAAATAGTACTGTAATCTAGAATATTTATTACCCTGAATAGTATCATAAAGACCTTGATCTAAAAGTCGTAGAAGTATATCAGGTAGTCTATAACGTATTTTTCAAGCAAATGTTTCAAGTAAATTATATAGATATCTAGGTCAAAGGTGAAGGAATACATTAGTTTGTTAAAAAGTATCACGCCATATTATGATAAATTTGTCACCGGTTTCTATTCAGGATAGATCTAGATCTAGATCCAGAGTAATCTAGAGTATTCTAAAAGTCTAGACTCTAGACTAGATTTAATCTATTCTAGAATCCAGTCTTTATCTAGATCTACTACACTTGGTACGTATTAGCTCTTAGTAGAATTATAACTTATTACTTGTTGTCTTAGACTATTGTAATTGTCTATTATAATTATTTTAATTATTTACTATACTCTATAGAGTCTATACTATACAGTATACTATAACTATAGTATAATAACTATAGTCATGATACTATTACTAATCTACTACTACCAGATCTATATATTATAAGTAGAGTATAACCATTATCTATTATAATTATTTTAATTATTTACTATACTAGTCACTACAGATTACAGTATACTATAACTATAGTGATGATGCCATTACTAATCTACTACTACCAGGGTATTAGTTTACATGACTAGAAACATTAAATCAGGTTTCTCTTATATTTTAAGAATATGCAGAAAAAAATGCAGATTACAAATATGTAATTTGATTTCCTCTGAGATAAATAGTTTTTAAAATATATATTTTTAAGTTTTATTTCTTATTACCATATATTGACATTGGAAATAGTAATGTGACAAATACACCATTTTGGTTTTAAGGCTTAATACTAGACTATCTCCCTTATATTACTTGCTAACTTTTTTCTGTTGCTGTTTTGTCTTTCTTTTTAGCAGCTATTAGTTATTAGATCTAATATTAAAATTCATTTAAAATGATAGCATAAGAACAAAAAACTCTCTTTAAAAAAAAGTTATTGAAAAAAAAGAAGAAACAACTTCATCAATTTATTATTAACATTTTTTTAGACCTTCATTTCAGTAAATACACTTAAATATTCATAAGTTGACAGCATAAAAACAAAAATCTCTTTAAAAAAAGTTTAATATTGATAAGGGAGATAAATATGCTTAAAAACAACATGGTGGTCAGTAAAGGTATCTGGGTATCTAAACTATTACAGTAAGATCTAGATTCTAGAATAGTTATATCTATCTTATAATAGAGTCAATAGAGATTCTTCAACACCGCCATTTTGTGCTCCTGGATGTGTGCTTAAAAGCTGGTCCTTATCACTGCACGGTAGTACATGAATTAATTGATACCTTATAAGGGCCTAGGGTCCTGCGTTCGAATCTTATTGAAGACTGCGATTTTGAATATCAAGATTTTAAGGGTGCCTCTGAGTTCACCCAACTCTGATGGGTACCTGACATTAGTTCAGGAACAATAAGGCGGTTGGTTGTTGTGCTGGCCGCCATTGGCCAAAGAATAGATGACCTTAACATCATTTGTTTTTAGATTGCTAGATCTGAAAGGGGAACTTTACTTTTTTTTCCTTGATGATGATCAATCAAGATCAGAATCTAAATTTTCTAGATGATAACCTCTAGATTTTAAATCTATATAATATGCTGGAGATGCAACTGGGGGAGGGGGGGAATTAGTATATATTATTAAGATAAATAAATAGTTTTATACACAAATTGCACGATTTCTCTATAAAAATTTTCCCCTCCCATCCCACAACATACCAGAAGAAAAGGTGGGTGACAATATAAAAATTGGTTATAATAAGTAATATGCATATATAATTGATAAGTAAATAATATTGTACTTAAATTGTGTAAATTCTCTATTAAAATTCTCTGTAACGCTGTATCAGAATCCACTGGCTCTCTGCCTCTTCTTGGGCTTGTATTGAATTGTCTGTTCTGGACCGATCTCATGTTGTGCTGTTTCTTGACTCTGACTTTGACTCGTACTTGTGAAATGGTGAGATAACGTGAAGTGATGTGACTCTGATACCTTCGCTCTTATATAGGGTCCCTATAAAACTTTTAGAATCCGGTAGAACGCTGCTCTACCATTCTGGTACATTCATGACTACATTCAACGTGACTTGCCTGAGTACTATTCACAACACAGATCATTCTCCAATTTTTGTGTCCTATTGCTTGTTGCGGCTTGCTGTCACAACTCAATCACAGTTGACCGCTAGTCATGTGCTGGCATGGAGTGATTTGCACACAGGGCTATTCCCATCTGTGTCACCACCAGGTTTAAAACAATACATACATATACATAAAACAATTTTAAAAAATAAATTAGTCAATCAATTAGTGTTAATAAATTAATTTTGCTTTATATAGGGCAAATTTATAGATAGATAGATATATATGGGAGTGATTTTTTGTTATTCCCCTTAGATAAACTTAGTTTTTTTTAAATATTTTTTTTATAGTTGCTTGTTATTTGTTAAAATAATGTTATTAAAAATATGAATCATATTTAAGTATTCCTGGATGTATTAGCTACATACAATTTACAGAAATACTTTTGCTTTAAAAAACCATATATACCCCTTTATAGGTGTTATGTAATCATAGTTAGTGATCATTTTTTACTTCTGCTTCCATCTTTTTTTTTGTCTACGTGTAAAAATCCTGCAATTTTTATGCTGTCTCTATTTTAGACAGAGGAACTTTGGATGTGTGGGATTGTGGGCAGTCTTGTTTGATATATATTATATTAGTTTGAAGGTAAATAGGGTTGTTGTTATTGCTACCGGTAGTTTGTCTTCATATCCACACACAAAGGTTTCCTTTGATGTTTTGTTTTTGCATTATTCTATATATTAACAGTTTCTACTATAATCTCTATAGGTCATTAGATTGACCTAGGAACACAACTAGAACATAATCATCTTCTTTTTTAAAGTAACGTCTGTATTTCATAAGATATTGACATAGTCATCTGTCACCAAAATGAAAAACGTAATTGAAATATAATTTTGTACTTTTGTTTGTCCATGTTCAAAAACCTGTTCTTGGACCTGTATTGCTTATACGTCAACAGATCCACTTAAGCCATCTACAAGTTTGTTTGAAAACACAAATACCTTTGTTATTATGCTTGTGGATTAAAATGAAAATATCTAGGAATGTATCCATCATAACAATAATAATTGATTGGTTGTAATGCATCACATTATTCCACAGTGTCAGTATTGCTAAAAATTTGCACATATTTTTTAACAGAAAAAATATTTTAAAAGAATGTAATCCTCAAATTTCTTAATGTGATTTTCTATAAAAACCAGCTTGACTCTCAAGTCATTGATTTGTTGTCACTTAGACCTTGTTCTGTATCACCAAGGACATTAGTTTTACCAAATCAATCAATATTTGGTAGTTTCATCCTATTCTTCCTCTGTGAGTCTATGCTATTCTCATTATTGCTTCGAATTTGGACTAAATGGACTGTTTGCACATTTTCTTGTTTTTGGATGAAAAATGAGAGTATTTTATATTATATCTACAGACTATGAAACACACTTGTTTTCTAATTTTTTAGAAGCTCGATATATGAATTTTCTTTAGCAGATTTGTCCTTGGCCTTAAAAATAGCACAAGGAATTGAAACTTTTGAGTTCTTTCTGGAGAGATAAAAAATTTTTTTTAACATAAATGTGAATTTAATTGAAATATGAATCTCAGTAAGTGATAGTATTGACATCTGGGTTATGTAATTATTCTACTGTATATAATATGTGTCCAAATATAGTTTCCATACTAGATAGAATAAATTAATGAGCCTATATTTTTTTCTTTTCAGGAACAGCAGCCTAGGTCTACTGAGATCTTCTCTCAGCAAATTTTATGCAAAGTATCTCAAAACTTTCTGATAACTTAATATGCAATTAATGTGACTGCAGAGATCTAGTTCAGAGATACTGAATCAAACTTTAACAATTATTTCTGGTGTAAAATCATGTTTTCAAATTAAAATATTGAACAATTATAATATTGTTCTCACACACAAATAATGTCTGTTTTAAAGTTTCAAGTTAGTCTGCGGTATGCTAAACAACAGATACCATGTTCATATTTTGGAGTCCCATTTCCAATTTGTATTGATAAAGACTGTACACAATGTATCAGTAGTCAACAAAATAGTACATTCCAAACTACTATCACAAAAAGATTTCATACCGATGATGCAGACAGAAAGCAAACTGAACCATCTACAGCATTATCACAGTCAAACGTAAATTCAGGAGCCTCACTTGACAGAAAACAGAAAATCTTAGCAGGTCTAATGTCTATAGGAATTGCTATTCCACATAAAATATCAGAAATAAACAGTTTTTTAACAGATGCTTCTAAAAAGATCATGTCTCTAAGGCAAGATGCTTTGAAAGGAAACAATGTAAAAAGAGAGTCTAAAAAAGAAAAAGTAGATGTTCAAGAGAGTTCCTTGGAGAAAACAGTGATCCAAATAAATCAGAGTATAGTGTCATTTTATGACACATCATGTGTTAAAGACATGCCCCCTGCTCCTAAAAGTTCTTCAACTTACACTATGTATACACATGAGGTCCATGAAGATGAGCACCAGTATGGAGAGGCCACAAAAGCCATAGGACCTTTATTTCCAATCACACCAAATGCCGATGCAAAAAAGAAAAAAGCTGAGGCTCGGAGAGCTGAAAAAATTTCAAGGCTTTCTTTAGAGTCCCGGACAAAATCTCTGGTCCATTCGTTGAAGTCAGCCCACTCATTGATGTCAAAAATAACAAGGACAGAAGAGTTGTGTGAGCATTTGATTGCTCATCCTGAATGTGTGTGGGAAGCAACAAGTGTAAGTTTAAATATACATTTTTGTTTTACTACTGCAGAGTAATAACTACTTAAGTGTTTGTGTTAAGTGTAATCACATGTAAATTATGTGAAAGGGCTTTGAGCAGTTCATCATTTAGTTGCAGAACTCTGGGTTCTGAATTAGCATATAAATCTGTTTTCGCTTACAGGATCATAACATTGCTTATTTCCCCAGAACTAGTGGATTCTTGATATCTGTAAAATTTAATTTACTCTATGGTATTTAGTTATTGTAATTGCTATGCAGCATCTATTGCTAAAAACTTTTAAACACTATAAAGTGGTAACTACGCTAAAGGCAAAGACTATACATGTTACTTGCTTCTAAGATCAGAATATATACTAATGGAGTGCCTTTTACTAATAAAAAAAAATCTGATAAAAATGTAACAAATCTTAGAACAATGATAAAGATTAATAATTATCTAGTTTGTTGTTTTTAATTTGATTCATCCTAGTTATTGATTTCCTAACTTTGTCATCAACAGGAAAGAGTTGTCCCATGTCTCTTGTCTCTATTGAAGTGTCCAGACAAAGTGTTGCAAGGTTTAGCCATGGAGGCTCTCTCTTTGCTTGGCTACTGCAAACCACTGACATCTCCAGGGATCAGAGTGTTATCAATAGATGGAGGTGGCACAAAGTTAGTTGTTTTTTTTTTTAAATTGAAACATAAAGCTCATATAAGCTTCAATTAGTTTATTTCTTTATCTGTATCCAGTTTTTGTTTTTAGATAATATTATAGCAAAACATTTTAAAAATTGTATCGCAACAAAACATAATTTATTGAATGGCCTATATCAAAGGAAAAATAAATGTCAATAGTTTCAATTATTGATATATCCTGAAGCTATCAGAATGCAGCTTATGGAAATAAAATTAATTCTAGCTCTGAATTATACAATTATTTCTAGCTTGAAGGTAATCTTGTGGAAAACAACAGCCAAAAAACTAGGTTAAGAATATTGTAATTAATCTATGGCAAGCAACTCAAGAACAGGAAGCAAACAATGACAAAGGTTTAATACCCAAAAAATGCACAAACAAATACAACAATCTGCCTTTGTTGTACACAGCTTTCTTGTCAGCTCCCTTATCTAAGGGGAAGCACAAGTTTTATCTCTCTAAGCATTCCATTCATGTTGTGTGCTAAATAGTAGGCAAGTGCTTATAATATGAACCAGTGCAGGGGCAGAGTTATTATAATATGCTAGAATTGTAAACATTGCAAGTTTATTCTGTAATGTTATGGGGCAAATAATATATTTCAAAGGTGTACAGAGATTTAGAAAGCATTTTTCAATTCTAGCCTTAATATACTCTTTTTTTTTTCAAACTAAATACTTTTATTAAAAGAATCTATTCTGCCTGATCATATTATAATTAAATTTCATTTTTTTTTCGGCTGTGTTTTCATTTGTGAATCTGTATCACATTCAATCAAAACATTGTTTTTCCCCCAATTTTTTTTTTATAAAACTGTTTTATTGTTGTTTTTTCTTTCTCTAGAGGTCTGGTTGCCATAGAGTTTTTAAAAGCTCTAGAGAAACAAACCAATCGAAGGATTTACCAGCTGTTTGACTATGTGTGTGGTGTGAGTACTGGGGCTCTCCTGGCAGCCATGGTTTGCTTGTACAAGATTCCCTTGGATAGATGTGAAGAACTTTATAAAGATTGTTCTGTGCAAATGTTCACAAGAAATAAAGTAGTTGGCACAACCAAATTGGTCTGGAATCATGGCTTCTATGATTCCCAGTCATGGGAGGAGATTTTAAAGTAAGAGGACTTAATTTTTAGCATAGTTAACATTATGTGTTGATACAAATAAAATGATGCTATTTTAAAAGAATACATTAATGTATGAAACACACAAACTCAAACTACCATTGTGCATCTTACTAAAAAGCTACAATTTTATTTTCCTAGTTTTTTTTTTTTAATGTTTTCATTATAGGAATAAAATAAGTTTCATTTTTTTGAAATGATTCTTCTTATTAGCTTGTTTGAGTGGTTGATTTTGAAAACAGCTCTAATGATTTTCCTAGAAATTTAACTGTTGTGTATATATTTGGTAAAAAAAATTACTAGCTAATTGGCCAATTAGTGAAAACTGGCCATTATAATCTTTTGTCTATTTTGAATACACTTTCAGCAGGTATTCCTGCATCCAATTCAAATGTTTTTTTGTATTCAGTAAGGAGTCAAATTAATAAATAAACATTCATGAACATTTTGTACACCACCTTATTTTGAAATTCGCAGGACAGTAATAGAACTTGATTGTACAAGCTTCACTGGATAGACACCTTGCAATATTAAAGCATTATATATTGAAGAAATCAATAGAATGATGTTGTTTATTTAATATCAGTCTGCCATTTACAATGGTTCTTTTTCAAACAGGAAAGAAATAGGTGAACGATTATTTATAGAGTTTTCACGTGATCCAGATGTGCCCAAGATGTCTGCTGCTTCAACATTAGTTAACTCATCTGAATTAAGCAATTATTTATTTCGTACTTATAACCTGCCTCCAGGAGTCACATCACAATATCGTGGTAGCTGCAAATACAAAATTTGGGAAGTAATAAGGGCCTCTTCTGCAGCACCTGGCTACTTTGATTCATTCACTTTAGACGAGGATATACATGAAGTAAGGAAAACATTGATATAGATGTAATGTTCTTCTCATAAAGATTTAACACCCAGACAAATAGATTCCAATGTGTTTTTATTTTCAAACATACATGTAGAAATGCTAGTTAATTAAGCTAGGAATTACTTTCATTTATTGAAACACGTAGATAAGTTTCAAAAAGCTTGGGATGAATATCTATCTGCTGCCTTATCTTTTTTATTGCTCATTAAAATCTTAACACATATTGTGGCTTTCATGTTTTAAGAGAAGATTTGATTGTTATAACCTAATCAATACTTATTGTACTTTCCCAGGATGGAGGAATATTGACTAATAATCCAACTGCACTTGCCATTCATGAATGCAGGCTACTCTGGCCCAACGAACAGTTCCACTGTATAGTCTCCCTTGGCACTGGTAGATCTGAATCTAAGACTGTTTCACCTGGGAAAGTTACACTCAAGCAAAAAATCTCCACACTAGTCAACAGTGCTACCGACACAGAATGTAAGTGATAGCTAACCATTGCTATTTTCTAGTGGTGATTTATCTTAGTTCAATTTATTTCTTAGCTTCAAAAAGCACAAACATTGAAGTAAATCTAATAGGTCTGATTTCTAAACATGCCCTTCCAGAAAATATGGGACATTTATAACTTGCATCATCCCAGTGGCATTGAAGCCTGATTTGTTTAGAAAGGGGAACTTATTCGCAGAGATGTGCTGTCTCAGCCCAGCTTGTCTTACACAATACACCACTGTGCTGCCACTGCTCCGTGCAAAATTAAAAACTATCACTTGGCCATTAATGTCTACACTAACTTTAAGTCGTCGTTAAACAAACCCATCATTAATTGAGAAATTCTCTGTATATATAAATCAAATAAGTAATCCTGAAACTATTTGAACTCCGTCAATTTTTTTTTTCTTTATAGCTGTTCATCATACACTGCAGGATCTGTTACAGCCCAGAACATATTTTCGTTTTAATCCATATCTATCAGAAGAGTTTAGCTTGGATGAAATTAGGCCAGAGAAAATTGCTCAGATGCAATTAGATTCTCAGATGTACACAAGAAGAAACAGTTACAAGTTAATAGCAGCCTCTGATAGGTTGACAGAGAAAAGAAAACCTCAGCAATACATTTATGACTTAATTCGTAAGATGGCACAGCAATCTTAAATACCTTTTAAAATAAACTAACTATTGCTGGTTACATTTTTTTCTTCTTTCAAGCTACAAAGTCAGTTGAAAACTGAAATATTTCATATCAAACTTTTTCTTTATTACATAACTGTGATTTTATAAATACAATTTTCTCACTCAGTTTTGTCTTGATTGTATATAATTTTAATAATATAATAATGTTGTAAAGACTTCATTACTGAAATTGATTCTGAACAATTATTTTTGTAAACTACAAGACAGTTAAAATTTTTATTTATGAAAGAAAACACTTCTCAGTTAATTGTTATATAAAGTTCTAATACATTGAATCTTGATTTGTTAATCTCTAGGAGAGAGAACTGCTTGTACAAGAGTTTATTGTATTTGTTATAAGTAGTCCTAAATGACTCTTGCATGATAAATGAACGTAAAAAGAGTTAAGCCTTGTCGCTAGTCATATATATGAATACTGAATACTGATGCTTATTAATCTAGGAAAAGATTCATCTCTAAAAATGAAATATCAATGCATACTTCATATTTATTAAATTTTGTTTCTCTTGTTAGTGAGATTTAAAGTCTGTCTATAAAATTTATAAAAAATCTTTTTTTTTTTATTTCCTTTATAAATGTCTTTTTGTGTGTGTTATAATTATACATGTCAAAAGATGTCAAATTGTTTTAGGAGGATGACTTTTTTGTTAAGATGATTGGTTAGTTGTTTTAAAAAGCAGAAGTTACATTTGGTCAGATGTGAACTAAGATTCTATGTTTGTTTGTTTTTTCTGTTGACATATGTACATATACTGAAACTGAGACTTTTACGGACAAATCTGGAAAATGATGCAGACAATTGTCAACTATATTTATTTACACAACAGCTCGTGAACCTGTATACATTGAAGTTGGCTATGTTCTTGCCTTAATACATGATGAATAAACCGGTGATAACTATAACACTGTAATTCATTATTTCTTTATTTTTCTAGACACATTTATTTATCTATATATATATCACATTAATTTTATTAATATTTCACTTACCTGTCAACATAAAATACAAGTTCAAATATTTTATTAGACAAAAGGCATACAAATAAGTTTCTCTAAATTAAAATTATGTTGTGCTAAATATGTATGTCCAAATATGACAAGTTGTAAATAAATCACAATTCTGTATGCATTTATCATTTATAATAGTCTAAGAAGCTATGAATAGAACACAGAAACTCTTAAATCTAAATCCCCTAAATAGTTTGTAAATGTATTCAGCAGGCTTTCAGCCAGGTTCTCACAAAATTTGTATTTCTTTACTAATTTGTTCATACACAAAAAACAAGAAAAACATCTATTATGAGGATGTACTTACATGGAATCATAAAGCAGTAGACATAGCTGTTGACTATTGAAAAGACATAATCTTAGATTACACTATGAGGAGATATTTTAGTAGCACACAAGAGATAATACACTGAACAAAAAAATATTTTAAAAATAAAACAAAGCTTATCTAAAAGGGAAGAACTCCATCCTTTAAACTATATCTACCAATAATTTACAAGTTATTTCCCTAATTTGATAGCAAACAAAATAATTAATTACCAATAATGAATTGACTAATTGAGTATTTTTTTTATTCATTCAAACAATAAATAATTGTTTAAAGTATCAACTTGATCAGAGAATGTGTGAGGGAGAAATACAATTATTTAAAGGGACTAAACCCAACAAATTTGTGAATACTGAAGTATTAATTTCTCTTGTTTCTAAATAATTAATTACCAGTAATTGTCTAATTGGTTACTTTTTTTTTATTGATTCATGTCTTGTTTACGTCAATGAATAATTATGCAAAATTTCAACTTGATCCAATAATGGGTATGGGAGAAATAACATGTACACACTCTTTACCAGACAGACAGAGTGAGCTGATATAAGCTTTGTTAAACTATTTCTTGATGTGGAAGAAATTTGAGAAGAAATAGAATGAAATATGTCAAGAAGTGTTTGCAACACTCAATAGGACTACTAGTAGCAATGCCGGTTATCAAAACAATAGAAAAAAACTTGAATGCAAAGAATGAAGGTTTATGAGTAGTATTGAAAAACAAAAAACTACACACTTTCTCTCCTGACTGTTCAACTGATTTTTAATTTAGTTGTGCATTTGATTTTCAAATTACTTTTATTTATAGTTTACATGTATATCCAAAGATAAATGAGAAGTGCCGTATTTCATATGGCTACACAGTCCTAGATGCATACTTTGCCTCATATTATTTTATTTACTTATTATTTATATTTGAGAACCAAAGGAAAGCTAACTCTGAAGACTTGGACAAATCCTCTGGCAGACTGCAGCATTAAAGGGGAAAAAAAGTATAGGATAAAGCTGTGGTTCTTATAAAACTTATGCAATAACAAATAGTGTGTAGGTTTAAGTTCAGAATTAAAATAGTTACTGTTTTAAATTGACAAATTCAATTCAAATAACTACACTAGAAAAGTGGAAGTGCAGGAAGCTCTAGTAGGTATCTAGTTAAAGTGTTGTGGTTTCCAAAGTAGGCTATGTCTGATACTAATGATTTTTTGAGTTGCAAATCATGACCATTCGGCATACTAATTCCTCCCTTAAACTAAAAATAGCTACTTCTTGATGTATCTGGTGTGCAGAATCAAGGAAGAGTTGATAAGCTTTGTTTTTGAAAAGTTGTATGAAAATTTGTGTGTGCACTGTTTAGCACTGCAGAATCCAATGTGACAATTTGTGTGCACTGTTTAGCACTGCAGAATCCAATGTGACAATTTGTGTGCACTGTTTAGCACTGCAGAATCGAATATGACAATATGTGTGCACTGTTTAGCACTGCAGAATCCAATATGACAATTTGTGTGCACTGTTTAGAACTGCAGAATCCAATGTTCTAACCTCTTTTGTTTGTACTTAATTTGTTAAAATTAAGTTAGCAGCATTAAAGTTCATTTTAGAGACCTTGATATTACTTATTGTCCTTGATATTAGTTTTTTGTGAAAATCTCTAAGTTGCTTTAAAAAAAAAAACGCTGTCGTTTATTTATTTATTTAATTGTTATGACATAAACAACCAAACATTAATTTCATTGATTTTTTGGAGAGCAAAAAATCCCTAGGAACACAGTCCAAGCCTTTGGGGAGCTACCACCTTCTAACAAGCGCGTCCCCAGGTGGCGGATAGGGGAAAGACCCTTAGCAGACATGCCTACAATCCCGCATTATGCGGAACCGTCCCGCAAAAGCATCAAAAATGCTCACATGTTCCGCCGTTCCGCATTCACGATTTTTTGTTCCGCCAAGTCTGAATTCCGACACACACAAAAAAAAAATTGCCGATGTTTCATTATTTATTTATGGTGCGAAATGAAAATACTGAATCCAAATAAAATATATATAGGTCTGTGTTAATTGTTTACATTTCATCTTCTCGGACCAGGTGTGTCCTAAATTTACCAAGATATGGTTGAGCTAGATCTATGTCTAGATACTAGATCTGTTCTTAGAATCTAGAAAGTGCTAATAAGCCAAATGTTCCATTCAAATCCCTTTCTTTTCCCAACAATAGCTCTACTAGTCTAGACTAAATCTGTTCTAACTAACACTAACTTGACTAACTCAACTAGTTTATGAGTAGTTTCTTAGGCTTAGGATTCTATGACTAATGTAATCTAAGAAAAGGATTTAAAAAAAAAAAATACGTTATTAAATTTAAAGATCTAGATCTAATTAATTAACTTAGACACAGTAAGGCTATGCCCTAATTAAGGCTATATATCTACTCTACTTATTACATAGTTTTAATTAGTATCTAGATTTAGGACAAGCACAACTGTTACTAGATATCATAATACGATACTAAATCTAGATCTAGAAATAGACTTAGAAGGTGATAGATCTCTAGATTCTAGATTTCTATGTATCATTAATTTATAAATTTAGTAATAAATTTAGTTCTTAATAAGTCTCTAGATCTATACATAAATATTTAGATCTATAACATAATTATTATAATCTGTGTTTTTAGACTTAGAGGACTTATTAGATGTAGGTCTAGACTAGTAGACTCTTAAATTATTTTAGATCTAGAACTAGAGACAACATCTAGAGTGACTAGAGTAAAGCCCTACTAAAGGATAGATAATCAAGTAATCTAAAATCTAGAATAATCTAGATCAAGTCATTAGATTTAGATCTAGTAGTAGTAACAAATAAAAATATATCTAGACTAGTAACATTTGAGTCTAGTCATTAGAATACATTTTTTTTTAGAATTCATGATATAGGAACTATTGATTTCAAACAAAAGGACATAATTATGAATTAAAGGTTTTCTTACATTTAATTATACTATTTACATCTAATTTATAAGAAGCAAACTAGTATTGTTATTAAAGTAATAATATAATAGAAGTTTTATTTATATTGCGTACAGTATGGCTGACCAACATAAATGCATTTATGTTCCACATTGGGGCCCAAAATTCCACATTTTCAACCTGAGTGTTCCACATTCTGGGTCTTGGGGGTAGGCATGTCTGCCTTAGATATAATAGATATAATGTGAATAGCAAATAAACAGCCGCGGACCAACTGGTTTGCAGTCATGGAGGATGAGGTGAAGTATTCCAGTGGTTAGAATATTTACTAAAGACATCTCAGAAATCTAGGGAATTGATTTCAAAAAGCGAGTATAGGGCACTCTTAACTCTAAACCCGGGTAGATGAAACTCGTTAGCTAGGGATAGCAGTTCATCTAGGAGAGAAAACTCAGAAAATAAACACCTGCTGCCTTGCAGATGATCTTGGATGATCAAAGGCTATGGGAGCACACCCAGAAAGAAAAGCAGGCTGAAGTCGGAGTCAATGGGCCTCCTGGCGCATAACACATTGACACACAACCTCATCTATGTTGGAGTTCAGTAACGATTCTAATTGATGTGGCGTCCTGCCTGTGGAATCCCGCCGCGCAGGTAGGGGCCAGGCTCTCCGCCTTGAAGGAGCCCACACAAGCGAGCTGGTGGTTCTTCTATCTCTGCCTGTGGAGCCAGGAGCAGGGACAAGAAAGTAAAAACTACTGGCCAACACTCCAAGACCAAAAGTCTAAAAATCTTACAATGGAACGCAGAGGGCATCCAAAAGAAAAAAGTAAACTCTGCACTCTGTCCAGAAGAAATTAATTGTAGATAAAATAAATGCGAAATAGACAAACTCCCATCCAAATCACAAGAAAGATGACGCTTACTATAAGCTATCCCGACAAGACCAACGTCTAATCTTTCGACTCAGGACCGGACAAAACAGAATGCGACAACACATGTACCGGAAGCTCAAAATTTGAACCAGTGAAATCTGCCCATGTGGAGTATCACCAGAAAATGCAGACCACGTCCTCCAAAACTGCTCTCTTTACCAAGAGGCCCATATAAGACATTGGCCCCAAATCACCCCAATAGAAAGAAAACTATATGGAGAGCTTCCTGATTTGGAAACCACTGCGCAGTTCATCTTATGTATTGGTCTAGTCATCTGAACGCTCCAACATAACAATGAGAACGATGAAGAAGAAGACAGTCCAAGCTTGCATACTTTTAGAAACATTTTGGATTTTTTTTTTCAAGTGAGACGAGAATAATACTTCATTTGAAAAATAGATCCTGTGTATTTCATAAAAAGTAAAAAATATTCAATGACAGTTGCATCAGTGTCTTCAAAAGTGGTTATCTCAGAGTGTCACTCCCCCTCACCCATCAATTTTCCCCACAAAATTTATAAATAAAAAGTTTAGTTTGCACTTTTCATTGAACCACAATACAGTATGATATTCATTGATTGTTAAACAACTTTAAAATTTCATTGTTTTTGACATGTTATTATTTACATTTAGAGTTTACTGAAAAGGTTTTACATTATACCAGTGTTTCTCAAATATTTCTCTAGTGATACCCAACTTTTGTTCAGGTGGAAGCTACACATAATAAAATTTAAAAAAAACAATAAAAAGTAAGTACAGTGGAATCAATCCTCTGCTGCCTAATTGTGTCTGTGGGAGAAAATTTCAAGAGCCTGTTTGCATGTTCTGTAGTTTCCATCAGGATCCAAGGCCAAGCCCTAGGCTGGTTGCCAAGCATTTTCCAAGTAAGAAAATTGCAGGTAAATTTTAAACAATATTTAAGAAGGGGTGGAACAAACCCATTCTGAATTGTGATAGATATCAAGAAAGTAGGGCAGGTACATTTTTAATGGTCTTGATTATCCTAAGTTTGTCCTCTTCTTCAGCAAGCTATCTTGTGGTGGACCTGTTATGTTAGTGAAAAAAAGCAATTAGTCATTCTGATGTAAGAAGGTAAAATCTCACTGCCAAACACATACTGAAATGTCTTTTTAAAAAAAGCTTTTCAATTGATCTTGGGAGTGAAAGAAATACTCAATTTAATAATTTAATGTCTGAAACATTAGTAATCATGTTGTTGTTATTGATTAACTGTTTCTCTCCGTAATTATTTTTCTACATTTGGACGGAAGTCTTCATTTTGCTCATTACTTATTCACTACCCTGTTATGATTAAGCATCAATAGCTTTGTCGTTTGTTATTGGAAATATTTTAATTGGTATAGAATAATAGGGGAATGCATGCTCTTTGTAAATTACACAAAATAATGTTTATAAAATAAATATTAATTTAATTTAATGAGTTCAAATCAACAATGGTATCATCAATTAGGATAGAAAGAGTTAATACTTAAATATAATTAATTATAATTATAATGCAGACCTACAGGCTACAACATTTTTTTTTTCCTTAAAAAAAGACTGCCATAGCAGTTAGCACATAGGTATATTGTTTTGGATATTTTCATGAAATTTAAACAAATATTTTTTTGTAGCAAAAAAAAATTACATATAAAATATACATTATATATAAAGATCTAGATCATTGTGTTGAAGGTGCATACGCATATTCGAGTATCTAGTTATTTTTCTTTAAAGCTTTCTGCGTTTGTAAAAGTGCAATTGGTTTTCCACTTGGCAGTCATCCCCTACTGACGCCACTGGTCAAAGATGTCTCTTTAAGAATATCACAAGTAACAATATCATTATGAAGGGCAAAACAAAATGAATCTTATTTTGGATATTTTAATGGTGCCTGAAGTTGTACAAATAATTCTACAGCAAAGGTTTATTTCTCCAGAATAATCTTAGGCAATAACAAACAAGATATGTTCAACGCAGTTGTTGATTAGTTTTTAACAATACAATACAATCATTAAATATCATTAAAATCAATATCTGTAACAAAAGAAATTTTAAAAAATTAGTTCTTCTAGGTGTGAACTAAAATAAATTCACAAAATTTACGCTCAAATGTTTTAGAAGAGAAAACTAAGTTCTAGCTATTAGATCTATAACAGAAGAAAAAAAAGGAACTGAAATTAAAATGAAAAAAGCCTGATTTAACATACACACATACCAATGCCCCATAGTTTTAAAAGCATGGATTGTGATTAAAATAAAAATATTGCCGATATTTTTTTAGCAGACTAAAAATCATAGAAAAAAAAAAAGGATACAATGATGATAATACACATTTGATTCCATAGATTAGCACAAGTTGTATTATGCAAATTAGAAGCTACTTTTATACTAATGCAGCTAGACATTAGTGTTATTACTAGCTAGTCCAAGGCAACCTCAGCACAGGGAAACAGTAAATAGTTCGACAAGAGCTTGACCAGCCAGAGACAACAAATAAAATTTACATTCATCATCTACTTATGCTGAAGTACAATTTGAATTATATCAAAATGAAATTCTGCAATTCCAACAATCGAATACAATTCATAGTGAATAGAGATCCTAATATTAAAAAAGTATCTTTTCCTACTGTTTTGCTGATGTAACAAATTACAGGTGCAATTTATACAAGCTCAATATTGCTGCATAAAATATGGTATGCCACTTTCTAATTAGTCTAACAAGTGTTCAAATTGCATAGGCCTATATGACTAAGTATACATATAGGCTTATTTAGAACTCAGTATAAACAAGCTGAAAGTGGCTCAGATATATACTTCAGAAAAACAATTTAAAAGCTAAGATTTTCTATATTTATCCTGATTATGGCCTAAACATTTTTTGTGGGTCTAAATCAGTATTTTGTAAGCAGGGAGGGTAGGTAACTGATGTAGATGATGTGGCAGTTTGCTAAATGTAGCTTTTTATGTCTTGAGAGACAATTTTTTCCCTTTGTAACTCCCTGTGTGAGTAAGGAGGCCAAGGTTGGGCATATGTAATCACCAGGTGCTGTTGCATTTTCACACGTCTTTCTGCTTCTGTTGTGTATGGCATCTGCAATCCAAGACCCTTCCTTTATGCTCTCTCTCCATGTGGATCTATCCAGTGCTACTTTTTCCTAGCTGCTAGTGTCAATTTTGAAGAGTTTCATGTCGTTTGCATACATCTGTATACCATAAAAGTGGGCAACCAGCAGCTCTCCTGCCTTCTATTAGATGTGTGTATGAAATGTTATGCTACTGTTATGCTTTGCAACTGTGGTGTGATGCCCAAAGTTAAGATGACCATTATAGGATTAAATCATAAGGTGTCCTCAAGAATGCTGTGGTGTGTAAAATTATGGTAATTTTATACATAGTTATGGTAGTACAGAGTCCAAAATTAAACTTTCAAGCCATTGTCAGTCCAAAATTAAACCATCAAGCCATTGTCTGTAGTAAAATATTAAAATGTTTCAGATGTTCCTTCAGAGTTGAAGATAATTACCTCCAGCAGGATGACAGGGGATGGCAGCAGGCCAAGTGTGAACCCAGGATCATCATCACGACCGAACAGCATTCCAGCATAAATACAGCACCACCAGGCATCCATCCTGGGCTTTTAAGGCTCTAGTAAACTTGATAAAGTCTTCATTCATTTAAACAGAGTTGTTTTGGGTAGTACAAGCAGTTGAGTGAGGATGATCCAGGTGAAAATAATCATGAGAGGTAGAAAGGTTTTCCATATGGAACAGCTTATCTAATATAGTTTTCTACATCATCATTATAACAACAGAAGCAAAAGTAAAACAAAAATTTTCTTGGTTTAGGTCAGCAGAGCTTTTTTTTTAAAATCACAATATCATCAAATTTATATAGCACTATAAAAAAAATTAAGCTCAAGGCTCTTTTAAAAACAAACAAGACTACATGTATATGCATAGAAAATTGTTAAAACTTTGACAACAAATGAAAATACATAAAAAAAAAAAACTGGGAAAATATTCAAGTATGTAGCCTAAGATGGACAAGGAGCTTTTTGCATACATTTTGGGCCATGTACTGAAAAGACCCTACAGCTACATTTTTTTATTTTTGAGAACTACACACAATGACTTTAAGGAGCCTAGAGATTTTCGCAAAGTCTATGATGAGATTCATTTCTTAATTACAGGTGCAAGTTATCACCATTGTTAATGCATTGACTACAAACAGTTGCCATCTTATGCTCAATCTTTAAAGCTTATTGGAATCCAAAATAGTACCAATGGAATACAGTCTAATACTGATAGATCAGTTAATACTCTGATGAATGCTCTCATATACTAGTACACTTCCTATGTATTATATGCCCTGGGAAAGCTACCCTGCCTCACCATGGCGATTGGGTAAAAATGATTGTGAGAGGGGACAATTAGGCCAAAGGGTAGCAAAACTAAACTCCTGTGGGGTTGCCTAAGGGGGTGCAAGAGCATCCCCATTGCACTGTGCAGGGTTGTAAAAGAATTCGCACAACCTCAAGGGGCCGTTGCATAAATGGTGCGCCCCACATAGTCAGCCTGGTAGAATAAAGGAATATGGCGTGGTCTCTAGTCCGCAAGCCCGGAGCATCTGTGTCACTGGTAGTGAACGTCAAATTAAACTTGGTAACTACGAGTCTGACCCCCCGCCAGACAGAATGGTATATACGAGGTGAACACCGTTCTTTTTCTCTTTTGCTGGCTTTAGGGTTCCAAGTGCGATGCACAACTTCAAATGTATTATATGTAGATTAAAAAGTTCAAAAAAAGAAAAAAGCTGTTTCTTGAAGTAAGCTAGAGTCTATGCAAGCACATATCGTTTTAAGTACTTTAGATTTGATACAGGCTGGTCAATCTTCAGGTTTGCGTTTTCAGATTTGCCTTCTTCAATGAGGCTTAAGAAAGTGTTTGAAAGACTGTGGTACTATAGCTGTATAATGGTGTGGCCAGCTACATCAAAACTAAGGATAAAACTGGATTTAGATAACATTACTTTCTGGATACCTTCCTAACCATAACCAAGTGAAACTAGAAAGTACACTTCAAGATGTTGGATGTACAAAGAGCATATCTATTCAACCTTAGACAAGATAAGATCCAAATAGATATGAAGGATTAAGAAAGGGATTTCTTAACAAAATCAAATGTTGTCAGAAGAAAAGATGATTTCATTCACTTTCCCATGAGGACAGTATTGATGTAGGACCTACAAAGTTCTGTGTGAAATCAACATACAAGCTCTTCATTTTTCAACTGAACTGGCTTGAAAATAAAATATTAACAGGCAAGTGCACAAATATCACAGTTTACAGCTTTGTCCATTGGATAGAAGATACTGATACTTAACCTCTAGATCTAGACATACATGCTCCTAAACAATCTACTCACAACCATAATGCCTGTAGTAATTTGTAGTTAGAAAAAAATATAAAGATGGACAAAGTTAGTAATTCAATGGAAAAAACTTTATCAAGACTGCAATTCAGACACATACTCAAAACTGAGTAGTGGAATGAACAAAAAAATCTAAAACATTTTTGGTTAGAAATATATATCAAGTAAAAAAGAAAAGAAATTACAATGATAAGTTGATTTTTGTATAAAATACATTTATAATAATATATTTCTTTCTCAAACAGTTATAAGATGTATATTTTTGCTCTTAAATATATTGGTAATAAGATCTCATGGTCAGTCTCACCAGTGTAACCCTCCAAGCACCCAATAACTTAACCCTCTATGTCCAACTCTTCTAGAAGGTTATCAATCAGCTTTAACTTTTCATTAGCTTCCTCCATTTCACTGTAGGTCAAGACAAAACTGGATATGTAATAGCGTATTTCATCCACAACGTCTATGGTGTCTGTCTCTTCCCTCTCTTTCACATTGCTAGCATCTTCAACTACCAGTTGGCGAAATTCTTCTTGATGTATTACCTGAATAAAACAGCAAAATTAGTGAAACAATGTAAGAAAGATGTTTTTCTTGAAGATCTTGTTCTGCATGTAAGAAAGATGTTTTTCTTGAAGATCTAGTTATGCATTAAAAAAATGTCTACAAGAATGTAAGAAAGAGGGTTTTTTCTTGAAGATCTAATTCTGTGTGGAACTGGAGTTCATGTTTCAGAAGACAGCTCAATAAGCCAACACTATTCACAGAAAACAACCTTCATATCTAAACACTAACATTTACTTTCCTTAGGAATCTGAAGTTTCCTGTGCCCAGAAGATCTGATGATGCAGAAGAATATCATTAAATTCTTAGTAATAATCATGACCTTAACAGCTCAACATTTACTGGAGTTTAATTGTTTGACATGTTTTGAATGTTCCTCCAGAATCGAAGATTATTACAGCCCAAACCTCCCACAGGGTAGCAGGGGGATGATGGCATGGAGGGGCATTAAGATGACAGTCCAGGATGCATATATGACTGGGAGGGGCAGCCATCTTCCCTACAGTCACTGCTCTAATCTGTCACTTTTTAGAACTTTATCAATAGTTATGTATTAAATGAAGTTCATTATTCAAACCCCAATTACAACAAGTACACACTACACTATCACACTTTTACTAATGTCCATTCAGGTAAGTTTAACTTTAATATCTTTACTTTTCCGGGGGGGGGGGGGGGGAGTCGGGGGAGTCAAGTAAGTTTGTTATGTAAAGAAAATACAATTTACCCTTAATTTACACTTAAAAGAATACTGACACAATTAGAAAAATGTTACATTTTAACATCTCTTTTTTAGAGGGATAAGATGCTCACTTAAATAAGGGGTATAACATGCTCACTTAAATAAGGGGTATAACATGCTCAATTAAAGAAAGCTATATGTGAAAAGAAAATTTTAAGTATGACAAATTCATTTTTTAACAGTAAAATAAAAATGCCTCAAACACTACCTCAGGTAAATTATTAGCAATGAATTCAGCACAATGGGATTCAAGTCGACTCAAGTTAAAGAGTCGTGAAGTTCTAATCATGTTGACTACATTGCTGCTATCAACATACTCCATGAGAGAGGTGCCACATAGACCTTTAAGTCCAGGAAGAAGATACATATCAGCTGCCACAAGAACGTCACTGACTATCTCAGGGTTCAGCTAAAAACATGGTAACAACATGTCTAAATAACAATATACAAGTAAACTAGCTTATATTTAGATTTTGTATTATATATTGTAAATGTTATAAATCTAAAAAATTATATAACAGTATAACAACTTTTGAAATAGATAGTTAACTTTACTTTACTTACATCAGCAGAGTCTGAATAAATATAAGTCAAAATTCTGAGAAATACATCGATAGAAACCTCATGAAGATAAACAACAGGAATATTTCCACTATTTTCATTTTCCCCAAAGTGATTTTCTAACAATGCTTTGAAATAATCACTTCTGCCACAAAAGAATGCCTTTGAAAAAAAATGCAAGGAATTTGTACATTATTTAACAAATTTTCAGCTGTCCAAAAGTTTAAGACAAAATCAATTGTTCTAACCTAGTTCAATAAATATTACACATTTGTTAGGCTATTTTGATGCTGTTAGACACCTAGTTTATAGTAATAATTATTTAGCGACACACCATAGAAGACGTATATTGAACGGGACTAGTGACGTTTGAGATATTTTGGGTTAGAGACCGGAAAATCAGTTAGCGATAGAATTCTCTAGGGTAAAGACGTGTTTAGTTGACAGAGACTTTTACTGTGGCCTTTTATTAGAATAAATATAGTATGAACTGTTCATCAGTGTTGACTACATCTCTTTACTCGTTAAATCGATCGTCTTGTTTATTCTGTATTGTTGATCAACTACATTGAATACACCTGAACAATAAAACTCAAACGCTTGCTCATGACGAGAGATAGAGAGACAGAAAGAAGAAAAAAGAAGAGATAGACAGAAAGAAGAAAAAAGACGAGATAGAAAGACAAGATTGGATCAGAAAGGAAGAATATGAGAAGCAAAAAGAGGACCAAGAAAGGCAAGACAAAGAGAGAAAAAACTAGAGAGCATGAGGCTAAAATGGAGAAGATGAGATTGGATGCAGCACAAGCCAGAGCTCAAACTGCACAGACAACTCAAGGAAATAACACAAATAATTCATATAATGCTACCACACAAAGAGACAACCCTAATTCGCAAACATGGCTAAAGAGGAAGATACAAAGTTTTGATGAACAGAAGGATGACATTGGTGATTTTCTGAAAAGATATGAGGCAAAAATGTCTACATTTAATATGCCAGAGGAAAAATGGTCTGAAATACTGATAGACTTTGTTCATGGTCAAGCTTTAACAATATGCCAAAATCATGACAATCATATTGATGATAGCTATCAAGTCTTGAAAAGAGAATTGTTGAATGCCTATGGTCATAATGCTACAACTTTCAGAAAGAAATATTTTGATAATGTACCAAATTAGAAATAGAACCTCAAACTACTATTAATATGGAGAAGGATTTTTTCAATAAATTGGTTTAAGTTAAAAAAAGTGGGAAATTCTTATGAGGGATTAAAAAATTTCATTCTGTTAGATAACTTCATTAACAAGTGTGATCCCCAACTTCAATCATTCATTAAAGAGAGAAATCCAAAATGTTTAGATGAAGTAACAGAAATAATGAGAATTTATAAAAATGCTTATCCAACTAATCCATTCTCTACTAAAGATAAGAATAAGGTAGATTTAATAGGATTCACAAGTGAGAAAAAAGTCAGAAGTAATGATAGATATTCTAGAGAAAATGAAAATAGGTTTGAAAATAGAGATAGAAATGGAAGATCAAAATTTAGGGATAATCATTCTGAGGAAATAACTTGTTTCAATTGCCATAAGAAAGGTCACATAGCTTCCCATTGCAAAAAACCAACATACTATAGAACAAATGATAAGAACTCATATAGAGATAGAAATCAAAACAGAAGTAGTAGTAAACATAGAGATAGGAATCAAACAAGTAGAGTTTACTATACTAATGAAAATCAGGATAGGGATTATAGTGATGAGGATAGTGAAATTGAGCAACTAAATTATGGTAACACTATAGAAGAAATTAACATGGTTGAGGGAAAGAGAAATACTTTTAAACTATTCAAAGGTCAAGTAAATGGAAAATCTATAAATTTTATCAGGGACACAGCATGCACAACAATTGCAATTCATTCAAAATTTGTAGAACCATGGTGTTATTTAGGTTACATGAAAAATGTTAGATTGTTAGATGGCAGTATTAAGAAATTTAAAGCTTGCAGAATTTTTATCAAGACACCATTTTTCACTGGTTACTGTAATGCTGTAGCAATACCTAGTTTGACACAAGATATGTTATTGGGTAACATTAGAGGAATTAGGTCTTGTACCATGAGGGACATTGAGAGATGGCAAAACAAATATGGTCATTTGTTAAACAGAAATAGGAGAAACAGAAATACTAAACAATACAATAGACCTATGAATAGCTCATACAATAGAAGAAACATGACTTGTTATAACTGTCATAAGCAAGGACATTTTGCTAGAGAATGTTGGAGTAGGTCACATACCAATAAGAAGATAGCGAGTTCTTATTGTGGTAAAAATAATGAAAGAATTAACCAAAGTAGAAACAAATACAATGATCATAGATCAAATGGGTACAGAACTTATGATAAACAAAATTGCAGGACAAGATATGATGTAAAATAAATAAGTATTCTGAATATGGAATCGTGATCAGGTTTAAACTTGTATATTAAAGTTTATTTATGTATTGAGAAATAATATGAGACAAATGAATTTTAAATTGAAGTATAATGTTGATTGATCAAGTTTAGGACTATAATGATAATGAGTAAATTCTATGAAGTGACATTCCATAGAATAGTAATGATATGTTTGAAACTTTTAAAGTTATAAAACTATGGTGGAAAAACCTCTTGTACTTTATTGACATATGAATATTGATTATTGATCGATAATTTTAAATTGGTTATATGATGTCTAGATTGACATGAGGAACTGGGAACTGATAATTGTAAATACTATGTTATTAATTAACATGGCACAATTTGAATGTTAGTTGAAAAGGGAAATAAATAAATTTGATCGTTAAGCATTTGAAAGTAAGTATATATATTTGTGTGTGAATCATTTCATGTATCATTGGAAAAGGTTATGTCCATGGAAAAGAAAAATTAAAACTTATAAAAGGGTGGTAAGGAAAAACTTACTAAATGTGGAGATAAAGTTTATAATTTGTTTTTGAAATATTATATTTTGTCAGATTACTGCCAGAGGAGAGCATTAGTGAGAGATGATACTGTATGACGCGCCCATGAGATGCCACATTTCCATGATGAACTGTTTATTAAATGAAGATAACTTTGGAAGTCTACACAGTGTAATGATATGAACATTGGCATGAACATCATGAACTGTCAAGCCAAGATAAAGATTTCAAAATGCCTTATTTTATGTTTGTTGTCTTCCCCATATAATGCAAATGCCCTTGTAAGAATTGACAGTAGTAGAAAAATATTGACATTTTTTTTCAAGGGGGGGGGGGGGGGGGGAGGAATCTGTTAGACACCTAGTTTATAGTAATAATTATTTAGCGACGCACCATAGAAGACGTATATTGAACGGGACTAGTGACGTTTGAGATATTTTGGGTTAGAGACCGGAAAATCAGTTAGCGATAGAATTCTCTAGGGTAAAGACGTGTTTAGTTGACAGAGACTTTTACTGTGGCCTTTTATTAGAATAAATATAGTATGAACTGTTCATCAGTGTTGACTACATCTCTTTACTCGTTAAATCGATCGTCTTGTTTATTCTGTATTGTTGATCAAATACATTGAATACACCTGAACAATAAAACTCAAACGCTTGCAGAGTAATTAATTAAAATTCAAGTCATCTATAGTTGACCTCAAGACAGCCTGAACAAGTACATCACAATGCATAATCCCTCTTGGAAGTTAAATGAAAGTAGGAATTTACAAAATCTTTCAATATGTTTTACATAATTTCAAGCAAGCAAAAAACATCATTAAATCCTAGAAAATGGAAATTTACAAATGTATACAAAAAAATGCACGTCTAATTATAAAGTAATAATCTTATATTTTAAAGGAATTTATAATATAAGTACCTTGTGACACATAAATCTGTGATCATCCACTATGAAACAAACATCTGGATAAGTAAGAGGCATGGTTTCAGGCTCAAAGGGCAACTCCCCCACAATCTGTTCAACACATCATAATAGTTTGAAAAAGTTTGAATGGGAATGGAAAATCCTATCCTATACAATAAAAAACAACAACACTGAACTAAATTCATTTAATCTGTTAAAAAAATAAGATTATTGTTCATAATATAGAAATTTTGCAATCTAACATCCCAATTGACTATATTAATACAATTTAACTTGTTGCAAGATGGATTTTTTTTTAACATTAAAGTGATTGTTACTTAACTCTTTCTCTCCTAATTGATGCCAGCAATGATTTGTCCCCCATTAAACTAAATTGATTTTTGGATTTATAAACTTTAATTTGTGTTGTGTAAAGAAAAGCATGCATTCTCCTATAATTCAATTCCAAATATAACATTTTCTGATAACAAACAAAAACATTATTGAAGTTTAATTATAACAGGATAATGAAATGCAAATGAGCAAAATGAATAATACTATCGAAATGAGGAAAATAATTATGGAGAGAAAGAGTTAAGTGTAAATATTTTATTCTAGACTATCTAGTTGTATAGCTATTATATATCCATTAAAGGTGACCAATCATCTCTGAGTTAATTTTACATTTTTTTAATACTAAGTATTCTAAAGGAAAATGTACAAAGAAAGCAATATAAGACAAATTATGAAAAAAAAAAGTGTACCCATGAAGTAAGTTCTTCTGGCAATGCCCAGTGCGCCAACTGTGCCAGGTCTCTCTGTACATCATCACTTCCTTTCACTGGCTCTAGTACTAGTGTTGTGACTTTAACGCCAAGTTTTGAACTTTCTTTATTAGGAACAAAAAAAGAAATTACATGCTATGACATTTCTTGGGATATGTGGGGGAAAGAAAGCATTTGAGAAATATGAATAGGAGGTTAATAACCAAAAAAAATTGAGTTTGGGGGTGCTTGTTGAAACAAGGTATGAATATATAATGATGACATTTGTTGCAAGGGCAAAAGAACTGGTAAAAGAGAAATGGGAATCTAAAATCCTTTGTGTTCAGCTCTGCCTAGGCACTCATGGCAGAAATGTCTATTTTCTTCTCAAGTATGGAGACATCTCTTAATAAAAAAAAGGCATATACAGATTCATAAATTATAGGCATTTTTTTTTAGGTTTGGTAGTGTTTTGTATTTTAATGTTTTTGTAGCATTATACTGCTTAAAACAACCAAATTGGTCATTAAACAACAAAACCATCAATAAAAACTGTTACAGAATGTGTGTGTATGTTCAGATTAACTGAATAGATTCTGATGTAACCATTGCCATGAATCAATACTGTAACCTCATTCTACTTCTTTCTAGAAACGAGGGTTAAGTCAAAACAATTTCACATAAGTCGCAGTGTTAATTACAGTTAACCAATCAGAGAAAGAGGTCAGGAAAAAAGTTGCATACATCAGTTTCTAGAAGGTCTTAGCTAAGAGAAATATTTGGAACAGAAGTTTCTTGGATTCTAGAAAAGATGATTTCAAAAGGTATAAATTGGGGGCGAATGAGTTAGTTGAGTTCCTTACAATGTAACGGGTCCTGTGTTTGTAGTGTGTCCTTGAGCTTCAAAGTCATTAGGTTGTAGCAGCTTCATAAGTATTTTAAATATATTTGAAGTCAATTATTAACGAAAGTAAAGTTTCAGTGAAGAAGATAGAAAAGCTCAGTGGTTCAGTTGTATCAATATAGACAAGGGCTATTACATTGGGAATGTATTACTTCTAGGTTGTGTAAGAATATATTTCAAGTAATGCTGTATTATGAATTACTTGAATTAATGTTTTGAAGTTCATTAAAATAAAGAAAAAAAGAAGTTTCTTCAATGTATTTTAGTTACTTTACAATTCCACAGCAAGTGATTCTATTTGTGCCATCATGTATATACAAAGGAAAGATAAGCAATGTATTGAAACACAAACATAAGAAAATATTAAAAAAAAAAAAAAAAAAAAAAAAAAAAAAAAACAAAGCTTATATTTAGCATATTTGTATCAACTAGATTGGATCAGTTACGTAATTAAATTTGTAATAGATTTAGACTACAAAATTTATAAAATAAAATAAAAAAGTGGGAATAACCTGAATTCAAACTCATGGCTCAAGCCTTCTTAAGCCAACATGGTAACCACTCTGCAAGTGGAGAGCTTATGAACATGGAAGATTGTATAGTTATCTATTATTTCTATAGTCTCGACCTATTTTTCAGGTTTGTGTTCACTAAAACTCAAATGATGACCTAGAAAGGGGACTGATTCAGTTTATACCACCGCTTCAGTCAATTATGATTTCTTTCCCTTGTTTGAAATACAAAACAAAATAATTTATTACTGGTACCAATAGTTAATTAACTAATTGGTTAATTTTGTTTATTCATTCTTGTGTTGTCAGGTAAAAGAAATAAAAAGAAATAATTGTGAAAAATTTCAGCGTAATCTGAGATTGGGTGTGGGAGAAATAATGTGTAGAAACTTTTTACCAGACAGAGTGAGTTGATATAAACTTTGTAAATATAAAATCAATACAAAATTGGCACTTAAGAAAAACAGAAATTATCACAAACATGAGTAAGACCATGAGGTTATACAAAGGGGTGAGTCAAAGTAGTTGTGAATTGTATTTTGTTTTTAATGTTTAACATATTATTTCAATGTGTTTCTGCATACAACTACATAGAAGTTGAAATATATATATATATGGTTCCTCCTGTCTCATAAGACAATAGATGCACTCAGATAAATCACTGGTTTTGGTTTATTCTTGAGTCCAGACAGAATCTGATATGAGTAAACTAGCAGATTTGGAGCTGTATATATACTGTCAGTAAAAAGTTAAGTTTATGCATGTTTAAAAAGTTTTTACAAGTATTTTTCAAGATCAGAATTAATAAAGTAATAAAGATGTTTGTTTGTTTGTAGAATGTTTTACATGTTTTAGATGTTCCTTTGGAGTTGAAGATGATTACTTCCTAGTCCAAACCTCACGCAGGATGACGGGGGATGGGAGCGGGCAGGGTTTGAACCTGGGACCATCGATAAATCTGAACGAGAGTCCAGCGCGCAAACCACATGACCAGGCAGCCATCCAGTTGATGATTTAATTATATTTATTTTAGTTAAGTTATTTAGGCTTGAAAGATGGTTGGGTCACAAGACAATGAAATTTTTTAAAAATTGTTGTACCCCAAGATTGAGCCTTTTTCATTCTATCTTCAAGTTCACTGATGAGTCCTGTCAATTGACATTGTTTGGCAAGCTTGAGACAGTCACTGACAAGGTCCATTGCTACCTCCATGTGTCCTGAGGCAGAGATAATTATAAATAATGAATAAATCATATGTTATGGTAAGTCTCAAAGGTCAAAGGAAAACAAGTCCTTATTCTTTTTTTTTTACTCAATAATAACATAATACATTAATGTTTTGACTTTAAGCTGATGAATAAAGTATATTTATTTTAGTTAAGTTACTTAGGCTTGAAACTGTATTTATCTTTAATTATTAATGTTCCTAATACAACCTTAGCTCATTGGTGTGTTAATTTCAGTTTAGAAAAATTTAATTAGTTGGTCATTGTCTCAGAGCGGAGACTTAAAACAACTAAACCAAGTTACAAGTTATATGAACTTTGTTACTGAGTAAGTAGATCAGAATATAATTTTTTTTCAAATAAATGTTTTAGTAAATTATGAGGGTGAGGTATTTAATATCTGTAGCCATTCTAGATCCTTGGTGGTGTACCTTCACCTTTCCCTGTTGGGCCTTTGGGGCACCATAAAGATATGATGACCATCTTTTTCCATTCTTTTTCCTTGGACAGAATCTCTTTTAATGACAGGCCTTTCAATTCTTTAATGATGTCTTCAAATTGCTTTCTCTGCCTTTTTCCTGGTACTGTTCCTTGAAGTAAGGTCTTTGCGAGCCCTGAGGATCTTGTGATATGGCCCTAGAGTTTTAGTTTCCAATTTTTGACAGTAGTTAACAGATCATAGTGGGGTCCAATCATTGTATTAATCCTGTTTCTAATCTCTTTGTTTGTGATTTGGTCTTTGTATATGATACCTAGGAGCTTTCTGTAGCATCCCAATTCCATTGCTAGGATCCTCCTCTCTAGTTTGTCAGTCAGCATTTAAGATAAGCAAGCATATAATATAAGAATGTCACCTAGACCAGGGAGCGCATCAGTCTGATGTTAGTGTATGTCTTTGTCTTTCCAGATTGTTTTGAGTTTTGCAAGTGCGACTGTGGATTGTGCAATTTTGGCTTGTAGTTCAGGTTTGGTTCCTTCATCTGAGATGAACTACTGACACTTGTCAGCTTATACTGGTACTGATGTCCCTTTTAAAGCCCTGTTGGCTATTGGTCATAATTTGTGTTTTATTGGTGTTGATTTGCATGCCATATGCTGTGGAAGACTTGTCTACGTGCATCACCATATGCTGTGGAAGACTTGTCTATGTGCATCACCATATGATGTGGAAGACTTGTCTACGTGCATCACCCCTACACAAAAGAAAACCGATTTTGCCATTCAACAGCTTGCAAGTGGAAAAGCCCCAGGAGCTGACTCCATTCCCAAAGAGGTCTACAAAAAAGGTTGATTAGCCCTGATTGAAAGACTTCATGAACTATTCTTAATTACGTGGGAACAAGAGTGAATACCACAAAACTTTAAAGATGCCACAATTGTCCATTTATTCAAGTGAAAATGAAACCGCCAAATCTGTGACAACAACAGAGGAATATTTCTTCTCTCTATTGCTGGGAAAATCCTCACACACATTCTACTAAATCGGCTCATGCATCATCTAGAACATGATCTACTACCAGAAAACCAATGCGGCTTCAGAAAGGAGCATAGAACCATTGACATGATTTTTGCGGCAAGGCAGCTCCAGGAAAAATGCCAAGAACAAAATATTGACTTCTTCTCATCATGTAACAAAAACATTCGACACTGTTAGTAGAGAAGGACTATGGAAAATCATGTCTAAGTATGGATGTCCACAAAAATTTATATCCATGGTGAGACTATTTCATGATGGCATGGAGGCTCAAAATTCCAGCTCACATATGTCTCACCAGCCACATGAGGAAGCACAAAACCCCAGTGCAAAGGCCTTAGCCCCCCTGGATGACAAAAGTGGTCATAATCGAACCACGATGGATGAACTATATATACATCAGAAAAAAATTCTTTAGCACAAACAATTAAATTTTTTATATCAAGAGAATGTACCAATGTGACCAATGCCAGTGTTACCTGTGTATAAATACTGAAGTATTGACTTGAAGACTCCAGGAGACATCTGCAATGAATTAAAGTTCAACTTTACAAAATGTTATTTATATTTACATAGATCACAGCAACTTAAGATAGAGAGCTAATACAGAATGTTTTAAATTTCATACCTGTGAATGGTTGAGTTCAACCACAGCTTTGTCATGCCATTTTGTTTTAAACATCTGAGCAAAAAACAAGCAGCGAGCACTCAGTAGACACCTGTGGGTATGGAACTCTTCTCCATGAACACTAAACACAGCGTCACTGTAAAGGCTACTGTCAAGCAACCTGTTGGTAGAACACAATAAATAAAAAACCCAGCTATTACACTAAAAAATCTCAAAGTAATTCTACAAACTTTAATAATTTAAAAAAGTTAACTGTAATTGTCTTAACCATACAGAAGTATACAAGAAATGTATATTTCTTAAGGTGCCACTGAAAAGGATATATTATAGAACTAGATCTAGCAAAAAAAAACAACAAAAGAATTAATGTTTCCCTTTCCGAACTTGCGATCAAAGGGCAGATGATGTTAAGGTCATATGTTTCATTGGCCAATGGTTAAAGAGCACGGGGTCTGTGTCATGTGGCCAGCACATTGACCATTACTTTACCCAATTAAAACCAGGTACCCATTAGAGTTGGATGGACTTAGGGGCGCCCTGAAAATCCAGAAATTCAAAATCCCAGTCTTCAAAATTCAAACCAAGGTTAACCACTTAACTACTTGGCCACTGTGCCCCCTAGATCTAATTATAACTATAATAAATGTTAATAGAGTGATGGCAGTAAGATATGTTCGAGGGGAGTTGCCCCAATGACTTAAAAGTTTGATTCTACTCATTGATGGATAGCCAGATGGCAACCAAGAACATGCAAAACTGAGCTAATTGGATATCTTTGACATGTTACTTAGACAAAAACTATTACACTTTTTTTTTAAAATTAATTAATTGTTTATTTACCTTCGCAAGAATTCTTCGTACAAATCTCTTCTGATAGTTCTTGATGATATAACATTATAACTCTTTAATAGGTTTCTTATTTCATCTGTGAGAGCTCCATACAGACATCTTTCACCATCAAATGTGTTTGCTTCACATTTGGCACCTTTTTTTGTTTCAATTATAAACAAATTAAATTGCAATACCATAAAACATAAACTGATCTACATTAAATATATAAAGAATACAATGAAATTTAGTTAATTGAAACAATCCCCCCCAAAACAATAAGCTGTAAGTATAGTTCTTAGTATACAACACTAAACTACATTAAATCAATGGAGAAATATTTTTGTTCTCTTTAAATTCAAGTCAAACAAAAACTTCAACAAGTTTACACTTCATCTACTATAAAAAAAAAAAAGACTGTCTAATGTTGACATTCATGAAAGGATAGACAGATTATTGGGGCACCAGTTTGACTTTTTGGAATTAAGAAAATCAAGGTCAAGAAATTGTAAACATTTTTCAACAATACACAGCATCAATACAAAAAAAAGAAGCATGCAAAAAAAAAAATAATTTCACTGAATACTTACATTTGCAATTTTCCCACTGATTCTGGTGATCACATAATAGGAATATGAAATGTCCAAGGATAGGTGGGATGTAGGAAAACTAAAGGAATACACCCCGGTAATGAGACATGAAATGCCATGGAGTAACCTTCAGACAGGACTGGGGGTGAAGAAATTCTAGTTCACCCCTGTCCATTGAGAGAAATCCTTTGCAAGGGTCTTAGGGTTTTATGAGGAAGATCTCTGCTACAACTCTTAATGGACTTCATCCAAGGTGGTGCCCCTTGGTAACTTAAAATTGTCTCAGTTGAATGAATAGGAAAAGTTTTTAATAATAATTGTGGGCTGCATGACGCAAAGGACCTAATCATCTTCTTTTTTGAAGTAACGTCTGTATCCTATTAGGTATAAACATCAAATTAACAGTATTAGTATTCAACTTTCTTGAATTATACTTTTTAATAACCTTGATTACCTTTTTCCAAAAGATACTCTACAATATCTCTATGCCCACACAAACAGGCATAATACAATGGTGTACTGTCCCATTTGTCTCTCACATCTATTTCTACTTCTTTTATTTCCACTAAATATCTGGCAAAAAAAACAAACAAAAAAAAAACATTCAAAATCACATGTGATGTTAAAAGATGTAATGGTATGGAATTGGTTGGATAATTTTTTTTAGTTGTAAGCAAAAAGCGATCAGATATGATTTTCTCAGGCTTTGATTGCATTATTATTAAGAACCTTTTTGTTTTCAGTTCTAAAAGGGAAACTGATGGTTTTGACAATGTTTGATATTTTATGTCTTTTCATTTACAGATTTTTATTTTATTTTCAATAATAACTTAGTAATTGATTTTTTATGAGATAATTTTTCTGCGCATACAAAAAGTGAGATGCTCACAGGGTTTCTATTGTAGACTAGGCCTTCATATCTACATACATATATCTTGTTAAAATCAGTTACACACGCAGTCTATTTACTTTTTGGATAGAGTGGGGTGTGGACTATTTTAAATCTATTAATAAAACGGCTACCCTAGAGCTAACACAATTTTCTAGCCCACAAATTCTATAGGTCAACGTTAATTTTGTCTCTTTCATCCTTCAATCAAGCGGCCCTTAAATCCCTATTATGGAGTATCCACAAACACTTCTTAGGACCATCATTTCAGTTTGTGACGTTTTGGCGCGACTGTTTTGGCACAAGGGTAATTTTGGTGTGAGATGTTCTGACTATAATTTAAGAAACACCTTTTATAAAAGAGTTTATCTCACTATTCTATATTATTGTATGTATAGTATGAGTTCTATCCCCATCCATCGAATTATATTTTGACAAAGGTTTTGATTATTTCATGAATATATAATAAGTCCCCGCTGGTAATGACATGCTTCCCTCTCCCCCCCAATATATGAGTTCTGCCAAGCGCATTGGATTAAATTAATTGATTTTTAATTTAAAAAGACATTTTTAAAAGGTCTTTTAATGTCTGTGTAAGCTAAAAAAACTTTTAAAGAGATAACTTTATTTGAAACAAATATTTTGTGTAAGGTTGCTTTGAATGAAACATAATCCTTTGACGCAGATAAAAATAACTAAAGATAAGACCTACACTGAGCATATTTTAAAAATATAACTGGAGATACTATAAATAAACTAAATTAACCATTTTTTGTGTAAATGAAAAATTGCATCGATTTTTTTAATCAAGGTTTCACTTTGTTTACGTTTGTAAATGCTTTTAATTAAAAACCAATTAAGGTCAAATTCAACCAGATATCCCTTTTTTTTCTTTCGTCGTGCTCCCATTCCCCATTTTCCGACCTAGTAACTAACTAACAAATTAATTGATACAATTACACTTTGTATAAGTTTTGTTTTTTTGTGATTTTTTTTATTATAAATAAACATGGGCCTCTTAATAAACAAACATGCACAAGTCAAGTTGTTTAAGAAAATGATGTGAAACATAAACACGCATATATACATCCATTAAATGATAAGTCGCATTGATTAATGGCCATAGTGTGAACTATGGATGGCTGCGATGTCGTGTAGTATTGTCTTTAGATACGTCGTCTCAAAAGTCCTGTCGCAATCCTCCGCCATCCTGTGGCAGGTTTTTATTTGGATTTTATAATCCTTAATTCTGAGGGAACATTCAAAGCGTAAAATATGCAAAGTATGAAAAGTCAGATCTCTACTTGGGACCATGATATTAACATACTTCCCCCACCCCCATAATCTAAATGTGATGTGTGCGAAACACACGATAATATTCATCAGTATTCATTTCTTTTTAGTTGATGATATTACAAATTAAACAAATCATTTTCTTTCTTAACAAAAATAATGAACAAAAAAATCTCTTGTTCTCTACATGAAAAATACATTAGACACAAACACACATACAAAACATATATATGTATCATTTATGTTTAAAGAAATAATGCAATGAACATAAACAATGTGATCTAAACATTTCACGTCAAAACATCCACTGCACCAAAACGGCTGTGCCAAAACGACCTTCGCGCCAAAGCATCCTGCTTCGCCATCAGTTGTATTCTTCTTATCTACCTGCATTATAATGCACCCAAACACAAACTATTTTTAATGAAACACCTGCCCCCTAACAATACCAGTTTTGGCTTTTGTATATTCAGTATATAATCAGTATTACAATAATATTCCTATTCGCAACTTAGTCCACTTTGTACATACATTATTTTATCAGTTATATATCTCTAGATGTACAGCAGCACATTATTTAGAATAACCACTCTTTACAGTCTGTATTGTACACCCTCCCATCCCCTCTCCCCACCACCCAAAAAAAACAACAACACATACATGCTCACTTTTAATATAGGCCCTTATATTCACTGTGACAATTTTTAGTACTTTAAATTTTCGCCTTAGAATAGAAGACTACTTGTAAATCTAGATCTAATCATTTTAAAATTGTTCTACATACATGCTTTCATACAGATGTCAAAACACATTAGATAATCACAATGATCTAATGATAATCCCCGACTTTCACTCTGACAATTATCTGTGCATAAATAACATAAATAACTAATTGGAACAATTGCGAATAAAAATTCATTTTTGGTCAATTTAACCATTGCAGTTTCGATCTTGAAAATGGTTTAGTTGTCCTAGGCTTCAGTTAAGTAAGTTTAGGTTAAATTTTTGTATTTTATCGTCCCTGGCAAGTGGGAGAATTAGTGATTATAAGTGAGTGGTCAGGACCAAGAATTTTGTATAATAGATATATCTATATTATATATAGTATAATTAGTATATCTAAATTTTTTTATTTTTTAAAGTTGTATCTATGTTTTATTGGTATTACTATAGTCTAAATAGCTTTCTATAGTAATGATAATAATACTGATCTAGATTATATTTCTATTCTAAACCTAATATAAATCTAGATCCAAGGACGGACTGGGTGTCAAAATCAGCCAGGCATTTCTATACAATCTGGCCCCCAAAATTACATGCCATATGATGGGCAACAAATTATAAATATATACTCAAAATCTTTATGCTAAGATTGATAATGTGACAAAAACTGGGTTTACATAACATTATAATGCATTTCTACTAGTAGTAGCCTACTCTTTGTAAACACATCTTTAGTATGCAGTGACTTCGTTCACAAGCTCCTTGAGCACAAGACACACCCCTGTCCATAAATTTTACATCTTTAAAATTCTGTATCTATAACAGCAACTATTGCATCATCTGCACTTTCTCCTCGTATTCAGTTTCACTCCTAGCCAAGTTCTCAGGTATATGGAATTATTGTCACGATTGTTTCATATGATATTATAGCAAAATCTCTTTATTTCGGTTTAAGTTTACATCTTCATTGTCTTGAGATTAGTGTTTCTACGTTGGATACGTGGCTTGTTCTCCAGGAATAAAATAAATGTTGTGTTTTGTTCGTTTATAGACTCTGTCAGCATGAGATTTAATAACGGTTGTTGAATATCTTTTGCTGACGGAGGACACAGATTTATAATTTTATTGCATTTCTGTGGCAAAGGATTCCAGCAATATTTGCTTTCCTAACTTTTTTTCTACTCCTCCTTTGTGCTTCGATTTCTATTCAGGTGCATATTGATTCCAAATAATTTTTGGTCACTTTTTTACGCTGCTCACGATAATAATTGTGTAATTGTGAAGATTACAGGATCATGCAATAACTCAACCAAACCAATAACAATTCATATGTGACTGGAAATTCCATCTCTAAGACTGGAGAGTTGTGATTGGTCTTTTTATAGATTCATCTGAATATATACTGTTGCATCTCCTACTATCCAGGCTCTCTTCCAACTGCACCACACGACACAACGAACTTAAAGAACCTCACAACTCAGGGCTCCAAAGTAACAGTAACAGTTTAATTTCAAATACAGTACAAACACTGTACAGTTGGCAACAACATTACAATGACTGTCCAAAAATCAAGCCTCTCTCCAGACTGACTTCACAAACTGTGCTGTTTCTGACTTCACTTCGTACTGGTCACATTGCGAGGTAACGTGAAGTGTCTTGATCCTGACAAACTCGCTCTTATATAGGGTCACTAGTGGCTTTCTCAAACCGGATGGTAAGTTGCTTGACCACTCCAGTTGATCACTTTTGCGGTGACTTGCATGCGAAATATTTACACAAAGGTCCTTGCCGAACTGGTGTGTACTGTCACTGGTCACGGTTGACCGCTCGTCTAGGGCTGGACAGGGGCGATTTGCGTAGGCTAAAAACACACCGCCTACCACCATCTGTGTCACCACCAGGTTTATAACAATATTCACACTAACGTGAACTTTATATATTTATAAGAAATAAAGGCCTTGTTAAATGTTGCTTGTTAATTGCTTAGTGTGTAAGGGATAAAGCCTATAAAAAGCACTGTATACGGATGTAGGCTATTACTAGGTACATTACATTAGTTCAGAAAATGCATTAGACTAGTAGCACTTACTCCTAACTAGAGCCTGTAAATCATGAAACTTTGAGAGATCCTTTTATAAAAGAATATTATAAAATCTTTTTACAATTTGATACAAGTCTTAGTGGCATTCATGCAGCCCTTTCATTGGTCCTATTAGCTCTACCAGCCCACTGGGCATTTGCCTGAATGCCCATATAATATATAGCCAGTGCAGCCCCTGTCTAGATACAATATTAAACAATGCTTACTGCAGGCGCTGCAAATCTCCTAATTTGCAAGAATGAAACAAGTCTTGAATATCCATTTACCAACAATTTTAAGGGCGCTCTCGACTAGACTGACACTAGAAATCTAGATATTAAGATGAGATCATATAATGATATAATTATATGATATAGGAATATAGGTCTAGATTACTCTAGAATCTAGATCTAATCTAGATCTATATAGATAGATGTAGTCTATATATAATCCTAGTGGTAGATAAGTAGATCTAGATCCAGCAGTAGTCTATGAGTTTTCATTGAGTAGATGATAGATCTATTCTACTATTCATCTAGAGTGTCTAGATTCTAGATCTATATTATTTATTTAATTATTTTAATCTAGCTAGATATAGTAGATAGTTACTAAAAGTTCTAGATCTAGATTCGACTAGAAGTAGTCACTATAGTCAACTGTAGTGTAAGTACTGTAAGTGTCTGTAGACTGTAGTAGTGTTGTCAGTGTAAGTGTAGTAGAATCTAGTCAATCTAAAATGACTAAATCTAGATCTAGTGTAGAGTCTAGAGATCTAGCAGACTAGATGAGTGACTTTAGACCAGTCGAGACTAGTACTCACTGACTAGTAGTACTCTCAGTAGTACTAGTAGTAGGGCTATACTGATACTGATAGTCACAGTGTTAGACAATACTTCAATAGTATCATAATCATTGAATGATTGATAAAGTATCATTCATACTATTTCATAGTAGGGACAGTAAGCCACAGTACTGTCAGTAGCTCAGTAGAGACTAGGACTAGAGTAGAGTTATTCAGTTAAGCCAAGTTAAGGCAAGAGTTAGAGCTAGTAGTGAATATAAGAGACGAGAGTAGTGTAGTCTAGACTGACTAGACACTCTAGACTAGTCAGTAGTCTAGACCTAGACTCTATGACTATAACTAGTATAACTCTATATTGAGATTTGAGTCTATCACTCTATTTAGTCTCTATTCACTCTCTATTAGACTGTTACAGTGTCACTGTTGAAGACTATTGTCTCTATCATCTTCTTATGATGATCTAATCTATAAGACATATTAAGAATCTAGATCTAAGAGTAGATTAGATCAAGTTGTTTTAGATTTTAGAAGTGGATCTATATAGATCGATCTATTCTAGATTCTAGTCCACTGTTAGATCTAGTGTCAGTCGGATTGTCATGTTTCATGATAGTAGGCTTACTCTGAAGACCTGTTTACCAATAAACTCACTGAACTATGTAATCTTTAAAATATTGTTACGTATTTCTGAATCTTCTGGCTAAATGTACTAGTAGGTACACAAATAAAAACACTGTAAAGAACTTGACGACTAAACTTTCAGCTTCATATAACTTTATTGACTATTAATTCTAACATTTTGTTACTGTAACATGTAGCGTAGAAGACTGTACAATATCTGTCAGTTTACAGTTAGCTTTACTTCGTTGCAATACATCTCTTCACTTCGTTGCAATTCATCTCTTCTCAACTTGCATCGAGCCGTATTCCACAGAACAGACCAACGACACACTTCCCAGTGTCGCTCCAGGTCTCCCAAAGCTGAACCAAGTCGTACTCAAGTCTACCGAATCAGAGCCGCACACGTCTTACAACGACTGTATCGACTGTAACGGCTCAAGTCCACTGTAGTTCGCTGTATAGACTTTAACGACAGTAGTCCACTCCAGTTAACTCTACCCTAGTTAACTTACATCGAGTCGTACATATTTCTCTTCCACTAGGGCCGCACACGTCTTACATCGACTGTATCGACTGTAACGGCTCACTCACGACTGACTTTCACATTAACTCTCTGGCTTATATAGAGTCCCTAATCACTCCTCCAAAGTTGCACAAACACTGCTAGTATCTTCTGGAATAACACGCGAGGAAACGTCACATCCTGTCTTTTTTATACATGTAGATTCCAGAAAACATCGGCTGCAGTGTCATCTTGCCAGGGTCACAAGTTGTGACCTCTATCTGTCACTGGACATTGCTAGTACCTTCTGGAATAACACGTAAGGACACGTCACATCCTGTCTCTGTTTATACATGTACATTCTAGAGAACACTCGCTGCTGTGTTATCTCGTCGGGGTCACACGTTAACCTCTTCCTGTCACTGGTCATTTGTAACACTACCCCCTTCTTAGATCTGTTCGTCCCGAACAGATTCCATTTCACCACGATACTGCAGAAACCGATCGACGTTTTCAAGAAGGAAGCTTTGGTGGTTGCCCCCTTCTCAGAGATGTTCTTTCAATCTGGCCGTTGTCTATCTTCTTTGCATAGAAGAATGGGAGCTAAATCCTCATTTTTCAGCAGTTCCTCACAAATGTTTTCATCAATCTTGGTATGGAAACATCGACCTTCAGATGACGACATTGGGCACTCTTGTCGAGAAAAATTCATCAGCATTCTAACGAGTTCGTGCTTCACTGGCTGAGTTTTACATTTTCAAGCATCTTTTTACAGAGCTTCTTCAGAGATACAAAGGTTCATCACAATACAGCAATATTCACATGTTCTTCTTACAACAGCAACTGACTTAGGGTTTGTATGATGCCTGTTGGGTTTATCTTCTCGTACAGTTTTATTTGTACAGTTCTATCTCAGATGGTTACTCACTTCACAGTTCTGGCATCTTACACTAGTTCTGTCCTTCTTGCTTCTGACTTGATTATCGTTCTTCTAAAACCTCTGTTATACTTCATCAACCTATTCTCATGAGGAATGTTCTTAAATAATTCTTTAGTGGCTTCACACTTTCAACTGATTCGTAAGGCTTTCTTCTTTGGTTTATGGTCCCGGACAGAATCTTTCTAAAAACATGGGCTGTGGGGTTTCATTAGTGCAGGTGGGGGTCTATCAGTGGGAGAAGGGGTGGGTTTGTATCTTGATCTTGTTGGAGCCATCCACGTTGCACTCTGCATGTGTCGCTTTCTCCGCCTCCTCAATTTGATATTTCTTTGGTTGCGTTGATGTCGTTGTCGTTGTCATGCTTTCTTGTTGATGGCAGCCACTTAGCACATAGGAAGGCATTGCATTTCATAGCTGTAGTCATCAAGACTGTTGATCTAACAAGTTGCTTCAGCATTATTCTTCGATGGGTGCTTTGCGAATGAGCTGTAAGTCCACTTGAAGGCAAGGTGTCACTGGTCATTGTAACAATATGAACAGGTATTGATGTGGCCTGTATTCGAGAAACCAGACTAAGCTGGTGGATCTCTTACAAACTTGGAACCCTTTCTGTTTTTATTAATCCATGCCGTCCTGCAGAAAGTTATAGTTTGGACCATGATCCTGTGCTTGACATTTTCTTCAAATTATACATTTTGTGAGACGTATTCCTCTCACTATATATAGTCTATTTTCCCCCCTTTTTTGTCCACTGTGTATCATCATCGAAAACACGTACTCTCTCAAGTTTGATATTATGTTGGGGAATAAAAAAAAATTCACAAATTTTGAGCTCCGAGTAACCAGTTTTATTAGAACATCTTTGTATATATACGCACAGCACTGTTCATGAAGAATAAATATACCTGTTAACATCAATACCTTTTTCCAATAGGTACTTGTAAGCATGACAAATCATCGAGTGTAGTGTCTTTGGATGTATTTAGAAACATCCAGGTAAAGCACTGGGATTCCTCAAAGGGCGCCATCCATGTTTTCAAATATTCAATGTATATCTTTAGTACCGTTATGTAGAATGTGTGTCACTAATGCCTTGCATTCGTCTTCTTATAGCCTTCTTCACACAGTTTTCTTTCACCTTCAAAGCACAGGTTTTTAGCATATTACTGTGTTTGTCCCTGGCTACATGATGTTCTAAAACAGTGCTACCCTTGTTTGCAACTAACACGTACACACAAAAAAAAAACAACAACAACACAATGCCATTAAAAGAGTATAGGCCATTGCAGTAAACAACAGTAAAAAGCCGACATTTTCACACTTTAGGCAAAGGCTGATCGGACTGAGGACACGACCCCAAAAAGGAGGACATGGCCTCATTTGTCGGATGTCTGGTTACCCTAACCCTGAGGAAAATTCAGGAACCGGTGACCCTTAGCTTGCAGCATCCCGTGCTACACACTGGAAGAACCTGCGACGCCACTGATCCAAACACTGTATAGGCTATTTGCCGTTTAAATCGCATAAGCTGTGTGGAAGAGGGGGGGGGGGGGACTGCCGACCATTTTAATGCCCTGGCTTTCATATCATTTTTATAAGATTACCCATATATAGTTGTTTCACGACTGAAAGGGGACAACCGTGGGCCTTTTATATATTAAACTATCATTATTCATTAAAACTAAACCTAAATTGAACTTTAAATGTGGACATTTTAAACAAACTTCCAGGAAGAAAAATGAGTAGAAATATACTCTAAAAAATCAAATGAAATGTAAATAAATTTTCAGTTAGACGTACGAGATCTAACGTACTCATCTACTCATATGACCTTTTTGTTTATGTTTAGGACCAACATTGCTACTAACTATTGGTATTCCATCGAAGTCTAAGAAAATTATTAACTATTAACTAAATCATTTTTTTCCCGTATTATCTTATCCGACTTAGGCGGGGCAGTCCCGCTTTGGACCGCTTTTCATAAAATGTCCGGACGGGACAGCCAATGTGCCGCTTTCATCCAAAAATTCGATCAATGTCATGCGTTTGATGTAAATATTTCTTAATCTTTGGACTAAAAACTAATAAGTACCACCTTGCAGCGTTTCCTTCTTGATCCTTATTTCATGTTTGCTGCTTTGCAGACTCCTGTGTTAGAGGCATGGGTAGTGCTTTTATTTTGCAGCATTCTGCCTTCTCAGAAACTGACGTCAGCACGTTTTCTTTCGAGTTCTGATATGTTGTCGTTCTGCATGTTTCTCACTGATTCTGTTCATCAATTCCAGCATTCAGGTTGAGCTTTCCCTTCTGTTCATCAATTCCAGCATACAGGTTGGGCTTTCCCTTCTGTTCATCAATTCCAGCATACAGGTTAGGCTTTCCCTTCTGTTCATCAATTCCAGCATACAGGTTAGGCTTTCCCTTCTGTTAATCAATTCCAGCATACAGGTTAGGCTTTCCCTTCTGTTCATCAATTCCAGCATACAGGTTGGGCTTTCCCATCTGTTCATCAATTCCAGCATACAGGTTGGGCTTTCCCTTCTGTTCATCAATTCCAGCATACAGGTTGGGATTTCCCTTCTGTTCATCAATTCCAGTATACAGGTTAGGCTTTCCCTTCTGTTCATCAATTCCAGCATACAGGTTAGGCTTTCCCTTCTGTTCATCAATTCCAGCATACAGGTTAGGCTTTCCCTTCTGTTCATCAATTCCAGCATACAGGTTAGGCTTTCCCTTCTGTTATCAATTCCAGCATACAGGTTAGGCTTTCCCTTCTGTTCATCAGTTCCAGCATACAGGTTGGGTTTTCTCTTCTGTTCATCAATTCCAGCATACAGGTTGGGCTTTCCCTTCTGTTCATCAGTTCCAGCATACAGGTTGGGCTTTCCCTTCTGTTCATCAATTCCAGCATACAGGTTAGGCTTTCCCTTCTGTTATCAATTTCAGCATACAGGTTAGGCATTCCCTTCTGTTCATCAGTTCCAGCATACAGATTGGGCTTTCCCTTCTGTTCATCAATTCCAGCATACAGGTTGGGATTTCCCTTCTGTTCATCAATTCCAGTATACAGGTTGGGCTTTCCCTTCTGTTCATCAGTTCCAGCATACAGGTTGGGTTTTCTTTTCTGTTCATAAATTCCAGCATACAGGTTGGGCTTTCCCTTCTGTTCATCAATTCCAGCATACAGGTTAGGCTTTCCCTTCTGTTATCAATTCCAGCATACAGGTTAGGCATTCCCTTCTGTTCATCAGTTCCAGCATACAGATTGGGCTTTCCCTTCTGTTCATCAATTCCAGCATACAGGTTGGGATTTCCCTTCTGTTCATCAATTCCAGTATACAGGTTGGGCTTTCCCTTCTGTTCATCAATTCCAGCATACAGGTTGGGCTTTCCCTTCTGTTCATCAATTCCAGCATACAGGTTGGGTTTTCTCTTCTGTTCATCAATTCCAGCATACAGGTTGGGCTTTCCCTTCTGTTCATCAATTCCAGCATACAGGTTGGGCTTTCCCTTCTGTTCAAGTCGATGACAGGGTAAAACAGTTTAATTTTCAATTGTAATGTTCTAATAAGGTTCCATTAAAGTATTTCTACTATATCTAAATATTTGTTTAATAGTTAATTCACAGCCGCTTAAGTTACTTTTGCCTATCTTATAGTTTTCAATCAATGGACTGCATTTTCATGTTGCAAAGAAATGTATGACCCAAATAGCCTACACATTAGCAAAAACCAAATGAGAAGGAATCGTTAACAAAGGTCTGGACACTATAAAATGAACAAAGTCAAGAAGTAGCTGCTAGCCATGCCCAGTTTTAGACAGTGCTGACGGAGGCTTCGAGTCCACACTAAAATGAAAATGTTTTTTCAGTTGATAAACTACTTTGTGCCACCCTTCATGGGAAATTTAAAAAAAAAAAAAAGCAAATTCGTCGATTTAGAATATAGAGGAATTTCGGCTATGGAAAAAGTGGGTGGTTAGGCCAAAAGCCTTTGGTGAAATAACTATTTCAATTCTATCTTTGAAATCATATTTCTTTTCTCAAAAGAAGTTTGCATTCATAACGAATGATGAGTTGTGGCCGCATTTTGTAGACAATATTGCGACAATATTCCATGCAGACGACGAGACGTTCTGTTTGATAAGGGGCAAAATGTCATTGCTCTTGAAGTATCTTCTGCCATTGTTGACGAATAGTTTCAGAAATGCACGAAAAGAAGCATGAAATTTCAAAAAAGCTTCTTCCACAAAGAAGTGCGCATGCGACTTTCTATTTTGGATGACGCGGTTGGCTAGAAAAAGAAATGTAGAAGCGGCAATCGGTTGTGAAGAGCGTCGCATGAGGTTTGCGTGACAGGTTCTCCGACAAAATGAATTACGCATAATAAGAGTTGCGATGACATAGAGGCCAGTACGAGGAAAGCGCAAACATAGTATTACTTGGCGCCACACTTTCATGGAGGACCTCAGAGCAGGTGGGAGGAGGCTTCAGACATTGCCGCTCCGAACCCTGACAAAATAGCGCAAGACAAAATAGTGCTGACTTATATATGATGTGTATAAAAGTACCGGATCATTAGTAATTTAATGTCATGGGCATTATTTTTGTTGATGTCTCTATCTTTTTCAATATTAATAGATCTGAAAGTAGGCCATATTTGCAGAGAACGAAAGTACTTTAAATTTTATATCATTCCCCTTTTTCACCGATGTTTAAAATGTATAACTTGCTAAAATTGGATTTTGAAATGTGGTGACCCCGTTCAAGGGTTAGGTATATAATGATGTGTGTCTTACAGTGTGTTATACTATAATCAGAAATCTCAGGCATCTTTCTTTGATCAAAACAGGGAGTCTTTTGCCGCAACATTGGAAACCTTAGGTGTGTTAATATTAGTTAAGATGGCGATCACATTTCTTATCTCGCCAAATGTTTGTTTAATTTCAGGCAGTGACTGACCAATTCTATCATCGAGTTAGCTATTTCCTGTCCGTCTTTGTCTAACAACATCACATAGATATCAAATTTAGGATTGTTAATTTGGATTGTAGGCCTGAATCAACTTCCGAAGCACACCCTTCATGAGACAAGAATAGAAACCTGCTGGAGAACGAAATCAAGCTGCAAGCAAGACAAAGTACCTCCAACTTGACAGACGTCTTGCAGCTTTCTATTATACTTATTAGTCTTAATTGCTAACAAATGTAACAATGATTTTTGATCTAATGATATGAAAATGTAAATTGAACAGATCTAAATCCTTTTTACAATACCCATATTCAAGTCAGAACTTCGTGGAAAGGTGGATGTGGAACCTGGACGCTGATCTAAAAAATTTAACTACTCTAACGCCTTTTGATGTGTATCACTGAGGAAATAATTACTATTAACTTGTTGGCCAAACGGGGGAAAATCTAGTTTGACCGTTTTCATTTTTCAAGTAGGTCTGGGTCTAGATCCAACTTCGCCGGTTTCGAAAAATTATCGCGTTCGCATGTAATGCATATACTGACTCAATAGTAAAATAAATTAATGTTCAGGAAAATTTTGCGCATCGCCTTCTAAATCTAGATAGATCTAAATGCTTATCATTTGAATATTGTAAAGTGTATTAGTTCTATATACATTCGCTTAACCAGGATTCTTTCTCGGGGTGGAGGGCGGTAAAAATGTTTCATTGTTTCTTAATTAATCTAACATTCATTACAGTTAAAAGAGAAAAACAATTGTTTATATATGTTGTATAAAGGATATATGGCCTATATTGTCTTTTAAAAGAAGTATTTCAATTTTATTCTTGTTTAATTTATGGTAAATTGATATTATATCATATCATATACGACTTATTATAATTTACGTTATATCTAGTTATCTTTTATAGGCCTACTAGTCTACCTATAGCACTCAATCTGTAGCCTATATAAAACAAGGTTACAAAAGACACTTTGTGTGGAAACTCAAAATCGGCCAACGAAGTGGTCCACCCAGGCAGGCTTCAATATTTTCAGAAAGAACATCCGAATGAAATTATATCAAAGACAAATGAGAGATAAGAATGGAGAAAGAAGGTTAACAGATCTTGTGTAGTGCCCCAACGATCCCGCAGATCAAAGTATAGGTGAAAGTGAATGTAAAGTTAGATGTGAACCTGGCCTAACTAGTTACCCTTTCAGACCTTGTGGTCTATAGGGCAGATGATGTAAAGTTCATCTGTTTTTTGTGGCCTACGGTTAACGAGGGTGTCATGTAGCCAGCACAACGACCAACCGCCTTTACTTTTCCCCAATTAAAGTCAGGTACCCATTAGATCTGAGTGGACTCAGAGGCGCCCAATGATTCCAAAGTTGAAAATCCCAGTCTTCACCAGGATTCGAACCGGGACCCCCCAAGCGCTTTACCGCTGAGCCACCGCGCCTCCCCTGGCCTAACTGATTTCTTATAATTGATCTAATTGTTTTGAAAAGGCTCTGGCATTTATTATTAAAAATAAGGTCAGGAAAATAAAGTTTGTAAGATTACTATTCGTTTTAAATTATAATGCATACTAATTAGCTTTTTCTCTTTAGAAAACTGCTTGCATAACTGATTTTAAAAAATAGATTTTTCGCTTTCAGAAAAAAAAAGGAGCCGTTGCATCAGACTTTTGTTCCTGAACTAATGCAATTTGGTAAATCATTTATGTAAATTAAAATAGTAGTGGACCCAAGACTGTTCCTTGAGGTACACCTGAGTTTACTGTTATTGGTGTTGATTTAGAGCCATTTATTATTACAGTTTGTTCTCTCCCTATCAGAAAATCTTTAATCCTGATGCAGTGGACCATTAATGCCGAAATATTTTAATTTTTTAAGCAAACTATGGTGGTGAACTTTGTCCATTGGTTAATATGCATGACTAAATGCATGACGCGTAGGACGTAATCATCTTCTTTTTTGAAGTAACGTCTGTATTGTATAAGATAAGATATTGTGATGTCGGATTTTCAATATCTTTTGTAGTTCACGAGATCTAAACGGGACAGACGGACAGACATTTCGCACAAAACTAATAGCGTCTTTTCCCTTTCGGGGGCCTCTAAAAAATGCATATTTTCATTCTCTAAAGACCTAGATCTATTAATCTATTCTTGTTAAAATTATTTAAAATAACGCATTTCTGTTCACCATTTTAATATTACAATTAGAATATTAGAGCTCATTTAATTTTTTAAGGTAAAATAATAAATAATATAATAATATAAAAAATAAATGTTATAATATTGTTATAAGTAGAATATTTTTTCGATTTTTTTTTGTAATCTTGAGACTTTTTGGAGTAAAATCTTGGGATCGCTAAAGAATCCATCGACACCGGTTTTCTGTGATCAAGATGGAGACGATTTTGTCAAGGGCAGCACCTTTGCTGTTGCCTCAATGGTAAAAAAAAAAGTTATCTATAAATTTAGATAATAATCTAAAAAATCATTATGTTAAAGGACTTGTTTTAAGAGTTGTAGTCTAGGTCTAGATCTCATCTCTAGATAGACTAAGATTCTAGATCTAGACTAGAGTCTAGATGAAAATCTACTAGACCTCTAGACTGGTCTAGGCAGTCTACCTAGTCACACTAGACTAGACTCACTAGTGACAGTCTAAGTCTAGACGTCTACTAAAAGTAAAAGTACTATTTTTAATTTTGTAACTATTAGATCTAGTATTTATTAGACTAGTAGGGCCTAGCCGCCCTAGCTAGTCCTAAAACACTTTTTTTCTCAAGGCCTAGAATCTAGAGTCTGTCTAGATCTAGATATTTTCAAATTCAAGTCAATAGCATCAATGAATCATTGAGTGTGAATGATCTAGATCTAGAAAAAGTAAAAAAAAAAAAGGTCTTAAACAACAATAAAATATAAAAAAAGAATTGTGTAGGGAGGTGAATTAAAAAATGTATCTTTGAAAAAACAATTTTTCGTTAGTACATCAACAAAATACTTTGAAAGAACTTTCCAATGGTGTTTTTTATGACTCATTTTTGACTGTATGTTTAATTTTAATAGTTAGAAAGTTATGATTTTTTTTGTGTCGTTTTGGCTTAACATTGGTTGACATGGAACAAGTAAGATGAGAACGTCTCGCTTGCTAAGCCGGCGAGACACCCCCCGCTCAAAAAGTTAAAAAGTTGGAATTGAGTTTCGTAGAAGATAGATCTACTTATTAAATAAGAATTTTAATAGTAGATCTAGTATTCCTAGTAAATTTCTAGCTCACAGATCTTATTTCATTGATATTTATGAACTTTACTTGTTTAAAATGTAAATATTGATGAAATAAATAAATTATCGGGTCTAGATCTAGAAGAAATGTCAGAGAGGCAGGGACAAAATGGCGGCGTTGAGATGGGAGAAAATAACAAAATATTTAAAAAGTGGAATCAAAATCGTCTAAAACAATTTTTTTTTCAAATGCGCTTGCTAAATAAAACCTTAAACTATTTGAATATATCCAGAATATTAGGCCTTATGTAGCCTGAAGTGGTTATACATCGAGGACAAAATTTCCTCATCAAAAACTCCCAAAAAACTGTAAATCCCATAGCTCACAATGCTAAACCGTATTTTCAAGTTTTTGAGTGATGCGATCGATATATCGTGATAAAACTTCGTAGAATTATAACCAGGCATAATATCTAGCACCAAAAAAAAAAAAAAAATAAATCATGGGGCATTTTCCTGGACCCTGTATTGCTAAAAACAAAAATGGGGTATTTTTTATAATAAATTTAAAAATGATAAATAACTTTTAAAAAAAAACTTAGTTAAGCATTAACTAGGCCATTGTCTAAAGCAATCGATAACTCAAGTTTAAAACTTCTCACATTTCATTCATAAGTGTAATAAATTTCCAAGTGCGGCCTATGTAAAAAAAAAGTCAAAAACGCAATCTCAACTTTATCAGTAATTTTTTACTTCCGCACTTCCGGGTTTTTTCGCCTAGCTAAATTGTGCTCTCTCAGTGAGATCTAGTATTTGATGATCTAGATTCTAGATCCACTAGATGATGATCTAGACTAGTCTAGACTAATCTAGTCTAGTAACTTGATAAGAGTTCATTATTTTTTTTTTTAAAGAAATTCAAAATGTTGATCAAGATCTTAGATTTAGATGGTAGATTCTTATAACTGGACACAGACTTTCAGGAACTAGGTCAAATTTTAATTTTATCTTTTTATTTGGTGAATGTTTAATTTCTTCAACTTAGGGACAATAAAAATAGATGCGTTCCTTTGTATTACCACCCATAGTTAAGATTTTATTTTAAAATAAATTGGGTCACTTCATGCTCCTATATTGAACGCAGTTTTTGGGCTTTTTCCTTCATTTGGACAGTGAGCACAGTCATTGAACACCACTATGTAATTGCTAATAAACTATATCTGTGTTACTAAAAAATTATTTAGATTGTATTAAAAGAAGTAGATTCACTTTTGCAATATATGTATTTATAGTCTATTTCCTCATATACTCTCTCTCTCTCTCTGTATATATATCGTTTATAGTTTATTTATTTAAATACCTATATAATCTATGGGAAACAAATTTATATAGATTATAGATCTATAAATTAATTATTATAATTTAATAAACATATTTTCAACTAGGCTACATGTATTTTCTCTCTGTCTTTCTTTTAATTCCCACCCAAGGACCCTCTTCTTGTTTTCATAATTTAGATGTTCCTTTTGTTACACCTTAACACCCCTCCTTCCCATAGATGCTTATAATTCTTTTCATGACTCCCCCCCCCCCTCCCCCCGTTTGATAGTTTGTGATACTACACGCTTAGTGTATACCTCTCCTCACCGCCAGCTCATCTGGGGTGATCACCTGCAGTTGGCATGGTCTCTGGCTTCAAATTAGCAGCCTGCATCTTTTTTTTTTTTTTCATTCATAAATTATATATTCTAGACATCTCGATCTAGGTTGTTTTTTCATTGAAAAATTCATAGATTTATTTATCTCAATAATATTTCTTATTACGATTTTGCTTGTCCAATGGAGAATGAGCTGAATTCATTATTATTTGTTTGGATAGCTAACAGTATAAATGTGATTGGAATGTCTTTCTAAAGATGTTTGGAAGCTTATTTTGATGTCCATCAGCCTACAATCAAACAGGCTTATAATATAGCTCTCATTCCTTATATGGGTATGCATCGCTGGGGAAGTTTAAATCAACAGCTTTACATACATGGTTACGGAGAATATAAAAAACTGCTATCTGCTTTGGAAAAAAGGAACGAAAATACCAGAACTTATCTAAAATTGCAAACGTCGATTTTTGCTCCAAATACAAAAACAAATGAATTGCAAACAAAAAAAAAGCCACACGTTCAATGAAGGAGAATTTGATGAGGTGTCCAAAATATAAGAACCTCCTCTAGATCTAGACTCTATGTCTAAAGTCTAGTTAAAGATAGTAGTACTCAACTCAGTCAGTAGACTCAAAGCTGATGGACAATTGACTGATTGTATTTAAGTTGAATTAATAATACCAGTAATACATAGATCTAGATTTAGATCTAATTAATCATTTTAGGCATCTTTTTTAAATAAATCTTGTGAAAAGTCTGATAGTGATAGTGGATGCGTCAAGAAAGTCTGATAGAAGTGGAATTTCTATGCCTTGTTAGCACAGTGCTGTGCTGATGATTGCCATTCTGTTGTTTGTCTAATTTTGCTAGGGTGGTATAAAATTATTCATAGGCCACTAAGTCTAGACCTCAAATGCTAGGTTTGACCTGTTATTGATTTTATTAACTGTATTTTTTTATCCAAAATATTACATTAAAAAAAATGTGCTGGAAAGAAATTAAAAAAAAACATTTTAAATTTAATGAATGCAGCCTTTTCTTAAATGAAACACTGATCTATGTCTAGAACACTGAACCATAATCTTCAAATACAAAATTTAATAAAATACTCTGAAAGACACAAAAATAAAGGCACATTCCTCGTCCCATATGCTAGGACAAATTTGTACAAATACTCCTTCTTCCCTAGTGCTATTAGAGCATGGAATGGTTTGCCTGAGCTAGCCAGAAAAACCAGTGAAGTAACGTCTGTATTATATAAGATAAGATAAGATAAGATAGAATTAAGACTACAGTCACTACATCATATAGATTGATTTTGATCCCTACTAACTATTCTAGATCTAGACAAATCTAGATCTTTTTTATAGGGAAGCACTTTGATATTGGCCATTGTGATGGCTGGAAATGTTATAAATTAATATATCTCATTTTTTTAAAACAATGAATGCAGGTTCCAATATGAGATTTTTATCTAACTGCTTATTAAAGGAGGAAATTTCATTGAAAGGCCAGAGGCGTACAACGGTGGGGGGATGGAGAATTTTCAAATTCCCTGCGCCCTCACTTGAGGGGGCCCCCCCAAATGATTTTTTTTCATATTAAATATTATGCAAAATGCAGGGCCTCCAAAAGAGGTCAAGTAGGCTCCCCAAATGATGGCAAATTCCTAGCTACGCCACTGTGAAAGGCAATTTTTAAAAGTTATTTGAAAATTTGCTTGAAATTACATAGTTTTTACAGATACACTTTAATTTTGCAATTTAAAGGTCATCAAGTGGTTTAATTAAATAGTCAAACATAAAAACACAATGTATATCCATTTGATCTTAAATCATAAACAAGCCAACTCACTAAAGATATTGTAATTCCTTATTTGATTGAAAACAAATATTATACTTAAACATTTTAATTTTATTGTCAGACACAAACTATTACAGTTTAGGTTTAGAAAAATAATAAAAATTGGAACAGACTATTTGTGGGAGAAAATGATACCATCTCTGCTTATGGTACTAATTGATATCAAACTGCTTATTTAAATAATCAGTGTATCTAATTATTTGACCTTTTCTATTACATTTCAGTGGCCAAGCAGCACAGGCTCGTGGCATGGCAACATTGAAGGAAAGTATGTTCCTGAAAAAAGTTTAAATTTGTTTTCTTATAAGTACATACATTTTACTAAATATTTAATTATAACTTTGTTCTGTGTTAATTAAAGATTTTAATTTAAAACATTTCTCTATCGCTAGTCCGACTTCGTCTCAAGTCAGTTACAAATATTCAGAAAATCACAAAGTCCATGAAGATGGTGTCTGCTGCCAAATATGCAAAAGCTGAAAGAGAGCTAAAACCAGCGCGCCAGTATGGTATTGGAGCTAAAGGTTTGTAGCTTTTATGCTATTTGTTCTATGTTTATATTATTTGTCTTTAACAAAATAGAATGAAATGAACTTTGTGCTTTTTGCTCATATCTAGCTTTTTACCAGAAGGCAGAAATAGCCCAGGATAAAACTAAACCAAACCATCTGGTAGTGGTTATGTCCTCTGACCGTGGTCTTTGTGGTGGTATCCACTCTTCTGTAGTCAAATATGTTAGGGCCAAGAAGGAAGAAGAAGGATCTACAGTTGATACCAAATTTGTTGTCATTGGTGATAAGGCTAAAGGAATCTTACAGAGGTAAGTTAGAAATAGTAATTCATTTTTTTTTTGTTTTAAAATAATAAAATAAGTTTTTTGTTTACAGCATAAGCAATATTTTCTTTTTTTAATCTAGAACTCTAGCCAGTAATATTTTGGTCAGTTTCAATGACTATGGTAAGAGGCCTCCAACTTTTAGTGATGCAGCTTTAGTGGCAAATACACTTTTGAATTTGGATTTCAAGTATGAAAGAGCAACTTTAATCTTTAATACTTTCAAGTAAGTCAAGTTGTATGCAATATTTTAAGCATTTAATGATTGTGTGATTTTATCTTGGGAGATGCAGTGAATTAGAAAAAAAACACTTTGATCTGTTACTTCAAACATTTGTTCTATATGTTAAAAATAGTTAATTTATCCAGAACTTCAATTTCTTATATATTGTTCAATCATTTTGCCGTAAAGATAAAAGAAACAACTTAGTATCTGCAACTCCAAGTGACTGTAGTTGTCTAGCAGTAGCGATGGCTTCTGGTGACTTTTGTTGTGAATGGGTTTAAGAGACAGGCATTGATAGCTTTCTTCCTTGGTCTATTTTCCTTTCCAGGTTTTTATACATTTCAAGTGTATTTCCCTAGCTGTCCTTGTTCTGAGTATTGTTCTCACAAAGTGCAGTAAGATCCCATTGCTTGCATTTTGAGTTGACTGTATCTTATGTATGACTGTATATCTAGGACTAAATTTTGCCTTGGAGTGTGTGTGTGTGGCTATTTAATCTATTGTGAAATAATTTCTGCTCCGCCCAACTTTTTATCATAGGGTGTTTTTGAAGCTTATTGTTGTACAGTTATTTTTGTTATTTCTCTCCTCAGGAGTGTGATCTCTTATATTACTACTGAATTGCCACTCTTCAATGCTGATGCCATTCAAAATTCTCAGAAAATCAATCTGTATGACAGTCTGGACGAAGATGTTTTAAAAAGCTACAATGAGTTTTCTTTAGCTAGTTTGATTCTGTTTGCCATGAAAGAAGGGGCTTGCAGCGAACAGAGTTCCAGAATGACAGCTATGGATGCTGCCAGCAAGAATGCAGGTTAGTAGTTTACAAAATTTAGCATGCTTGTAAAAGAGGGTTAAAATTAAAAATTCTCCCCAGTTTTAGGCAAACTAGGTCATGTTGGCCAACTCCAGTCTAGTGAAATGTTTAAATCAGCCTGTCACGTTTTATAATCATTATTAAAACTTTAAATTTTGTTCACAAAGTAAAAATTCAAGTTTTAATACTGTATATGATACTGTCCTGGTTATAACATTATTTAACCTTCAGCCTTTTGTCTTGCCATGCAGTCATTATCCAAAATGAAATTTTTATAAACAGGTGAAATGATTGGAAAACTGACTCTGACCTTCAACAGAACCCGTCAAGCTGTAATCACCAGAGAACTTATTGAGATCATTTCTGGAGCTGCTGCACTTTAATTTATTTTACCAGTTAGTTTTCTATATTTTTTGGTGTAACAATGTAGGACAGATGAAAAATAGGGAGACATGTATTTTCAAAAAATTATACCATCTGTTTGTATGCCTAAATATGTTGGCTGTATTGTTTAAGTACACATCTGTTTGTATGCCTAAATATGTTGGCTGTATTGTTTAAGTACACACTCATATGACAGAATAAAGACACAAACTTGATATGTTGTGTTGGATAGTTATTTAATAAATATTTTAACATTTCATTTTTTAATATGTCTCCAATTTCTATTTTTAACATTTTTCAAAAAGTCTTGCTTTCGTTTTCTTTCATTTTGTACACGTTTATTTTTTACAGCCTCCTTATGTTTTCTTTTATACAGCTGAAAGTAGAAAACATTTGGAAATAAACAAAGAGTTAACAAAATATACAATTAAAAAAAAACATTTGAACCTCTTTTAATAATTACCTTTACAAGAGTTGGTCTAATTTCTTCCCAATGCTTGCGCCATACCTCTTTGGTATATCGAATATCTATTCTACCAGCATCTGATAATACAAGAGAACAAGATGTCATTTTGTGATGAGTAGGATATCAAAACAGTAATAATGTGATGTCTATTTAACAGGGTTCTTGCGGCCTCCTGATTTTTCAGGAGCTCCTGAAAATCTGAAATTTAAAAATATACAAAAAAAAGTCCTGGAAACTCCTGAAATTATTAAAAATCTCCTGAAAAGTCATAAGAATCTCCTGAAAAATAGACAAAATTCTCTTTTTAAGTGTCATTCAATATGAATAACGCCGATCCTACGGGCGATTAAGAAAAACAAAAACAGCATTATCGGCTTTCATTTAATTCAAACCTAAGACGGAAGTTCTATTACTTCGTTTTCTTTAATAGTCACTGGCATATATAGATCTATGTATTCTAAGTCTATCTCGTACTCTTAAAAAAATCAACTTTTTAAAAAAACAAATCTAGATCTAGATGTAGCTAGATCTATTTTATATAGAGTCAATTTCTAAATCTAGAAAGACTTAATATTAAAATGAAATTGCTAGATCTAGAATCTGTAGAGTAGACTATTTTATATAGATCTAAACTCTAAATTTAGAAAGACTTGATTTAATTTTAATATTTAGAATTTAGAGCTATAAATTATAATCTACTTGATCTATGATTAATAATGCAGTGGGTACCGAGTCACATAGGTGTGACTGGCAACACAATTGCAGACTCTTTGGCCCACCATGGAGGGCAAATTCCACCCACTGATCAGGCTGTAAGCTTTCATCAAGCCCTGGCTATAATACAAAAAAAAATCAGAAATGGAAAAGCGGTTTGAGTGCTGGGACAAGTCCCAAAAACAGTGGAGTATGGGAGCGCATGAAGCGCCCTGACGGCACTTCCCCGTGGTGGAGGCTGTCCAGGCCTGAGCAAGCTATCATAGCACAGTGCAGGACAGGCCACTGTCCTGTTGGCTATTTCTCGCGGCTATGGCCAAATTTTGATCACGGTGCCTCCGCTGCGGGGAAGAAGAGGAAACTGTGCCTCATATTCTGTTTGACTGCCCCAGACTTGCTGATCTCCGTCTCGACAGGTCTGGGAAACACAAAATTCTCGACCTGTATGGCGACATTTATGCACTACGCAAGACAGCAGGGTTTCTGTCCAGGGCTTTTGCAAGAGAGGATTTGAGCCTCTCAAGCTCTCTAATGGAGTTCGATGATGATGATTATTGATTAATTTAAATTGATATTAATTAAATTATTATTAAAATTTTAATTCAAAATTAAGACTAGATTTAGACCGTAAATCTAGGTCTAGGCTAGTAGAATGTCAAACTTAAGTCTTTAAGTAACTTAAGAGTTAGACTTAGACTTGGTCAGGGAATGATTACAGACTTAGATTTAGATTGTTAGTGTTAGGTGTATATAGCCAATTCAATATAGGCTCATTATAGAGACTTCTAAGGCAGTACTGTACTAATCTAGTGTCTCTATATCTAGATTTTAATCTAGATCTAGTTAACTCACAGTGTCACTAGCTATACAGCTATAGTATCTATATTGACTATATATATATATATATATATATAATATATACTTAGTCTTAGCTACATAGTAAGTTAAGTGACTTAGACTTAAATTTAGTTACTTAGTGAGTGGCAGTTGTCACACTTAGTGAGTTAGATTTAGAATTCTAGATCTGTATATTATATACCAGACTCTAGATTCTATATATATATACATACTAGATTTTACTAAATATCAGTCTAATATAGATACAATCTATCATCTAGTAATAAGTCTAGTACTAGTCTATAGATGTAGTAGCCTATTCTAGCCTAAATAGCCTGGCCTATAGTAAAGATCTAAATCTAGATATAATCTAGACTAGATTTAAATCGAGGACTAGATCTAGCTACAAAGTTAGTTTTATAAAATTGTTATTTTATAGGTAATGATATTAGAATAAATCAATTTATATAAAAAAAAAACAACTAAAGTTTCTCTATCAGACCTTTTGATCTATGGGGCGGATGATGTTATGGTCATCTGTTTCTCTGGCCAATGGTTAACATGCAGGGTGCTATGTCCCGAAATTCAAAATCCCAATCTTCATTGAGATTCGAACCCAGGATCCCAGATTCCAAAGCCGAGCACTTAACCACTAAGCCACCGCGACCCTAATTTAGATTTTAGCTAGATAATGTAGATCTAGATGTCTAGCTAAACTTTACCTCTGAGTACTCTCAACTCTATAAATTGAGTTGAATTGATATTGATAGTGTGTTATACACTGCAATTTGTTTTTAGAGATTTTTATTAATTCCTAATGCTGACAAAGAAAAACTATATATACTGGTATATAGAGAGTAGTGCAAATGGGCTTATTAGTTTACCAGTATTTTTTTCCCTCAACCAATCAGTTACTTTTGAATTTGCTAATTTGAAAAAAAAAAAAACAAAAAAAAAACTTTTAATTTAATTTTATACATGTGTTGGTTCTTATATTTATTACTAAATATATTGTTCGCATCACGTTTTTTACGCTCCTGAAATCAAATATTTTCTCCTGGAAAACTCCTGAAATCCTAATCTCAGAATGGTGGGGGAACCCTGATTTAACCAAATAGATTAGTGTTTAAAAAGAAATATCAAGTTAAGTTTAATCCTAAGAAAAATGGTCTGAATCAAACTACACCCGGTACCAAGTTAGTATATTTTGATTATGTACAAAGATTCACTTATTTTATGGTTTAAACCAAATTCAGTAATTCACATTTCAAATGATTTATATATATGAGGTTTTCTTATGAATTAATTATGCTATATAGTAGGTTTATAGTCACCAAGTTTAATGTTAAAGAAAGCTCAGTTCTTTAGTGGTAAAGAGTGCAACATTGTGTAGTCAGATGTGGCAGGACTACTATTTACAGGGGCCCTATTTTTTATGTTTCATCACATTTAGTTTTGTAAGGGTATGGAAATTTCATTTGAGATGCCCTGAACTAACACTCTTTAAAACAAAGCATTTTGTTTGTCATTGGGTACAATGACATGTGTCAAAAAAACAACAACTGGTTATGACAAGTTGGTGTGGCTGAGAGACCAAACAGTTTGATTAAATTGAGTACAAAAAGTAAAAGTACTCTTGCAGACCTTGTACTCTATAGGAAAGATGATGTAAGGGTTATCTGTTTCTAGGATCTACAGTTACAGAGGGTATCAATGTAGCCAGAACAATGATCAACCATCTTTACTTTCCCCAACTAATATCAGCTACTCAGACATGGGTGGCGATAGGGGCGTCAAATACATATTTATTGACAATGTTCAGATGTAAAAACGTGGTTTGACTAATGGTCTTTATGTGACTGTTTACAGCACAGAATGGAAATATTGGCCATTGAAAGAATGACAACTTGAGTATATTTAGGCTGTAATTTTAAAAAATACTTAAAAGGAAGGAATTCAATGATTATATAATTAACAAATATATTTTCTCTAAGCATTGTTTGCTAATTCTTACTGGTGCTTTTTACTTCTACAAAATACTATTTAATGTAACTAACCCTACAACCAGTTGACATGAATATCAAATTGAAATATAAATATATGTGTTGCAAAACTAAGCAAAATAGTTGTTGTTGTCATTAAAGGGATGGTGAGTGCCGAGATACTTGAATTTTTTTTTTAAGGTGAAAGAAAAAGTGGCCTAAAAGTGCTTTCTACTTAAAACTATCCTTAAAGATAGGCTTTGTTTTTGGGCATATGACATCCCTACACCAAAGATTTCCTAAAAATAAAAATAGCGATAGTAGTCACTTACTAATTAGAGCTTGATCTGTTTCCTCATACTGACCTAGCTTTTTAACTTCCTTTTCATCATCAGGTTCTGATCTGAAAAAAAAAAAAAAAATTTTTTTAACAAAAAGCTTTATTAAATTAAATTTGATAAATGTATACATTGATCTAAGAACTGTAAGATAGTGCTTAAATGTTATTCTGAGATTTGGTATTGAGTGAAGAAAGTAAATTCAGTCCCTTGATACAAGGTGCACTAAGTCAATTCAATTAGTCAATGAGCTGTCAAGCTATGACCCTGTATTTTGGTTGGCCATAAAAAAAAATGGGTTAAAACTGTCAATTACGTACCAACTTTCATGAATGGAGGTCTGTGCTGTCAGTACTTTTATAAGTTCCCCTTTCATGCCTTATTGTCTATAGGGCACATGATGTAAAGGTCATCTGTTTCTGTGGCCTATGGTTAATGAGGGTGTCATGTGGCCAGCACAACAACCTACCGCCTTTACTTTCCCCCAACTAAAGTCACATACCCATTAGAGCTGTGTGGACCCAAAATTAAAAATCCCAGGATTCGAACTTGAAACACCCAGTTCGGAAGCCAAGCACTTTACAGCTCAGGCACCGCACCTCCTATCAGTACTCTATACAATAAAAAAAAAAAGAACTCAAGAATTTTCAGAACTGGTAAGTGCAATATAAGATTGAACAGAATGTTTACAATCCATTTCTTAGTTTAATCTCAGTGTGATGGTTTCTTTTTGTTCTCAGTAGCATTGTTAAAAATGATGTTGATCTTCTTTTGTATAAACATTTATTTTAGTGTGACTATTAAACGAAATTGATTTTTGGAGTTGTAGGTTGTAAATAATTTTCAACTCTTAGATTTTTGTTGATAGATACTTGTATTTTATAACAAAGTGAATAATTTAACATTTTAATCTTTGGACTAAAACAGTTTTATAAATAAACGTGGACACAAGTAAAGTGTCAACTCACATGCTATCCTCTTCTGATAAGTCATCGTCATCCATTTCATCTTCTAAGTCTGACATTGTATTATTCACTAAGTCCTCTGAGTCTGACATTGTATTATTTCCCTTGCCAGGTTGATCTGCACACAAGGAATAATTGTCAGTACAGTATAGAATGTGTGAAAATATATAAATCCTAAATAGTCCCCCACTGAGGCCTATGTGACAGAAACAGGAATGAAGAGGAATCACACTCCTCCCAAACCAACATCCATTTCGATACTTTTCCTCTATTAAACCCTTTGACACAATGCTTTTGATCAGCCATGTTTCAATTATCTAAAATAAGATAACTTGAAAACCTCAAATGCTAGTTCTGTAAGAAGAGGAATTTCAAATGAATGGATGAAAATGAACTACTTCCTCTCACAACTGAAAGTACTGGAGGCTCTTTCCAAAATCCCACATTGTAATTGGAGCACATCTCTCAAACCAACAAAAAAATTCAATGTGCTCAAACTTGTAGATTTTTTACAAAGAAATCCTACTCATTTAATGTTGCATTTGGATGATGCATTGAAGACTACCTACTAAAATGAAAGATCACTTCAGGGTCCTGCATAAAGGATGAAATTGTACAGAGAATCTAGAAGAATAAAAAGCATTGTTTTCAACCAGGGCAGAGTACCAAGAAGTGGAAAGAAGTTAATGTCACCCCTCTATTTAAAAAATGAGAAAAATCTGACCCAGGAAACTACAGACCAGTATCACTTACCAGCATCACATGTAAAATCCTAGAACACATAATATGTAGCAACATCATAAACCACTTAGACAAACATAATGTCCTTACTCCATACCAACATGGCTTAAGGAAATATAGATCATGTGATACACAACTTATAGGACTAATTGATAATTTTTCCAAAGGTTTAGATAACAGTGAGCAAATAGATGCGATCTTACTAGATTTTTCCAAAGCTTTTGACAAAGTTCACCACCATAGTTTGCTTAAAAATTAAAATATTTTGGCATTTATGGTCCCTCTTTCTTTCTTCTTCGTTCTAATTTTTATGTTGGAGTGTTCAGATGACTAAACCAATATATGAGATGACCTGCGCAGTGGTTTCCAAATCAGGGAGCTCTCCATATAGTTTTCTTTCAATTGGGGTGTTTTGGGGCCAGTGTCTTGAACAGTCCACTTGGTAAAGAGAGCAGTTTTGGAGGACATATTCGGCATTCTCTGGTGACACTCCACATGGGCAGATTTCACTGGTTCCGATTTTGAGCTTCCAGATTGCTCCCCAATCTGTGCCAGCTAATTTTTTTTATAAGCGATAGTCTCTGGATGCCTTTCTCTGTGTTTTATCTATTTGGTTTTTCCAGGTTAATCTCAGGTCATAGGTGACTCCAAGATATGTAGGGCTGTCATTTTTTTCTAAAGCTTCCTTATCTAATGTTAATTTTATTGTTTGTTGTTTTGTTGATAGTGAGAATATGGTATATGTTGTCTTTTTTGTGTTGATGGACATGCCCCAGTCTTTGGACAATTTATTGAGTTTATCGAGAGCATCTTGTAATCGAAATTTAATGTTCCTACAAATCCTTCTGTGCTAATTAAGGCAAGGTCATCTACATACATGCTGCTTTTGACTTTTCTTGGTAGGTTTTGATTTAAATCGTTTATGAATATTAGGAAAAGTGTCGGAGATAGGACTCCTCCTTGGGGGACACCATTTTTAATAAACACTGTGTGGCTTCTTTGTCCTTGCATACAAATTAAAGCTTTTCAATTATTTAGAAATTCCTTTATCCAGTTGTACATTCTGTGGGAAATGTGATGGTGGATTAGCTTGAATAAGAGACCTTGTTTCCAGACTTTGTCAAATGCTTTTTCTAAGTCAACAAACACAATTATGTTGGTTTCTTTTCTTGAAAGCCGTCTTCTATTTCTTGTGTGATGAAGGCGATTTGATCTTCCTTTTCTAAAGCCAGCCTGGGCTTTAGTGAGTAGGTTATTTGACTCAAATGTCATTTATTAAGATTAACAAAAAAACTAAAACAAATTAATTCCACTTATCTTATTCATGGTAAACCAGTAACATAGACTAAAAATGCAAAATACCTAGGTGTAATAATAAATGAAAAACTGTCATGGAATCCACATATTGATGAAACTATCAAAAAATCAAACAAGTATTAGGGTTTATTAAAAGAAATTTCTATAAATCAAATAAGAACATAAAACTAATGTTATTTAACCTTGGTTATGCCAATAATAGAATATGCATCCTCTGTTTGGGACTCATCAATTCAAGAAAACATTAAGAAACTGGAACAGACACAAAATAGAGCAGTGAGATTCATAACAAATAAATATTCACATTTGACTACAGTAACACCTTTAGTAAAATCACTAAATTTAGAAAGCCTCCCGGTTAGAAGACTTAAAAGTAAAGTAGCAATGATACATAAAACACTTAACCATAATCTTCAAATACAAAAACAAAACTTTATAAAATACTCAAAAGACACAAAGATAAAGGCACATTCCTCATCCCATATGCTAGGACAAATTTGTACAAATGCTCATTCTTCCCTAGTGCTATTAGAGCATGGAATGGGTTGCCTGAGCTAGCCAGGAAAACCAGTGACTTGGCAGAATTTAAGTCATTGGTTAATATGCATGACTGAATGCATGACGCGTAGGACGTAATCATCTTCTTTTTTGAAGTAACGTCTGTATTAATGAGTTTGAGTTTTGAAGTTTAGGCACATCAGCACAATTTAGGCCATGTCTGTATTATATAAGATAAGAAGATAAACAAATCAATATCAGTAGTTAAAGAAAAAACAGCTGATGCCTTTCCCTTCTCAAAGTAATCTGATACTATGTGGTCTAAAAAAGCTTGACTTCTATTTTTAATGGTGTTCATTTTATTTTACAATCTCCATAACATCTTTAAGGTTACTAGTAGATCTAGAATTTAATATTTAGCCTGAAGAAAAGAAAGCAGCTTTGAATACATAAGCATAATAGTCCTACATACCTGACAAATTCAGTGCTGAATTTGTGGAAGTTTTTGTGGTTTTAGTTTTAGGATCTTGAGAATTTTTAAACAGTCCAGTCAAAACTGCCTTTGGTTTTATCGCTAAATATTCAAAAATATGTAATGTACACAATTAAATGAAAACATAAATAAAGTACAAAGCATAATTTGTTTCTATTCAAAGTAATTTTTTTTTGATACGGCTAAGGAGAGAAATAGTTGTACAACATATGAAGAGAAATAGTGGTATTACATATATATATATATATGTAAACTTAAGGAATTAGGGGAAATGTTCATACATTTCTGTAAAAAAAAAACAACTAGCCATTTTTATTCTCCACAACAAATGGCAGGTGCTAGACTTGTGTGTACAATGGATTACCTTACTCTTAGTATGAAATAGCAAAGGATTGTAACAAAGAGTTTTGAAATTGATAACCTAAATGCTTACATAATGTTCGAAGATAAAGGCAAATGATAAAAAAGATTAAAACTAAGACTGCTTTATTGATCCTTATTAGATTGTGATGATTACATGGACTCTTATTCAACTAAAAACAACATTCCACAACAGAGAATAGACAACACACAGAATAGTTCCTAGAGTGACTTCATATAAACTAAAAGTATATAGACTAAATATCTTAAAATATAATCACCTTGAGCTTTTGTGTCTAAGTCACTTTCATTGGAACTGTCACCAGAGATGTTGCCAAACTGATCCAATAGTGAGAAGACCTGAGTATTGCTTTCATCTTTTTCACTCTCTTTACTTATGAAGAGATTTAGCAATGATTTGTCCACTCGTGACTTTGCAGCATTCTTAACATTGTCTGAAGTGTCCTTTGTTTTGAGACTGAGACAAAGTGTTATACTATAAGTACTGATATTATACAATTTGTTTTAACTGTCAGAAAACTTAATTATCTTCTGATTACATTTAAAACTAAAGAAAAAACTTATTATGTACCCATCCATCCAAACTTCTATTTAAATATACTGGAAAAGTTCCTATCAAAAGTTACGACTTCAAGATTTTTTTTTTTTTCTTAAATTAATGAGCACTAGAGGTGATTTCAAAATATTTTCTAACCTGTTTATGTAATATACAAACAAGAAGTACCCATTCTGATATAAAAAACACAGAGCAAGAAGTATCCAGTACATTTAAAAGTAAGCTAATTCAAAACACAATACAAAATGTCTTATATCAAACACACAGAACAAGAAGTATCCAGTACATTTAGAAGTTAATTCAAAACACAATACAAAATGTCTTATATCAAACACAGAAAAAGAAGTACCCAGTACATTTGGAAGTTAATTCAAAGTCTTATTTCAAACACACTTACAGAGTGTCACTCTCTGGATCTGAAATTTTGGATTTGTTTTTTGTCTCAGTTGTACAGGTTTCAACTTTGGTGCTCTCAAGTTGCTTCTGTTTTGTTACTGATTCAGTTTTGTTAGTTTCTTCCTCTCTATTGCTCTTCCTCATGTCTACTTGAAATAATGAGCTTTTCTTGTTTGCCCTGTTCAAAACAAATGTTTTAGTTACTATATTGACAAAGAGTTATAAGATAGTGTAAAGATTAGTTCATTGGAATATGGTGTAACAAACAAAAATTAGTTTATTGGGATATGATGTAACAAACAAAAATTAGTTTATTGTGATATGGTGTAACAAACAAAAATTAGTTTATTGGGATATGATGTAACAAACAAAAATTAGTTTATTGGGATATGATGTAACAAACAAAAATTAGTTTATTGGGATATGGTGTAACAAACAAAAATTAGTTTATTGGGATACAGTGTAAGAAACAAAAATTAGTTTATTGGGATATGATGTAACAAACAAAAATTAGTTTATTGGGATACAGTGTAACAAACAAAAATTAGTTTATTGGGATATGATGTAACAAATAAAAATTAGTTTATTGTGATATGGTGTAACAAACAAAAATTAGTTTATTGGGATATGGTGTAACAAACAAAAATTAGTTTATTGGGATATGGTATAACAAACAAAAATTAGTTTATTGGGATATGATGTAACAAACAAAAATTAGTTTATTGGGATATGGTGTAACAAACAAAAAACAGTTTATTGGGATACAGTGTAACAAACAAAAATTAGTTTATTAGAGTCAACAAAATTATAAGTATACATTAAACAAAAAAAGCTACAGGATATGTCAAAAATAAAAAGGAAAAAAATAACAATGTACCTATCAGTAAGAGTAAGAGGTATTTTGCCTGGTGTGAGGTTCTGTTTAGTTTGGACCTCTTTCTGAGCTAATACTTTGGTGGGATCAAATCTGACTGTATTCATATCACTAGAAAAAAACAACAACATGTACTTAAAAAATCAAAAACAAACTTGGAAAATGCTTAAAAAAATGTTGGGAGGTTTGAATATAATGATACATAAGAATTTTTTAAGAATTAGATTGTTTAATTTTGGGACCATAATCATCTAATATATAATATAGTCTGTCAAACATTTAGTATGATAAATATGTACTGAATTTTTAGTAACTAGTTTTTACTAGCTAAACTACAGGATATTAAAAAAAAAAATAGGCCTCTATTGTTTTCTATGATAAAATCTCCAAGTGAAACAAAATTAATAATTAACACTTACATAATGTATTTTGTATTTCTTTTTAATTTCTCAGAAAACTTATCTAGATTAGACTTTCCGATGACATTTTCCAAAACTCTGAGACTTGCAGCTTTTTCCTCTTCAAGATCATTATCTGAGGATTACATTTTGTGTTTTGTTGATGATAAAAAAAATAAATAAATAGAATTCTCTAGAAAGCATTGCCTCTTTTTAAAAAAGTACTTTTATGTAGTGCAATTTTCATACTATAAGCATCCTCAATGTGCTCTGGTCCAACCTCTTGTGGACCCTTCCTCTCCCTCTCTCAAACTTGAGCTCCCTTGATAGACAGCCAAACATTTTATGCCATTCAGTCTTCAGATTATAGAAAAGCAAATGAATTAAATACTTTCTAAGAAATGACAAGAAACTAGAAGTATTGACCTAGCACTAAAGGCATCTAAATTTGTGGCAGATATGTTTTGCAACAATTGTTTTGGAAGAAAATTAAATTTACAAAGTTTTGTAGCAATTACAGCAACCTACTGCATCCTATCATGGAGAAGGTAACCAGGCAAACTGGGTATACTCAAGAAAGTTCTCATATCCAAAAGTCAAAACTTATATTTCAGTTGAAACCAAATCTAACAACTTTGGCTTGGTTCCAACCATCTCAGAAACCATGTCACAAAATAAAATGGGTATTACTTGTTACTAACCTTGACTGCTCTTTTCATTGATATGGTTCTTCTCTTCCTCTTCCTCACTGTCAGTATCAACAAACTTAGCATCTAATTTAAACCGGCTGTCACCAAAGTTTCGCTCCATTTTTATCAGCTGTGAGCAAGGCAAAAAAAATATAAAGAGTTTTGATAAAAACAAGAGTTACAGCATGAACTATAAAAAACCTATAACAAAACTAACTAAATATAATAGTAACATTGTTGACTCAAATGACTTACTAAATATCAAATACATTCTGACCATCTAAGACTTACTTGTTCTCCTTTTTTACCCTCAAAATGAGGTTTAGATTTGAACATTTCCTCATAATCACTTTCACTGTCAGATGAACTACTAAACAATTTCATTGTGTCCTGTTAAAAAAACAAAGAAAAATGTAGAAACAAATTCAGACTTCACATAATTCATAAACTAGCTGGATATGACATGTGGGCCTTAGTTTGGATATTATTTTTATTATTGATCTAATGGATTAGATTCAGACCTTTGTCAAAGATGGCAAATGTTCCTTCAGATTTTTTTATATTTTGCCAGGAAGAAAATATTAGAGAGGGGAAAATGGGTTTACCTATTAAGTTGACATATTCATATGAAATATTAAATGCTGTAAAAGAGATTAATTTTTTTTTACCCCCCCCCGGTTGTGGGATGGACTTACACAAGTCTCCGTCATGTTCAAAGGAACATTAATGCCAAGTTTTATCAAGATTGGTCAAATGGTTTTGATTTCTCTGTGGGACAAACATACATACATACACCTTACTTTCAATTATATATATATTACCAGGCTTTATCAATCCAAGCACTCATTTTTATGGCATAAAATGTTTCTTTTGCTCTATTTTTCTCTAAAAATTTTTTTTAAAGGAACTGTATACACTAGCCTTTTTAAAAAATATCTACATTGATAAAGGCAGCAGTCTGGATTTTCTTTTTCGCATGAAATAAAAAAAAATAAAGAAAAAAAAAACCCCAACAATATCAACTAAGCCTTGACATCTAATGAGTCTAAAAAAGCCACATTCTTTCCATATTTCGAAAGGGATTTTCAAAACATTTTGGGATAAAAAAAAGTAAGTCTTGCATTGTGAAGAGTATTTGCCAGTTTGGGTAACTTGTTTGTAAAATGTTTTACATGTTTCAGATGTTCATTCAGAGTTGAAGATAGTTTACTTCCTAGCCCAAACCTCCCCTAGGACGACGGGGGATGGGAGCGGGCAGGGTTACAACCTGGGACCATCGATAAATCCAAATGACAGTCCAGCGTGCAAACCGCACGACCAGGCAACCATCTTGAATATTAACCGACTATCAAAAGTATTATAGTACCTTAGATTTTTTAGAAATTTTAATTTCACTGAAACTTTTAGTAGGGCCATCATCTACATCTTCTTCTGAGTCACTAGCAAACACTGTTCTATTGACAGAGCCAAAGTCTTTAGAATCCTGAGAAGGTACACATTTGACATTTAGAACATAAAATAAAGACAAGATAAATAAAAATGAATTAACATAAACTAATTACCAGATAATAAAGACATTTAGTATTATCTTACCACATGTTCTAATGCTTTCTGTATAACCATCTGTTGTTTTAGTTTCAGTTTTGATGTTTCTCTAATTGCTTTTAGTCTTTTTATATTATCACTGGCTTTTTTATCCTTTAAAATAATATACATATTACTCATTAAGATACATTTTGCTGATCCTTCAAGTGTGGATATCAGAAACTATAAACAACAAACATCAAATCAATAACCCCAATCCTAATTTTTTTTTTTACAAATAATGCATTCAAACTATTGCCTGCAATCACTCCCATCCAACACACAAGGTACTGCTTGCATGTTTTTTTTAAATGTAGAGATGGACTAATTGATGGTTAATATTATCTTATAAAATACCGACATTACTTCAAAAAAGAAGATAATTACTTCCTACACATCATGCATCTAGTCATGCATACTTAACCAATGACATAAATTCTGCCAAGTCATTGGTTTTCCTGGCTGACTCAGGCAACCAATTCCATGCTCCAATAGCAATAGGGAAGAAGGAGCATTGTACAGATTTGTCCTAGCATATGGTACGAGGAATGTGCTGATATTTTGTTTTTGTATTTGAAGATTATGGTTAAGTGTTTTATGTATAATTGCTAAATTACTTTTAAGTCTTCTAACCTGGAGGCTTTCTAAATTTAGTGACTTTACTAAAGGTGTTACTCTAGTCAAATGTGAATATTCATTTGTTATGAATCTCATTGCTTTTTTTTTTTGTCTGTTCCAGTATTTGATGTTTGCAGTCTTTGTTTTACTACAATTAACATAGACATATTAAATCTGGTTTTTAAATGTGTTTAAATATGTAAAATGAATGTACATTCTTAGTTTAATATAAAAAAAAAGTAACTTTTGTAGCTAATAGACTAGAAAATATGTAAATAAGTATTGAATTATATATATTTGAGATCAACAAAACATTTATTTGAGACCCAAAGACAGGCTTAGAAGATGACCAAAAAACAACCACCTAGCACACGACTTTGTCTGTATCATATGTGAAAAAATATGCACGCTACCTACTGGTTTTTTAGTCACGTGAGACAAATCTCTCATCTAAAATCTTTGCAATCAAAGACATTGCCATAATTGTTATAAAAATAGTGTTTTTGTAAAAAAAATAATAATTTTACAATTTATTTTTAAAAATGAAAGGGTTTATAGAAGACAAAAGTAGCATTGCACATTACAAAATATTGTGAAATTTGATTTTAAGTAGCATTCTTAGTTTTTGAATTCTAACCATGACAGATAGACAGACAGACAACACAAAACTATTTCAAGGGTCACTAAAAAATGTTTACCTTTTTCTCTGTAATCTCACAATCCATCACTTTAACAACAGATTCACAGTTTTCTTTGACAGTTGTGGAAATTTGTCCAACTTTCTGTTCAGCTTTAGTCTCCATAGGACTAGCTTTAACAATGGAGGGTTTGAATACAGTTTCTTTTTGTTCAAGTTTTTTTGCAACAAGTTCAAAGTCATTGCTGTCTAAGTCACTGTCTTCTAATGTTCTATTGGCTAGAGATGTATTGGGGAGTGAATAGTCAGATAAACCTGGAGAATATGTAAAACATTCTGATGTGTACAGGCTGTTGTCAGACAGTGAAGAATTTAAGGATCTGGAAGGTAGAGGCTTGGCTTTGCACTGTGCCACAGGTGTTAATTTATTCTCCAGACTAGACTGCATTGATAAATTACACTTTTTTGTATGTCTTGCAATTATCTCCTCTGTGTCAGCAGAATCATTTCCATTGTCTTCACTTTGAGCACCAACACCTAATGGAGAAACTTTTAAGTTTCTTTTGTTTTGTGAGGTTTTATTTTGTGGTGAGGAATTTGAACCGTTGGATTCTTTCTGCTGTGTTTTTGTTGGACTTATAGAATCTGAAGTATTTTCACAAATTTTGAAATCTGTAGTTATGCCCCCTGTACTTGAGCTTTTAAAATCATTCTTCTTCAACGGCATATTTTTGTGTCTGGTCAAACTTTTGTTTTCAAGTTTTGTGCCCGGCACATCAAGACTGGGAGAATCTTCAGTCAGTGAAAGTTTTAGATCAACAGGATAAGTGCTTAGCATTTGTAATCCTTTAAATTCTGGGATATCTAGTACACTAGAAGACTGATTTTTTGCTGAATAGGCTGGTTTCATAGGCATATTTATGTTCTGTTTTTGAACTAAATTGTTCCTACATATACTGTCAGGTACTGGAGACATAGTGGAGTTGTGTTTTTTAACTTTTTTAACACTCTGTGTTACCAAGAAATCTCCTTTTCTCTTTTTTGTAATGTCACTGTCAGGGGTATCAATTTCCCAAGTTAACTTTTCACACGGAGCAGACAAATCCAAAGATTCATCTTTAAAAATTTTGGCTGTATGGCAAAGTTTGGATGGGTCATGTTTCACCACCTGTTGGAATTTTAAAAAGGATTAATACTAAATATCTTTTCTTTATCGTCATAGTTTTAGGAATAATGATAATAAGAAAATAATGAGATATAGTTTTAATAGAAGCACATGAGTTTTTGATTTTTCTTTTCTATCTAGTTTTTCACTGTGTCAAAGAAATTTCGTTATTAAAAAATTCAATTAGAATTGTGTCAAGAGCATTTGATTTCAGTTTGATGTCATTTTATTATGAATTATAAAGACTTTTGAGAATATATCTGGGCTAAATTGAATTTTTTTTTAGTCATATGGCTCTAAAGTGGTGTAAAGTATAATCTAAATAGGTTACTTTACTTGGTGAATTTTCTGAAATCTATTGTGAACAATAAACAATATTAAGAATAATTTAATATAAAATCATATACTGAATACTAAATTTAATGATATCCTACAGGCATTAATTTTTTTTTATATCAAAGTGCTCTAGGCATATAAATCCAGATCTATTATCAAATAGATTAGGTGTAGATCATGATAAACATTTCTTGGTTGCCAGATGTCAGCAATGAGAGTCACAAAGCTGGGCTTGACTAGTCAGCTTAATTAACAGTCAAGCCAATCATGCTATCACAATGCTTCAAGACACACTTAAAAAAATATCCTAGCAAGAAATTTACCCCTTCCCCCCAAAAAAAAACAAAAAAACAAAAAAACCAAAATGCTAATGTAGGAGTCTCAGTAGTCTGACCAAATTATGAAGAGAAAATTTCTTCAAATTGAGAAGCAATTCTTCTTAAAACAGGTATGAGAATTTGAAAAAATCTTTTTAAATGTTTTAAGGAGAATGGCTTCAAACATAAAAAAGGTGACAAACATACTTACCTTTAATTTGTTTGACTTTTTTAGGTTCATAATAGGCAAAACTCTGCCATATTTTCCAACCACCCAATCCTGGTGACAATGTTATTTATAATAAGTTATACTTTCAGTAACCCTAAAAAATCTAAGATTTTAAACTACCTAAAACTATTTTTTAGGAAAACTTAAAAACTTTATTTTCAGGATCAAAGCATTGCATAAAACAAGAGAATAAATATTTGTTGCTTTTGTTTCCACAAACTAAAAAATATTGCTTTGAAAGTATTCTTTACTTTAACTGCTTTAGTGCAGATAGAACAATTCTTTACTTTAACTGCTTTAGTGCAGATAGAACAATTCTTTACTTTAACTGCTTTAGTGCAGAAAGATCAATTCTTTACTTTAACTGCTTTAGTGCAGATAAATCTACAACAGATATAATTTTTTTCTCACTCACTGCAGCAATTACAGGAAAATAGCAAATATAGCCTGTCGTGCGCGTTTGAAGTTTTTCTTAGCATTTAATATTGGTGTTTCAGCGTATAGGAAGTAGTTTATTGTGCGTTTTGTTGTCTAGAATATTGTGTGTGTGTGTGTGTGTGTTTACGTCATCCTTAGTTTCCGCAAGAGAGAGAGAGCTGCTTTTGTGAGCTGGGTAGCTGGTTTTTTTGGTTCCCCTTGTAAGGGTACGTAAGTACATAGTTTTATTAAGTACGCTGATCTTTCGGTACGGATGTCGTTATTGAAAAGTTCTTTCTTGTAGCGGCAGCGCTAGATCTAGGTTTTCTTTTCGTTTCAGGGTGTTAGGTTTGGGCTATGGGAAAGTGTGTCGTCTTTCTGCCCTTGGAGTTGTGTAGCAACTATTGGTGTTGAGGTGTAGGGAGTTGAGCTTCTGTTGGGCGCCGAGAAGGAGTGTGAGTGTGAAGGTGTGTTACGGAAACCTGTTGGTGTAATATTAGACTAATTAGTATCAAATGCTAACTTCAAGGATATTGATGTACATGCAAATATGTTTGAAACTTACAATTAAGTTTAATTAAATATTGTTCCTGTTGACAACTGTTGTTATTCACTAAATGTTCAGTTGAATAACTGTTATGCAATGTTTGTAGTTTACATGCTATTATCTTTAGGTTCTTGTGTTACTCTGTTCAGGCTGGGGATACGGGACCGTAATATCATATCATACCCTAGCTCATCTGAAATCCCACCCTGACATAGCCTGTCAACAGCATTGGTCTGTTTGCAGTACTAAAGTAAACTGGATGCCCATCAAAGCTACAGAAACTTGTGTCACCTTCCCAGGAAAATATATATATGACAACTCAACAATTCTGCCTCTAGAACATTCTCCATCAAATGCAGATAAAACAAGGATGAATTCTAGCTCCAATAGCATCTTCTTTTTGGTAGTCCTGGCCAAAGTAGATCTGAAGGAAAGCTTTTTAATCTGGCTCGCCTTAAAGCTAAAACGAAAAGGTGTTTAATCCTGGTAGGGAACTGCTCTTTGCCAATGGTACTGCACTCACCTCCCATGCATTATAGTAGTGAGAGCTGGTCAACATACATGTATCAAGAGCTTGCAAGGTATTTTGCACATCTCCTGGAGAGACAGTGTCTCTTACAAGGACATTTTGAAATTGGTCTATGTACAAAGTATCTATGCTATATTGACATACAAGTTTACATTACCTAGGGCATGTCAACCCATGCCAGATGGAAGAATTTCCAAAGACATCCTATGTGCTTGTCTGAAGGAGTCAAGACTTAAAGAATGCCCAAGACTAATCTAGAAATGTCTGCAAGCACGATATCATGACTAAAAGATCAATGAAAGTACTTAAAAGGAAATTGCACAAGATCGGACAGTGGGAAGACAGACTGTGTGTGCTGGTGTGAGCCTGAGAGCAAAAGAACTGAGGTAGCACTTAATTTGAACCAAGTCAACAAAATAGGAGATATAGAAGTACAAGAAAAGGGAATCCAAAAACTATTAGTGAACATTAAACCTAATAAAGCATCTGGACCTGATGATATTCCAGCTAGATTACTCAAAAGAACTAAGCAACGAGATAGCATCAGTGTTTAAGATACTTTTTTAGGCATGTCTTAACCAGGGCAGAGTAACAAAGGACTCCCCTATTTAAAAAAGGAGAACAATATGACGCAGGAAGATAGTCCACTATTAATGTAGCAACATCATAAACCACTTAGACAAGCATAATGTCCTTACTCCATACCAACATAACTTTAGGAAATATAGATCATGTGAAACACAACTAATAGGACTAATTGATGATTTTTCAAAAGGTTTAGATATAATGAGCAAATAGATGCCATATTATTAGATTTTTCTAAAGGCTTTCGACAAAGTTCATAATAGGCACTATTAATATATAACACTATAACATATCTGCATTTCCATAAAAAAATGTTACTAAAATCTTTAAAAAAAAAAAAAAAAAAAGCAGCTAAAGTTTTTTTTTTTTTATAGTTTACCGTCTTTCCAGGAAGAGGTGTTCCAGGAACTGCTGGTCCTTTTATATCTGATATATCTGGAGGTTTTACAGCTGCAGGTGAAGCATCAACTTTCTTTGGTACATCTTCTTTCTCTCTTTCTTTCTTTAGCCTAGAATCAAAATAGTAATGCAAATGAACAGAAATTAGTGACCACAAAATTTATGCAGATATGTATTACTCTAATAACTGCTAATTTGAAAGATGTTAGGTTATATTCAAGAGATGTGTAGAATTAATAGACACTTCAATGAACAATAGTTTCTCACTAAAGCAAACTGCATAAAAAAAAGTGTTTTGGAATTAGCTCATGTCATTTTTTATTTGATTGCTGATGATTCCAACTGTCGTCAAAATAAAAAATCAGCTAAATAATTAGGTTTCAATGGTAAATTTTTCTTTTAAAATTTTGATAAGGATATTTATCTTTACTTACTTGTCTAAAAAGCTTTCTTTAGCATACTGTAACTTTAAGCAGGAGCCTTTCCACTTGGTATTCTGGTAGGTGTCAAAACCTGTAATAAGAAATGACTGATCTTAAAGGAATTATGAAAAAAGCAAACATAAAAAAAACTTTAAAAAAAAACCCCAACAAAGCTTACTTTATGTGTATCAATTAGTTTGGATCAGTCATGTAATTAAATTTGTAATACCGTAGATCTAGACTAAGAATAATAAATCTGTGCGATTAGAAATATTTTTTACCAATTGTTTTTGTTTAGCGCAATGTCATGCTTTTCGCGTTCTCAATACGCTATGATCCTATCACTAGTCTGGACCAGTTGGAATAGGGTAGGGGGAGAAAGAATGGGGTATCTGGGAGAACGCTTTTTAAATGTATTTAAAAATAAAAAGGGAACGACCTGAATTCGAACTTGTGGGCTAAAGCCTACTCAAGCCAACCTGGTAAAAACTCTGCGAAGAGTCTATGAACATAGAAGATTGTATAGTTATATATTGTTTCAATTTCCAATTTGTGTTCAATAATAATATAAAGGAGACTAACTCAGCTTACACAACCACTTCAGTCAAGTACTATTTCTTTCGCTTGGGAAAGGAACTAATTCAGCTTATACCACCACTTCAGTCAAGTACTATTTCTTTCCGTTGTTTGAGAAACCAAACAAAAGAATTTATTACCAATAGTTAATTCACTAATTGGTTATTTTTTAAAACATTGATTCTTGTGTTGTCAGGTAAAAGAAATAATTGAGCAAAATTTCAGCTTGATGAAAGATTGGGTGTCAGAGAAATAGCGTGTACAAACTTTTGGCCAGACAGAGTAAGTTGATATAAGCTTTGTAAAAATACATGTTCATTTTATTTAAATGTTTGATTTATATTGCTGGTACTTTGTAGTAGGTTCGTTATCAAAATTGTAAGTGTATTTGTTCTAGAAATGATTCAAAAGCAAGGGAAAATATTGTACATTGTTCAATGGGAATACTATTCAAGAAAATAATCAAAACAAATATTTTAGGTTTTGTAAAGTAATCTTCAATTTAAAATTGTGTGAAATTTTGCTTTGTGCAATAAAAGTCAGTCTTTAACTTTCAATGCTCACTCAGCAATGTTTTAGTTCTGTTACACTTTTTTTTTTAACTCACTTGACATGTTTTTATGAGATCAAACAGTTAAAACCACATATTGAGTGGATTCTACAACATGACAAATCTACATTCTAATACCAGATATTCAACCTTATAACTAGTACAAAATATACACACATCTTAGAAAGCTTTTATTTAGGCACTTGTTTTTCCTTTAATTTTATTTTACATTTCTCAAGCCACCCTGTTGAAGTCAACAACACTTAATGTGAAGCCAAAAAGAAAACTTAGCTTAAATATATTCTTACATTTCTTTAATTTGGACTGTTCACCTTCAAGATCAAGATGAGCAAAGGACTTCACAGGAACACCTTTACAACAATAGACAAGAACAAAAAGATGTTATGGTGTTATAAAATCTAAAATTATGTAGTGTAGTTATTATAACAATAATAATAATGGCAATGTCTTTGATTACATGGATGTGCAGTGACTGAGTGGCAAAGTGTTTGGCTTCTGAATCAAGGAGTCCCAGATTAGAATTAAGGTGCCTTTGAGTCCACTCAGCTCAAATGGTGAAAAGTAAAGATGGTAGTAGTGCTGGACACTTAAACTAAACCCTCATTAACCACACCCACAGAAACAGATGACCTTTACATCATCTGCTCTATAGATCGGAAGGTCTGAAAAAGGTACTTTACTATTCTTTACTTTTACATCGATTCATTATGAGTGCATTGTTTCACACGAATACCCACACCAGATTGCGACTGGCATATTTTTCCACATTTGATGCAACTGTCATTGTCAGCTGAGTGTCTATTCAAGTTTTCGTTGTCTTTTGCACTGTTTTCTAAAAGGGCTTTTCTTTGGGTCTCAAATATGTGTCCCGTGGCCTTTGTCTCTATTACAGATCTGATATGCCAGCTACTTTCCTCTATGCCAGTGAGGGCAAAATTGCGCCTGAGGTTATCTTTATAGCACTTATGTGGGGCACCACCGTTACACTGTCCAATAGCTCCTACCAAAGGATAATGCGTTTGGATGCTAGTAACAGTTTTTTAAAACTTTTCTATATGAAGAGCTCATCATGCCTCGATTACAATGACAACTAGAGCGGGATTACTATTTTTGTGTGAAAACCAGTTTTGGTATGTATTGTTGCCAGTCGTTGACCTGTGGCACCAAACTTCTGGTAGACAACTCCCACCTATCTTGCATCATTTACAACAAATCACTAACCTCTTCTGAATGTCACCATAGAAACACAGACAGACTCCATAACAGTATGTGTATCACTTTTTAAATTATTTTGGGGGAGTTTTTCAAATGAACAGGCCTCCACCTGGGAAAATGACTATTTTTTAAGCTAATTTATATTCTAAATGTATTTATATATATATATATATATATACATTTTTAACTAGACATATCATTCTATTTTTTTAAAGATGTTTATTTATTAGTATTAGATCTAAAATATTTTTTTATTTTTTCAAAATGTCTATTTTTAAAGAATTTTGTTATTCAGTTACCACTGTTTACTTAGGGTATGGAAAGGATTTTTCTAACAGGGAGTAGGAGCTGTTGGGTTGAAGCCGCTTCTTTTTCTAGCCAGCTTTATTAAGAGCTCTTTTGCAGACTGTGTCAAGGAAAAAAAATGTGCTGTTTTCTTCATTTGTTCAGCACATTGAAGCCACAAAAAAAAATCCCTTTTGGCATGTGGTCGTCCCCCAGTGTCTGATTCAGCGCGTTATCGAATGGTAAGTAGTGCTTCTATACTGTCCATATCAGCCTCCAGCAGAACATAGTTTTTGGTAAGGTAGTCTTGCCAGCATATGCCCATTATGGAGTGAAGGCACCTTTGATGGAAGCATTCGAGGAGCTGCAGATGCCAGGTCTCACAGCTATACAAAAGTGTGGTGAGAAACACTTTTCTAAAAAACATTGATTTTAATTGTTAGTTAAAGAGACCTATTCCGCCATACTCTCAGTTGGAGGTGACCAAAAGTGCTGTTGACCTTAGTGAGATGGTAGTCTATTTCTCTAGATAGTGATGCTTTGTTAAACACTGTCCTGTATGTAAAATGATCAACAACAAAAATCAAGAGATCTAGATTCTAGTTTTACACCAGTGAATAATTTCTGAATGAATCTAGATTTAGAGACTTCAGTCTAGATGTCACTTTACTCTAGTCTACTTTGTCTACTATCTTGTCTGTAGCTATTGACTCCACCAAGAGATTCTGTATGGTGATCTAATAGAAGGCAGGAGAGCCTCTGGTTGCCCATAAGTTAAGGTAAACTGATGCATGGCATATCATGCAAATGCGGCATGAAGCTCTTCAAAATATATAATAATAATATAATATAGATCTAGAGTCTAGACTGAGTAAACTATATAACTATATATTAATATTATTATACTTATAGATCTATTAGATATAATAAAATATATATAATATATAATTTATATAGATTCTAGATCTATATAATATATAATACTATAATTATATATAATAATTATACTAGATTCTAGACTCTATTGACTATTGCTCAGGATGGCTGCCTGGTTGTGCAGTTTGCGCGCTGGACTGTCGTTCAGATTTATCGATGGTCCCGAGTTCAAACCCTGCCCGCTCCCATCCCCCATCGTCCTGCGGAAGGTTTGGACTAGGAAGTAACTATCTTCAACTCTGAAGGAACATCCGAAACATGTAAAACATTTTACAAACAAACATTTTTGCTCTTAGTAGACCCTAAACAATCTTAATAGTTAGTCTTATAACCTTGATCATCTAAGCGTGTTGTAAGCTTTACATTATCAACTTTGCCAAATTTCGAAAATCTCTCGATCAGATCATCTTTAGCAATGTCACTTGACAAGCCTCCAATAAACAACCTTTTTGTAACTAGACCAGTATCTAGGTCAGTCATATTTCAACAAAGGTAAAATGCTTATGTTGTTTAGACTAAATGGATTACTATTTATAAAATATAAGCTCTGGATTAAATCTATTTTTCATGTGATCCTTTGTAAACAAAGCTAGATCTAGATCAAGTTATTACTGCAATGTAACAAAATAAAAAGTACACATGGTAAATGGTTCACGGAAGTAAACACTGGGCGGTAACTGAGGGGAAACTACTCTTATTTCTCAATGAAATAAGGGGAGAAAAACGAATGAAGAAGAACATCTAAAATTTTCACCACTGCGTGCTGGCAATAATGCCGCAGAAAAATAAAGTGATTGTTACAAGATACTTCCTTTATTTGATAAATCTATATTATACTAGATAATACTCTTGCTACTCTGCGGTTTAAATGGTATATATTTTTATTTGGCCAGAAACACTCTTTAACCCATCAATAAATGGCTCGCACATAGACATATAGACAAGATACAAAATCGATAGAAAGGAATAACCATTGCTCTTGTCCTATAAGTTGACAACATTTCAAAGGAACTGTATACTGCGGGATAGTCTGTTTTTGAATGATAATTATGAGAAAGTGAGGGCTGAGTTAAAGGATAGGTTTAGAGATGTTGGTTTGGTGGGATTTGTGGAGGTTTTGATGGTGAATGGGAAGTCAATGGGTGTAGGTCATGTTAGGCTCAGGAACCTGGCAGACGTTCTGAGAGTTCAGTCCAAATTTGGAAGTAGGAATATTGTGGTTGTCCCTTATCGTATAAGCGAGGATAACGTGATGATAACTACGGTACTCTGGTATGGTAAATCCTTATTGGGTTGTTTAAATAGCGAGACCTATAGATAAATGGTGTTGGTATACTTAGATAATGTAGTCAACATTCTTGGCGAAACCATTTTTTTCATTCCATTTATATATAGGCTACTTAAAGTAAGTTGAGTATACACTTTGTTATTTAAAGTATCGAAACCATATCTGTTAATATGGGATTACAAGTTTATTTGTAGATACGTGGATTTAGTTTTTCCTCTCGCGAAATTATTACGTCGTGGAAAATCCATGAGAGTAGACTGGAGCTGTGAGTGTGCGGAGGCATTGAAGAGAGTACAGGCTTGTCTGTGTAAGTATCCTATTCTTCGTTTGCCTGATCTTTTTCTACTGTTTTATCTCCAGACTGATGCCTCAGATAAAGGAATCTCTGCCAGTATTAGCCAGTGGTCTGGACAACCACAATATTCCTACCTCCAAATTTGAGCTGGACTCTCGCAACGTCTGCCAGGTTCCTGAGCCTAACATGACCTACACCCATTGTCTTCCCATTCGCCATCAAAACCTCCCAAATCCCACCAAACCAACATCTCTAAACCTATCCTGGTATGTTGCATCCTATAAAATTTGTGAGCGTAAGTTGTTGCCTCGGGAGCAGAAGTATTCTACCATTGAACTTGATGGATTGGTCATTGTATATTCAATAGAAAAAGGGACAGGTATCTGGCCGGGAAAAAATTTCATCTCCAGACTGACCACAAGGCTTTATCTTACTTCAGGAGCACTAACTGTACCAATGCACGCATTACAAGATGGGCGCTAGTGTTACAAGATTATTCCTTTGATGTTGTTCACGTCTAAGGGAAGGACAATCTGCTTGCTGATCCGTGCTCAAGATAGACTTTCCAATGTGCAGCTACATAAGCTACATACTTATGTATTTTTTGTATAAATGTATGGTGCATTTTCAATTTTTCATTGTGTACATTATTTTAGGAAAATGTTTCCATTTTAAGTAAGGTGATATTATGTTGCATTTATTATTATCGACATTAATTTGTTGATTATTCATTTTAAATATGATTGGTTGGTAGATTTTGCGAAAGGTTCATATCGTTATGTGGATGCTTTGGTAGAAGGTGCCATTGGTAATTTTTCTTCAAATTTTTGGAGGAGTGATGTTAATGCTGATGAATTTTTCTAGCTGGATGTAGTTGCCATGATTTCTTACTTTTCTTTCAGTTTTAGGTACGTAAACTGGTCCATACTTTGTAAGAACCAGTTTGGGGGGAGAGGGGGAATGTCGGTGCGTAGGTTATGGTATTACAGCACCAATATTTATTAAGAGCACTATTTTTGAACGCATTTTCTTTGTTGCCTTGCTTGTAAGTTTATGGAATGGTTTTGTTATGCTGGTGTTTCCCTGTTTAGCGTGAGTATCTAAGGTGTGACTGCATTTCGCAGTTGTTTCGATGACATAGTATACTAGACCTTTTTAGTTTGTCTTTACTTTTGTCTTTACAGGGAGTTGGTATGGGATACGAAGTCTACACTAGATACTTATCATACTAGAGTCGAGTCGGCAGTATATTGTGTTGTAATTGTGAACATTAGTGTGCTAAGTAGTGGGACAGCAAGGTGGAGAGATGATTATTTAAGTAATATAACAATTATGTTGTAAAACGTGTAACTACAAGGATATTACTTCATCGATTTGTCATCATCAAGTCTATTCATCTCATTAAACATTTATATTGTTAATATCTCGTTGACTGTTTATTGCAAGCACGAAGGTGCCTGTTGAATGTCAAACGAGCTAAGGCTTTAACACTACTTTATACTAGACTGGAAACCGGAAATACATTCTTATCCTCGTTTGATCGATTCACAAACCTATTTATATATATATATATATATATATATTGTCACGAGTCGAGTCTGATTGGTTGGTAGATTTTGCGAAAGGTTCATATCGTTATGTGGATGCTTTGGTAGAAGGTGCCATTGGTAATTTTTCTTCAAATTTTTGGAGGAGTGATGTTAATGCTGATGAATTTTTCTAGCTGGATGTAGTTGCCATGATTTCTTACTTTTCTTTCAGTTTTAGGTACGTAAACTGGTCCATACTTTGTAAGAACCAGTTTGGGGGGAGAGGGGGAATGTCGGTGCGTAGGTTATGGTATTACAGCACCAATATTTATTAAGAGCACTATTTTTGAACGCATTTTCTTTGTTGCCTTGCTTGTAAGTTTATGGAATGGTTTTGTTATGCTGGTGTTTCCCTGTTTAGCGTGAGTATCTAAGGTGTGACTGCATTTCGCAGTTGTTTCGATGACATAGTATACTAGACCTTTTTAGTTTGTCTTTACTTTTGTCTTTACAGGGAGTTGGTATGGGATACGAAGTCTACACTAGATACTTATCATACTAGAGTCGAGTCGGCAGTATATTGTGTTGTAATTGTGAACATTAGTGTGCTAAGTAGTGGGACAGCAAGGTGGAGAGATGATTATTTAAGTAATATAACAATTATGTTGTAAAACGTGTAACTACAAGGATATTACTTCATCGATTTGTCATCATCAAGTCTATTCATCTCATTAAACATTTATATTGTTAATATCTCGTTGACTGTTTATTGCAAGCACGAAGGTGCCTGTTGAATGTCAAACGAGCTAAGGCTTTAACACTACTTTATACTAGACTGGAAACCGGAAATACATTCTTATCCTCGTTTGATCGAGTCGAGTCTGTGACCTATTTCGACCAGTTTCTAGAAGCTCGAGTTCAAACCAGTGCAAGTGTCCAGCGTAAACAAGTTAATTTTAGATATCCAATCGAAGAAAGAGGTTAAGGGAAAAAAATAGCACACGTCAGCTTCTAGAAGGTCAAAGTTACTAAAATAATTATCGGAGAAAGTTCCAGGATTCTGGAATGTACGATAAAAGAAAGTATAAATTAAGGGAAACTAAGTTAGACGGGGTCCTCGCATAGTAGTAGTTCTTGTAGAGCGTTGGTTCTCGCTCAGTAATAAGTAATAAGCGGGTCCATTAAGTAAAGTTTTAGTATTTAAAGTTGAAGTTATACTAAGTGAAGTTTTATGTATCATTTAAGTTTTATTTATCAAGTATCAAGTCAAGTTGTTATTGAATTAAGAAGTTAATTTTGATGTGAAAGTTTGAAGAAGTTATTAAAGAAGTTTGAAGAAAATACAGAGAGATGTTTCTTTCTTCATTTCATTGAATTGTCAAGTATTGAGAATATAATATGCATATATAGATTTTTATGTAAGTAAACTCTTTTTTAAGTGCTAAGGGGAGTCGCCCCAATAAATCTTTTCTGCCTTAGGTAATGATCTTTAGTTTTCAAAGTTTAGAAATAGGGCAAAATCATTTCTCAGATATTCACGCAAATATATGAACTAAGCCATTTCCTGTTTGTTTCCATTGAAATAATGTTTAAAAAAATCCTAGATCGAAATAATTCATGTTGATTTAAATCATCTTATGTACATTTAAATAGATTGATAATGATTACCTAGATCTTTCTAGATTATGTATCTAAAAATTGCAAAATAATAATTATGAGACAAGAGTACCCTACTCTTATTTTTGAAGTCCAATTGCTAGATCTAGATCTAAAAATTAAACTATATGTTACATAGGTTAAGGTTAAAAAAAAAAAGAACTTTACTTCTTCTAACTACTTTACAAAACAACTCCTTGTTCCAACTTTCTGAAAAATTTTCACGACATTTTTTTGTAGTTTAAAAAATCTCCATGTCCAGTCTAGAGTAGTATGTATAAGTCTATGGGCTCGCATAAAAAACCCTATCCCCCCAATACTAGCAGAGGTTTCCAACCTTCCAATTTTATGTCCTTTCTTTAAAAATCTCTTTCAGCTCATAAAAGAATCGCCCGCAAACCCGCTATCCTCGAGTATGCACAGAAAAAGACAACATTCCTCAGAAAGGCTAAGTAAGAAGCAGCAAACGAATTCATAAAGCATTTTTAAAAGTGTAGGACAAATACAAATCAACGACAGTAGAAATTAAGATGTAAACACAGAAATCCAGAAGAAAAAAAAAAAGAAAACAAACAAACAAAACCCCAGCTTACTCCTTTGGAAATGATGACAACCTAAAAATGAAGGAACTAGATGAAGCCCTAAAAGTCTTAACTAGTCCTGGGCTCAGATAAAATTTTTAATGACATGCTTCTTCACCAAACCAAACAAAAACTGATACAAATCTTTAACGCAAGATGGAAATCAGGCAATATCCTGCACATCTGAGAAAAAGCCGCCATGATAAGATCTCTATACTATACTCTATACTTAAAGCATGCAAACAAAGAAATGACATGGATAGTTACCCATGGTCGTAGCCGGAGAAAGGGGGTTTCACACACCCCCTGAAAGGAAATCCCCCGGAGGTAATTTGTGATATTTTACTGTTAAATCATCACGTGTCCCAGAGTAGCCCGGGGGAGGGTGAGTTTACCTCCCCCAGTGGGTTTTGAGGTTAAAATCCACCTCTTCTATAAAACAAAAAATATTGCAAACCGGGGTAAAACAAGGCTGTTTCCTAGCACCTACACTGTTCAGTATCATGTTCTCTGCTATGCTGATAAATGCATTCACAAATAGAGAAAACAACGGAAAAAATATAACATACAGATTTCAAGGTGGCCTATTCAACCCGAGGAGACTCAAAGCAAAATCAAAAATAAAATCATCAGTAATCAGGGACTTGCTATTTGTTGACGACTGTGCCCTAAATGCCTACTCTGAAAATGATCTGCAGAGCATCGTCAATGACTTCTCAAGAGCATGCTCAAACTTTGGCCTTACTATAAACACAAAAAAGACTGAAGTCTTATATTTGCCTGCTCCAGGGAAAGCCTACTCGGATCCAAACATCAAGATAAATGGGCATGATATAAACGCAGTGGACAGATTCACATATCTCCAGAAACGGAAAGATCGATAATGAAATCGACCTGCGTATCGCCAAGACCAGTGCATCCTATGGCAGACTGTCTAAAAACGTCTGGATCAGACGTGGTATCACCACAAATACAAAAGCTAGGGATCTATCGAGCTGTCATCCTCCCTACATTGCTCTATGCCTCAGAAACGTGGACAGTGTACAGAAAACATGTAAAGAAACTGAACCACTTCCACATGACATGTCTAAGAAAAATACTGAATGTCAAATGGCAAGACAAAATACCAGATACTGAAGTCCTTCGAAGAGCGGATCTGCAAAGCATCCACGAAATCATGATGCAGTCCCAGCTGCGATGGGCAGGACACGTCTGCAGAAAAGAAGACTGCCGCATCCCTAAACGACTCTTGTATGGCCAACTAAGCGAAGGAAAGCGCTCTCAAGGTGGTCAAAGAAATCGCTTCAGGGACACCCTCAAAGCTTCTCTGAAGGCGTTTAGCATAGACTCAGCCACCTGGGAGACACATGACAGAGCTGTGAAAACTGGCGCACAGGTTGCTGAGGAAAAGAGAACAACGCTGGCAGAAGAAAAGCGCCATAGAAGAAAAGCAAGGCCAATGACACTAGCTCCAGCTGGAGTAACCTGCATCTGTAACATTCCGGGCTCAAATATGTCTCACCAGCCACATTAGGAGACATAAAACCCCAGTGCAAAGCCCTCAGCTCCCATCGATGACAAAGTGGTCATCATCGAACCACGATGGACGAACTATACAAATATAAATGTATATCGAGTAAAGTACAAATAAAGAAATGAAAAAAAAAAAAAGGTAAAAAACTAGCTATGAAAAATAGCTAGAAAAAACAACAACACAATTTTCCGATGGTCTTAGGCGACCCCTAGCAAATGGTCATTTGACCCCCCAAAGGGTTCGCGATCCCCAGGTTGAGAACCCCTAGTGTTGTATATCTATCCATCTCTGAACCACGATTCTTTCTCGAGGAGAAGATGAGGCGGGGGGGGGGGGATGGGTAAAAATATTCCATTGTTTTGTAATCTAACATTCATTAGTCGTAGAGAGAAAAAAATGCTCTATGTCGTATAAAGGAGGTATTGTCTTTTCTTTTAAATTAAATTTTCAAAATATTTTTCTTTTTTTGTTTTTTAAAATTAAATTGTACACATATTATTGTACATATATAGGTATGGGCATACAACGTGCTTACTTTTTTGTTCATTGAACAGGGATGTCTGGCTCTGCATGTCGATCAGTTCTAATTGTATGCTACATGTATCGGGCTACTTTTACACATCAGCTGCAATGAATTTCAGAAAAGTGGTACATTCGATTTCATTGTTCAAATGAGAAAAATTCCTTCTTTTTTTTCGTTGAATTAATTTTTCAAGCTGAACCAGCCTTGATTTGGGGAATGATTTAGCTGTTGATCTGTCATTTTTCTCTGAAGGCAGTATCCTATATAAAATCAAATCGTTTTCCCCTCGTGTTGAGTTCAGTCACGTGATGTGATGTTAATAACTTATTTGGGTTCATTCTCCGTAGCACAGGTTAAAGTAGTTTCTATCTAAACGAGTCCTACATAGATGTGCCATCTCCGCAAAGTTACGCCGCTTCTAAGTCTTCTTTCTAATTTTGTGGCGTTTATTTGTCTGTCACTTTTAATATTAAAAACTAAAAGCTAGATTGAAAAGAGATTTCTCCTCGTGTTTATAGCGTTTAAAAATATCAGAGAAACTGTTTCTTGACTTGTTTGTGGGCCGCATGCACGTGTTTGTGAAAATACAAACTTTTGTTTTGTTATTTCTCGATTTATTTGAACGCTGCGTTGATATCTCGTTCAGAGTTGTATGATGACATTAATAAAGTATTGCAGCTAAAGACATTTTCAATTATGATTACCTGGTTTATTTATCTGAATGTAACCAGTTTGTTTTTTTCAATTTTTTTTCCCATTAGAAGTATTATTATGCAAGTCATTGATGTGACTGTAGTTGGTATATAGCGTTTTTTTAATAATCGCTACATATTGGCGTTAGTCAGCCAGTGCGACACTCAGCAAAAATATTGAAGGAAGACAAAACAGTTTCTTCTACAAGATTTAGCAATACGTTTATTTTTACTACTATGTATAACAATAACAACAAAGAAAACATTGAAATAATTAAATATAAAAACAGCATTGAAGCATTCAAAAACTCACTAAGTAAGTCTACCACCAATCAGCATGCCTTTAACAAATCAAACAACAATAAAGACATCACACTGTGTTCACAAGTACACAAGTAGGCAAACACATCGACATGTCAGTGGCATGTCTTACTCCAATCTTTTTACAATAAACTCTTCTAGTCCTAACTTTTCTACATGAAAAAATAGCAGCATATACAATCAACCAGCTTATTATAAACATATTAAATATGCATCTTTTTTAAAATAGGAATAAACGTTTTACAGTTATCTTCATAAATATAAACATTATCGTACACACATTATATGGTAATAAAAAGAGTAGTCACTGAACTATATTTTTTTTCTCATTTTATAAATCTTAATCCTTCGTGTTTTTTGGCCTTTTTAGTCTCTTAGAACACATTTTCACATCTGCCTGGTCCTGCGATATGCGCGCTGGACTGTCGTTCGGTTGTCTCGATGGTCCCGAGTATATACCCTCCACGCTGTTCTGCGGTAGCTTTGGACTAGGAAGTAGATTCGGCCATATCTTCAACTCTAAAGGGACATCCAAAACATGTAAAACAGACAAACCAGCAAACTCTGAAGCCCTATTCTCGAGAGACATTCCCGTCCACTTGTATCACAGGTTAAGGTGACATTTGCTTTGAAGGTAGAGGAACCAACCATATTTTTGTTTGGCACGCTTTTCTTATAAAAAAAGAAGCCGATGCTTTTTCGCTGCCCATAGCTTTCTTGGTGACCATCTCTCTCCATATAGTGCGGTCTAGGGCTATGTCTTCCCAGCAGTCAGCATCAATGTCCACTGTTTTGAGGTTCAGTTTGATTTAATTCACATATCGGATGGACACGACCAGTTTTCTTGAGCTAATCGCGAGTTGACCATAAAGGATAACTTTCGGGGTACGATTTTTCTCCATTCGGTGGAGATGGCCAGCCAGCGTAGGCGGCTTTTCCTGAGAATTGTAAAGATGCTGGGAAGACCTGTTGGAGCAAGTATCTCAGTGAAATAATTTAGTTTTCTCTCTTACTTTGCATAGGTTGTTAATGACTCTATACCGTACAGTAGCGTGCTAAAAACATAAGCCTTGTAGACTTCCAGTTTGGTATTATGTAATTAGCTTCCGGTTTTCAAAAATTTTGGTCTGAGTCTAAAACAAATATGGAAAAGCTCCAGACTTTTGTTAACAGATGCCTACGCCGGATATTAGGAATTAGGTGGCCAGATAAGATAACTACTATCAATTTGTGGGAGAGAACTAGACAAAAGCCCATAGCCCAAGACATCACAAAACGAAAATGGAGCTGGATTGAACACACCCTGCGAAAACCAGCTACCAATGTTGCAAGGCAGGCACTTGACTGGAACCCACAAGGAAAGAGGAAAGTGGGCAGACCCAAGCAAACCTGGAAGAGGTCAGTCATCTGTGAAGCTGAGGGTACTGGAATGACATGGGAGCAGATGAAGAAAGCTGCTCAAAACCGAGTTCGGTGGAGAGGTGTGGTTGCGGCCCTATGCTCCCCTGGTAGTGCACAGGATTAAGTCAAGTCTATCATCATTGATAAAACAAAGTAGAAGCCGTACCTGGGATCTACAAATCAAGACGACATGTCCCTAGAGGAGGAGATCAAAAACGCATATGAAAGGCTGCGTCGAACTTTGCTAGTCTTATGCTCTGTGTAATGCAAAGCTACTATGTCTGACCTATATGAACAAATAACTTCTAATCCCAACCCTTAAATGATAAATGATTACGCTAAGATTCTTAATACTGTGAATTTACTACGTAATAACTAAGCATAAAGTAGCAACCTAGCAAACACACACACACATATATTTACATGATAGAGATTTATATTTAGATCCTTGTTTTGTGACTATTTTAGGTTTTACCCGGTAAAGACTTTTGATTTCAAACACAAAAACAAGTCCCCCCCCCCCCCACCATTAAATCATAGAGAGCTACTACAAAATAAAGCATAAAAATTTGTAATGAAAGGATTAAATAGTAGGCACTTTTATTTCACTTGAATTCTGTTATTGGCTAATTAATGGACCTCATTCACCAATCGTAAACAAACAACATTTAGCCACGTGATAATATTGATAAAACAATAAAAATACCTGTCACGTGACATCCTATGTGTATTAAATAATTTGTATAGAAGGGATAGAGAACCACGTGGCTAAATTTTGTTTGTTTACGATTGGTGAAATGAGATCCATTGTCTATTAAGATCAAGACTTGTATAGATCTAGGTCTTTTTAGTTTTTCTTTCCACAGTAGCTCGAAATCTACTGCAGTTATTAACTAACAGGCTGATTTCTTTGTAGTGGGGAGTTGTCAAAAACAACTGGTTGCTTAGCAACCATGTAAAGTAGTCAGTTTATGGGTTATCAGCACAGTTTTTGTTTCACGACTTCTGTCCACAGAACAAATAATTGCTTTAATGTCCAATAAGTGTTTGGTCAATAAATCTGTTCCATCTCTTTTTTTTTTTTTATAAAATACAAGTTTATCAACGATTTGCATGTTCACCAATTCATTCGTGCTGCTGGGGAGATGTGCTCATGTTTTTTTTTTTTGCGGCATAAAGTAGCTAAAGCTACGATGCACGGTGGGGCGACTATAATGGCACTAGCTATACCAAGATAAGTAAAGAAAGTGGCATTGTTTACGTCCCCAACTGGCTTATCAGAAAGTTCTATTTCTAGATTCTGGAGCGATGTTCTTTGATGAACTGTAACCACCAAGTAGTGCCTTGTTGTTATTCCTTGAAAGTAAAGAAATACATGAAAAATACATTAACAAAACACTCAAATTAAAAATACCCCCATTCCCCTCACTGTAGCACATACCATACTTATGGACGATCTGAAGTATTAACAAGTCAGTTTTTGTTTGTTTTTAATCGCCTACGAGTGCTTGGTACCATACATTGAACAAGACTCTTCCAATCTATAGGCCTACACGTGCCTTAGTATTTATTCTCCCCCCCCCAGCCCCCTTTATGAATGATGTCAAGCAGATCGTTAAAACTACAGAATATTATTTTTTCATTCTTTACAAATCTTTTTACTTTTAAAACTTGATCCCATGAGTATCTAGGTAAATACACTTGGACATTTCAGCCAACTTACATTTCTAATACTTTGACTTTGTTTTGAGAGACTCAGGATTAATTATTCAGATTGGTCAATAACATGAGATTGATCGAACTATTGAACTGTTTGTTTTGGGTAGATGAGGAGAAAGCCTCAATAAAATTGGTATAAAAATGGGATAAAAAATCTTTTTTAGATGAAATAATTACCCGACGTTGATGTGGTCATCACATAGTTGGCAACATCTTTGGGTGAAGTGAAAGAATCAACGGTGAATGAAACATTCGAAAGATTTGAATCCTTCAGCAAGTCTTGAGCGTTTGATATATTTAATACACGTATGGAGTAAATCTGCAATAAAAGACATAATGTTATGTACTTAATACACCAATTGAAGGATTTAACCTAACTATTTGGTGTATCCGTTGTACTGAAAATTGGTAGCCTAGCGTTGATTGCTATGTAACAAGAAGGTATGTGACTGGCTCTGTAGAATCCTATTTCTAAGCGCCTTCGCTTGTAGCACATATTCCCAGTTTAGATAGCTTAGTATATGCAGGGTAATATTTTATTTAGCTGGCAATTTATTACAATATTTACAAATCCAAATTTTTTAAAAAGAAATGTTAAATTTATATTTAGAATTTACTGCTCCTACTTTTGTTGTCCAAAATGGATTTGATGAAACATTCTTTAGAATACTAGCGCCACGGGCCATGTAAAACCTTGCACTGACAATAGAGACATCAAACGAAAGGCATTGGTGTCTTAGTATAAAACTACAGAGATGATCTTAACACAACTTTTATGCTGACGTCTGCATTCAACTGAACGGGAGTTTAAAATGGCATTGGACGGTTTCGCTTTTGGATTTTAAGAATAACATTTCTCCCCAGAGGACTCTGTTCGGCACCGTAAATTACAGTTTAAATATCTTAATATGGAGGAACATTTTAAATATATTTATTAGATTATTTTTAAATGGCGTGTTATATCGAGCTAAGTGGATAACTGAGTTCACGTTATAAGCAAAGGCTTTCTACCGCCTTCTAATACGAACAAATCAAACTAAGTCTCTGTGTGATTAGTCTGAAGCCAAAAAGTTGTCCCACTCAAAAGTCATTACTTCAACCTCACTCTCAAAACTTGGATTTTATGTTTCCACGGAAGAAAAAATATAATAACGCTCACTCTCCGATTTAGTCATTTCTTCTTCTTTATCGTTCTCATGTTTATGTTGGAGCATTCAGATGACTAGACCAATAGATGAGATGAACTGCGCAGTGGTTTCCAAATCAGGGAGCTCTCCGAGTCTCCATATAGTTTTCTCTGTATAGAAGTGTTTTGGGGCAAGTGTCTTGTTCGGGCCTCTTGGTAAATAATGCAGTTTTGAAGGACATGGTCAGCATTCGCTGGTGACACTTCACATGGGCAGGTTTCAATGGTTCCAATTTTGAGCTTCCGGTGCATATGTTGTCTCATTCTGTTCTGTATGCGGTTCTGAGGCGAAAGATAAGATGTTGATCTTATTGGGATTGCTTTTAATAGGCGTCGTCTTTCGTGTGATTCGGATGAGAGCTTGTCCATTTCTCATTTATTCTTTTCACTAGTCATTTAGACATAATTTGCGAGACTACAAACACAAAAAGGAATGCTATGTTTTACAGAACAAACTTTTCCTGGACTAACCTTAGTCTCGTTTATAGTTAAATTTGAGCTGATGGATACATCGCTCCTTATGAGCATTATAATATCAGCTACATCGGGTCGATCTCCTTCAGGTACATCCAGTTGTAATATTTGTGAAGACTTATTCAACGTTTGAGACAGAGTTCTGCAAGAGAGAGAAAACAAATGTACAGAAATATAAGTACACTAGCATTACACACATGCTAGTGTATTTGTTCCCAGACTGTATAGGATATCGTTTATTTTGACCGGAACCCCCACTCCCTCCTTTTTTTTGCATCTCCAATAATACTGTCCGCATCTTAACAATGATCCCGCTAACTTTTTTTAGCTCTTGAATTCTAGTATCTTACCCACGGACGCTTCTAGTGGTGCCACGTTTCTCCCTCAAATGTTACAGTCTGCGGGCTTTTTCAGTACACAGTCCAAAAATTTGGAACACACTACCCATTGATCACAGACGGACAACATGCTTCACTTATTTGTTTAAAACTTTTTTTGATTAGTTTGTCAATTTAGCTCTCGAATTTATGTTTGTAATTTTATCACAGCGCCTTGAGCCTACATTTTATTTGTTCACAGCGCTCTACACATTAAATTATTATTATTATCAAATACTTGTTACTTAAAACTTTTCTTCCTCTAGCCGCCCTCCGTCAAACAATAAAAAAAGTTAGTCCTACATAAAATCTCTGATTTTACTTTGGTTTCTCAATTCAATGTCGAACTATTAAATATACTCTATAATGCTTTTGTCCCACCCCCAATCTTGAGGTGTTTTTTTTCCACCCAGCGGATCTTAACGCTCTCCCATATAGTTTTTTAACACTTGAATTTTCTTTTAAGCATCTTTTCACATCTCATAGAACAGGTCGAAAGGGGGCACCACTATTAGCAAATTAGTCCACTCTTTACAAATAACATTTTTAATTCGTCAGTCATAGATCTAGACTTTACATAGGGACTTTATCTCGTATAAATATATTAAGAAATTAAACGACCTTTTAATTCAGTCTTAACACATTTTTTTTTCATTAGCACCATTGGCAAGCTAAATATAAATCGTGAATTTACTTAAAGCTTTTCAATTATCAACTACTTTATAAACCTTCAATGAATCTTCAGTGTCTGCACTTACAATTCTTTCATTCTTAACACTTCTTTCAGTTTGTCTTCTTTGTTCGTGCTCTCATTGAGATCCGAGGCTTTTTGTACTTGATGGGAGTGATACCCCAATGCAACTCGGACCAAGTCGGATGATATTGGCAGTTCTTCTAATAAAGTCTCAGTAAAATTGATATTTGCCATAAAAAAATCTTCTCTGACGCTGGTATCCAAAATTATGATTAAGTCCAGCTCTCTTGATCGACCACCTAAAAAAATATAAAAGTGAATCAAGATCCATGGCATGCATAGTCGCACAAATATTTGAATAGGAAAAACCATATTGTTAAAGTATAGGTACTACACTAAAATAAATAATAAAATATGTAAGTAGATCTTCCATTTACAATGCTGTACCGTGTGTCTAAATGTGCTCGTAAGTCCCTGTGGCCACTTTTATGTGACTATCAGTTAACGAAAGTGTTATTTTGTCAGTTTTACGACCAATGCTCTTTACTCACTAAGTACATCTACAGTGGCGTACTGTTCAGAGATGAACCTAGGGTATTCATAAATATTTGTATAGTAGATTTTCTACTGTAAACACTTCTTCTAGGTACCTCTCCGTACTCTAGAGCTAAACTCTGGCCTCGACCAAGTCACTATGTCTCCCAGTGTGTCGGAAACAATCCCAGTATCAATGAATTGAGTGATTTGAGTGAGTCTTCTCGTTTGATGCACAAATTCACTTGCTCTATTGTGTAGCATGTCAACACTCTCAGAGAGTATCTAGCAGCTTCCTTACATATTTTATTACTCTCAAAGAGTACCTAGCAGTTGTCATCACATGCAAAGTTATGATGTCTATGTAAACATAAGGATTAAAATACCTTATATCCTATTTGCACATTTGACAGCTGTAACTAAAATTAATTAAAAGGAAATAATTTAAAAAAATAGTTTTAAAATGTCAATAATAGCCCTTACCTAAAATAACAGGTGGTTCATAATACTATTCAACATAGTGACAGTGACGCTATTTGCTACGTTGATTTCATGGCTGATTTACAATTTAAAAAAAGGTTGAATGTGCTACTTTAATTTGGTAATGTCAAAATGCAAAATTCTCGCCACTTCTGTTAATGTTGTATAAAAGCCCATTGAAGGATAAATTTATTAGCAGACTAAACAAACCCATAAGCAAAGAGAATAGCCGAGGACAATTATTTTCATTAAAATGACATAATTGGGGGCAGGGAAGAAAAACGATATCTCGCTGGAAACCGGATATGCTGTTTGAAAATGTGCATTTAAGTTTACCAGAGAGGGAGAAGATAAAATTTCTAGGCTGTGGAAAAATCTTTCTGTAAGTTTGTCTGGGGGAAAAATTTGACACGTTACCTTTCACAATTTCCATTCTCGGATCAAGTAGAAACTTCTAACAATTATTCATTGTCGATGAAAAAATATGAATCAATCAAAACATTAAACAATTAGTAAATCAATTAGTCGTATTTAATCAAATATGTTTTATGTAGAAAATGTACTTAGTTAAGGGGTGATAAGCCTTGTTTAGAGAATTAGGTCGTTCACTAAAAGTTTCAATTTACAACAGACAATAAGACTTTCTCTTTTTATAAGTAATTAATATTGTTGGCCTCCTTCAGTCGTAGAACGACTCTGGTTCATCTCGCACACTTCCTCATGTGGTTGTGAAGCCCTATTTTGGAGAGACACTCCCATCCACAAATATCGCAGGTTAAGGTGGCTTTTGTTTGAGTGGTAGAGGAGCCGGCCATTTTTCTTATTGTACGTTTTTCTTCCTGAGCTGAGACCCATGTTCTTTCACTGTCCATAGCTTTCTTGGACACTATATCTCTCCATCTGGTACGGTCTAGAGCTATGTCTTCCCAATGTTCAGTATTGATGTTCACTGATTTGAGGTCCCGTTTTATTACATCTATGTAACGGAGGTGGGGGCGATCAGTTTTTCTTGAGCCAGTCGCGAGTTGTCCGTAGTGGATGACTTTCGGGATGCGATTGTCCTCCATCCGGCGAACATCTCCAAGCCAGCGCAAGCGGCGTTGTCTGAGAGCTGTAAAGATGCTGGGAATACCTGTTCGCGCAAGGATCTCAGTATTGCAGAATTTTTCTTTCCATGTGATTTTCAAGATCCTACGGAGACATCACAAATGGAATGAGTTAAGTTCTCTCTCGTGCTTTGCGTAGGTGGTCAATGATTCACTGCCATACAGTAGTGTACTCATAATAGCTCAGTGGCTAACGTGCCGGTCTTCCATCAAGGAGGCCTGAGACTTCGAGCTCGTAGTCAGACTTAAGAAAAAAAAACTTTTGAAAAGGCAGTACGGAAAAATCTCAGTTCCCCCCCCCCCCCCCCCATCTGGTTCACAAAAGTGATTAGACCATAGTACAGAGAGCATGCTGCAAGCATGAAAGTTTCGCTAAACAAAAACAATACAATATTTCCAATCGCTTAAATTTGTTATTGTTTGTCTACATTCTACATCTATTAAAAAGTAATAAGGCCTGTATGAATGATTAAGAAATCGATGCAATTTAAACTTTGTTTTGAAAAAACAACTAATTTTATATTTTACTCAATGTTTTGTTTAGTCAATGTTGCCGTTTATTCGATTTTGCTGTTTAGTCAATTCTGCTGTTTAGTGAATTTTGTACTTGTTTAATCAGTTGTTTTGAGTGTTTAGTCAAGTGTGTTGAGTGTTTAGTCGGTTATGTTAGTGTTTAATCAAATGTGTTGAACGTTAATCATCGCGTTGAGTGTTAGTCAGTTGTGCTAAGTGTTTAATCACTTATGTCAAGTGTTGAATCAGTTGTGTTGAGTGTTTAGACAGTTGTGTTAAATGTTAATTCAGCTGTTCTGAATGTTTATTAAATTTTTTTTTATGCAATGGGCTTGTTGTGCTGTTTAGTCCATTGTGTTGAGTATTTAGTCCATTGTGTTGAGTATTTAGTCAATGTTTCTGTCAAGTCGCTTGTGTTGAGTATTTAGTCCATTGTGCTGAAAATTTAATTGTCCATGTTGAGTGTTTGATTGCTTTTAATATTGAGTTGATTTCATAAAGCTTTGACCCGACTGCATTCACTGATCAGTTGAATATAATTTAGTTGTCAACTGAGCATCTAGTGGCCAGTTTATCATATTGTTACAATTCTGGTGGTGATGCGGATAGTGGTAATTGTGTGTGTGTAGCCAGCTGACACAACACAGAACAGCGCTAGTCAAGCGGTCAACCGTGACAAGTGATGACACGACAACGTTTTGGGAAGGATTTGTGATGTGAACAGTACTCAGGCCAATCATGTCAGATATAGTCATGTGATCAACCAGAAGGGTCGAGCGACGTTCCGTCGGTTTCTAGAAGGTCTTCGAAGGACCCTATATAAAGAGCGAAGGTGTTACAGTCAAGACGACTTGGTTCAGTTCAGTGCGGTGATTAGGTTCTGTACGTCAGATTACAATGGTTCGGTGGGGAGTAGAGTCAAGACACCATTCGCGAGTAGGAGGCGAAGTCTTGATCATGACCTACGATCACGACCGATACCAAGAGTCCAGTGTGTGAATTCAGTCCTAAGCAGTTGAGCCCAGTGCACGTCCGGGGAGAGAGGAGAGGCCAGTACAGAGTTGATACGGTGGTACGGTTGTTTACGGTGAAGCATTTGCACACTCAGTGTTACATGTTGCCAATTGTACAGTATTGGTTTTGATTTATTGGGCATTAAAAAGTTAGGCTTTTTTTTTTAGCTCTGAGTTTTCAAGTTCTTTGAGTTGGCAGTGTCATGTAGTTTAGTTTACAGAGAGCCTGGATAGTGAGAGTCGTTAAAATATTGTGTGGTCAGGTCAATGAAGAGCCGATGGAGTTGAGAGGACAGATGATTGATTTGATTGTCTACAGATTAAACTGATTTTTTCAATGCTTGTTTTGCTGTCACCGGTTTCTATTGTCAAGTCAGTTAATTGTGAAGGCTAATCATTTCAATGTATAGACTTATAAATCAAGGGAATCTTATTTGTACAATGATTTGCTGTCCAATGAATTGATTACAGAGAATGATAATTAATTTGAACGACTAAGCAGGTCATGTGAGTAGACTAATTTGATTGACGTTTACTTCAATATTAAATGTCCTTGGTAACCTATTCATGTTCTGTCATTGGTTGGTCTTGTCAGAAGTTAAACATTTTTTTTATTTGTGATAAAAGTAATTGGTCAAGACGCAACAGTAGCCAACACACTTTTGACATTGAAATCTTCAAGCTTCTACTTAGTAATTGAAATAAGTTGCAATTCCATTATCTATGTTAATTACTAGAGGGCATGAGTAAGGTGGGTCTGTAAGTCTGCTTTTTTTAAATATCATGTTTGCACTAACTCAGATGTTTTTTTTTTGTCTGTTGGACTCAAATCTAAATTTCTTGAAGCTCAACACATTCGTTCAAACCATATACAGCCGATGTTCTTACATTGAAGGGTGGTGTCAAGAGCGGGGGTGTGTAAGATATGAGATTGTGTGTGTGTTTTGTTTATTTTGTTGGTTGGTGTGTGAATTGTTTTTATCACGGGATTTTCAAGGGGGAACAAAAAGGTTTTCTAGCGGTCAGTCTAGCAGTTGGAGAGCTGACCTGGTCTGAGTAGGGTGCTTGTGTTTTGTTTACCCGTTTTATGCCTAGCGTAAGGAGATGTTATAACTTATATTTCTATTCATTGTTATGTATGAGAACTGACTATTTGTGGGTAATATATATTTGGTAATTATATTTGGTATTTAAAATCTAAAATTGATTCAACGACTGTTTTTTTTTCATTCAGTACAATGTACTTTATCTTAATAAGTTTCTCTACCTGAACATGTGACGCTAGTCATGGTCGCTATAATTCCAGCTAAGTTCTCAAAGGACTCAAGGATCAAAGACAAATCATCGCTTGTTGCTATAGCTTCTAATTCTTCATCGTCTATCTCTGAACCAATACCAAGTGTAAAGATCTGAGCAAACAAAACATGGATGAACAAAGTTGAGCCAAACATCTGAATATCAATAACTTAATAATCTACTGCTTACATTTCTAGACGTCCAGCTATGTCAAAAAGCCTTTCTTTTATTCCTACTATTAGTTCACATTTTCTTCGGGGGTGTGGGGGGGGGGGGGTAACAAGTAAAATTTAACCGAATACTTCAAAAACGTAATCCTCTTTTATACAACAACCCTTGTAAGAGCGATTAGTTTGTGAATACCTATGGAATGATCGATACACAATTTTCTCCCCGCCCCCCCCTCCCGGTTACAAGAATGTAAAATGTACTTAGAGTTTAGACATTCTGACGACCCGCCTATAGATCCAGACTTACAAGGCGGTACTCAGAATGTTCTTGAACGTCTATTTCCTTATCATGATTCCACTCAACATACAGACCTGTCTTTTCGAGATCAAGTTTTGAAGACCAAATTAATTTTAGAACAAAATATTGCACCGTTATAATTGTTCAAATAATAAAAAAAAAGAAATACATTTAAATTTGTCTAGAGAACAAGAACTATTGATCCTGAAAGGGTATTGTAGGCATTATTCATTCCAAAGTTTAATCAATTAATGTTGAGGAATATTTTACGCAGTCTTCAAGGTCTAGATCTAGATCTAAAAGCCAATCATTAGAATATTTACATTCGCCTAACCAGGGTTTTTTCTCGCGGGTAGAGGAAAGGTCGGATTTAAGTATGTGTACACCCTGGGCAGAGCCGGATTTAAGTATGTACACCCTGGGCAGAGCCGGATTTAAGTATGTACACCCTGGGCAGAGCCGGATTTAAGTATGTGTACACCCTGGACAGAGCCGGATTTAAGTATGTACACCCTGGGCAGAGCCGGATTTCAGTATGTGTACACCCTGGGCAGAGCCGGATTTAAGTATGTACACCCTGGGCAGAGCCGGATTTAAGTATGTGTACACCCTGGGCAGAGCCGGATTTAAGTATGTGTACACCCTAGACAGAGCCGGATTTAAGTATGTGTACACCCTGGGCAGAATCGGATTTCAGTATGTGTACACCCTGGGCAGGGCCGGATTTAGGTATGTGTACACCCTGGGCAGAGCCGGATTTAAGCATGTGTACACCCTGGGCAGAATTTTCATGGTGGCCCCTACAATTTTTTTGAAAGCTTTTAAAAAAAATCAATTTTTAAAGACATAATTATGTCCATAGAATATGCTTATTACCTTTTTTAAAAGTAAAATTAATATTTACGATAAATCATGACTAGCTCCTACTCCAGAAAACACATTCTATTAATAATGTCTTTCTCTCTCTCTCTCTCTGCCTCTCTCTCTGTCTCTCTCTCTCTCTAATATATATATATATATTGTTGTAACTCTAAGACAGGCAGCTCAACGAAAGGTAGTAGGCTACAGTAAACGAATTTATTTACAGTACAAACAAACATGGACTTCAGCCATCAAGTCCCAGAGTGTCCTATCTCAAGTGACACCAGTCCTTTCCTACCTGAATACCAGTACAGACCACCGAAACACTTCCCAGTGCCGCCCCAGATCCTCAACACAGTTCATAGATAGCACAAAGGACGTCCTCTCGAGTCAAGACAGCCTGGACTTCCATCACTTTAGCCGGATCTACAACAGTCCTTCTTCCTGTCTAAACATGTCTTCTACTCCTTGTGTTGCGCACCATCAGTGTGGCTCAGGAGCGGAGTTACAACAATCTATATATATACTAGTCGACCGGCGGCGTAGCATACGCCGCTATTTTGCAGGGCCGGCCTTAGGTGACAGCAGTGGGCTCCGCACTTATGCGACCGCAGTGAGCCCCACACTTTCATAGGACCCGCGCTAATTCTAGGTGTATACATTATTAAATTAAACCATTGTTCAACTTATAACAGATTTCCCGCTGCCTCCTGTAGATTTACCAGGAGCTCCTGGAAATCTCCTGAAATTGCGAAAAAGTCCTGGAAATATCCGGAAATTATTAAAATCTTTAGAAAACTCATACGAATCTCCTGAAACATATAGACAAAAATTGTCATTTTGGGGTGTCATTCAATAAGGAAAATGCCAATCCTACGCGCGATAAAAAAAAAGGCATTATCCCATAATTGTTTAATCTGGTGAAAGAAGCTTCTCGCGCCTCAAACTAATAAAGTATTACTTTAGTTCAACAATTCTCGTCGATAGATTGAAACATTTGATCGTTGTTGCTATAGAGCGTGATCTATGTAGGAAATAAAATGTTCATGATACACTGTATGACTTTGCTTAAAGAAACAAGTCTGTCTTTCCGAAGTAGTCGTTGTTAAAAAGTAACGAAAGTGACGTCATAGCTTTGTTAGTTAAGTCGTTGTTAAGTGACGAAAGTGACGTCATAGCTTTGTTAGTTAAGTCGTTGTTAAGTGACGAAAGTGACGTCATAGCTTTGTTAGTTAAGTCGTTGTTAAAAAGTGACGGAAGTGGCGTCGTAACTTGCTGGTTCAGTCTGTATCACATTCAAACATTTACCTTCAAATTATTTCTATTTTTAAGCTTCACACTTTGATCCTTTGTGCTGTTTTTATTTGAGGATTCGCCGTCTGTTATGAGCACAACTAGATCGGATACATTCGAGCGGTCACCTCTTTCTGGACTTAGGACTTCCTCGTTTGTTAATTCTAGAGCCAAGTCCGTATACGTGGATCCCTCACTGCACAAATACATTGAGAGAATTAACTTAATAAATGAACGTAATATCTTTGATGCAGTCAATTAGTCAATCTACATATCAGTGTGTCTATCTAAACTATTTTACGATTGCATGATATATAGAACAATATATACAACACTAGAAACTGAAGATTTACAAAGAGAACTATATCTATTATAGAAATGAGAATCACATTAGAGTATGTCTTTACACCCAAAAAATGACAGTTATTAATAGTAAAAAAACAACAACAACAAAAAAAAACAACTAAAACAAACAATTACCACATAGGTTATTATTGGTAAACCAGATGCACAGATAAACAAGCAAAATGTAAGAAATCCTTTTTAAAAAACAAACAAACAACAACAAAAAAAACAAAGCTTATTTAAAGGGGAAGAACTCCTTCCTTAAAAACTATATCTACAAATAATGTACAAGCCATTTCCCTTATTCGATATCAAACAAAATAATTAATAAATAATAATTAATTGAGTTATGGATTATTTTTGTTTATTGATTCTTATTTTGTTAGGTACAAAAAAAATTGTTTAAAGAATCAATATCATCGGAAAATCTGTGATGGAAAAAAATGCGTCGTCAACAATTATAAAGGGGACTAAATCCAATAAATTAAGCCGTATCTATGAATGCTGATTTAATAGTTTCCCTTTTTGCTATTAAACAAAATAATTAATTACTTATTTAAAAATTGATTAATGTCTTGTCTAGGTCAATGAATGTTGAAAGGAAGTTTTAACTTGATTCGAGAATGGGTATGGAAGAAATAACGTCTGTACACTTTTTACCAGGCAGACAGACAGACAGAGTTGATTCCAAATACCCAGGTATTATAATAAATGGAAAAGTATTATGGATTCCCATATTGATGAAGTTATTAAAAAATCAAAGCGTTAGGATTTATTAAAAAAGAAATTTCTAAATTTAAATAAGAACATTAAAATGTTTTTTTAACCTTGGTTAGTCCAATAATAGAATATGCATCCTTTCTTTGGGACCCCTCAACTCATGAAAATATTAAGAAACTAGGTGTGACAAGTCAAAGCTTGCTGTCAGAGTCACTCGATTTTATCACAGCATTTATTATTATTTATTTATTTCATTTTAATTATTTCCCCGTCCAATCCCCAATTTCATTACCCGCCCCACCTTTTCCTCTCCAGGCTAGAGTCAGTCCACCACCTTGGAGATATCTAGACCGCGGCTTTCCCTTATCTCCCCTTGATCGGGGAAAGATAAACACACGATCTCTTTGTTCTTACCCGCCGGATGTCTGACGGTGGCAGTTGACACCACCTTGGGTGGAATGCAAGTCAATCTTTCTTCCTCCCCCCCTCTACCACGTCTCTCTTTGATCAAAGAGATTACTCGGGTCAACACGCCTCATGACACTCCTAGGTGCATCTCGAGTCAAATTCACCCACGTGAGATATAATCTTAAGCCTAGGACATTTCCTGTTTCCGCCCGTCTCTCCCAGGCCTTTAAAAGGTAGACTAGCTCAAACCAGACCCGCTCATTTCTCTACCGCTGTCAACCGAGTCTGGACTATTTCATTTATTCTTACTCTTAGAGGAATATCTGGTGGTAAACCGAACTAAATCGCAGTTCCACTTAATTACTTTGTGTATATTTCTCACTGGATATTATCATGTGTATTTTATTATTTCATTTATATTTAATTAGTGCATTGTGTATTTCTCACTGGCGTAAGTAGAAAACATAAACATGTCCTATGTATGTATTTATGTATTGCATTAATCTATTAATGCTACGTTGCTCAATTGATCGTTGATGCAACCATGTATATATTTGTACATCTTATTTTATTTCCTTTATCTCGGCTGACCGCCTTGATAATTTTATTAGCGCACTAACACTGCGCTTAGAAAAGAGATGAATTATCTCCCCTGTAGTCATTTTACTCTAACGAGAGTTGCGCCCCTTGAACGGACACCCTCTCCATTCAAGCGCGCTCCATTGTTCTCGGCCGACGGTCGTATGTAAACAAACCGTCATGGTCGCTGACCACCGTCCATTTCTCCCCCCCCCCCTTTTCTCATTCCACTTGTGTTGTGTTAGACACCTTATTTAGAGTATTAGTTATTTAGCGACGCACCATAGAAGACGTATATTGAACGGGACTAGTGACGTTTGGGATATGTTGGGTTAGAGACCGGAAAATCAGTTAGCGTTAGAATTCTCTAGGGTAAAGACGTGTTTATTTTGACAGAGACTTTTACTGCGGCCTTTTCTTGGAATAAACATCTGTTACATTGTTCATCAGTGTTGACCACATCTCTTCACTAGTTAAATCGATGTCTTGTTTAGTTTGTTTGTTGAGCAACTACAGTCAACAGTCATCTATAGTTGACCTCAGGACAGTCTGAACAAGAACATCACAGTTGTTTATTTGAGATTATTATTTAGCCTTTTTGAAGATTTTTATATTCCTACTATCAGCCCTCTATTTTTCAAATCCCATTTGTCATCATCTCCCCATTGTACTCTAAACCAATTTTACCAATCTGACGAATGCACCTCAGTCGAGGGCATCAATAAGATGCATGAGAGACATGTCCTAACTTGTCTTTATTTATCCGCAGCCTCCCTCAGGTGTCTGCCTACTTGCAGTTCAGTGCCTACTCGACACTACTCAACTATTTATCGGATCACTTGCCTATTTATTTGGCATTGTCTGCCTAGTCAACTGCCTATTTGCTATTGAGTATCGTCTACTGCCTACTTGGATCTACTCTACTACTTGGCGCTATCGCCTCTACTTGCCTGCCTATTCGACAGCCCACATGTCAACGTATTAGGTGCGACGTCCCTATAGACCCAGAGTCTGTGCGAGACGTCATAGCTACGCCAAACCTTCCGCAACTTACTGAATTATCCTGCTCACTACGCTGCCCACGCAGATCCGCTCGGCCCGCAGTACCCTTGTGCCCACGGTAGCCGGCCCCCCGCCCTACTGTGCCCACTACAGATATCAGAACTTTGGATTGAGACTCCACAAGAACTGTATCACCGGCGTCCCTCTACCCGCTAGAGCGCCACTCCAGCTGCAGAATCTCCAGCCAGGACACAGCCAGCTGCGACCCAAACAGGACAACCAGCTAAGTTCAGAAGACAAAGTGACATACTCTCTTATTAAGTGCAAGAGTGATTATTATATATAGTATCGATTAGAGATAGATGCAAACCCTCCCCCTTTTTATCCTTCTATGTAGATATTTATGTAAATAAATATTCTTCAATTTTAACTTTTGTATCTGTCTTTCATTGCTTGTTTCGTTGCGTGCCTGCTCCCGATTTATATGCTGACGGGTTGGTGTGTGATAATTTCAAAAATAATCATCCCCTAGACATAAAACGTGCCAAATATACGTCACTTTAGTTAACCTGTCACACTAGGACAGACACAAAATAGAGCAGTGAGATTCATAACAAACGATATTCACATTTGATTAGAGTAACGCCGTTAGTAAATCATTCAATTTAGTGATCTTTCAGAATAGAAAACTTAAAAGTAAGCAGAAATATTAAATTCGATAATAGGCTGATAATGTTTTTTACAAATTTAAACAACAATACCATGAAATTATCTAAAATCGCTCTTCTGATATTACATTTAGTTTTCTTGCCAAAAGGTCTAAAAGTCTCTGTATCGATTATAAGTGATTTTATTTGTTTTCAAGTTAAAGGTAACGCAATGATTCTTTGAATTTCTATTACTTTAGAGAAAAAGAGGTTTACATATGCTTTCCCAATAGGAGGATTCGATGGGTGTCATCTATAATAATAATAATAATAATAATAATCTTTATTGGCCGTAAGGAAATTTGTCTTACAATTTGTGCATTACATCAAACAAAACATTATAACTATAAAACACAAAATGTACATTCATACCAGACTCACTCATAATTTACATGTGGAAAGTTTGTATCTGATTGTTTCTATTTAATGATTTGATTGCTCGGGAAACAAAAGAGTGTTTGTGTGTCTGTTTGTCTTCGCTATCGGTATCTTGTATCTCTTTTGTAATGGTAAAATCACAAAATGCTGACCCAAAAGTGATTTTTTATTTCTAGACTGTTTTAGCTTTTTTATGGATGTTTGTCTCAAACAGCTGCCCAAATGTTTTTTTTTTCCAGTTGCTTTAACAGCAGCTTTTAAGATGCAGCATTGTGATGACACAAACTCTCTTTGTGTTCTGTTTTTGTTTTCTGTTATACTTCATACTTGAGCTCACATGAAATCTGTAGTTACGTAACTATCAAGCAACTAGTTAGCGTCATCTACATAGCGTTAAGGAACAAGTAACAACATCAAGTACAACAAGTAACAACATCAAGTAGAACAAGTAACAACATCAAGTAGAACAAGCAACATCATCAAGTAGAACAGGTAGCAACATCAAGTAGAACAAGTAACAACATCAAGTAAAACAAGTAACAACATCAAGTAAAACAAGTAACAACATCAAGTAAAACAAGTAACATCAAGTAGAACAAGTAACAACATCAAATAAAACAAGTAACAAAATCAAGTAGAACAAGTAACAACATCAAGTAGAACAGGTAACATGTAACAACGTCACAGAGAACCGTAACACCATGTATTAATAACAAATGTGTCTAATATAAAACTTTCCGTAACTCGTAACAGAGAACCATGCGATTAATGTAACAAGAAAACATATAAATAATTTGTTTAAATAAAAAGCTTATATAAAGTGTAGTTGTATCAATTAGTTTGGATCAGTCATGTCATTAAATTTGTAATAGATCTTGACTATTGTAGCCTAACAATAATAAATCTGTGTAATTGCAATTTTTACAAATTGTTTTGTTTAGCGCAATATCATGCTTTCAGATTTCTCACTACGCTATGAGCCAATCACTTGTCTGGACCAGTGGGAAAGGGGCGGAGGTTATCAGGGTAAATGTTACGTGATCGCTTTTTAAATGCATTTATAAAAAAACATTTGAACGACCTGATTTCGAACTAGAGGGCTAAAGCCTCCTCACGCTAATACACTAACCATCGTGCCGTGGTAGTGCTTATGAAAACAGAAGGTTTTATAGTTATTTATTGTTAGTTTCAAACTTTTCTCTCTACCAAGTATAAAGGGGACTAATTCAACTTATACCACCACATCTGTCAATTACATTTTCTTTCCTTTGTTTGACAAACCAAACAAAATATTTCATCACAGGAACCAATAGTTAATAACCTAACTGTTTTTAAAATTTATTTTTGTTTTGTCAGGCAAAAGAAATAATTAAACACATTTTCAGCTTGATCCGAGATTGGGTGTGGGAGAAATTACGTGTAAAAATTTTTACCAGACAGACAGAAAGACAGCTTTGTAAAAATAGACCAACTAACTTGTCAAGCACCGCTGCTTACATAATATGTAAGGCTTCATCCGTATCGTATGATTAGGTAAATATGGTTTCCTCCTGACCTATGTTGTTCACTTACATGTATTGAATACTACCCACAGCCTGGAGTTTCTCCTGTTTCTCCATATCGTCGTTAAGATACGAGACAACTTGAGCTTTGTCAGAGTAACGAAGGAGCGCCACCCTCACAGAGTCTGGGGCTATTGATAAATTGGCCACGACACTCTCTAAGAAAACAATACATTTATTGAAATTTTGTTTGCCAACACTCTTGGACGTGTCCAGTATAACGACCAGGTCAAGCTGCTCCACACAGACTGTAACAAAATAAAATGTTAGTATAAAACATTTGAGCTTCACGCATTTTATAACAATATACGTGAAACGAAACAGAGAGAAGAGGGTTAGAATGAGAAAGAAAGAGATACAAGAGTAACAGTAAAGTAAAGTTCCCCTTTCAGACCTTGCGATCTATAGGGCAGATGATGTAAAAGTCATCGTTAATGTGGCCAATGGTTAACGAGGGTGTCATGTGGCCATCACAACGACCAACCGTCTTTGCTTTCCGCAACTAATGTCAGGTACCCATAAGAGCCTCATGGACTCAGAGGCGCCTAAAGATCCAGTCTTCACCAGAATTCGAACCAGGGACCCTGGCTTGGAAGCAAACCTCTTTACCACTCAGCGAGAGACAATAGAGGGAGAGAGAAACAGGAAACAGGAGAGAGACAGGAGGTAGAGAAAGAAAGAGAGAGAAAGGCAAAGACATGTGTGAGAGAAAATAGAGAGAAAGAGAAAAAGGAAAGAGAGAGATAGAAAGAAAGAGAGAGAGAAAAGAAGAGAGAGAAACTAAGTGAAAGAAAGAAGGAGAAAGACAGGAGAGAGAGAAAGACATAGAAAGAGAGAGAAACAGGAGATAAAGAGATAAAAAAAGAAGAAAGGAAGAAAGAGACATGAGAGAGAGAAATAAAAAGAGAGGAAGAAAGAGAAAAAGAAACATAGGAGATAGAAAAAGGAACGGCTCGTTCACGTGTAGTAGTTAGTGGTTAGTGCTTCTGATTGTTAAATAATTGTTGTTGGTTTAAATCTTTCATTAGACACCTCGTTTCATTTTCATCATTGTGAACCCAAAATAAAACAGTTTGTACATACTTTTATAATAATCATGTTCGACTTATAATAGATGTTTCACAAATTCAGAATTAAGAAACTAAGCCCTAGAACCATAGGCGTAGCCTGGAATTTTTTCCCAAGGGTGTTTTTTTTATATTTCTCCCCCTACCCAGCATATATATATATGTATATATTGTTACGATCTTCTCTATCAGGCCTTCTGCAAACACTGCCCAACAACACAACACATCTAAAACATCAACTTGACAACAAGAGCTTCAAGTAACAAAGTGGCGATATAATGACAAATACATCAAAAGCCAATACAACACAATTGGCTACACCAAATTCAAGTGCTTTCTTGTACAATAGGCTGCCTACTAAACACTACAAGTCCTTTTCTGTCTACTTCTAGACTCGTACAGCTACATTTTCAAGGACTCACAAGGTACCATGCCACAGTCCTTACGCCTTGCTGTCCTGGACTCAACTGTCTATTGTTACACACTGTGATCTTCCTTGAAGGCTTTTAGTCACAAGACAACAACATGGGTCATATTTGCGTGAACTAGCAGTACTGTCCCTTGTTCAACAGCCGTTGACCCGTTGACCTGTGTGATTGGCCTGAGTCGAGTGTATCAGCAGGCTGCACATTCATCAACACTTTCGGTCCGCCACTGGAGTTACTACATTACCCCCTTCTTAGATTTGTCCGTCCTGGACAAAATCTACCTCACGACATGGGCTGTGAAGGTTTATCGATGCATTTGGGGGTCTATCTGTGGGAGCGGCAGTGGGCCTGTATTGCCATCATGATGGGGTCACCTGCGTTGCTGCCTGTACATGTTTTTTTCTCCTGCACCAGTTGGTCGTCCATTGGTTCAGTGGACCTGGTCTGGACTTTCTGTCAGTCGCCGCTGATCGCAGCCTCGTGGCAAGTAACGAAGCACTAAATGTCCTGGTAGGGGTCATCAAGATTGCTGCTCTTACACGTTGTTCAAGCAGGCTTTCTCGATGCACCGTAGGCCCCCAGGAGGCCAGGTTTTCAAACACGTCATAATCTGCAAGCAAGTCTGGAAGTCTTTCAGTCACATGACAAATATAAAATATATATACATGGTCGATGTAACAGAGGCGCCCCACGGAAACGCTTCAAATACCAGCTTAGGCACCAACTTGCCTTAGCTGACATAGAAAAGGGCACCTGGTTGCATGCGGCCTCAACGAGACAGCTGGAGGTCACTCACAAAGGCCGCAGGATAGACATTTCAGACCAAAAGAAAATCCGACAGACGTAGATGGCGAAAAGAAAATTTAAATCGACAACCTGCGGACAATGGTTATGCTTGCCCTGAGTGTGGCAAAATATGGGGGTGCGCAGCTACGGGAAATACTGCATTCCTCACTAACCTTTGGACTCGAAGGCAAGCTCCCCCAGCGGGAATCGGGGCGTCAGGACTATTCCCGGTAATAAAACAAAACAAAAATGCATATTCTGAGGTATCTGCAGTGCATTATACTGGTATTAAAATTTTTTAGTTCAAAAACCTAATCTGCTTTTCTTATTTACTTAGGACTTAGATTCTGCCGTGCCGTTCGGCGCATTGGGCAGCAAGCTGTCTCCACAAAAATCTGTCACTTTCAATGTCTGAAACCTATTTCCACCTGGTGTCCACTTCTCTGAGGTCCTCCATGAAAGTGTAACGCCAAGTTATTCAAGGACTTTCCCTGTTTGCGCTTTCCTCGTAATGTCCTCCATGTCATCGCAACTCTTGGTATGCATAATACATTTTGTCGGAGAACATGTCCCGCAAATCTCATGCGACGTTCTGTCACCTCACTAAGTGGTCGACTCCCAGCTTGGCATAGGATTTCCTTGATTGAGACCCGATCTCTATAACTGACACCTAAAGTCAGTCTGAGCCATCTTTGTTGAGCTACTTTCAGTCTTTTTCAATTTCGGCAGATAACTGGATTTTATTAATGGAGCCCAGCGACTTGTAGAAATTTTGTAACCTTTCTTGATTACGCTATTGGAACTTGGTGACTGTAGTTTGCTATAGATTTTATATTGAAAATGGATTTTTTTTCGTTAAAACCATCTGCTGGGGAGTTTTAAACTAAAAATTTCCGCAGTTTTTTAAAAAAAAAAACTCAAAATCACTTTAGCTACGCTTATAGAATTTGGTGTCTATAGTTTGTTTTAGAATAATATTGATAAGGGGTTTTTCAACCTCAGAAGAATCCAGTCCTATGCTGACAGTAAAATGCAAAAATTTTTTCAATTCAATCAAAGCTTTTTTTTATGGTCCTCAGCAAAATGGCTCATCCCCTATATTCAGTGCTGATGGAAACAAACTTCTCACAGACAAGGAGGATATACTTGTTCGCTGGGCTGAACATTTCAGTACCATCATTAACTGTCCCTCAAGCATTAGCGCCGAAGCCATCGCACGCCTGGAACAAGTCCCAATAAACCATTCACTCGCTGACCCTCCCCGGCTCAATGAAGTAATGACTGCAATATCCAACCTCTCAACTGTTAAGGCACCGGGACTAGACTCCATCCCTGCTGAAATATACTCAATTGGCAGTTCAGAGCTGACAGCTAAACTAACAGAAATCTACCAGATAATGTGGGAACAAAAGAAACTACCACAAAAGTTCAAAGACTCCTCCATCATTCATCTCTACAAGAGAAAGGGAAATAGGCTGTTATGCGATAACAATCGTGGCATATGCCTCCTATGAATTGGTGGCAAGATTCTGGCTAGGGTGCTATTAAATAGACTACAACACCATCTAGACACTGCCCTATTTCAGAAGAGTCAATGCGGCTTTAGGCAGGGTAGAGGCACGGTTGACATGATCTTTGCAGACCGCCAACTCCAAGAGAAATGTAAAGAGCGAAATTCAAATCTCTATAACTACATTCATAGATTTGACTTAATCTTTTGATGTCAGTCGTGAAGGCCTTTGGCAAATCATGTCCAAATTCAGCTGCCCGGATCAATTCATAACAATAGTGCGCCAATTCCATGATAACATGCAAGCAAGAGTCCAAGACAACGGAGACTACTCCAAGCTTTTTCCTGTCTCAAATGGCTGAAGCAGGGGTGTGCTGGCTCCAACGCTTTTCAGCATAATGTTCACCGCCATACATAAAACATTGGAGTTGGGATACGATATCGCACCAATGCAAGTTTAGTCAACGCTCAGAGACTCAAGGCAAGGACCAAGGTAAACTACGACTGCATCAGAGACCTGCTATTTGCAGATGACTGTGCCATTAATGCCTCAAACGAAGAAGACCTTCAAAAGAGCCTGTCCCTCTTCGCTAATGCCTGCAAAATAAAATTTGGCCTCGCCATAAATGTAAAAAAGAGTCGTGGACCTTATTTTCCCGCCACACCAAAAAGCTAAGCTCCTTCCACCTACGCTGTCTAAGGAGTATCCATAAGGTGCGTTGGTCCGATCACATACCAGATACAGAACTCTTAAAGCTGTCCAACATGTACAGTTTCAATGCGACAGTAAAAAGGTCCCAACTTTGATGGGCGGGAAATGAATTCCGCATGCCAGACAAACGCCTTCCCATACGACTTCTGTACGGGGAGTTGTGTGCAGGAAAGCCCTCCCAGGGAGGCCAATACAAGCGCTATAAAGACACTCTCAAGAGCTCCTCAAAGGAATGCGATATTGACATTCACGGCTGGGAAGCACTAGCTCTCGATCGCTTTTCATGGCGTGAAGCTGTGAGTCTCGGAGTCTCAAGTTTTGAAGCAAGAAGAGTGGCCAGGGCGAAAGAGCGCCGAACCAACAAAAAGCTGAGAGATGAAGCAGGCCTATCTGCAACTGACCCAACCCACCCATGCCATGTATGCGGACGTCTTTTTAAAGCGAGGATTGGACTTTACAGTCATTTTCGAGTTCATAGGAAATGAGAAATGTGCTCATCTTTGACCACGAAGGAGGAGCTATATCTGTAGTGGGATTATAAACTCAAAACCATCTGGAGGTGCTTAAACTTAAAGCATATTATTGACGTTTATTTCAATTTGTATAAACCAGGGGTTCTCAACCTGTGGATCGCGACCACTTTTGGGGTCGAATTACAATTTGCCAGGGGTCACCTAAGGGCTTCGAAAATATGGATCTTTTTGTCTTTTCTTACTTGTACAACTTTACATTACACAAAGTGTTTCCATTGAAAGTTACAATCGTATTATTGTCATTCCAGTCAAGACAGAAATAATTAAGATTGGCACTCGGAACAACGTCTCAAAAGTGGAAAGCACAGATTCTCTTTTTATCACGAACTGCCAGCTTCCTTATGTCCATGTAGTGCGGAATCTTGGAGTTTTCTTCGACTCAACACTATCTCTGATGCAGTCGTAGTTTACCTTGGTCCTTGCCTTGTGTTCACTCAACACCCACACATAAGTCAGCTCTGCAAGGGTCTTTATCTGCAGCTGCGCAGATTAGGCCAGATACGACCATATTTAACAACGGAGTCAACAAAAACGCTAGCTGTGGCATTCATACTCTCCCGCCTTGACTACTGCAACGCCGTGCTAGCAGGTATACCTGATGACAAAATAGCCAAGCTGCAACGTATACAGAACAACGCCGAACGAACAGTACTTAGAAAAACAAGACAAGATTCTGCTACTACGCTCTTGCGCACGCTCCATTGGCTTCCCGTGAAAGCGAGAATCGATTACAAGGTCGCAACACTTTGTCATCAGTGTATAAATAACAATGAGATGCCCTTGTACCTTAGCGAACTGATTACTCCATATGTCCCCCAGAGAGCCCTGCGCTCAATGGACTCAACGCTTTTAGTGGTGCCACGTTACTCCCTCAAAAGCTACGGTCTGTGGGCTTTTCAGTGCACAGGGCAAAGGTTTGGAACTTACTCCCCATTGATCTCATACAGACAACATTTAAGAACATTAAGACCTACTTGTTTACAACTTTTTTAGATTAGCTCTTGAATACTGCTGTCGTGTTTGTAACGCTATTACAGCGCCTTGAGCCTACATTTTGTTTGTTAACAGCGCTTTATAAATAAAATTATTATTATTATTATTATTCGAGGAGAGACGTTGCAGACAAATCAATACGATTTTTTCAAGTATTTTTATTTTCGCACCATAAATATTTGTAACAGTATACATTTGTGTCAATTACTGCATAACGTAACGTGATGCCATTTCGGAATCTAATGGTGACATCTTGACGTAACTGAAAGCTATTTCGTTTAAAATTAATAATACGTAATCGTTTAATAGTTCATTATAGAACAAACAATGAACATTTTAAACAACGCAAAGAAAAAAGATATAGTGTCATTTGTTGTACGTTATAGTACTGCTAGTTCGATATATAGTTGTTATTAGATTCTAAGGAGCAAAATATATGACAAGAATATAGACATCTCTGATCTTTACACTAAGTTCACGATTTATTATGCTTATGAACGAAAATTATTTTAAGGTTGAGGGGTCGCCGCACAGCGGAGAAATGCATTAAGGGGTCGCCGAGCCATAAAAGTTGAGAACCTTGGTATAAACCTTTCAAAGCCAAAGACAGCACGCCAGCAGTCTCTCTTCTGTTTACACCGAGTGTACTTTAACCTACATTAACGCATATTTCTTTCATAGCTTTTATCAACTCACTCCGCCTGTGTGGTACACATTGTGTACACCTTAGTGTCTCACACTTCACATACTTAGATCAAGCTGAAACTTTGCACAATTATTCGTTGTCTCCAACAGAACACGAGTAACAAAAAATAATCAATTAATTAATTAATTAATGTGTGGTATTAAATTAATTGATTTTAAAATGAGAATGGGAAATAAATCCTACAGTACTGAGATATAGTCATATAGGCTATATCAGGAAATGTGCAGCTCTTTCCCTTTGTTTTTTTTTTTAAAGTATTCTGTTATATTTTGCTTGGACTATATTGTAAGTTATATGAAACTTAGATTTAGAGATTTTACTGTAAATAAAAATAAATAAAAATAAATAAAAATACACAAATGTTTTTTTTTACAAGTACATGTTTGTTTACAAGAATAGTTATTTCTTAATGTTTACAAGAATTGTTATTTCTCATTGTTTACAAGAATTGTTATTTCTTACTGCTTACAAGATTGTTATTTCTCACTGATTACAACATTTGTTATTTCTTAATGTTTACAAGAATTGTTATTTCTTACTGTTTACAAGATTTGTTATTTCTCACTGATTACAAAATTTATTTCTTAAAGTTTTCAAGATTTATTGTCAATGTTTACAAGATTTATTATTTCTCACTGTTTACAAGAATTGTTATTTCTTACTGTATAAAAAATTTTGTTATTTCTCACTTATTGCAAAATTTGTTATTTCTCACTGATTTCAAAATTTGTTATTTCTTACTGTTTACACGAATTGTTATTTCTTACTGTTTACAAGATTTGTTATTTCTTACTCTTTACAAGATTTGTTATTTCTCAATGTTTACAAGATTTTTAATTTCTTACTGCTTACAAGATTGTTATTTCTCACTGATTACAAGATTTGTTATTTCTTAATGTTTACAAGATTTGTTATTTCCTAATGTTTACAAGAATTGTTATTTCTCAATGTTTACAAAATTTATTTCTTAAAGTTTTCAAGATTTATTGTCAATGTTTACAAGATTTATTATTTCTCACTGTTTACAAGAATTGTTATTTCTTACTGTATAAAAAATTTTGTTATTTCTCACTTTTTGCAAAATTTGTTATTTCTCACTGATTTCAAAATTTGTTATTTCTTACTGTTTACACGAATTGTTATTTCTTACTGTTTACAAGATTTGTTATTTCTTACTCTTTACAAGATTTGTTATTTCTCAATGTTTACAAGATTTTTTATTTCTTACTGCTTACAAGATTGTTATTTCTCACTGATTACAAGATTTGTTATTTCTTAATGTTTACAAGATTTGTTATTTCTTACTGCTTACAAGATTGTTATTTCTCACTGATTACAAGATTTGTTATTTCTTACTGCTTACAAGATTGTTATTTCTCACTGATTATAACATTTGTTATTTCTTAATGTTTACAAGAATTGTTATTTCTTACTGTTTACAAGATTTGTTATTTCTCACTGATTACAAAATTTATTTCTTAAAGTTTTCAAGATTTATTGTCAATGTTTACAAGATTTATTATTTCTCACTGTTTACAAGAATTGTTATTTCTTACTGTATAAAAAATTTTGTTATTTCTCTCTTATTGCAAAATTTGTTATTTCTCACTGATTTTAAAATTTGTTATTTCTTACTGTTTACAAGATTTGTTATTTCTTACTCTTTACAAGATTTGTTATTTCTCAATGTTTACAAGATTTTTAATTTCTTACTGCTTACAAGATTGTTATTTCTCACTGATTACAAGATTTGTTATTTCTTAATGTTTACAAGATTTGTTATTTCTTAATGTTTACAAGAATTGTTATTTCTCAATGTTTACAAAATTTATTTCTTAAAGTTTTCAAGATTTATTGTCAATGTTTACAAGATTTATTATTTCTCACTGTTTACAAGAATTGTTATTTCTTACTGTATAAAAAATTTTGTTATTTCTCACTTATTGCAAAATTTGTTATTTCTCACTGATTTCAAAATTTGTTATTTCTTACTATTTACACGAATTGTTATTTCTTACTGTTTACAAGATTTGTTATTTCTTACTCTTTACAAGATTTGTTATTTCTCAATGTTTACAAGATTTTTTATTTCTTACTGCTTACAAGATTGTTATTTCTCACTGATTACAAGATTTGTTATTTCTTAATGTTTACAAGATTTGTTATTTCTTAATGTTTACAAGAATTGTTAATTCTCAATGTTTACAAGAATTGTTATTTCTTACGCTTACAAGATTGTTATTTCTCACTGATTACAACATTTGTTATTTCTTAATGTTTACAAGATTTATTATTTCTGACTGTTTACAAGATTTGTTATTTCTCACTGATTACAAAATTTATTTCTTAAGGTTTTCAAGATTTATTTGTCAATGTTTACAAGATTTATTATTTCTCATCGTTTACAAGAATTGTTATTTTTTACTGTTTACAAGATTTGTTATTTCTTACTGCTTACAAGATTGTTATTTCTCACTGATTACAAGATTTGTTATTTCTTACTGCTTACAAGATTGTTATTTCTCACTGATTACAACATTTGTTATTTCTTAATGTTTACAAGAATTGTTATTTCTTACTGTTTACAAGATTTGTTATTTCTCACTGATTACAAAATTTATTTCTTAAGGTTTTCAAGATTTATTGTCAATGTTTACAAGATTTATTATTTCTCACTGTTTACAAGAATTGTTATTTCTTACTGTATAAAAAATTTTGTTATTTCTCTCTTATTGCAAAATTTGTTATTTCTCACTGATTTTAAAATTTTTTATTTCTTACTGTTTACACGAATTGTTATTTCTTACTGTTTACAAGATTTGTTATTTCTCAATGTTTACAAGATTTGTTATTTCTCAATGTTTACAATATTTTTAATTTCTTACTGCTTACAAGATTGTTATTTCTCACTGATTACAAGATTTGTTATTTCTTAATGTTGACAAGATTTGTTATTTCTTAATGTTGACAAGATTTGTTATTTCTTAATGTTTACAAGAATTGTTAATTCTCAATGTTTACAAGAATTGTTATTTCTTACGCTTACAAGATTGTTATTTCTCACTGATTACAACATTTGTTATTTCTTAATGTTTACAAGATTTATTATTTCTGACTGTTTACAAGATTTGTTATTTCTCACTGATTACAAAATTTATTTCTTAAGGTTTTCAAGATTTATTTGTCAATGTTTACAAGATTTATTATTTCTCATCGTTTACAAGAATTGTTATTTTTTACTGTTTACAAGATTTGTTATTTCTTACTGCTTACAAGATTGTTATTTCTCACTGATTACAAGATTTGTTATTTCTTACTGCTTACAAGATTGTTATTTCTTACTGCTTACAAAATTTTGTTATTTCTCAATGTTTACAAGATTTGTTATTTCTCACTGTTTACAAGATTTGTTATTTCTCACTTACTTTTGTGTCCATCACTCAGGTTTACACTGAACAATATCCATAGAATTATTCCAGGAATTAACAAGATAAGACAAAATTGCTTCATTTCGCTGATTAATTAGATGTAAGTATTTACAATTTTGAATTCTCAATGTTGGAAAAAAAATGCTAGAAAAAAAGGAATGAAAATCTGCTGAACAATAAGAACTGTTTTGTATGGTTTTAGAAATCTTACATTTTCATTGAATAGTAGCGCGAAACTATTGAGCAGACACAGGAAAAGAACGCCCGTCTCGTGCTCACAGATTTACGTCCTGTTTTACTTTACAAACGCCACCCCCACCCATCTCCTAATTCTGTCCAATGAAAGCTACGTGAGTGTCAGGGCGAGGTCTGCATTTCTAAGAGGTGAATGTTGTAGACTGTTTGCCTGGTGTTTATAACTTGTAAACTAACGAGTTCTTCTATTGAATTTTGTGTGTGTGAGCAGAACATTCACTAGAGACATGTAGATCTACTTAGATTTCGTGTTTAAAACCGAGGTTCTACTAGAAGTGCTTGGCGTAGGTTGTTCTTGACGTAGAATTTCACTAACGTCAACATTGTCAAGTTGTGCGGCCATGGGTGCAAGACATTTTGTTTCAAAATACAGGGAGATTGGGTTTGAACCCTTTATTTTTTTCTTAAAGAGGGTGTTATAGAAAAGAAGGATTAATTTGAGGATAAGGAGGAGGTTTTGGAAACGTATTGAAAAAACACATCGAGTGACCTCTACCTTATATCTGTAATTAGAATATTTAAGGAATCTAATCTAATGCTTTACATTTTACACAGATGACCAGCTAAGCATAATTCTTGCAATTTTAGAGGTCAATTTTAGAGGTCCATTTTAGAGTTCCATTTTAGACTTCCATTTTTGACTTCAATTGTAGACTTCCATTTTAGACTTTCATTTTAGAGTTCCATTTTTGACTTCCCTTTTAGACTTCTATTGTAGACTTCCATTTTAGATTTCTATTGTAGACTTCCATTTTAGACTTTCATTTAAGAGTTCCGTTTTAGAATTTCATTTTAAAGTTCCATTTTAGAGTTCCATTTGAGACTTCAATTGTATACTTCCATTTTAGACTTTCAATTTAGAGTTCCATTTTTGACTTCTATTTTAGACTTCTATTGTAGACTTCCATTTTAGATTTCAATTGTAGACTTTCATTTTAGAGTTTCATTTTAGACTTCCATTTTAGATTTCAATTGTAGGCTTCCATTTTAGCCTTTTATTTTAGAGTTTCGTTTTAGACTTTCATTTTAAAATTCCATTTTAGAGTTCTATTTTAGACTTCAATTGTTGACATCAATTTTAGACTTTCATTTTAGAGTTTTCATTATTGACATTCGTTTTAGACTTTCATTTTAGAGTTCCATAGCCTAAATTATCTGGCAACAAGTTTGTTTTTACAAATACTAAATTGGTTTCTAATGAGTATCTAAACTTTTCTTCTTAAATATGTCTGCCTGGTTTGGACAGGACACAGGACAAGACACAGAAATAGATTTAATCTGCTACTTAAAGTCACGCAGTTTTCGTCAGCAGTCGTTAGACACTTCAAACCAAAGATTACAGTCTCGCCAGTCAGTCACTTACATGACGAAATACTGAGCTACTTTATCGAAAGACAGTTAACAGTTTGAGGACTTGCCGCACATCAAGTGCTGCAACTGTCAGCACTGTGTGTGTGTGTGTTTGTGTGTGTGTGTTTGTGTTACTGAGCATTCAATTAACTCTATTATTATTATGAAAGAACAGAAATGTGATAATTCAAGTAAATACTGGTTTAAAATAAAAAAGAAACCAATATGTCCTCACTCACCAAGGTTTCAATGATGGTGTTGTCACCTGTTTCTCCACATTGGTAAACAGCTTGCTGTTTCTATTCCCCTCATTGGTAAACAGCTGCTGAGCTTTTCATTTTGGTATTCTTTCACGTCCACGTCTGTGTTCAGATCGCGAGTTACATGGGATAGACAGTCAATACTAAATGCTTGTCTTCATTGTGACTTAAAACTAGAACTTCGCTTTTTTATATTCCCCCTTTTTTTAAAAATAGCCTTTATCAACTCATTCTGTCTGTTGGATACACAGTTTGAACACCTTATTTTTCTCACTTTCGGATCAAATTGAAACTTTGCACACTATTTATTGTTGAAGACAAACATAAACTAATCAAAAAATTAACCAAATAGTAAATAATAATAATTTTATTTATAAAGCGCTGTTAACAAACAAAATGTAGGCTCAAGGCGCTGTAATAACATTACAAACACAAACACGACATTATCAATTAAAAACTAATCTAAAAAAGTTTTAAACAAGTAGGTCTTAATGTTCTTCTTAAAAGTGGTATAGCATGTCTGTCTGAGATCAATGGGGAGTGAGTTCCAAACCTTTGGTCCGTGCACTGAAAAAGCCCGCAGACCGTAGCTTCTGAGGGTAATTGTGGTAATTAATTAATTTTGTTTGAAAAAAAAAGTTAATAATTCTTACCGTATTGAGGAATGTATATGTAAATGTGGAGTTATTCCCTAAGTTGAGTTTTTTTTTAAAAATAGAATTTCTAAAATTCTCAAGTTGTTTAGTGATTTAGCTTGAGACTAAAATTTAATTGATAAACAATCTTAAAGGGAATTTAGTGAGAACAAAAGAGAGAAAGGGAGAGAAATAGAGAAAAAATAATTGGATTAAAGGAGCAGAAAGAGAGAAAGAGACAACAGAGAGAGCACGCGGAGATATAAAGAGAGAGAGAGAGAGAGGGGAGGTCAATGTTTCTCTTTTTGGCCACCGAACACACTAGCACGTCCTTGGACTACATGTTTCTAGGAGTGATCCTATTGCCATATTTTTCCTTTTACCTGGAAGCACACGTCTAACTCCTGAGATTCTGGGAAGCCGACATTTGGGTCCGTGCACGATTCTGGAATCTAGATCCTTCTAGACATCCTGGATATGGCAGACATGTTGCAATCAGGCGGTTAAAAGGTCAAAGGTGATCATACTTGTGCAAGTGTGTGTATATGACAAGAAAAACATCAAAAAAACTCTGTTAAAAAACAAAGGTTACATTAAGTGTAAATGTATGAATTAGTTTGGATCAGTCATGCAATGGTGGGAATATTGGACCTAGACATAGATATTTGTACCAATTGTTTTTGTTTAGCTTTTAACCTTCTCAGTACGCTATGATCCTATCACGTGTCTGGACCAGTTGGGAAAGAGAGAGGGATGAAGGGGTTATCTTGGTGAATGTTTACATCATCGTTTTTTTAAATGCATAAACAATGTTCACTCAGGGCTCAAGATTTCTCAACGGCACTAATTCATCTTATGCCACCACATCTGTCAAGTAATATTTCTTTCCATTGTTCAAGATACCAAACAAAATAATTAATTACTTATAGTCAATTAATTAAATTTTTAAAATTGATTTTTGCGTTGTCAGGTAAAAGAGATAATTGTGCAAATTTTTCAGCGTAATCCGAAATTGGGTGTGGGAGAAATAACGTGTACAAATTTTGACATTTAATTTTCTTGCAAAAACATCAAAAAATAAAATCTCAATATCGATAATAGGTTGTTCCGAGAATTTTGTTTTTCGTCCAATGAATGTTAAAATTCGCTCTTCTAACTTTAGATCACATTTTATTTTCTTGCCAAAAACATCCCAAAAGGCTGATTATTGAGAATAGGTTGTTTTGGATTTTGAAAAATAAAATAATTGTTTAAAACATAGCAAAATATAAAATCTAACAGGCTGTATGGATTTATTATGATAAGCAAATTAACGCAAAATTACTGTTTGATTTTGCTTTTCTGGGCTCTATTACATTTCATTTTCTTGCCTAAATGTCGTAAAGAAAAAAAACAACTCTTTATAAACATTGTTTTTTTTTTTCCGGAAAAAACAGCAACAACATATTAACACTAAATGATTGTTTAGAATTTCTCTTCTGACTTATTTTAAATTAAATTTGATTACTATAAAGTCGCAGATATTTCATTATCGATAATAAGTTGTACATATTATTTATATAAAACAAAATTTCAAATTGTTCTTAAAACTTACATTAGGCCTACATTTTTTTTTTCAAAACTTCGCAAGATTCTTTTATGGATGACAGATTGTCCCGGATTTTGTTTTATTTATATCAAATTAACGATAAATTTGGGATGAAATAGCTCTTTTCACTTATATTACATATGATTTACATGCAAACATGTCGCTAAAATTTCATTATAGACAATTGGTTGTTATGGATTTTTAGGAAAAGCAAATTAACTCCGATTGACTTTTTGATATAGCTCTTCTAACATATATTATTTTATTTTTGCACTTTCCTCAAACATCGCAAAAAAAATCATTATCGAAAATAGGTTATTACGAATTTTAATGAAAAAAATATTAACGCTAAATGATTATTTCAAATTGCTTGTGACTTATATTACGTTAAATTTTATTCTTAAAAATCCGGAAAAATATTTCATTATGATAATAGGTTGTTTAAAATTATTGTTTGAAGTCTATTTTTTTTTATGTTACATTATATTTTAATTGCAATTAAATTATTGCAAAATTATAGGTAATAGGTTATTCCATGTCTGATACATTAACCACTTTGCCAGCGAAGTTCTTATGAAAATAGTAGTTTTTGTATTTTTTGTCAGTTTCAAACTATTAAGCGACAACATCCTTTCAAGTATTGTCGCAACTATCTATTTAAGTGTATAGTAATAATGTTCACAATCTAATAGCACGGCTTTTATCAATAGGCGATGATGTCATTTGTGCTATTTTGTTCTTGTGTACTAATTGCTCTCCCCTTGCGCTTCGTCGTAATTTTTCATATGACGTCCAAAACGTTTCTTCTTGGTCGTTTGGTCCATTGACTCCATCTTGCGCTGTAGAGCCAAGCTGTATCTTTGGAGTTCTTGAATTCTCCATATATCTTCGTTATTGGATAGCCATAGCGCTGGCCTTAGTATATATTCTTGAAGGATTATTTGCCCCTGTTTAGGATGAGTTTTATTTCATATTGTAAAGTTTTTTTAGTATGGATTCGGTCGTATTCGTATTTTGTAATTAGATTATAGGATTAGAAGAATATATTATTTGTCTTTCTAAAGGGTCTCAGGTTTCAGGTCTGAGGTTTTAAATTTTAAGGTAATAAGTCTGAGGTTCTAGATTTCAGCCTTATACTTCTATATTGAGACTTGATGTTACATTCTGATGTTGTGAGAATTGGTGTTACTCTGAACTTTCATTCTTCATCGTGGGTGAACATTCGTCTTGGCTAGAAGATACTTGGATAATCATGAACATTGGTATATGAAGTACTCTGAACCTGATTATAGAGTCAATGTCTTGAAATGGAACATTGATGAGGTCAATAATATTTTTTAAAATACTATTTAAGTATTTAAATGAAATATATTGTTATAACTCCGCCATGCGCACCGACATCTAAGCTAGAAGGTGCGCACTGTGAAGTAGAGAGCCAATATGGAGATGCTGTACTCAAGGCAGATGCCCCTTGTGTTTGTCATGTCTCCGTGTAAATAAACGTCTATGTCTCGTTGAGTTGCCTCACTTCAGTTATTACGATTGGTCTCAGAAGTGGGATTATAGGCAACTCAACGAGAGGAGGTAGGCTTTGATTACAATGACATATTTGAAGCTATTACATCAGCTCTCAATTAAAGAGCTAAGACAAGAGCTTCGGGACCGAGGTTTAAAATCCCTCGGTAGCAGGGGAACGCTCACGGATTGTCTGCGGCAAGCCTTGGTCGATGAATAATCGATGAAGAAGAAGATCCGGAGACCTACAAATTTGAAATTGAACTTGGGATTGTTGAGTTCTTTGGCAGGATACAGGAAGAAATTGATGCAATGCGTGAACAAATTAATAGGATGGGGAGTAAAGTAGATGAAAGTGTATTGCAAGTAGAAGGCCAAATAGACCAAAGTGATAAAATTGTGTCGCTAGCAAAAGGAGGAATAAACTCGTTAGGGAAGGAGCAGTTACCTGGTCAGGACTGTGGCTGCACAAACAGTGGTGATGGAGGCGCTGGGGATAGGAGCGCTGTCTTAGAACAACAACCCTGGAATCTACGGTGATCGCCACAACATCTATTTGTGTTACGTGGCTGGCAAACCTGACCTCCACTAATTCCCCATGTGTCAGCTGGCTGGCATCAGCGACTATCGTTATGAAGCAGCGACCACGATATCGCCTCAAGCGTAGACTGGCCAACTGGAAGAAGAGGAAGCGACGACCACGGGAAACTGTGCAGATGGCTTTGTGGGCAACAGGCATCCTAACGTCTGTGGTTCCCACCGATCGACCTCCACCTGAACTGTCAAAGCTCCACTGCACTGTTTTTTTTCGGGACGAAAAGCTCTAAGAAGGGGGCACTGTTATAACTCTGCCATGCGCACCGACATCTAAGCTAGAAGGTGGGCACTGTGATAACCTAGACTAAAAAGGATATCAACATTAGGAAGAGAGGAAAACGATTTCCGCCCAAGTAGAGAGCCAATATGGAGATGCTGTACTCAATGCAGATGCCCTTTGTGTTTGTCATGTCTCCGTGTAAATAAATGTCTATGTCTCGTTGAGTTGCCTCCCTTCAGTTATTACAATATTATACTATATGTACTTGTATTCATTTACCATTAGTATTTGTCATATATCATTTCATTGAATAAATCTTATTGGATTAAATGTATTGTTTAATTCCAATGGTCATACATATCGTTTATTACTTTATGTATCTTATCTTCTTATCTTATATAATACAGACGTTACTTCAAAAAAGAAGATGATTACGTCCTACGCGTCATGCATTTAGTCATGCATATTAACCAATGACTTAAATTCTGCCAAGTCACTGGTTTTTCTGGCTAGCTCAGGCAACCCATTCCATGCTCTAATAGCACTAGGGAAGAAGGAGTATTTGTACAAATTTGTCCTAGCATATGGGACGAGGAATGTGCCTTTATTTTTGTGTCTTTCAGAGTATTTTATTAAATTTTGTTTTTGTATTTGAAGATTATGGTTCAGTGTTTTATGTATAATTGCTACTTTACTTTTGAGTCTTCTGTCCTGAAGGCTTTCTAAATTTAGTGATTTTACTAATGGTGTTACCCTAGTCAAATGTGAATATTCGTTTGTTATGAATCTCACTGCTCTATTTTGTGTTTGTTCCAGTTTCTTAATGTTTTCTTGAGTTGAGGGGTCCCACACGGTGGATGCATATTCTATTATTGGCCTAACCAAGGTTAAATAACATTTTAGTTTTATGTTCTTATTTGATTTATAGAAATTTCTTTTAATAAACCCTAATGCTTTGTTGGATTTTTTTATAGTTTCATCAATATGTGGATTCCATGACAGTTTTTCATTTATTATAACACCTAGGTATTTTGAGTTTTTAGTCTGTGTTACTGGTTTGCCATGAATAAGATAAGTGGAATTAATTTGTTTTAGTTTTTTTGTTACTCTTAACAACTGACATTTTTCTGGGTGGAAAGACATGCTCCAATTTGATTCCCATTTCTGTAATTCATCTAATTCTCTTTGTAAAATATCTGTGTCTTGTTTTGTTTTTATTGTTCTATATATTATGCAATCGTCTGCAAATAATCTGACTTTTGTTCCTGAACTAATGCAATTTGGTAAATCATTTATGTAAATTAAAAATAGTAGTGGACCCAAAACTGTTCCTTGAGGTACACCTGAGTTTACTGTTATTGGTGTTGATTTAGAGCCATTTATTATTACAGTTTGTTCTCTCCCTATCAGAAAATCTTTAATCCACTGATGCAGTGGACCGTTAATGCTGAAATATTTTAATTTTTTAAGCAAACTATGGTGGTGAACTTTGTCAAAAGCCTTGGAAAAATCTAGTAAGATAGCATCTATTTGTTCACTATTATCTAAACCTTTTGAAAAATCATCAATTAGTCCTATTAGTTGTGTTTCACATGATCTATATTTCCTAAAGCCATGTTGGTATGGGGTGAGGACATTATGTTTGTCTAAGTGGTTTATGAAATTGCTACATATTATGTGTTCTAGTATTTTACATGTGATGCTGGTAAGTGATACTTGTCTGTAGTTTCCTGGATCAGATTTTTCTCCTTTTTTAAATAGGGGGGTGACATTAGCTTCTTTCCAGTCCTTTGGTACTCTGCCCTGGTTAAGCGATGCTTGAAAGAGTATTTTGAACACTGGGGCTAGCTCATTGCTTAGTTCTTTGAGTAATCTAGCTGGAATACCATCAGGTCCAGACGCTTTATTTGGTTTGGTGTTGGCTAATAGTTTTTTAATTCCATTTTCTTGTACTACTAAATCTTCTATGTTGTCTACTTGGTTCAAATTAAGAAATATGTCTTTGTCTCCTGGGGCTGAGAATGCTGATGCAAAGTATTTGTTTAGGATGTTTGCTTTAGTTGTACAACTGAGTGTGTGTGTGTGTGTGTGTGTGTGAGTGTGTGTGTGTGTGTGTGTGTGTGTGTGGTATTTCTGTTAGGCTGAACTTTGGGATTTATAAAAGTAATAATAAATTATAAATTAATTATAACACACACGCACATTACAATTAATATTACTCTTAGTACCTTGACAACTTAATAATTAGTAAATTAAATTCTAAGTCCTGACAAGTATAAAGGGGAATAATTTAACTTATACCACCATATCTATCAGTAGAATTTCTTTCCCTTGTTCGATACCAAAAAAAAATAATTAATTCACAATAGTAAATTTACTAATTATTTTCTTTAATGATTCTTGTTTTTTTCAACTTGATCCGAGATTGGGTGTGGGAGAAATAATGTGTACAAACTTTTTTACCAAATAGACATATAGGCATCCAGAGATCATATTAATAATTTGATAATTCACTGAAGAAACATTTGTATTCTCTCAAAACTTATTGAATAAACTTCTTCAGATTACATGTATAAGTAACTTCTCAATTCAATAACAACTTGACTTGAAAATAAAATAGCAACATGTACCATGTGTCTCAGAAGAGAGTGTACGTGTAAAAGGGCGTTGCCTTAAGAAATTCAAAGTAACTTGTAAATTTGACTCCAGCTGGTCTCTAGCTTAAGTTTATGTGAAGAAGATATGTAGAAGATTAACAAAGTAGGAAAAAACATGAACATTTCACTTGACATTTTAAGTACAGTAGTTACTGTTTGTTCATGTATGTACCATGTGTTGTTTTTATTGAGAAAGTTTATCCTTAGTTTGATGCCCCATCACCACTGGCGGCCCGCCCACCCGCATATTGCTAACTACGCCTCTTGTACCAAGTCCTACAAGCAGGCTAGGACCTTGACTTGGATGTCACTCGCTATTTAAGATACATGTCTGAACAGGATAAATTAAAGACAGAGAAAGATGAAGGCCTTAAAAGCATAGGTAAACTAGGCGACTGCCTCGGAGCTATCCGGAAATTATTTTCCTTGCAAACATGTCCATATATTTCAGAAGTACGAATGACCAACATGGCTGCTAACCTCGTTGTTGTACGTATTCATCTTCATGTACATATCCATAATAATGAGGATGAAACATTCATGTAGACAAGAATATCACAAGAATATTCCTCGGACTCATTTATCTTCAACGTAGATTTTGTTTTTTTGTAACCATAGAGAAGTTTACTGGACAGACTCGGGCAAGACATGATGAGACATTAACAATTACATTCAGTTCGTTCTGTAATCAGCATTGAAAGACATAACTTATAGATGCTCAAAGATGAAATATAAACCATAAGAAAAACAGCACCAAAATAATTTCATTACATTCTTTCTTTCTATCTATCTATTTATCTATCTATCTATCTATCTATCTATCTATCTATCTATCTATCTATCTATCTATCTATCTATCTACCAGTCTGTCTATCTGTCTATCTTGTCTGTTTCTTTCTGTTTTTCTCTCTTTGTTTGTGCCTTTCTCTCTTGTCCGTGTCTTTCCCTCTTTGTGTCTGTCTTTGTTTGTGTTTTTCTCTGTCCGTGTCTTTCTCTCTTTGCCTGTGTCTTTCTCTCTTTGTGTGAGTCTTTCTCTCTTTGTGTCTTTCTCTCTTTGTCTCTGTCTTTGTCTCTTTGTGTGTTTCTCTCAGCATGTACTGGAGGATAAAGAATGTCAACTAATAAAGTGATGTGTCCATTGTTATTAGTCTTGTTAGTATGTTTAAGATATCGCGTACGCTTATTCTTCAATTGTCAGAGTCCTATAAAATATTTTATAAGAGAGATAATAAGTTATTTAACAATATGCTGAGAATAAAGTTGCGTCCGTCATCTATCATAGAAGAAGATAGTAAGCATTAAAAAGAATGTTATAATCTGAATGATAACCGGCGAAACTCCACCAGCATCGTTCTTGGTATTCTTAGGAGAAAGATGATTGTTTTACTGGGCTTAAGGGGGGGGGGACTAATTTTGCACGCGTCAAAACAGTCGAATACCTAAATGGCGTTTAACGATGATTCTGTTGGCATCTTATTCTGACCAAAAATGTCTACCACAATAGGTCTCGCTTAACATGGAGATAATATTACAATAAATACGCGTAATAAAGATAAACTTAGTCTACAATACATGTATCTCGATTTTCAATCACACTTCAGTATCGGCCATGTCACCTCGAGCTTTATTTGCTAAATTTGACCTGCCTTTTTAAATAGGATGAATAATGAGCTGTAGATGTAAGGAGAATGCGTTTCTGGCAGTGAAGAACGCAAGAAGACGCTTGGCGTCGGGGCTCGCGAACCCCGCTTGAAGAGCTTACATACCCCCTAGCTGACAAGGGAAGGGCCACCAAAATGAGTTTTTTATTTTTGCTGAAGTTTGAAAAGCACTGCTCTAGTTGTAATATGACCTCTTTTTGTTATTCTCTGTTTAATATATATATATATATATATATATATATATATATATATATATATATATATATATATATATATATAAATGCGTTTATACATTGGGTTAGGGTTTACTGGGCGTTAGGGTTAGGGTTTGGAAAAAAATCGCCCCCCCCCACTCAAAAGTTCTAGATCTGCTAGATGAGAAAATGTGAAGCCTGTGGGGCTAAGAAGTTTGGTCACTGTCATAGAGGCTGATGTTATCTGATGTGTGGCATCAGTCAGAAGAGAGAAGGCCGTCCACGTGTGTGTCCATGTGTGGACAAAAGTACAGGAGATAGACCAAGAAAAAAATCTCTGTCGGTACAATTTTTGCGAAAGGGTTGAAAGTTTGTCACAATCACTTACAAAAAATCAGAAATGACAGATCTTGAGGACTTCTGAGTAGCAGGTTTCGCTTGAACAGCTTCGAATATACGAACACCTATTCATTATGTAAGTTGTCAAAACACTTTTCTTTCTGCTATTGGTTGTAAAGAAGACAAAGCAGACCAAGAACAAGCTATTATTTAGCAAAAACAATTTCATACGTTAGAGATTTACCTTTGGCTGTGATGCTGTTGGGAATTGTCAAACATTGTTATAAAAAAGGCTGAATAATGACTCAACTCATTTCTTGCGCTTAACGTTTTTCAAGTTAATTTAATGGCCTAAATCTTCAAAAGGTCTGATCCTGCACACAGGACAACATTCACGCGGTAATTTGATGAGTCTACAAGCTGGTCTACCACAAACCTTGACGTCGCAAGAGGACTGCCCGTTGCTTTCACAAACACAAGAGGTAAAGTCGTCTGTTTTGAATGTAGCACCAATCTGTAGGAATAAGATAAACATACAGAAAACGTTAAAATATTCTAGTTATCTATCTAGTAAGTACACAATTTAGATCTAGAAAACGCTAGCATTACTCACCGGCTTCGCCCGTTAATTTGGCATCAGGCTATGTATTGTTTATTTTGCCATGGACCTCCCATTTGTCACTTATAACAATATAATGGACACCATGGGCGTAGCCAGGATTTTTTTTCGGGGGGGGGGACTTTTTCTCCCCCTCCCTTGCGATATATATATATATATATATGTTTGTATGTGTGTGTATAATTAATCTTTATTACACTGTGACTCTTCATTCTTTCGGAAGACGTTTATTATACCCTAGAATAAGTTTTTCTTGGAGTTAGTGGAAAAGTTGTAGACTCCCCACCTTTACCGCCGAGCACCATTTCCGGTATTGAAAGCCTAAAAAATGCAAAATCTGAGGTATCTACAGTGAATTATTCAAAACCTGTGCTTTTCTTACTGACTTAGATCCTCCCGCGCCGTTCGGCTCATTGGGCGGCAAGCTGTTTCCACAAAAATCTATCGCGGCAATGTCTGAAGCCTCTTCCCACCTGCTCTGAGGACCTCTATGAATGGCGTGAAGTTGTACTCATCATCATCATCATCAAACTCCATTAGAGTGAGGGCTTGAGAGGCTCAAATCCTCTCTTGCAAAAGCCCTGGACAGAAACCCTGCTGTCCTGCTGTCAGGGCGACTCATGCGCTCCCAGGCTCCACGGGCTTTTTGGGACTTATCCCAGCACTCAAACCACTTTTCTAGTTGTACTAGGATGTTCCTGTTTGCGATTTACTCGTAATGGCCTCAGTGTCATTGCAACTCTTATTATGCGTAATTAATTTTGTCGGAATACATGTCCCGCAAACATCATGCGACGCTCTGACACAACCTTACCAAGTGGTCGACTCCCAGTTTGGCATAGCATTTCCATGATGGAGACCCGATCTCTATAAGTGACTCCTAAAATACGTCTTAGCCATCTTTGTTGAGCCACATTTAGTCTTTTTCAATTTAGGCACATGGCTATCTACTGCACTTTATTAATGGAGCCCAGCTACTGGTAGAAATTTTGAAACCTCTCTTAGCTACTCTCTTGGAATTAGGTGACTATAGTTTGCTTTAGATTTTATATCCGAAAAGGGAAGTTTTATCGTCAAAATCATCTGTTGTGGGGTTTTAAACTAAAAAATCTCTGGAGTTTTTTTTTAACAACTTCAAAACCCCATTTAGCTACGGTCATAGAATTTGGTGACTGTAGTTTGCTTTAGAATTATATTGAAGAGGGGGTTTTCAACCTCAAAACTCTCTGTAGGGGCATTTTAAACCAAAATAAATCTGGAGTGGTGATAAACTAAAAATAAAAGCCATCCGGAGGAGGGGGGTTTAAACTCAAAACTCCCCTTTGGCTTGATTAAGCTCAAATAATTTTTGTGTGTTATTTACTTTTTTTTATATTTAAGAGTTATTTTTTTAGTATCAAACCCCGATGAAGGGAGGTTTAAACTCAAAACCGTTTTTCGCTACACTCATAACATTTTGAGTGTGTAATTTGCTTTTTTTTTTATACATGAGGTATTTTTTCGCTTCAAAGCCCGCTGAAGAAGGGTTTAAACTTAAAACCCCTTTGGTTACTCTCATAGCATTTTCAGTGTGCAATTTGCTTTTTTTATATTGAAGAGGGGGTTTTATAGTAAATTTCGGAGGGGTTTTAAAATAAAAATCTTCCTCACCTATGCTCTTGGAAATTGGGGATTGTCGTTTGCATTATTTTTTGTTTGTTTTGTTTTATAGAAGAGGGGAATTTAACTGTAAAACCCCTTGGTGGGGGTTTTAAACTCAAAACCCCCTTGGCTGAGCTGAGTCAAGTGATGGTTTAGTATTAAAATCTAACCTAAAATAAACAAAATCAAAGAAAAAAAATCAGTCACAAAAGTCCGTCTCCCCGAACCCCAACCTCAATCCCCCCTGGCTACGCCCATGATGGACACCCATCCATTTATTCTTACTTAAAACAATATATGGCTCCTTTAGTCTCGAAAGGCAATGGAGGCGCCAAAATGAGTCACTGGTTTTGGTTTAATCTTGAGACCGGGCAGAATTTGGTGTGGCTAATCAAGCCAATTCTAGAACGGCAGACTTTGCCACAATTCATACATGTGTATGCCTCTGATTCAGGGCTAGCGGACAGGGCAGCTTTTTTCCCCCTCTTGATTAAGGCCTCTTCAATTCTTTTTTCTCACCGAGGGTTGTCTCAGCACGCACAATCTGTCTCCATGCACTCCGGTTTTTGGCTATATTTTCCCACATACTTTCGCTGACGCCTGAGGCTCTCATTTCTCGCTTGCAGACATCTCTATAGGTTAGTCTTGGGCGGCCCTTGGGTCTGACTCCTTCCACAAGCTCAGCATATAAGATATCTTTCGGGATTCTACAATCTGGCATGCGGGTGAAATGTCCGAGCCAGCGTAATCTTCTTTGTGTCAGGAGAGCATACATGCTGTTCATATTGGCCAATCTCAAAACTTCCTGATTGGGGACATGGTTCCTCCAAGAGATGCCCATTATGCGTCTCAGGCAACGCAAGTGGAAACTATTCAATCTGTGCTGTTGGTACATGTATGTTGACCAGCTTTCACTGCCATAAAGGAGAGTGCTCACAACACAGACTAGGATTTTGGTCGCTGTGGTTTATTTACCATTTTCGCAGACGTGCCTGGAGAGTTTTGCCAATGCTTTGGTAGCTTTTCCTATCCTTTTTGTCAGCTCGATGTCCATATCTAGGTTGCTGACAATTGTTGAACCCAAGTAGGTAAATTCCTGCACCACTGAAAGGGCGTGGTTCCCAATATGTATTATAGGTATTTCTAAGACGTCTTGTGCAAGGATTTCGGTCTTGGAGAGACTTATTGTAAGGCTTAACTCTTGACAAGCAGCTGCTAAGGCGTTCACTAGCTTCTGTAGACCTCCTTGTGAGTGAGATACGAGTGCCGCGTCATCGACAAACAGCAGCTCCCTTATCAAGATACGACGTCTTTTCGTTTTGGCTTTAAGACGTGCCAGGTTAAAGAGCTTTCCATCGGATCTGCAATGGATATATATTCCGTCTTCCAGGGATTTAAAAGCACTGGTTAGTACGACTGAGAAAAAGATGCCAAATAGTGTCGGAGCCAGTACCCATCCTTGTTTTACACCGCCCTTGATGGAGAATGGCCTGGAAGAAAAACTTTCAAACCGAACAGTGCCCTGCATATTTTCGTAAAAAGCTGACACTAGTTTTCTTAACTTATTTGGGCAGCCGATTCTCTCTAGTACAGCAAACAGACCGCTTCTGCTAACAAGGTCAAAGGCCTTTGTCAAATCAATAAATGCTATGAGAGGGGCTGCTTTTGTTCTCTACAATTCTCCTGTTGCTGCGCAGAGAGAAAATCATATCTGTTTTAGATCTACCTGCCCTAAAGCCACACTGCGACTCTGGATAAACACGTTCTGCCAGGATCTGTAATCGCTTTAGTAATACTCTAGCAAAAGCCTTTCCAACTATGCTAAGCAGTGAGATCACTCTATAATTGTTAAAATCAGAGCGGTCGCATTTATTTTTATAAATTGTAACTATGTTGGAGTCTATGTTGGACCATTCCTTGTTCCCAGCACAAGCTTAGCAGTTCATGGTGTGGTTTGATTAGGGCATGTTTTCCAGCCTGAATGACTTTAGCAGGAATGCCATCTCCTCCTGGTGCTTTCCCATGTGCACGCATGTCAATAGCTATGCTCAGCTCCTTTACTGAGAGCGTTTCGTCTAATTCCGTCAAAACTGGAAGTGATGGGAAGTTGGAAACAGCATTTGGTGAGATGGCGTTTTCAATCTGGTAAAGTTCTGCATAGTGTTCTACCCATCGCTCCATTTGCAGCGCACGATCACTGATGATTGAGCCATCTTTTGACTTGAGCGGAGCACACTTGCTGGTGTGAGGTCCAAAGGCTTTTCTCATGCACTCGTATAGTCTTCTTATGTTACCACAGTCGGCACACGATTGAATATCTTCGCATAGCTCCTGCTAGTATTTGTTAGCACACTGTCTCGCTACTCTTTGGGCATTGTTACGTGCAGCTCTGAGCCTTTTTAAGTTGCTTGGGGTGGGATCTTTCTTGTAGATTAGCATGGCTGCTCTCTTGTTCGTAGTGGCAGTTTCCTTTTCTGGTAGACTAGCTTCAAACCAGTCTTTACTTTTCTTGGTTTTGTTTCCAAATATCAGTGATGATGTTTGGTACATTGTGTCACGCATAAACGTCCAGCTTTTTTGTACCTCAGTCACAGAGAAGTTTTTAAAAGCTTCCTCTAATTTGTTCTCAAATTCGGTGAAAAGTTCAGAATTTTTTGTGCTAGTGGTATTCAGGCGTGGTTTTCTTTTTTCCTACGATGTGTGGATCTTAGTTGGCAGCAGTCTTGTCCGGCAAGACACTAAAATATGATCAGTATCACAATCCGCGCTTTGGTAGCTACGTGTCAGCAGTATATTTCCAATGTCCCTTTTTCGTGTCAGTATCATATCCAGCAGGTGCCAGTGTCCAGATCTAGGGTGCCTCTATGAGACACTATGCTGTGGTTTTGTTCTAAAATATGTGTTGGTAATGCAGAGCTTATGATATGTGCAGAACTCAGTCTTTGTCCGTTCTCATCATCTTTCCGATTCCAAAAGCCCAAGACAGTCTGGCCAGGTAGTGTGATCTGATCCAACTCTGGCATTGAAGTCACCTAGAAGGATCATATGTTCTTTTTGAGGAATGTCTCGCAATGGCTTATGGCTTCTTTGAGGTCTTAATAGAACTTGTCTTTGTCCTCCTGAAGAGAGCATAGTGTGGGGGCATAGGCACTATGCTTAGTAGCCGTTCCGAGCTACCAACTGGAGGGACTATCATGGGAAGAAGACTGTTCTTGATAGCAAAGCCCACACCATGTATTCGAGTCTCATCCTGGGCTTTCTCTTTCCAAAAGAAAATGTAGTCAGTCTCGCGGAGCATGCCGTTTTCGGCCAGTCGGGTTTCTTGCAGGGCTGCAATGTCAATATGTAACCTTTTCAGCTCGTTGTTTATGACTGCCGTCTTCCTTGCGTCGTCGATCTGACTGAGATCATCAGTGAGACCAGGACACATTGTCCTGACATTCCATGTGGCCAGTCCCATGATTTTCTTTTTCAGTTTAATTTTTCTTCTTTTGTTGCTTGGTGCAAGTTTCCAGCCTACTTGTCGTTTTAAACTAAGCTCTAAGCACCTATTAGAGCCGGCAGGCTGTGGCGGATCAGCACCTAACTGACTGGGGGCTGCCCAGGTTGAGGCGGGCGGTATATGATCAGTGAGGCGCGATGACCTCTCCCACCGTCAGAGACAAACCTTGGCGTCCATACATTACGCCAATCAAGTTGGACTTACATTTGGCACCAACTCAGTTTCTTCTTGAGGTTGTCTCCTTGAAGCCTCAGTACCGCAAGGCAGCGGGGGTTTAAAGTCAGAGTACCCCTCTCCTAGATGAACTGCCTTACTAGGCTGACGAGCTCCATCAGCCCGAAGCTCCCGTTTTATGGCGCCAGGTATCCGCCTTCACCCCTTCACCTGTTAGTAAGAGCAGTTTCGCCGGGCTTAATATCTGAAGACATTCTTAAGGAAGGTCTAAAAAAAGGTAAAATTTCTACTCTATAATATGACATGCATTACATATTGAAAGGATAGGAGAAATATACAATTAAAAAATGGTTGCAAAACTATTATCTAATATAAAGCCTTATAAACAGGGCCGGTTCTACAGGTTGCGGGGCCCTATGCGAAACGGATTGCGCGGGGCCTAATTTGGGCTGTGAGAAGTGAAAATTAAGATTTTGTTTTAGAAAATAAATTCGTCTTTGCATTTTATTTATACTTTACTAAGTACAAAATAAGAGTCAAATTCACTTTACGAGTCATCTACAGTAGATAGTAGTTTTCCAACAAAAAGCCGTTAAACATTCAGATTTGCCTTTTAGATTTAAAATTGCTAGCAAAATGTCGCTTTTTTTTAAAGAGGTCGAGATAGATTTAAATCTATATTGCTATGCCAGTGACTATTAAAGTAAATTAAGTATTTGAACTTCTTGTTTTGGTTAAAATTCGGCTTATTTTATTAAATGAAAGCTGACACATTGCCGTTTTTTTTTAAAATCGCGAGTAGGATTGACGTTTTCCATATTGAATGACAGCCCGAAATGACATTATTGTCTGTTTTAAGGAGATTTGCATCAGTTAACAGAAGATTTTAATAATTTCAGAAGATTTTCATGACTTTTTCTTATATTTTTTAATTTTCGGAGAATTCCTGGAACCCTTTAATAATAAGTTAAAATGGTTTAATTTAATAATTTACACCTAGAATTCGCATCGCGCGGGGCCTATGAAGGTGCGGGGCCCACTGTGGAACAAAGCGAATGTCACTCCTGTATTTAAACAAGGAGATAAATCTTATCCAAGAAACTACAAACCAGTATCATTCACCAGCATCACATGTATTATGCTAAGAACATAATATGTAGCGCCACAGTAGACAAATAAAACGTAAGGTCCTTTCTCCATTGGAGCAAGGCTATAAAAATGTAGGTCATATAAAACCCATCTAATAGGTTTGATTGGGTCAAAAAGCTTAGATCATAATGAGCAAATAGATGTGATTGTTTTTTTTTTTTTATTTCTCTAAAGCATTCAATGAAGCTCACTTGCTATAAAAAAAAATAAAATATATTGGCCTTACTGGTCCATTACACCTATGGACTCAAGATTTCTTGATAGTGAGAGAAAACAAAAAGCTAATATTTTTTTGTTATGTTAACATGAACTTTCAAAGTTTTGGTCATAGAAACAAACGATTTTAAACCATTTATCTTATGCACAAAAGTTGTGTAATAGTAAAATATGATTTGTCTTTAATTTATCTAATTAAATAAAATTTGTAATATTTTTTGACTATTCCATAAAACATTAAAAAGGTATACGTATTGAGCATGCAAAGACATGTAAATCACTAACATATTATTTTAGCAAAAAATATTCATCTATGATGTGCACTTTTAATTCTGAAAAATAACAGTACTTCTTCAGCAGACTAGCCAAGATTGATACCTCTTCGGAAATCCACAAAGATGAAAGCATTGTAAAAGCTAGTGACTATCCACAGATGTATTCTTCTATTATCTGATCTTATATTAATGTTATTAATGTCAAGAAAGCAAAGTAGATAAAAATTATACATTTTATTAACATCCCCAAACACTTAAAACCTTTAGATAACCATTTCCCAGTTCTATAATTACGTTCACGTGCTGTTCCTTTTAATAACTCATTAAATGTTCAGTCATATTTGAAAGTGTCATACAGCGCTGTTATTTCGCATTAACCCTCATTTCATCTAATATATAAATATGATTATGTAGAATGCTTTGTATATTTTCGACATGTTACTAATGCGTTTATGGTGTTTCCTCTTCCACTTTGCATTCTTGGTAAGAAATCTTATAATTATATATTGTCAATCTTGGTGTGTACTTCGCTATAGCGCTTCTATTGGATGTGGGAGATGTAATATTATAATATTATCCTGCACATGACGTAATGATCAAAGGCCAAGGTTTGGTGGAAGTAGTGAAAATCATTCGAGAGATAGAAGTGCGATTACAATAATTATGACCGTGCCGCTGATAACTTATCATCAAAGGCCAAGCTGTGGTGGATGTACGACCATGTTTCACTTGATTTTTTTTTCAATCGCTCTTTCCTGAAAATGGACGCGTCATTTTTAGCCTTGAAATAAAGTTTGACTTTTTTTCTTCTATTAAATGCTGACTTCACCCATCTTCAGGATATCATGTCGCCTATATAAGTTTTGCTTTAATTCCTTTTAAACATTAAAGTCTTAAATTGTGTAATAGGAATTTATTTCTATCAATATTTCATTTCTACATGTAAATGTAAGTATGCATTTTGTTTATTGATAGTCACTTTAGATATCAAAACTGGTGAAAATAAATACCTGTTTATACTATATTTCTGTCATGCTGAAGTTCCTTTAGCCTTAAAATTAATTGATTGAGTGCTTGTTGGAAATAATCTTTCATGTATATTTAGGGTGTGACTCTTTCTCTCTCTGCCATTAGGCGTCGATCTGATCTATTTTTTTCCACTTCACAGCATCGTTTTTAGGTTTATAAATGCCTCTGGAGTTCACATTAAGTAGTAAAGGCAGATCTATCCTACAACACTGGTGGAATCACACCATGTGCATATTGAAAGTGAAATGTATAGAGTTGATAAAATAAAGAGAGGACAACATTAAAAGTACCACCACAAACCAACATTTGCTACGTCCGAGCCAGTCTGTCGGTCACCGAAAACTACAAATCGATTCTTTTCGCTTTTCTCCAAGGAGTCGTATCATAGAAACTTTTTGTACACTGCTGGTACCTTAAAGTTTGCATCAGCCCGAAGAGATGGCAAAGCTCTTCCAATGTCTTTGTTTCTGAGTCGTTCACGATGTCGTCTGAGAGTCCTGCTTATAAAACATTTTCTGGGCAGAGCTCAAGGACTCTCTAATTCTAAATGGAGGCAGGTGTTAAATCAAGCCCTGCACTCAATTCGTTCTCTAGTTTACACCGCTACAAACAAGACAACGCAAGAAAGAGTATTCAATTTCTATCGCAGGTCCACCTGTGGTTAATCACTCCCGAAATATTTACTCAACAAGGAAAAGTGAAGTAAAAAAAAAAGAGAGTTCGTTAATCAACATATGATGATGGTACAATAACTGTGGACTTACTCACATGCAACCCACAGTATGTCATAGTCAGACTTCCTGGTGGAAGAGAAGAAACAGTGTCACTGCGAGGGAGATTCGGAAGTGTATCAACATATGGAACATGAAGACATGGAGACAAGCTCGATCACGTAGTTGCAGGTGCCTACTGACCATTTTACTATGGAACCAATAGCTACGCACAGGTACAACGGGGGGGGGGGGGGGGACTGGACAGCAAGAAGACGTTAATGTTGGAGAGCCACTAATGTCACCAATTCAAAGTGATGGCAGCATTTGCCCCAGATACAACCAAAGACTGAGAACGTACAGACCTAATTACAAGGTTTAAAAAGCTTGTCATTTTATATTGTATTACTTGCTTGATTATTATTCTGAATTACTATTTGTAATATTTTAATATTTATAGGCAAAATATGACACACTTAGAAACCGATCATTGTATATTCCATGTGGTGTAGCTTGTTCAACTTATTTAGTACAACTTATATATTTTCAATGGTGTAACATAGTAACGGTATTTTGTAGGGATACGTTGACCTCCTTCAGAATGTTTCGATATATATTTTTTTACTATAACGCTTGTTCTTCCGATATAATTTTGTCTACTATCGGTTTTAATCCGTTTTATAAAATTTGTAACAGGACTTTGCGTGGATGGCTTATGAGGCACATGTAAGATAGTTTTGATAGAGTGATTGGGTCCAGGACTTGGGACATTCTCCTGACAGCCAGATCTTGTTGCAGATCAAAAAAAGTGTTTTTATCTCCTCCAGCCTGTAGAAGTTCAATGTTGCTAACACTGGCTAATTTTCCCTTTGTCAGAGCTTTCACTGCAGATGCTACTTCCGAGCGAAGAATATGATATTCTTTGGTTGGATACTGCCGGGACATTTAGTAGCTCTGGAACCTCAAGATTTCAAAGTTATACAACTTGACTACTGTCTTTTAATGTTTCCATTTTAAGAGCAAAGTAATCTCGTACAAAAAGGTATCAGCTTCGAAAAGGAGAAATTGTCTTTTTTACCGGCCCCCCAAAGGAGAATAGACGCTATTAGTTTTGTTTGATCTGTCCGTCCGTCACGTTTAGATCTCAGAAACTAGAAGAATAAAGGAAAATCGGACATCATGATATTTTAGATCATTCAAAGTACTGATGCAACGGCTACTTTTTTATTTTCCTAAAGTGAACCATTTAATTTGTAAAATTACATATGCAACAGAGTTTTCAAAAAAAAAAAATACACCACTTTTAAATGAAAAACTTCAGGGGAGGGGAGGTAAGTTTTTTTTAAAAAGGTCACAGCCCTCTTCATTAATAACTCAAGTTTCATTCATACATTCGCGCATTGGTACAAAAAAATATGCATCTAAGGTCACAATGGAAAAAGTGTAAATGGATCATTATAAAGTATATTTTCCATTTATTAACAAACTAATTGAATGGAATACTGATTCAAATGTTGTTTTTAAAAAATAATTTTGATACAAAATTCGTTTTAATTGTAAGTTTTAAAAAAGACACTCTTATAGCGCGCAGTTTTGACATATCCTCATAATGCACTTTAAAACAATCTAAATTAGAGGCCAGACATGGACGTAGCCAGGTTTTTTTTTCGGGCGGGGGGGTTGGGGAGAATTTAAACTTAAAACCCTTTTGGCTACGCTCATACAATTTTTAGTGTGTAATTAGCTTTTTTATATTGAAGAGGTGGTTTTTAGCTGCAAACCCCACTGGATAGGGGGCTTCAAGCACAAAACCCCTCTTGGCTATGCTCATTGAATCTGGTGACTGATGTATGGTTTATTGTTATAATGAAGAGGGGGTTTTATCGTAAATTTCGGAGGGGGGTTTAAAATCAAAATCTTCCTTAGCTATACTCTTGGAATTTGGGGATTGGGGAATGTCGTTTGCATTATTATTATTTTTTTTTATATTTTATAGAAGAGGGAGATTTAAAATGTATTTCAGTTAGGTAATACATTCGATTGTAATTTGTAATGAATTATTATTGTTAAATGCATTCTATATAGAAGCCTTTGTAATGTTTCTGGAAAATGGAGGGTTGGGTGGGGTGCCAATAAAATACCGTGCCCCTGGCGCCAGATATGCTCTCTACGCCTCTGAATGGGAAATGATGTCTGATTTTTAACTGAAAAAAAAAGGAAATGTATAATGAGTAGTCAAACTTTTCATGACATTTTCAGTTGATCTTTATCTTCCTGTCTGAATGATTTTAAGCTTTATCACTAGATTCCAGTCACACTGTGAACTTGAAACACTTTACGCTATATCCTAGACCTAGGCCTTTTCTCTGTCATTAACTTTTAGTTTACATTTCTAAATCAGGAAGCTTTACTGTACATTATCTAGTGAGGAAAAAAAAACTTGACAGATTGTGTCTGAGGAGGAAGTGCACCAGAAAAGTTTTAAACTCCAGTCATTCAAACAGTGTCAACATTACAATATTAAATAATCATTCATAACATTAAAAAAGTTTTTCAACAAGACTACATAGAGAGTTTGTTATCACACATACATCAAATTCACCAATTGTTCAGAAATATATTGAAGCCATAGTCTTGTTTTGATCGTTCAAAGTAATTTTAAAAATCATTTGGCGTAATTTTTCACATAAAAGCAAACAGCGCAAGATGTCGTCTTTGATAAGACTCTTCTAACTCTTCTGGAATAAGTAGAGTAGCGTTAACTCTCTCTCTCTCTCTCCCATTAGGCGTCGATCTGATCTATTTTTTCCCACTCCACAGCATCGTTTTTAGGTTTATAAATGCTGCAATGTGTTTGTCTTGTCTACACAAGACATTCCAGTTCCAGTCTTCATCTCTCAAGCTTTTCTCTCCTTATTTTCCCTTTGCTATGTTTGCCATGCTGAAGGCCACAAAGCGTTGGTCAGTTACAAGAGTAAAACTACTAAGTAGATGTGCCATGTCCTAAAAGATCGTACAATAGCATAGACCTCTGTTTCTATTGCTGAGTGCAGCCTTTCACTTTTAGAGAGTGTTCTCAAAAAAAAAAAACCGCCAACGGGCGCCATTCTGGTTTAGTATGGCAGCTGTTGCTACATCCAAGGCGTCCGATTCTACCGTCAAAGGTCGAGAATAGTCGATGATGAAGATGGCGACTTTCTCCAGCCCTGCTTTTATTCGTTAAAGGCTGTCTTTATTGTTTCTGAAAGAGGGAACGACGTGTTCTTTGCCTAAACATGTTTTTTTTTTGATCCACCGCGACTTGTACGACAACATGCCCACGATTAGTTTTTGTGAGCGCATAACATGAGGAGAAGGAAGATTTCTTAAAGCCTGGACTCTTGTCAGTAGGCCTTCATCCCAATAGGCAAACTTTGTCAGTGGCTATCGTACTTTTGTCTTCATTAAATGTGATCCCATACTTTCTAGAAGCATCTAGAAATCTTTGCATATTCTCAACGTGCGAATGTTTATCATGACCACATACCATGACATTGTCCACGTATGCAAAGGTGTCCTGCAACTTTTCATTCTCAATTATTTAATTTATTGTTATCTGGAAGCATACAACTCCATTGGTAACACGCATCAAACGCAGTAAACGACCTTTCCTCAGTCTTGATTGGTTTTTGATGGTAGAAACCTTTGAGGTTTAGAGTACTAAAAACGGAATGATTGGATATCCGTTGTACCAGTTCATCGACTCGGGGCATTGCATATGCATCCAGTAAAATAAACCGTTTAATTGTTTGACTGCAATAAATGAGCATCCTTCTTTTTTTTGTCTCTCGTTTATTGTCACCAGCACCTGCTGCTCTCCAGGAAGACTTTGAGGATTCAATGATTTTGTCCGAGAGCAGTTTTCTCACTTCAGACTCAATAAATTTGTTATCACTTATTGAGTGCTATCGGGACTTAGTAGCCACTAGTCTGCAGTCAGAAGTTAGATTACTGAATAGGCTTGGTGTTTTGACTCGTGCTGCCTTAAGACCACAGATGTGTAAAGGATTGCGTTTTTCTCCGTACGGTATGGTCAATTCCTTCTGAAGACTTATAAAGTCTACTCCGAGTATTACATCCGAGCACAATCCGCGTGTCTCATGGACACTGTCTAAGTGAACACCTGTCACTGCCACAAAGAGACTGTGACAATAGTCCCAAAGTATTTGTACCAGGGAGAAAATCTCAGACTAAGTAAAATTTGGAAAGAGGTGACTAGGAAAAAAAATTTGGGTTCAAAAGTCGTCTCAATTGTTATTTTTATAATGAAAAATTTCTCACGAATTATAAATTGTCCAAAACAAAGTCTTTCTTTAAATGATTATGATTAATTCATTTGCTATTACATAGACCAGTGTTTCCCAAACTGTGTTCCGTGGAACCTCAGTGCTTCGCAAGTCATGAATAGGTGTTCTACAAACTACTGGAATAATTAACTGGTAGGCCACCACGTAATAAATCTAAAAAATAAGCAAGTGTTCCGCTAAATATTTTCAATGTGCGAAATGTTCCGTTAAGGAAAAAAAAAAATTGGGAAACGCTGACAAAGACTATGTGGCCATATTTGACTCTTCTGTTGTAACAGTCATGTTTTCGTCGGAAAAGTGGAGAGTGCGGTAGAGTGAAAACGATAAATCATGTAGGAGTCCACTTTCCATTTTACAATTATTGCAAATGACTGCATTTGACATTAGAGAATAGGTGGTGGGACGAGTCGTTATAAGAATTGAATAAATAATATATATAAACTATATTAGTATTAAAATGTTTTAATTTATTCAATAAAATACAAAGCAAAAATTATAAATCTGACCGAAGTGGTAGCGATTGCATCTATCGCCTCCCCCAAGGTCTCATCTAGTACCGACCACTCTCTTTCAATGTATATTTACTAATGATTTCCTTTGAGATTAGAGTGTGGTGCAACATACTATAGGAATGGTTCAAAAATCAATAAGAAGATTATATTATATAGATATTCAACTCATTTAGCAGTAGATGCAATCGCCCCCCTCCCACACCCAAAGTGACGTTAAGCAGGATTATGAAATCATATAACAAACAAATATTGCGCATTCTTAGTTGGAGCCAAGAAGATAAGATCGCTAAGTCATGTTTAGAGATTGGAAGATGACAAGAATATTTACCATGAGGTGACAAGGAAACAACTCTGGGGTAAAAGTAGGCTACAATCTCACAGTTTTAATAGTGAAACCATTTTTCGACCATAAATGCGTAAAAAGAAGTTCGTTAGCAGTGATTTAAGAAATGTTTAATTTTTTTTTATTGCCGCCGACATATCTGATAACTCTCAACACTTAGTACTTTTTCAAAGTACGAAAAGCAATTCTATTATTACAGAAGAGATACTAGAGCGTGCATGTGAACATCACTAGCGAAGACCTAAACAAAGAAGTTTCAGACATCATGGAGGATGTTTCTTTTATTTTGGAGAAGTTAATGGGAATGACTACGGACACCACCAGAAGTATGGCTGGATGTCATAGCGGACTGGCAGCAAGAATTACTACAAAATTGTCAAGTCAAACGGAAGCTCTGTAGCAAGGTGTTGACTCAGGACCATGTAATAAGGTATTTAGCAATGTAAGGCTTATAACATTATAAGCGATGAACCACAAAGGTTTTAAAGTTTTTAAAGTCCGAATAAACTGACATTCTATTTAACAGTGAAGTGTCCTGGTTAAGCATGCTATGGACCATTTTGAGACATGAAATTTTTATAGCGTAGAAATTAAGGCAAGTAATTCAACTTAGCGATCCCCACATGGTCGTGGGATTTGGCTTTTTAAATAGACTTCACATAATATCTAAATAAACTCAACAACAAATGACCAGAAAAACAAAAGTTGGTTTCGCATTATAAGTTAACAAAAGCGCACTATAAAAGAAATTCCAACTCGGAATTAGGTAGCAAAAAAAGACGTAACCAATGTCAGTGTAATGATCTTTTCTATTGGATTGCTAGGTGTGATGATGTCTTGATGTTACGATGAGATTGTGTTGATCAGACAATGCGTTTCTGATGTTATAATTTGTTATAGATTTCTTCTTTTAAACAGTTTTTGAACAATCAAACAATATCGTTATGTCTGAGATTCAAATGTAAATTATTAATTCAAACAACGAAATGCTTTACAAAGCTTCAACTCTGGAACTAGGAATCAATTTAATAAAATATACCTACTATACAATACAATTTCATTAAACAAGTTTACTATCTTCGCTCAAGCTCTCAACAATCAACATCGCTCCTTTTATGGTCATGGAATTAACTTAATCGCTTCCGTTTCAAGAAAGCACGCTTCTGTTCCAAGAAATTCGTCACCATGACCTTGCTTTGCAGAGGCTGCAGAATCTAAAAATAAACTTAATGCAATAGCTGCTTTATGCTCCGTGACAGTAATCGCTTCAGTCGAACATCTAGATTTAGTGTCTCATCACATTGTCGATTTTCATACTTGGCGAAAAAAACTATAAATAGCACGCTTTTTAGTGTATCCGGCGTACAGAATAAAAGAAGTGTAGATACGCTATGTTTTTTTTTTAAAGCTATATGATTATTTTTGTACACTTTTTAGAATTGTACAATCAAATTTTCTAAGCTATTTCTTTTGAAGCTTTTATTTAGTTGGCAATATTGACGTTCAAATTGAGCGTGTCAGGGGCAGGTATGGTGAGAGTGATTGTGTTATTTCCATGGACATAAATAAATATAGACTGGCCGAAGGAAGTAACTTCATGTAACTTGAAAAATGTATATCTATTGTATTCGGATTTCCGAATTATGAAAAATTGCATGATCTTCATTCTTAGAGATTAAACAAAACTACACTGCCTCCTTATTTACAATGTACATAGGTGTGTGGCTGAAATAGATATGAATACTTAACTTTTATACTGCTCATAAATGCTGTATAATAAGGTACACAAAATTGCAAGTCACAAATTTTTGTTTCATAAAACTCTTTAATCGGCCAGTCTATATTTATTTATGTCTATGGTCATTTCTTTGTACTATTTAAGTATTGAAAGAGTTCTATCCTTTTGTTCTCGTTCCAGTCTTGTTTCTTCCACCTCCCGTACGTCCATGTTTCCTTCCTTCTGCTGCCAATGTCATCTTTTCCTTTTCCACCCCCAATCAGTCTAGATCCAGTCTTTGTTGGCTTTCTACGAATTTGTTTTTAATTCTTTACCCTCAATGCCTAACTTCTCGGCCTGCTTAATTAGTTCTTCGATCGAACGAGGCTTAAATTCGTCCATGTTACTGAATAAGGAATATCACTGACTCATGTTACTTTAAATAATAATACTGGATAAAATAAGAATTATGAATGTATATAACTTTCTTACTTTCTACCTAGAATACCCGAAACAACAGACACTAAAGAAAACTTAGCTTATATGTCCTCTGTTTGTCTGATGCCAGGGAAGGGATGCTAGCTCTTTCCAAAGGGTGGAGTTAAGTCGCCAATTACGTTAGGAATGTTCTGGAGTATCCCGTTCATATTCAACCTCTTTGTAAGAACTTTTTACGCACAGCATATGTTGAAAAGAAATACAAATTAAAATTATTTTATTTGCAAAACAACAAATAATAATAAATAAAACAACAATTTAAAATATGAATCCCAAAGCCTCTAATCCTAAGATTGTGAAATAGGAAGTGGAGAAGAAAAGTAGTAAAAACTAAAATAACATAATGTGATACAAAATTTTGAACAGCTTGTCAAGTCTCCTCGGTTAGGTCGAAGCGGTCACTGTTTAGCCTTGGTATAAACACACACCTCAGTTTGCCCAACAAAAACAAAAAAATAAAAGTTATTAAAACTACAAAATGTTACCAATGAGGACAATAGTGTCTTAATTAGCAATAAGGGACTAATAATAGAAATTTAAATATTAATATCCAGTGACTTCCGATTACTAGATAGAAAGAACAAAAAAAAAGCGCTAAGATCCGATAGGCCTGATTAAATAGTCACAGCTTTGTCCCTTCTATAAAAAAGTAATATTTTTGTTGACGATCCTGTAATGCAGGCTTGAATTTTTCACCCACACATGTCTATTAGGCTTGAGTTGAGACAATGTCGACACGGGATATACTCGTGTAGAACTAGTAGAATGTTTCACCCACACTTGAGGAAACAATGTCAACACGGGACGTAACTTGTGGAGGAAATAAACAATGTTTACTTTTTCTTGTGACGTCAGATATTTACAACTTATGTTGCCCACAAGAAAGGAAGAAAAAAAATCCGTTGTATCAGTTATATCTTTTATCTAGCTCCATCTAATACATTTAGTTATATGTGGTAATCAGTTGTTCCAACGTAGAACGATTATGTCAGTTGTATCAGTTGTACTATTACTTAAACACGACAATTTAAAATAGTAGATGTGGAATAAGCATAGACCAGACTTACAACTGTAGTCAACTTTAGAACTTGTATTTGTAAGACTGTATAACTTGTAGACTGCTTTAGTCTGCTAGCATAAGGATTTGCTTGGGAGGTGCCAGCACCAGCTGAAATACTGCAGTTGACTTAGGTATAGCCCAGCCGCTGTTATATGTCCTCGAAGTGGGAGTGACGCAGCGGAGGTGGGTCAAAATCAAGGATGTTAGGCAAGCTGCGGGGACAGAGAATCAACTTGAGAGGTAGAAAGTAGTATTTGTTTTCACATATGCCAAGGTTCCTTCCTTCAGCCACGGAGTTAAGGGTGGGTTCAACAGGAACAGCTGGAACGTTAGTTCTGGAATTCATTGTATTGAGCTAGGAAGGCTACCAGGAATTCAGATATTTTAACAGGGAGAAATCAAGGATTCATATCCAGTAGCAGACAGGAATGCATGTGATAGATCATGTGATTGGTCAAAATAGACAATGTCGAATCCAGTCAAGATTAGCGCCTCCCACTTTTTTGCCAATGAAGTCTTAAGAGCACCTGGTCAGAGATCAAGCGTGACATTCACTCAGGGTCTAGACAAAGGGGAGGATATATTTGGGCCGCTTCGAAAAATGAAAGACGCTCCGATTGCTAGGGATAAAGTCAACAAGGTTGATAGACATGACACGTGGATAAAAAAATATAGCCATTGCCCAAGTGACAAATAGCAAATGTGATTGGACTTAGGAAAGTCAATGTGCTAAGGGAAGGGGAGAGGTGTGGGAAATAGTCTGGATCCACGCCTTTTCACGGCGTTTATAGAGGCCAAAATACAAAATTATTTCTGCGTAATTTGATGAGGTCGATTGTTTTTGCTCAGCGGATGGAACATCATATTAATCCTTATGGAAATGCGTTGTGATTACAGGGACTCTTTTGAGTCTTTTCTCGTATAAAAACAACACAACAGAAATATTCACATAAATAGAAAAGACACAACATAAAGAGGTTCATTGAGTGACTAAACACAGACCGAGTAAGGAACGAACAAGTTTTTTTGTACCGTTCAGTTCTAGTCTAATTGACAGTAATTGCCCACTTCAAGGCGACTTGACTTAGCTATGATGGAGAGGGAGGCTGTTGTCTTTCAAGATTTTTGTGATTTTGCTGAGACGTTTTGATTCAAAACTTAAATAAGCTTTACAAATACATAAATTATATTAATACTACCAGGATGTTAGTTTGTGTATTACTGATATACTGGATTAGATTAATATCATACATGGAGAATGCTCCCTTCACATTTTTTAAAATTTTGCTTCTAAAAAAAAAGAAAGAGTGTGAAAATATTATATATAAAATACTGTGAAAACGGGTTTACCCGATGTGCGAAAAACTTTTTAATAGTGATAAATATAATTTGTATTTTATTTTAGGGCCCTCCAGTACTGGGAAGGACATTGAACATGCACTTCCGCAGGGGTCTCATACTCATTTCAGCATGTGGGCCACAGTCGAAAGTAACAACCATTCATGGGGCCGTACCACAAAAAGAGAATGTTTTTCATTAAATTTTACGAACACTACTGACACTGTAGTTAAATGCTAAAATAAAGTTTTCATAATTATTAATTACATTTAGTGTAGTTTAATGCATGCACAGGCAGTTTAGTTTACTAAAATAAATTGACGTTGTCTCTGTCACTTATTAAAAAGCAGAAACTGTAGTTCCCCAAAAAACAACAACTATAATTTCTAGGCCTATTGCAGAATGCAAATGGCTCGTCACTCATGTTTCTGTCCACTCAGCTGAGAGCGTTTGGCAGAGACCAGACCATCAACGTTAGGCCTGAAGTTGCGTGTAGTGGCAAACCGCAAGGTTGCTCTCAGATGCTTATCAGTCAGTCTTGATCGTAATGCTGTTTTTTGATCATTCTGAAAAAAAAAAGTGTTCACAATTGTACGCACTCCCAAACATCGCTAGAATTCTAGCAGCTGCGCAGAATAAGTTTGAAAACTTCTCTCTGGGAAGAAACTGGTAGAAATCTGGAACACCAATATCAGCGTATTTTTGCTTCAGAACAGTGTCACACTAGTTCATTGGTCCAGTAGTTCCATCTGGACTTCCTCTGGAACGTTTTTCACTTCAACTGCGAACGGAGTGGCAACAGTGGAAAACTGTGGTTCGAGAGCAGTGAATTGCTGAAAGCGATGTTCAAAATCTTCCAGTAGTCTGGAGAGGATGTCTACGTAGTCTTTTAGGCGCTGTGGTTCAACTGTAATGCTCTGTAGAAAAGACAAATGAGCCAGGTTTCCATCTGCCAGTTGAGTGGCCCACAAAGTCAGCTTGCATCTGAATGATTTGATGCGATCAAACATCACGGTAATCAGCTGCTTTGTGCTCTGTAGTTGTGAATTGAGTGCATTGAGATGTCACGTGATGTCAGTAAGAAAAGCAAGATCCGACAAAACATTGGGTCACTGAGCTGAGGTATGTCTCCGTCTTTCATTGCCATGAACAATGCTATTTCCCGTCTCAGTTCAAAAAATCTCTGCAGCATTTTTCCATGACTCAACCATCTGACTTCCGTATGATAAAGCAACTCTCCGTATTCCGTATCTAAATCAGTAAGAAAGACACAAAATGGCTGTGGTTGAGACCCCGTGCACGTATGAAGTTCACCGTCTTCACGACAACATCCATCACGTTCTTCATTTGTAGACTTTTGCCACAGAGAGCTTATTGGTGCAGAATGCAGCGTATGGCTGCAAAAGATCCTGCCAAGCTGTGCTGATACCGTTTCTTTACCATTAATCCAATAACACCAACCTTCTCTGAACACATTGCTGGTGCACGGTCCGTAGCCACTGAAAGAATTTTTTTCTCACGGTAGCCCACACCTGTCAATACAAGCTTCCAGTTCTTGAAACACGTTGCGACCAGTCGTCGTTCCTTTCATGGTAGTAAGTCCAATAGCTCTTCAACAATGTTCAAGTTTTCGTCGACCCCACGAATGAATACGGCACAGTATGCGGTGTCTGTTACACCAGTAGACTCGTCCAGTGCAATGGAATATGCTACAAAGTCTTTTGCGCGGCAATCAGTTGCTATTGAACATTTGTCGCTGATCCTGCTTGCAACTGTCTTCGCAGACAAACTTATGCCTTCGAAGAGTTTCTTTTTTCTTGGAGCAGATAATTTCACGCGTTTGTAGCATACACTCTTTTACAAACTGGCCTTCAGTGATTGGTCGTGATGCCCTAGCTATCAACTCGCTAACAACAAAGCTTGCCTTCACAGAATCTTCGCCTCATTTACTGATTTGTGCAGTTGTAAATCATTTCACGGCTTATATGTGGTCATTGTAAATTTTATCTAATTTTCTTTGAATTCCCGGACGTGACCTCGGGCCACACAAAATTGTTTCGCGGGCCACGGTCCACGTGTTTGAGACCCCTGCACTACAGTGTCCTCCATAATTTAAAGAACATTTATGCCATGTTTTATCAGGATTGGTCAAACGGTTTTGATTTTTTGTTCTTGACATACACCCATACATACCCTAACCTTGTTCTTGACATACACCCATATATACATGCTTATTTACATCATAGGTGTAGTTCTATTACACACACAACACACACACACACATATACATATATGATACATATACATAACGACTTAATTTCCACTTTTCCAATCTTCCCAATCATTCAATCACACTTGTCCCAACATTGTATAAGTAAACAAACTTACTCAAGAAAGATAGCCGTAAGATCCTGCAACTGTGTAGCCACAACTTTATTCCAAGTGGTTTTAATTACCTGTTCCGTTTTGATGCTGATATTAGTTTTGTTTACTGATCCTCCAGTTGTGTCCTGAGAACTTGCCAAAATATCACACTGTCACTCCTCTCTGTTGCAATCCGTCGCACTTGTGGAATAGTGTTTCTAATGTAAAATATGACAAAGCCAGTATCCATTCTCGTTTTTAAGTTCATATTAGTATTCCTGTCAGTTTTTGTAAGAAGACCAAATTTATCTGTGGAGGCTAAAGATAGTAAGTTAATATTTAATGTATATAAATAGTACATTTGTGGTATGAAATACTCTATTTTCAAACGAAATAGATCTTGTAGATACTAAATTATATCTCGTAGCTGCTGATTGGTATTGTAAGTAGGTGCTAAGTTTCAAATCTTTTTATTGTTGAAATCCTTGAGAACATCTGGATAATGTAGATCTTAGAGCATCCACATAGCTTTTCTTTTAATGGATACCGAATGAATGTTTGGGGCTACTTGAGGCTGTTAGTAAATGCGCTAACTTATACGTTAGTCCCTCTTACCACTAAAGCCATGATCACAAAGGATAGTAGGGGCATTGTAAGGAGCAAATCAAGATGAAGATATAGTTTTGTATCTTTAAACTGTAGTAGCTTGCATTTTATGGGTGGAACCTGAAATCTGGAACCTGGAGAACACTGATTTCAAATTCAGCTCAAATGATTTTCCTAGAATTTTGACAGTTTATGTATATCTTTTGGGAAAAAAAATTCTAGCTAATTGGCAACACAGTGAAATCTGGTTTGACCGTTATAATTTTAAAAATATAATCATCTTAAAAAATTAAATTTTGTCTATCTGAACTCAGTTAGTGGGAATACCCGCATCTTTTGAGTTAAGAGCTTAATAAATAGTTGCTATAAAACAGTTGGGACACTTCCGATAAGGGCCGAGAGCTACACAGGTAGACCAGACCGAAAGGACGCTTGGTGGGAGCTCTGCCGTGCGGAGCAGGCAGTCCTATCCCAGTTCCGAGTCGGACACTGTCCAATAGGCACGTACTTTGGACGGTGGAAGGAGAACTACGACACACGGTGCCGCTAATGCGTCGAGGACGACGAGACAATAGAGCACATTTTTTCCGAATGCCGAGCTCCTCATGGGGAACGTTTGGGACAAGGAATTGCGAGAGAGAATGTGTGGCAAAAGGTCTGTCCTTGTACAGGGATAGGGCGACTTTACAACTCACTGCTCGCTTCCTCTTCCGTGCTCTAAGGGAGTAATTTTCAGCATGGTTCGTTACTAATGGGGTTTCGGATTCGGTTGCTATAAATAATTTGTCACATTATACATATGCATATAATACTTAAAGAATTTATCAATACTGTATCTCCAACTAGATCCAATATTCTAGTCTAGTGTGGGCATATTAGAATGTTTTTCCGCTGGGAGGGGTATTTAAAAAAAACTCTCTCTCTATCTCTCTCTCTCTCTCCCTCTCCATCTCTATATCTCTCCCTCTCTCCCTCCCTCCATTTCTCAATCTCTCCCTCCATCCATCTCTCAATCTCTCCCTCTCTCAATCTCTCAATCCCTCCCTCCCTCTCTCAATCTCTCCCTCCCTCCCTCCATCTCTCCCTCTCTCCCTCCCTCTCTCCCTCCATCTCTCCCTCCCTCCCTCCCGCTCTCCCTCAATCTCTTCCTCCCTCCCTCCCTCTCTCCCTCAATCTCTCCATCTATCTCTCTCCCTCACGCTCTCCTCTCTCTTTCTCTCTCTCTCCATATCTCACTCTCTCTCCATCTCTCTCTCTCTTTCCATCTCTATCTCTCTCTCTCTATCTCTCTATCTCTATCTATCTCTCTCTCTATCTATCTCTATCTATCTATCTCTATCTATCTCTATCTTTCTATCTCTCTATCTATCTTTCTATCTCTCTATCTATCTATCTATCTTTCTATCTCTCTATCTATCTATTTATCTTTCTATCTCTCTATCTATCTATTTTATCTTTCTATCTCTCTATCTCTCTATTTATCTATCTCTCTATTTATCTATCTCTCTATCTCTCTATTTATCTATCTATCTCTCTATCTCTCTATCTCTCTATCTATCTCTCTATCTATCTATCTCTCTATCTCTCTTTCTATCAATCTATCTCTCTATCTATCGCTCCATCTCTCTCTCTCTCCATCTCTCTCTCTCTCTCTCTCCATCTCTCTCTCTCTCTCCATCTCTCTCTCTCTCCATCTCTCTCTCTCTCCATCTCTCTCTCTCCATCTCTCTCTCTCTCTCTCCATCTCTCTCTCTCTCTCCATCTCTCCCTCGTTCCATCCATCTCTCTCTCTCTCCATCTCTCTCTCTCCCTCGCTCTCTCTCCATATCTCTCTCTCTTTCCATCTCTCTCTCTCTCTCTCTCCATCTCTCTCTCTCTCTCATCTCCATCTCTCTCTCTCCATCTCTCTCTCTCTCTCCATCTCTCTCTCTCTCTCCATCTCTCTCTCTCCATCTCTCTCCATCTCTCTCTCTCCATCTCTCTCTCTCCATCT